>OY037007.1:16906359-19306359 GCA_955831195.1 Pilophorus perplexus | reverse complement strand
GTGTGATCCCTTCTTTTTTTCGAGGGGGGTGATGCCCGTGACTTCATCACAAGTCCCTTTAAATCGTCTTTGAGGCTTCCATGTGTTGTCTTCTAGGTCCTGGGATGAAATTTACGTAAGCGAGAAACATGAAAATTCTGTGGTTTGTAGGTATTGTAAAATGGTGCGTTTATGCTGTAGTTGGTCCGTGATAACCTACGTTCTACGACGTAAGGTCCTTCATAATATGATATTATCTTGATTGGATTTTCGCTGGCATGGATGGGTCAAAATGTTTCTTTTCGATGAGTACCTGATCTCCCTGTTTAAAGACGGGTTGAATGCGTCCCTTTTCGTACCAACTATTCAGTGCAATGTCATCCCATCGCATTCAAGCGAATGGATGTGAATGTCCTCCAGCTCAGGGAGATTCCGCGGATCAATACAAAAAGGCAAGAAGGTAGTTTTGTCTACGTTCATTGTCAGCTTATTTTAGGACATCCAGTTATATAATATATAACTATATTATAGTGTTTATAGCATTATCCGCCTTTTTCCGTGTTTCACTCCATGTGCCGGATGAACAGTAGAACACCGTGTCGTCCGCAAATAGCAGGACCTTTCCCGGTAAATCAAGCTCAGATAAATATATCATTAATATAAATAATAAACGCGATAGGTCCAAGGACAGTACCTTGTGGCACCGAGTATGGCCCAAGTGAGACTTCTTCGCTTTTCGCACCATTCACCTGGACAGTTTGTTTTCTGTCTTTCAAATAACTTTTGAACCATTGTAGTGCAGTATCAACAATGCCTAATTTATACATTTAAAAAAAAAAAGAATGCCAGTAGAATGAAGATTGCTACCATTCGATAGAGCATAACATTGTGTTCCGTGTTTGCTTGATCGTAACACCATCACCACTGCTTTATATTCGCTTAGGCGTATGATTTTGGTACACTATTGTATACAATAGTGTACCCTACACATTATGTACATACACATTATTCATGTTCATTGTACAGGGTGGCGCAGTAGGATCAGACACATGTTCTCAAACAGTCAATTTTGAGGATACCGGGTTGAAATGAAGCTTAAACTGTCGAGTTAAAAAGGGAGTTTATTTTACAGTATAGTGATCTTAATTATGAAAAATGATGTCCATCAAATGGCCTCCTTCCTGAATGATGCATTCTTGGATTTGGTTGTCGAAGTTCTGGATGGCTCGCTCAAGCGTGTTGGCCGGGATCGAGGCAATTTCAGCTTGGATAGACGTCATCAACTCCTGAAGACTGCGGGGTTTGTTCCTTGTTGAGTGTCGCGAGCTAGCAACCACATCACCTCAGACACGTCCTCGCTGACCTCAATCTCTCTCTGAATGAAGGGACACATGAACCAGTTGTTCCGAGATTACGCACCCAACTCAAAATCGTGTTTCCCGAAGGCATTACACCGCGATTGGGAGTGATGAACCGCCTGCGGAGCGCGCTTGATGGCAACGATTGACTCATTACTCCGCTCAAACTCCTCAAACGCAAACATGCGATGTTCAACCGACCACGTCGACATCGTAACTGAAACTCCCCTTCTTTGTGCACACAACAGGAGGGCCGACAACCCCCAGACCCCCCCATTGCTGCCCTTTGGGAGCTTTTGGGCACGTCTTGTAACGCAGAGTGGGTCTTCCTTTTCCTTCTTCCATGGTCTTTACCCACTTGCTGATTGCAAATAAACACTTGTATTTTTCAGTTCGTTAGGGTTGTTCGCCTATGCTCCCATTGTAACTTATGTGGTGACGTCACCATAGTCAATTTCAGTAAACGTCCATTTGTTTTTCTTCAGGTTTCTGAGGCAGACATCCTGGTTGTTGGGATTGGAAAACCAGAGTTCGTGCGAGGCTCTTGGATCAAGAAAGGAGCGGTCGTCATTGATTGCGGCATAAACGCTATACCTGGTTGAGTAATGCTTCATGACAACAAATTGGATTGCGGTCGAACTTGTATGTACAGTCTGTGATTTTCATTAAACGCATGTGATACAGATCCGTCGAAAAAAAATGGGCAAAAGTTAGTGGGTGATGTAAATTACGAGGAGGCCAAGTCCGTAGTCGCATTCATCACCCCAGTTCCTGGTGGTGTTGGTCCTATGACTGTGACGATGCTTATGAACAACACGATACAGTCCGCTGAGAGGGATTTGCAAAAACTGACCAACTCCTACTGGTCCCTTGCACCACTCCCATTGAATCTCAAGAAACCGGTGCCCAGGTAGTTTCAACAATGTCGATAATCTAAAATTATTTTGCATACGGTCATCCTAATGACGAGAGTAATATTTCAGTGATATAGACATATCCAGAAGTCAACAGCCTAAAGATGTAAGTCAGTTGGCTGAGGAAATAGGGGTGAGCCCAGGAGAGCTGATACCTTACGGATCACAAAAGGCCAAATTATCGCTCGACATATTATCCAGATTGAGCCACAAACCTAATGGAAAATACATAGTCGTGGCTGGGTAAGTTAATCTGTGGTGATAAACATAATAATATTATGTTGATATTATATTGTATTGATACAATATATTATATTGTATTTTTATTTTCTTATTTTTGGTTTATTATTCTTGGAATAATACACCTTTCTAATCGCGACGGAGGTCGACGACTCCGATTGGCCTCAAAATTTGACATGAAATGAAACGAAATGAAAAGGTTTATTTGTAAAAGCCTTCCGGCGACACAAGGACAAAATTTGACATTATCCATTTCAAGAGGTCTAGATTCCAAAAACGAAATGTTCCTCCGTTTTGGGCAGTCGGATTTTTTTTTTTAAATCTGAAATTTTTACAATCTAGTTGTGCCCGAAAGGTTTTCAGCCCGATCGCCCAAACCCGCTGGGTGTCGACAATAATAATTATTGTCGACAATTATTGCCGTCTTGTCGATTCTATTGTTAATTTCCTGGGTTGAAAAACACGCATTTAACAGCTAGTAGCTGTGTGTTTGTGCATCTGAGGGCTGTTTAGTAGAGAGCCAAGTAAATTGGTTTTATTGAGGACTGCCTCCCGTTCTCCCCTTATAGCAGTCTCCTTGCCTATCCACAGGTGTTAGTTGTACTAGTCCAGATTTCAAGAGATAGATAGTAGCACTTAAGAAGAACCTGCAATGTTCTGGTTTGGTTTGGTGTACGATAAAGCACAAGCTGGATACAGGAGCCAGCAGTGCTTGTTACACGTTACTGTCTGAGCTGGATATAGGAGCCAGCAGTGTGTTCTACATGCTATGGCCCATATGGGGCTAAAATGGGGCTACGGGAGGTTTTTTTTAAAGGCTTTTGGCTATGGGATCGAGTTAGGTGTCGTTTTCGAAGTATTTTTTGACGTAGAATCCATTTTTGGGGGTCACGGAACGAACCGATTTCACTATCGGGATCAGGGCTTCATGGGGCTACAAATGGGATTTTTGAAGGATCCCAGGAGGGCAAATATTTATATTTTCCGAGTAAAAAAAAAACGTGTTTGAAAAAATAAAAAATAGATTCAAAAAAAATTTTTTTATTGACAGAATTAATTTTCGCACAAGTAACAGGCTTCCCTTGTTCCCTACCTATTCAGGAATAGCCCTATTAAACTGTCCTGTTAAGCGTTTTATTGACGGTATTTAACACGTAGCAGAAAATAGTCTACTATACTTTCATTCCTGAATAAAACGAAATGGTTAAACAATTACTATATATTCATATTATAAATGTTGGTTATATCTAATTATAATTAATATTAACATTGTATTGTATTGTTGTTGTGTTATTATTATTATTATTATATTTTATATTAATATTGTTATAACATTAATTATGAATGGTGGACAATTGATTTTAAGTGGTCGCCCAATTCAGGAGTTTTTTAAATTTGAAAACACCGTCATTCACCAATTTCAGCATAACTCCTACTCCTCTTGGGGAAGGAAAGAGCACTACTACTCTCGGCTTGGTTCAAGCTTTAGCTGCTCATCGACAGAAGAATGCAATCGCATGCATCAGACAGCCTTCTCAAGGACCTACATTTGGCATAAAAGGTACGGAGATTGTTTCTGCGTCGGTTACATTTATTCAATTGTTATATTTAGTCAACTCATAACTGAAATCTTCATTTCACCATCCATGTTGGCTGAATAGCTCTGCAATTCGTATATCATTTCTGTTGTAGGAGGAGCTGCCGGAGGTGGATATTCTCAAGTTATACCCATGGAAGAGTTCAATCTCCATCTGACAGGTGACATACACGCAGTGACTGCTGCCAACAATTTGCTCGCTGCTCAATTGGAGGCGCGAATGCTGCATGAGGCCACGCAGAGTGACAAAGCGCTTTACAACCGTCTCGTACCAAAAATTAAGGGGGTGCGGAAATTTTCCGAGTCTCAGCTGCGCAGACTGAAGCGGTTGGAGATAGCTAAATCCTCTCCCGACGACCTGACGACGGAAGAAATTACGAGGTTTTCCCGGTTGGATATCGACCCGTCGACAATAACATGGACAAGAGGTTAGTTTACTGTACTATTATAGTACATTATAATATAATAGTAGTAGCAGTAGTTGCATTATAGTAGTAGTATAATACTTCTTGCATGTTAGATTGGTTAAGGAGAACGGTGAATGTATAATTCCACCCGGAGGTTTCTAACTGCAAAAACCCTCTCATCGGTCGTTCCAAATTTGCCGTCGCTAAAACTCGATAACGCTGCAATTTTCCTATATGTTTTTGATTCGTACACCCAGTAAAAAACGCTGCAAATTTTACACACGGGTTTATTTCTCTGATATAGGTTAATTTTGCGAAAATAAATTCTGTTTCATTACGTTCGCGCATGCGCTGAGCGTACCCCTGATTCAATATTAATGAAACTGATAGGGGACCATCTAGAGCCATACCCACACAATTCCTGAGAATTTGATTTTGAAATCCGATCAAAATTGTGAAAGTTATTCCTGTTTCAAGAATTTCACATTAGCGCATGCGCAGAGCGTACCGCTGATTCTATTGTGATGAAATTCGTATGGGACCTCAAGGAGCCTATTCCGCATAATCCCTCAAAATTTGAGCTAAATTCATTCAAAATTGTGGAAATTATGGCTGTAACAAGGAAATGCGGACAGACCGACAGACACGGAACCAAATTTGTTCAGTAGGCTATGAAACGCAAAATGCGAGTGGAAATTTTGAATTCGGAAAACAAAAATTTTTTGGCTCCCGAAAGTGAACTCAAGGCTTCCGCTGCTTCGCAGACTCGGAAGCAACAACAAAAAAAACTGCTATGTTCGGTCAGATGTGGGATCTCGAGAAGTGCGTCCAAAATTACTCGGAAATTATTCGACCTCATGAGATTCTTCCGAAATCCCAATCGTAGCCCCATGAAAGCCCTATTGTTCCCCACGGTGGAATCGGATCGTTCTGGGACGCCCAAAAATATTCGATAACGACACCTAATTCGATCTCATAGCCGAAACCCTTAAAAAACCCTCCCGAAGCCCATTTTTAGTCCCATTGAACCCCGAGGGTTTGGGCGATCGGGCGGTACCGGTTCAATATGCTATCTACCCGACCGTACAATCTACCGGGAAATTTTAACGTCAATTTGACAATCTTCAGTGCAGCCAGAAATTGTTTATGGGATATACTCAGAACGCTAAAGTAGAACTGATTCCCTCTCATATAAACTATTTTTGGAATGCATTGAGCGGTCCTCCTCATGAGTTGGTATGACGTCGGATCCTCGTAGCATTGGGGAGCGGCTGTAATTTGTCTGATGAAACACCCAACTGAATTCCCCGAACGACGATGTACGTAATTGTTAGGTAGGTCGGCGCTTCTCCCACTTCTTCCACGCACCTTCAGTGGTGCGAAGATTCGAAGGTAAATCAACGCGTTTTTCTTCATTTGACGTCGTAACACCAACTGGTTCCCATTCAGCTCTCAGAGCCGTGTAGACTACATTTTCTGATGTCTCTGTTCTCTCTATTGTTATCCAGTTTTTCACGAAAACGAGTTCGAAGTAAAAAGTTATTAGAGGCTTGGTTGGTGGAACGTCCGCAGTTATAGTTATTTCATGATAACTCTTCGAAAGGCCGGTTCCCAACTTCGTTGAGACAGATCGTTACGTTGTCGAATATTCGTATTTTGAGACAGATCGATACATTGTCGAATATTCGTATTTTGAGAATTGTATGTGCCTACAAGCGCAAACCTCGCAGTTACTTCAATGGTCTTAAAATTCATATGGCACTATCATCTGAAACACGTGTCGTCTGACGTCACTGAATCCTTCTCAGTGTACCTCTTGGTGCAACTCACCCTTCCCTTACTTCCGCCAAGCTCTGACCTCACATCCCCTCGCATCCCCTCATCCCGCAATATCATTCGCCTCCAGGGATAACCGAACCGCGAAGGTTGTGAATCACAGTAACTGTTATCTATCGTTGCGGGCTGCCAGGTCGGGCGGATTCGTGCGGGGAGACGGATAAGAAGACTTTTTCACAGCGACATGCTGGCGGTTTGTGGGCGATTTGGCGGCTCGTTCTGTTATCTCTGTGTCTTGACAGCTCTGATTCATTCATATCCAGTCGGGCCGGTATGCGTTTCTCTCTTTATTTACCTACTTATCTCGGTCGGATGGACGGTGCATTCTGATAATGCGTTCCGCGATATTTTTACGTAACGAAAGGATAAGCTTGTGGTGCTGTTTACTCGTGCCTGCCTCGTGTAACGTTCTTCCTGTTTATGACTGACCTACGACAAGATGTGTGTTATTCCCACCACCGCGGGTTTTCAAACTTAACTCGTGATAATCTATGAGTTACACGCTAAACCATGGCGTACTTGAAGATTTTATTTATGTGTGTGTTTAGCGGTTGGTCTTGCGTTGCCTTAAACCAAAGAAGCTTCGTGCATGATTTTTCTAGAATGTTCATCCCCCAAATTATTAAAGAGGGACGTCATTGCAAAGCTGCGATACCCGGCCACAAGTTGCCAGACTGCAACATAATCTTGAGTGACGTGAATAATTTTTCTCCGACTAAGAACAAGAAGGTGGTGTTATGTTTCGCCCTTTACGATTTGCTGTACGAACTTTGCCGGTCGCAAATGAACTTCCACGAAGTTCCCGTTCCGAGTTCTTCGACTTTCTGTGGTGCCATGTGTTCCGTTCTAACCGACATTCACCATTTTGCTGAGGAACTCAAAGAGTGGTCAGAACTCGTCAAAAAGATTCTGTCGGACACCGAACAGTGTAGTGAGTTGTGTGTGAATGGGAAGGAAGTTAACCAAACATGTCAATGGATTTGGACTGCTCAATACTTACTGAAAAATAATACTACGTCTACTGCTGCTACAACAACGTGCACCCCCAAACCTTCGCATCCTGCAGCACCCATTCAGGGACGTAACTCCGCACCTTCGCACAGCAGTACGGAATTAAGCCACCCCAAAATCCAAGATTCTCCCTTCGCCCGAAAAACACTTACCGCCACACTTCAAAAATCTGCTAGTCCCAACGCCACGCTCCCAAATCAAGCTAGTCAACGCCTTCAGCCAAACGACTTGGACTCATCCCTATCTTCGAAGTGGTTCACATACCTTGTAGTATCATCGTTGGTATTGCTAGTATTTCTAATTTGTGTTTTCATTGTTAAGCGTACCAAGAAAATTTTTCCACCGGAAACCGTCCAGGACGAGGAAAATATTTTGAACTACTCCGTATCTGAATTGACGGATTTATTAAAAATCAGCTAACTTTGAGGGATATTACACTGCTCAAGCAGTGCTCATGCTTCAGAGGTGTGATAGTGGTCTTGGGGGTTTTTGAGAGTGCTGAATACGAACCCGAGGTCCGTTTTGTCCTCAAAAAAAAAAAAAAAAAAAACGGACCTAATTTAATAAGGCTGACATAATGCTTTGTTTGTGAATGTGAATTAATTCATACTTAACGTATTTTTAAATGTGAATGTGAATTAATTCACAACTTTTCTGTAAATTAAATTAAATTCACAAAAATGTAAATGATTACAGAAAAAGCCTGTGAATTTTTTAAATTCACAAATAAATCCGTAAATGTTTTTGAATTCACAAATCATTTGTAATTTTTTTTTTTTTAATTCACATCTAAATAATATTTAGATGTGAATTTTTTTATTTATTTTTTCACGTATTATGTGAATTTTTTTTTAATCTACGGCGAATTAAAATGAAAATGAAAATCAATCGTGGTAATTCCAGTTGTCTAAATCCAATTTTCAGATTTTTTCCTTTACGGATTTTGAACAGAATAACCCAAACCGAATTGTCGGGTCACTGGAAACCTACAAAAATTATATTCGTCGGTTTTTCTCAGAGGAACACAATATTACGGATCAGCTCACAGAACTATCACTTATTTATTCATCACATGTTGACTGTTTTTTTTTTTTTTTTTTTTTTCACTGGTGCAGTGAAAAAAAAAAAAAAAAAATGTCAACAAAAAATGTCAACAAAATGCGTAGATGCTTTTCTTACTTGCTTTTTACTCGAGATTCTAGGAACTGACAAACCGGTGCGGTTTGTCAGTTCCTAGAATCTCGAGTAAAAAGCAAGTAAGAAAAGCATCTACGCATTTTGTTGACATTTTTCTTCTTTTTTTTAATGAATAAATAGTGCTACCGCAGTTTTCCCCTGAGGTAAATATGCGCTGTTGTAAAGTGTTGCTGCTGGCCACTTTTCTTCAGGGTTTCAGTGTGCTGAAACGACGTGAATCTGTTGATGCGGATCTCTATGTTCTCCCAATTTATTCTCGAACAATCGAGCTCGGGTGAATTTTTAAAATAGTATTACTTATGTTAAGAGCTATGTGGGCAAAAGGGAGGTAACTATGCTGAATTTCTTTGACAATTTCTGTTTTCTAAACCAAAGAATAATCAAGTGAAAAATGTCACCGTGCATTTAGTTCCTAATTTTTTGTTTATTGTTTGTACCTTGCCACTTTTGTTGGTCATGGGGTTTGATTAAGTTTTATATTCCCAAGATTGAAACCTACTCTTACTATGACATTGGGGTGTGTTAGCACTTGTAGAAGGAGTGTGCGTTTGTTCCATGCTATCGTGCCTTACTTATAGCTTGATTTTATAAAATGTATCTCTACTTAGATTGATTTTGGTTTATTATTCTTAGAATAATCAATCTATGACTCATGATGCGTTCATTCTCAATATTCAATTTTTGTCCAAATTAGGCTGCAATAGCACTTTACGACGATTTTTGTCTATGTATTGTTTCTAGTTTTTTTTTTTTTTAATTGCTAACGTCGTCTATTTCCGTTTTGACTTTCTTCCCATCACGGAAAATTGAATGTTACTAATTTTATGCAGTTTCTGTTGGTAATCAACATCACGGTGAGGTCTCCTTACACTCACTTTAAGTTATGTAAGACTTACTTACGAGCGGTTTTTTACTTTTTTTTTTTTTTTTTTTTTTTTTTTTTACCTCGCATAGTTTTTTAAGGATGAGTTGGCCTTTGTTTAATGTGGGTATCTGGTATTTTATAACTGATCATCTCAAATTTGATGGGTATTACTACTGTTGTTGTAAAGTGCTTGTGATAACATTTGTTAATTATAGATAAGTTAACAACGTCTTTCGATTAAAGCGCTCTGATGATGAAGTTGGATTTTTCATTCCTTGCCCTTGGTAATATTGAAGCAGTTAATTTAAACCTGAACTGGAACCTACTATTGATGCCAAGGAGAAATGATGCAACAACAAAATCCTTTCTATCAAAACTTTCTAAGTACCTACGATTATTACAGACTTAAGGTAATATTTTTTTTCAATCAATTTTGCTATTAAAATCCTTATATTTTCAAAAATGTCGCATAAAAATACGAGTAGTTTGCTACAATTTTCTTCACATTCTGGACCAGGATATCATTTCAAGAGAGACTACGGATTGTATTGATAGCCACGTCTCTTGATCTAGTTGACATCGGAATTTTGTCAATCATAAAGATGAACCAGGCACCAACCACTGTTTGCTGGCTCTATGGTGTTCAAGTTTGGTGAAGTGATTGGTAAAGTAATTGGATTTTATGACAAACAGGTATTTCAAGTGAATTGAACGCCTGCTTAGCCTTTTGGCGTTTCTGATCAAAACTGCGGAAGGGGTTGAATTGACGTTTTGTTGTATTATTGTTTTGAAAAGCGGCTTCAATATTTACTCATTTCGGTTAAAGTATTATTCTCCGAGCAATACACCTATGTACTTGCGACGGGTTCGAAAATTTGGAGGTAATTGTGTGCTATTGGTCATTCACCTGCGATTTTTATGTAATGGGAAATTGCATAAACTTAAGTTTTTAAATTTAACCCTACTGTTGTATTGTAGGACCGAAGCATATGTTATAGAAACACTGAAATCAGTTTTTTTTTTTTAAATTGTTGGAGGAGAGAAGAGCAATAAACGAGTAGTGCAGTTCGAATTTTCGCGGGTCCGTCCGCGAGGCTGACTTAACCAATCTACGTCACAAACAACGCAAAGCTCTCACTTGGGGCGCTAGTGTCTACAGCTTGTAGAAGCAATTTACCAAGGTTTACCATTTGATATAGTGAATAAATAATTCAGAATGTATTATACTTATAGTTTAACGTCTTATTACATCAGATTGACGGTGATTCGATATTGTTCGTTGTGATGGGCTGTCAGATGGCAACACTGGTAACAACTTCGGCAGCCCGCCGAGGTTGGTAGCACCTTCGTTACCCATCGACGTCACTGACCCAGCTGATCGATTCTACTCCCGCGTATTTTCAAACGTCACCACTTTCTCTAAATCATAATAATTTTCTGGAAGCGATTCCAGACGGCTGACTGTCGTTTTTGTTATTCTCGTAGGATGTTCTTTCGAAAAAAATTGAAAAAAATTTATGCAATTTTCCCATTGAAATCTTACTCTGGCGGTAGTTGGAATGATAAAATAAAAAGTTGGAAAGGCATACTAATCGAGAATTAAATAAACTAACCTTAGAATTCGTCGTCCGAAGTATCGGGTTGTTGAGGACTGAAGTTAGGAACAGGGGGGGGGGGGGGGGGGTTGTTGTTGTATTGTTTGGGTCGTGTAACTGGGCATTTGCAACGAATAGGTTATGTATTCGTTGTTCGTTGACCCGCACAGGACGTAGTCATCTTAACACTGGCAGCTATTTTATCTATTTTATAATTCTTACTACCGTCAGAGTAAGATATTTCAATTAGGTAGGTAACATAAAACATGAAAATCGCAGGTGAATAGCACACAATTACCACTTTGGATTGGCCTCAAAATTTGACATTAGCCGTTTCATCACAAGTTGATTTCAAAAAGCAAATGTCCATCCGCCGTTCAAGCCGTTTTGGGCAAAGGATTTTTTTTTAAATTTGAAATTTTGAAAAATATTCGATTTACCATCTAGTTGTGCCCGAAAATTTTTTTAGCCCAACCGCACAACCCCGTGGGACTCAATGGGGCTAAAAAGGTGCTACGGGAGGTGGTTTTGAAGGGTTTCGGCTATGGTTTCGAGTTCGGTGTCGTTTTACAAGAATTTTCGGACGTAAAATTCACTTTTGGGGGTCAGGGTTTTATAGGTCTTATCACAATGCGTTGGCTCGAAACGACAAATAAGGCGACGTTTCCCGAGTTATTTTGAACGCATAATCCATTTTTCGAGATCCCTCATCAGCCCAAATATTGTACCGACATTTTTTTTAAACATTTTTTCAATGACAGAATTAATTTTTTAAATCAAAGAATAACAAACCTGTTGGCGCGAATTTTAAACGAAGGACCACCCTCGGAATCACGGGGGAAAATGAATTATCAATTCTTCGGTAGACACAGCGGAGAAAAAAAATACAAAAATACAAAACTCACCTTGTCAGACTTCGGGACTCGCTTTCCGGAAAAAATACTTTTGCCTGAAATAGGAGGGGTGCGGTTGATTCAGGGTCGGAAGGGTAAGGAACAGACAGGGTTTTGGCACAATTAACAGTTAATCCGGAAGACCAGTTATACCACGTCGACCGGTGAGTCACCGGCGGTGACAGGGTATTTTGCGTGATTCTGCGCGGTAGTTTTCGCGGGATCCGAGGAGACTTAATATAATGTGCGATCATAGTTGAATAAAGTGATGATGAGCAGCGAGTTTTAAACGAATTTATAACAATTAAGCGATTAAAGACGGAGAAGCGGTAACACAAGTTTTCGGAAGCACGGCAATTAGAACCATGAGGTCTTAACAGTAGAGAAGGGGAGGGGATCTACCAGAGTCCCCCACCGGTGCAACGGCATGATCATTCGTGCGCCTCCAAAACCTTTGTGTAAAATTTGCATTGTTTTACTTATAATTTTTACTTATAAAGATCCTATACAAAATTTAAAATGTATTTTATATTTTTTGCAGTTTTGGACACCAACGACAGGTTCTTGAGAAAAATCACTATCGGCAATGCACCTTCAGAAAAAGGATTCATCCGAGAAACGAGTTTCAGTATTTCTGTGGCGAGTGAGATTATGGCAATTTTGGCACTTTCGAGTAGCTTGAGCAACATGAAAGATCGTTTTTCCAGAATAGTGGTCGCTACGGACAAAGAAGGCAAAGATGTCACTGCTGATGATTTGGTATTTTAACCTTAAGTTTGTATTTTAACTTTTAATCCCTAGTGTTGTTTGAGAGTTGCCTTGTACATTGTTTGTTCCACCATTGTTATTTATTTTAGTTGAGAATTTTTATTTTCAGGGTGCAACAGGAGGGCTTGCGGTTTTGATGAAAGACGCCATTCAACCAACATTAATGCAAAGTTTAGAAGGAACTCCGGTGTTAGTGCATGCTGGCCCTTTTGCTAATATTGCTCACGGTTGTTCATCCATCATCGCTGATCAGATCGCCCTGAAATTGGTCGGCGGCGAGGGCTACACAATCACTGAAGCGGGATTCGGATCGGATATTGGTGAGTGGGAACTTCGGTCAGGTGTGACAACCTACTCACAACGAGATATACCAAGTATAAAAATGTGGCGTTGTAAAAAAGACAACAGTTATTGGTATCATTTTCGACGAAAACTTGACGGATTCGTCAGCTTGATCTCATTTTCAGTTATTTTGATGCTCAATCATGGCCAATGGATTAGACAGAGTCTTCCTCATTGTCAAACGTTCATCGTTTTTAGGGTTTGAGAAGTTGTGCAGCATCAAATGTCGAGCTTCCGGATTGAACCCAGATGCTGTGGTCCTCGTGTCAACTATTAGAGCTTTGAAAATGCACGGAGGTGGCCCTTCAGTCGTAGCTGGGTCGCCTTTGGCTAAGGAGTACATTGAAGTAAGGCGAACAAGATAATAAAATTTATCTAATACGCAAATGACATAGTTTGGTTTTGGAGTGGTAGTGTTGTTTCTCTAGCGCAATTATGTATTTTTCACCTTCTCAGGAAAATTTAGACTTACTTCAAAATGGCATTCCAAACCTCGTGAAACATATTGAAAACTGCAGAAAGTTTGGCATTCCCGTAATTGTTGCCGTGAATTCATTTGAGTAAGTCCTGAAGACATCAAGTGATGCGTTAGAATGATACCTAAGATAGCACTTAAATCCCTCCTTCAAAACTGATTAAGGTAAGGTGGGAGAAGTGCAAAAAAAGGGCAAGTGCGTAAGTGGGATATAAATGCTACCTAGAAAAATTTCCACTGGATGCCAGATGGCGACGTTAATGGCTAAGTTTGAAAGTACCTATATGCCTGACAACACTTATTCCCCAGAGGGTGTCAAATGGTAACCTGGCTGGAAGGGTATGAAGTTGCATTGTGCCATTCCCCTCAACTGCCAAGTTTAATGCTTCGTTTTTATTGGGTTCCATCCTTCAAATCAGAAAGTATTCTCGGGTGTTTTTAAGTTTGTTTATAACTTCAGTAGTTTTACATCATTTCTATAATTGAAATTTAGTGTTATCTTTTTCTATCAGTGAGTTGGGCCCTACCATGCAATTACCCCATCGTTATTTCAGGAAGGGGCATGTGCATGGTGACATGTAAAGACTGAATTTAACTTATTAATTTTTAGAACGGATTTAATAAAGTTTGTTGGTGTTTATTGATGTTTTCAATTTTTGCCCCCATTGTAAAGGTACTGACTTGATGATCTGTGAGTTTTGTTCCGATTTTAAATTGTCCAATCGCTAAAGGATCATTAGCTATTTTCTTTTTTGCACTTTCCCCGTTGAAACCAGAACTTCAATGGGGCAAGTGTGTAAATTGGACGTTTTCATAACGCTCAAAATTGGCAAGGATAAGAAAAATCAATCGTACATCGAAAAACATGGGACTCTGAGGTATCCAGGGCAAAAATAATAATTTATTTAACGTCAATGGCTGATTTTTGAGGTTTTGTTGAAGTTGAACTTACCAAACCATTCCAAACCTTCCTCCACCTTACCCAACCATTTTTCCTGAGAAATTCGTTACATTTTCTAGGATTATTCTCAATTTCTGCTGTTAGTCTCCTGTATCTCAGTTAAGAATCGCATTGAGTTTACGATGTCCATTTCAGAACTGATACAGAAGCAGAGTGCAGGCTAGTTCGAGATGCTGCCCTTAATGCTGGAGCTTCATCGTCAGTAATTTGCAGTAACTGGGCCAATGGTGGTTTGGGTTCTTTGGATCTGGCTGATGCAGTGATAGATATATCCAATAAGGAGTCATCATTTAAGTAAGTAACGTGCACATGATGTTCCTGCTGACGTTGAACATGTCAACCACAACTAGAGCCACATTTTATGGCTCGAGTAAAGTAGGAGTTGAGTAATATTTTTCCATACAACATAGCGTTGGGAACATGAAAGGAACTAATAATTTGCAAGGTAGAATATTCCAATGAATATGCCTGGTCCCCCACTGGAAACGATTTCAAGAATGAAAAGTGATTTCAAAAAGATTACACAAGTAATTTTACAGAAATCAAAGTCAAAACTTTCAAGTCTGTTTTCTTGTTTCTTTCTAGCGGTAAAAAAAATCTATCCTTTATAAATGATTTTTAAACGACCTGCTTAACATTTTTTGTGTGAATAAACAAGACTTTTATACCTTTAAATTACCACTTTATATAAAGTGGTAATTTAAAGGTATAAAAGTCTTGTTTATTCAAATATGGAGGATTACCACAGAAGGTCGCCGGCCACTTTGGCAAATTTGATGACCCGCTTAAAGTTCAATTTTGTCAGAACGATAAAAAACCGATTCTTTGCCAACATGAAATCTATTTTGTTTCAAATTTTAGTCAATTCGAAAAATTCATACTTTTTTCTGCCAATTCCTCATTTCTACAAAAATTCGTCTTTTTCTGGCCTTCCTTTGCAGACACATATATGATGTTGAGTTGTCAATCGCTCAGAAGATAGAAACCATTGCTCGAGAAATGTATGGGGCTGCTAACGTGGAGATCTCAAAAGATCTGAGAGAAAAGCTTGAGAGATTGGAACAGAAGGTAATTATAACAAGGATAATATTGCGGAGGTTCAGCGAGGAGTGTTGGGTTGGGTTGTTGAAAATAAAACAATTGAATTGAACCCATATCATTTCCCGGTCCGCCAATACAACCTTAGTTGTTACAACAACTGCGTATTAACTATTTCTTGAAATTACGGTCATTTTTTTCCCCCCAGGGATATGGAAAATTGCCAATATGTATGTCAAAAACTGCCCTGTCTCTGAGTGGCGATCCTAATTTGAAAGGGGTGCCAACAAACTTTACGCTAACCATTAGTGACGCCTATCTATCAGCAGGAGCTGGCTTTATTGTCACCATGGTGGGAGAGGTGAGTGATCAAAATGACATGAGCTCCCTGTTTGATATCTGACATCAAGTGCACGTCGTAATATTTTGTTCTATGATGTTTAAGATATCCAAGATGCCTGGACTACCTACGAGGCCATGCTTGTACGACATTGACTTGGACACTGAAACCGGATTGATTCATGGACTTTTCTAGAATAAATTTATCTCGATTGTGCAAAATTTTCTTTTAAAATTTAATCCCCATTCTCATGCATTGTATAATCAGCTATTCGAGTCCAGAGAGTGAGACACATAGTATACTTATTGACTATGGAATTATAATCTAAAAGTAAGTTTCAGCAAACTCCTATATGCATTTCACAACCTCTGGAGGCAGTCAAGGACGAATCTAGAAAATAATTTTCCCATTTTAAACTCGCTAGGAAAATACTCTCCCAGCCAAAACGTCAACACGGAAAAAACTTTCCCAAGTAAAAGTGTATGAAATAATCAACTCTTTAGGGAAATTCGAGACAACAGTTGGGGTCATTTAAATGCCAGAATGTACAGTAATAAACCTCGCACCCGTCAAGAGACGGAAATGCGATCAATTCCGACTGATATGCTTGAGCAAGCTATGCAAAACGTGAAGGACCTATTCCATGGATGCATCAACCAAAAAGGAAGACATTTAATGGACATAATCTTTCATAATTAACAGAATTTGTTTTCTTCGGCAAATTTCCATTGTTACTTAACATATTAAAATTTATTTCAAACCGATATCTTGACGATTTTGCGACTATTTAGAATCCAGCCAGCTTATCTGCGCCACCCTGTATTTTGTAAATGGAGACGAAGACGACACCAAAGATCAATAGATTTAGTCGAATATTTTGACGGACAAACGTACCTGCCATTTACATTTTTTTTTTTTTTTTTTTTGCAGGTAAACCGTTTGCACGAATTTCCCTAAAGAGTTGATTATTTTGTACTTGGGAAAGGGTTTTCCGTGGTTTTCGTTTTGGCTGGGAAAGTATTTTCCTAGCGAGCCTGAAATGGTGAAGTTTTTTCCGCGTAACGTCAAGAACATCCTGGTTCAACTACAACGTGAAAGCCAAACACAAATGTGCAACATTTGGGCACTCATGATGTCGCTACTTAAAATTTGGGGCCAGTTTGACCAGCATTTCAAACTTGGATTTTAAGACTAAGTCTGCGATTCAAGTGAGGATTGTGTTGTTCTGTGCTATTGAGTCCTAGGTATTAGCTGATTATAATGTATAAAAGGCGCAGGGTGGCCAACAGATACGCTAACAACGCCTCAAATTTCCCTGCATTGGAAATCTGCATCGATGAAAAACTTACTTTGCACGTTGCTCCAACCAATTGACCTAGCCTGAGAAAACTGCAAGAAATTCAGCACTCAAAAGTCGAGGGCGCTACGAGTCCTACGTATAGGTAAATAGCTATATGATTGTACAACTATTAATGTGATTTGGATGTGGATTGTTTTGGTCGGAGGTCAATAACCACGAAAAATTATACAATCATCTTCAACAGAGTTTATTATTCATTTCAGTCAGTTGGCATAACCTGTAAAAAGCTATCCTACTAATCACCAGTTTCCTCCCCCCTGATTCCCGATAAACGGTGCGTCAACCTGTGCGACACTAGCGCTGCCTACAGTAAACAATCCCATGACAGATCCACTTCATTTAAAAATCGAACCATTATGTAACTTAGTTACTTCAAGTCAACACTGATAACTTTGCTGGGTAAATAATGGAAAGTGTGTTCATAAAGATTCTCAATTTCTTCTCACCTTCATCTGTTAACAATGATAGAAATCAAAGTTGATTCTTTTTCAAAACATCGAAATTACAACACGAAAATTGCCTCAAAAATTGGTAATAAGAAAATTTAATTTAATAACATAGAAAAAATTGGCAACTAGTTGAGGGATGCTCCATTGACTTATGCACCAATTCACATCTTTAAACCACACAATATACCAGTACATGAGAATCTCAAGAAGCAAAACCGCTTTAAATTAATTAGAAAAAAAACCTTAGGGATTTTTAAAAGTACAAGTCATCACAAGTTTTTCTCAAGTTTGACACCAAGTTCGTTTATTCACTTTTATCCTGGACTTCTGAAATCTTCTTCGACAAAGCCTGTAGCCTCCTCATGCGAAGCTCTTCAAAGTCATTCGGGGATCCAAAGCGAAAGGTTTCCTTTGAATTCGAAGAAGTCCTGAAAATGATTGAATACGTAGAAGGACCAGCGATAGACAGAGTTGGCCGAAATTCAGGCATCAAGAGGTTGTTTTCCTTAAAGGGCTGCTTTACTAGATTGGTATTTTGTCTTTATAGTTCAAACACAGCCTAAAAGACATTCCCCAACTGTACAGTAGACATGACACTGAATATTAATCTGCCCACAACAGTGTGCTGAGAAAAAAACTTTTTTTGGAGTAAACTAGCTTAAAGATTGGGGCGCCTGCAGACAAATCTAACGACACCACACCATAGACAGAGAAGATAGCTGCTAGGTATTTGCTCCACACCATCCCCCAGATGGCTGCCCGGCATCCCAACCCCATTATGGACGATCTGGAAGGCCAAGATCAGGGAGAGCGATCTCCTCCAAGCTCCGCAATGTAAACGAGACAGGAGGAGTTTAGGCACAATTTGCAAGGTCGAAAGTCAAAATAACCTCAAAATTGTCTACTTATTTCGCCTTTTGCTCATATTTCGAAAAATAAGCGTTTCTCGTGGAAACACGCTATTAGCAAAATTAAAGGAAATAGAATTTCCTACAAAATGCATATACTACAGTTGACGATCAGAACAATAGTAAGGCTTCTAGAGCGCGCTGAAAAATAGCCACTTTTTCACTATTTACCAAAAACTAGTAAAACCCCAGTTTCAAGCTTTTTTTAATGCCCAACATTAAAGCTATATATTGGGCCAACATACATAGGAAATAATTTCCTATCAATTATTGATATTTACAGTTCTAAATAAAGTAGAGTTTGTAATTGTATGTTTGTTTTCATAGTGATATTCCCCGTCGACCACTAATAATAAGGCTTGGCCTGCCTAATTTAATTCACTTTTTTGACCACAAACTAAACCTAAATACCTACTTGGCCCTCGAATGGGTTAAGAGGGGTCCGCTGTAGATATTGTTCCGTGAAAGAGATCTGCAAGCCAAAAAGGTTTGGGAAGACCTGACGTAGACTATCGCTGAGGGTCCAAATGGAAACTAACTGTTATTTCAAATGGGGAAATCCTATTTCTCGTTACAGATAAATCCACTTTTTCGTGAATTCAATGGTGATTCTGGTCTCTTTTATTCTGTGATTGTGACATTATCATAATATGATAATCATTACGATTTTATCTGATTTTTTTTACAATTTATAGCCCAATTTTGGTTTATTATACTTGGAAAAATACACACATGTAATCGCGATGGAGATCGAAAATTCTGATCGGCCTCAAAATCTGACATAATCCGTGTAGATTCTAAAAACGAAATGTCCGTCCAGTAGGATTTTTTCTTTTTTACAACTGAAATCTTGACAAAATACTCGGGTTACCATCTAGTTGTGTTTTCAGACTGAGCGCCCTAACCCATGGGGGTAAAATGGGTCTACGGGAGGGTTTTGAAGGGTTTCGGATATGGGGTCGAGTTAGGTGTTGTTTTCGGAGTATTTTTGAACGTAGAATCCATTTCTAGGGGTCCCAGAACAATCGGATTTCACCGTGGGGATCTATGGGGCTTTCATAGGGCTACAAATGGGATTTTTGGAGGATCCGAGGGTCTTATTTCCTTGTCTTTTTATGTTTCCATGAAGAAGATACCATATTTCAGTAGTAAAACCACGACTTACTCATCTTGTGGGCTTTCCGAAGTCGATGGACCAGCAGCGGGTTCAGGGCGGCCGTCTGTTCCGTTGAAGCCATCGGAGGTCCCGGGCTCGTTTGAACTGAACTGGACTGAACCAGAAGTTCCGGGCGGTGTAGAAGTCTCGGGCGAATGGCTGGTAGGTTGTGGAGTTTGTGTGCCGCTTGGCCCAGCAGCCGATGGTGGGCTGGTAGATGAAGAGGGCTCAGGAGGTCCGGGCGGGTGTGCACTGGTGTTGGGAGCCGTCGAGGTGTAAATGTGACGTTGACTGTGAAAATGTTTGGTAAATTATTTTGAAAATTCCGGTTAAAACTGCCGTAAAGTAGCTGCAAAAGATGTCCTTAGTACCTTGCGGCAGCGGCCGTACAGTAGTGTTGCATCATGATAACCGAAGCGTCTAACATAGCCTGGATGCTCTGGAGGCACCGAACTCTCGCTTCAACCCCTTCCCTCAACTGAGATTCCATTCGTCTCAATTCCTCGTCGCTCAAGCTTTCCGGGGGCGGCATCGGTGGGGGAACATCTGAAAAGCCCCGAGTGTATCATACAAATGATGAGCGATTGAGAACCGTCAACACCTCACCACTTTAACCAACATATGGGGGCATTCAATGTGAAAGGCTGAACTCAAAAAATAAAAGTTCTCTGAAATTCACCATTTTTGAATATGTTGTACCCCTATGTGAGAAAATATTTCCTACAAATTTGGATACCGATTCGTCGCGTTCTTGTTGCTGGACAGGCAGTCAAAGTTTCTGAAGTAGGCAGGTTCAGTTTGCCGGCTGCTACCGCTGTATTCCGCCATCAATAAAATAACACCGCCAGTGTTTCGAAAAGAGAAAAGCTTCCTCTTCTCTGTGGTGTAACCTTTTTTTTTCAATCAAAATGATATTTCATCACAAAAATCGAGTTTGAAAACTTGAAAATGAGTTTTCTCCCAATCGGGCATTTTTAATATTTTTATTTTTTGCCTCATTCAAGGCATACACCTGTAGAACATCCAGTTAAAAGGGGATCATGGGATACCAAGTCGTTAAATGTCAGCAAACACATCACTGATTTATGAGGGAAAACCTTTTTTCTCCATTTTACCCATTTCTCCAAGGTTGCATTGTCTCGCATCCTCTCTCTACGAGAACTCGGACTGTGACGGACCTCATCTGCTACTTATGAGCTTTCCCAGTATGTTGCAATATTTTTCTATTTCAATGTATTTGTTTCAACTCTTACAATTCAAATTGTCTCAATTTGTAGGCATTTCAACACTTTCTACTCAGCTGAGATTCCTTCAGTTACCTACTAAAATTGTGGGAGATGGTGAGGACGTCGCTTTCTGCATTTATCACACACAGGTACTGTTCGCAGATCAAAAGAATACTCGTGAGGGCTTGTAACAAAACCCTCGCCAAAAACATCCCCGACCCCTCCAGCCCCCGCGCGGTCCATATGACAAACCCTTTCATAGGCATAGGAGACTGCTCTATCAAGTCTTTTCCCTCTTCGCTGATCTCTTATCAAGTCGCTGATCTATCAAGTCTATCGATGATCTCTATCAAGTCGCTGATCTATCTCAAGTCGCTGATCTCTATCAAGTCTTTCCCTCTTCGCTGATCTCTTACTCTGATCACTTACGCCTGAATTCTACTTCTGAGGGTGGAAATACTGGCGTTCGGTTTCTAGGTATTTCAATATAATTTGATAATACAGCGTTTTGGGGATTAAAAACGGACTGCTATTAAAACTATTATTTATTGCCTATTCATTAATTTCACATTTACTTGAATAGTATGAAGCATTAAAATTTAATGTTGTTACTCAAAATCAGTGATATCTTTTCTGTGTTTGCTTAAGTGTTTGCTGCACTTAACGACTTGGTATCCCATGATGCTCTTTAATCTGGATGTTCCACAGGGGTATGCCTAGAATCCGGCAAAAAATGAAAAAAATACTAAAAATGCCCGATTGGGAGAAAACACATTTTTAAGTTTTCAAACTCGATTTTTGGGATGAAATGTAAGATTGGAAAAAAAAAAAAAAAGTGTTATTTTTTGATGGTGGAATACGGGCAGTAGCAGACTGACGGGCGAACTAATCCCAAACCTGCCTATTTTGCAAACTTTGACAGTCAAAGTTTGACTGCCTGTGCAGCGGCAAGAACGCGACGAATTGGTCTGCAAATTTGTGGAAAATTTTTTCTCACCTAGGGGTACAACATTTTCAAAAATGGTTATTTTCGGAGAACTTATATTTTTTGAGTTCAACCTTCCACGTGGAATGCCCCATATAATATACACTTCTCAGTAGAGGAGTCTCCTTCAAGTTAGAACTTACTGAATGGCATCGCGATCGGGAATGGAGGATACAAAAACGGCGGTAGGTTATCAGCAACTGGCATCGGAAGATGTCCTGGAGGAGAAACAGCTGAGCCAGGAGGCTGTCGGCTGCGATCACTTCCCGGCGCCTGGTCGTTATCGTTAGCTAGAAAATTAATGAGCATTAATGACGTGTTTCCAGGTGGGAGAAGAAGGTTTTGACTCAGAATCCAGTGAACTTGAAATTTTGAGGACTTTTCGGGAGAAACGAAAACGTGAATAGGGGTTGGTACGTGAGTACACTCAGCGCGGTGAAAGTAAGGTCGCAAGTACACCTCAGCAACAATGTGCTACACTCAAGAAGAATCGGTCTGCCACGCGACATATGAGGCGAGTAGGTACACCTGAACAATTCAGAGCGGCTCAGTCCTCCAATGCAACCGCATCACCGCAAACAAGGTTGAAAGTTTATTTCAAACATAGCGATTATGATGATTTTACGGATGGGCAGAGTATAGATCCTTCTCTTTACATGCTGTTTGCTTCCATTCACAGCAGTGTCTCGTTTATCACTATGTGCGGCGCAAGTGTGTTCGTGGAGGGCGGAAGCCGTGAAAATAAGGATGTAATTTTCAGAGGAAATTTCAAATTTGTGTTCCAAAAGGTTTTAGCAGGGGTGACCGAGAAACCGCATGGATCTGCGGTCTTCGCTGGGTTTGCTACAAACGAAAACGAAAGTGTAAAGCCTATCTCAGAACTGTCGCCCACAAGAGGGTTTATAAACTCAGATGGCGAACAGTAAATTATCTGGAATCTCTGATCTAAACCACTAATTCAGAACGTGTCTGTGGCTAACTAACTAACAAACTAACTAACTGGCAGAGTATGTAACAAGCCTTCTCCTCATACGTTTATGACGTTTATCACGTACCGTTGTACGTGATAAAAATACGCAGTTTTTTTTCTGCCAACCTCGGTAAACTACGAATAGGGGGGTTGGATCGGCGTCGACTAAAAACAGCACAGGCTGACAAGTGTTGCAGTGGCGCACGAACAAGTTAAAATCGTAGGCAAGCGAATTCGAATTCTCTGTATTGGCTATTACCCATCGGCGGTTGATTTGGAACTCCCCATTGGAAGTCCGGTCGTGGGGGTTGCGGAGGCTGTTGGTCCTGACGGGGTCTTTGGGGAGGTGCAGGCGGAGACTGGGTGGACCCAGGCGTCCTCAGGATGTTCAATCTGCAAGTGGGACAGGTCTGCTGGCGTTGGAACCAACTCCTCAAACATGAAGTGTGGAAAATGTGGTTGCATGGCAGTTTTTTCGACGCTGAAATTAGGACAAAAAGAGTTATTAATTGAAAACTGTTATCACACTATTCAGGAATATACGTCTTGAGTGTTCGTGGTCAAAACAGATACCTGAGTGCATTTCCTCACGACATATGATGCAGACATTATCGGCAGCAGCCAGTTCTTCAGGTGTAGCGTCAGGATAGAGAGTATTCATGTTCCTGATAGCCCGTCTTGACATTATTACGTCGTTGATGGCTTTCTTGAATGCTCTGTAAATAGAAAATATACAATAAAATTAAAGTGCTTAAATTTGATGTTTCCTCCACTTTTCTCATACTAATTTGGGTACTTTTCCGTTATCCCCCCCCCCCCCCCACTGGATTTTGGTTGGCTTTGGGTGCCTTAAAGCCATCGGGAGGGGCTCGAAATCGAGTTCGGGGGTGTGGGGTGGGGGTGGGGGGTGTTATAACTGAAAAGGGTTCGAATTTGGGTGCCTTAAAGCCATCGGGAGGAATGTTTATGAACACGAAATTGAGTGGGGGGGGGGGGGGGGGGGTATAACGGAAAAGTACCCTAATTTGAGTTTTTGGAAATTTTCATTGTATTGTTAACGTCTTGGGAAACTCTAGACCAAACTCTCATGTGCCCAAATCGATATTGGGTTGTTGTTGATAGACGCTATGAAGGTGTAATAAAGACTCAGAAGGGTCGGTTTAGATCCCATTCTCAATCCTTGGCGACTATCAAAACTCGTGGGTCAGTATTTCACATATTGACGGTGAAAGTGTGATAACGCGAATCTCCATTTTTGGCGAAATCGAGTTTTTTCCCCATACATGGGTAAAATTATCGGCTTTACTGAATAAAGTGCTCGTAGTGATGATATTTTGTACTAAAATATGAGATTCGACGGTTTGTGACTTCACCTATACCAAAACGGCAAAGAAGAAGGCGTGATAAGAGCTATCTCCCTCTGTTTTGCCTGCTTAGGGACACAATCTCAGCAACACTCAAACAAAAGTAACATCTGAGCTGTTTATGGTCTTAAAAACACTCTTTTACTGTAAAACTGGATTTGTACATGTTTATAGCGGATGTTTGATCTCTCGTTCACATCTTTTAGGAAGTTTTATAATAAAATTATGCCATGTAACTGTAGAATGGAGGTACGTCTTGTCGAAAAAGGTAGGCAGACCTCTTGTTTTGACATCGCCAAGATTTAGCATTTTGACCGGAATATTGACAATATAGACAGCTGATGTACTCATTCTGTCAGCTGATTGGTACACGCTAGAGACTATAAAATGCCCAATGAAGTTACCTACACGCAAAAATGAACCATCTGATAGTTTTTTTGCTCTCCTGAAAAGTTGAAAATTTCGAGATACGCGTTATTATATTATATTATATCTCACTTCCACCGTCATTTCACCGTCTCACTTTCAGAATGTCATTCTCTCCTATGAAATCTGGAACTTATGTGAAATATGAAATATGCTCACCTCACTGTGTAGTACATCGGTCTGAAAGCAAATAAGGGGAGGGTGTAGATCCTCACCATGATGAACACAAATGAGAAGTACAGGATGACTTTGATGAACCCTGAAAACATAATATATCGTTAGTGAAAGTCACACCGATCAGCCCACAATTTCCCAACAAAATCGATGGAACTCACCCATGACGAGCTCAGTATAAAGCAAGAAAACTGCCTTGTTCTCCCAGGGCATCTCGTGGAAATCATTTACGTGGAATGCGTATTTGATCACAATGTTGAGAATGATGGTGAGAAGGATTGCATACTCGAACCCAAACACAAGTTGGACGGACGCCCCTTTGTTCAAAGTCGATTGGTAGGCGTGCAAAACGAAAGAGATGTCCAAAATTCCCAACATGAAGAGCAGAGCTAAAACAAGTATGAATACGTCTAGTGAAAAAAATTAATGCAATGAGTTTGACATAGTGGAGTTCAGATAAGTATGGTAATCTTAACAGCGTATTGAAAAAATGCTTCCTGAATGAATAGAGTAGTTGAATTTCGGGAAAGTGAAGAAAAACGCGTGTCCCTAAATCTAGCGTCATTTTGGGGACCAAAAATGCTGAGCGCGCTAGTTATAAGACAAGCCACCTGATAAAGCTTCTACACCCATCTTCATTTTCAGTTACATCGTGGCAATGGGCGTCATAAACACAAAATCATCATTTTGTTCACACCGCGGACATTTTTCCAGTGACCAAAATGAGAGAAACTGCAAATAACGAACTGTAGAACCATGTTAACGCTCTTTAATGAATTAAAAATTCCAACCTAATGTAATATCAAGACGTGTGCTCACTGTCAAGCTGAGGATTGTGCGCATTAAAATTAGATAGGTACCTACTCAATTCTTAGGGCTCGGGTTCGAAGAGTCTATCGTGATTTTTTGTAATCACGAATGAAAACCCCAAAAACGTTGACATCGCGGCGTACTATACATGTTTTTGTTACAAATTGCTTCAGGAACTAGCAAAAAGCTAGGTTTTAGTCATTTCGTTCACGCATGGGTGATTCCGGTCACATATTGTATTGGGCACAGATTTCAATAATACACACAAATTGAATATTGCTACATGATTCACAAAATTGTCTCATCACCAAGAACCGGGATTGAAACGAATTTTTTCTTAGCCTGTGGCAGAGTTCGGAGTGACATCTCCCAGGTTTGTGGTGCATTTTGAAAAATATAGTCAATAATTCAAAATTCACACCAATCATTCTTGCATGAACCACGGAGAATTCATTTTCGGAAATTTAGAAAAGTTTAAAATTCTGTGACCAAAATGACCTAAAATTTGGGTTTTCAGCGATAAATCCGTTAAAATTCAATTCTTATCGCTGCTGTTCCATAGTCTAACTCTCAAATATATTTAGATGGGTCAGGAACGTCAAAATTCTTCATTGTAACAAATTGATTTTGAAAAATTTCACTAGCCTAAAGAGTCCCACTATGTGATACAGGGCCATATTAAATACATATTGCAAATTTTGCAAATCCAAATACCTGGTACCTGTACCTTTTTGCCCCTAGATTTGCTAACGATAATTTTGGTATTAATAAACTAACATAGATTTTAAACAATTTCATTTTTTATGGATAAATGATAATTAAAAACGCTGCAAGTTTTACACAAGGGTTTATTATTCTTTGATATAGGTTAATAGTGCAAAAATTAATTCCGTGTCATCAAGAAAATATTTTTGAAAAGAAAAAAGAAAATGACGCATGATACTTACAGATTATCCGTACGTGGAATAACCACGATATCACAGGACTCCTTTCCATCTTAAAAATAAACGAATAAATTACAATTTGTTGACTCAAAAAAAAAAAAAAAAAAAGTCACTGATAACAGTGATTAGTTACTAATGAAACACGGAGCAGTTTAAACTGTATTTAGTATTCTTATATAACAATTTATAAGCGTGAACTCACGAAATCAACTCTCTCATCGGCCAGCCAATGGAAAGATTTGAGGAATAGAAGTAACGTGAAGAGAGCCACAAACTTTGGACTGAAGTCATCCCGAAACACTGTGAAGGCTAAGCACGTTTCAGTAACAGCATACCAAGAGCGTTCCATCAAATGCTGCAATGAAAATTCACCATTAAAGGAATTTATTAGAATGAAACATATTCTTGGTCTGGTAAGACCTCAGTCAGGAAAGATAATAGAAGGACTTACTTCGAGTTCCACAGCCCGAAGTTCTCCAAAGAATATCTTCCTCATCAGTTTACCAGAAAGAATGACTAGGATGAAGGCTTGAATATAAATAACCTGCAAAATAACAGAATTATCTAAATGTGGATCATTTGATTCGCATGAGGGGGCAGGAGGCTTATTTTTACCCATTGTAGAAGAAAAGAAGAAATTTGAACAAGTTTGCAATAATTCGCCATTGGATCAAAGATAATGGTCAAGTTTTAATGCTCCAAGTTAATAGCTAATAAAAAATCCCTCTTAGGGCCGCGTTGTTAACAATCAAAAATTATCTCGGGATTGATTCTTGTATAAAAATATTCACCTCCAACCGTAATTCTGTCTTTCCAAGAAATTTAGCAGCAAACAAAATGCAGGAAAAAACAACAACACCCAACCTTGCCCAACTAACATTCAATTTTTGTGGAGGGCATGGAGAATAATTCTCCAAGTATTGTGCGCATACTTATTACTCACATTTTTTTCAGGGCTAGGAACCTTACAGTTACAGTATTTCGTGGAGCTATGCTGGATTGAATAAATTGTAAAGAACACACACAGCTTGACTGGTATGTTGATTTGCCAAATCTCCAAGATCCTTGGCCTTCAAATTCCTTCAGTTTTACGTCAAGATTTTTTACCTAATCGGCCTAACATGACGGGGCGCTAATTAGTTGGTAAATCACAGCAGCACATTTTATGCACAAAATGTCCATGGTCTTCAACGGGATTCGGACCCGTGGCTTCATCAGAATGCAGCGGGAAGTAGCGCCCAGAACCACTCGGCTAATCCGACCGCCTATGGCACTATTTCGATACATACCTTCATTCACAAAGGGAAAGTGTGCAAAAAGTAGATTTTGAGGTTTTTGTATCGATGGAATCGTCTCGCCAAGACCTTCGAACTGAATGGAGCACATAGCCTAATCAATATGAGAAACATTAAATGTTTCTCACAAATTTTGTAAGGGCAAAGACAATCTACTTAGTAGATTCAAAACTTCAATCGCGCTTTTGGAAATATTCCCTTTGTGAATTAAGGTATCAAATTTTATCAACTGAATGTTGATATTGTTGAAAGTACATAGCCACGTTGCAAAAACCTGTATGTTACTAACCTGTTATTCTAATACAGACTGACAGTCAGAAAGGGGAAACGATTACTGCGCCATCTATGAGCTGGGAAGGAGTACTAATAGCCTGCCAAACCACACGGGGGGAAAACGACGAGAATCTCCAAAAAACGCAAAGAAAGATTGGTAGTAAGTGGGAAAAATGATGAATGTCCAGGGACCGAGGGAAGAACGATGAATGTCCGGACTCACAGAAACCGCGGGAGCTCCACAAGTGGCATTATGTGTTACAAAATCTTATTCCTGCCTCATTATGTTGAAGATTTTGTATTCAGCTCTATTTTCTCTTTTTACTTACTTGAGTTGTGTAGTCCGTAAATTTACTTACAGTGGGTATCAAATCAAAATTTATTAGGTAGACTAAAAAATGCCCAATATTACCTATGTCCATTAAAAAAATTTTTTTTTTAACGTTTCATGTCCCATATTTTACATGAATTTCATGCTAACGGTGTTTTTCTTGCTTCATTGTACTCCATTTGGTGTCCATAATCTTTCATAATTTTATGAACGGATTCCAGGTGCAAAGAACATAATATGAATGCTATTTTAAAAATATTAAATATTTTTCATAAAATAAACGTTTTTTCCAGATGAACAGAATAAAAGGTGGAAGTGCAAAAACGGGAAAATGCGTAAGTGGGGTAAAAATGGTACTTAGGCAATGTCCACTGGATGCCATCAACTGGCTACGTTTGGAACTATATCCCTGACATCTCTTTTCCGCCAGATGATGTCAAAGAAGATGGTAACCTGGCTGGAAGTTCATGAAGTCACATTGTGCCATTTCACTCAACCCGCAAGTTCAGTGCTCCGTTTTTGTCGTGTTCCATCCTTCAAATCGGCCATTAATTTCAGGTGTTTGAAAGTTAGTTTGAGTAGTTGTACAATCATGTACAACTTGTACTTGAGTCCTATAATTGAAATTCAGTGTAATCTTTTTCTATCAGTGCGCTCTACCATGCACTTATCCCATTGGGTTTTCAAGAAGGGGCATGTGCATGATGACAATCAAGACTTGATTAATAAGACCAATTCAGTATTTCTCAATATCAAACTTAGTTGAGATTGAGAAATACTGAATTCATCTTATCAATGTTTAGGACGGATTTATAAAAGTTAATTGGTATTTATTGATTTGCCAATGTGTGTCCCAATTGTCCAGGTACTGACTTAACTTGATGATCTGTAAAAAATGATCACTCGGTGAGCGTTTGTCCACGTTGAGATGTTCGAATCGCTAAAGGGTTATTGGGATATTTCCTTTTTTTGCACTAGCCCTGGTGAAACCAGACGAAGCGTTCCAAAGAATGAACACCCCACTTTGATGGGGCAAGTGCGTAAATTGGACATGACAGCTATGTCGGTCATAATCCTCACAATTGACAAGGCTACGAATAATCAATCGCACATTGAAAAACAAGGGATTCAGAAGTACCCAGGGCAAAAATACAAATTGACGTAACGTCAAAGGCTGATTTTTTGAGGTTTTGTTGTAGTTGAACATAAAAAACCATACCACGCACTTCGCCCACCTTACCGTATGTTATTTGCACCAGGAATCCGTCCAAAAAATTACATTGAACGATTATGGACACTGAAATGAAGCAAGAAAAAGACCGTTAGCATGGTATTCATGTAAAATTTGGGACATGAAACTTTTTGGTTTATTATTCTTGGAATAATACACCTATGTAATCGCGACGGAGGTCGACAATTCTGATCGGCTTCAAAATTTGACATTATCCGTTTCAAGAGGTCTAGATTACAAAACCGAAATGTCCGTCCGCCGTCTGAGCCGTTTTGGGCAGTACGATTTTTTTTAAATCTTAAAATTTGACAAAATACTCGGTTTACCACCTAGTTGTGCCCGCAAGGTTTTCAGCCCGACTGTTCAAACCCGTGGGGCTCTGTGGGGCTAAAAAGGGGCGACGGGAGGGCTTTTGGTTTACTTTGAAGGGTTTCGGCTATGGGGTCGAGTTACGTGTCGGTTTCGAGGTATTTTTGGACGTAGAATCCATTTTTGGGGGCCCCCGAACGATCCGATTCCACCCTGGGGATCTACAAATGGAATTCATGGAATTCATTCTTCTCTTCATGGGGCTACAAATGGAATTTTTGAAGGATCCCAGGAGGGCTAATGAGGTAACCTATTTTCGAGGTCCCAATCTGTCCAAACATTGTGTACAATGTACAATTCTGTAGACAGAATTTTTTTTTTCTTCAAATTTTTCTAAATACTTTCTTCATGACACAGAATTAATTTTTGCGCAATTACTCTATATCAACTTTCATTGACATACTTCGTTCGTATGACACTTGGTATGTCACTAACTTTCAGACTGACAACTAAATTTCAGATTCTTAAAAAAATTCCAACGACCCGGACGGCGGACAGACATAACATTTCGGTTTTGGAATCTAGACCTCTTGAAACGGATAATGTCAAATTTTGAGGCCGATCCGAGTTGTCAACCCCCGTCGCGAAAACACAGGTGTATTATTCCAAGAATAATGAACCAAAACGCTGCAAATTTTACACAACGGGGTTTGGTTTATTATTCTTGGAATAATACACCTATGTTTTCCCGACGGGGGTCGACGACTCGGATCGGCCTCAAAATTTGACATTATCCGTTTCAAGAGGTTTAGATTCCAAAACTGAAATGTCCGTCCGCCGTCCCCGTACGCCGTCCGGGCCGTTTTGGGCAGTAGGAATTTTTTTTTTAAATCTGAAATTTTGACAAAATACTCAGTTTACCATCTAGTTGTGCCCACAAGGTTTTCAGCCCGATCGCCCAAACCCGAGGGGCACTATGGGGCTAAAATGAGGCTGCGGGAGGGGTTTTTGAAGGGTTTCGGCTGTGGGATCGAGTTACGTGTCGGTTTCGAGGTATTTTTGGACGTAGGATCCATTTTTGGGGGCCCCCGAACGATCCGATTCCACCCTGGGGATCTATGGGGCCTTCATGGGGCTACAAATGGAATGTTTGAAGGATCCCAGGAGGGCTAATGAGGTAACCTATTTTCGAGGTCCCAATCTGCCCAAACATTGTGTACAATGTACAATTCTGTACACAGAATTTTTTTTTCTTCAAATTTTTCTAAATACTTTCTTCATGACACAGAATTAATTTTTGCGCTCTATATCAACTTTCATTGACATACTTCGTTCGTATGACACTTGGTATGTCACTAACTTCCAGGTTTCTAGAAGTGGCCTTGGCGAAGTAATGAAGGGCTGTAGGCAACTTTTCCCGGTCCCAGAATGTGCAAGCTCGAACCCAGAATGTTCCAGAACGTGCAAGCTCGAACTCTACCACAACATCTCAAAACCTTTATTTCGGCAAAAAGCGCACTTACAGGTATTTACAACGTGACTATTTGTGGGCTGTTGAGATGGGCCTAGTGATGATGATCATGAGGATTTAATGAGTTAAAAAGGCGTTGTTACTAAGTGGTTGTTTACCAAAGGTGGAGTTAGGGATGGAAATGGGGCGATTCCCGTCTCGTCTTCAAAATAATCCATTTCTGTGGTAGACAACTTTTCTCGTCTCCGTATTTATTTTATTGGTTCGTGATGGTCGCCCGACTTGTCTCATTTAGCCCATATTGTGTCCACAAAAGGAGAGGGAAAGTTAGTTCTCAACCCCTCAGTGAAGAAAAGTGATTTGTGTTCTGGGTTCTGGTAGTAAAAGTTATTGGAATATAAATAATGCAATTCAATGTTACTGCTGGAACGTATTAAAATATTTGGTAGGTATGTACGGAACTGTTACTTCTATAGTACGCCTTCCCCTTGAGACGAGTCGTGCTATACACATCAGGTCGTTGGGAAATGACTCCACTGCTTGGCCACAATCAGCCAAAGGATATAAAAGAAAGTAAATTAGAAAAGATCCTTATGGAATGGTATTTGGGGAAGAAACGGACAAGAAGCCCCTAGCAGGTGTTGTGAGCAGTTGTCAATTGTATTGATACGGCATCAGATATTCTCGAAGGTTAATAATGCAGTTTATTGGCAAGAAACAGCAGACCGATGTTACATCATTCAGCACCCCCCCCCCCCCCCCCTCTCGCTACAATTCCGCGGGGCCCCCCGAAGAGTTCACAAAATACATAATATGGCGTATTCAATCAACCCTCACCAATTCTGAGCAGACATTCTCATCTTATTATTTCCATATGTGCCAGTCGCTGCCACTGCAAGATTCTAGCGGATTTGACATGATCGACAATAATTGGTGTCGTAGCGTCTTAACATGACCAAAATTGCCTGATCCACGACGTGATTAATCAGAAACACTGCTCCAACTTCAATTCTAAGGCGTCATTAATATATTTTAAAAAGTATTTTGTTAACAGCAGGCGATACGTTTTTGAAAAATAGAAATCTAAAAGTAGAGATGGAAACAAGAGACAGCCTTGTCAAACAATCTTTCCAAACCAATAGGAACACAACAAAGGACACGTCACTACTATCAGCCTGGCAAAACGGGCAGGTACTTCTGCAGAAATAAACTCTAAATATATCGCAGTATTTTTTTTTAAAGATTCAAGCACATTTTGACACCATATAGTTTCATAATATGAAACTATATTATACGTCCTACGTCGGTTCAGTTTTTACCTACGTGGTTTGTAAACAAACAATGAGCTCGACGATACGACATTGTGGTTTGTGCCGAAGATAAATTGGAACTGTCTTCTAGGCTGGATCTTTCTTAGTTTGATTTTGCGAATACAATTTACTGTTATGAAATACGTAAAACAAAAACGTATGCCAATCGATGGAGACGATTTCAGAAAACAAAGCGTATCATGATAATTGAATACTTACAGCCATGCTAGGATTGGATTTGGTAATGTAGACAACGGAGGGGTAGAATTGTTTTTTCTGGTAATAAGCATTGCCGATCACCACAGTGGTGAGAAGCACGCTGAGCAGCGTAATCCCCAAGTTCCTCATCTCAGCGGATTGTGACTTTTCGCGAGGTTCAACTCATTAAAAATGGGTTTGGGCTCATCACTTGACCGCCGCTAAACAGACGGGGACATCAAGAAAACAGCAGGACACTTTCCAGGTGAAAATCGGCAGTTCGAAAACACTTTCTTGATGGCATAAGAAGTTCTAGGCAAAATACTGGAACAATACCTTCGAGATCGGGTAGCTCGACTGAGCGTTATCACGGATTGGCCAACTTCACTGATAACGCTGTCAAGATACGGCGAAGGTATGACGGGGATGTCTGTGAGGTCTATGGAAGCCCGTCAACGTCACGTCTTCACATATCAGGGATTCTTCTTCTTCGCCTGTCCGGTTGACGTCATAGTAGATGGGCGATTCATCCTTCATCCTTCCGATCATTATTGGACAGACGTGGGCCCTCGAAAAAATGGATTTTGCGTCCAAAAAAACTAGAAAAACGACAACTTATTTGACCTACGTAGGATCCTTCCAAAACCCCTCCCGTAGTCCCTTTCTAGCCCGACGGGTTTGGGCGATCGGACTCAAAACCTAGCGGGCACAACTAGATGGTAAACCGAGTATTTTGCCAAAATGTCAGAGTTAAAAAAAAAAACCTCTTGCCCAAAGGCAAAAAGAAAAAGATGTGGTGTTGTCTGGTAAAGCGGACTACTTCTCCAGCAAACTAGCACCAAAGTTCATCAAGTGCCGAGTGGCCGGTAAACATTCCCCATTAGCCCCAGCTCTTGTGACGAGAACTCACGCTATTCCTAGCTTTGAAGATGAGAACTCACACCATTTCCCTCCCGACAGCTCAGGCTGGGGCACCCTTGTAAGGACAAATCTTGTTCATCTGATCGAGCAAGAACTGATAAAAGGTTCTTGTTTGTTGAAATTCATTTTTTTTTTTTTTTTCATAATTTCGCGCAGTTGGCGAACTATAATAGGGTGTTAAATAGAGTCTAATACCTGAGATAGTGTTGATTTTCCTTTTTTTTCTCTCCCAGTTCCTACTCTTTGGGGAGAGTTGTACAAGTTTAAGAGTAGGTAGTGGCGCCCATCTAGTTACTTATTTTAATTTCTTTATTATTTTATTTTATTTTATTTTATTTTTGTTGACGCACAGAGGGGAAGCTAAAGGTTCGGACCCAGACTGAGCTGTCGGGCGGGAAATGGTGTGAGTTCTCATCTTAAAAGCTAGGAATAGCGTGAGTTCTCGTCACAAAAGCTGGACAAGCATTCGACCTATAATGAGACAGTTGCCACGGATGGATAATGTAAAATTTTGAGGCTGAAAGACCCCCGAAGTGGAATCTAGGGAACATTCAAAACTACTTCGAAAACGTCACCTCATTCGACCTGTCTCTCATTAAATGCAAATTTTGCAGCCCCTTAGAAATCGCATTGTGGTCGGATGGGGTTAAAACTCTCATACTTCTACTCAATGGAATGGCACGAGAAAATTGTGGTTAAATCGACTTTTCAAATTGAGGATATGGCTTCGTAAAATGTAGTATACGCCAAATTTAGCATAAATGAGATGAAGGTTTCCTGGGGGTTTCAGGGCTGTTTTTCCACGAAAACGTGATAGTTTTCGGTCTAAAAATACTCAATCCAAAAAAAAAAGTTTGAAAATCGAGTTTTCAACCATAAGATACTAAAATCGTGAGATGTGTTCTAAGCAAAAAAATACTCATTCCATTTGTCAATCAAAAAGTGCTAAATCCGAGCGCTCCATTAAACTATTTTCAACTAAAAGAAACTTCATCCTTGTACGCATGGTACTTTCCCTTATCAGGGTCCGGGACGTCTTCTGTTTTTTGTACTCTCTTTTTTGTTACCTACTATTATTACTTTATAATATACCTAAACTAATTATAGGATAATTAGTTTATAATGGCAATAATGTAAAGAAACGAGATGAAGAAAAAGAAACACAACAACATACTAATAGTTTCCATTATTTTGAGCAAACTATCCCCAAACTCGTTGAATCGTGATCATCCAGCCAAACGATGTTGCCAATGCTGGCCTTGTGCTTGGGGATCCATGAGGAGAACCTTTGCTGAAAACCCAAAGAAGAGCTGGAAATTGAAAAGGACGGGCAAAAAACAAGAACAAAAAAAAAATAAATAATAATAATAATAATACTATAATATAGTTTTATAGGTCATATTATGACATAGGTTCATATTTGGGTTGAAGGAAATAGGTAACTACTGATTTGTTTTTGAGAAGATTGGCTAGGTAGGTACCTTTGAATTGCTATGGTTCCCAGTAGGTCCCAACTGATTCTGATTGCCTAGTGGGCCCTGCTGGCCCTAGCGGTCTCCACCTCCCCTTATTTATACAGGGATTATATGATTATATAGGGAGTTTAAGGTTCGATCTCAGTGAGTATAGAATATATTCTATACTCAGTGTTCGACCTACGAGTTAAGGTCGTTCCACACATAACAGTGTTTCAGTGAATCCTCGGCCATCAGTGCTCCGTGCGGCATGTAACGCTGGTGTGTGGATCAATCATTGATGCAATTGAAGGGCACGGAGCACTGATAGGCGAAGATTTACTGATACCACTGAAATGTGTGGATCGACCTTAAATTGGACGTAATAATTTCAATTATTGGTTAATCAGTTATTTTCCTGGTGAAATTTGGTGAATGATTTTGATGGTTGTGGACTGAATGATTCTTGATTCAATAATAGAGCAACAAAATAGGGCACCAAGCGCTTTGAGGAAGTGAGGGGTCTCCGTTTTGAGGTGTGAATAACTCGGTCTGCGTTTTTCTGTCAGTACCGATTGGCACAATTTTTGGCTTGAACAGCACGATTCCCAAACTTGGGAATTCCCTGACTTGTCAGGAATGAACTCTTTACAGTCAACAGTTTCTTTATAGTAACTGTTAGATGTTTATTGGGAACTGATGAGTTAGTTTCAACGTTGATGGTATAGAAAACCAACTCCGATTGAAGCTTGACGAAAATGTACTCCCAGTTTCAGGGTGTCGAATGTTCACCGATTCGTGGTATTGTTTTGAACCGAATTGCACTAAGTGTTGACCCGATTGTTGAGTTCATCCCGTTTCGTTTTCGGCAGTTGGCGAGGAAATCGATCAACAGACCCGACCATCACAACCCAAGTGGTTCGCAACATAGCATCATGAACGTATCAGGCGTTACGGATAATATCCACGAACATTATTATGTTCGTGGATTTCCTGTACCTAATCCTTACCGCCACTTGACAGCCTGGTGGGCATTGATGAAATTAATGGCCTGGCCTGGTCGGCTTCTAGAAATTTTGTTAACAATCACGTTGCCGCATCAGAGGACTTGTTCAGAAATTCGCTCTCTCAAGTTCCTCTTTTTGGTTTATTATTCTTGGAATAATACACCTATGTACCCGAGACGGTGGTTGAAAATTATGATCGGCCTGAAAATTTGAAATTATACGTTTCAAGAGGCCTAGATTCCAAAAACGAAATGTCCGTCCGCCGCCCATCCAAGCCGTATTGGGCAGTTGTGTACGATAGGAAACTGCTTTTGAGACCTGAAGGCCTATTAACAGGTCCCCGAAGGGGACTCCACCACAGGGGTCTGAACCTTCCGTGGGCTCCACTCCCTAACGGCCCCACAACCCCCTCGAGACCAACCCAAAAGCCGGGGGGGGGGGGGGGGGGGGGGGGCAAGGACCCAGGGATGACCCCCAGACCCAAGACCGCGGGCTCCCCCCCGCCCGAGGTACCGGAGAGAAGGAGTTGCTCCAAGCCGGGTGTTATTTGCGTCATTGCGTCATTGCGAAGGCTCTCTACCGCTTTACATGCCCCCACAGAGTAACAGAGAACAAGCATGCCGGGTGTTATTTGCGTCATTGTTATTGGGAGCAACTCCTCCACATTAAGGACACTCCGGTCGGTGGCCCGAGAGCCCGAAGGCTCTCTACCGCTTTACATGCCCCTAACATCCCGGCGTTACCCGGGATATCAGCTTGAACATTACAGGGGTGGACATGAGGGTCGAAGAGCCGAGTCCGCCAGTGAGCCGTAGCTCAAAATTCTGAAATTTTGACAAAATACTTGGTTTACCATCATTGTGCCCGCAAGGTTTCCAGCCCGATCGCCCAAACTCGTGGGGCTAAAAAGGGGCTACAGGAGGGCTTTTATGAAGGGTTTCGGCTATGGGGTGGGGTAAGGTGTCATTTTTGAAGTATTTTGGACGTACAATCCATTTTTGGGGGTCCCAGAACGATTCGATTTCACCGTGGGAATCTTTTGGGCAAGTAACCTATATCAACTGATGATAAACCTTTATGTAAAATTTGCAGCGTTTTTAGTTCTAAAGTTCTGCTGAAAAGAACCCACTAGCCAGGAGTTTTAGCCGTTTTCAAGGCATGAATTAATTTCTTACTACTTACCAGTCGCTGAATATACATATTCGTTGCATTCAAACTGAATCGAATGACGTACATCATATTTGACCATAGTCAAATCTCTAAATGAAATATTTTTGCCATAAGGCAATCCGCGAGCCTCCGATCACATCACATGGCTGTCTAAATTCAAGCACATTACATGTACCTACATGGTACATGTACCATCTACAGTATGTATACTGTAGATCTGAAAAATCTCATAGTAGATTAACACGTGTCATTTACCTACCTTAATACAGGGTGATCCCGTCAGTGCCCATTCTTTTCTTATTTTATTACTTTGGAATAGGTAATAGTTAATTCTTATGTTTCAGTAAATATCCGAGATTCAGTAGATTTCCGACCACTTACAGCTTATACGCTTTGGCCCAATTTTTATTTTCCTCTCTCTCAAGAATAAATCAAGTTTTGAGGGACGGATTTGGTTTTGCTCAAATCTTAAAAATCCAGTGAACATTTCACTAACCCCAACCGTCCTGACTCTCAACAGAAACTGTGAGTCTGATAATAATTATCATTTAATTAGTTATAATTATTCATAATTATTATAAAATTTGTGTTGTTGGAAACTTGTTGAGGGTCAGTCAAATAAGACGAGATTGTTTTGCCGATGTTTCAAGAGATATATTCTCCTATCATCAGGGCCTAATGAAATGAACAAAACACGAATTTACACTTTGAATTTAACAATTGATGAAACTATATGATAAATTTACAAAATTTAAAAAATTTACTCACAAGTGCAGGAAAAAGGGCAGCACACGATGTGAGCCGTCGCTGTCGTACAAATATACTAAATAATATGTAGGATGCAGACATACAGAAGGAACTGACAATTTTCGATGGTGAGGGTTGATTTTTTTTTTTCCTTTAGAAAGTGGTAAACAGAACTCAAAGGATGCCGACTTTTTGTAAGGTTTGAGGGTTGGTCGGTGAGCAGGCAATTAGGCGTTAACGGTTTCATGTCGGCGGTCTCCCTTTGTGGATTAAGTCAGAGTAACATTTACTGAGGTGATTGACATCTGTTCTGAAGTTAACTGTTTGATGTTTGTTGCGTTCAATATGGATCATTTCCAACATCTCCCATCAAAAATATTTTAGATCGAATTGTCAAACTCAGCTCCCCCCAGTTTCAGCAAAAAAATCATGAACGTCTCCGTACTGTTCTTACTAAGAATGGCTATCCTAATTCTTTAATCAATAAAATCATAACCCAACATTCAGCTAGCCTCACTAGACCACAAAATTTACGACAACCCCGTAGGTATTGCTCTACCCCATATGTATTGCTCTACCCCATATGTACGGGGGGTATCGGAAAAACTTTCCAAGATTTTAGATTCTGATTCTGCTCAGCTTGCCTTTAAAAACCAAAAAACTGTAGGAACTCTTTTCACTAAAACCAAAGACCCTATCCCTCATCACAAACAGAACAATATAATTTACGACATCCCATGTCAACAAAATTGTCCCAAACGCTATATTGGCCATACTGCAAATTTCATGTCAAAGCGTATCAATACTCATGAAAAAGAGAGCTCTGGTCCAGTAAAACCCACGTCCACCGCCTTGACTATCCATTCTAGGGAGGCTGGACATAAATTTCAATTTAATAAAGCCAAGATCATTGGTAACGAACCCATCCTTTTCAAGCGGGAGATGTTGGAAATGATCCATATTGAACGCAACAAACATCAAACAGTTAACTTCAGAACAGATGTCAATCACCTCAGTAAATGTTACTCTGACTTAATCCACAAAGGGAGACCGCCGACATGAAACCGTTAACGCCTAATTGCCTGCTCACCGACCAACCCTCAAACCTTACAAAAAGTCGGCATCCTTTGAGTTCTGTTTACCACTTTCTAAAGGAAAAAAAAAAAAAATCAACCCTCACCATCGAAAATTGTCAGTTCCTTCTGTATGTCTGCATCCTACATATTATTTAGTATATTTGTACGACAGCGACGGCTCACATCGTGTGCTGCCCTTTTTCCTGCACTTGTAAGTAAATTTTTTAAATTTTGTAAATTTATCATATAGTTTCATCAATTGTTAAATTCAAAGTGTAAATTCGTGTTTTGTTCATTTCATTAGGCCCTGATGATAGGAGAATATATCTCTTGAAACGTCGGCAAAACAATCTCGTCTTATTTGACTGACCCTCAACAAGTTTCCAACAACATTAATTGAAACGGTCAACATCACCATCAACTATTAATTATAAAATTTAAGTAAAGTCGATTTTATTGTGTTAACCATTTGCGGTTGTCACAAGGGACGGAGGTAACCCCGTCTGGCTTTGAACCGGACGTATACTTTATACTCCTTACGGGACCTGAAGAAGGACCGAAATTAATCGAGCTATGGGACTCGAATCCACTACGTCAACCTCTAGAATCGACCGCACTCTCGATTGTACTATAGCTATTACATTAGGTAGCTATAATATAGCTATAATTATATTATATATATAGAGAGCTATAATTTATATATACAATATATATATAATTATATTATATATATTTTTAAAATATTTATTATTTTAATTTTTATATAACATAATAAATGGCAGTCCATGCAGAATGGCGTATGTGGAAAAATCGGTTTTCAGGTTAAGTACCTAAGAATGTTGAAGATTTTTTCGCGGGGAATTCGAATTTGATGAGATTGGGACGACCTGACCAATCAAAAGAAAGTTATTTGGGGGGCTAGAGGAAAATGTATGGGGCGAATGTAGATCTTGAACCAGCAGAAGGGCGAATGTGACAGTTTTTGAGATTCCACCTAACCCAAAAGCCACAAGTTTGTGTCTCTTCGAAGGATTTTGACGACTAGAAAAGTAGCTAACTACATCAAAAACCACACAAGTGTGGTTTGTCAAGTTAGAGAAAAGAAGGGGAAGTTGGGAAGTTATTTCAGCCAGGTTATAGGTTTAGGAGCTAGTTTCTGTAACATATGCTATGCATATGCATATGCGAATGTGTTCTTGATGTTTTTGTAAGTATGGCGAAAAATTAATCATTTTTGAAGGTTTTTTTTTGTTGTGATTTCTGGATTGTATTGTGGTTGATTTGTTATAGATTCCTTTCGGGTAAGTTTTAACCCTCGTAATCAACCGGCGAAATTTTAAAACCTTTACCCAATCAATTCAACCTGAGATAAATGAAAACATTATTGTGACATACAAATGTTTTCATTTATCTCAGGTTGAATTGAATACATTGTATGTTCATGGAACTCGCCCAGTATTTTTGATCTTGATGAACAACTCAGTTCTAGTGAAGCCAATATATTGAATAAGTTAACTCTCTTATTAAAATTGCACGTTTACAGAGAATCGTAAATGCCGAAGAGAAAAGGAAATGTTGTGCTCAGGTGTTATACCGGTTAATGATGAACTATGGTCCTAATCATGACAGTGACATCTGAGGATTGTATGACTTTGAAAACACAATTTTCCAACACTTGGAGAAAATCATCTGGGTGTATTTCAGCAGTAAGCGTAGCAATGAATGAACAGGATGAAGTTGTTGTGTACGACCTGGTTGATGGGGAGCTCGTAAGATCGTTTGAGGATCAGAGATACTGCGAAAGGGCGAATGTCACTAGAAAAGCAGGTTTTTTTTTTTTTTTTTTTTTTTTTTTTCGCGTTATTCGAGTTACATTAGTGGCAGAAGAAATTCGAAAATACGGAAAGAATTATTGTATTAAAGCCGCAGCCCGAGGAGGAGGAGGGAGACACAATTTTGGTCACCTTTATTCTAGGGCACTTCTAGCTGTGGGAAAAATCTGAAATTGGTCTTAAAAAATCCAGTTTGGCGAGCATAGTGCGAGAAATGTCTGAAACCACCAAAAAGTAGCTCCATGTGGCGAATCTGAGCTCCTAAAGTGGAAAAAACGGGAAATTAAAGTTTTTCTAAAAAATTTGAAAAAAACAAACCAAAAATCCGTTTTGGCGAGTAGATGACGAGAAAAATATGAAACCACCAAAAAGTTGCTCCACGTGGCGCATCTAAGCTCCAAAAGTGGAGCAAAAATAAAAAAAATGCATTTTTTAAGAAAAAAATACTGCACAATATGGGAAAACGAGTTGTTGGGTCTGAGGCCAGGCGGGAAACGGTCGGGGTTTCGCTGGCGTAGCCAGCAGGGTGTGGCCTCCTAGCCTCAGTAGTTCAATCTGTGTCTCCTAGTCTGTACGTAAAGGTCAATCAAGTAGGTAATACTTTCAGTGAAGAGATAGACGTTTTTTTTCTTCTCGCTACAGAAAAATGCAATTTGCCAAAACCTGCATTTTCCACATACGCCCTTCTGCCACGATATTATTATATTTTCGTGTTGTCAGTTCTGCGGCCACATTTCATAGTGTTGAATAATGGTCACTTAAAATTTCGGGATACCTTCCGCCAAATTTCAATATTGCGTGCGAATTCTGGTCGTGCTGTCACTCTTGGTCAATTCTGGAAGATGTAATGAGGATAAAGAACACATTTGACACATTAGTTTAAACAATCATGGTGTAGAAATATTTAATTCTTTTTAACAAACTTCAACAATATATACATTTTTATATAGATCTATCGATTCAATTTATCAACCATATACAAGAACTAACTCACAAGAGCCTATGGAAAATGTTAGTTCCTTTTGAGTAGTAGTTAAAATTCATCAAACTCTATTTTGATTTATTATTTATTATATTAACATATTTTCAAAACTCTTTAAATCGAGGGGGAGGGCGTAGATTTTTTAGCCATTTCCAGATACTTTTTTACGCTATAGCCGAAAAGTTCGAAGTCGTATCTGAAACAAACGAAAAATCCAATAAAAATTGCGTTAACATTTACAACGTCCAGTGACAAAATCTCTATGGTTTTTGAGTTATTCCGCTCTTAATCCATTCATAACTTACTTGTAAATTGAGTATAAAGCCATCACTTGATTTACTGTGAGCTGCGAATAATAACTCTGAAGGACTTCCTGGGTCATCCTGCCTTTCGAAGGGTTCTTCCATTCCGGCTTGATTTTATCCTCCACTCCGACCAATTCTATGAGATACATTTGATCCTCCTGCGAATAGTATGAAAATAAAGGTGAAAAGAATCTAGAAGCTAGTTAAACAGATTTGGCATTTGGATGTCATTTTTTTGGCGTTTAGTTCTTAGTACTTTCATTCTTCTCAAATGCAGTTGTATTGACGATACATATTAATAATTAACATCCAACCCCAACAACTGCAATTATTGCAGTTGTTGGGGTTGGATGTTCAATCACTTTTTTGAAAATTGTTTGATACGGACACACCGCGATAATTACAAGAAAAAGGATTTATAATACGCCAAAAATAACTAGTTTGAAAACTTTAATTAATGAAATTGCTGTTAAATGGCAATTCCGTAGATTGGATCAAATTTAAGTTCGAATTCCTCTGTTAAAGTGGTTAAAAAGAAAGCAAACATGTCATTCCTCCTGTTGCTCGTGAACCAGCGAATTCCGCAAAACCGGATTTACACGCATTTCATTACCAAAATTTGGTAATATCATACGAAACATGATAAAATTTGATCAATATTTAATATTGATCAAATTTTATCATGTTTCGTATGATGGAACGGCCCCCTTACACCGAGATAGGGTTTCTTCTTTTGTAAGGTTTCGCCTTAAAAGGCTCTTTAGGAAATAACTTGCCCACCTCTTTCATGACCCCTTTTCCGCGTTCCACGTCTCTGGCATAATATAAATATAAAGGAATGAGTTATTCGTCTTCCTCGTACCGTAGCATCCCTCATATTTCTTTCTGGTGGTACCATTTATCCGGTTTGTAAGTTTATTACATTCGGGTCGCAATAATGAACTCGGGAATAAAGAAATTTGCCATGTCATATTAAAGTCTCCGCTTTATCATAATTAAAACCGGTTAAGTAGTAAACACATTGAATAGAACATTTTTGAACAGCTTACCTCCAATGTTTCAAACTTTACAATAATATCAAAATTTATTTGGCATGGTGTGCAAAATTCAGTCATCGTCGCCCAATGCATATCAAGGGCTTCTCCTTTCTTTCTTGAATCCATGAGGTAGTTCACGAACTCTGATATCGTAGGCCATCGCGGAAACTTGGACTTCCTATCACCCTGAAAGAATACCATTAGTATTAAGCAAAAGAGCCAGTTTCCAACTGTGCCTGTTGGCAGTGATGCAGGAACTAGGGATTGTGGCAAACAATTTCGTCTATACCTCGCATGTGACTGGCACACGCTTTTTGAGGTTGCTTCCAAATTGATTAACATTTATTCAATTTAATCTTGTAGGGATGTATTTTTCCTTTTGGTTTATCATTCTTCGGCTGATTGTGGTATGCGGACAGCGAGTTCCCCTTTTTTTAAATCGGAAGTGAAATGCGGACTGAGCTGGCTTTAAGGCTAATCGGTTAATCTTCCAATCTCCTTCGACTTCCTGATTGTGATAATAATATTATCACAATATGATATTATCATATTATGCAGACGGAAGTAGTGGAAACAGTTGTTCCAGATGTGATGGACTTCCAAGCTGACACTTACGTAAAATCACGAAGTAAGCAGAGAGGATCAACCCCGACTATTAATAAAGAACAATAATATTATGTTCGCTGAGGAATGCTTCTTTATTAATAGTCGTGGCCCATATTATGGAAGAATTTACACAGGAGAAAAAAATTAATTCATTAATTAAAACAATTAAAAATCGAAAAACCAATTCAGAAATTCATTTTACTGCAAATTAAAAATAAATAAATGAATAAAATAATAACAATCCTGCCATCCTAACTTAAAACATCCAATCTCAGGTTTGTGCGAAATTTGTGATCATTAGACGTTCCAAGATGTGAAGTTTCCAAAAATGAAAAGACCGTTCGCTTTCCAGACCGTTTTGGCCAGACGATTTTTTTATTCTGAATTTTCGACAAATTTCTAGTGGTGCCCGCAAGCTATTCAGTCCGATCGCTCAAACCCATGGAGCTAAAAAGAGGCTACGAGAAGGGCCATATATTGTAGCAGAATTCAATTTTTAACACATTTTTTAAAGAATGATACCTGTTTAGTTTTAAAATAATCAACTATTAATTTTTTTTATTGACATAGAATTAATTTGCGCACTATTTATAATAAAGAAAAATAAACCCTTGTGTAAATTTTGCAGCGTTTTTTAGTTTGGTACAGAATTTGTACCATTCAAAAAAACTTGTTTTCCTGAGTGTTGCTAATTAAATAATATTATTATTTTATTAGGCAGCTATCAAATACAATTTATTATTTAATAATAAATTGTATTTGATAGCTGCCCTTCAAGCTGGTATCAATATTATTATCTCGGACAGCTAAAGGGACTCAACATACGTCTGGCCCCGCTTTTTACTTGACATTCAGCCTTCTTCCTATTCCATCATTTTATAAATTCGTTGATTTTAGCCTTAATGCACGACTGAATCTCCGCCTGTCGTGAATGGCCCTTGAATGTTAGGGCGAAGGCAGATTGGGTATAATAAACCCGTTATGCAGGATCATGAAAATGATTCATGCTACTCAAGGAACGATCCACGTGAGGAAAAGCAAACTTGGAAGCCTCGTAAAGCGTGCTCTTTATTCAGCAAGTATCTCGAATTTGAATTGAAAATAAAGTCGGAAAAGGGAGGTTACCTAAGCCAGCGGGGAGGGGGAGTGAGGGTTTGAATAATAAATGTTTTCAGTCCCGGAGCTCTGGCCAGGTTGTCGAAAGTGGAAAGGGAGAGATTATACAATATGACATGGAGAACATGGAGCACAGGTGAAAAAACAACCCGTGAGAGCCAACGTCGCCCTCTCGAAATTGATTCAGGTCCGTTGAATCCCTAAATATGAAGTGCATAATGTATGATGCTTGTGTTGTTTCAACAAGTCATTACGATTCTTCTCTTAACCTTAACTTTTTATTATTATTCAATCTTCGATCGGTGTTGTAATAAATAATTCTATTCGCCCTGCCCAGTGTTTTCTCAAGACAGTTGAGGGGTGGCGGAATAACAGGTTGCTAGTCCCCTTGATTGTTTTTAGAGTTTACCAGACCCGAAGATCCCAAATATTTAATAATTTTAGGTAAAAGCCCAACTACATTACTAAATTTGCGTTTCATAATTTGTGGATTTGAAAGTTGCAGTCTGTTCACGGAGGAAATTTTCAACGAAACGTCAAACTCAAACGTCAGTTTTTTAAGTAAGTACATATTTGTGGACGTGTAACACGGCTCTCCAAAAAAAGTGACCTGAAAGTTGCCAGACTCATTTAATCGTGGATGGGGGTTTTCGAGGGTACTGAATCCGAATCCGTTGTCCGTTTTTTCCAATTGAACGTTTTTTTCGATTTTTCGACGTTTTTATGGATTTATCGTCACGTTGGTAATTACAACTTTTGAGAGTTCGGGTTGGTCTCATTTGATGCAGGAGTGTCTAAACTTTCGAATTGCCCTCGATATTTTTTGGCAGGTCCATTGGAGTCAACAAAAACAAAAATGTAAGTGAAAAATAGGCAAAAAACTATTTTTACAGTTTTTTAATAGGGTTTTGGGGGATTTGGAAGGTTTGGATCAATGTGAGAAAAAAAGGTCATATTTGGATTCAGCATGAAATTTCTTACAAAGCTAGCCCCATTATAATTTTTTTGGACGAAGTTCGTGATGAAAAATACGGCGTGGAAAATACGCCGTAAAGTAATAAATAAACCATAAAAACGCCGAAAAATCGAAAAAATCGTCCAAGCGGAAAAAACGGACAACGGATTCGGATTCAGCACCCTCGGAAACCCCCATCCATGATAAAATGAAGTCGGCAACTTTAAGGTCACTTGTTTTTTGTAGAGCAGTGTAATAAATATGAGGTTGCCGCTATTTTAACTATGCTCTGCTGTAAAATAGCAACAAACCAACGTGCTACGCGACTGGCATCTTAGGATATCCATTCAGAACAAATAGGACAACAAATTAATGAATAATTGGATCAGTCGAGACACACACCTTCGTCATCTGTGAAGTGTTATGTCAGATAAGAGACCCCAATAAATGGATTCGACTTTCAAAATTATTTCGAAAACCTACTGCCCAAAACGGCCTTAACGGCGGATGGACATTACATTTTTGAAATCTACGCGTCATGAAACGTATATTGTCAAATTTTTCTACCCCCGTAGATCAAATATAGGTGATCAAAATTTTCTACCCCCGTCGCTAAAATATAGGTGAATTTAAGAGTAATACGAATAATATACCAAAAGATGCTTAGCTAATGTACCTCACAAACGTAAACCAAGGGCATACAATTTGGATTCAAGACTTATGAAAACCTCAAAATTTAGGGATAAGCTAGGTGCACCAAATAAGGCCATAGTCCCCAATAAGGCCACCCCCTCGTATTTCAAAAACTTTCAGTGTAATCCAACAGATGGCAGCTCAATTATTGTCACTCAGTTTAGCCAATATGGAAAAAACATGAGGAGGCACCATCTCAACGCTGGTTATTATTCTATTCTATTCTTATTATTCTATTATTCTATTATAGGGCAGAAAGTGTGAGTTCCAGTTCCTGCTTTATAGTTCTGAGGTGCGTCATCCCTAAGGTGTTACGGCAATATTGCTTCGTAAGAGAGGTGAAACTGGTAAGTTTTATGACGCATTTTTACTGTAGATTTCGTTTCGAGGATTGACTTTGAAGTAAAACCATTTAAACTGGCTGAGATACGTGTGGGAAGGGGAGAAAGTTATGTGTACCCCAATGAGGCCAGGATGGTCTAATTAGGAACACGTTGTGTTCACATTGTGACATTTAATTGAATTTTATTTATTCATCTGAAGTACCTACCTACTTGCTTACAAACGTTGGAGGGGGGGGGGGGGTGTTGGGTACGAAAATAATTTTTTTTAAATTGGCGATGATTTATTTTGAATTTACTTGATTGCCTGGTCCCTTTTTAGGGGTGGCCGTATTAGGATCATTGGGTGCCCTTAGTCGGGTCCGTGAGTTGGTGGGTGGCCTTACAAGCTTTTCGAAATTTTAGTATAAAACACTCCAAATATTTCGAAAAATCAGAAAACAGTTGTTTTTTTTTCTGCGCAGTTCAATATGGTGCCCAACTGTATGTCAAGTTTCAAATTGATAGGCCCAGTAGTTTGGGTTGTATAGGGGCCTCAAACCTTAAGGTGGCCTTATTTGATGCACCTACCTTATATTTTGTTTGTACAACAATGTAGTTGTCATAAAACCATACATTTTAACTTACCTTTTTATATTGCTTCCTATATTTAGCGATTATTTCATGCCCTAATTTCTGATGAGGCGTGTTGGGGAGGGCATACTGTATTTTATCTCTATACGCGGAGAGCAGTCTCTCAAAGGGATGCCTTACAATTATAAAAGAATACGAATTATTTAGTGCCGTTTTAAGTTCATTCAGTGAAGGCCGCGGGTACCTTCTTCTCGCCAGTTGCAGGGGTACAATGTTCGTCCGTCTCAGGAAGTTTTTCTTGTACCTGGAACACGAGAGATGGAATTTGACGATAGGATCGGGAAAAATGGAGAATAGGGGTTGTTTGAGGTTGACGGTGAGTACACAACCGGGCATGGACAGGTGGGGAAAGCACACAATGATTCAACGCTTCGGAACACGCAATCTGCCAGGATGCGTACGTGGCCTCGCAGGCCGGAATTGTTCTGATTCCACCGGTGGAGAGCTTTATCTGAATGTGCTATTATAATAGTTATGGAGCCTTTTCACGACCATCGAAATTTACGAGTGGAGGATTATACATTTTTTCCTCAGTGTAAACAAATTTATTTTTCAGTACATATTTTTTAGATTCTCTCAAAAATTAACCTGTGTTTTCGTGGCGAGTGTCGACATTTTTTATTCTTCTGAAAATTTGTTCTCTCACGTTGGAGTGCTGTGTACGTCTGCTGTCCACGCTGTTTTAATGGAAAACAATTCTTTTTTTGAATCTGAAATTTAGACTAAACACTCGATCGTTCTTGAATCTGAAATTTAGACTAAACACTCGATCGTAACTGCAAGATTCACAGCCCATTGCACCATAGTGGGAAGAATTATTTTGGACATGGCAGCTTTTTAAACTCTACTATATTCTTAGAATCATTTGAAGGGTATAGAGGAAGAAGGCGCGATGTCAGGCTCTAGGCAAAAATGAGAATTGGTGGAGGATGATCAGATCTACAATTCTGTATTTAAGCAAACGATTATTTTTATACCAGCGATTATTAGGGCCTTTTCTAGAATTTTGGGGTTTAGTTTAAGCCTAATAGGGATAGTTTAGGATTAATCGTGTAAAAAATTAAAGATAAAATAATACTGCTTAATGTGCTTCAACAACATTGAACGAAAAAGCTGATTTCCCAAAATTCTCCTCTGACTGACAATTGCGCCTTCTTCTCCTGTAGGTACCCTTCATTTTCAATAGAATAAAATTGCCGACTCCCGTATCGAAAACGTTTGACCACTCTTAGGGTTGACGAAAAAAATATACCTGAAAAAACTTACCCTGCAAGAATATTGAAATTGTACATCCATGATGTGGATGCAGCTTTGAAAATATTGCACCAGACGAGGTGGTGCTTTTTGTTGATAAGGAATTCCCAGGGGTTGGGCCGGTGGAGCGAGTCGTTGCCTGGTGTGCTCAGGCCATAACGCTCGCAAGCTTCTCTCAACTTCTTTTTGCGCTGCATCATCCTAGCAGCCATCCCTTCCTTGTAGCCGGCGTAATAGCGGCTCACGTTGTATTCTTCTTTCGCCCTCTGAAACAAAAACCCGTTCGTTCAAAATCTACATAACGCACGTATGCACCCTATTGTCAGTGGGAGTGAGCCACCCTTGTTTTCCTCCCTCCACAGTAGAGCCGGAAGGTGATAAGTGAGTGGCATCTCATTCAACCTCCTTTGACGAGGAAGGTAGCTGCCTCTCGATAGATTCAAATGCACTTGACCGCCTCACCCGGGTCAATATGTGCTTCAAACTCAGCCTCAAGAGGAGATTCTCTTAATACAACACCCCTTTTCTCCGACTCCCTTGTCACTAGATCAGGGGTCTCCAACCTACGGCCCGCCGAGCTTTCTGAACCGGCCCGCAGGGCACCTTTGAACTTCCTCAGCAGTCATTTTCTTCGAAGTGTATCAAAGCTTTTAAAATGAAACTGGCTCTTCTTGAAAAACACAGCAATGAAAAACAGGTCCATTTCCCAATCTGCAACACCCTTAAAATTTCCGATTTAATCAGAAAATAATGAAGAGTTTCCGAGTGAACTTGCGGTAAACCTTATCAGGTGTCTGCGAGACCAGTTCGAGTCCCGTTTTCAAAATTTTGAGGAAGCTTATGTTGAGGTTCAAAGAATTCTTTGAACCTCACGATTTTTCAAAACCCTTTTAATGAAGCAGTTGAAGACTCACCTCCTGACCTTCAACTGGAAGTCATTGAACTGCAGTCAAATGACATCTACAAAGGCAGCTTCAAGGATAAGGATATCCAAAAAATTCTACGCTGCGCTCGCAGAAAAAACGTTTCCAAACCTCAGAGACGGCCCGTGCATGAACAGCCCGTCCTCTCCATTTATACTGCAATATTAAGTAGGTACTTGTTAAATGTTCTCAATAAATTTCATTTATTCCTCTCTATCTGTGAATCTCTCTTTTGGTTTATTAGGTACTAACTGGGAAACTCGTCCTTCCACGAAATATAAAATATCAAATTCCCGTTCAACAATGCATCCATCCTTAACTCAGAACGCAAGCACGTCCAACCCATCCAACCTTGTTGAGCCATTTCTTGTTGTGAAGTATCAAACTATGTCGAATCGAAGGCCCATATAATAAGAGAGGATACAATTACGTGTCCATGTAGGTTTACTTGAATGGGCCCGGGAACCGAACGTCGAATACTACTTTTTTCTGAAAGAACTTCATAATTTGAAGGCATAGCAGTGAGTTTTGGGCTCCTACGGTGTAATACAAATTTCCAGGGCACCTTCGAAAATTTCAACTTTGAATCTGGAGGGAAAAGTGGCGCTACTCTCTCATTGGCTGCTACACGGCCGCCATTTCCGCCGTCACCTCCGGCAGATTCCCGTCGTTCCCTTCTTATGCTAGCGCACTCTGGCGGATTAGTAAAAGTGCCACCACGGGAAAATTCAAAACGACAAATACTCACTAGTGATTTCCTCTGCTCAGACACCTAATTTCTCAGTGCTAACTGTACTGAGTACTTTGTTCATTACTAGTTCAACTATGTTCGGCCGAATTTTCCCATTTCTCTGACCTAGTTCCTTGACCCATTGATCCTAAAGAAGTTGTACCCGTACCAAATTTTCGCGCTCTGGGATAGCAGGAGAAACATTCGTTATTCCGCAAAACCCCTATCAATAATGCAACCCTTGCTTCACTTGGAACACCCGTAGCAACCCGTCAACTCGTGATTTTTCTTAGTAACAACGCTTGTTGACCCGTTACTTGTAGTGAAGAATCAAACTATCTCAAATCGATGGCTCTAAAAAGAAACTCGTACCCACCTACTGACGATCTTCGAATAACTTCGGATCGAGTTACAGCACAGAAATCGTTTTGTACTCTGAACCGATTCAGGGTACCTAATAATAAGTATCCCAATATAAGAATCTCAGACATTTCCAGCCGCTCAGAATGAACCCGTTTGTAATAATCTTAGCGCATGAAAACAGATATCTGTTATAGTCAATGTAAGTAACACAGGCATTCTGTGTAATGACTATAGTCACTAGCCTATAGGCACTATGCACAATGATGGGTCGTTTTAGTCGTTGTGTATAATTGCATATAATTCGATAGTTATAAAAATAGCAATAATAGTTCTCGACCCCCCTACTAGTTGCTAAACGGTAGGCCGAGACGATAGAAAAAATCGCCGTATTTTTATCGCTTACCGTTTAGGAGGAGTACGCCATTGACATATACTTAAACACTCACAGAGACGATGAGAATTAGTGGTATAGATTCAAACCCAAACAATATGCTAAATAAATAAATCTAATGCAGTCAAGTTATGTTGTTAAGCGAATATTTATGAATGTATTTTACACAATGCTTAAGAGGCCTCAGTCAGTACCCATATAGGATGACTAGTCACTGTGTGAAATAAGAAGCGTTTCATACATTGACTAGCCGTTGTTCAGTTAGGCTAACCCACGAGTTACCTAGCGAAAAAATTCACGTTTCACCAGCTGTTGTCTCCTAATTACCAGGACGGTTAACTTCCACTTTTTTAACTTGCGGATTTTCGGAAGTTATCTCCTTAACTTGAAGTTATGTTGTTGTGTGCTAAAACTGATTTTATGTCAATCTCTAACCTCAAAATAGCTAACTTGAACTTTAACATGAGGTTGGTAAAACCGGCAGAATTAGTGATTCTATAGAATGATTAGCCTTTATATATATATTTTAGTTTTTCTATATTCACAAATTTTCTTCAACTTCTCGGTCCTAGTTTCCTCATCAATTCTTTTTTGGCGGCAAAACTGTTTACCAGGTTGGATAGAGCGTACCTGCCTTGCCCTATTGATTTTTCACGGCAACGCCATTCAATTTCCCTTGAGAATGAAGTCTCTCATGCATATGAAAAGTGAGAATGTGTGTGTGAGAGTGTGTGTGTAGGGGACATACCGACGAATGTAGACGAGCGTATTTCTTCTCCTTATTTAATACGGTCTTGTTGGAACTTGTCGAATCATCCGAACCTTCGAGTTCAAGGAGTTCTCAAAGATCTTCCACTTGAAATGACTGAGCTTACTCCAACGAAAGATTCTCACGTGTTGGCGAATTGTTTCTCTAGCGAGGGGTATCTTCATTTCGTACATATTTCAATACAAATCTAATAAATCGGAGTACACAACCTCTTTGCCTCTTGAAAAATGTTTTCTGCTCTGTCGATCTGCAAGTCGTTCGTTCTACACTGTCCCACGAAATACTAAGACATGCAATACTAGACGGTCAGGATGGTTAGTATTCAGGCTCAGTTTTCCTGAATGACTATGTAAGTGACCCATGGAGGAATAGAGGTTCTCTATTCCTCCATGTAAGTGACCTAATTAGGTACTTATATATAAGTAAGTATGATATCCTATATCATATATATCATACGACTCTATTTTACCTAATTAGGTACCTACTTAGTTTACGTAAAGTGGCTGGATGATTCTTCATTAACCGCCGTCATATTTCAAACACAGAGAGCGTCCTCTAATTACGAGTGTATATTATTGTGTTATTATTATTACACGATGGTATATTATTGTTTAGTAAAAAAATGTGCCCAAATTAAATTCATGTAGGTATGTCTGTACATACCTAAAAGAATCAATTTTGAGTGTCAGGGCAAATAAGGGGATTCTATGAACAAAATTACTCCGAAAATGACACCTCATTATAAACCCTCATTATAAAGTATGGACGCATTAAATGCGTCTAAATTTTAGAAGCATCCGTCGCGAAAACAGTGTTTGACTATCCAGGGAATATTAGACCAAAATCAATATGCCGTACAAGGGCCATCACTCCCTTATATACCAGGTCGCTTACAAATCGATTGAAAACCACAGGTCTGAATGCAAACCAATGAATCGATCATTTTCGGTACGTAATCCGTCAAACTAAAATTTAGTTTTAATATTTAATATGAGATCGAGAGGTCCATTGAATCAATTGAATGATGATGAGGTGAGAGAGTAGGGTAATATTCTGGGTTCAGAGTTCACCCAACTATCGACGCCGCTTTGCCTTATCTACCGCGTAATTAAGGCCTAATGATTCGCATGGACAACACTAGTGTGTCCCTAGTGTCTCCACGCTTAGTTCCAACACTCCAGAGAGTAAGTTAAATTAAATGAAAAAATACGCAGACGGTATTTTTTGATCTTACGAAACAAATGAAGGAAAAATTCAATATTGAAAACTGTTCATTTTCATTTATCTGTTTCATCTCTCCGACTCAATGACGGACTCAATCTTGAAAACAGAACATTCTCTTTCAACGAGATTTTATTAACTCTTGAGCGCCTGTGATAATGGAGCTGTAGGCGTATAAAGCCGTAACTGGAGAAATACGATGAAATGAAATCCTTAAATATCCACAAGCGGCAATTGAACGGGACATTTTGGTTTATAGTGTCATTCTCTTTCTTTCCCTCGCTGAATGAACCTGCTCTTGATTTATTAAAGAACATAAACAATGGTGTTTGAGATTTTCAGCTTATTGAACAACGTGGTAGTTGAGTTAAAATAAAACAGAATTAAATGGGAATTTTTCGTTTTGTATTCTTCCTTTTTCCGAGTCATCTTCAACAAAACAACGTTAGTTTGCCATATAGCTTATAAATCTATAACAATTTAATTAATTAATTTTTGAATCTATAAGTAACTCACCCCTTTCACTACATGTGACACTAACCATGGAATGGCTAAGACTATTCACACTAAATTTTTAAAGGCTATAGTTTTCTTGTTTTTTGTTTTCTGAAAATCAAAGTGAGACTACTCATTGAGTGAAACAGTGGCTTATTAGGCTTGGAATAATACATGGTTTATTAGGCTTATTAGGCTAACAGTGGCTTATAAGCCTTGGAATAATACGTGGTTTATTAGGCTTGGAATAATACATCAATGTAATCGCGACGAAGGTCGACAATTCTGATCGGCCTCAAAATTTGACATTATCCGTTTCATGACACGGAGATCCCAAAAAAACGAAAATTTCCGTCCGCCGTCCGAGCCGTTTTGGGGAATGGGAGTTTTTAAAATTAAATCTGAAGTATTAAAAAAAGGGTGTGATTTAATCGCCCTCCAGAATAAGGCGAACTAACTACGAGGATACGCACTTTCACTACGAAAAAATCCATCCCCTACAGAAAAATGTTTGCAACTCCAGTTAAAGGGAATGAACGACACAACATAAAAGTTTCACTACGGTTTAATCCATCAACGACAGAAACATTAATAGCACGTCAGAAATATTGTTGCACGACTTGCTTGGAGATGCCCCAAGCAACGATACAGTAAGTAGCTCTGCTAGCAACACAAGCATGGTAAACTGAGCGCAAGACCTCATCAGAAACGGCACCTCTCAGCCTTCTGATCATGAAGATGGAAGACGATAACTTAGGGGACAGTGCTTCGATATGAGAAGACCACGTAAGACGGTTGTCGATTCTCAGGCCCAGGAAGTTGACCGATTGGTCAGGACCAAGAATACTACCCTGCTTTACACTACACGGAATAGCGACCTCCTCATAGCAAGACCCATTAGAGAGTTTTTGCAGACCTTTCTACGAATCCGTAGCAGGAAATCCGTATGGGCTGTCTGGGCCGAACATGACTGGAAGCTAACCACCTCAACCACCCCACTACAGATTCCTTACGGATCCGGATCCGTATGGAAAAATTGACTACTAAAGTGACGCGCACGTTGTTTTCACTCTCACATATCTCAAGAAAAAATGGTCGCCGTGAAGTTTTGACTTGTTGCGTTGAGTATTTCACAAGTATTAAATACTTGTAATATGAAATTTTCTTATTACAAGTACGAAGACTCCTACTGCCACTCGGTTTTTTGCGAAGAGGAAAATGGATGAAAAAAAAAAAAAAAAAAAAAAAGGTCGCCGTGAAGTTTTGACTTGTTGCGTTTGAGTGTTTCACAAGTATTTCTTATTACTAGGGTTGCCAGATGAGAGAAAAGGAAAAAAAGGACATCAAGATTATATCTTGATGTCCTTTTTTTCCTTTTCTATATATTATATAACGTATAATATGCAAAATGCACATACTATATTATATTATAGAAAATGATCTAATTCTAATAGGAATAGAACCTACTTCAAGTTTTTAGTTTCAACATTCAACATACCTAATCTATAATTTATAATAATCAATTACCCGGGTATTATTTATAATATTATAATATTATTATAATACCCGATTAGGTAGGTAACAAACCATCATCCATCTGATTGATGAAAAACCTTTACTGTAGACTGGACATGTAGTCAGTTCCTCTCATCCACTGAGTTCATCAGAGAAAAATTTTCTCTGATGGAATGAGAATATTTAATATTCTCTCGACGTTGGCATTATGGGCAGGAATGGCGAAAACAATTTGGCACAATTTGAGAAGCTGTGAGTGTTTCTCTGATTGGTCGACAAGATGGAAATACTCACACCATCTTTGACTGCAGTTCATGGCTTTAAATTTAGTGAGAAATTAGATTTAGGGAGAAATTTCTCTTTCAGTCTTTCAGTCAGAAAATCTTCGACTTCCTCCAACGAAGCTAGCACCTCCAAAACTGAGTTATGTTTGGCTTCCAATTTTTTAATCTTTTCATTGAAAGAAAACATTAATGAGTGTAGAAACCACAAGTCACTTTCATTTTCTGGCTTTTCAAGCAGATTTTTTATTAGGATAGGAGGGTTGCTCTGAGACATAAAATACGACATTTGAAGCACACGATTTATGCAGGGAAACAACGACAACCAACGTGATTTGGAGTGGCGAAGAAGCTGCCTGTATTCGATGTCAACGCCCACGATGGACATAGGTTTAACAAGAACAAGATTTTTTCTAAGCAGGCTGTTCCAGATAGGTAGGTAGCCCAAACGATTTTCAGGTAATTTCGAGGCAATTTCAGAAAATGAGAGATTTAAAAAAAAAGAGGAAATTGGCCCGAAAAATAAAAAAGAGAGGACGCCCGGACAGGGTGTGAAAAAGAGGACATGTCCGGAAAAAAAGAGGACGTCTGGCAGCCCTACTTATTACAAGTCCTACGAGGACTCCTACTGCCACTCGTTTTTTTGTGAAGAGGAAAAGGGTGGAATAAAAATTTCCAATTCATCCATCGAGTGTAGAACAGAATAAAACAGAAGAGAACAAAGCGAACTGAGAACAAAAAATAACAAAGCAGAATCCAAGCCCGTTTGTTTACAAGAAAACATCTTGAGGTTACAACGGGGTTACACAAGCGTCAGGTTATGTTGCTTTTCATACTGATTTCTATACAGATTTGGTAACCCGGATGAATAAGGATTCGTACCGCCTACTGCTACAGATTCCTTACCGATTTGTCCTCGCGCATGCGCACTCCCCCTTTCCTTACAGATTCGTACTACGGATTTCCTCCTACCGATCGGTGGAAGGGTCTGCAAAAACTCTCTATTGAAATACAAGATCTTGACCAGCCGATTTGAATCGGAGGGGAACCCAAAAATCTTGGCGTTATCATCTTGGAGTTTGAACACACTGTTTAGGAGTGCGTGAGGTAGCGGGACCTTTGGAATTGTTCCGTAGTTCCATGTGATGATCAGACGTTCTGAAACGCCCGTAGTGCTGACGCCCTATTCTGGAGTTCATTTATTTTAACCCTTAAAAAAATGCTTGGTTTACCATCTAGTTGTGCTCGCAAGGTTTTCAGCCCTATCGCCGAAACCCGTGGGGCTCTGTGGGGCTAAAATGGGGCTACGGGAGGTTTTTTTAAGAGTTTTGGCTTATGGGGTCGAGTTAGTGGTCGGTTTCGAAGTATTTTTGGAAGTAGAGTCCATTTCTTGGGGTCCCAGAACGATCCGATTTCACCGTGGGGCGTTTTTTATGGGGCTTCAAATGGGATATTTGGTGGATCCGAGGGAGGTCAAATAATCCGAGTAATTTTGGACGCATAATCCATTTTTCGAGGTCCCACATCTGTCCGAACGTTTACAATTTTTTTTTTTTTTTTTCAAAAATATTTTCTTTTTGACACAGAATTAATTTTTCCACAATTAAACTATATCAAAGAATAATAAAACCTTGTGTAAAATTTGCAGCGTTTTCTGTTAGGGTGTCAGCAAATGTGCGAACATTAGTTTTACGGAGCCTCAACTCAATCGCAGTAGAGTTCGTTCGGTCATTTGATGGAATCGGTCAGAGCTAACCGAGCTCTCGGGTCTGTTTGTAGGTACATATCGATTAATAAATGCCCTTCGGAGAGCCTTGTGTTGACGTGAGAAAAAACGTAAGTTGTTCAATATCCGCCTTTTGGTTTATTTTCTTTGAACCCAACGACGTGAGTTTGGATACGGTGAAATGGCACGGATCGGGATCCGATGGATAAGGTCCTCACGGATCACCAATTCCAAGTTACGTTCTATTTTACGTGGGAATACAGCGCATTTAGAAAACCTGCGAGTTTTACTGAAAAAAAAAAAAATTTTTCTATTTTTTTGCACTCGTCCCAAACTAAAAACGCTGCAAGTTTTACCCGTGGGTTTATTATTCCATTGATGTTGGTTAATTGAGCAAAAATTAAGTCTGTCGATAAAAAATAACTTAAACATAATTTAAAAAAACATACACACATAAAAACGAACACATTCCTTTGGACAGATTGGGGACCACGATGTGGTGGTTTGCCGACGGTGAAGAGGTCTAATCCAATGGCGTGGTTAGGGAGATTGGGGACCCCCAAAAATTCCCATTTGTAGCCCCATGAAAGCCCCATAATCCCCATTCGATATCATAGCGAATAATGAAATCGGATCGTCCCGGGACCCCCAAAAATGGATTCTACGTCCAAAAATACTTCAAAAACGTCTGACTCGACCCCATAGCCGAAAACCTTCAAAATACCCCTCCCGTAGCCACATTTTAGCCCCCACAGAGCCCCACGGGTTTGAGCGATCGGGCGAAAGAGCTTGCGGGAACAACTCGTTGAAAACCGACTATTTTCACAAAATTTCAAATTAAAAAAATAATTCGTACTGCCCGAAACGGGTTTGACGGGGGACGGACGTTTCATTTTTGGAATCCGCAACAAAATATGGCAAAAAGCAAAAACGCAAACGCAATGCGCAATGACGCATCCTGAAACATAAAATTACAAAACGCTGCAAATTTTACACAAGGGTTTATTATTCTTTGATATACGTTACTTGTGCAGAAATTTAGGTAATTGTTTACTATTACCTTGACACCTCTAACTTTTTTAGTATGAAGACATTTGACATATTTATGTTTGTTAATAAAGAATTTACATTTATTAAGGCCCGGAAAAGTTAAAAAAGTAAGATACTTACTTTAGAAGTCGTCTTCAGATGAGGGACTGTGCCGCGGTACGGGAACAGGAAACATCATCTAGTTGGGCACCTTGCAGAATTTATCTTTAGAAGAACAAATCCAGACTATAATAGCCGTATTCACGCTCTTTTTAAAGCCATTGGCCACTTGTACAACGGCGAAGACAATACCCAATTGTCGCCACCTTGTGAAACATCTCCGGACTCCAACGCTAGTACCTCATCTGAAGACGACTTCTAAAGTAAGTATCTTACTTTTCTTACTTTTCCGGGCCAACAAACATGTTTATCTGTCGTTTGTAGGCCATTGCTGATAACATATTCAAGTAGCAAACAAGTTGAAGGTGACAAGGTAATAGTAAACAATTACCGAAATTTAATTCTGTCAATGAAAAAATTTAAAAAAATCTTGTTTTTGGATTTTCTTGTTCAAAAATGTTTTTTCAAATATTCTGTATTTTTTACTCGAAAAATATTTAACATCCTGGGATCCTTCAAAAATCCCATTTTTAGCCCCATGAAAGCCCTATAGATCGCCACAGTGAAATCGGATCGTTCTGGGACCCCAAAAAATGGATTCTACGTCCAAAAATACTTCGAAAACGACACCTAACTCGATCCCATAGCTAAAAGCCTTCAAAAAACCCCTCCCCTAGCGCCCCACGGGTTTGGGCGATCGGACTGAAAACCTTGCGGGCACAACTAGATGGTAAACCAAGTATTTTGCCGAAATTTCAGATTTAAAAAAAAATTCCTACTGCCCAAAACGGCCTGGACGGCGGACGGCGGACGGCGTACGGCGTACGGCGGACGGACATTTCGGATTTAGAATGTAGACCTCTTGAAACGGATAATGTCAAATTTTGAGCCCGATCGGAGTCGTCGACCCCCGTCGCGAAAACATAGGTGTATTATTCCAAGAATAATAAACCAAAAGTTAGGTCGATCAAAATGTTTGACCCCCGTCGTGAAAACATAAGCTCATTGCTCTGAGAACAATTATAAATCGATAGAAACGCTGCAGATTTTAAACGAGGGTTTATTATCCTCTGGTATAGGTTAAAAGCGCAAAAATTAATTTTGTGTCATTAAAAAAATATTTTGAAAAAAAAAAGAAAAAAAGTGTACGATGTTTAGACAGATGTGGGACCTCGAAAAACGTATTTTTCGTCCAAAATTACTCGGAAAACGACACCTTATTTGACCTCATGCAGGAAAAATCCCATTTGTAGCCCCACAGATCCCCTCAGTGCAATCGGATCGTTCTGGGACCCGCAGAAATGAACTCTACGTCCAAAAATACTTCGAAAACGTCTCTGACTCGACCCCATAGCCGAAAACCTTCAAAACAACCCTCTTGTAAGTACCATTTTAGCCCCATAACGCCATCCACGGGTAGTGGCGATCGGCCTGAAAACCTTGCGGGCACGAATATATGGTAAACCGAGTATTTTTTCAAATTTCAGATTTAAATTTAAATTTTCAGAAAAAAATTCCTACTGCCCCAAACGGCTCGGAAGGCGGACGGACATTTCGGTTTTGGAATCTAGACCTCATGAAACGTATAATGACAAATTTTGAGGCTGATCAGAATTTTCGACCTCCGTCGCGATTAAATTTATTTTTATTTATTTATTTATTTATTCATAAAACATGAAAACATTTTCACAATAAGGTAAAGAGTCATGATTTGTATACATAGAAACCAATTTTTCTTGATTTGGCCTATAGGTCTCTGACCTGGCAAATAGGTGTAATATTCCAAGAATAATAAACCAAAAGGCATGCCAAACATACTAGACTAAATTGAAATTCGCCATTTAAAGTAGAAACATCTTTCTCTCAGAGTGTGCAATGTTTTGGAAGTATTGCTTTGACCCTAGTTGAAATGAGATTAGGGGACAATTATTATTCACTCACTTCCAGGGTACTCGTCTGGCAATCCCTCTTCTTATTAGCAGAGGGGGGTCAGCAACTGGGTCCGCTGGAAGTAGGTACACAATTTCAACTTAGGAAAAGTAGGATTTCAATAAGTGGAAGAGATGAGGAAGTGGAAGCTACAAGGGTCGTTCATTATGTGAATACTTACTCGACGAAAATGATTCATTAAAAGAAACTACGCACACCGGGCGGAGGAAGATTGGACGCAAGTCCGAGGGCTCATTATCTCCCCGGTTGGAGCAGGGGAAAATTGGGCGCAACCCCTAATCCCACCCTTCCCTTAAGTGAAAAACTTGGCACAAGCCGAAAAGTACCTGGGAGGGGGAATGAAAGAATAGAAAACTGGGCATAAAAGAAAGGCTAAGTTCATTGGCCATAATTTTAGGAGTACCTACTCTAAGGAGTCAAATGTTGGATGTTAAAGGTTAAAAACGCTGCAAATTTTACAATAGGGTTTATTATTCTTTGATATAGGTTACTTGTGCAGAAATTTAATTCTGTGTTAATAAAAAAATTTTTTTTTTGATTTTTGTTTCAAAATTTTTTTGTTTTTTTACTTGAAAAATATTTTGACCTCCTGGGATCCTTCAAAAATCCCGTTAAATGGGCTACAAATTTTGTAGCCCCATGAAAGCCCTATAGATCGCAACAGTGAAATCGTATCGTTCCGGGACCCCGAAAATGGATTCTACGTCCGTCCTAAAATACTTCGAAAACGACACCTAACTCGATCACATAGCCGAAACCCTTCAAAAACCCCTCCCGCAGCCTCATTTTAGCCCCATAGTGCTCCTTGGGATTGGCCGATGTGGCTGAAAACCTTGTGGGCACAACTAGATGGTAAACTGAGTATTTTGTCAAAATTTCAGATTAAAAAAAAAAATCCTACTGCCCAAAACGGCCCGGACGGCGTAGGGGGACGGCGGACGGACATTTCAGTTTTGGAATCTACACCTCTTGAAACGGATAATGTCAAATGTGTTTTGGCAATGGAGTCAAATCCCAACTCTTTCTAAATAATTTATTTGTTTAAATAGAAAAAAATGCATATATTATTTATATTTCAATAAAAAAGGGGAAAATGTCGATCAGTCAGTCCGAGACACGAACAACTTTAATAGTATAGATTTACCCACCGCTTCACAAATCAAACCTTTCTCGCAATATTCGGATCACCTGCTATGAATAAGTTCCATTTCCCTAGAAACGGCTTGGGACAATTTTCGTCAACACTTTTCGTGACGATTTTTGAGTTTATGTGCCAAAGAAAAGACATAAAATGTCAAAAAAGTGTGCTATGGCAAAAGTTGCCGGTTTTTTATTGTCTAATTGAACAATAAAATCGCAGGCGTTCCCAACACTTCGTGTTTTAATCAGCCTGCAAAAAACGGCATTATATTTTTCACAGCTTTCTTGAAATTTAATTTTTTTAAATTAAAGGGTTGACGAAAAAATGCTACACGAGAACACAGTGCGATGAATGAGACCAACCGCTGCTCTGTACGAAATGAAAAACGCTGTAAATTTTACACAAGGGTTTATTATTCTTTGATATATCAACGTATATATACGTTTCTTGTGCAGAAATTTAATTCTGTTAATGAAAAAATTAAAATTTTTTTTTTGGATTTTTATCTCAAAAAAAATTTTTTTTTGGATTTTTTGGTTCAAAAATGTGTTTTTTCAAAAATTCTGTATTTTTTACTCGAAAAATATTTAACATCCTGGGATCCTTCAAAAATCCCATTTTTAGCCCCATGAAAGCCCTAAAGATCGCCCCAGTGAAATCGGATCGTTCCGGGACCCCAAAAAATGGATTCTACGTCCAAAAATACTTCGAAAACGACACCTAACTCGATCCCATAGCTAAAAGCGTTCAAAAAAACCCCTCCCGTAGCCCCATTATAGCCCCATAGCGCCCCACGGGTTTGGGCGATCGGACTGAAAACCTTGCGGGCACAACTAGATGGTAAACCAAGTATTTTGTCAAAATTTCTGATTTTTAAAAAAATTCCTACTGCCCAAAACGGCCTGGACGGCGGACGGACATTTCGGATTTAGAATGTAGACCTCTTGAAACGGATAATGTCAAATTTTGAGCCCGATCGGAGTCGTCGACCCCCGTCGCGAAAACATAGGTGTATTATTCCAAGAATAATAAACCAAAACGGATAGTGCACTTTGAAAATCGCAAAACCCGTCGTCCCAGGCAGGTCCTTATAACCGATTGTTGACATTCCTTGCGTACAACAGGCTGTTGTTGTCAACAGGCTGTTGTTGTCAACAGCTGCTCTGGGACAGTTCAGTCGGCGGTTGGTCTCATTCATGACACAGTGTTTCATGTAGGATTTTAGCATGGAACATGCTTTAGCCGTGACCTAACTGCCCAAAATCGTAAGTCGGAGAAGGAGACGCGGGATTGTCACGTTTATATATTTCGTAATATATAATATATTATTAATATTTATATATTATTATTATATTATATATTATATAGGGTAAGAGCACCAGTTATTGGTTCTATTAAGAGAGTTCGCCATCTTACCATACCGATTAAAAGTTATATTCACTTTCAAACTTGTTCAATTTTGGCCGATTTTGGTTTATTATTCTTGGAATAATACACCTATAGGTGTATTACATATATGTATGTAATCGCGACGGGGGTCGACAACTCGGATCGGTCTCAAAATTTGACATTATCCGTTTCAAGAGGTCTAGATTCCAAAACCGAAATGTTATGTCCGTCCGCCGTCCGGGCCGTTGGAATTTTTTTAAGAATCTGAAATTTTGACAAAATACTTGGTTTACCATCTAGTTGTGCCCGCATGGTTTTCAGTCCGATCACCCAAACCCGTGGGGCGCTATGTTGGGGGGGGATAAGGCTTTTAGCTATGGGATCGAGTTAGGTGTCGTTTTCGACGTATTTTTGGACGTAGAATCAATTTTCAGTGTGGCGATCTATAGGGCTTTCATGGGGCTAAAAATGGGATTTTTGAAGGATCTCAGGAGGGATATTTTTCGAGCAAAAAATAAAGAATTTTTGAAAAAAAAAAAAAAAATTCAAAAAAATTTGTTTTTTCCGAAAAATTTTCCATTAACACAGATTATGTATTTTATCCATTTCCGATGACGGCTTGTTACGTATATTTATTTATACGTCAGCAATAAAATATCTATCTATCTGAATCGAATAATGTCACATTTTGAGGCTGATCAGAATTTTTGATCTCCGATAAACCAAAAGGAAATCTTATCCTTTATATGTTCTTCTTTGAAAGATGAGCTTACATGCATATGCATGGTGAATGCCAAAATGGAGACTTGGAGATAATGGAGCCCTGGGATAACGCTGGGAATGCTCAACAATCTAGGTCAAACCGAGATTTCTGTTTATAAGAGATACGTTTGTACGTGAACATAGACTCACTCCTGAAAAAAAGTTCTACTACTTCAGATTGGTCACTAGAAACCGGTTGTTAACCACGTTTTGAGCAAGTTCAAACTGATTATTAGACTGGTTGTGAGACCTCTTGAATACCAGTGCTTGGAGCGGGTGTCAACCACTTCAAACCTGTTTATACCCCTCCAAACTAGTTTTCACCCCCTTCAAGGCAGGCGACTGGAAGTACCCCATCGGGTTATTATATTAGCGGGGATTAGTCAAACTGCCATTTGCTTGGTGCATTGTCTGCCGAAGGATTTCTCCTGGAAAGTTGTCCCACCGGCCAAAAAGTTTGGGAACCTCTGGTCTGTAGGAACATCCAAGATGTTTCTCAGGTTGAACCCGCTGTGCTAAGTTGACGGACAACCAGTTTAATGAACCCCAACGATAGTGGAGGGGGGGGGGGGGTGATAGTTACCATATCATCAGATTATTTACGCTGCCGATAAACCTACAACTGGGGTAGACTTTAGCTACACTAGCCTCTTGGCTTTTCACGCTCATCCACTCTGCCCGCTGCCCAGTTCTGATTCGTCATTCTGCATAAGATTTTCCCGCCTCCAATTCACTATAAACCGTGAAGCCGTTTTCACCCAAGCGTTAATTTGAACATCCTACGTTATAATTTCTTTCACTTGACAGACAATTCTTGATTTTTCCTTGTACGCCTGGCACAACTCCATTTCCCGAGTAAAGATTCCCCTGAAATCTCGTTTCGTTGTTGGAAGTCGAAAAATGAGCCACTATTTAATTGTGAGTTCCGTCACCATTAACGTAGAATCCTCAGAATTATCAGCTGAACTAATGATCTCAACTTGCATAAAATTTGAGGTTAGCGATTTCCTAGTTTTTTTTTTTTTTTTTACAAATATAAATGATTGGATCAGCGTAAACATGAAATTACCTTCCTTTTCTACAGCTCCAGTGAGTCTCAATAGAAGGTTATTTGAGGAGAATCATTTCTCTGTTCCCAATTCCCTCTTTCACGTTCCGACTCGTCCTTAACGTTATTTCCAAACCGGCCGAGTTTTCATGAAAAGGGCGTATTTTCCGTTTCTAACGTGAACGAAAGAACGTTTCCTCCCTCCATGGCGTGACCTCTGATGGTTCAAAAGGGGAAGAGTTGCTCAAGTGGATATTTCCGGCCTCAAGATAGATTGTAATTTCGGATTCCAACTCAACCCCAACTTCGCATATCTGTTAGGTTGAGAAACATCGGCTAAGTTTAGATCGAACCGAACAACTTTGATCGACGGAGGAAAGCATAAGATCTCGCGGACATGGGAGAGTCTTCCTGGGAATTAACGGTTTGCGGTTAAGTTAAATGGCCGTTAAGGACGAGCCCATCCAAATCACGAGGTAGCATAATTGACAGGTGAAGAAATTGTCACTATTGCGGTCGAGTGCCGTCCTCGGAGGTCATCCTGCGACGATTGAAACATCTTGGCTGCAATATGGGGAGATGAATGAAACACAAGGGACATAATACTTTTTTAAATACGCTGCATATTTTACAGAAGGGCTAGTTAATTATTTTTCGATATAAAATGTGCAAAACATAAGTTAATGTCAATAAATCATTATTTCAAAAAAGTTGTATTTAAAAAAAAGGTAAGTCTTAGAAAAAAGGTAGGTCTCAAGAATAAAGCAAGAATAAATCAAGCTTACAGGGTTTTGACAGATGTGGGACCCGAAAAATGGATTATATTACCTCATTCGACCTTCAGACATCCTACAAAAGCTCCACTTGTAGCCCCAATGATCCCCACGGTGAAATCAGATTTGGGACCGACAAAAATGAATTATACGCCCAAAAATACTTCAAAAACGACACCTAACTCGACCCCGTAGACGAAAACCTGCAAAACCCCCGCTACCTGCGGCGCCCCTAAATCTACGACACTGCCTTTTGGGTAAAAGGCAACAAATCTTCCCTAAGGGAAACACGAATTGAAAAGTTCGGAAAATCTATCCACTCGTTAAGACGTTAAATGACAAAATTTGTCGTTTAATGTTGGGAGAATCAACATTTTGGACCCTCGTCTTGGATTATTATCCAATTAATTATAATTAACCAACATGTAAGTGTGTGAGGTAGAGTGTGTGATTGTTAAGATACAATGGAAAAAAACGCTGCAAATTTTACACAAGGGTTTATTATTCTTTGATATACGTTACTTGTGCAGAAATTTAATTCTGTCAATGAAGAAATTAAAAAAAAATTTTTTTTTTTTATTTTTATCTCAAAAAATTTTTTTTTTGGATTTTTTTGTTCAAAACTGTGTTTTTTCAAAAATTCTGTATTTTTTACTCGAAAAATATTTAACATCCTGGAATCCTTCAAAAATCCCATTTTTAGCCCCACGAATGCCCTAAAGATCGCCCCAGTGAAATCGGATCGTTCCGGGACCCCAAAAAATGGATTCTACGTCCAAAAATACTTCGAAAAAGACACCTAACTCGATTCCATAGCTAAAAGCCTTCAAAAAACCCCTCCCGTAGCCCCATTATAGCCCCATAGCGCCCCACGGGTTTGAGCGATCGGACTGAAAACCTTGCGGGCACAACTAGATGGTAAACCAAGTATTTTGCCGAAATTTCAGATTTTTAAAAAAATTCCTACTGCCCAAAACGGCCTGGACGGCGGACGGCGGACGGCGGACGGACATTTCGGATTTAGAATGTAGACCTCTTGAAACGGATAATGTCAAATTTTGAGCCCGATCGGAGTCGTCGAGCCCCGTCGCGAAAACATAGGTGTATTATTCCAAGAATAATAAACCAAAAGGGGGAAAAATGATAGAAGTTATTGATGATTCTGTAAATAGTTTTTGAAAGATTCAATGAGTTACCTACATTGCGTTTTAACCCTTTCACGACCAGCGATGAGACATCTCGCGAGAAGAAGTGGCCTCCCTGGATCAGAGACGAGGTATCAAACCAGAAGAAGTGGTCTCCCGGGACCAGAGACGAGATAATATCATCATGCGACGAGATAATATCTTATATTATATTTTTTATAATATATATTATATACCTAATTTGTATATAATATATTATATTATATCATGCGAGGCGATATTTTGAATCCATTTACAAGTAACCTTAAAATAATAACATTATTATAATATAATAATGGCATAATATTATTATGGCAAGGCGGGTCTATGAAATGTTCAGTAGCGAAAGAGTTAATGTAGGAGGTCCTAATGTCAAGAGTCCTGGCCGACCATAACTGGCATTGTCGACATTGTGGCACAAAACGAGCGTTTCTCAGATAATATGTTCGTCCTGTGATGTTGTGATGAAATTACATCATAACTGTATACAGAACCCGCTGGGACCCACAGTACCGGTATATCACGAAAACTATTTCTCGCGTGACTCCCGCAATTAGCCGGAAACCGTCTTCTCCACACGAATGTTCCTCTTCGTCATTTCCATAATTCCTCGCTTCGGGTCACCATAAAGTTGGTTGCCTGATGAAACGATTTGGCAACGTCAGATACCGGCGATGAAGGCTAACGATGTGACGCAAAGACGCAACATTTGATAATGACGAGAAATCGTTAGATGATGGAAATTACATTTGCGACTCCTGTGTTATGAGGAGAACACAGGATAGTTACTATCAACACTTGAATTGTGTTCTCACTCAAACTGCCGGATAGTTGAGTCACGACATCGTATGCGGTTCGGGCACCGAATAATAATACAACGAAATTAGAACATTAAATGAAGAAAACTAAATTTTACCTAAATAAAATTATTTACTTTCAAACATGAAATTTGTTGAAGCTAATGCTAATAAAGGGTTCGTGTAATTTGAGGTGGCCAATCATATTCTTTTAATGAACCATAAGTGCACTTCTGGTTCATTAAAGGATTATGATTTACAACATGTTGGAAAATGAATGAATATGGACACAGTGCTGTTTTAAAACAATTTCAGGTGGTTACTCCAAAGAATAACTCGGTATCGTAGTTCAAGTTTATGGTATCGTATGTACACGATGTCGCGTAATTCAGACAGATTTCCTCTGCTGCATTTTGTCCTGGGCCACGTTTTGGTGTTTTATTTTTGGAACAGTAAAAATAATACATTATATTATTATGGATTCGCAAAGGGGGTCTAAAATCTTCATCGGCCACAAAATTTGTCAGTATATACGTTTCAAGATGCGTAGACTAGTTCGGCATCCTCACTTGTCTTACTGTTCGGCGTCCTCATCTATCGTACGTTAGGCCACTAGTCCGGCATCGTCAATTGTCTCACCGTCAGGCCACTACTTCGGCGACAGACAGTTACGCAAGATGGGTTTCAATCCCGCGTTTGTTAATAAAGCATGTTCCATGTTTCTTGAATTTCAGCCGTAGGCTCTAAGCAAAAAGCATCCGGGGGTCCAAAGGGCTTTTTTTAAAATCTGAAATTCGGACGAAACACTCGATTCTCCATCCAGTTATATCCCCAAGGCTTTCAGCCCGATCGCTTTTACCCGCGGGGCTCTGTGGGGCTAAAAAGCGGCTAAGGGAGGGTTTCTGGCAGGTTTTCGCCAACGGGGTCGAGTTAAGTGTCGTTTTCGAAGTATTTTTGGGCGTAAAACCATTTTTTGTAGTCCCAGATCTATCTGCATCCACCGTGGGGTTCTACGGGAATACGAATACGGATATCTCCCAAAGCACCCCCAACCTGCAAAACCTGCGAATATTCGTATTTGCCTATAGGAATACGAATATATTCATATTAGCATATAGGAATACGAATGTATTCGTTTTCTCAACAGTAGGTAAATACGAATATATTCGAATTTCCCGTATTCGTATGGAAAATTTGCGAATATTCGTGTAATCGATGGTGAAACACACAAATACGTTTGTATGACATACATCCCTGTATGACATTGTCCCTGAGAGAGAGAGAGAGAGAGAGAGAGAGAGAGAGAGAGAGAGAGAGAGAGAGAGAGAGAGAGAGAGAGAGAGAGAGAGAGAGAGAGAGAGAGAGAGAGAGAGAGAAAAAATACACTAAATAGAAATCGACGTATACATCGTCCATTGTATTTGCAGGAAAAAATACGAATAGTCGTGAATTCGCCGGAAAAACGCTGCAAATTTTACCCAAGGATTTATTATTCTTTGATATAGGTTACTTGTACGAAAATTAAATCTTGTCAATAAAAATTTGGGAAAAAACTTTTTTTTTTCAATTTGTTTTTACTCGGAAAATAGTTGACCTCTTGGGATCCACAAAAATCTCATTTGTAGCTCCATGAAAGCTCTATAGATAGGTTTAGGGGGGGGGGGGGGGGGGGTTGAAAAAGCGCGTCGCACGCTGCAAATTTTACACAAGGGTTTATTATTCTTTGATATAGGTTACTTGTACGAATATTAAATCTTGTCAATAAAAATCTGGTGTCGTTTCCCGAGTAATTATGGACTCATAATCCTTGCTTTAGGGTCCCACGTCTGTTTAAACACAATAGAAAAAGCAATACGGCTGTTTCTTCTTCTTTTAAAAAAAAAAATTTAATCTTTCAAAATAATGTTTTATTAATATGGTAGGTACGTTGTGCACAATTTAAACCAAATAATTAAAAACCCGTTTGTAACATTTTCAGTGTTTTTTTATCATGCAGGTATATTAAAAGTCTTACTAATTTTGTTGAGCGGGGTTGAAATATATCTTGGTTTCACGTTTACGTGAAAGAAGACCTTCTTCATTTGATTATTTTTATTTTTTTATTGAGGGCGCCGAATACTCAGTGTCCCAGGCTGGTCAAATCAGTTGAATCTCATCAGCATATGACTTGGGTCGAGGAAACGGTATTCCAAAATATTAAGACACAAACGTACAAATTAAACCCAGCTTAAAAAAAGGTGTTCCAATAAATTTCACTCGTTGGGGCTCACTTAGCCTCATCATCTTGACGACCATTGTTCGCCAGCAACAAGAGAAGTTTTCATTGGACGGTAGATTCACTCAATTTCATGTCAGAGGCCTGGCCTCCCCTTTTCATGGCTGTAGTTAGTGGGGAAATTACACTTGTTATCAGAGGAAATTGCATTCTCCCCGTGGGTGAAAGCAGGCAAATACGCCTTTATTTTCATTCCATGCCGGTCTTGCTGAACGGTAATTAGTTCTCACATTTTACTGCTTAATATTACCGTGGATGCTGTTTATCGAATCGTATCAGATTTAGTGAAACAGGGCATGTATGAAGGCTTGTTCGTTATTTTGAACGTGATAAAATATAATGTGCTACCACATTAACCAGTTGTATAAAATAAACTCACCAAATTCTGCGTTGAATGATGTAATGTGCAGAATAAATCTTGCGTGAAAATCAGGAACTTGAAAAATTGGCTACTCACATAAATGGACGGAAAATTATTCGCGAACAATCTCATGATTTTAAAGCGATAAGTTCGTTTTGACAGCGTCATTAATCATTAAACAGAGTTTCCCCGTTTCAAAGCTTCCTCCTCCCCGTCTTATCATTAATAAGCTAATTAAATACGTGGAGGATATACCTCCTTTGAGCTTGATGAAGTTCGTAAACCTGTTTGTGGCATAATTTTCTAAAGGGTTCTGATTAGTTTCTACTTGAAAGTTTGAAGTTTTGACCTTTTGGCAACGACAGATTTCTGTGGAAATGAAGGGAAAGAGATCGTTTTCGTGGAAAACTGCTGAGGAGGACATTTCCACGAAAAACCTCCACGATATAATATATTATATACCTACTAGTCTCTCTGGCTCGCTTCGCTCGCTCCCCTAGTGGGGTGTATTGCCGCCTGTGGGGTGTATTGCCGCCTGTGGGGTGCGTAGCATCGACGGACACGTTCAAACCCCTACTCAGACATAAGGCCTCGCTCCGCTCGGCCCCTCCTATTCGTAGCAGAGACGATAGAAAAAATCGGCGTATTTTTAGGGCTTACCGTTTAGGATAGGTTAAATAAAGGCCTCTCCATCTATCAAAGTTCCCTGGACCCTCCGTTTTCTAAGATCCCTGGCCCCGCGCGAATTAAAACGATCCAATTGTCTTCTCACCGTGAAATCGCCCCCTCCCCTTCGGTTTTTTTGAAATCCAACTTCGGAATCGGATTGGCCATATTTTGGCGCGCATTTGGCTCGCGGATACCATACCCAAAAAATGGCTCCTTACGGGGTATTTTTGAACCCGAAAAAACGTGGGACAAACGCGAGAAAGACGATTTTTCGACGAATTTCCGGCGAATTTCCCGGGCGAATTTCCGAATTACGATTTGACCGACGTCTTCCTCCAGGTCTGATCTATACGGCTGGTATTTTTTCGTAATTTTTTCGACCCCTTAAACGGGCTTTGGCGCGAGTTGAAAGTGGAAAACGTAGGACAAACGGGAGAAAGACGATTTTTCGACGAATTTTCCCTGGCCCCGCGCGAATTAAAACGATCCGATTGTCTTCTCACCGTGAAATCGCCCCCTCCCCCTCGGTTTTTTTGAAATCCGACTTCGGAATCGGATTGGCCATATTTTGGCGCGCATTTGGTTCGCGGATACCATACCCAAAAAATGGCTCCTTACTGGGTATTTTTGAACCCGAAAAAACGTGGGACAAACGCGAGAAAGACGATTTTTCGACGAATTTTCGACGAATTTCCCGGGCGAATTTCGGATTTTCGATTTGACCGACGTCTACCTCCAGGTCTGATCTATACGGCTCGTATTTTTTCGTAATTTTTTCGACCCCTTAAACGGCCTTTGGCGCGAGTTGAAAGTGGAAAACGTAGGACAAACGGGAGAAAGACGATTTTTCGACGAATTTTCGACGAATTTCCCGGGCGAATTTCGGATTTACGATTTGACCGACGTCTTCCTCCAGTTCTGATCTATACGGCTCGTATTTTTTCGTAATTTTTTCGACCCCCTAAACGGCCAGCGAGCGGAAAGTGAAAAAACTCATTCGGGAACGCGTTATCCCGTACCAACAAACCACACGGCTACCACACGGCCGTCGGCCAACACAATTTTATATTATTGTATGATGATGGGTATATATTATATACCTATGGGGAAACTCTCATGAACACTGAGCGGGTCTGCCCGTATCAGTAGTGTTGGACTCCAATGTTTGGCCTACCAACTAAAACCACCACTCCACATCTTCTTTTGGACAACAGTCCCGGAACTACTTGCGAGTATTACTTCGGGGCAGTTCCCTCTCTTGTCTGTTGCTGGCCTCTCTCCTGCGCTGTGCTTCTAGCTGTACGTTCTCCTGCCTACTCTCCCCATTCTCTATTCAGCTCCTTGGCCTTAAGGACCGTCGTGATGAAAGTAACGACAGCGTCCCATCTTTCCTTGGATTCCAGCATCCTACCTACAATGGTTTTTGGCTCCACACCGCCCATTTCTGCTTGCAACACTACGGGGCGCTTCCCATCTTGCACATACAAAGAAGGTATGGCATGCGTCGTTTTCCTGTCCATTGTGGCAAAGAGCACAGATGGGGTCTCTCACCTTCCCTATTTCCATACAAAGGCTCTATAATACCCATGCCCACTGAGGAACTGTCACGTAATATTCTACGTCGCCATGCTTCCTCGCAGTCCTTTACATCCTTAATCCAGCGCGCCGTCCACCTTCCTCTGCCCTCCGCCTCCCACCTGTCCTGACATTTCCTTAGCGTTTCCTGTCTCTCTTCCTTTTTAACAGTTCTTCATCCTTCTTCTTCCATCCGTTGAAAAATTCTCTGCCGCTCCTCAGCCATCAGGTCAATCGGAACGTCCCCGGCAATTACCTGCGCTGCGACTCTGGACACCGTCCTATATGCGCAGCAAATGCGTGGTGTTCCTCTTCTTTGAACCGACTCCATCCTCACCTCAGTAGTTTAATCTGTGATCCTCACTCTGTATTTTTGGAAACGAAGTGCCTCAGCCCAAACGAGGCTCCTAAAGTATTGTGGCCTCCGCAGTCCTCATTAGGGGTTTACGCTTGGAAGGGGAAGGACCGCCTATGTTTGCCATGACTTGACCAAGTAGCTGAATATTATAATTTTTTGCATGAACTTAGTTATGTTAGCTGGATACCCACGAGAGGAAATAGCTGTCTAGACCTCACGCGATGTCTTTGCAACCTCAAAATCTGCTATTTCAAGGATTAGTATTACGGATCACTATCCAGTAGCGTTTTCAATATCATCCTCGGGGATATCTAAAAAATGTGTAGCAGAAGAATGTACCATTAAAAAAGTAAACTAAATAAGGAAAAATTAAATGAATTATTGAACCTAGTTGATTGGAGTCCAGTCTATACATCGGCTGATATTAATCAGGCATATGCAATTTTTCAATCAATTCTGAACAGCTCCATTGAATTATGCACGTTTGTAGTTAAACCAACTAATCACAAATCTCGTAAACTTAAGCCCTGAACAACCGCTGCTCTAGTGACCTCAATCAATCGACGCGATTCGCTGGCCCGATTAGCTAAGAGGAATCCACAGGAATACGTAGGTACTGTAAGGGTAGGTGCTACACTGCATCCCCTCGCACCTACCCTTACAGTACGTATCTTAGTGTGAAATGAGTATAAGTTCCCCTAGTCATATTGTGTAACCCCTGGCGTTATTATTGTTGTAGACCTGAAGATGGCACAGTGAGGCCGAAAGCTTGTCATTAGTAAATCCAGCAAAAGCAAGCGGACCTTTTCTTACGCTCATCCCATCGAACCCTGTTATAATAATTTGATACTATTTCCATAAAACCGTGAAGGTTTTTCGCGTTTTCCTCATATTTGACCTCAGCGGATATATCCGTTTTTGTCAAATATGAGGAAAACTATATATACCTAGAAGGTACCTTTTGGAATGCAACTTCTCAATAATTGGTCCTTTTACTTTTCATGATGTGTTCAAGATAAGATTTTTTTAAACGCTGAAAATCTTATAAAAGGGTATTCTTTGGTTAGAACAGTGCAAAATTGCAAAATACTGTGTCAATAAAAATTGTGTAAAATATGGATAGGTGTAAAAGAACTGCATTCCTGTACAGCGTTCGGACTGATCTCGGACCCATCACCCATCACAAATAAAATACAACCCTCCCCCCCACCACAGAACCTCAATAACCTACACATTTACACTCAAGCAACTAATAACCAAACCCAAACTACACAACCACCCGAAAATAAAAACTTCATACCACTACCATACCACCCTAAATGGAGCCATAAAATAAAAAACATTTTTAATAACAGAACTAACTTCAAAGTAGCGTGGTATTACCCCCAGAAAATTCAAAAACACTACCCCAGACTTAAGGATAATATCCCTCTCTTAGATACACGACATAATGTCTACTCAATCCCATGCCAATGTGGTAAGATATACATCGGTGAATCACAACAAAATTTACACAAAAGACTGAGCCAACACCAAAGAAATTTCGAGTCTAAAACAAGAAAAACAGCATTAGATCACCATCTCTTAGATTACAACCATCAACCACATTTCGACCAAATAACCTCAATAGCTAAAGTCAAAAACAATTATAAACGCAAAATAATAGAGAACATTAATATTCTCTCAAACTCTGCCTGTACCTTGAATAAGAAATGCGAACTTTTAGATTTAGGTAAAACCTTCTGGTCATTATTCAAATAGAATTATAGCAATCAATATTGTAACCTAGTCCTAGTGAAACTCTAGGATTTGGACTCCATTTCATTATGTTTAATTTAAAAAATTTTTACATTTTATTGTTATAATCTACATGTGTGCAACTCTGTAACCCTTTACCTCAGGGCCCGACCGACAGAGCGCACTGCAATCACCACCCACCCAAGTAACAGTTGGCAGACACCAAATACCAGTTCCTAATAATCATCTTTAACAGCTTTATGTCACACATGGGAATCTCCAGAACCCTATAATAACGCACAACCACCCTAAATGATTCGCCCACCCCTACAAAACAATGTAAACGTGCTCCACTGGGTTAATTTTCTCCCCTTTTCTTCCTTTATTTAATTAACTGCACTATACCAATGAAACGAAAAACCACCACGTAAGTAGAAGCTATACATATTCAAATAAACCACCATAACCCCCCCCCCCCCCCCTTCACAACCACCACAGCCACCAAACATTACCTAACCCAATCAACTAAATTTAATCATTTAAAACAGGCAGAAACAAAGCACCTATACTCTGAATACATAGCAGTAAATTACACCAAAAATTGCACTGCGCTCTGGAGGAAGGAATGCACCAGTGGAAGGGACAAAAATGACAAGGTACCTAATAATCTACACCTAATTACTTTCTACCTCTGTGTAGCTGTATAATTAGCTTATAATAACCATCCCGTACCACTACGCTATCTGTAATGTTGCCGACAGGTCGACTATTTACTCCTGAAGAGCCTCTTTCCCCCTCCCCAGGGAACAGGCGAAAGGCGCCTCGAGGCATTGTCTAACATCTAATAAATGCCATAAAATGAACAACCAACGGCTTACTCCCTCACCAATACCATGATCTTATAAAAGGGTATTCTTTGGTTAGAACTGTGCAAAATTGTAAAATACTGTGTCAATAAAAATTGTGTAAAATATGGATAGGTGTAAAAGAACTGCATTCCTGTACAGCGTTCGGACTGATCTCGGACGCCAGAAAATTGATTCTACGTTCAAAATTCCTCGGATAATGAAACTACATTCGACCTCTAGTCCATCGAAACCCCCATTTGAAGCCTCATAACAGCTCTCTAGAACCCCACAGTGAGATCGGATCGTTCTGGGGCACCCAAAAATGGATTCCCCGTTCAAAAATACTTCGAAAACGACACTTAACACGGCCCCATGGCCAAAAACCTGCAAACAACCCTCCTGCAGCACCTTTTTAGCACCCCGTAGAGCCCCACGGATTTTAGCGATCGAGCTGAAAACCTTGCGGACACAACTAGATGGAAAAACAAGCATTTTGTTAAAATTTCATAAATGAGAAATGAGAAATTTGCTGCGTTTTTTAAAATTACAAACATATAATTTACAAGAACTAAAAATTCCGCAAAAGGAAAACCAAAATCGATCATTGTTTTTGTGTAGGAGGGTGTCAGGTTGTGTGAAACATTTTATTCATTGATACAAATTCCCCCTTTTCTAAACATTGCCTCTTTTCACGTGAATATAGTCTTTATTAGGGACTAAATCCTTTCGTTTAATCAGCCGAAAAAATCGGTGGAAAGCGCAATTTCTCTTTAAGAGAACTGAAACGTTGAGGTGAATATGAAAGAGATGTTCCCTTCGACAAACGAAATCCCTCATTATTTTTGGGCAGCGTAATTTTTTCTTCTCTATTACTTCCATTAAAGTTCAGTTCAGTTCCAGCCGACAATTATCTGTTCCTTTTACTGTGCTGGGAAATCTTTCTCCTCTATATCATTATCGTATTTTTTCAGTCTTTCTGCAGAACCTTCTTCTCCTACTTATAATTTGTATATTCTTCTTCATTCTGATAATAGAAAGAAGTATTAATAAATTACAGGGAAATTTCGTTCACCGTCCAGTTGATCGTTTTTTACTTGTTGGGACATGTTTCTGGCATTGTTGAACAGCCGGGGAACGCAGAGGACGTGAGGTCACTTACGCATGCCAATCACCTCCCTCGACGCTAACGGTGCAGCTTTGGGACTTCAACAAAGCACCGTCCACTTGGACTTGGCCTTTAGCAGTCCCTCTAAAGCTCCTTCAAACGTCGAGATGGGAATTTCCTCATTTTGAGCCCAAAATGAATATTTAGCGCTAACGAGGGCGCGTGTCAACGCAGAATAGACAAATGGACATAGAGAAATAAAACACGAGCAGTGTTCAACATTTTCGAGCTCTCCAATTCGCTGTTTATGGAGCGGAGGAGGAGATTAAGTTTCGAAATGAGGAACTCGCCGGAATTTTAATTGCTAGTCGAGTTTAGGGAGTCGTCGACGAAATTGAGCGAATTCCTGACAAACAAAGCAATTTGTCGTTAAAACAAACTTATCAATTTTCTTGTGTGTACAAGTTATTTTCCCCTTCTTCTTCTTATCAATTTTCTTGTGTCTACAAAATACATCAAGACATGATTATGTTGTAATAATCTTAACATGGATTGGTGTATAACACCTCATACTCTTTAAATAAAAATATCGTCGATGTTGAAGCAACACCGCCTAACCCACATCTTTCCAACTTCATTGGTTACGTGTAAACAAAACTGGTGTACCAAAAACTGTTTCATAAAATAATAATAATAATAATAATAATAATAAAAAAGAAGATAATAATAAAAAAATTAATGATTATTTAAATTAATTATTATTAATAATTAATAAATAATAAAGAAGTTTCGTTTAAATAATTGCTTCATGTACCTACATATTTCATTTAAATGTTCCATTTAACTGTTTTACTTAAAACCCGTTTCTCTTAAAAGCTGTTTATTTTTAAAAACAGCTGTTTGATTTTCACCCGAAAGTGGGTTAGGCGGTGTTGCTTCTATAGCGACGACATGGCATGTTTAAATAGTTACAAGGAAATTAATCTTCCATCTGAGCAAAGGCGCTCGTGGCGGAAGATGAGTCGCGCTAGGTAGACCTACATAAATAACCTAGGCATAGCACAGGTACAGCATAGTATAGGCTCGAAGCGAATTCTTCATTTTGTTTAACAGAATAAGGTTATTGAGGGTAGCTACATTATTTTTGGGGCTTATGACACTGTGGCCGGATGGGCCACAGTGTCATTAAATTCGCCGGCCTGCCGCTCATAGTCGCGAGCCATAGGAAGCGCCACCGTCGACGGGGTGATTGGGAAGTCCAGCTTCTCTCGCGAGCGGGAGCACTGCTCATTACTTGGATGGGCCCAATTACAATGAGCAATCGCAGTATATTGCTTCCGAGTCTGCAAAGCAGCGGAAGCCTTGTGTTCACTTTCGGGAGAAAAAAAATTTTTGTTGTCCGAATTCAAAATTTCCACTCGCATTTTGCGTTTCATAGCCTACTGAACAAATTTGGTTTCGTGTCTGTCGGTCTGTCGGTCTGTCGGTCTGTCGGTCTGTGGGTCTGTGGGTCTGTCCGCATTTCCTTGTTACAGCCATAATTTCCAGAATTTTGAATGAATTTAGCTCAAATTTTGAGGGATTATGCGGATCAGGCTCCTTGAGGTCCCATACGAATTTCAGCACAATTGAATCAGCGGTACGCTCTGCGCATGCGCTAACGTGAAATTCTTGAAACAGGCATAACTTTCTCAATTTTGATCGGATTTCAATCAAATTTTCAGGAATTGTGTGCGTATAGCTCTAGATGGTCCCCTGTCAGTTTCATCACGATTGAATCAGCGGTACGCTCTGCGCATGCGCGAACGTAATTTCCTTGCCACAGCCATAACTCCTACAATTTTGATCGGATTTCAATCAAATTTTCAGGAATTGTGTGCGTATAGCCCTAGATGGTTCCCTATCAGTTTCATCATGATTGAATCAGTGGTACTCCCTGCGCATGCGCGAACGTAATTTTCTTGTTACAGTTGTTACGTTCATTTTGAACTTGGCACGAGGAAGCTCATGTGCCATTGCCTTGGCAGTGTATTTTTTATTGGACGAAAGGGCCGGGCCTCCCCCTGGCGACACTTTGTCCGGGGAAGCCAGGGCAGCAGGACCAATTTTTACGCCATTATTGACATATCAACTGTGGTCGCCGGGAGATCAGACAACCGTAAGACGGAGTCAGCGGGCCCAGCCTCCCTTGGGGACAATTTGTCTGGGGAAGCTAGCTCTCTGATTTCTGTGATTCGTGCAAACCTAGGGCGAGCTAATATTGATGTTGACACATCATCTTTGATATTAGATTCCCCTACGTTCCCTTCTGGAGTCCAATGCATTCCAGAACAACACGATACTTCGTGGCAATCTGGAGATCGCGGGTATCCCATTCATGCCTCAATATCGCCTCCCAGGTCAGCAGAACATGACACTTTATGTTATGCCCTGGGTAGGGATATTCAGGTAATCCCCATCGATGTAGTAAACTAACATATCATATATCGATGGTAATCCCTCCATCTTACTCCACAGACACCGGGGGCGTAATCCCAGTAACGCTGGAGGCATTCCCCCAAACACAAAACACAATTAATGATAGACCTATTAATCAATTAGGAACTCCTTTTGTGCATGTATGTACACCTTCTACATCTAATATGCAGGGTGTCCTACAGACACTGTTTTATGTATTTTTACCTTCCTCCGATTCCAATAACTGATTAGAGGAAAGCAAAACTTTACAGAGTTATTTTTTATATTTCTTAAAAATCATGTTCCCCTATTAATTTGCTTTTATCTGTACGCAAATAAAAACATTTTCTGAGCTGATCTTTACCAGCTCGTGTATGCTTACTTTACAATAGTTTCCTTCGCTGTGAAATGTGTAGATAAACACTAGAAGGCCGGATTTTTGGGCAAAAGTAGTGCGACAGGAGGGATAAGCGATGTAATATTCGTTACTAAACCTTGTATTAAATACAAAATCAGTAAATTTTACTGATTGCGATGGGAAGTTGTAGGGCTCCGCTTTTATTACTTGTTGCACTTACGAGGTTTGCGTCAGGTTTTGGTGGTTTTGAAATTTTGAACGTGGAAGAAGTTTTGAAACAGATTCGCCTGAAAACTGCACCTCTTTCGATCCTATGGGATGTAGGCCATACTATTTTAGTATAGAGCCTATACTATTTTACACAAGTGCGGTTGGCGGCGTTCAACTCAGAAAATGCACTCGCGAGTGCTGATCAGCCGCTCAATGTCCACGTTACCTCGAGTTAGTGTGTAATTGTCAAATGTCACTACCTAATTGCTTTTACTTGAGTAGCAATATGGAAACTAGTTGTGTCGGGTCGATTAGGAAGTTGGCGTGAATTGACTCTCTAATTAGTTGACTTGTGTCAACTCTGCTCTTAACGGAATATTGCGTTAGCGGGATATCACCCGTCCCATGACGTGCGATACCAGGGAAAGGAATATTATATTAAGTACTCACTCCTGTACCTACGCACTTTTTGAATTTCCTGCAAATAAATTTATGAAGTACCTATTTACTGAAGAGACATCTGAATGAAAAAATTAGTAAAATTAAAGAATACGTTTAAATAATTATTAATTACATTAAATTATTATTATCAAAATTTACGTGAGTATTGTAGTTATTTTATGAATTTACAATGAATACATAAAATGCATAAACTATTTATATCAGAAGAATTGTACGTACAAGGACGATCAATTTTTATCAAATCTTGTTGCTTCCGAGTCTGCGAAGCAGCGGAAGCCTTGTGTTCACTTTCGGGAGAAAAAGAATTTTTGTTGTCCGAATTCAAAATTTCCACTCGCATTTTGCGTTTCATAGCCTACTGAACAAATTTGGTTTCGTGTCTGTCGGTCTGTCGGTCTGTGGGTCTGTCGGTCTGTCCGCATTTCCTTGTTACAGCCATAATTTCCACAATTTTGAATGAATTTAGCTCAAATTTTGAGGGATTATGCGGATCAGGCTCCTTGAAGTCCCATACGAATTTCATCACAATTGAATCAGCGGTACGCTCTGCGCATGCGCTAACGTGAAATTCTTGAAACAGGCATAACTTTCTCAATTATGATCGGATTTCAATCAAATTTTCAGGAATTGTGTGCGTATAGCCCTAGATGGTTCCCTATCAGTTTCATCACGATTGAATCAGTGGTACTCCCTGCGCATGCGCGAACGTAATTTCTATATATTCTTGAAAATCTCGAGAAATTCAAAAATGATGTACGTTCTGAGATAGGTTGAGCGCCCTCAAGGATTTTTTCCGTTTTCCCCTCCTTCAACCCCCTCTCCTTCCCTACAGAAGGGAAGGAGTGGGGATTTCAGCCAATATTGATTCGATTTTGATGAAATTTTCAGGGATTATGCGGGTTGTGCCGTAGATGATTACCCAGGCTTTGGGTAAAAAATTGAATCAGCGGTACGCTCTGCGCATGCGCTAACGTGAAATTCTTGAAACAGGCATAACTTTCACAATTTTGATCGGATTTCAATCAAATTTTCAGGAATTGTGTGGGTATAGCTCTAGATGGCACCCTATCAGTTTCATTAAGATTGAATCAGGGGTACGCTCAGCGCATTTTATAATGGTGTCACTTTGATTGTAACGAGGAAGCTGCTGTGCCATCTCCTTGGCAGTGTATTTCTCTCGTGACGCATCGAAGCTGTTAAAAATCAAACGTCCGTCTGCCATCCGCCGCACAGTGGTGCAACCCCCCCCCCCCCCCCCAAAAAAGCGGCATAAACCCCATCTCATCGGAGTATTTTAATAAAACTCGGTACACTATTGCACTACAATTTTGTAAAGACCATAATTATTATTTTTATTAACAATAATTTCCTTATGTACGAGTATGAACAACCATTTTAACGCAAGTTTACCACTCTAAACAGTAAAGAAACCATTGTGTTTTGAAACCTGAGTCGGAAGAAGGGTTTTGAAAACAATTTAAACCAGTGTTTATGAAATTTATTAAATAAAAATAGCGTTAATTTCAGAATAATATACCATTAAGCCAATTAGTCTGACTAGGACACTCTTCAATAAGAGGGAAATGATCAATAATTGAAATATTGCACTATCAATAAATTAAAATATTACAATATCAGCTAGGTAAATAAAAATTAAATTGAAAATCGTCGTTAATAAAAATATTAATTTACAAAAGTAATTAAGCTTCATCCCCTAAAAAGGGAGACTTTTTTTTTTAAACACAGGACGTGATGTATGGGTCAGAAGACACCGTAATAGAGTGGAAAACATCCACGTAGGTATCTTTGTTCCTTCGCTCTTGCGCTTCTTCTGAGAGCGTACAGACTCGTAGAGAGGCAGATTCGATGATCAGTCCATAAAACAAGATTTTGTGAACTGAGGCTGGATGTGAGGGGCTTGAAGGATTTTGGATGGAAGTACGGAATAGGGAGATTCCGTGGGATGGACGGTTGATTTAGTTGTCGTTTTCGAAGTATTTTTGGACGTAGAATCCACTTTTGTGGGTTCCAGAACCTTCCGAGTTCACCGTGGGGATCTATGGGGGCTTTTGAAGGACGCCTGGAGGTCGAATGTGGGTTCATTTCCATTTTTGGAGGTAAAACCCATTGTTTAGGGTCCCACATCTGCCCCAACAATATACAGATACATTTTTTCTCAAATAATTTATTATTGCCTTCTAATTAATTTTGTGTACTATTTATACAAAGGAATAATGGTTTTAACCCTTGGTGAAACTGGGCCTCGAATATGTTACGAAAGAAGCGAAAAAACAGTGGTTCATTACAATTGATGTGATCCACGTTCCTCTAATGTCAAGCAATTAGGTTCATCAAGGTACCTAGCCAAAAGGAATCTGGGGGTCCACCTGGTGAGGCGCGAAGCTTTTTTACTTACTAAATACATGACATTTTTGGCAGTTTTGAAATGCAATAGTATGTATTTTAGTAGTCAAAATCTTTAATTTGGAGTTGTTTATTTTTTATTTTTTTATTTTTTATGTTTTGAAATTTGATCAATAATAAAGAAGTTGTTTTGGATTACCGCTAAATAAAGATGCTATCAGGTGCCACAGTCATGACAGTCCACTATAATGAATCGTTGAGAGAACTTGTGAATTTGGGAAATTCCTTTCGGTTCGTTTCAAAATAAAATCAACCCGTTTTTTTAAGGGGCTATGTGTCATTTTTGGCCATTATCAATTAATTACATTTTCTGGGTCTCCATATATGCTTACAAGGATTACCGGATTGAAATTTCCAATGTCCTTTCAAATGACAACTTGCTGCCACTCCATGTCGTCACCGTGGAATTTAAGGGTTGTTGAGACGCTAAAATTTAGCGTAAAATTGATTTAATAAAATTAAGTTTATTCATTCAAATACATTTCATTCGATAAATGAAGCTGCTTATTATAGCTAATGATTTCAATCCTGAAAAATTGAATTTATAATAATAAATTTATAATTATCTTCTTTATTACCAAAGCAGTCATTTTCCTAATTTAGATCAGTTATACCGTATGAAATTTGAATTTGAATCGGTCCGGACAAAAAGGACCCGACGCGAGTGCTCGTGGGTGTGAATATAGCGCGAGTTCTGAAGGGTTAATTTTTATTCAATTTATTACCGGCGTTTACTGCCAAAGTACCTATCGCTCTTACCCAGAGAATATTCGTTGCGCCTTAGAAGTCGCATTTTCGGCTCTTCCGACCGCGAGTAGAATTTCCATCGAATGTTTCGCGAATTACTCAGTCGACAATCGTCACGCTAATATCCGTCATCCCATTTTCCAGGTAAGACGTGAGGCCACCGATCGTTGAATCTACATCTGGTCCGTCCGAGGGGGGGGGGGGGGGGGGGGGGATCATTTTAAGTAATTTGTTTATTTTTTGTCTTCTCGTTTTTTTCCGGGATTTTCGCCGGGCAGCGACGTCAGTTCAAAAGCCGGCGGAGCGGGAAGAGCAGGCGGTAGTTTCTCCGGCACCATGGCAACCGGTGCGGCGTTCAAAAATGTTATCAATTCCCCATTCATCACAATAAATCCCGCGCGATCCGGCGAAGCCACGCGGGTGATAGTTCACGTGGTTTCATTTCCGAGGGAGAACGTCGTTGAAATATTAATGAGATTGATTTCGCATATTGATTTTTGTTCTGGGTAATGTCGGGTAGTGTGTGAGGGAGTTTTTTTTTGGTTGGTGAATTGAATGAATTTAAAATTTTCTTTTTTTGTTTGTTTAATATCATTACGTCAAATTTTAAGGATATTGTTGGACTTACCTTTAAGTGAGGACGGTGAGCGTGAAGGGCTAGGGAGGTTTCCAGGATGTAAATCGGGAGCAAGCATGTTGCGAGTAGGATAAGAATGACAATAGGTTTGGAGAAGAAGCGCGCTAGCATGTGTCGTACGAGGCCGGTGTTGGACTACTGCCGCTCCAATGCGCCACTCCCTGCGCCAGTACTAACCACCCCGCCGCCCTCCTAACCGCCCCCGCCGTCCCCTACCGAGCCTTCCGAGTTTTCCAACTCCTCCCCTCACTCTCTCTCTCTCTCTTCGACGGTATCACCACGGGGGTGGGTTTTGGTCAGGAGGATTCGCCACCGCATCACCCCCCCCCCCCCCCCCCGCCGTATCATGTTCTTTCACACGCTCGTATCGCTCTTCTGGCCGTGATATTGTCATGATTGCGATATTGTCTGTGATATTCTACACGCTGAAGGTCTTTTCGGCTGGATGTTCAGGCCATACCAATCCCGCCAATCGAATTCGTGATTGCAACAGCATTTCGCTGGAAATTCCACCACCTACTAAGAACCTGTGAATTAAAACTAATTGAGGAGGTAGCACGCAAAAGGGATTTCCTAACTTTTTTTCGAAAATGAGCCATAGTCCAGTCAATATAATAATATTCAGGGTATAATCCTGGAAAAAGGGCCCCTTTTGCAAAAAATCGGAACTTTCCCCCATTTAGGGGGGTCGTTTGGGACCCACCAGGTACCTTAAATTCAAAAAGTCGGATTGATTAATCCCCTGCTAACTTCAAGTGGCCCTAAAATCCACGACTTTTTAGGACTCTTTTCAGTTTTTGGATTATATTTTTCCTCTCGAACCAATCTAAAATCTGGTCGAATTACAAAATTCTGTCCAATATGCACTACTTAAGTTTGATTCACGATCAAATAGATACCAAGTTACGTAGGTTCAAAAACGGGCTAGTCTCCCAAAATGGCAATAAAACCCCTTAAAAACTAGTGGTTAACCGAAATTTCAGTTCATAATCCATTTCACACAATATTTAATAACTTTATCATAAATTCATACACAGTGCTATGTTGGTAAACCATCAGTGAGCAGTATAAGGCAGCAAATTCCACGAATTCCCCTTCTATTGTAGTAACCCATCATCAGTAAGATAAAATTTATCTACATTTAATGTAAATATGAAGTATTTATGAGGTGAGATTATATAAATATAAAGGGGGGGATCTACTGACGTAATACTATGTCTTAATTTATCATAGAGTAATTGAATATTGTTCGAAATGGATTGCAAACTGAAAACACCAACATGTCTGATCAAACCAGGGAACTTGCTGAACAGAGACTTAGGGAATTAAATGCAAAACTATCTGACCTGAAAGACAAAAGTGCTTTTGCCACCCATTTATTTACACAGGAGCATGCTTATAAAGGGGACTTTGAACTCATCCATAGGGTTACTAGTGGCAGGGGATCAAAAATGGACAATTGGGAGAATTTGGAAATTTATTTATCGAAAAAGAAAGGTCATAATGTCAATATTAGATTCACAGATGAGAATTTTAGATTTAGACAACAATGGGAAGATAAATTGGATGACTGGAGAATACATTAGGTAACGTTTATTTAATTATGCAGTACTTGTCAATTCACAATAATTGTGTAATAATAATATCAATTCACAATATTAACAATTATTGTTAAACACATCAAACAAACAAAAATTTTATTTTATTGGTTCAATCATGACTTCCTGTTTTCAAAATAATATTCACCTTATTAGACCAGTAGGGAATTTTTGTTTTGTTTTTTCCCCACTTTTGTAATTTCCTACCGCTATATAATTTATATTATACTAACTTTACATATTGTTCTCCCAATTGTTCCAGTAGATTATAGGTATTTTTACATGGTTTAAGTTGGTTCATTTTGTTACTACAGTATTTACAATAATATATGTAGTTGTTCATGTTAGGGAATTTTCTTATTTTTTTATTTTTATTTTTCCCCTGTGAGGTGTAAGGTTACAATGTTGTAAGGGAGGTTACTCTCATTCCAATCCTTGTTTTTGTAGTTGCCTGACGATGGCTAAAATTTAGCCGAAAAGCTTTGCTTTGTTTTCAATAAAGTGGTAATTAAAAGGTTTTTAATTCTTGTTTATTCAAATATGAAAACACCAAGTTTGAAGTTTTTGTTTGTTGCCAATTTGTGAAACTTGGCTCATTTTTGAAACTACGTAACTCGGTACCTATTTGATCGAAAATTAAACTTAAGTAGTGCAAATTGGACAGATTGTGTCCTCTTTAACTTATAATTCGACCAGATTTTCGATTGGTTCGATAGGAAAAAGGTTATATCCCAAAAACCGAAAAACGTTCCAAAAAAGTCGTAGTTTTTATTGCCCCCATAAGTTAGCACAGGGTTAATCACTCCGACTTTTTGAATTTAGGGTCCCTGATGGGTCCCAAACGACCCACCAAAATGGCGGAAAGGATATGCTGACTGTACTATTAGACACGGGGATTAAAGAATTCTCGGCCCAAAAGGATTTTTTTTTTTCCTCTTTTGAAATGGCACCCAAAAACAATATTTTGTGCAAAAGGGGGTTTTCCTTCGTTACCTTGCGACCAAAACCAGCGTTCTCTACGCAGCCAATCAGATTGCCCCAGCTGATCGTTCAGTTTTTTTTTTTTTTTTTTTTTAAATCAGAATGACACAAACTTTTTCCATAGTTTTTATTAAAAGACACCAGTTTTTTCCTAGTTTTTATTAAAAGTCAGCAGTTTTTATCTCTCGATCTCCAATTTTGGCGCGCCGCGGCGGACGAGGGACGGCGAACAGACATTTCGGTTTTAGAATCTAGACCTCTTGAAACGCAAAACGTCAAATTTTGAGGCCGATCCGAGTCGCCTCCCATTACATAGGTGTATTATTCCAAGAATAATAAACCAAAATCGGCCAAAAATGAACAAGTTTGAAAGTGAATATAACTTTTAATCGGTATGGTACGATGGGGAACTCTCTTAAGTGTCCAATAACTGGTGGCTCTTACCCTATATAATATATAGGGATTTTATTTTATATAATATATAAACGTCACGTTTATATTATAAACGTCACGTTTATATATAAATATATAAACGTGACGATCCCGCGTCGCCATCTCCGACTAACGATTTTGGGCAGTTAGGTCACGGCTAAAGCATGTTCCATGCTAAAATCCTACACGAAACACTGTGTCATGAATGAGACCAACCGCCGACTGAACTGTCCCAGAGCAGCTGTTGTACGCAAGGAATGTCAACAATCGGTTATAAGGACCTGCCTGGGACAACGGGTTTTGCGATTTTCAAAGTGCACTATCCGTTATTTCAGTTCGTACAGAGCAGCGGTTGGTCTCATTCATCGCACTGTGTTCTCGTGTAGGATTTTTTCGTCAACCCTTTAATTTAAAAACGCTGCAAATTTTACACAAGGGTTTATTATTCTTTGATATAGGTTACTTGTACAGACATTTAATTCTGTCAATAAAAAAAATTTAAAAATTTTTTTTTTGGATTGTAATATTTAAAAAAAAATTTTGGGGGGATTTTTTTTTTCAAAAATGTGTTTTTTCAAAAATTCTTTAATTTTTACTCGAAAAATATTTAACTTCTTGGGATCCTTCAAAAATCCAATTTTTAGCCCCATGAAACCCCTATAGATCGCCACAGTAAAATCGGATCGCTCCGGGACCCCCAAAAATGGATTCTACGTCCAAAAATACTTCGAAAACGACACCTAACTCGATCCCATAGCTAAAAGCCTTCAAAACGCCCCTCCTGTAGCCCCATTTTAGCCTCATAGCGCCCCATGGGTTTGGGCGATCGGACTGATAACCTTGCGGGCACAACTAGATGGTAAACCAAGTATTTTGCCAAAATTTCAGATTTTTAAAAAAATTCCTACTGCCCAAAACGGCCCGGACGGCGGACGGCGGACGGCGTACGGCGGACGGACATTTCGGATTTTGAATGTAGACCTCTTGAAACGGATAATGTCAAGTTTTGAGGCCGATCGGAGTCGTCGACCTCCGTCGCGAAAACATAGGTGTATTATTCCAAGAATAATAAACCAAAAATTAAATTTCAAGAAAGCTGTGAAAAATATAATGCCGTTTTTTGCAGGCTGATTAAAACACGAAGTGTTGGGAACGCCCGCGATTGTATTGTTCAATTAGACAATAAAAAACCGGCAACTTTTGCCATAGCACACTTTTTTTTTTATTGAAATATAAATAATACTAGCTGGGACACCCACCCGTGCTTCGCACGAAATATCACATTCCCGTCCATCCCCGATGCAAACACCCTTAGCAACCCGTCGACTTGTAATTTTCTTAGCCCGTTTCTCGTTGCGAAGTATCAAATTCTCGTCTATCACCCCAGCCCATAGCATAAGCAGCCCATAGCAACCCATCAACTCAACAATGAAATTACCTATCAAACTAATCGAAGGCTCGCAAAAAATGCTCGTACCCACCAACCGACGATCTCTGAATAACTTGCGAACGGGTTATCGCACAGAAATCGTTTTGCAGTCGTTGAAATCAGAGTGAAAAGCTCGTTTTAACCGACGTAGTTTCGTTCAAACCCGACGCCAAAAGTTGTACCGGGTTTCGGCGTTTCGAAAATTTTCCTAGCAATCCCTAGAAACGACGCTATTTGACGCGGCTTTTCGTCGCGAAGGAAAGTTCCGTTCGCGATGAAGGAATAGAGTTCACGAAATCTAACATAGCCTATTATCTAAGTCGGAACACGTGGGTCAATTTGCGCCCACCCACTGCGAAATTGGTTCAGCCGTTCGGCAGTTTACTGGGCACATACATACATACATACATACATACAGAAAGAGAATTTTATATATTAGTATAGATATGAATATATTTCTATTTAAACAAATAAATTATTTTGAAAGAGTTGGGATTTGACTCCATTGCCAAAACGCTCCAAAATCCCATCATTTACATCTTTCTAGCCCCACGAGTCGTGGGCCACGACTATCGGGCGAAAAAAAAAAAAAATCAAGACCCCAAGGATTTCGTCAAAATGTGGGATTTAAAAATGCTGCAAATTTTACGAATGGGTTATTATTATTTTATGTATGTTGTGCGAAAATTAAATACATGCAAATAAAGAAAAAAAAAAAGTGTTTGGACGGATTTGGGACTCCAAAAAATGCACAATGCGTCCAAAATGACTGGGAAAACGATACGCCATTCAACTTCCTGGTATCCTTCAAAAGCCCCATTTGTAGCCCCATAGATGAAATCGGATGATTCAAATTTGACATTCCGGATTTTTCAGAGATAAACCAAAAACGAACGGAACATTGGACCTCGGATTCGTGTTCAACACCACTTAGCCTGTGTCTCAAAGAATTGACATCGATTGACATCATGACATCGAATTTTCTTGTTAACCCGTGTTATTATTGTAATAAGTATCTATGTCACAAGGATTTTGGAAAAAAAAAATATTAAAAATATAGGTAATATAAAACAAAAATATTAAAAATATATTAAAAATATTAAATATTAAAAAAATATTATAAAAATATTAAAAAAATATTAAAAATATAGGTAATATAAAACAAAAAAATAAATTAAAAAATCGGGACAAAACGTCCTCAAAATTTGAGGTGTCTTCAATCACGAGATTTCTGTGTACTTCCCATTTCTGTTATATTATTCATTGCTATTCTCGGAATGTTTTTGTGACAGGAATCAAAACTTTTAGAACGATTTCTACAACATAATCTTTCAACCACACCGTTTTTGGCAGCGGGGTATTTTTGTAATACTAAATTTTAAACAAATACTGGTTTTGCTTTGAGAGGGTCGCTCAAAGTTTAGAATTCTGCATCATAAAAAAATTGAAAAACAAACAATAATTTATGGGTCAGTTTTATTGGGATTAGGGCCAAGAACGGGAAAACATTTGCCGAGCTTTCGAGCAATATGTGCTCTTCATCAGGCTAAACAATAATGGCACAAAATGCCGCAAGGCTAAACAATAATAATTATTGTGAGGTTAAATAATTTAGCCTTGCAGCATTTTGTGCTGGGGACTTTACATTCTTGTAGGGGGCTATAGACGCCAGAAACTCTTCCATGTACTTAGGGTTCCTCTATACTCCCTTTAAGGCGTATTTTTCAGGATCATCCTAACAGTTTGGATATTAACAGTTAGTTTAGTTACAAAAGTTGTTATTACCAACTGTACTAATATGGGCAAGTTCAATTGATTCTAAATCTCGGATTTTACAGATTTAGAGATAGCTGCAAGTCTGTACGTGACATTTTCCCGTTCAGAGCGGCTTAGCAGTACTCGGGGAAATGTGCCTCCCACCGTCATACGAGTGCTTATGAAAGGCGAGGCCCCAAAGCGATTTCAGGGAACAAATCCCTTACTGAACAGGGAATTACGATAGTCCACTCGTCCCTGCAATACCCGGTCGAAGGAAGTTTAAAGCGCATTTTCTGCATGGTTTGAGGCGCCTCTAGATCGATCGACTTGAAAACACCCTACAATATTCCCTGATGTTTCCAGCAATCCGAGCCTGTTATGAGCTCAGCCACAACCAAACTTCATCTATGAAAAATTTGAAAAATAAGTAGCCTGGCAAGTGACAGTGGCCTAAAACTGACCTCTCAACCCTTATTAAATAAAACTTTGTGTCCCCCTGTTCAACCATTTATTTGAAAATAATAAAGGGGATTAGGTAGCCGAAGAGAGTGCATGATTTCTGTAAAATTATATATTTGTATTAAATAATTCTCCACGTTTACGGGGCTCAAATATTATATACAAAAATAACATTTTCAAGGTACAACAGTATCAAAACTTAACTTTAACAACCACGCTAAGAAGCCAAAACACTCTCCAGTTTCCCGATGACGCAGGAAGTAAATACACTGGTGAAATGGAAAAATAATTACACATAATTATCAGAGGATAAAAAATTGTATCGTTGTAAATGTAAAAAGTCTCAGTCAGTCCTATGCATCTTCAAACATGCGGATGGAACGAAAAAATAATATTCCCATCAGCTAATTAAGTCCACCCAGGGAAACCATATTGCACTATTTTTTCAACGATTATTTTGCAATACCTTTTCCCAAGTTATATACATGCACGAGTCGAACTATAAGCAGGATTGTATGGCAATCAAATAGGTGGGCGGTTAACCTAACGAAGTTAATTTCACACGATGCTTATAAGATTGTTCTAAGATGCTTAAAAGATTGTTTGGCGTCACACTGGATTTACCCGATAGCGCCGCATATTCCCTTATAAAGTGTAGCCACATTTAATTGGATTAGAGATAACGCGATGATTGATTCCCGCTGACTCCAGTTTCTATTTTCTTAATAATTAAGAATTATTGAACTTCATTGGAAAGGAAAGAAACGCTCATGTAACGGGATTGTGTTCAATGACATTTCAGCTGTTTCAAGACGAACAAAACAAGTCGTACAATTTATTATTTTCTGAATCAACAAACCAATTGTTTCGTGACGTACTAGCGTATTGCGCACGTTTCACGAACATGAATTTGATTACAAAAAATAACTAAGAAAACCCGCCAAGCTTCTTTCTGAAGAAGTTGATTTAATTTCCTGCTAGCTGAACGGCTAATGTTCACTACGAATGGATGTCGATGTATCGATTTAAAAAAAAATCGATGTTTACTCTTCGATGTTTTCTTTCAAACGTCCTTTTTTTTGTTCCAAGTTTTATTGTTTATGTGAAATTGATACTTTTATATTTGAAAAATAATGGTTGTTTTACAGCATTTATAAAACTAGTATTATTTTTCAGGCTTAAAAGTATTTAAACATTGATGCTAACTTGCTTGTCTTTACAAAAATAATACAATATAATACAAAAATAATACCTACAAACTCAAATAACATCTATATGTTTGAATCAAATCGTTGGTAATATAAACATGTCGATTCGTTCTCACCTATCGATATCAGTGAATCATTCAATTGTCATTCACTGTTAAATTTTGAATCATTAAATGTTCCGATTGTAACAACGTCACATTAATGGCAACTTTGTTAATTTTTCGTAAAGCTGACAATGCTTCTGGAAGTTGGAAAAATTGTATGCTCTTAATCAAAATTGTTTGCTACTTTTCAGTTTTCCAATGTCAATTTCTTTGTTGATTTTGAATTCAAATTTAGGAATTATCATTAAAATTATTGAAAAAACTTACTATTTTGTTTTTCTTAGAAACATCTGTCGAGACATCGATGTTTCTTGAGGAAAAACATCGATGAGCAAACATCAATGTTTTGTTCATCGATACCCATCCCTAATGTTCACCCAAACCCCTTATTGTCATCTATTTGCTTAATATTCGAGGGGAATGGTGTATTTTTGTTTAAGTTGTACTGTACAGTACCTGTACTGTACTGTAACAGCACCTACTTATTTAAAATTAAACGACATTTTCTCGGAATCAATAGCAATTTGTTACACATGTTGAACGGAGCCATTCCTGATGGTGTAGTGAGGGAGTGTACCGTTTTTGAGGTGTTTGCCGTAGGAGAAGGAGTCGGTGGCCACAGATTCTGCTCCAGATTCACTAGCACCGTCAAAGAACGAATCATCAGTTTCACTGCCTTCTCGATCTCGTTTGCTGTCTTTGTATGAATTGTTGGAGTCTGTGCTGAGGTAGCCGGAGTCTTCCGTTCGGTGGCCTTTGTAGTTCTTCTTCATGGAGCTTCGTTCTGCGTTGTCTTGACTCTTCCTCAAGTAGAACTGAGGTTTCCGCTCTCGGTTTTCATTCGTGACGAATTCATACTCGGTAGTGGAATTTGATCCTGGCTCAGGTACCAGTTTCCTTCCACGCGGTGGCCTATCACTGCTTGCTTGGAGCTCAGGGATTTTGTTAAACAGCCTTATCGAGTTCCGTACGGTACCACTTCTGATCCCCAAGTTTTGCCGCTTTTCCCTTTTGTTGGTAGGAGTGTGATCAGGTACTGGAGGAGGAGGTGCCAAGGGTTTTCGACCTTTGCGGGCTGGAAGTGGTGGTGGGATGTCCGATTCAAGGGGAATGTTGTTGTAGTACTCGTGATTCTCTTCATCATCCGGCGGGATTGGTGGCAAAGAGAGATTCCGAGGTGAAGGAGCCCGTTGACGTTTTGCCTGTCTAGTGTCTGGCTTGAGCGTTTTGTATCTTTCTTTATTCCATCGGAAATTATTCACTTGGTTGTTGAGAGACTTCGACGAGCCCAACAACCCAGAAAATGGTGGCCTGTGATGGCACTGGTTGTATCTGTTCTTTGCAACAAAAATTTCCCTCAGGCTTCCAAATGCTTTATTGAGGGTTACCTTTTCTCTGTTTCTTTGTGGTAATGCGGGGTAAGCTTGAACTGGCACTGCCCTGAAACTTCCAGACGTTTTGAGGGCTATTTGCGGTTGTCGTTCAAGTGAGTCAGTGAAGAAATCAACTGTGACATCGGCAGGGTTGGGCGGTTCTCCGTATATTGTCAGTTTGGCCGGTTTTCTGTCAAGCGTGTCAGGTTCAAAACCATCTGATTCACAATCTCCGTTTGCTGTTGATTTTCCCTCAACTTTAATCGTCAACATACCTTGTTCTGTATTGATAGCGTGGTTACTTAAGAGGGAATTGGTCGAATCGTGGCTGTTGAAACTTGAATCGCTGCGGGGATAAATATTTTCCCCAAAATTGTGACTGACGTAGACCTCACTTATGAATGAGTCATCATGAGGAAAATCAGGAAGAGACTTCGTTTCGTCAACGCTATTCACCATGATCATTTCATAATCGTGATCTTCCCTCGACTCTCTTACTTTTGCTGGCTCAGACCCCACAGTCAGATAGTCATTGTTACCTGTCCGGTTGAATATTATGGAACAGTTTACCTTTTCAATGATGTGTGGCCTTATGTCAGCATATTCTGTTGGAGTTGAGAACCCACTCTTGGCAATGCCAATTCCCAGTTCCTTGCATGTGTTTTCAGTGATACACTCATAGTTCATGTACTCATCTCTCGGCTTAGCAAACCTTTCATATCTTTGTTCAATGTAAATATTCTCATCTATTTCACTGGCTGAGTCCACTTCATTGCCTGATGTGGATTCATAGTGGCTTGTTTCGTAGTTCGGTGTTTCATATTGGTGATTCGGTTCGTATTGATTAGTTAATTCATACTGGTTAGTGGGTTCATACTGATGATTTGTTGGTTCATACCGGTTAGTTGGTTCATACTGGTTTGTGGGTTCGTACTGATTTGTAGGCTCATATTGGTGAGTTTCGTGGTTCACATTCACAACATTCTTCGAAGAACCTTTGCTTTCTGTAAACGGAGTGTCTTTTCCACAGTTAGTGTAAGTGTTGGCAGTGTACTTGGCACTTTCTTTTATAGTGCTTGCTCGAGATAAGTAACTGCCTCTTGAACTACCCCTACTACTGCTTGTTACACTTGGCTGATACTCGTTTTGATTCGAAGGCTGTGATGCGTTGCTAGGGTATCCTTCTTTAATACACGGCACGTCTTCCAGCCACTTGCGAATGCTATTGACCTTGTTCTCATTTGTGCAGTTGTTGCAGTTGTGACAAGACATCGTGCTCCCCTCACATTGGGCTCCTTTGGAACACTTCATTTTGTTTGTCTTGTTGCTTCTGCACGACATACAATCGGTTTCATCTTCCCTTTCCTCAGTAATTCCCACCAAACTCGGCAAAAACCGTTTTGATTCCATTTTGGCTTTAGCAATCGACATGACTTCTCGAATTTTTGTCAGGAACTCTATTGCAGCAGGAGGAGGTGCCTGAAACAAAAGAGGTCTGGTAAAGTTACTGTCAACAATTTACGAAGCTCCCAAGTTGGGAGTCCCAACTTATCAATACGGAATGGTGTTCGACAAGTAGGTAGCACGATATAACCAAAAGTCATTCACGTACCAATAGAAGCTCATGTTCAAAGTAGGCAGGGTTGAAATACAGTTTGCGGCGGCCGGTTTGACTTCCAACCATGCCCAATCGATCTTCTCTTTGCTCGGGGGTTTCCACAATTGAAACGTTTTCTTCAGGATGTCTCTCAACAGTGGGAGCTTCGACATCATCCGGATCGGCCAAATCCTCTGCCTGCCTGCACTCTTGTCCATCGCATCTTGGATGAACCATAGCAGAAGTCACGTGGACCTGTCAGAACGTCATGTTAGAATAGGACCCATCATGGACTGCAGATAAACAAGACATGGAAGATACAAACCGGTGAGGAAGGCTTCGGTGTTTCTTCGTTGATGTGAAATATTTCAGAACAATCGTCAGAGTCAGAAGACGAGGGCTGCATTGAAGGGTACAACTGTTGGGACTCTCCACAATGATGCAGCAGAGGATTGTTCTTGACAACCCCTTCCTCCACAACTCCAGGATGATTACCCTGATGAAAAATACGACAAAAGAATTAGAAGCCTGAAGACCATTGCCTTTTCAGTATGTAACGTATACCACTTGTGGTGTAATACCTGTGGGGGTTGTTTCCCCTTCGAGTTCTTCTTCTTCAGGTACCAGACGACTCCAACAGCGTAAGCCAGGCCCAAAGCCAAAGATACGAGCGCCACCACAACGTAGCCCAATCCCATCCCTCCACCACCACCACCACCACCACCTTGAGCTTCCGTCGCAAACGACACTTCTTTCACTCCGTTTGTCCATTGATTCGTCTCACCTGGAACATAAGAGTAATAATCAAAATTACCATCAGTATCATGATTGTTGTTGTTGAATGCATCAACCGTATTGTAGCATTTGGCGTTGCTACGCTTTTTGTGTGTCGGTCTGTTACGAAAAATCCTGTGGTTGTCCACGTGCATTTATATACTGTATGATTTCACTAACAAAGGCTCGTCTGGGAAGGTCTAACAGGTCAGGATTGCTTACAATGGGTTGTACCAATGCTTGGTGTAGGGCACCCTGCTGAACGGATGTTGTAATAAATACACAAATTTTGTGTAAGGGAGGCTGGGGCTGGCCCCGTCTTATGGCCATCTGATCTCCCGACAACCCCACTTGAAATGTCAACAAGGGTTGCCTGGGCAACAGAATCGTGCAAAAATATTGGTCCCGCTGACGTGGCTGCCCCTGACAAAGTATCGGCAAGGGAAACGGCAAAATTTGCCTCTCACATTTAATGTGAGAGGCTTTCCTGGGCAAGATACAATCGGTGGTTTGCCATTTCCTTCTGAGAGGTATAAGGAGAGAGGAGCCCTTAATTAAAATGGTTCATCCCTCCCTCCCCCAAGAAGGGACTTTTGATTGAGATTATAATATATTATAATCAGTATAATATATATCATACTATGATAATCACTTCGGTTCAGTGATCCCAGGGAAGGATATTTTCTGCGTTCCACGGCTGAAATTTGAAGATCAGACAAGCAGCTCTACTCGTCTCCGCATAACCTACAGTTGGGTTCTTCATATATTAGCCTAATTCTGTACAGGAGTTTCTTGATTTTCCCGAGTCCTGCATAAAGGCCCACGATGAGCATTTGTGTCCTCGGTAAATTTATCTGCATCTCCCAAGCTGTGCACGACCCACCTGAGTGGCAGCTTGAACCAGCTCCCTCCCAATACCTTGTTTCTCTCCGTCTAATGGGGATTGTTAAAAGAAAAAAGAAAACGTTTTGGCACAGACCCACCGGCAAGCTTTAACAGACCATTTCAGCGTTTAACTTCTGAATAACCTCACTTGATGTATTGAAACAGTCTCGAATAGCTCATGAGAATCGAAACTTTTATTCCGCTGTTTCATAGTTGGCAGCAGTAAAGATTTACAGCCCGTTCACTGCCCACTCATAGTTTATGAGTCATTGCAAGTCTTCCAGATGGGATTCGGTATATCAGGACACGATGTTTGCAGAAGTGCAGACGGTTCATTTGTATGTCAAATGGAGCTCGTCCTCTACAAGAGAAAAGCGTTCTCACCACAGTAATCGTTCGAATGACTCCATAAAATCCACTGAGAGGGGTCTTCGGCCTCTTTTAAACCCCTGACTTGCATTTTGGGCGGCTTCTGAGCAGTTTGCGGGGGTCCCGTTTAATGCAGAAATCCCGACTTGAAGACGAGTTGAAAATCCCTTAGCTGTACCACTAACCCCCATGTCATACAGTCAAGTGACTCGAGCCGTGATACGCGCATTTTGACAATACGAGCTTTCAACCAAATTCTTCCTTCTTCCAATAAACTTTCACGGACAAATTCTTGTCAATATCTACGGAGAATTCACTTACTTGGAGTACCCGATACTCTGAACGCCACGCAAGGGTTGAGAATGAGGTTGTTTTGATTTGATCCATCTTTGCACATCATATTTATGAGGAGGAGGCGGCCCTCCATGTATAGCCGTAAGTCCGCTCCTCCCAACCACTAAAAAAAAATATTTAAAAAAAATGAATAAATTAATAAATAAAGAGCCGTATAAAATGAAATTAATTAATTACTATTAATAATCCAGTCACCAGGTTGGTTGGACTTTGCAAAAATTCCTGTCAAAACGGAACTTTGGGAATTTGTTTGTGGTCGGTTGGAAATGCTGAATCCACATTTTGCGCAAAAAATTTCCTTGTGGAATTTTGGAGGTATCCAAAAAACCTCGAAATGTTCGCACTTTTTGGTTCCAATTGGACTTAAGTCTGCAAGGCAGCGGAAGCATTGCTTTCACTTTTGAAATGAAATTTTATTGTCCAAAATCAAAATTTCTACTCGCATTTTGCGATTCAGAGCCTCCTGAACCAAATTGGTTCCGTGTCTGTCTGTCTGTCCGCATTTCCTTGACACTGCCATAACTTCCACAATTTTCATCAGATTTCAATGAAATTTTCAGGGATAGTGTGGCTTCTGCCCTAGATTGTCCCCTATCAGTTTCATCGTGATTGAATCAGCGGTACGCTCAGCGCATGCGCGAACGTTACTTTTTTGTTGCCATCATAAGTCCGTCAATTTCAAACAGATTTTGGTCATATTTTCAGGGATGATGTGGTACCTTGAGGTCCCATACGAAATTCAACATGATTGAATCAGCGGTACTCCCTGCGCATGCGCGAACGTAATTTCCTTGTTACAGTCATAACTCCGTCAATTTCGAACGGATCTTTATCTGATTTTCAAGAATTGTGCAGGTAAGGTCTCTTCTAGTTTTCAATGTATCGGGCTTTAGGTTAAAAGAAACTCAAACATGTCCTCTAGCAACGAGCTTTCGGCTAATATACTGCCTTCATCAGGGCTTATGAGGAAATTAGTTAGTACTTAGTAATTAGTTAAGATGAGAAAGCATGGGAAACAAGTACCCATAGTATGAGTTCTTCTCAAGCTTTTTAATTTTTGGTTGCCCGGAATTGTATTGATGTATGGCGAATCGGTAGTCTCCGGTCTCCTAAAATTGTAATGCTGACATGTCGTGGCGATCACGAGGAAGCTTCTGTGCCATGACCTTGACAGTGTATTTCATTTTGTCACTTATAACTGGAAAACCGCGCATCGCACAGAAAAAATTACTCATTCTAAAATTAAAGAGCATTAAATTTTACGTCGATTGCACTCCCTCTATACTTCGAATCGGTCCAGCCGTTTAGCCGCTATCGATCTTCAAAAATGGGCGACTTTTTCCAAATTTTCCATACTTTACGTTTAGTCAAACTTCCAACGCCTGTAGCTCAAAAACGGCTGCCCGTATCGTAAAATGGCATGAGATAAACGGTTGTATCATCAAATTACAAGTTCAGGGAGCACTGAAATTGAAAAAAAAAAAAAAAAAAAAAAAAATACTACTACCAGCCGAGAGAACGAATTTAAACCAAAATAAGAAACGCTCAATCTGACACCGCTCGGTAAGCGGAAAACCACGTTTTTCAAAACGTTTCCGGCTGTAGCTCGAAAACTATTGGTCCGATTCCACATTTCTTTTCTTCTCATGAAAGCTGATTAAATTCCCCATCGCAGCTAGTCTATGAGAAATTTTGTTAAGAGCTTCGTTAAGGGAGGGGCGGGCACAACGAAAAATTTAACATTTTGAAAAAAAAAAAAGTTTTGACATGGATGATATCCATGTTATGTCTTTTATGCTGGGGGTCAGTAAAATTTTTGCGACAGGAAAAAATTGTAACATTTTTTGGGCCGGGGTGGTAGAGACTTGAAATTAAATTTCAAGTCTTCCAAATACCAAATTTTGGTATGAAGGCTTCTTAGGACTAAAAATTGACGCGGAATGGGGCCGGCAGCAGCTGAGTGGCTCCTAAAGCTAATTTCTGTGCAACTCAACATGACAGTGAATGCTCCTCCTCATCCTATGAACCTGATGATATTTTACAAGGAGCCTACACCATGACACATTGTGTCATAAACTGGATCATATGGTGACAGCCACTAAGTGAAATGCTGAACAACGGAACTGTATACTTCTACAATTTTACTTATCTTTTTTTCTGGTGGATCTTATCATTTTTCTGGTGAAAGCTGATTAAATTTTAAATTTTGGGACGGAACATTTTATTTCTATTGAGACAATAGAGGTGCCATTAGTATTCGTCGGAAAGGGTGGAAACCAGAAACTTGATCACCAATGACTACGATTTTCAGAACATTTTCTTCTCTCCCTCCAACATTTCATTGCCCCCCCAAAGAGCTGGTTAAATTTCCCTTCAGAACCGATATTAGGATCTTCCCGGAGACCTCAGCAAAAGCCCGATTGGCCGACTGGCAGACGACCCGGCACCAGCACTGGCTGTTTATACGACTCGCCCAACCATAATATGTATTATAGTATTATATTATAATACTTCGCAGGAATTTTTAAATCTTCAGATTCCATTACGATTTCAAATAATCCAATGGAATGTAGAGGAGAAAATGTAATTTATTATTTTGCCATTCATTCTACTTTCGTGATCGGTCTGTACAAGTTGTACTGGTAGGGGGGGGGGGGGGGTTGAGAGGGCGAGGACCCCCATATTATTAACCCCCCAAATTTATGGCTTAGGTTTTTCAAATTAAAATTTGATGCTCTTCTGATGACATTTTACGATACGTGCAGCCGTTTCTGAGCTAAAGGCGTGGAAGTTGGGCTAAACCTCAAATTGGGAAAAGTCATCCATTTTTGAAGATCGATAGCGGCAGAATGGCTGGACGATTCGAAACATATAGGGAGTGCAATCGACGTAGCATTTAATGCTCTTTAATTTTAGAGGGAGGAAATGTTTTAGTGCGTCGTTTCCAAGTTATAAGCGAAAAACTAAAAAAAAAAGTGCGAAGATTTCGAGGTTTTTTGGCCACCCACAAGGTCATTAGAATTTTACTGTGCAAAATGTGGATTTAACATCTCCAACCGACCGACAGATCACAAACCCCCAAAGTTTCGTTTTGACAGGAATTTTTGCGAAGTACCCCCCTCCCCCCATCCCATTTCCGACGTGGTGACTAGACTACAAAGGAATTTTTAACAAACAAAATACCATGATAACTACCAAAAAATAATTTTGCATTTAATTCCCCTTCCCAAACAATATGCCGAATCCTTAATATTGCTATTATGAACAAAAAATTTAAAACCCCAGCCCACGTCATGCCCAGAGTGTTGAATCGAAGGAAAAGTGAATAGGTAGCCTCTTTGGTAAATAACAGGAGTCCGTTTATTTATTCAGCTGGGACTCACTTGTAAATAATTGCGGCCTTCGTCCCGATAAAGCCTGAACGGAGGCTCGTACGTATCACTTTTATTTTTCAGTTCTACCCAACCGGACGGTGTCAGGTATTTGGCACTAGAAATTACACATATAGGGCTACTGATACCTGGAACAAAAATTAAAGATATGATACATTTCATTAGTTTGCTCACTCATGCAACATGTAAGTAAGTCTTCTCACTTCACTCGAGTGAGATTTAGCGAAATTTTACGGGAATTCAGTGAATGATCAGTGCATTTACAGTTTGTATTCATATTCGATACATGTGTCACATTGCCAGACAAATTAGGAAATTGAGGAATGGACATGTACCTGGATTTTCGGATAATTCCTGGGCCGTGTTCTTAGAAGTCAAAAACTGGGTAAAAAATCATTTTTGTGACAAAAAGTCTTTCTCGTATGAACGATTTGAATCCCTGGCATCATGAGGACAACTCGTGAGTTTGTCAATCACCGACCAATGAAGGGCACAGGCAACCCAAACAGCTGATCGCTTGAGCCTCCCGCTAATTCAAACTTCCACTTTCCCATATAATATTATTATATAAATTGATATGAACAAATCAATCAAAGTTTTGATCCCATTTTCAGTGTTATTTGGGAGCCTTATATCGATTAAAAAAATCCATAAGTAAGGCCATTCCTCATAAGGCCAAATGTGTGTATGTATTTTCATAATTTTCAACTCACTTGTTAAAACTATGTCCGAACTTGGATTGATGATTTGCCCTTTGAGGGGGAGAAAAACGTAGGGGATTTTCTGGATGACGCTGCCTGTCGCGAAAGGTGCCAAAGGACATTCTGCAACAACAATAAAATTCAATAAAAAATTGAGCTATTTGAGTAAATGTATTACATGATTATTTTAGCTGCCATAGCCAGTGAACTTGGCATAAATAAAAAATTCCGCTTTACGAATATCATGACTTTGGAAAACTGAAAAAAGTGAAGGGAAATGCGTCGCATGATGATTTCTCACCAGTGCATGCATCTCAGAATAACAGTTTCATCTCCTTTATTGTGGTTTTTATGTACTGGTCGTGGACTTGTCCCTACTTTACGTCAGCTATATTTTGCGCAGTTGGATAACAAGTAAGTTGTACCTATGCTGTAGGTTGTGTTCTGCTTTACGAATATCTTGGCGTTGGAAACGACCATCGAGAGATAAATGAGGTTTCTTATTCTGAATTCTACTCAAAAGCGGAGTTGCATTTCGCCGACTTGAAAAAATGGTGGTATAATATACCACGGTTATATTATAACCGAGTTCTTCAGGATTTCGCCTCACAAATCTTGAGACAAACGGGTTTCCTTCTTTCTAAAAGATTATCGTGCACATTATGGCAGTGTGGGTTCGTGTTATTAATGTAGTGCATAGTAAATGCAAATTCGATTACAGACAGGATTATCATCCACCCTCTGAGCACACAGTGGCCTGTTCTATCCCCACTGCCGTCAGATCGCACCCCAAACACTGCGGAGGATCCCAAAAGGAATTTACCCTCTAAATTGGCAATAAATTAAGAGAAACGTCTTCTCCGCCCTCGCCAACTGCGAGGCTTGTGAATGTTGAAGAAGGAAACAGACCGGAGGGGAGTTGGTTTTCTTCTGAGCTGGCTTCCACCCAACTGCCTTTATTGTTAATTGATTTCCTGAGAGGCGCGTCGATGATAAAAAAGAAGAAAAACCCACTCCCTCTGGAAATCACGAAAAATAATTTGTCAGGGATCCTGTGAAACTTCCTCGACGATAACAATTAAGAGACAAACAGCGTACGACAGTCACATCGTAACCTCTAACAGAGCAACTCTTAATTTCATCTGGTTCTGATTCTCAGGGCTTTTTAACAAAAGCCCTGCCAATTAATAAGACCTGTTTTAACCAAATAACAAAGAAGATTTGTTTCTATAATAACCGACTCAGTAATATAGTAATTATTACTATACTTAGTATTATAGGAACAACACTATGTTTAAAAATGTAAGATGTCATCTTAAATTTTTACTACCTATTTTGAGAGAAATACAAAAAACCGTGTAAATAGAAAAATTAGGCGATGTAAACAAGACATGTTTAAAACTTTTACACGAAATTTTGGATGGATTGAAAAAAGGAGTTTAGTTGCTCTTAGAAGAAAAACTTCATTAATAATGATGAAACTTCAGCAAAATTTCTGGATTTACTTTTTTGTCAATTACTTAAACATTTAATGTTTAAGTAATTGACAAAAAAGTAAATCCAATTATTCAGTCTCAACTAAATTCATTCTCATTCTTTACTTATTTTCAATTCTCAATTCAATTGATTCAATCTTCCATGTACAATTCAACATTTTTCACTACGTACTAAGAATTAGGTAGGTATATCAATATCAATAATAATTATTATTATTGATCATTCAATTTTCCATAATTAATTAATTAAATCAATTCATTAATTTCAATCCAATTAAATTCTCCATTCAAATTTGAAATCCATTTTCATTATTTTTCTGTCTTCAGCTAAATCCAATCAAATCATTCAGTCTTCAGAATTCTCAAACGAGGAAAATCAAAGCTCTAACGTGCTGTAATAAAGTATGGCATCAAACTAACGGCTTCAACTACATACAGGATTCAATAACATGATTTGACATGCTTTTTGAAATCAACAATAACTAACAACAAAATGTATTTTTTTATGTAGAAAGTGGTGACGTGTTTGCCCTAGACAAAATCTTCAACTCAATATATCATGAAACGTGACATAATATGTCTTAGTTGCAGTAACATCACAATGTAATGAATATTAGTCATCACAAGGTCATGTTACTGCATTACAACATGCGTTTAGGAGTTCTGTAAACTTTTTTTTACTGACAGCTCACATAGATCAGATCGCATTTTTTTTATGTTTTCTCGACCAAATCCTACTGTTTCGAAGTATCATTTGACCTCCCTAAAATTATCATCATCGTGAATTATCCTTCTGTAAAAAAAAAAAAAACTAGTAATAACCCAAAGGTGCCGAAAATGTCACATAATATAACCGAATCAATTATTACGTCCACTACACAGCTGAGGAAAAACCAGGATGGAGGTCTAGGAATAAATTGCTGAATATAGCCGTCCTAAAGGGACAGGGAAAGGGAAGTTGAATAACTCATACAACTCCTAATAGTGCAAAGCACTTTTCACGGTGTAAGTATTTGAAGGAGGTCCTTTGAAAGCGACCTGAAATCGGCTGATGCAGTTCCGGTGAAACTATGTAACTCCAATAATAACCGAATAATGAACAATGATACCGAGCCAGGTCTTCTTGTGGAAAATTGGACGTCGATTGTGCCCCTGACAAGCAGCGAGGCTCATTACCATAACTTTTAATGAACTCAGGGAAAGTCGAAGATACACTGCTGTTCACATAGTGAGTAGCGCTGGTGGAAGATATTGTAGTTTCGAATGATTGCAATTGGAGAGATTTTGCCGAGATACTGCATCGAATCTGCATGCACCTAACTCCAAGGTACTGCGTTTGAGTTATAATTTTGCAGGGTTGGCATATAATTGCAGAGCTCTTGGTTAATTTAGCGTTCAAAAAGACGATCCGCGCCGTTCTTAGAGTAATACGGGTCTCTCGCATAAACTGGTGAGTCCACACGAACACTTTATTCTACTAAGAGATCGTGGCAAACGGACAAAAATGATCTTCATCAAAACAAACAATGATGGGGCAGCATTGGTAAAATGGTGATATTATTTGCAACTTCGTGTCAATCATGATTTAATCTTCCAGTGAGAAGATGTTGATGCAAAAAATCTGTACCCTCGATATCAGTCCCTGGATTGATGTTTTAATTTCCGACCTAGAACATTCTAGACTAGGATGTGCTAATCAGTCAGTCCACTTTGCTTTTTTCTCATGAAAAAATTGGTACCAAGAAACATTTTTTTCTAAGATTACATAACATACTAGGACTATGGTATATATATATATATATACCATATATTACCTATATCGTTACGCGAACACCACGTAATTTACATTTTGGCGAAAATGAGTTTTGCATTCCATTAAAATTTAACATTTAATGTTAATACCTATCAAATTCTGATAGGTATTAACAATCACTTCGAAAATGACACCTCGTTCGACTTTCTGGCTCAACTCCTACAAAAACCCCATAAGTCGTAAATTTTTTTCGTTTCGCTTTCCTTTCAATGGATTTTCTCGAGCATATTTAAGAGCAAATAATGAGGGTTTCGAGCATAGGCACCTACTATTGATCATAAAAAGATGTTTTTCGAGCATATCAATCCGAGCCCAATTTATAATACTTTAAAGTACCTACTTGCAGACATCAGAGGAAGTCACATTAAACTTTACACTTCAGAACAGTTTCCAGACTCTACAAAACATGAAACCATTGAAAAATTCCATTTCTCTAACAGGTTTTGGGATGTGCTGATTAAATGACAATAAATGGCTTGTAAATCTGCCAGTGCCAGTCATATGTTGCATGACAACAGTTTTAATCATTTACATAATTCCTCCTTCCCTTCGATCTGATTTTTTAAAGTGATTTTTAAGAATTAAACCTCTGAAGTGAAGAATCGAGGACATACCTACCTACAACCGAATTCTTTCATAATGTTTTGTTGAACCATTGTTACAATACAGTAGGTACATAACAAGCACACACCTGGTTCATTTGAGTTACCTTTCCCCATCGCTCAATGCTACTTGAATGGTGAAAACAAATATTTTTGGTCCATGGGACACTTGTCCATTCTATTGGGCTACCTAAACCCTTTGTTAAAAAGTAAACATTTTTTGGGTTGCGTTTCCAGTATTAAGTAATCATGATCGCTACTGTTTTGATTGCCATTGACTTGGTTGATTGCGACGAAGCGACATAACATTGTGTTGAGTGATTGACTGGATAGAAGAGCGTCGGTATCGAGCGGGGACTAAAGCGTTGGTGCATCTTAATAGGTCGTAAATCCGCCCTGAGCCGCTCGATTGTGCTGGTAATCCAACCAAATGGCCGAGAGAAGCCGTTTGAAATGTGATTGTTGGGTCAGTTCCCAACAGTTGTTGGCTTGAAATTCCTGCCGCTGTTGAGATGACCAGAATGTAGATCAGAACGTAGTGAATCGGTTTCCTCCTGACCAGATCAGAGGCAAGAAAAAAAAACTGTGTCTGAACGGGACTGCTACCCTGTGACCTCAAGATGGGAAGGGACTTGTTACCCGAGTGAGAGCCATTTAGAGCCAGATATAGGTCTAACCAGAGTAGGTCTGGTCAAGAGTAGGTCTGAAGGTAGCTGGAAAGCCGCTGTCTCATCACTGACGCACTTGGGTTTATGGGGCTCTTAACTGGGTAATCCGTTACAACACTCGAAAGAAGACTTAATCTTCAAGATGAGCAGCTACCTCGAAGTAGGTAATTAGCATTAACGGACGACCTTAGGTAAACAGGTCTTGAGATTTTGGTTAATTAATAATAATAATAATAATAATAATAATAATAATAATAATAATAATAATAATAATAATAATAATAATAAGACATATTATGTCATACAAATACGTGCTCAAATCTGAAGAAATGAATCATCTACCTACCAGTGGTAGGCAACCACACATGCGTTAAAAATTATGAACGAACATATTACGGTAATTTTACCATACTACGGTATTAACGCAGGTTTACAAAAAGAAAAAAAAAACGAGTGTCGATGTGTATTTTGCTGTTCGAAAATGGCCACCGTTTTTCAAGGACACGACAATTTTTTTTAGATTTGCCCATTTTTCTGTTTTCACCCTATTTAACGCAGTTTACATAATACATCTTGAAGCCAAGATGTCCAAACGTAAATCACGTTTCAAAGTTGGATTCTGCGAGGAAAGTTACTGCAGGATAGCTTGGTTTCAACGGAGTTCTCGAGAAAATATGGGTTTCAAAAAAATAACAATGAATTAAATCGCGATTTTCTTTGAGACACGTCCGTCGTTTTACGCAGTTCACATAATAATATTATGTGTAATATTATTACATCTTGAAGCCAAGATGTCCAAACATAAATCCGATTTCGAATTTGTATTCTGTGAGAAAAGGTAACATACGAAAGCTATTGGTTTCATCGGAGTTCTCGAAAAAATATGCTCTCTGATGAATGAAAGTTTGGTAGTAGGTACGATGGCAGATTACTGTTAGTGTCACCAACGAGATCTTCCCAGAGACACTCATACCCGGCGGAGTCACACTAAAACTTTTTTGAATGCAGGATATCTACCTACTTGTCACTTTTCCATAGTTTCGTTTTTTTTTTTTTTTTTTTTTTTTTGTTTTGATAAGGAAATCAGGATTTAATTAATAATCTATTCTTGGAAACCCCTATTTTCTGGAAAGCTCTGGTAGCTGACCTTTCTTTCACTACCGGAAAGACCAAGCTTTCCGGTAGTGACCTTTCTCGCAGAATCCAAATTTGAAATCGTATTTACGTTAGGACATCTTTGCATCAAGATGCACTACCGTAAATTCACTACTACGTAAACTGCGTAAAAAGAGTTAAAAACAGAAAAATGGACGCGACCATGAAAAACGGTTGTCGTTTTCGAACTCAGCACAACAAAATACCCCTATAAATGTGGTTTTTACTAACACAGCTCGACACTCACTCATTTTTGTAAGTACATCTATCTTCTATACCACTAATTCTCACCGCGTCTGTGGCTGGCTGGCTGGCAGCGTATGTCACAAGCCTTCTCCTCCTAAAGGGTAAGCGATAAAAATACGGCGATTTTTTCTATGGGTTCGGGATCCCGTTTAGGTGTCCTTAGGGGGGTTGAACCCCTCCTGATATGCGCGCAAATAGGCGCATTTGCGCTCAACTTTCTTATTTCGAATGTGAACCCCTACATTTTTTGGCGAATTTGGATTCCCCTGTCAAATCTACGATGAGCGCAAATCCGCGCAACTCCTCCTATCTTCGTTATTTACTGTCCGATTCAGTCGGCGTTTCCTCTGTATCCTACCTAGAGATCCGAGTTTTAATACGAAATCCCGACAAAACGAATTCCGACGATCGGCGAATTTGAACGATTCATTGAACATAAGAGGCCCGCTCGGATGAACGAAACGACTTCATACCTACATGTTGGTTAGGGTCCCCAAAAATGGACTCTACGTCCAAAATTACATAGAAAAAGACATCTCATTCGACCGAAGGAAGGGCTTCGGTCGAATGAACCCTCATAGTGTTGTCGGAGGTGTCTGAGGCCTCCATAGTTGTGTTCAGCGTTTAAAAATCACCTCGAAAACTTCATCCCACTCGACTCCCACCCCTAAATCGTGCTAAGCCCTTCAAGTAGTTTTATAGCGAGTAATAATACAAAAACGAGCGCCGAAATAATACAAAAACTGCTGGAAAAACTTCAAGTAGTGGTGTCAAAATTGGTCAAACATACTGGGAGATGATTGAGGAAATTGATCGTTTTTCCCCTGTATTGTATTTCTCAATATTCAACCGGTGTTGATGAAATGGGGCTCTACATTTTCTTTCAGATGTTCTACCGATGTAAGTATAAAATTTTTGGCCTCTTCCACGTATTACTCTCAAGAAACTGTAAAACATGGTCCCTCCTCAACAAAATTATCCCGTTCTTGCTAGATATACTCCGATAGCACTTTTCACAAATTGATTCTCTCTACAGTGCAGAAAGTAAAAAGAATGAAAAAGGCACTCGCTACACCTAAAAATGGCCTTCGGTCGTTCGAAAGACGTGAGATACTCCTTCGGAAGATCCCCTTCGACCCGTCCAATTCTTCGATATCCCTCCTCCACTGCTTCTCACCAGATTATACGCCTTCTCATTACAGCCAGGCCGATAAACGGTCTTCGACTTTCACCAAAAAACGGCCGGATGGGCCTTAAAGTTTTCTGAACAAGGCATCAAAGGACGTCGCCGTCCGGTCGAAAAGGAGGATATATGGGAATAGAGGCAGTGGGAGGAGGCGGTCGAGTAGGAGCGGAAGGTTATACCGACTCTGTTTACAATTTCCATGACAAAAAAAAAAAAAAAAAAAACATGGAAAAGTTTCGACTCAACCTTGCACGCGGTTTTCCGGAAAATCAGGTCTACAACTTGACTTGTGGTGCATATTAAATAAGGAAGTAGGAAATTTTCCAAAATTTCAAAAAAGGGAGGTAAGCGATAATAAAATATCAATATGTGTCTGACGGTAATTTAAAATACAGAAACGACCATCCATTGTCCTTAGAAATTTCAACGGGAATAAAAGCTACTGAATAGTCTTTTATTAAAAATCCGAACTAGCACGCAGACAGAAAAATAAAAAATAATTTTAAAAATATAAATATCTAAAAAATAAAACATTTAAACATTTTTGGATTCTTTCACCTAAAACTGGCACAACCCCCTTAAAAATCTAGGGGGGCATCGGCTCGCTTGTCCACTTCACTCATGAGTTGTCTGCAAACAGGGACATTAAAATTTGGTAGACATTGAAATTTAATGTCAAATCAAATTTTGCTCGCACTTGGACCCCCTCTGCTATGGTATTAATACCCTAAATTACGAAATTGTTCCATAATTAGGTTAGTAGAAAATCACCGTCATCCTGAATCTTGTCTTTGGCACGCCTAATGTCTAAGAATGATCGCCATCCGGACAGAGGGGGCCTCGCTTCGCTCGACCATTTAGGTTAGGGGGCGTGTGATAATTTTCGTTTAAACCCCAAGAATATATTCGAAAAAAGGGTAGAACTAAAATTTAGTTACGCAGTTACGTACGTAGTTACGCTACGTATTCGCTACGTGTTCTTCTCGCTTTCCCCATCACACGGATCATCAAAGGGTCGAGTAACTTGGCTTACATTCGAAATATCTGTAGTAATGACTTTCTGTAATACCTAATCTGAAATAATTACTTGCTCGTGAACGGTCCAAGCGAAGAAAAACCTTTCTCACCCCGAATAGGTATCGAACCCAGGTCCCACACACCACAGCGCTCTCAGCCAGCTTGAGGCTTTGTAAGCTTGAGACATACATAGATACATACCCACATAAATACACATAGACATGTTCCGTATTAGTTGCGAAGATTTAATTCAAGAGGTACTTAATTGAACATTGAAACCAATTTCGGGGCCCCCTCCGGATTGTCATTCTCTCGATCTTACTCATTCTACTAAGGTATTCGTTCTCCATATTTCTCACGGTCATTAAGCGTCCAAGATGATACAAAACGCTTTTCTTATGCGAGCCTCCAACGACGCACTTCCTAACGGTCCTTCCCCGTGTGAACATGTCCCGTCACAGTCCAAGTGGCCATGACAAATCTTGTGTTAATAGTTGATGGGGACTAAGTGGTAAGTGGAAATCCAACGGGGACATTCGGATTCCTCTTAGGAATGGAGAAAAAATTGGGACGCCAAAAAAGAAAACGCAAACTTGGGAAGGTTTTCTGGAACACTGGAATCCAACGAGTGCAATTTCAGGAAAACGAGTCTAACAAGGGCAATTGTCATACTAATAGCTGATTGTCCAACGTTATTGAGGCGTCTTCTTACTCGGAGGAGTTTTTCACCCTCTGGTACTTGGAAAAGTTTTTATTATTCTACTTTTTTTACATCCATGTACATGGTGTATCAACTTCCTTACTGTTTTCTTACATCACTTCACAATTTATATCCTGTCTGTGTATACCTACATGTCCCTGATCTCATTGTAGAGGTAAAAGTGAAGAAGTGACTTTTTAGAAAATGAAGACTACAGGGGAAGAACGGGCTAACTCGATGTTTTTGGTGAAATGAGTTAGCGACGGTTTCTCATAGATTTTGGGATGGCGAATTCGATAGAACCATTAGTTCAGGGGAAAAACGAGACCCAACGGCCGATAAACGCGTTTGAAAAAACGTATACAGGGGAAAAACGGGCCTCAGAGAGCGCTTCAGGGGAAGAACGGGCCATCTTTCGACGTTCTTCCCCTGTGGTCTTCAAATGGGAAATAGGAAATATGAGAAAACGGCAGATGTCCATAAAGAAAAAAAACTCCATTCTGTGTTGAGGTAACTTTTTATTAGTGAAATAGCTAATTAACGAAAACACAAAAAACCCACATCGCCAAAAATGTCACACATTCACTTTTCCTCTAACCCGGCGATGTTTTATAGGTTTTCGAAGCTCAACTGAGGATTTTCCAAACTTAATTGAGCATTTCCCATGCTGAATTGAGAACTTTCCATTTCTATTTGACAATTTTATGATGAAAAAGAGAGAGAAAATACTCAAATTGAAATGGAAAGTTCTCAATTCAGTTTGAAAAATTCTCAATTCATTTTGGAAAGTTCTCAATTGAGCTAGGAAAACCCATAGATTATGTGATTTGCACCGATAGACGTTCTCCATCCCGGTGTTGAGCGTGGAGGGTATCTATGTTGGGAACGGGGCTTGTTCTCCCGAACCGGCCCAGAAATCCGGTAGCTGACGTAGACGGCTTACCAGGTGGCACTTTCTCATTTTCGGGCAGCCCAAAGGCCCTGTGGATAATATATTCTAGGAACTCATCAAGGATGTACAGGAAAACCCTAACAAATGGGTCGGCCGGCGGGGCGCTAAATATTTTACTGAATTTAAAATGGTGTCGGAGTTGCTCACCAAGAGAAAAACGCTGCGGACTGGATTACACGTTAATATCAAATTAATTACTCGGGTTTACAGGTAAGGGAGTGTCGATGTGAGTTGCTAAAAACCACATTCATAGGGGTATTTTGGTGAGCTGAGTCCGAAATGAACACCATTTTTTAAGGTCACGTCCATTTTTTTTAGATACGCCCATTTTTCTGTTTTTACCCCTTTTTACGCAGTTCACGTACAAAGGTATCGTGTAGGTATCTTGAAGCCATCTTCACCCAGTGCCTAAATTTCCGCGAACTGTCTTATCCTGTTTCATCCTGTCCCTCTGCTTGAATTTTCCTAGTTGTTAATTCACATTAATTAATTAATGTGGTAGGTACTCAAAAGAGGAAACACTTTTACGAGTACTTGGACTGAAATTTTTTCGTTTTCAGAAGAAAAGTGGTAATTCTGAAAATTGTGAAAAAGCTGAGTTAAGTAACACGTTTTTCGCCGGTACTCCTCGTTTGTTTACTGAAGTGATTTTTGGATAATTTATACCGAAAAATAATAAACCCATGCGTAACATTCGCAGCGTTTCAAATTTATAGCTTGTTTTAGAAGGTTGTTCAAATAAAAACTAAAATTCACTTCAAAACTCGTGTAATTAGTAACTAATGAATGTTGAAACTGTTTCAACATTCATTTCTAACTACATACTTTGGGCGAAATCAACTAGGTAGTAGGCAACTCGATGTGAAAACTTGTTCCGCGGAACAAATCAATTCATACGAACTCGCGATTTTCCTATTCTTATATAGGTATCTGATATACGAGTACAATTTCATCCTTCGATGGGAAAGTCGAGATGATATTTCTGACCCCTTTAGGAGCGGCGACGTGAATAGACAGTTTTATCTCCAACGGAGGCCGATAACTGGGGAAACGTGGAAATGCGATCTGTTTTCTGATTGGGATCGACCGCGTGCGACGACATTACCGGATCCGTCGGCACGCAACGTTCCGTGATTCCCGATAATCTGACGCTGACCCGCTCAGGTGACTTTTCCCGGTCCGTCCCAGTGTGGTCGAAGAATGACGGAAAAACCGCAAAATTCGAAACAACAAACCAGACCGCCATGACCGCCGTATAATGTGCGTGTTCTAAAGCGAGAAGAACATTAACCACAATTTTTGACGATAAAGGCCTATACGAAAAAAAAAAAAAAAAAAACGCTCCACATTTTACACAAGGGTTCATCACTTGGAAAATATTAGACGTCCTGGGATCCTTCAAAAATCCCATTAAATGGGGTACAAATTTTGTAGCCCCATGAAAGCCCTTATAAGTCCCCACAGTGAGATTGGATCGTTCTGGGACCCCAAAAAAATGAATTATACGTCCAAAAATTATTCGAAAACGACGCCTAACTCGACCCCATAGCCGAAAGCCAAAAAAAAAAAAAACCTCCCATAGCGCCCCACGGGTTTGGGCGATCGGGCTGAAAACCTTGCGGGCACAACTAGATGGTAAACCAAGTATTTCGCAAAAATTTCAGATTTAAAAAAATTCCTACTGCCCTAAACGGCCGGGACGGGGTGCGGCGGACGGACATTTCGGTTTTGGAATGTATACCTCTTGAAACAGATAATGTCACATTTTGAGACCGATCTGAATTTTTGAACTCCGTCGCGATTACATAGGTGTATTAGAGATCTTTCCACCTAACTTGCCCCATGTTCACCTCAAGAGCTTCAAAGCAAGAGTGACCCCCTCCACTACTAAGCCACTCCTCTCGAACCCCTACCTCGTTTTCCAGTGCCTCTCTTCCAGTTAAGATGGAAGGCCATCCAACCAAAGTACACTGATTCCCGAATTGAGGTTCGGAGTAGGCCGACTAGTGGGATTTCCATATTATGAAAAAAGCAGAAATGATTTAATTTTTTAATGAAGTATGAATAACGTACGATCACAAATAAATTACAAGAAAAGAACATTGACATGGGCTACTATATTTAGAACAATTATTATTATCACTAATAAATTTAGGTAAGCCGATGAATTCCATCCAATTCTTCCGGGGATTCGAAAATCGATTTCTTTCTTTTGCAGCCATTCTGTCATATTTTCTGACACTTTCTAGTCCTGACATTTTCCCCAAATTAGATGAAATACTTAATAATCGAGTATTCATTAAATAATCTGTTATTTAAAGAAAAAAAAATACATCTATCATCGACCCGTAGGCCTTTCTGTCGTGGGCAACTTTGTTGGTTTGGCCTCTTGGTTAGACACTTGCTCGTCATTGCCCCGAATCGGTCTGGAGGGGGGTGTTTGGCGAGTGGCGAGATGGAGGGGATCATTTCTGTTCGGCTCCCCTGAGGGCAAGTTAGGTGGAAAGATCTCTATTCCCAGAATAGGTTATAAACCAAAAGCGGATCGATAACATTGATTTTTCTTGATATTTTGGAGGTGACGAACGCCAAAATGACTACAACGCTTCTGGAAATCAATTTCCATATTTTCGGGAAATTGAATCGATATAATGTTATCTCCATTGATGTTTATCAATAATTCATCATGTAAGGTCTGATGATGGTCTAATCAACCGCAACGCGTCTACAAGTTATAACTATATATAACTATATTAATATTGTGGAAATAGACTACATAAATGAAATATCGTTTATAATGAACAGCGTTCATTATATCCGGACAAATTGGTTATAATGAACACCGTTCGTTATAGTCGATCTACCGGTTGTAATTACTTAACACCGGCTAAAACGAACGAAACCCGTCGGTCCCTTGAAGTTCGTTATAGGCGATTTCTACTGTACTTCGTCTTAAATCGTATTTTTATCAAGTAGTTCACCAAAAGTTCCACTTGACATTGTTTTATGAACTTTCCTTGAATGATTTTTTTTTTTTTAACTTTGACTGGAAAATTAAGAAAACCAGTCAACATTGCGAAAAACCCTTCTCCGTTTTCTAGCTATAATATAGCTATTAATAATATTATAGCTATTATTCTAGCTATAATATTATGTATTTTTACCATTGTACTGGGAGACAACCCCAAACCCCCGGATTCGCTCTTTTCATGAGGAGCAATAGGGAGCAATAGCTACTCTGCAAATAACAAACTGGCTGTACTGAAGGTAGGTGGCTCGCGACCCCTTTCACGGAAAAATTTCTATTGCGGACCTCTCTTACTCAGATTGTGTTAGATGTGTTAAGATTAAATCTAAATTTCAGATACGAGACACTAAATTTGTATATCGTGGTACATAAATAAAAGTTTAGTAAAATAGCCAGGCCAAGCCTTATTATTGGAGGGAAAACTCACACACACCATCACTATGAAAACCAACTTTACATTAAAATTTAATTGTACATTTACGTTTAATGTAAAGTGAACTGTTTACATTGTGAATTTTACAAACTCAACTTTATTTAGAACACAACAATCAAATTGCATCGATAGGTAGGTACAACTATTATTTTACTACTTACCTTCTTAGTTTTTGGCAAATATGTAACTAGCGAAAACGTTGCCTTTTTTTCAGCGCGTTCTAGTGGCCTTAAAGGCAGTTGTTACCACCAAAAATTTTTTTTTTTCGATTATTTGTTTTCTCATCCTAAAATAAACTACATTATATACTGAACAAATGGTACATTGCATAATGCTTGAACTTCAATTAGGTATAATTATTAACAAATAGTCAGATTCTGGCTCTCCTTCTTTCTCCGTCTAATCAATGGAAAAACAAAACACACTCAGACAGTTACTTTTCATAATATGAAAAGTATAATATACTTTTCATATTATGAAAAGTAACTGTCTGAGTGTGTTTTATATATTATTATAAGGATAATATTACTATAAGGATAGAGAGGAAATATTGTCCACTCACGCCGGTTTTATTGGAAAATTTACTTAGGGGACCGGTTTCGGGTTTTAGCCCATCATCAGCCTCTGCAAATCACAAATAACGCTATTGTAAATATCCTATGATAGGTATGCTTATGTGCAGTAATACAATCGATTAATATAAATATACAAGTTAAAGAATCAGCCTTACCATCAAAATCGCTCGTTCACACTTGGAGTTGTTGAACCTGAGTGGACAAATTTACTCTCTATCCTGACATAGATACTCCTCACGCAACACCAGGACAGCATAGTATGCTGTATTGCATTGTATTGTATTACAATCATTTTGATTAGTTACTTTTCAGTTTTTTGGCTCTCCTGAAAAGTTGCATTTTTCGACGCATTTGACCCATTACCTCAAGAACCAGTCAACCGATTTACATTTTTTTTTTTTTTTGGTGGATTGTCCCACCCCTAATGAAAAACTATGCGGAAACAGGTTTTTGAAATTACGTAATATTTTTCGTGTGCAGGTCAAGCAAGTGAAAAGTGACAAGTTTGCTCCTCTGTTATAAATCTCCAAATCAATATTTTAAAAATATGTTTCCGCAAATTTTTAGATCTTTAGAAGGCCTTTCATATAAAAAATCAACGAAATCGGACCAGGGAGTGCCGAGATTTTGGGGCACGAATTTGGCCGTTAATATTGTTCCGATCTTCCATTGTATGTAGTATATATACTTAACTTATTGTAGTATATATACTTACGCATTGCCAACCTAAACTCATTTTCGAAAAAAGTGACCCTCATCTTTCTTGGAGTGGACTCTTCCACTTAGTGGAAGTTGGCCCATGTTGTCAATAAGAATACATAAATATATTTAACTGTCCGTTTAAAAAAATCCTTAATAACGCTATCCAAAGAATTGGGCATCAAAATATGAATATATTCTCCAATCTAAAATTTACACAAACACTGCCTGCGTTGATTTCTGGAAACCAATAAGTGTCGGTCATTCACTATTTCTCAGTTACGGATTTCAGGAAGCAACAAATTCGAATTAAACATAAAAAATTGAGGAAAAACCTCCAACTTCCTGAACTACATCCTGGTCAGGTTTGACAGCAGGGGGCTGACTCCATTTTTTTATAGGAACCCGCTTTTCAGCTTTCTTGCATTTATAAGACCAGGAACCTTACGTCATTAGTGATCATTTCGGGTAGACTTTTGCGATCTGTCGGTTCGCTTTGATTTAGCGGACAAACCTGTAGGGTGTATGATTAACGAGCGCCTTCGTTCAATTTCAGGAAGCAGGGAAACACCTTCTTAAATAATTTTATCTATTGCGAGAAAGCTCGAGTTGGAATGCTACACTATTACGTCGGTGATTCAAAAGCACAACATTTTAAAATTTATTTCCGAGAGAAGTGACGGGAGGGGAATTGTCTAACTTGAAAAACGGACGTGAGTGGTAGGACAAATAACAGGCCGTTAAAAATTAATTTGACGTCCAAATCACTTCGAAAGCAACACTTCAATGCCCCATTTATATATATCACCTTCAAAGCCCGATAACAACAAAAAACGAAATGAAGTAATCAAGAAACAAAGGAGCAAAGAAAAACGCTGCAAATTTACTCGAGGACCTATTGTTATTTTAGTGGTAATAATAATAATTATTATTGATTAATAATTACTTATTATTTATTAGGTTACCCAATCAAAAATAATATTATTATTTTATTTTTTTCAACTGTACCTACACCAGTATGATGTTAGGTCAGATAAGAGACGTGTAAAAATAGATTTTTCATCTAAAACAATTAGGAATTACTTCGAAAAAAACCCCGGCCGTTTGGACTTCGCCAGGGGGCAAGCCCCTTGGACCCCCCGGATGCCCAGTGGCTTAACAGTAAGACAAGTGAGGATGCCGAACTAGTGGCCAAACGTATATTTATATATTACGTAATATATACATGTGACACTCCCAGACTAACGTTTTTGGGCAGATTGACCGCGGCAGATTGTTCCATGCTAAAACATCTCGTTGAACCTGCTGGCCAACGTCTTTTACATTTGCAGCCCCATAGAAGGCCCATGGATCCCTAGTTTGAATGGATGGGTTTGGAGCCCCCCAAAAAAATAAATGGATTATTGGTCCAAGAATAGATTTTTGCAAAAAATTTTACTATATAAAATCTCTACCATTTTTAAATTATCCAGTTGGTGTCTGCCCTTCCACTTTTTGAGCTTGTTTTGGAAGACTCATCTTTTCGGAATCACTTGTTTTCCATTTGCTGACACGCTTGTTCTGGATTATAAAGGAACAGGTCTACATTGGGTTCCCAGTCCAATCAAAATTACATCTGCGTTGTGTGAGGGTCGGTGCTCTCTTTGTTCGGAGAGTCTGTGATGACTTCTTCCTTTGTTTACATATTTCTTAATTATTGTCGAGGGGAGAGGCCGTGGGAAGTGTGTCCCGCCTTTGAGGGCTCTCGCCGGGTTTCCGTCTGTGTTCTGATCGCGTGAAAATCCGGACAGAAAAAAAACCTATCAAAATTGCCTGACTTTGCGTGGCCGGTTCATCATACAGGAAATGTCTTTGATGTTTCACACGTCTGAATACATTGGATTCATTCATAAGATGAGTCAGCAACTGTTACGGTGGATAATTCTCGCCTAGTCCCTTCCTCATATATGAGACCTCATATATACTTGTATATATACGGGTAGTTAGCGGGAGCAATATTTCTCTGCTAGCTGATGGCAACGCAGTCATATTTAAATCATTTTCGAGGTAATACGACCATTCTGGTATTGTTCAGACGAAATGAGTTTATCTCATCACGTTTAGAAACTGCTTGCTTGAATAGAGTTTTTTTTTTCTCTCGACGTTTGTGGATATCAAAAAGCCCACTTTTGACGGAAGAGAAAGTCCATTGTGCGTTTTCTTCAGCCAGAATTAATGATGGAAGCGCTTAGGAAGATGACCCGAAGTTAAGGTCGGCTGTTCCAATTCCAACTCTAATATTCTAATCCTAATTGTGATCATAATCTCTTTCATTTGTGAATTTTGCCCTCCACTCTACCTACTTCCCAATCCGGGAGGTTTTTTGTGTTATCTCAAGTATGAACCAGGTACCGAAATCAAACAATGTTGTCCCATGTTTGTTCACACAAGTCTTGTCTCTCGAGGAAAATGGGAAACTTTTAGCGACACCGAAAATGCAGATCTAGCAAAGTGCGGAGGTAAAGGTGAAGTCGCTCATCATCGACATTAACTGACTAAATTTTAGTCACAAAAGGTAGCAAATTTTACACAAGGCTTTATTATTCTTTAATAAAAATAGTCCCAAAATTTATTCCGAAAAACTTTTTTTTTTAAATATAAAAATCCAAAAAAAAATTTTATACTTTGGTTTATTATTCTCGTTTCAAGAGGTCTACATTCAAAATCCGAAATGGCCGTCCGCCGTACGCCGTCCGGGCCGTTTTGGGCAGTAGGAATTTTTTTTTAAATCTGAAATTTTGGCAAAATACTTGGTTTACCATCTAGTTGCGCCCGCAAGGTTTTCAGTCCGATCGCCCAAACCCTTGGGGCGCTATGGGGCTATAATGGGGCTACAGGAGGGGTGTTTTGAAGGCTTTTAGCTATGGGATCGAGTTAGGTGTCGTTTTCGAAGTATTTTTGGACGTAGAATCCATTTTTGGGGGTCCCGGAACGATCCGATTTCACTGTGGCGATCTACAGGGCTTTCATGGGGCTAAAAATGGGATTTTTGAAGGATCCCAGGATGTTAAATATTTTTCGAGTAAAAAATACAGAATTAAAAAAGAAACTTTTTTGAACAAAAAATCCAACAACAAAATTTTGTTGAGATAAAAATCCAAAAAAAAAATTTTTTATTTTATTTTTTCATTGACAGAATTCAATTTCTGCACAACTAACGTATATCAAAGAATAATAAACCCTTGTGTAAAATTTGCAGCGTTTTTTTGAAGGCTTTTAGCTATGGGATCGAGTTAGGTGTCGTTTTCGAAGTATTTTTGGACGTAGAATCCATTTTTTTGGGGTCCCGGAACTATCCGATTTCACTGGGGCGATCTTTAGGGCTTTCATGGGGCTAAAAATGGGATTTTTGAAGGATCCCAGGATGTTAAATATTTTTTGAGTAAAAAATACAGAATTTTTGAAAAAACACATTTTTGAACAAAAAAATCCAAAAAAAAATTTTTTTGAAATGAAAATCCAAAAAAAAAATTTTTTTTTTTTAAATTTTTTCATTGACAGAATTTAATTTCTGCGCAAGTAACGTATATCAAAGAATAATAAACCCTTGTGTAAAATTTGCAGCGTTTTTTGCGAAGTTTTTTTTCCGGGAGTTTTTCTTCCGGTTACCGTCTTTACATCGCACAGTTTGACCTACTTTCACATGTGGACAAAAAATAAAAAATCGATCATTTTTTCCCCAAGTCAAAAAGTCGCAAATCGTCACTATAGATAGCGCTATCAGAAGGCGGAATTGGAGAAATACCCTGAAATGCGGCTACACATAGCGTGTCAACACTAAAGCAGTATTACGTGGGGACCGAATCGGGTGGATTTGATCCTAACTATAGCTATGACAATCTCGACCTACATCCGGAGGGCCTAACCAAACTCGATTGCGAAGGCACCAAGATTGCATTGTAGATCAAATTGAGGAGTTTGATTCCAACAGGTACTAAAGATAATTTTCGTCGCAATTGAGTTACCATGGGGGTTTTAGGGGGTTAGTTCTTCACAAAAATGGGATCGTTTTAGAGCTAAAAAAAATGCTATCCCCTTTAAAAACGTGGATGAATATTCGGTTTGATTTCAAAAGGTACTATATCCAGCACAATGGCGGACTCTTATCCGTTTTGCTTCAAAAAAGTACCTACTATATCCAGCATACCTACAGCATTAAATAGCAAGTAAGCATTAAGTAGCAAATTTTGCTGTTTCGAGCTAACGGTACTATACCCATTATTTTCTATGTTTGCTCGACTGCTGGAGATACTTTTCGACGTTTTAGCAGTAAGTTTCAAGTTTTCGGGATTAATTTCAATAGAATATGCATCACTGGAGAAGCGACTTTTTGGCAACCCTAATCTTAGAAAATAATTAAAACCTGAAAACCTGGCAATGATTCACACTCAATAATACAGTTATAACAGAATTACGCCTTTTCGCCGAGATTTCGGTTAATATCAGGGCTCAAAGGTTAATAATAATTATTATGCACCTAGCTTTTCACTACCATGTTGTCAGACGGGAAGAGATGGAAAGAGGAGGAAAGGTGTCCAGCGTTGGTGTGTTTAACATGATGTAAGAGCATCAATTTAAATGGTAACTACTAATAAATTCAATGTGGCTAAAAATATAAAATTCACTCTGAAGCTAATGAAAAACAACCAAACTCGTTTTTCCTTCCTCCTCTTTCCATCTCTTTTAGTCTGTCAACATGGTAGTGAAATGCTACCGTGCATAATTATTAATCTTTGAGCCCTGATGAGGATTATATATTACTCGAAAGCTCGGCGAAAAATGCGTATAATTCTGTTTTGGCCCCGTTCCCGATACCTGACAAATTCATCCTTGTTAACATATTGGTGGGTCGATATTCACAAACTTATAATTTGGTGAGTAATATAAACGTAATGCAGCCGTACGTTGCGGTGCTAATTTATACGTATGCAGTGCATCAAAAGTTATTGAAAGTGACCAATGAAATTTTTTCTTCCCACAAAGCAAGATGGATGCATTTGGACGCGGCAACTCTCTTCCATGGGTTAATTTCATAAGATTGTCTTTCCCTATTATTCACTCCAGTTCCTTGAGCTAGGGTTTTGTTTCAAGAAGAGATTTTTCTCAAAAGGTACTATATCTGCTTCGTTTGATTTCAAACAGTACTAAAAGCCACGTTTCGTTTCAAAAAGTACTATATCCATAAATCCGACTGTTGTGCCAGATTTGCTGTAGGTCTCTCGAACGGTTCCATCTTCGAGGGGCTTGAAAAGGTTCGTAAAAGGTCCCAAGTTGTCCAAATTTATTGAGATAAGAAAGGTTTTCCTTTTCCAGTCAATTGGATACACTCTCCCCGGGATACACTTGTCAAGGACGCCAATACAGGATACACTCGACAAGGACGCCACGCAAGGGAGAGGACGCTACAACGATTTGGAAAAGGAAAATAATTTTCTTTTTGAGTCGAGAGGATCGCTGGCCCAGTTCAAGACCGGCTTAAGTGCAAATTCACAAATTTTTCAGGAAGCGCGTTTAAAAAAGCATTGTGAATTCAATGTTGAATTTCTCTGGAACTAATGCAGCCAGCGCCTTGAAACTTTGACCACTAACTCAGTATGGTCTTGGTATACTTACCTGCGAATTTGAGATTTTTCCGTATGTTAATTAAAGAGTTAATTAGTAGATAAGACAGTATTGTTCTGAATATGATACTAGTGGATTGGAAATGGAGCTCCCCACTGTCTTAAGTGCAGATAAGACAGTTTTCAAAATTACATTAATATGGAAATAACCTGACCTTTGCACGTAAAACAGTCTTAAGTGGCAGATAAGACAGCTTTCACAATTACACTAATATGGAAATAACCTTGCCTTCGCATGTAAAACAGTCTTAAGTGGCAGATGAGACGGTCTTACCCGGGACTATCGGGTAGTGGAGTGCTGTTGAGACACTCTTGCACAGAAAAACACACCTTTCATCTCCAAGGTCAACGCGAAACTGTACATCAGCCACTATTGCATTGGGGTTCAGAGAGATTGTGATCAGTGTGGAATGTCGCAAGTGCACTCTGGCGGCGATTGGTGTCGGCCCCCTTTTATAGTCGAGTCGAAGCCGCTGATTGCTCCCGCGGTTCGCGATTGTTCGCGAAGCGCGGGCGTGGGCGTGACAAGCGGGAATTGTCGCTGAGTCTTTTCTCCTCGCCGCGGAGCGTGTGAGCGGGATCTGCGAGTGGGATCCGCGAGTTGGTTCGTCGAGCTCCCTCCGCAATTTATTTTGTAAATTACACAATGACATAATGTCCGTTGGTTGTCCCAACACCGACATTTCAAATCTCCGTTAAAATTATTTGAAACTGAACTAATTTACACTTTTTATCAGAAATATTTGTCTTAATTTGGAAATATAATAAATATAACATCATTGGCTTATAACACGCTTTTCAAGTAGGTAGCAATGGTTTTTCGCGTTTTTGTTGTTGACATTTTATGTCTTTACTTTGGCACATGGACCCGAAAAGCGTTATACGAAACCGTTATACGATACCGGTAAACAAAAGCGTTACAGTGAGTAGTAATGGAGACTAAACAAGGAAAGGACGGCGGGATGCCGGTTTCTAACCGACCACAATGTTTATTAGCACTGCATTCTTTCGAAGTGGTTGACCTGTATTTATCCGAAAAAAATCATAGACAGCGACAGACAGCGCGAGTATCGACTGCGCAAGAAACTTGCAGCGAGTGAGAATACCATCAAGAAAGCTCCAGACTTAGTAAATCATGTATATATACTTCAGGTGATGGTGCATATATGCACCATCACCTGATGCTGTCGCCGACGTCGAATTCTACAAACGATTTACCGCAAATCGGTTTGGTTTCTCGTGTTCGGTGTGTGACCGATTAAGGTTTGAGGGGGATCAGCGTCCTTCTCCCACGGCGGCATCTCATTTATTGGTCAGCGAGTTCCCCGACGAGAACATATCAAACTTCCAAGTGTGTGATAACTGCTACCGCAGTTTATGCGATAGAAAAATTCCTCGTTTGTCGCGATCGAATGGCTTTCGATATCCACCGATGCCGACGCACCTACTACCTCCACTCGATCCGATTACCGAACGACTCATCTCGCCTCGGCTACCGTTTATGCAGATTCGTCGGCTACGTTTCGTACAAGGTCTAACGAACCCCCTCGTAAGAACGTGCACGTAGACAACCACCATTCTGAGTCTGCAACTTCCAACACTACTCACCAACCATCGCCAAACATCCTTCACTTTGACGAAGAGGACGACAAACTCTTCATAGATGCCACAGGCTCCTCGACATGGGGTAATAAAAAGGTAAGTATTTTCTTGGAAGTATCACTATCATAATCACATTGTAAGCATGTCCAGTAACGACAACTATTAATATTTAACCCATCGAACACAAATACATTTTAATGACGTTTCCGGTTTACAGCTTGTCAACTCTTCACTTGTCACCTCAACAATTTCTCATTTGGAGGCACAACACCAAAATGCAATCAAAATGATTTCCCTGCACCAGGCCAACATTGCCCGAGCCTGCGAACATCTTAGCAGGGAAAGAAGAGCCTTAACTCATTGGACCGAGGCACGACGCTCCGCCGAACAGCTTATGGCCAAATGGAAGGCTCATTTTTTGAAACTAAAGGCTCATTTTTAGTTTCCACCTGCCAATTTTGACATTTTCATGTCTTTCCTTTTTCCTCGTTCCTACCAATCGTTACATAAACTGGTAAAGCCGTTAACAATATTTCAATAAACGTGTTGATACCATAATGTTCATCCTCAAATCAAATTCGTACACTGTATTGACTCTAAAGACATAAAATGTCCCAATGCGTTGCAGACTCGTCTGCAAGCGTTTCCCTCGACGAAGGGATTTTTTTTTTTTTTTTTTTTTTTTTTCGCATTTTACCAAAACGGATTTAGTACCTTTTGGAATCAAACTCCTCCATCACACTTAAGATGGATTTTTTTGTTTTCCTGGGAATTTCCAGACTGGCTCAAACTTGAATTGAAAGCTCCAGAGAGCTTCAGAAAAACCGCGTAAACCCGCTTAGGTGAATTTGATTAGCGAAGGACACACATTCCTCGGTGGTTTCTCGTTATTTGATCCAGCGGTCCGTAAGCTGAGCTCATAACGGGACGAGATGTGCAGCTTATGAGATCAACTTTCCAGCGGTCGAGAGAAACCTGATAACGAAAGCTGCCCGTCTTTAGATGGGAATTTAACATGTCCATCCACCACTTTCACTCAGAGGGATGTTCAACCCCAAAGGGACCGGTGGGGGTCCAAAAATGAGATGACATCACGTTGTGCGATTCGACCGGTAAGGCCCTCGCCATCTCGGAAATGGACCGGGTGGAGCAGAGAGAACGCGGGGGCGTTACGGGGTGTTATCATCGTGAAAAGGTTTGTGCCTTGGTGGTGGGGGGAAGGGGGGGAGCGCGTGCGGTCGGCCCTGAAATGGGGCAAAACGGCCTCCGAAGAACTGCCGCGATCACGTTCCAAGGGACTTACACCAGCACCCACAGTCGGGAACACAGTTTCCGCGATCTTCCGACTATTTTGTCGCTCGCTCTCTCTTTGCAGCATTTTGAGCGAAAGGGCACGCTGACGAGGAAAACACTGCTAATTGAGGAGTTTGATTTCAAAAGGTACTAAATTCGTTTTGGTAAAATGTGAGAAAAACGCGAAAAACAAGTGCGACTTGAAAAACGTACTATAAACCAGTGATATTATTTTTATTATAATTCTAAATTACGATAAATATTTTTGGTGAAAAGTGTAAATTAGTTCATAGTTTCAAATAATTTGAAAGAAGATTTGAAATTTAGGATTTATGAATATACCTAGTATTTTTTGGATATAGTGGATATAGTACCTTTTGAGACAAAACACTTCTTGAAACAAAACACTAGCTCAAGGAACTGGAGAGTCTTCCTGTCATAATAATAGGGAAAGACAATCTAATGAAATAAGCACATGGAAGAGAGTTGCCGCGTGCAACTGCTTCCATCTTGCTTTCTGCGGGGAGAAAAATGTTTATTGGTCACTTTTCAATAACTTTCGATGCACTGCATACGTTGAAATTGGTTAAATTAAATAACGTAAATATTACTAACCAAATAACTGTAGTATTGAGAGTGAATCATTGTCAGGTTTTCAGGTTTTAATTATTTTTTAAGATTAGGGTTGCCAAAAAGACCTTTCGCCAGTGCTGCATATTCTATTGATATTGATCCCGAAAACTTAAAACTTACCGCTAAAAACCTCAAAAAGGATCTCCAACAGTACAGAAATCATAGAAAATAATGGATATAGTACCTTAGGAAATCAAACCGAATTCATTCACGTTTTAATGGGGATAGCAGTTTTTAGCTCCAAAACGTTCGCTTTTTTATGTAGAACTACCCCCCTGAAACCCTATGAGAGTGATAACTCAATTGCGACGAAAATTATCTTTAGTACCTGTTGGAATCAAACTCCTCCAATTAATCATTTCAATAATCGAACACTGTACCGTAATCGGTCATAATATTATCTGGGGCACACATAAATCGAGTTGCCGTCCTTTTTCTTGCAAAATTTCTTCGAAAACAACACCCTACTCGACCCCCTAGTCACAAACCCCGTGTATTGGGGCTGTAGCCCCTCAGCGTGGAGCGATTGCGCAGAAAACCTGGCAGTTAAAACAGCAATCGAAACCCAGTATTCTATCAATGTTTCAATACTACCTACAAAAATTTCCTACTGCACAAAACGGACGCCGAACGGACTTTTTTCCCCCTGAACTCAGTTCATGATGTCATCGTGAAACAAGGCGCTTCAAATTTTACCCAATGGTTTATTATTCTTCAGTGTAAATGCTACAGACATTTGATTCTGTCAATAAACAATCATTTAACAATTAGAAAACATATTCTTCCTGGACACTATTGTTTACTCTTTGATAGGTAGGAAATGTAGCCCTGTTTCGAAAATGAGGTCTAAAGTACATTTCACATTACACATTTCATTTTTTTTTTTTTTTTTTTTTTTTTTTTTTTTACATCGTCTGCAACTATTATTAAATAATAATAATTAAATTTTAATCTTTGATACTAATCCTAATGATAATGATATAAATTTATAAGAAATCTTAGACGAGCTCGATCATTTCGATAGACATTTATTTATACAGTCTATGAACAGTATACCTCCGTTCATTGTTCATTTTGATCTAGCTGTAACGAACATCTTCCATCAGTGTTGATCCATGTTGAGCACTATTTTCACTTCTTTTCATTCATACGGACGCTTTAGTCACGATAAATTGGTTTTTATAGCAAAAATTGTTTGGAAGGTGATTTGATAGGTTGAACGAGAAAAAGACCCGTCTTTGCTGACGAGTCCGAGATGATTCGATTAATTTAATGAACTTATTAAAATATATAAAATTTTAATAGATGATTTCCTGACCATCTATTGAATTTAAATACATAATCTTAGATGTTATTCACATTTTTTACAAAAATGAATGATGGTACAAATTTTGAAATTAACTACAAGATGAAGGAGCCGATTAATAAAGAAAATTTCCGTTTTTTGGGAGTAGGAATTCCCTTTTAAGCTGAATTTAACTGGGGTAAACTTTCCTATTCATACTCCCCAAAAACGGCCTTTAAGAGTGCATAATATTATTGCCTTTATTATGCATTATTGCCTCAGGACTCATCCAGGACTATCAAAATTTTCGATCTCCGTTGATTATTCAGAGAACAATAAATCAAAGTCAAAGTTACGTAAACATGGCCATGAAACACTTCGTGGGTAGTCGACGTGTCATTATTGGACCCCCTTTACTGGAATTTTCGAATTAGAACTGAATTACACCGACTGATTCGGCCTGACCTCAGCCTAATGCGACGTTATCAGCGGTTGTGTACTACAGCCGTATCTGATTGCAATCATTGGAAATCACCTTCCTTTCGACCCCCCCCCCCCCCCCCCCCCTCCGATTACACTGTTATTGCCGACGCGTGAGACTGAATTTGTGTGTTACATCGACCGAGGATGTTTGTTATTTTCGAGGTACAAGCCGCCAAATTACAATGTGTCATATTTATCAAATCTCCTGATGGAGGTTAACGATTTCCTGAACCATCAATGATCATTTTTGCGATGGGGGTAGGAAATATTGATATTTTAATCAAAATTCGTCCGTTTGCTTTATTATTCTTAGAGCGGGTTTATCAAACGCATTCGTTACCACGAGTGAGGCCCGAGTAGTCACGCTATCAACGTTTAATAGCAATAACCCGACTCGGGCTTCAATCTACGAGGTTACAAAATGTCTCGTAATAAAAATCTCGTAGCAAACAAAACCTAAAAAAATTGGTTACTTATACATTTAAAAAAAATTGGTTACTTATACATTTAATAAACCCGCCCTTAGAATAATGATTAGGGCTTGGGGCATTGTGGCTTTTGAGAAGTTAGAACAACAGGTGTAGTTTTCGAAGTAGTTTTGACGATATGTATTTGACAGTGGGGCTGTTTGAGGCTAAAAAGGGGCTACAGGAGGGCTTTGTGAAGATTTTTGGCCATGGCGTCGAGCTAAGATAAGCTAGCTCTTTTTTTTTTTCAATACTGCTTCCTACAATTTTTGACTACTTTTTTGGCAACTTTTGACAATGAGATGACTTTTTCAACAAATATTGTTGATTTCGTCAGGTATCGGGAACGGGGTCAGAACTGAGTATTACACATTTTTCGGCGAGCTTTCGATTAATATAATATTGTAAAATAACGAGATATTTATGAATGTACATGAGTGTGTAATTTGTGGGATGTCTGGCCTCAAACCTTAACCAGAAAGGATTTTCTTTCTTGACGACCACATCAGGTGATGTCCATTGCATTATCGCCTTCTTCTTTTTACTGTGGGTCTCTCACCTGCACCTTCCCGATCTCTTCTTGATCGACCTCTGGAGCCGTTGACCCACGTGGGCACCACCTACGTGGGGTTTCTTCTCCCCGCAGGGTCCCTCGAAACCCAGGAATACATCAGGAAACACCGTGTTCCCGGGGACATTCCCCCACGGATCTAACCCGTCCATCCTTCGCCTCAAGCGTCACGCTGTAACAATGGCTGGTGTCGTCAGACCAGCGGGATGTCTCCCTCTCTGCTGACACCCGGAGCTCAAGGTGTTGATCCTGTCGGGGAACTACCTACTGCGATCAGTTCTGCAGGACTCTTGATCCACGAACTCAATTCTGCAACTCTTCTTGATCCACCAAAGTTCGTGGTCTCTTCTTCTCACCACCCTTTCTTCCTTAACAGAATCCGGACGGGCCCCCAAATGTAAAATAGAACTATCTTGAGATCTCTCTATAGAACATTCATAACTTTATGAATGTACGTGAGTGTGTAATTTGTGGAATGTCTGGCCTAAAACTGAACCAAAAAGGATTTTCTTTCTTGACGAGCACATCAGGTGGTGTCCATTGCAATATGTGAGATTATATTATACCTAATCTTCATCAGGGCTCAAGGGTCAAAATTCCCCCCAGGGCCTGATGAAGATTATGTATTAATCGAAAGCTCGGCGAAAAAGGTGTAATACTCAGTTCTGACCCCGTTCCCCATACCTGACAAGTGGATCGATATTCATTTCTTTAGGATAACGTTTGCCGGTTTTGACAACCAAAGTCAATTGCAACCTATTTGAAAAGATCAAAATTTGATACGAGTACTTACTTATGCCGGTTGGTTCTCATATCCTATCAATCGTTTTACTATAACTCAGGTCAGAATTAGGTACGAGACAGAGCTAATTGCTAACTATTATATCTCTAAATTATGTTGTGACTCTTTTCGACAACGTACTACCCAGTAGTACCCACCTAACTTGTAAGTTTATTATATTTCGCACGTAGATTATAGTTTTGTTCAATACTTTGCCCGAACCCCACTAGGCATTCTATCAATGACTTAAAATTATAAACATTTCAGGGTAAAGTTTGAAATCGAAAAAGAGTTACCTATACGCATTGCCTGAAATGCATTAGGGATGTCTGATTCTTCAAAAATAACGATACTCTGAAGTATCGATACTTTTCGATACCTTTTTAAAAAACGCTGCAAATTTTACACAAGGGTTTATTATTCTGTGATATAGGTTACTTGTACAGACATTTAATTCTGTCAATAAAAAAAATTAAAAAATTTTTTTTTTTGGATTTTTATACTTCAAAAAAAATTTTTGGGGGGGATTTTTTTTTCAAAAATGTGTTTTTTCAAAAATTCTTTAATTTTTACTCGAAAAATATTTAACTTCTTGGGATCCTTCAAAAATCCCATTTTTAGCCCCATGAAAGCCCTATAGAACGCCACAGTGAAATTGGATCGTTCCTGGACCCCCAAAAATGGATTCTACGTCCAAAAATACTTCGAAAACGACACCTAACTCGATCCCATAGCTAAAAGCCTTCAAAACACCCCTCCCGTAGCCCCATTATATCCCCATAGCGCCCCACGGGTTTGGGCGATCGGACTGAAAACCTTGCGGGCACAACTAGATGGTAAACCAAGTATTTTGTCAAAATTTCAGATTTTTAAAAAAATTCCTACTGCCCAAAACGGCCCGGACGGCGGACGGCGGACGGCGGACGGACATTTCGGATTTTGAATGTAGACCTCTTGAAACGGATAATGTCAAATTTTGAGGCCGATCGGAGTCGTCGACCCGTGTCGCGAAAACATAGGTGTATTATTCCAAGAATAATAAACCAAAATTGGTGGAAATGTCATTTTTGTTTCTCTCCGTCACGTTTTTACTTCATCTATATTGTCCTGAAATAATAACATTTAACACTTCATTTTTCATTCGACTAATTTTTTGTGTTGGCACCTGTTTATCAAAATTATTGACAAGACAAGACAAGGCATCTTGAGTTGGGTTGGTTGGGTTAACATTTTGGTGTTCCTTTCTAGATGGAGGACTGTCCTCCATCTAGGACTGTCCTCCAAGGACAGCAGATTCTCACAGAGAGCTGGAGGTGGTGGTAGGTCAACTTTCTTTAATTTGTTGAAGTGGTTGATCTCCCAGCAATTTAGGTAGAGGTAGAGGTACTGTCGAGTACCTACATGTCGCTCGTGTTGAAACTGATGAAAAGCGAGAGATACAAAAAAGTTTTGGGCTCCAATACTGAAAAAAAGTATCGATACGTATCGATACTTTTTAAACAACCCTTAAATGCTGGATACACTTTGCTGGTAACATTATTCCTGCATCTGTATACTCATCACGGGATGAGTATACAGATGCAGTCATAAATTTTTGAAAAATGCAGGTTAGGCATGATTCGCGGCATCGTTAGGCATGATGCCGCAAATCATAACTGAAAGGTGGAGGATTACGTCAAACAGCCTCAACCAAGCAATAGTCAAAGAGCCAAAATCATGTGAAATATGCATGCCTTGCAAAATACCTACTCTAGTACATTTTCCGATCAGAGTTGCCAACCAGTCCGGATCAAAAAGCGGGAGAAAAGTTGCAGGATCACTCGCGGACCTCAACTTGTTCATTATTCCTCAATCACGGGTTTTCGAAAGTTTTTGGTTATGGGGTTGAGTTAGGTGTCGTTTTCGATGTATTTTTGGACGTAGAATCCATTTTTGGGGGGTCCCAGAACTATCCGAGTTCACCGTGGGGATCTTTGGTGCTTTCATGGGGCTAAAAATGGGATGTTTGAAGGATCCCAGGAGGTCAAAGAAGGTGTCGTTTTCCAAGTAATTTTGGACGTATAATCCATTTTTCTGGGTCCCACATCCGTTCACAAACTTCACGAGAAGAAAAGTCTTTTTTAAATAAATAAATTACTAAATTTTTTTATTGATATAGGTTGAGTAATTATTAATTTTGAATAAGAGCGACAACTTGTTGTGTTGGTCAAAATTTAATAAGGTGTCGTTTTCTGAGTAATTTTGGACGCGAAATTCGTTTTTCGAGGTCCCTCATCTGTCCAACCATCGAACAGAAAAAAAATGTTTACCTATTTTTAAAAATGTTTATTTTATTATGTTCTTATTTTTTCAAAAATATTTTCTTACCTAATGACACAGCTGTGGAAGAAATGAAAGAATTCTAGAATTAATTTTTGCGCAATTACTCCATATCAAAGAATAATAAACCCTTGTGTAAAAGTTGCAGCGTTTTTCTTTTTTTTCCCCCGCAGGTGGCTGCTGCATTTGAACGCTCCTCCCTCGAGCAGTTTGGTGAAGGTCTTTCCAAAAGGTCGGCTCCCGGTTGAATTCCCCCCAATTTGTACAACATCCTATAAGGGGATCCCACATCGGAAGAAGTCAATTTGTCCCGACGTTTGCGGCCCCTTCCCGACGGTACATCGGGGTGTACATGTTAACGCGCCTTTCGTAATGAGTTCCCACAGTGTACCTCGCCGGCCCGCTCGCTCCATTTTCCACGGGTTATACGTCGTGGAAAAATCATTTTCGCCGTATCTGTAACTCTTCGGGACGTCTTCTGACTTGAAGGGACCCTTAAAAGATGAAGTCGATGAAATAGCCTCTAAGCGGAATTTCGGAACGTAGTTTCGTTTTCATTTTCATGGATCAAAAATGTTCCTCATCTGATATGAAAATGTCTACTAACATTTTACGCTGTGTACTTAGAATAATTTGTGGACTTGAGGTAAATAAGTTTAAATTGCGTTAGCTCTCAAATTTATTTGGAGTGTTTGTTTCCTGCCAATTATGACGCGTTATTAGGAAGGTGTGAGTGGTTCTGACGCGATGTGAGCAGTTTTCACGGTTACGCGTAATTTGTGGCGGTACACGTTACACGTCGAAGAGCCCGTTGGAGCGGATTCGATATTGAAGGCGCATTTGTTTCGTGCTTCACGGGATGAGAAACCATTTGCTCGGGAGTGGAGTAGAAGTAATTTCGAAGGGGCTCGTCGTCATATCATGTTCCCTTGAAAGGGGAGAGGAGACGATGGTTTGAATGGTTTAGCAGGTGCTGGCGGAGACCCAGGGCGAGGGAATTATTCCCGTTTTGTTGGTCGTTGGAGGAAGGCGAGGCGTTTATTCCCGTTTGAATGCCATTTCACGATCTCAAATGGGGGAAAACCCGGTAGAGGGCGGTTTTCGGGGGTTTTCATGTGCTCGTATTCGGCTTTAACTTCTCCAAATGTTCATTAGATCGCCAAACATTTTTCTCTAGACTGATCGCTTGTTCTCTGTACCTATGTTCGTTTTTCGCAAGAGATTTGTTCACGCTTTTTTTGGGACCCTGAGAAATCCGCTAAAAATGAGAAAATACCTCATTGGAAAACATTGCTTTTGGAACAATGGATTCCATCATTATTTCAAATATTATATGACTAAATAATATTATTAACATTCAGACCAAAGGCGGCTGGTGCTACAATCAAGAGTGGGTTAGCAACAGTATTGTCATACGGCAGTACGTAACACACCGGAATAATACATATAATCGTAATAGGTCTGCTGACCGGTAACCTTTAGCAAGAAGACTAAGTCTTAGTCTTCTTTTAGAAGAAAAATAACACGTCAAAGGACATGATTTTCCACGTCCCTATGAACTGCCCAAGCGGTTTATTTCCATTAAATGGAAATCTACCCTTGGGAAAAATTTTCAAAACTCTTCCAAGGGTAGAGTTCCAAAGGCAATGTTCTTTACGGGCAGCAGTATTTATCTCTCAAAATTCGCACACACAATACAAAACTTAACGACTAGAAAATTATTGCGACTCCATCAAAACAACACACAAGAAAAGGAATAACGAGAACAGGCTTGTAAGGAGGGCACTTGTTGTTGCTAGTAAAAATTCCCTCAAAGAGAATTTCCATTTTCTTTTTCTTGTCTGTTATTTCCAGCATAGTGTTCATAATATCCTACGAATATATCTTGGAGCAATCTCTAATTGTTATGATTTATTTCAGGAGGATTTGACGATTACTATCCGAATTCACTGGGAATAATAATCCGAATTCAATGGGAATAATAAATATTACCAGGGTAATGATTACCCTTTTCCCCTACAAAAAGTCCCCTTCCCTTAAAAATGTGTTTTGGTAACACTCAAGCTACCTACTATGAACTGTTTCTCCTGTTCTTGGTACTTGTGGAAAAAACCGCTTGAGCTGCAATGGAGACGCAGCCATTATAATTTCGTCATTATAAGTCACGTGACCGTTCCTAGCCGTCCTCCCCCCCCCTTCTAACGGTCATCATTCTTTTGCTTGTTGAGGTTCAAAAAAGGCCTCAGCTCCAAATTCTGACGTCAATTCCCAGCCGAATGGAACTGTTATCGAATATAGTATGAACAGTTCATTACTACTTGCAGTTACTACTTGCAGTTACTATTTAACAACCTGCAACAACAGTGACAAAATGGGAAGCTGTTATTACGTGTTTTTTTCTTTTTCAAACTGCTATTTTCTCTTCTCTCTCTCTCTCTCTCTCTCTCTCTCTCTCTCTCTCTCTCTCTCTCTCTCTCTCTCTCTCTCTCTCTCTCTCTCTCTCTCTCTCTCTCTCTCTCTCTCTCTCTCTCTCTCTCTCTCTCTCTCTCTCTCTCACTCTCTCTCTCTCTCTCTCTCTCACTGAAAAGCGTTTGTTCTACCTCTCCCAAATAAAACCCCACCTGTCGGTCTCAAATCTTATCGCCCAATAAATTTACTTAACACCTTAGCTAAAGTGTTTGACAAAGTAGTCTTTTTAAAGTTGGCAATGTATATCGAAGAGAATAACTTTCTAGACGAATTCCAGTCTGGCTATAGAAAAGGATATAGCTGTCAGACGGCACTAGTTAAAATAACTGATGAAATCAGGAAGAATATCGACAACCGTTGTGTTACCATTTTTGTAAGTCTTGACATGAGTCATGCATTCAATAGTATTAGTCATGAACTGTTTCTTGCTGAACTTGAATCTATTGGTTGTAGGGGTAACTTGATTTCATGGTTCTAATCATATCTTAGTTCGAGAAGTCAGTGTATTAAAACTTTGAAGGGATCTATGTCGTTATGGCAGGATGTTGAAAGGGGTACCCCGCAAGGGTCTACTCTGTCGAGCTTAATTTTTGCCATGGCGATTAATCGCATATCTGAATCCATACACTCATGTAAATATGGTATTTATGCAGACGATATCGTCTTGTATTTGTCATCAACAGTGGCTGAATTACAGTCAAATGTTTCGGTGGTCAATCGAGATCTGGCTTCGCTGTACGCCTGGTGCACAGCGCGTGGCTTAGTACTGAATCCATTGAAGTGCTTCGCGATGGTATGCGGGCATTCCCGCCTGTTATCTACTTTTCACATTCAAGACATTCCTTATATTCAAATTAACGGTGCGAGACTCAATTATGTTAACAAAATTAAATGTCTAGGAATAACACTGGAAGAAAATCTAGCCTGGTCAGAGCAAACAAACATTACAGCAAGTAAAATAAATTCGACACTCTACTGCCTCAAGAAATTATTAGTTTATAAATCAGTTAATATCAAAAAATACTTAGTTAATGCACTCATCATGCCATTCCTACACCAAGTCTGTGTTGTTATGTGTGATTTGAATTACGAATTGTCACTCAAGCTTCATAGGGCATTGAACTGTTGCATACGATTCATTCTAAACTTAAAATACGATGATCGAGTAATTGATAAATACAAAATGTTAGACATTCTCGACTTTTCCCGACTCCAAACTTACTCAATTCTCACTTACTTTTTCAAAATCATTAATCTCAAGAAACCTAGCTATCTATTTAAAGAATACGACCGATTATCTGATATTCATCGAGCTAATACCCGGTTTGCAAATGTGAATTTCAAGATTCCCACGTGTAGAACCACAGCCTATAACAATTCATTTTTATTTAAATCGATCCAGCTCTACAATAACTTACCGGCCAAACTGAAATCCAACGTAACTCTCCCGACGTTCAAAAAGAATCTGAAGAAACACCTATTCGAGCAATGTTAGTACTTTTATTTCACTCTCGGGTCTTGTATTTGTAAAATTTATAAGCACCAGACTTGAGACGTTATGGGCATTTGATACTTATAACATCGAAGTGTGGACTTTTATAATTAGAATCATAAGCATTATATGAATTACTCTAAGTGCACGTATCACTTTTACTATGTAGCATGTACTTGTACGCTGGTTAGGTGGAAGAATGGCCGTTTATGGCCAAACCTTGCCAGATTAAATAAAACGAATCAAATCAAATCAAATCACTATCTTTGGGAGTTCACTGAACCAGTGAACCCCAGGACGAACCGCTCCTGATTCAGACTCTCACAGCTCATAAATGCCGATTTATTCACGTTCTTATACGGATCTGTTTCTTTTACCTTTCTTTCAAGAGCCTCGTATCACGCGGAGGACTCTGAAAATCGGCAGATCGGTGTTCAGCGTAAGCCGACGATAAATCGAGTGAAACACATTTGGAAAATGTGGTTCGTTAGGTCCGCGCTGGAGCCGGCACTTTGCGTCACTTGACGGCTAACAAATCGATGCCCTCATAATCCTATGCAAATCCTGAACGCGTTCGTGCCGCACCGAGAAGGGAGGACAAGACACGACGAATATTCCATGCGCTGATATTTTTCATTTATTTATCATCCTGCGGTTGAAAGGCTTGAAAAGACACGGGGTTTCCCCCCACTTTCGCTGCAGTCGCCTTTCCGTTAGGCAATAATTCTTATAAAAAGTTCCAAGCGACAAATTAACCATTTCGCTGTGGTACGAGAATGGTACTGCATTACCATGGTAAAGTGTATTGCAATACACTTCTACGTGTATTTAGTGCACTTGATTGAGGATGTTGAAGCCGTTACGTGATTGGGAAAATATGACGATTGTGCGAAAAGTCCACCCATGATGCCCGACGCTGAACCTATTATTTTTAAATTTTGACTAAGATTAAAAATCGATAGTAAAAGTGTAAAAGTCCGTAAGTTCAATTTTTCAATGATTGAAAAAACTAATTATGTACCTAATACCTACTTTTTTCTTTTTTTTTTCGTTTTTTAAACTTACGGACTTTTACTATCGAAATGTTGTAATCAACAAACAAAATTTGTTTGTATTTAATGAGCATTTATCCCCCCCACTCCCACCCTCACGTGTCCACGAGTGCGTTTTCACTTAGTGAAGGCAAAAACACAGCAAGTTTTATAGTAGGAAGTATTGGGTCCTATTTTGATTAAAAAAAAAACATTAAAAGCCATTAACAATTAAAAATAAAAACAAATTTTGTTTTTTATTAAATAAAAATATAAATTTTATATTTTTTATTTTTACTGTATTCTTCTGTAGTGTTAGGAAGCATAAGGGACGCCCAAAAATGGATTCTACTTCCAAAATTATCTCGAAAAGGATACCTTATTTCACCTCCTGGCTGAAGTTCTTCGAAAGCACAATTTTGATGCTCGCAAGAAGATACAAACATAAGAAGTGACAAATCACTACTAGAAAGAAGGAGTAGCTGTCCAAACAACGTTTTACGCTTCAGTACATACGATGTTTCGTTTGTTATGTGTTGTTTGTTTGAGTGTTGTTTGTTGTTGTTTGTGTTTTTTTCTTCGATGGGGTTTTAAAGGGGCTTTAAAAAGAAAATCGAGTGAGTTGAAACTTTTAAAGTACTTTTGGGCGTCTAATTGAAGGAAAGTAAACGTGACAAATCATTCCAAGGCAACACAGCGTAAAAATATTATTGAATTTACAGCGTGTTTATTACACACCAGGTGTTTTTCCCCCCCTTCCGGACATAAAAATTATTTTTATACGTTCCAGACGGGATACGGGCGTTTACGCAACGCCCGAGACCAGAAGCAGAAGAGGGCAGGTCGCTCGGGACCAGGAAGGTCAAGGAAGGTCCGGCAAGGTCGCCCCGCACAGTTCAACACTGCGGTGAAGCCCGTCGAGCCGTACGTATTTAACCCTGCCAGAAACGCCTTTCTCTCCCAATTTGCTAAGGAAGCTTGTAAAAATGATATAAGACATCCTTCAGCTCCCTGTGAAGGGATTCAACAGATAGCGCTTTCTCGATGTTTCTTTCCCAGCACGGTGAAACCGTTTAATATTGATACGAAGTTGTAATGATGACATTAATGCTACAAAAGGTTTACAAAAAAAGGTCACTTTCAGGTGCCTCGGAAAAAACCATCGATCTCAATGGTTTTTTGGGGTGCTGAACCCGAATCTGACCTCCGTTTTTTACGCTCACGTCCAAATTTCGAGATATTGGCGATTTTACGTTTTTTCGGTCTTTTTCAGTTTAGAAAATCACGGATTACAGATGCCCAAAAATTAAAAAAAAAAAAAAAAACCTCTTCTTACGGGAGATTTATCGCTGATTACGAATATATAACGGAATATATTACGAATATATATCACGTGGGGTCTAAAACCAGAGGAACATGTGATTTTTCACAAAAAAACAAAAAAAAAAGGCGGTTTTTCAAATGCAAAGTCACGTTTATTGGTACTTTTTGCTTTCTAGCGTAAAAACTATGGCCGTTGAAATTTTTTCCCATCGAGGTCTGGTAGATTGTTTTTGTTTCTGCGTCGAATGAGATCAACCGCGCTTCTGTGCCTTCCATAATAAGGGAGCTATGATTTTTCTAAGTGTTCACCCATTTTAGCCATATCGTAGAACATGAACTCCTGGAGTCGGTAATTCAACAACAAAACAACAACATCCAACAAACTTTTTTCCGAGGAATATATTGGACTTGGAGGCATACATTCATTACGATTCGAAGAAAGATTTTATTCATCAGGAACATATGTTCGTTTCAGGGCTGCAATATGAACGTAAAAGTTCATCATCAGATGATTCTCTTCAGTCAATTGGACAAATTCCCTCACAACCAATATGTTCCTCCAAGCCATAATATTATGTTCCTCAGCGATTGTATCGATTTGAGAACGAACCTGAACGACTCCATTACTATAATGGGATTTTGGTACTTTTGTTACAAGTTCGTTGGTACTTTATTAACTCGTGGTAAGTAGTCTATACGTTAAAATGTTATACGTTATTATTTAAATCATATATAAATTAAATGACAATAATTTCACCATTATTTATGATAATTTCAACTTGCATGGTCTTCTTTCCACAAGAGTTGATGAAGATAATTTTCAAGTTTCTGAACATTTTTGTATTTTGGAGTCTGATCCTTTCCCCCCCCCCCCCCCTACCCTTCTGCTGCTCCTACAATAATTGTAGACATAAATAGTTACCTAGTAAAAATTATTTAAAACTAGTTATCCAAAAATTTTCCTTGTACAGTGTGTGGACGGATGTGGGACGCAGAAAACTGTATTAAGCGTCCAAAATTACTCGGAAAACGACACCTCATTCGACTTCCAGGCTTTTGAAGCGCCATAGATCCTCACAATGAAATCGGATAGTTCTGGGACCCACAAAAAGTGGATTCTACGTTCATAAATACTTCGAACACGATCCCTAAAGCAACTCCATAGTAAAATAGCTTCAAAAAGCCCTGCCAAAGGCCATTTTTAGCCCCACAGTTAATGCCTACTGCCAAAAACTGCCTGGTCGGCGGACGGTCAGTTCATTTTTGGAAACCACACGTCTTGAAACGTATCTTGACCAATTTTGAAGCCGATCAAATTTGTTGACCCCCGTCGCGACATAGGTAGATTGTTCTAATAAACCAAAATAAATCAAAAGTGCAGCTTTTTTGTGCTGCACTTAAAATGGTCCGCTAGGCACACCGATTTAAGACCTGAAATTAGTTTTGTTTGACTCAACACTTCACAGGGTCCATCTGCTCCGCCATATTGCTTTCTACACTCCCTTTGTGGGCGGTCCAAGTCCGATTGAAATTCTCCCAGCTCTATTCGAGAACTGCTATTTCCCCTCTTCCTCTTCCTCTTCACCTCGCCTCATACGCTTCTCCGCATCGGCATCGACGGGTTCCCTTTGAAGGTACGGCCGACTGATCCGATGACAACCTTTGACGCTGGGGTCATCTCGGCCAGTTAACAGCAGACGCCACAGCCATGTTCTGTTGTGATCCGCCAACAATTATTGTTAACTCCCGACCCTAGTGATCGATGCGCGACTTGCTTCATGTTTCAGTTAATTAAACCCCAGTCAGTAAGACAAATAAATTGATTACTTTGGAAACAGTTTGAATATTTTAGATTTACCTACCTAAAATTTGACTTATTAGTTTCAACAATGCATGTCATGCATTAGATTCTGTAAAAGGTAATGGGAATTCCCATTAGCACATATTATATGCCTCAGTGTGTTACTACAGATCTATTTGAACTGCAACTGCTTTGTATGAAGGCGCTGCGTCCCTGTTCTCGCCGCTTGTGTTGGAGGACGTGACTGGGAGTTCCAGGGTGGACTTCACTGGTTCCGCGTTCAAGACGTGGTAAGTGTTACCTGCAATTCGGCGACATTAGGAAACATAGGGGAAAGATTCAGGGTAGTCGTAAACTCTACGGTTCTGTAAGTTTTTAGGGTCGCTGAACACGAAGCCGAGTTTTGCCAGTACATAATATTAATGGGATCTGCCTCGAGGCTCCAACGATCTGAAAGTTGTAAAGCAGCCTGACTTCTCACAGTCAAAGCCTGAAGTACCCATAAATGACTAAGAGTCGCCAGGCTTCTGCACCAGATCCGGAGTTTTCTCCAGATGCGACACAATCAAGAAGAATAACGTGAGCGATGACGAGGGGGTCACCCCAAACTTGCTCACGTCATGCCGGGAAGGAACACTTTGCAAGAGGTTAGTTCTCTGCAGAGTAGAGATTTTCCCTAAAAGTGAGTAGTTTTCGCATGCCAACGCAGGGCTGTACGAGTGGTCGCTGGGCTGAAGTACCAGCAGGATTGTAAGCCAGCCTTCATAAGATTAAACATCTTGACCATCCCTGCGGTTTACATACTCCAAGCTACGTGCTACGTTTTCTCCAACTTACATGAGTATCAACCTCCACTCATGGGTATATAGAACACGGCATGGGAGTGACTTGCTGGTGCCTTTTCACCGCTTGAAATCATCCCGTATCAGCAGTTCGTGGTGGGGTATTAAATTTTTCAATGCCATCCCTAAAGAGTTGCGAGCAAAATTTACGGCAACAAACGTTAGGCCAAAACTTGTCAAGTTTTTAAAATCCATCGCACCCTTTGATTTTAATGAATTTTTCCTCAGTATAAAGAATGTAAGAGAGCTCTAGTTAGGCATAGGCTTGGGAAATTATTACTATCTAATAGCTTGTTAATGATGTACCTACCGCTGTATTATTGAAGTAAGTTTTTGTGAGCTGTAATTTTGTACGGAAATTTTGACCTTGTCTTTGCACTCTGTGTTCTTGGCAATAAAAAATCTTGACTTGACTTGACTTGTAGGTATATAAATTTTTTTTTCTTTTGAAAGTTTGAAAATCCTATTTGAGGTTCCAGGTTTTGGGAGGTTGGGGGTTTGGGAGTTTTGGGGTTCCAATATGGGAGTTAGGAAGGGTTTTGTTCAAGGAGTCGAGTGAGGTACCATTTTCGAAGTAATTTTGACTGGGGGGGGGGGGGACCATATGTACCGACCACCGCTAAACTACTGCCTAATGTAAAAACGCGGCAAATTTTACACAAGTGGTTTCCTTGATATGGGTAGGTTATTTGTGCAAGAATTAATTCTGTCAATAAAAAAGTTTTAGAAAAAAAATGTTTTTGAAATTTTTTTTTTTTTTTTTCAAATTTTTGTTTTACTCGGAAAGTATTTGACCACCTGGGATCCTTCAAAATCCCATTTGTAGCCCCATGAAAGCCCTATAGATCGCCGCAGGGAAATCGGATCGTTATGGGACCTTCTAAAAAAAAAACATCCCGTAGCCCAGTTTTAGCCCCACAGCGCCCCACGGGTTTGGGCGATCGGGCTGAAAACCTTGCGGGCACAACTAGATGGTAAACCAAGTATTTTGTCAAAATTTCAGATTAAAAAAAATCCTTCTCTCCAAAACGGCCCGGACGGCGTACGGCGCGCCGCCACGGACGGACATTCGGTTATGGAATCTAGACCTCTTGAAACGGATAATGTCATATTTGGATCGAAGTCGTCGACTCCCGTCGCGATTTCATAGGTGCAAAAATAATAAACCAAAAATCACGTGAATTCGCAAAATTTTCCCTAGGATTATGATTTCATTAGACGATCCAAAACACCCAAACTCAAGCCGAATTTGGCTTTTACTACATTTTATTTTGATACCTTATCCCAAAGGTACCTATTCAAGACTCTGAATTGAATAAGACTGTTCACGTCCAGTCTGGACTTTGAACTATGGGGCTTGGGTACCAAGATGCTCGACGAATCTCGGTGGGCAAGGGATTTCATAAATAACCATATAGACCTAAATATTAGTAAATTAAATTAAATAATTAGTAGATTTTACTAGCGGTGAAGCTCATTAAAATTTACATGGCCTACCTTAGCCTTGTAAGGATCCCTTACAAAACTCATTATGGAAACCAAAGACAAACTGAGACGAAACCTTTGACAGATTCTGAAACTAGAAAACCCCAGCTTTCAGAATCACCAATATTTTTTTAGAAAGCTCAAATATTCCATTAATAGGATGCGAAAAACACTCAACTCGAAAACTGCATGAGGACGCCTGTTTAGCACTTGGAGCGTTACTGTTGTTGTAGAACTGTGTGAACCCAGCTCATACCTCCATTTGTTATGGGTTCTCTCTGGGGTGTAGAAGATGATGTTCACTCAGATTTCCCGCCAAATCTCACCACCTATTTTTAAAATGCGCTAAGCCTCATTAGAGCCTTATTTGGCGACCACACCTTACTTAAAAACGCGGCAAATTTTACACGAGGGTTTTTTGATAGAAAAAAGGTGTGCAAAAATTAATCCTGTGCCATTAAGAAAATATTTTTGAAAAAATTAAAAACAAATTTTTTTTCTGTTCAATGTTTGGACAGATATGGGACCTCGAAAAATTGATTTTGCGTCCAAAATTACTCGGTAAAAGACATCTTAATAAATAAGTCAAATTTTGACCTCCTGGGAACCTTAAAAAAATCCCATTAGTAGCCCCCTAGATCCACGGGGAATCGGATCGTTCTGGGACCCCCAAAAATGGATTCTACGTCCAAACCTTCTTCGAAAACGACACCTAACTCGACCCCATAACCAAAAACCTCTGAAAAACCCCTATCGTAGCCTTATTTCAGTCCCATAGCGCCCAACGGGTTTGGGCGATCGGGCTAAAAACCTAGCGAGCACAACAAGATGGTAAACCGAGTATGTATTTTGCAAAAATTTCAGATTACGAAAAAATTCCTACCGCCCAAAATGTCTCGGATGGCGGACGGACATTTCGTTTTTGGAATCCACGTGTCTTGAAACGGATCATGTGTTTGAGAATAATTCTGATCGGCCTCAAACAATAATTATTATTGTCGACCTCCGTCGCGATTACAAAGAAGTATTCCAAGAATAATAAACCAAAATCATTCTGTTCGTGCTGCTGGAATATTTCTTAAGGGGCTCAATGCGTACGGTAGTTGTCCCTTTCTGGATGACCCGATAGGCGCCAATTTCACACACAAAAAGAAGTTTTTCACTCACCAGGAACCAGTGGAACTACCTTCGAAGGGTCTGATAATCATCCAGATGGTAATCTCTCATCATCTCCTAAGTCCCGCGCCTTCGGGGTCGTCCAGTAAATTGGGCGTCCGGACCGCAACGGGACTCGTCTCAAGAACTGGGGAACTACCCTAACGTGGACACCGTCTCTTCTCAAATCGGCGACCAGTTTCGATTTTTACTGCGGTCCTGCTCCGATTACCCACATTTTGATTTTTTATTTCTTCTCCGGCTTAACCCAGTTCCGGGAGAGGCATCTTCAATGTTTAAGGTCAAGCGATCCCGGTTGACAAAGAAGTAGGTTCCGTACGACCAGAACAATCATTAAATCAATCTTTAAATGTCTAGTCCATTTCGACGACTAAAAAAAAGCAATGTAGCTCATATAAACAGAGAGAAACTTCCTAAAAACTGGATAGTTTCACTATAAGACTTTGTAATCTCTTGAATTTTATTATTATTACTTTTTTTTTTACTTTTTGGTACACGGTAAAATTTTTGGACGGCTATTAAGGCAATTTTACCGCTTGTCTGACTCACAAAAGGTTTCACTCAATAAAAAAAAATGTTCTTCGTCGATTTGTACGTCATAAATTAGAAGCAGGCATTAGGCCCTAATCGATGAAAAAGTTTACCAACTTAGTTCATAACAAGTCATTTTCCATCAAAAAAGGCCAGTTCTTAATGAGATAAATAAACCATCTTTTGGTTTATTATTCTTGGAATAATGCACCTCTGTAATCGCGACGGAGGTCGAAAATTCTGATCGGCCTCAAAATTTTACATTGTACGTTTCAAGAGGAGGCGGCCGGATTAGCCGTGTGGTTCTGGGCACTTCGCGCTGCATTTTGTTGAGGCCACGGGTTCGAATCCCATTGAAGACCATGGAAATTTTGGGAATAAAAGTGAAACTGAGTTAAAGACAAGAGGTCAAAAATCTTGACGTAAAATTCACTTTACTTTACGTTTCAAGAGGTCTAGATTCCAAAAAACGAAATGCCCGTCCGCCATACACCTTTCAGGCCGTATTGGGCAGTAGGAATTTTTTAAATTCTGAAAATTTTACGAATTAGGTGGTTTATCATCTAGGCCGCAAGGTTTTCAGCCCGATCGCCCAATCCCGTGGGGCTATGGGACGGGTTTTTGTTGGTTATCGACTGTGATATCGATTGGGGTGTCGTTTTCGAGGTATTTTTGGGCGTTTAGTCCATTTTTTGGCGTGCCAGAACGATAGGATTTCACCGAGATGAGGGTGCCCCGGGATCTAAGTATGGGGCTTTTGAAGAATGCCATAAGTCGAATGAGGTGTCCTTTTTCCGAGTAATTTTGGACGTACTTTTCATTTATCGGGATCCTACATCCGTCCACAAACTTTACAAGAAAAAAAAAACTTTTTTAAATAATTAAATATAATTTTTTTTATTGATGTAGGATTAATTTTTGGATAATTCCTGTCAAAGAATAATAAACCCTTGCGTAAAATTTGTAGCGTTTTTCGAACGGTGTAAAGCGACCAGCCTGACCAATGGCCATTTTTGGGGCAGGTGAATCGTGTCAACTTAATCATGTTATCTGAGAAACTCATTGTACGATTTGCGCTCAGATGTACCTACTCCAATGATTTTTTTTTTTTTTAATTGACATATCAGTGCTGTAAACTGGTCCGGCTGGGTTTTATTTTTCCTATTTTTCGTTTGTAGGTTCGTTAGAGTTAATTTTTTATTTCTTCAGGGTTTTTTAGCCACGCTCGGTCTTTCATCATTCAATAAATTCACCCTCTGCCTTACACGGTGTTTATCGTATCCGTATTGAAGGCCTTCGAGAACGGTGGTTTCGTATCGCTCTAAAAATCGCGTATTTACCGTTGGCCGAATTGTGGCAGCCGAGAGGGGAGGGGGTTACAATACAACCTGCACCGGAATTACTGATGTTCCGCGGGGTCCTTCAGATCCGTATCGACCGTGAAAATAACGAGTTGGTTCGGACGGGATCCGCCTTGTGAAAAGCCGATGCTGATGTAAACACGGAGGAAAACCGAATTGCGAGCACCTTAGCGAATAATACGGCCACCTATCCCGCTAATGGACCCCTCTTTCGTTGTTGTGATGCCCTCGTTGAGCCCACTGAACACCGACATCACCCAAACCTTCTCATTCATAACCCATCAGCCGATCAAAGTTCTCCAGCTATTGAGTATGAAAACAAAATATGAAGAGCGTATACGCGTATACATACTCATCAGCATACATAACCCATCAGCCGATCAAAGTTCTCCAGCTATTGAGTATGAAAACAAAATATGAAGAGCGTATACGCGTATACATACTCTTCGGCAGAGTTCAGATTGATGAAGAGCTTTAAAATAGACTTGTGTGTGACTCAGGTTTATAAACCTGAGTCACACACAAGAAGGTATTTATATTGATCTAGGAGATCAACATAAATATTGATCTCCTAGACCTACATTGGCCGGCTTTTGCAAGCCCATAAGGCCAACAAAACGTATAGCAAGCCACTTGTAAACTCTATTCCATTTCTTAGATCACATAATTTGCGCCAGACTAATGCTTTTTTTAGAGGTAATTTTAGAATTTTAGAGCATCAAGAAAGAAAAATATAAACAATTAACAACAGAAAAATCTTTCAGAAAACCTTTGAAATAAATCTCTAGAAAAATAATTTTACTATTATTCTATTGAATTATTCAAAGAGAAGAATGTGTGTCATCATTTTTTGTTTGTCCCTTTAATTCAGATCAAATCTTAAAAATCCGCCTAAAAATATGGAAAAGACTTACAGTTCGACCCAAATGATTCAGAAGATCAAAAACCAATATCGACGTGTTAAGTTACTACCATTGCATTTATTGAAAGGTTTATTGACTCACCATGAATGTCTTCCACGCACAATTGGAGGTCTTCTCTGAAGACGGGAGTTTGAGGTAAACAACGGCACGTGCAAGCTCCCCCCAGCTCACCCGTGCCGCTGCTCTCCATGAGGCAGGTCTCCGGTTTGCATCTACCTGCAATTCAAAATTTCAATTTAAACCACAAATTCAGATTTCAGCAGGTATTTCAGGGTTGAGGTGAATGTGTGATGGGTGGGGATCCGAAGGCGCTAAGTTCAAAATCTCGCCGCCGCTTTTGTTTGGAGAATGGGGAAGTGAATGGGCCAGATTCGCCCAAGGAGGGTCTGCCGGGCACACAGTTGAAGACAGTGTGAGCGAGTAGTGTGCAGACGTCTGATACGCCACACCTTATGCAGCAGTATCGATAAAATCTTGGATTCCCTCTGACATGTCCCGTCGAGAGCAGTGGCACGGGTGAACTGGGAATCACCATAGTCCTAAAGATGGCCCGCAAGAAGTTCCTGGGATCCTCAAGACCCATGCCCAGACAGTCGTTCAAGGGAGCAAAGAAAGAGGTACCAGGACCTCTGCTCAGGATCGGGGTTATCCCTTTCTAGCCAAAATAGCACGAACGGTCATAATAAAGATGACGATTGGGCTAGTCGAAAATTACGAGCGCGAGGAAAGATGCGAGTATGACCAACCAAATGGCTGTTGGCTGGAACTATGAGTAAAGGAGCGGTTACTCCTGATCTACCAGCTGCGCTTGGAAATACTATCGTCTTCCGTTTACTGATTTTCGTTTACGGATTCGGATTTCACAACCCATTTTAAGTCACGCTCTCGGAGCGCTGTTTGCTTGTGGTACAAACTGGCGCAACTAGTTTTATCTTTGTATTTTACAGTCCAATTCAGATGGTGCTTAGAGTCATGCATTCTGCTTGAATCGAAATTCTTTCGATTGGTAGCCGCCGCGGTGCGCCGTTGACTTCGGTCCAGACCTGGGGGCAGCCCTTGAACACATGCGTCATATACAAGGCTGCAGCCTTGTATATGACTGAATCGCGAACAACCATCTTTACCTTCTTCTTGAAGAGACTGGAATGATAAGAAAGTAGTAGCGAGGGGCAGCCCCTCTCCAGAAACCCTGCCAGCACCAGTGGCCATTGTCGAACCCCAATTGGGTATATAAAAATACGCCGAAGCCCTGCAAGTCCAGGAGGCGAATGGAGTCAGTTTAGAGAAGCGGGACCAGGGGTGTGCAGGGCGTTCTGGACATGACCTCCTTCCTCAGGGTACTGCAGTGGTTCTCCCAGCAGCTCTGGTTATTGTCGAGGTAGTGTCGATTGAATTGCGTGCAGGAGATAGAAGAAGGATCTACACCAGGAACTTTCGAAACAGTACCCTGAGGAAGTGGCCAGCCCTCTAGAGAGCAGGAGGGACGATGGACGATCAGGGTCACTCATAACATTTAGGAAGTTAGGTGAATTCCCGACTAGGCTTAACTACTTCGGGGCATATCTGGTAACAAAAAAAAAAAAAAAAAAAAAAAAAAAAAAATGGAAAGGCGGACGAAGTGTTGACGAATAATGAAGCCTTCCTCATGTCCCACCCCATAAACCACCCTAATTATGTCCAAATTCGTAAAAGGTGGCCAACCATCGAAATTTACCTTCAGTCAAACCCAATACCTACAGATCAAAAATATACTGGCAATCGGCTAACACGCTATTGCCTCTACTCTGTTAAGGGTCTAACTTGTTGGGGAAAAGGATGATCTGGGCTATATTATGAGGAAGACTTGGTCTGTGCTGACTGGGGGGACACCAGGAAACGGGCTGCGTTCGAAGGGCAGAAAGTTCTTTTGTTGTGAAATATGAAGCCTGGGGAATAGAGCACCCCCCCCCCCCCCCCTGTACGCGCTTTGTGCTCCTTTACTAGCTCCCTCTCATCCCCTAAATCCCCGCCCTTTTTTTTACCCTCTTAGCCACAATGTCAGCCTGCGATTCTTGATGAGTGGACACGAAATCAGAGGCTGTATGATTGGAGCAGGCCCTAGTTCACTAAATAGTTAAGGCCACAATAAGACCAAGAATGGTATGGATAATGCGCCTTCATGGTTAAACTATAAAATAAGACTTCTTAAGCCGATCAAACCGATTTTATCAGCCCCATTGATTCGACGAACGTGTACCAATTCCCTAATTTCCCAACAACAAGTAGTCTGATCTGATGACCAAATTGTATTATTGTTAATTACTTAGGTAAGTAACCTACCTAATTTTGTAGTAAAATGAGGGCCTTCACTCTTAAATGCTCCATGTCTATGTCTAGGTCTATGCTTTCATGCCATGCTCCTGCTAGTTGCGCTACACCTTTTCACCTCCTCCCACAGCACTGATAATCCCTGACCTACCTTCTCCCCCCCCCTTGTGCATCCCCTCATCCCATCCCCAGGAGGTATTCATTTTCTCTACAAGGGAGTTCTCTCTCTACAAGTCCTTTCATTGGTGCCCTTTGACCTCCACGACGGAGTTTGATAACTTCCTATTCCTGGCCCTTTGTTTAACCGGCAGGAATTGGGACCGGCCTTCCTATTCACGCAAGCACCAGGAGAATCCAACCTGCCCCATAAAATTTACTCCCCCGTATCGTTTTCCTCGCAATAGTAACTATTGCGATTGGGATGAGCGAACGGAAATAACTGTTATTTCCGTTCGCTCATCCCTTCTCAGCACATCACGTCATGTTTACCTGGTATAAGGAACTGGTCGACTGGATCCTGCCTGGTGACCAAAGTGAGCGCATGTGAGGCAGCCACCACAAAGATCACTGATAGCCCGACGAGGCTGAACTGCATCCTTTTCAACTCGCATGTCCTGTTGATCAAATTACATTTAATGACATTAAATGGTGTGTCCTAAAGCATCGCTTCTTCAGAGCCTGCTAAACACGGATCGTTTCATTAGTGCACTTCGCAGATAAAACGACTCGTTTTAAACGAGTCGTTTTATCTGCGAAGTAGGTAGACAGGCGGGAGGCCAGGGCTCTTCACGAGCAGCTGTAGCGCCATGGGGTAAGGTAATGTGAGGTAGGTATACGAATGAAACGAGCCTTATTTAGCTGGTCAGATTGCGGGAATCTCGCTCAATCCCGCAAATTGGGCAGAAAGTTTTGATAAAATACACGGTTCTCCATCAGATGGAGAACTAGAACTAGATTCTAGTTTAGGGTTACCTGATGGTATCCTTTGGGAGGACATGACCTCTAGTTGATGTGATGATTCTAGAACATACCATCCTATGTATAGGATTAGTACCCATGTACCTGTGTATCAGTTAATTTCAGACTATATGTGCCAATTTCCTCTTTCCAAAGATAGTTACCAACTTATATTTTTGATAAGTGCTTTAATATTGCTTGTTTACAAAATTTAATGTGTTTGAATAAAGTTGACGTTATATATTATGGTTTTTGTTTGATCTTGAAAAAGTTGTCCTCCGTTTCGATGTTTTGTCCTCCCTCAAGTCCTTCATTCGTGTTTAACCCTATAACCCCATAGTTGTGCACACAAGGTTTTCAGCCCGATCGCCCGAACCCTTAGACTAAGGAGATTTTTGGACGTAGAATCCATTTTTGACGTCTGTCCAAACACCGTCCGGGAAATGAGTTTTTTAACTTTTTAAAAATCATATAAATTATTTATCAATAAATTTATTGATAGAAATTAATTTTTTCACAATCCGAACAAAATAATAATAGCCCTTGTGTAAAATTTGAAGCCTGTTTTGTCATTTCTACCTTTCAAACTACAAAATTTTAATGTTTCCTAAAGAGTGAGATTCCATAGTGATTTTTTACGCTTAGAGCAACTCAAAAACTAAAGCATCAAATCCAATTTATTACACCGTCAAATTGATCTAATCAACCTGGCTAACCAGCATTACTCGGTCGAATTCTTATACTGTCTACGGGACAGAATACTCCAACTGTAAAAGGCCACCAAAATGTATCCTTGGTATCAACCCGATCGAGCCAAACGTGGGGTTAGATGAGGCTAAAGATGAATTTTCGAGATGGGCAATGACCAAGGGATAAAGTGAGACCTCGTTTTCAAAGTAATTTCGGACACAGATTGAATTGAAGGGGGGCCCAGCCCTGTCCGGCAATTCTAAAACCACGAGCTGAACTATAAAGGTGTAAAAGCATCGTAAACTCATGTGAAATCCAATTTACTGAATTTCGTGCACGTCTCCATCATCATCAGGTCCCGTTATAACAGTTTGCAGAGCATTTCCCTTATGGCGGTTGAATGTTGTGTTTCTCTACTACAGTTTCTCTTTTCAAGTCCTCTCTCAGCTAGTACTGTACCTAACTCTACTGGTTCAAGTTTCTTGAAAGTCCGTTTAAAACTGAGTAACGAGATTTTCTGACGTCATTACCCGAGCGCTCTCCAAGTATTTCACGCTCTGAAAAAGGCTTCGGGAACTTGAACGTGTTTACAAGTGGTGGTGGTGGTGTCGCGAGGGAGAGTTAATAGTTCTACCAAGTTGTTCGCAGTGCAGAATATCTAAGTACAGTCATGCAAGTTTGATGGTTTTTAAATTCAATTAAAGACTAAAAAAGGAGTTGAGGAGGACTGGAAAAAGTGCGGTTCTGAACTTTCTCCAATGTTGATAAACCTGTTCCAACGTGTTAGGATGAAGTACAGGTTTCGTTTTACATTTGAATCGCTTCATGGAAACCCTCAATATGTGAGTTTTACGACTAATCTTTGATTGCAAACACCAGGAATATGGACAGGTGAACCCATCTGTCTACCCGAAAAGCGAAAAACGGCTCCTAGCTTATTGAGTGGAATGACGGGAGGGTAAACACTACCTATCTCGCACGCCAGATAGGCGAAAACGATGAATGAGCAGTTTGGTGAGTTAGAGCTGTTTTAATGATTCAAGGTACCACCGGATCCGCGAAAAGTTTCATATTGGAAACAGTCTTAAATATTAACTGTTTCCTTCTTGTGAAAGTACGGCGGGTCATTCCATCCCCACCTACAAATCCAAATGGGATGAAACGATACACTGTTAGATCGGTATACGTTACTTTCAAACGGACACAAAACAGAAAATTCGCTCTTACTATCGCTCAAACCTGTGGGGCGTTCTGTAGGGCTGAAAAGGGGCTACGGGAAGGCTTTTTGAAGGGTTTTGGCTATGGGGTCGAGATAGGTGACGTTTTGGAAGTATTTTTGGACCGTGGGGATCAATTGAGCTCTCAAGGGGCTACAAATTTGATTTTTGAAGGATCCCAGGAGGTCAAATATTTTCCGAGTAATTCTGGGCGCATAATCCATATATCTAGGTCCCACATCTGTTCGAACAATGTAAGTACATTTTTTTTTTTTTTTTTTTCAAAAATATTTTTTATTGACACAGAATTAATTTTTGCACAAGAAACCTATATTAAAGAATAATAAGCCCTTGAGTAAAATTTGCAGCGTTTTTCTACCCTAAAATGTATTCACATTTAATGTCAAGTGGTTGGACTGGTCCAAAACTATTATCTTCATCATAATTTGATGAAGATAATAGTGATAATAAATCATCATAATATGATAATATCATAATATTATATATTATATAATATAATAATATTATATTATATGATATATTATATTATAATATATCATATAATATAATATTATTATATTATATAATATATTATATAATATAATATTATTATATTATATGATGATTTATTGTGCGTGCCCTCCGAATAAAATTAAGTGCACTATAAAAATGTGGTTGCACAACTCAAAATAAACTCCAACAACAAAAGAGCAGCAACATTTACAAATGGCTGGAAAGTAACTCAACAACTGTTGTTGATATTCGTTACAATAAGCTTATTTGAACGGTCCACATCATCATCAACATTAAAATTATTGTTGGGTAAAAATTGTGCGAAAATTAATTCGTGCCAATAAAAAATTATTTTAAGTAAATTATAAATTTTTTGTACACTTTTGGGCTAGATCTGTCCCACTTATTTGTGGGACACCGAAAAATGAATTCGGTGTCCTACGTTCAAAAATATTCGGAAAACAACACCTCATTTTACCTCATGTCTTTATTTGAAAGCCTCATTAAATTCAAATTTTGTAGATGGACATTTGAATCGCTTCACAAAGAAAGGGCAAAGGCAGAGTCCTGTGAGCAAATATAAACAAGGAAGTATATTTTTTTCTCAATTTCAAAAACACTGGACTGATGCCGCTTCTTTGTGAAACAATTTTTTCATCCAAAATTTGGGTCTTTTTGGTAATTAAATTGATATTGTCATAAAATCCTTCATTTTTAATGGAATTATTAATTGAAAAAGTGGATGGCCAAACCAACGTTGTATAATATCAGTTTGTGAAACGGAAAACAGTCCGGACTCATTGCCCTTCGTTTACAAAACGCTGAAAAACCAGGCTACAAAACTACACGAAGGAAGCGTCAGACTGATGCCCTTTCATTGTAAATCGATGTAACGTACGTCTCAGACCTAGAAATGAGAAGAAGAACCATGTCCCAATTTTTGTGACGCATGCCCTTTCTTTGTGAAGCGATTCATTTCATTTCTGGGGTTTTGAGCCGGTGGTCACTGCTTCAAAATGTGTTGATTCCTGCAACCAATGGGGATACGAGAGGGGGTTTTGAAAGTTTTCGGCCACGAAATCGAATGCGGTGTCGTTTTCGGTTTTCGAGGAATGTTTTCAAGAAGAATCCATTTTTTGGGTCTCAGAATCATCCGATTTTATGCAGTACAAACGGGACTTTTGAAGGGTGCCGGAGGTCGAATGAGGTGTCGTTTTCCGAGTAAATTCGGACGTAGGTATAATTGATTTTTAGGCTCCCACATCTGATCAAGAAATCTTAACATCTGCATTATTACAGATACCTATTTTAAATGTTTATTTAAAAAAAATTGTTTATATTGACATAATTAATTTTTGGATAATTTATATCAAAGAATAATAAAACTTATTATTATTCAATAAACCCTAGTGTAAAATTTGAAGCGTTTTCATCCCGATCGCTCAAACCCCATGGGGCTTTATGGGGCTAGGAATGGGGCTTAGCCAATCCCAAGTTTCTCCCATCGCAGCCCCTGGACGGAGTCCTCACAAATTACTTGGCCGTTTGTAATCCTACCGGACGGAGTCCTCAAAAAGTTTTAAGCCGGTGTGACGTGGAATCGATTAGCGTCCCTGATTTAATAAGGGGGCGGGACGGAGTCCTAAGCCTCCCTTATGAAGGATGGTGTTGACCGTTTCAATTAATGCACAATTACTGAAACCCTTTCCAGATCTCGGAACTCACTTCCATGAACCACTCACCCCCATACCTTCGTATGTAAGGGGAACATCGAATGTTAGGTAAATTAAATTTAAATTTTGTTCATCTCGCTCAATTCAAGGTGTGTATTTGTAGCACTTCACCAAGCGGTTTATTGACATAAGAGTGGACTAACTCTCCCTTTTTACCACCCTCCGCGCACCACAACCTCGAACATCAAAGGTTTCTGCTCGGATCCCCATACTTTGAAATGTATTTCTTAGACTTTATTAAAATGCATGAATACAACTGAGTTTATTCAAATCAAGTTAATCTAGTATTAAGAGTCTTATCAAGGGGTAGTTGAAAAGTCAACACCCGATCTCACTATCTGCGACACTAAAAAAGATCATCCGTTAGTAAATAACGTAGACCAAGTTTTTCAGCACAACAGAAATCTTTTTCTAGACAATATCGTATAGGAAACAAATTTGTAGGAAATATGAATAAAAGATAATAAATCAAAAGTTGTCTAAAGTGAATATTAGAATCCCTTGCACATCATCATCATCTAAGGGACTTCAATGTTCACGTCTTTGAATGACTACTTAACGAACTTCTATAATGAGCAATGGAGATTTTCTATGGGGTAGTTCTTACAAACATGTTTCAAATCAAAGACTACTCCTTTAGGCGGAATAATTGTTTTCCGCTGAATCAGCTTTGTGGATCCAAAGATGGATGCTATCCAATGTAAAGAATGTATATGAGCATACATTTGTGTACTATTACATAGAGAGTTGTACAGTGAAATGATCAATTTTACTCTTGAACGACTCATGCTTCATTAATTGAGTCGTCAAAGGCTACATGTAGAGGTTTTGTTTAGGTGCTGGAATAATTGCAATCACTCCGCAATTATCAAACATTGCTAAGTGACTGGGATAAATAAATGTTCTATGTTAATGAATAATTCATAAAATTGTACCTGATTGAACGTGAATTTGTTATATTATTCCATTTGCGGGAGGACCGAGCGTTGCTAGGATACGTGTAAATAAAGTGGGATTTTCAAAGCTCTGGGGCACATCGGAGTTCGCGAAGTACGCGGGCACTTGAAAAACGGAACCTTCTCTTTGACGATGCACTGCGCGCGGATACCTTCACAATGTGACTGACATCCTTTCCTGTGGAAAACGTGTCGGGGGAAGCCGCTTCATCCCCGGGAAGATCCCTCGGGAAGGTCGGGATAGGCTCGGGGGGAGAGACGTGCAGGAAGCCGGTACCTCTGGAGGGCCGTGTGCCAGGTTCAGGTACCGAATGCAAAAGCCACGGGAACAACTCCGGGAGTGCGGAGGGACGAAATTCAACAGGATTGACTTTTGAAATTTGACTAATTATTTTTTATCAATTGGTGCAGGTTGTTCAGTTCCCTCTAAGTTAATACTTTATTTATTTATTTATTTATTTTTTTGTTCAGTGAATTGTTTGTGCAAAAAAAAAAAAAAAAAAAAAGAAAACGCTGCAAATTTTACACAAGGGTTAATTATGCTTTGCTATAACTGTTGCAGAATTTATATCAACGTTACCTAAATCATTATTTTAGTTTTATTGAAATAAATTATTATTGTCAATAAAACTAAAATAACTATATCAATAAAATATTGGTTTTACTTTTTTTTAATATTGGAAAAAACTTGATTCCTGTTGAACAGGAATTTTTTTTTTTTTTTTTGCGTTTTTTCCACATGTGTCAGACGATGTGGAAAAACGCCAAAAAATTGATTCTACGCTCAAAATTACTCGGAAAACGACACCACATTCAACCTCTAGATGTCCTTCAAAAGCCCCTTTTGTAGCCCCATAGATCCCCCGGTGAAATAGGATCATTCTGGGACCTCAAACAATGGACGTCCAAAAATACTTCGAAAACTTCATCTAACTTAACCCCATGGCCAAATACAAAGTTCTGCATACTTATTGATGAATATTCTGCTGAGATATGCTTTGCTGGAGTTTAATCAGTTGTGCTATGAATCATTATGATGATAGTCTATGATGTAAATTTAAATCAATCTTAGCTATGCTGTACCTACTGTTAAACCAAAATCAATTTTATCCCAATTCAATGAGAGAAAATGACAGGAAAAAAATTAAATTAACCCTGCCAGTTAAAATTGAACAAGGAACCGCGATTCTCAACAGTCGAACGTCGTTGAATTCACCTCAAAAACGGCATCCCTCCGACCTCCTGGCCAATTTTTTTCTAATACAGAGTTCATTCTCTAATACCTGTATTACATTGTGCTACATAGTGTACCTACGCATAATGATCTATTTCCCGGGCCCTATCCTATTCATACAAGCCAATCTGTCATTATTTTTGTACAAAGTACGAGTCTTGTTTTCGATTTGCTCTTTGTAAAACAGGAACTTTTTCATTTCGCACTACAAACACTCGAGGATTTTCTCCTCGGCCATTTCCACTTACAGTATATCTTCTCCATTCTTTGCCATCTACTTGATTTAGAGAGCGGTCCTTTCATTGTAGAACCTCCAGTGCACCGTCTCCTGTGCCAACTTCCTGTCATCACCTTCCTCCCAAAGTTCCATTACAAACCTTGGACCCTGTTCAAAACCCTTATTTTTTAGGGGAATTTCCGAAAGTCCAATCATCAGCACGGGTGTTACATGGGGTCCTGCCCAATGCCCGTAGACACGAGAATCTAGAAATCCGGGATAAATAAATTTAGAACTGGCTGTTCCGAACACAGGTTATACTAGCTAATAGTATACTAGCTGGGACACCCTTGCTTCACACATGCAGGTGTGCCCGACCTCCTAGAATATAAGAGGAGGTAAAATGACCTGTCCATATGGCTTCACTTCCATTGATCCTCAAGAAAGTGTGTGCCAAATTTTAGCGCTGGGATGAGCAGATGGGAATTCGCTTTTCCACAAAAACCCCCGCTCGTTTCTCTTAAATCATTCCCAGAGGTCTCCAAGACGCTGTGGACCAAATTGCAGTGCTCAGTGTCCATATCTTCGAGACATTTGGGACAATCTAAGACAATGATACACCAGTTAGGACAGCTCGAAATATTTTCAACATAGGTTCTTAACCCGAAGACACTTGGGACAATCCAGGACACTGTTGGGACAATAATACACCAGTTAAGACAGCTCGAAACAGATTTTCGACATATTTTTTTTGTCGTTTTCGCGTGAAATTCACACTTTCGGGACACTTTAGGACACTAAGTGTTAAGTCTTAAGGGACACTATCCGAACTTTTAATTGGTGCCGCGTCATCGCTGGATACCAGAAATCACAATGGAATAAAGCGTATCTCTCTATCTTAAATGGCTTAGGCAGGAGAGTTGCAAACGAACTATCGGACAAACAAACGCCAACCTGATCCTGTGGATGTTGGAGAGTACCTAAAACCCCAGAATATATCCGAAATTACCGGGGAGTAAAATCGTCTCCCGAGTCTTAGAAATTACTCCCGTATCGTAGGTAGCAAAATATGTCTCGCCCAGAGTAGCAATCGAAGGCACCATCATAGAAATTTCAATCGCAGGAATGAATACAATCACCTCCCGAGTCTCAGCTGATTTTGGAGGCAAAAAATCAGTCTCGCCCCGAGTCATCTCAAGCAACAACGGCAAGGTCCATACAACTGCACAGACTGCAAGCGCTCCCTGCCGGTTATGTTCTAGAGTCTATTCTGCAAGCGCCTAGACTGCAAGCGCTCCCTGCCGGTTATGTTCTAGAGTCTATTCTATTCTTCTCGCCGTCAAAACCACCCGATCGGTAGTTTAATCTGTGCACCCAATCGTCGGAATTCGTTTGTTCGAAATTGAGTATTACAAAATTTATATTCCATTTAATGGGATCGCTAGGAAAGTAACAAAGAAAACGCTGCACAGTGCTTCAGTTATACGCTGGCATTTGACAAAATGCTGATTTCCGCAGATTCCTATAGAAAAAGTCTCTGATCAAAAATATCGGAACGATTTTTTTTTTTTTTTTTTTTCACAAACCCCCCTTTTATAATTTGCGCCTTGAAATAGAAAAAATGTGATGTGCTGATCGAAGGGGTTTTTCCTTCTTGGATACTTCAGGAATGAACCCACACAGCTTAGGGGGTGAACGGTTTTGCCCAATTTAAGATCGGGTCCATCAAAGTTTCATAATTCATTACGGAAAAGACAATATTTTCGAAGTAACTCCGTAAATAAATTGAACTATCATTTGAATCATTCACCGTTCTTTGATAAGTACTAAAAAGACTTGTTAGTTGGTACTTAGTCAGGGCCGGAGAAGGTCACTCTTTACAGTCACTCTTAACAGTTCCCTTCTCCGGCCCTGGTACTTATAAGACAAGCTCGATCCGAAGTCAAAACATCACCGAAGATTTCACGGAGCGATATTGGTTGTGGGTCAATATGTTAACATTTGCTAGCGTAAACAAAATTTCCTGAGGTCATAGTTGAAATAAAAGTGCAATAAGTGCCTGAATCGGCAGAAGATGTTTTGTTATGAGGTCACCAATAAGCTGAGGGTGAACCCACGTCATTTCCAGGCCGGAAAATGGTGGAAGGTTTTTCGACATTAAATGTCGAATTTTGTCCACCCCCTGACGCACTGTGCCGCACAGTGGGGCCAGAATGGATATTTAGCGCGAAAAAAACATGCTTTGATTCGTATCATACATATCGTATCATGTTCTTTATGTTATGGCAGTTGCTGAGTCGAATGCAACAGTTACTATTCCTGAACCGCTAAAACCTCAAGTTTTCGAGAAATAGGTATGTCCAATCATTTCTCGTGGTTTCCTAGAATCAAATAAAACCAGGTTTGTAGTTCAGTTCTAGTAAAATCAAATAAATTAATGTTTATTCAATTGGTATTTTTTACAGTACTCGCAAAATGCCACTTGTTGAATAACCAGTTGTATTTCATAACACCGGAACTTCCTGAACAAAAATCAATGAATGGAACAGAAGTCCATGTTTCTGTAAACCGTTTTTTTGAGTATACACTACCTAAATACATGTATAACACATTTTTGAATGGCAAAAAACCTGCATTTACCTGGATTATTTTTAATGCCTTTTTGAATAACGATTTCAGACTATTTTCCATGTATCATTTAAAATAGCAAGCAAAAAAGTAAATTATTCAAAAAGCAATAATAGTGGACAATAATAATCCTACTTACCATGGGGTGGTGATTCCGTAGCAAGATTAAAATTTAACTCGAACGTTAATGCCACGGCATTCGAACGCATAATGAGGTGGCAAACGAAGAAAACTAGCGATGTTGCAGACTCACGTCTCATCATACGCCCGAGGCTAAATATTGGTGCGTCCTCTTTCGAGGTCAAGTTCCTCAATAACACCTCTTTGAACACCATTCATAAAAAAAGCTATCCGCTGACTTTCAAATCTTGACTTTTTTCGCGCTAAAATATTCACTCTGGCCCATTTTGCGCCGTTTCAATCGGACTATAAACAACGAAGATACGGATAGTTGCGCGGATTTTCAGGCTTCGAAAATTGCGCTCAATGAGCTTTTAGGACGTACAATTAATTGGGAATCCGAATCCGATATAAAAATTGGGGGTTCCCATTTGAAATAAGAAAGTTGGGCGCAACTGCGCCCATTTGCGCGCATTTTGGGGAGGATTTTATCGGTGCTGCCTCATCACTGGAACCGACGGATACCTACCGATGGCAAAAAAAGCTGCAAATTTTACACAAGGGTTCATTATTTTTTTATATAGGTAATTGTGCGAAAATTAATTCTGTGCCAATAAAAATATTTTTTTGAAACAAATCTTTACATTGTTCGGACAGATGTAAAGGAACACGGAAAATATTTGACACCCTGGGATGCTTCTAAAATCCCATTTGTAACCCCATGAGAGCATAATAGATCCCCACGGTCAAATCGAATCGTTCTGGGATCCTACGTCCAAAAATACTTCGAAAACGACACCTAACTCGACCCAATAGCCGAAACCCTTCAAAAAAGCCCTCCCGCAGCCCCTTTTTAGCCCCACAGAGCTCCACGGGCTTGGGCGATCGGACTGAGAACCTTACGGGCACAACTAGATGGTAAATCGAGTATTTTTTCAAAGTTGTAAATTTAAAAAAAAAAAAAAACCTGCTGCCCGGAACCGCTCGGACGGCAGACGGACATTTCGTTTTTGGAGTCTAGATATCTTGAAATGTATAATGTCAAATTTTGAAGGCGTTCTGAATTTGCGACCTCCGTCGCGATTACATAGGTGTACCTACCTACCTATTATTCCAAGAATAATGAAGCAAAACCGCATCTCCAACCGTTTTTGCCCGAGAGTTGCAAGCAAACAAATGCCACTTCTTTCTTATTATATATATTAGAAGAAAAAAAAATAAGAAGATAGTTACCTACTATAAGAGGTACCTATCCTCAGAAAATCTGCAAAATTTGTATTTTCATATAAAACGATTAATAATAAAAAATATGTAATATCAAATTTATTATATTGGAAAATGCCATTTTCCAGGGATTGAATTATGAGTAAAATGTAGGTGGGTGTATGTAGTAGGGCAGTGTTTCTGTTCGAGAGATTGTTTCGATTGGAAAGTCACAGTTTACGGGCAGGTAGTCTTGTAGCTTACATCACATCACTTCACGGCTGATTAGCAGTAAGGTGACGAGCCTGTGCTCAGGTGGTCCTCCAGATCTTCATGTCCGCCCGCAGCACGTCCTCCGGAATACTCGGACGTCCTCCCACCTCCGCTCCCCGCAGTTCTTCCCAAGTGCAACTATCATCTTCGAAAGTGAAAACGACCGGCCAACGATGCACGCAGGCCTAAGAGAAAAAAGCAAAAATTGAGCGACCTTCGGCCCTCTTGACCGCAACGTTTGCCTGTTCGCTGATGAGGGGATTTCTCCGTGATGCAGGAAATATCGGGGTCGAAATTACGGTAAAAACGCGGTTTGAAATTTTATCATCTTCCAATCATCCCTAAACACCAAAGCAGCTTACATATTAGGGTAGTCTTGAATACAGTGAGTTAGAGCTTAGAGGTCACTACGTGAGTCCAAAGCCGCAATTTGCATGGCCTTGAATTTAAACAAAATTCTTGTCGAATTAAACCAATGGAGCCTCACCATCATTTCAACCAAGTTGAAATGAAAAGGATTATTTCTAAAAGCCTTCCAGCGATACAACGTCATTTTAACCAAGTCCACCGAGTAATTTGGTAGTTTCCATTGGAAACTTTCCAATTCCGAGTATTCAGTGATTTAATAGAACTTACACAAATTTCTCTGGTTTAGTTGTCGGTTAGCGAACTTCTACGTCGAACCCACGATCGCCCTGCGGAACGTTCCGGATGGGCTCATTTGCTGACTTAGAGTTAGCGGTCCTGCTAAGAACGGCCTGCCTGGTAGAAGGGGAATTCGGAAAATGGGCGTGAATCGCGTAACTGTCTCCCGTGGGGTCAGTGATTAATTGGTGATTAGGGGTTGCCAGTAGTAATTTAGTAATTCAACTTGCGGTGAAAACATGAGCCTTTAATGTAGCTACAATATCAACACTACTGTAAGAGTACGAGTACATTTGGGCACGACGCAATGGGCTTTATCAGCGATTTTCTCTGATTCTAATAATTGAAAGTAGGTACCTAACCAGTCACTTCAAACTAGTCAATTCATGAAGTGACTAAAAGCGCCCTGATAATGCAAAAACGTCCTCATTAAATTTTAGGACCTTACAGAAGTTCGGAGGTTTGTAATAGAGGTCCGGTTTGTGACTCTAGTCACTGACTACACAAACTCAACAAACAAACCAGTGTTTGTGACGTCACAAACCGCACCAGACCCGAGAAGCCGCTCTGACTACAGCTCTCAAAACATGAGCAGAATTCCGTAGATCCTGACTTGGAACCAGTGAAGGTTACTGTAGTGTAGAAGGTTAGATTTGTGTGCCGTGTTTTGGATTGGCGCGCGCCATTAATTGAATGAGTTATTTTAGGAAGAGGCTTCAGCCTCGTTTTGCCGTTGATTCGTCAGGGTTTTGGTCCGTTCGTTGACATGTTTCATGTCTTTAGAATGGCCCGCAATTCGGCGGGATGCACAACGCTCTGCTTAGCAACAGTTGCTGCTGACATCATGAACCCGAAAGCAGACCTGACTACAGTTCTCCAAATATCCGTAGAAACCGACTGTACCTATCGGTGAAGGTTATTTTAGTTACATCCCTAACCTAACCCATTGATGAGCTCATTACATACATTAAAAACGCTGCAAATTTTACACAAGGGTTTATTATTCTTTGATATACGTTACTTGTGCAAAAATTTAATTCTGTCAATGAAAAAATTAAAAATTTTTTTTTGGATTTTTATATCAAAAATTTTTTTTTTGGATTTTTTTGTTCAAAAAAGTGTTGTTTTTTTTTTAATTCTGTATTTTTTACTCGAAAAATATTTAACATCCTGGGATCCTTCAAAAATCCCATTTTTAGCCCCATGAAAGCCCTGTAGATCGCCACAGTGAAATCGGATCGTTCCGGGACCCCAAAAAATGGATTCTACGTCCAAAAATACTTCGAAAACGACACCTAACTCGATCCCATAGATAAAAGCCTTCAAAAAACCCCTCCCGTAGCCCCATTATAGCCCCAGAGCGCCCCACGGGTTTGGGCGATCGGACTGAAAACCTTTCGGGCACAACTAGATGGTAAACCAAGTATTTTGCCAAAATTTCAGATTTTTTTAAAAATTCCTACTGCCCAAAACGGCCTGGACGGCGGACGGCGGACGGCGTACGGCGGACGGACATTTCGGATTTTGAATGTAGACCTCTTGAAGCGGATAATGTCAAATTTTGAGCCCGATCGGAGTCGTCGACCCCCGTCGCGAAAACATAGGTGTATTATTCCAAGAATAATAAACCAAAAATTCGAGGTCGAATTTTCAGCGTTTTGGAACAATTACTATGGGGGAGATTGTGGTCAGCCTTTCTCCTTTACCCTTTTAATTTTGTATACATATTTACTACTTTTCATGAATAAAATACATAGTTTTGGTTTATTATTCTTGGAATAATACACCTACGTAATCGCGACGGAGGTCGACGACTCGGATCGGCCTCAAAATTTGACACTATCCGTTTCAAGAGGTCCAAAACCTAAATTTTCGTTCGCCGTCCGAGCCGTTTTGGGCAGTAGGAATTTTTTTTAAATCTTAAATTTTGACAAAATACTCGGTTTATCATCTAGTTGTGCCCGCAAGGTTTTCAGCCCGATCGCCCAAACCCGTGGGGCGCTATGGGGCTAAAATGGGGCTATGGGAGGGGTTTTTTGAAGGCTTTTAGCTATGGGATCGAGTTAGGTGTCGTTTTCGAAGTATATTTGGACGTAGAATCCATTTTTGGGGGTCCCGGAACGATCCGATTTCACTGTGTGTTCAATTTATAGGGCTTTCATAGGGCAAACAATTATTTGAAGCTGAGTCGGTGATTTTTGGAAAGCTGAGATTCTATAGGTTCGAAGTATACGTACCACAATTGTTGAAGAAAACTTGAATTGTCTCGAGCAATTTCAATATGAGTAAAAAGTACCTAATCACTTTCACCTCGAGCTTCCCTAAAGTGAAAATTGATTTGACGTCCATTTCTGTACAACAATTTTATGATTGTGCATGATCTCATTCCGCAAGGGAACATCATCGCAGTACGAATATTTTGTGCAATTATAGCAAATTCGCTTATACGGCGAGTCGCGAGTATTTTTCTTCTCAAACGAAACTGAAGGACAAATAATGAAGAATATCGCCGAGGGGAAACGATGCAAGAAAAAGTGGATAATCTGTTTTGATATATCGAGCAGGTCGGTAAAAAATGGGCCTGCCGGCAGTGTTATTGTCAGGGAGATGTTAGTCTGACAGTTCTTTGTAGGTTACCAGGGGATATCTCCGGATGGAAAGCACAATGGATGCCGAAGGTGTTTTTCCCTTACAAAAATGCTAAGAATGAAACTGTTGGATTTACGTACAATGGAGAGTTCGACAACGTACGTCATACATTCTTTGTCGCTCGACAGCATTTCACGTAGGCGTAGTAGGTACACACACACACACACACACAAAAATCACTTACACAAAAAATCATGTACACAAAAAAAAAAAAAAAAAAAAAAATACACACAAAACTAAGAGATTAGTTACCTAATTGTCTCAGAGGCGACATGTAGGTGACGATCCGCATCCCCTCACTCCATTGCAAAACGTCGTCCGGGGTGCCTTCTTAGGTCTGGGTTGATGAATATGCGTTATTGATGCTCTTCGGTGGGAGAGCGGGGAATTGGGGTATAGTTACACAGAATTACGGGAACTTACTAGCAAGTAGGTGGGAGTTATCTGGGTCGATGCAAAGTGGGTTTTATAAGAGTTTTACTAGGGGTTTTAAACATTTTGGGAATAATTTTACGCAAAATTTTCCATCTACCCAGATAACACCCACCTACTTGCTAGTCAGTTCCCGTAATTTTGTGTAACTAAATCCCAATTCCCAGCTCTCCCACCGAAGAGCAATAAATGACGCTTATTCATCAACCCAAAGACCTATGAAGGCACCCGACCACAGACGACGTTTTACACTAGAGTGAGGGGATGTGGATCGACACCTAACCTAATAACCTGAGGATGGCACCATGAGGCCGAAAGATCGTCATTAAAGCGAAAAGAAAAATGAAACAACAAAATGAACGTAGTTGTCACTGTAACAAGAAAATTACGTTCGCGCATGCGCAAGGAGTACCACTGATGCAATCGTGATGAAACTGATAGGGGATCATTAACGGCTATTCCCACACAATTCCTCAAAATTATATTGAAATCCGATCAAAATTGTGGGAGTTATGGCTGTGGTAAGGAAATTACGTTCGCGCATGCGCTGAGCGTACCGCTGATTCAATCGTGATGAAACTGACAGGGGACCATCTAGGGTTATACCCACACAATTCCTGAAAATTTGATTGAAATCCGATCAAAATTGTGGAAGTTATGGGTGTGGCAAGGAAATGCGGACAGACAGACGCGGAACCAAATTTGTTCGGGAGGCTCTGAAACGCAAAACGTGAGTGAAAATTTTGATTTTGGAGAACAAATTTTTTTTTCATTTCGAAAGTGAAAACAATGTTTCCTCTGCTGACTCGCAGACTCGGAAGCAATAAGCGGAAGTTTTCTACGCACGCCCATCGATCCCCGAGACAATTAACTGGCCATGATGGGACATACGATCTCATGCCAATAACTAAGAGATTAGTGTAAGTCATTACTAACGAACCTAGCTACTCGAACAATCTTTTTTTACTTCCATGTGTAAGGTAATAACAACATGAAAATAACATACCTACATTTTCTCAATAAGTCTAGTAAAATGATACTAAACTTCAGGCCAACGTTTCGCTATATTTATACAGCATCATCAGGGCTATACAAAAAGAACCATCACGTTACACACATATGGACGTTGGCCTGAAGTTTAGTATCATTTACCCGACCGACTCTCAAGAATAAAGCACTTGAAATTTCGTCGTCTGCGGTCAAGAACTCAACACTGCTTCTAGTAAAATGGGAGGGAAATACGGAAATGAATGGCGTAAAGCTGGAAATGGTTTTTATCTCCCCAATCGATAAATGTAGAGTAATCTACTTTTGCACCATCATGACAGGTGAGCTTAACTTTTGGTGGCCGAAAAAACGCGATTTTGTAATAGGTACCTACATTTTGGATCTTTAGTTATTTTTACCCAGAAGTAAGCGTCTGAAAAAAAAATCGCTTTGTTTTTAAAAAGGACAAAATTCTGTGTCGTACCCTGTCTGGCCGAAACCGAGCGTCTATGATGTCATTTATTAAAAGGGTTGAAAATGAGTTATGAGCCACTTTCAACGTCCAAATAATCATAAATCACCTAGTTATCATACCTATATGTTATCTGTAGTAATTTAGAGAATTGTCATCATGGGTCCGCTGATCAGGAACACAATTGCAAAAATCCCAAAATTGACCGTCTGGCCATCTCGATACTCCTCAAGTCCGTAAAGTCCTCAAGTTTGTAAACCACGTGTTGAGCCATTTTTCATCAAAACCGACGTGGTTCCCCGGCCAAAAGCCAAAAAAAGCATAAATTAAAAGGCGCTTGCAAGGTAAATATCGGGTATTGCCATCACTGAAGTGTCCCGTTTCTCGAGGAGTGTGTGAGACTCATCCAGTGTTCGAGATCTATGGCACCGGCTGACCTTGCTCTTCATTTTCTTCGTACCTCCACGCTCCTCATCCCTCGCCCTTGCTCCATCAACTTCAGACTCCGCTATGAAGTCCTTGTTTAGGGCTGGAGCACTAAAAACGGAACCTGCTGTGCGGTACATCCCATTTCTATCTCGCCCGTCTCTGAGACCTTCACTCGAATTCAGAATAGTAAAATGCCAACTCATCTCCCAGATTACAATCTGCAAGTGCTGAACATTTCCCGTTACGCTTATTATTCCTGCGAGAGAAAGGAATAAAGATAGTTTAGTTGAAATTACAAGAAAGCGTATTCTGAATTTGCCCAGGGGATTCTGTTGCTGTCCTCGACCATCGGAAGTGATCGACGTAGAAATTGATTAGGCAGCTTACGTTGCCTAGGACCCGTAAATGACAGGAATAGCACCTATACTATATGTTGTAGTGATAATACAATGGCCATCAAATGTTTATCCAACAATCATTCTAAAATTTATAGCTGCATTAGGTAAACCTACCACGGATAGTTTCGTGCATCTATATGAAACTGCAGGAAAAAGAACAAGCGATTAGTAGAGATAAAGCAGGCTTCGGGCCAGAGGTCCATACTTTGAGATATCGAGTTCAGTGTTTAAGAATACGAAATGCGTTCAAGTTGATGAATTTTGAAGGAGAAAGTAAAGAAATCACTCCCAACCGATAGTATGAAAAGATCTGGAACCGCAATAGAGTTCGGTCGTGGCTTCATGTTTCGGTGTTTCGGTGTTAGGAATTCCGTTTGGATCTTTCGAATGAATGAATTCCTGTTTCCGCATGTGGGGCAAGCTTGGGCGCAGGAGCCTGGGCGATCGTCCTAAGGCCACTCATCGACCGTCTCAACCCAGAAATGACGAGTTTTTCGACCTAAATTGACCGCCTCCCCGTCATACGAATCTGGGTCGATAACCTTGCTCACCCAAAACAGGAAGATGTGGCCCATCTCGATCACCACTGCGCTCATCTCTTTCCTTCCGAGTTGAGACCAACCTGTTGATTATTTACAAACGCTCCATCCAACTCATTAAATGTTAGGAGTGTCGACTCAACCAGTTGGGGTCGATTCCCCTGAAATTAGTTATTATCAAAGCCATTAATATTTATTTTTACAACTAACAAAAGTGTAACAGTAGTAAGATGCATACAACTGGTCTATTGCTGTTTAACTCATCGTCAAAAAACTGATGTTTTTTCGGTAACTGCTAGTCTAAACCCAAGTTCATGTGATTCAGTCAAGTCAAAGCGTAAGCACAATCAGCAACTTTCCATGTTCATGAAAAGAGTTATGAAGATTTCTGCAATTTGAAGCAGCTGGAAGTAGACTTGGGGCCATTGAACAAAAACAAGGTCAAGATTTCGGAGGCCAAAGTTATTCAGATCAAGAAAGACGTTCCTGAATCACTATTTTTCAAGACCTCATACTCTCAAGAGGATTTCACAGTCGCTTCAATCCCTAAAAAAGGGAAGAATAATAGAACACCAAAAGGTTTCCCTGAAACAGGCTTTCACCGGCAAACCAAAACTAGCGAAAAAGAAAAAGAAAGTCCTAATGCAGCTCGTTAACCAAAAATAATTTTTGATTAATCAATTACACAGGTTTACAAAAAAAAGGTCAATCTCAGGCGCCGCAGAAAAAACCATCAAACTCTATGTTTTTTGGGGTGCTGAATCCGAATCCGTCCCCCGTTTTTTCCGGTCACGTCCCAATTTTCGAGATATTGGCGATTTTTCGTTTTTTCGACCTTTTTCCGTTTTGGAAGTAACAGCTAAACGTGCGGATACCACAAAAACTCTCTTCTTACTGGAAATTTATCGCTGATTCCGAAAATATATATGAGTTGGTGTCTAAAACCACGAGAAATGTGTGATTTTGCCAAAAAATATTGAAAAAACGTGGTTTTTTCAAAACCAAAGTCACGTTTTTTGATACTTTTTACCTTCTAGCGTGAAAACTAAGGCCGTTAATAAAAATTTTCCAACGAGGTCTGGTAGGTAGATTGTTTCTGCGTCGAATGGGACCAACCGTGATTCTTTACCTTCCATAATAAGGGAGCTATGATTTTTCAAAGTTTCTGGGCGCTTGTTTTTCAGGGCTCTGTTCTACGACATGGCCAAAATGGGTAGAAACTTTGAAAAATCACAGCTCCCTTATTATGGAAGGTAAAGAATCACGGTTGGTCCCATTCGACGCAGAAACAATCTTCCTACCAGACCTCGTTGAAAAATTTTTATCAACGGCCTTAGTTTTCACGCTAGAAGGTAAAAAGTATCAAAAAACGTGACTTTGGTTTTGAAAAAACCACGTTTTTTCAACATTTTTCGGCAAAATCACACATTTCTCGTGGTTTTAGGCACCAACTCATATATATTTTCGGAATCAGCGATAAATTTCCAGTAAGAAGAGAGTTTTTGTGGTATCCGTACGTTTAGCTGTGACTTCCAAAACGTAAAAAGGTCGAAAAAAACAAAAAATCGCCAATATCTCGAAAATTGGGACGTGACCGGAAAAAACGGGGGTCGGATTCGGATTCAGCACCCCAAAAAACATAGAGTTTGATGGTTTTTTCTGCGGCGCCTGAGATTGACCTTTTTTTTGTAAACCTGTGTTATTGCTGGGGTCATTCCTTTTTTAGTAAGCAGTGAGTTTCATTTCAACCTGCGTTAGTTCGTACCTCCTTGAATCAATCAATCAATCAATCAAATTTTTATTTGTCACACAGGGTGTTTCTTACTTAAAATTCCATCCTGCGTTAGTTCGTACCTCCTTGAATCAATCAATCAAATTTTTATTTGTCAGATACACAGGGTCGATTTTTACTTAAAATTCCTTAAACCTAAGTCACATACAGTCAAAAACAAACAGAAAAAAACAGATTCGCTAACATTTACAAATGGTATTTAATACCATTTGTAAATGTTAGCGAATCGCTGTTCTCCACGCTAGTTACAACTATGAATTCTAGAAACTAATAAAAAACATGGTCTGCAGCAAGGAGGTCCGTTTGAATAGCGTCGATGGAAATAGAAACCTAATAGGTACGATGTGTTCATCGGAAAAATTATTCGATACCTACTGATGTGCCATGTAAAGAATGGTGCAATCGTGAACGAAGATGCGAGTAATTCAATTATTGAAATCCCAATGGAGTGATGTGTCCCTTCAATGTTTGCCTTACCTTGGAATGGGTTGGCATGAGGAATTAAATAATTTAATGTATTCTATAAATGTAATTCTATACAAATTTTGTATAAAACAAACGAGAAACTATCGAATCAAACTTTGTTTAGATTCGAATGCCAAGCCAGTCCGATATTAGCCTGATCGACCGTTAGAATATTCAATAGGTATGTTTTAACTTGTTCGTCATTCCATTGACCACTTTTAATACAAGTATTATTCATTTTTATTGTTAAAGAACGTTAACGCCAATTTGTGGGGAAGTCCTGGGGGAAGCGCTGCAAATTTTACACAAAGGTATTGTTTTGTATAAATTGTGCAAAAAATTCGATGTCAATAAAAAAATTATTATAAAACAATTAAAAATAAATTGCAAAAACCTGTATCCCGTATCCTGTTTTAATCGTGAACAGTAGAGGCTGAAAAGAGAGGTCCACCCTACAAAAGGTGTAGCATCTTCCTTTTTTTCAAGTTGTTAGGAAGCCAAGTTTTCGTCTGCCCGTCCGCCATTTGGAAAAACCCGCCGAAAATCGGAACTGTTTTCAGTTTTTGGCTTCTAGCTCCATCCCAGTGCATTTTTGGAGAATCAGGTCTCTATATAAAGATGTAGACGACGAAACTTTCAACAAATTTTGGAGGGAACCAAGCGTATTCGAGCTACAAGAGGGCGAAAAAGAAGGAAAATGTTTCACTTTCTTTCCATTTCCCACCTCAAAAACAGGGGGAAGACTGTAACTCAGCAAAACGTTTATTGAATTAAAGTTCTAGAGAATTTAATATGCTTTAAAATCCATTTCTCAACCAAAAATTTACAAGCAATATGAGTGGGGGCAATACGAGAAAAACAGAAAATGTGCCTACCTATTTTGTAATTCTGCTCTGGAGCGCCGTTTGATGCTGCAATTAAAGTTGCAAAATCTTATTTTTGTTGTTGTTGTTGTTTAGGCCCATTAGGTAGGTAGTTATGTATTGTGGATTTAAAATTAAGAATTTAAAAACCTACCGTACCCCAATTTTAGCCCAATGTGTCCCATGTTTGAGCGAACGGCTGAAAATCTTGAGGCCACAACTAGATGGAGAACCGACTGATTTGTCAAAATTGCATGTTTTTAAACAAATTTCTACCGCTCAGAACTGCCTGGACGGCGGACGGACGAAACATGTATACAAAACTTTTAAGGTTGATCCCCCATCGCGCCCCCTTGTGAAAATATTGGTTAAGTATTCCAAGAATAATAAACCAAACGCAGGCAAAAGCGTTGTAAACTGCGTTATTCGTGAAGCATTTTGGACGTAATTAGAATGTATGGTTGGTACGAAGACTTTCGCCGTCGTTTGTCGGTCAAGTCTACTTAATGATTTTAAAATAAAAGCTGTTAAATGTTAAAAAAAATATATTAAAAAAAAAAAAAGTTGCTAAAAATTTTGTCAACTCAATTGGTGTGGACGGTTGGATCTACACAAGTTTAAATAGAGTAAGATTTTGAGATCAATTACCATTCTTGTTCTCCTACACGAACTGATCAAGGGAATTCTTAAGATAGAAGAAAATGGGTCTACGAACTATGTCAATTTTCGGCTTAATAAATGGACACATGGAAAAACCGGATTCTAATTGGGGCAGAGAATGGGTCCCGCTGTGGGTAGCCTTGACTCATTTCCAGGGCTTGCAAGGTGATTACCATAACACGACTATCCCTGGATAACGGTGATTCCCTTGCCTGGAGCCTGGACACGCTGTTATTTTTGCACCAATGTCGTTCGGTTCGTCGTAAAACTGCTAGACGACTCGGATTTGAGGATCATTTGGAACCTGAGTGTGCAGGGGAGCAACCAGCTTCTAATAATAGCCGGATCAATGTAGAACTAAATCAAGGAAAATCCCCACGCAGTGTCTTTACAGATGAATAACCGGGAGATTACATCTAATAAATTTTATTGACGGAAAAGTTATAACATCTCTTCAAACATTACTAACAATGTATTATACTAAGTGTAGTATAATTAGTAGAACCTAGTATGACTAGTAGTCTTGGATTACTGGACGAAGGGAGGGGTGACTTTGGAAGATGTTTGTGTGGTGTAGTTTACTTGGATCAGGGCATCACGAAAAGAACCACAATTTGTTCAAAATTACTTTTACAATTTGTTCAAAATTATTTTTACAAAAAGTTCAATAAAACTAAATGAAGAGACGAAATTTGTCGTTGACATTTAGGTACATCAAAGAATGAAACTAGCGTACACTTCGCTGTATCTCCTCCTTTTGTTTGCTCCTTTTTTGCTGTGATCTGTATTTATTTTGATCCCAGCCATCTTATCAATCTATAAAAACAAACTACATACCCGTCGAGAACCTCCTCCTTTTTTTAAGTCTGTTAAATATTGAAAAATACCTAGGAAATTATCTTATTTTGCTTCCAAGTCTGCGAAGCAGCGGAAGCCTTGTGTTCACTTTCGGGAGAAAAAAAATTTTTGTTGTCCGAATTCAAAATTTCCACTCGCATTTTGCGTTTCATAGCCTACTGAACAAATTTGGTTCCGTGTCTGTCGGTCTGTGGGTCTGTGGGTCTGTCGGTCTGTGGGTCTGTCCGCATTTCCTTGTTACAGCCATAATTTCCCACAATTTTGAATGAATTTAGCTCAAATTTTGAGGGATTATGCGGATCAGGCTCCTTGAGGTCCCATACGAATTTCATCACAATTGAATCAGCGGTACGCTCTGCGCATGCGCTAACGTGAAATTCTTGAAACAGGCATAACTTTCTCAATTTTGATCGGATTTCAATCAAATTTTCAGGAATTGTGTGCGTAAAGCTATAGATGATACCATGTCAGTTTCATCACGATTGAATCAGCGGTACGCTCAGCGCATGCGTGAACGTAATTTCCTTACCACAGCCATAACTCCTACAATTTTGATCGGATTTCAATCAAATTTTCAGGAATTGTGTGGGTAGGTAAAATAGGAACAATTTTAAGAATATTAAGATTCTACCTTGATTTCCAAGAGAATATTGCTTATTTGCAAAACAATATCCCATTCGAGATTTGATAAGAAACTTACCCGAAGAGAAACAGGACCACGCGTGGCCACTTTAGAAGATAACTGGCCTTGAGGATGATGATGTGGAGGGTTGAAATTATTTTTAGAACACTGGGATATTGGGTGAGTGAAGAGCGGAGGAGCTTCTATCGGCAGTCTGAAGATTATTATTCACTTCCAAAGTTTGAGGGTGCGACTATTTGGGGATACTGCCTGGTCCTTCACCCTATTATCTTCACGGAAACAACATCCATGACCTTGGTTTTACTTTTTCAACCCAGATCGGTCAAAATTACTTTTCATCGACAAGTAAAACCTATCGACCTCCGAAACGAAGAACCTCCAGTAGGTACTCGCTTCGGCGGTTTCCAATACTAAAATTGGAACGATACAGAGAAGATTAGGATGGCCCCCTGAGCAAGGATGACACGCAGGGGACAGGGTGGCCTCGTGCGTGAGTTTCGCCAGTTTACGAGCGTACAAATCAGTCGGGGCGCTTATCAGCCAGATTCAAATCCGGGGACGAACGCCAATGTTTGAACAAAAGTCAATACCTGTCTTACCGGCAGACAATTCACCTCTGAACTCAAGTTTATATGAATCCTTTCTCAGGAGCAAGGAATTTCTAAAGCGTTTCAAAGTACAAGTGCGGGGTCGGCTCCTGCCCCAGTTGTGAGAACCGTGATGGATAACACAAAAAATCCCACTTTACTATATTTCACTTTACTTTTTTACCTCCAAAACGAGAATCGCCTAACTTACCGTAACAAGTACAATATGAATGGCCTCTGCCGTCCGGCCCGGAGAAAATATGCCAACCAGTTCTAGAAAGTTCAGATCACGTTAGGAATCCGCTCGATTCTTTTGATGCTGGAGAGCTTGTCCGTAACCAGATCCCCCTACCACTTCAGTTGCTACCGGTTCGTATGCCATAATTATTACTGTGAATTTTAAGAGTTGTTCGCGCAAGTAGGTGAGCGACGAACGTCAGAGAGCCTCAGCAGCAATTTCAATAATTGAAAGGATATTAATTATTAATATCCTTCCCGACAGAAAAACTAGATTGAGTCATTGGAGCTTGATAGTAGCCAGGATCGTCCGATGGCGTTGGGGAAGAGTATTTTGGTCTTACTTCGATAATTAAAACTACAATTTTTTTAAAGAATTTTGAAAGACATCCAAAGTTCTTCACTAATTAAGAGCGGAAGTGCGTAATTATAGATTTTTTTATCGTTAGAAGGGGTCAAAACTTTAACTGCAATTTCTTATGAATTAATAGAATTTATGGGAAAGTCGAAGTTTGAATTTTTGGTGGGAACCAGCAAACAGCTGCTTGGTTGACGTCAAACCCCATCCTCGGAGTAATCCGGCAGGTGAATTGAGGTCGGATTCCGCTAAATGGTGTCTTTGAAGGAAATCTAGCCGTCAGACTCGTGGATGGGGTATGACGTCACGGGCCTTGTCTCGCGGCTTGGATTCGAATCGCTCATACTTATGATGTACATCAACCACGTGATAGACTTTATGACACAAAATGATATATTTCCCACTTTTTCACCTCTAAAAGAAGGCGGCACAGGGAGGTTCCACCCAAAATTTCGGTGCAAGTTCCTTGCTTACTAACGAGCATAATATGAAATATCATGCCATTTCGAATTTTAAGACAACCTTTATGCATTTGCAATATTAATTTCCAATTTTCTATACAATAAAAATTGGAAGTAAAATATTGTAGATGCATAATGGCCGTACAATCCGAAGTAGGTACTACCTACTAACTACAGGCTCTTGAACTGCCCAGAACTGAAAATATTATATATTTTAATCTATCTATTGGCTGTTGGTTTACTCAAATTAGGTAATAATTATTAATTATTTGCTCAAATCGAGTTATAACAGTTGTAGGTTTAATGCTATATAGCAACAAGTATTCATGTAAAAATCGATTCAGACTCAATGCAACTAAGGAATGAGGCAACACTACGAATCTCATCAGTCTATTGGATATAAATAACCAGTTATCAGCACAATGTGCCATCATGTCTGATGAGACACTGCAATTGATGAACTTCCTCATAAAACACAAGAGAGCCTGTATGAAGTGGCTTTCTCGAGACGATATAGGTTTTGTGCCTAGTCAGTGTCACCCACCAAAGCGTGATATGATGACTGTCTTTGTTGGACAACTCCACCGGGAAGAGAAATTCAGCCGTCATAGAAGTCCATGCTCAGTACCGGCGGCCAACCGAAATTAACTTATCTTATGAATGAGAGATTCGAACGCAGTGAGAGTGTGATAATGGCATTGGACGAGGACCTTCTCTTTCACTTTTCAATAGGTCTGGCGCAGAAACCAATGTGTAACCAATTGTTACGATTGTTCGCTAGGGGTGAAGATTTACGCTTGGTATGGGATTTGGGAGCCTGGACGGAAGACCTACTTTGAGAGAATTTGAGGGTTTTTTTTTTTTAAAGAGAAAAATTAAAAGGAGGAAATTTGCCTAAATCAAAATTTTTTCTTATAATAATATTACCTATAAGGAAAAATTTTGATTTAGGCAGGGTATGGCTATTGAATATTTTGAATATTTTTGTCCTAGGAATAAACTTCATTTTCTGATGTGTAGATTGCTAACATGAAATGTCCAGGGTAAACGACCGTTTCCCTCGATCAGCGAACAACGTCAGGCCGTGGTTTGTGCTTGGATGGGTGAACGCATGAGAAGCGAGGTCACCGATACAATTATTTTCTGCGTTCAACTTGGCGGCGAACTCCTCTCAAAACAGCGGGACGAGGCAATGGGGAGTAATGAGCGCAATCGTCAGAACGAATTCCGATCCTCCACGGCTGATGACGTCGGCGAGTCGCCGACGGCGACGGTAGTAGCCAGTCGGACGGAAAATGAAATGTCCGATAGCAAGTTGGACGAAAAATGAAATGTCCGATAGCCAGTCGGACGAAAAATGAAATGTCCGATGGCCAGTCGGACGAAAAATGAAATGTCCGATAGCCAGTCGGTCGAAAAATTAAAATTTAATTATCGGACATTTAATGTCCGATAGCCAGTCGGTCGAAAAATGAAATTTCTGATAGCCAGTCAGTCGAAAAATGAAATGTCCAATTTGTGCAGTTGCTTTTTTTTTTAAATCGGAAATAATGACAATATTCTCGGTTCTTCTTTAGTTGTGAACGCAAGTTTTTCAGGCCCATCGCCTGAACCCAAGGGGCTCTGTGGGGCTCAAAGAAGGGTCCCGGTACAAGGTTTTGAAGAAAATTGCCCAGGAGATAGAATGAGGTGTTATTTTCGAATAATTTTGGGTGTGGAATCTATTAGTAGTCCTAATGTAGGCTATACAATTAATTAGTGTTTTAAGAATGATTTTTTTATTGACATGCATTTGCACAATTTATACAAAAGAATAGTAAACATTTGTGTGAAATTCGCAGCGTTTTAAATGTACACTAATGCTCTTAGTTCGTTATTTTACTTCTTTGTTCAGTTTAAAAAAATAGTCTGTAGTGCATTTTGATATATTATTCTTGGAATAATACACCTATGTAATCGCGATGGGGGTCGACTATTCTGATCGGCCTCAAAATTTGACATTATTCATTTCAAGGTGACTACATTCCAAAACCGAAATGTCCGTCCGCCGCCCGCCGTACGAGTCGTTTTGGGCAGTAGAATTCTTTTTTTAATCTTAAATTTTGACTAAATACCTACTTGGTTTAACATCTAGTTGTGCCCACAAGGTTTTCAGCCCGATCGCCCAAACCTGTGGAGCGCTATGGGACTAAAACGGGGTTTTTGAAGGTGTTCGGATATGGGGTCGAATTAGGTGTTGTTTTAAAAGTATTTTTGGACGTAGAATCCATTTCTGGGGGCCCCAGCACGATACGATTTCATTATGGGGATCTATAGGGCTTTCATGGGGTTACAAATGGGGTTTTTGAAGGATCCCAGGAGGTCAAATATTTTTTCCGAGTGAAAAAAAAAAAAAAAAAATTGGAAATTGGAAATTTTCTGAAATGTTTTATTGACGCAGTATTAAGTCACTATATCAACGCACAAGTAAACTATATCAAAGAATACCTAACCCTTGTGTAAAATTTGCAGAGTTTTTTTCTCATTGATTTCAAAATAGACAGAATAAAACAGCACTGGTTGTTTTTATGTAAGGTACACACAGGACTGGGGGACTTGTTGGGGGGGAGACTTGTTCATAATAGTAACAATCCGCTATTATTAAAATTTAAAGTGTAAACTTTTCACTCTACTTCAAAGTTGGGCATCCAATGAAAATTAACCTCAACCTCCAGAAAGTGACGAAGGGCCACAAAAGGTTGGGAACAACTGGCCTTACCACTAACCTGAATCGAGATGGCTAACATTTCTTTAACCCAATTTAGATCTATAATAGACAGTAATTGAACCGTGTGCCTTGTTCGAGGAGTTCTTAGGAGGACATTTCCACCTGTACGGTCACCACGCACTTCTCTTCTGTTAACCGTTTACGAACGACCGCTCCTCATAATGAGCCTAACGGCTAAGCCAGCCGTGGCCACATCTAGGTGAAGCTAGCCAGAGAACAAGTCACTTCAAGCACCCATAGACATCGTTGGGTGGACAATACGAGACAGTACCTACTACGAAGGGGCACGGCGAAGTGGGAACAATGAAACAGTTGCATTTGAGAAAAAACTGGACGCTTCGTGTCTCGTCCAAACTTCAAAAAAAAAAAAAAAAAAAAACTAGTATGTGTTATGAAAGTATTTATCCAAAAATTTTTAGTTTTTGAGCGAATAATGCTCACATTTAATGTGAACATTATTCTCTCAAAACTAAAAAAAAAAATCTTTGTAAACCCTCAAATAGATACCTGCGAGTATCATCAGATATAATTCAGTAATAGGTATTCCTAATATTCTTATAATCAGATATAACATTCTGTAATATTCCTAAAATTGGTAAAAAACCCACCTACTCGAAACGAGGATTGGATTCCTTACCTCAGACCCCCATTGCTATCACTTTGAGACTGACTGCTAAACACGTTTTTATTACGTCAACTGAAATTTGCTTGAAAATGAATGCGATATCGATGTCGACATTTATTGGAATATGTCGATTGCAAAGAACCCCTTATTAAGCAACATAGTAACAATGACCCTTTCGTACTTTCGTAGCATACCGGTACTTTATTAAGTTATCATGTCTTTTGGTAGTTAGGTCATCATGAAGACGTTTCCACGTCAAACAACTCCAGAGTCAAACACATGGGTCAATGATTGTTTTGTGGCACAGGCGTATGTCCACGGCGTGCTTAAACCTGATTTAGGTTTTGCAACGTCGACGACGGTTGCCATAGGTTCTGACGTGTTCTTTTATGGATGACAAACACGAGGAATCAAATCGCGAAACTAGTGAATGTTCCCTGTTCTCTCTTTTTTCTGCTATAGGGTCGAGTTGGGTGTCGTTTTCCAAGTATTTTTGGACGTAGCGTCCATTTTTGGGGATCCCAGAACCATCACATTTCACCCTGAGGTGTCGTCTTCCGAGTAATTTTGAACGCATAATCCATTTCCCGATAAATCCCACATCTGCTCACAAACTTCACAGAAAATGTTTAAAAAAAGATTTAATAATTAAGTTAAAAGTGTAATTGGAATATTCTGTGTAAAGAAAGATCCAAAAAACCAAAAAAATCCAAATTAAAAAGCGTTTTTCGAACTAACTTAAAAAAAAGGCTATCATTTTCGGATTCAGCACCTTCAAAAACCACTAGAAAAAATAAAAAGACGCCGGCAACTCGCAGGACATTTTGTTTTTGAAGACCAGTGTTATACGTCCAAAATTACTTTAGAGCCCAAACCCTTGACAATACGATTTCTTTACCCATAAAAGGACAAAATTTGTACAAAGGACATTAAATTTTAATGTGCAATTAACACTTTGACAAAAAAAAAGTGTAGGGTCAGGTGGGGTAAATGTAAACTAGGGGTAAATGTAAACAGGTGACATTACTGCCAACGTGGCGGACTGAAGGACTAAAACGGCCTGAAAACCTTCTCTATGTTGTACGTTGGCCACACTGGAGAAGTTACCGGGCATTCTGATCAGCTGATGGTCGAGTGATAAACATCTGATTACAACCCTATGCAAAACTTTGTTAGTCAATGATTTTGGTTCCCCGTTCGCACTCTGCTGTGACGCTCCTAATTGAAAGTAAGTGATTCCTACTATTATTATTGTTCATTGAGGATGTAAGGTTGATGATGCGTCGACAATTTTCGTTTCATCTCTTTTACCGGCTTGTCCATGGCGTGTTTACATTTACCCCATAGTTTTTGACCCCTGGGGTAAATGTAAACACATATTTCCCACGATAATTCGATGACTTCAGAACGAAATTTGTCAAACATTTTGCTGGTTTCAATGGTATTCCTTCAAATGAAGTCCCCACTTGGTGTTCTTGTTCCAGGATACCTCGTAGATACGAGAGAAAAAAGCCCCCACCACCCTACACACAACGAGACCTCGAAGAAGCCGTTTTCGACGTGGCCAACAAGAACAAACCCTACAGAGAGGCCGAAGAGACATATGGGGTGCCCATTTTGGTGATATACCACCGCATCAAGGGCCGGAAAACGGATGTCAACCAGTTGGGGCCCGGACGCAACCCGATTTGACGAAAGACACTCAGGAGAAACTCGTCGCTTGGCTGATCGCGCGCTCCCAAATGGGATTCCCATGCGACAAGAAGGAGCTGAAGGACCTCGTCCAGGAGTTCGTGAGAAGCAAGGGCGAGCATACGCGGTTTGTTGATGGACCGCCTGGTGAGGATTGGTACTTTTCTTTTATGAAAAGAAACCCACAACTCACCTTGAAAAAAACCGGAACACCTGCAAAAGGCGAGGAAAAAGGCCCGCGACCCTTTCGCGGTCTACCAGTTTTTTGAAACTGTTAAAAAGGTGTATATTACTTACCTCGTCGACGAAACCTGCGCCAGCCTGGTTTATAATGCTGACGAGACGGGCTTCGCCAATGATCCCTCTCGCCTCAGAGCATTATAGGGGAAAAAGGCAAAGCCCTCCAGAGGGTCTCAGACGGATCAGGTCGAGAATCGACCACAGTTCTCGCCTGTGTTTCGGCTAGTGGTGATGCCTTACCACCGCTCATTGTTTTTAAAGGGGCCGCTGTCCAACCCCGATGGATTTCTGAAGAGGCGTATCCTGGTTTTTCCCCACAGCAAACGTTTATTGTATGCAATCTCTTTCATTTTTTAATTCGTTCTTAGCAATAAACTGTTAACAATTCACGTTTATTCATTCTTTCAGCACCATTTAACTCGTAAATTTGAAAATTTAGCCTATGGGAGTTGATTGGAAAATGCAGTTGGGGGAAATGCAAACAGTGGATTGGGGTAATTGTAAACATTGTTTTTCCCTCTTGCAAATGAATTCTGGTGTCTCTATATGGGTCCATGTGACTGTGTCTGCCACGGTTTTGCCCTAGGTAAGCCTCGTTGAAAAATACCTGTTTACATTTACCCCCGAGCCTCTGGGGTAAATGTAAACACTCTGGGGTAAATGTAAACAGGCTCTGGTTTCGCCCCTAATGTAATTACGGTAAAAAACTTGGTGGCGTCTGACTCAGCAGATGCCATAGTTTCACAAGAAACTGTTTGTTAACTTATTTGGAGTTAAATAAAGAGTCGAGAAGAACTTGAACAGGAAACATTGAAATTTTGTTTACATTTACCCCACTTTACCCCACCTACCTACTAGAATGAGACGGCGATTATAATATCCCCCTTCCCCCCCCCCCCCCCCCCCTCAAAAAAAGGTGCCGAGCATCAAAAGCCCTGATATCAAAATTTGTGCCAACCAATCGATGGAACCATAACACCCCAACTTTTACACGTCCCTTCTGAACCCAAATAAACCGTAAATTATCTGGGAATGAACTTTAAAAAGTTAAATGAATGAATATGAATTAGATTAATGAAAAATGAATGGAACACGAGATGAGGAATAAGTTGAAAAATGTTAAATAGATAACAAACATTTGTAAATTGTTAAATAATCAATTTTGTGGGTGGAAAATTCATTCATTCATTCATTGAAACGGTCAACATCATCATCAAAAAATTATTAATTTTTTTATTTTTTCAAGTATGGTAAACAGGTTTGGTAATATTATAATGAAAATAGTATTAGGTAAAATTAATAATGAACCGATTATTCAAAAAATTTTGAATAATCGGTTCATTATTAATTTTACTTAATACTATTTTCATTATAATATTACCAAACCTGTTTACCATTATTTAATAATGATAGTCCAGTCCCCCGGCCAAGCATGAATGGATGGGGATGCGGTGGGGGCTCAACTTGGGGTCAAAAGGGAGTGTAAAAGTTGGGGTGTTATGGTTCATTCGATTGGTTGGCACAAACTTTGATATCAGGGCTTTTAATGCTCGGCACCTTTTTAATCCCTGTGGGGTTTTTTTTGGGGGGGGGGGGGGGGGGGGTATTACTGCTTTTGTTCAGTCCTGGGCAAGACTATGAAGATGTTGATGCCTGACGAATTTTAAATGCAACTAGTGGACAAGAGGAAGGGGGCCGCACTTCGCTCAGCCATTGAATGCATACCTACAGGGGGCTTCGCTTCTATCAGCAGTTCTAGTGATCTTGCAAAGAAATGTTCACCTAACTGCCGCAAACAACATGAAATCAATTTGGAAATGATTACTCCCCTTTAATTATTAAGAATGGGAACTTTTCCGATCCTTTTAGAATTGTTAGTATTGCGAATCCCCGAAAAGAGATCTCATATCCAACCCAACGCGCTTACCCAGCCCCGTAGAGAAGGGGGGGGGGGGGGCACTGGACCCGTTGCCCCCGGGCCCGGCCTTCGTAGGGGGGCCCAGATTTTCTTGAGCATATTTTTTTTTTTTTTTTTTGTAAAAAAAGGGGGGAGGATAGGCAAAATGGGAAAAGGGACAGATCAATATAGGAAAAATTTTCATACCTTTTGGTTTATTATTCTTGGAATAATACACCTATGTTTTCGCGACGGGGGTCGACGACTCCGATCGGGCTCAACATTTGACATTATCCGTTTCAAGAGGTCTACATTCTAAATCCGAAATGTCCGTCCGCCGTCCGCCGTCCAGGCCGTTTTGGGCAGTAGGAATTTTTTTAAAAATCTGAAATATCGGCAAAATACTTGTTTTACCATCTAGTTGTGCCCGCAAGGTTTTCAGTCCGATCGCCCAAACCCGTGGGGCGCTATGGGGCTATAATGGGGCTACGGGAGGGTTTTTTTGAAGGCTTTTAGCTATGGGATCGAGTTAGGTGTCGTTTTCGAAGTATTTTTGGACGTAGAATCCATTTTTTGGGGTCCCGGAACGATCCGATTTCACTGAGGCGATCTTTAGGGCATTCGTGGGGCTAAACATGGGATTTTTGAAGGATCCCAGGATGTTAAATATTTTTCGAGTAAAAAATACAGCATTTTTGAAAAAGAAACATTTTTAAACAAAAAATCCAAAAAAAAATTTTTTTTTGAGATAAAAATCCAAAAAAAATTTTTATTTCTTTATTTTTTCATTGACAGAATTAAATTAAATTAAATTAAATTTGTGCAGAAATTTTCTGCACAAGTAACGTATATAAAAGAATAATAAACCCTTGTGTAAAATTTGCAGCGTTTTTTTTTTTTTTTAGGGGGCCCGATGAATTCTGCCGCCGGGCCCGGATTTTCTCTCCACGGCCCTGCGCTTACCCTGACACTGATTGGTCACGACGAATGGTACTAAAACCTCTCCTTCGCATCAAACCTCTGACTCGCATTCCAAATTTCATGGAAATCGGGTCATTGGTACAACTAACCTCCCCCCACTCAACCACAGCAACCCCACCCTAATTGGTTAATCAGGATTTGAAAGCCGACCCACACACCAAGTTTCATATAAATCTGTTGACGGGAAGTGATATTAATTATGATTTTCTACTTACCCCCACCCTCATAAGCCCCTCCCTTTTGGTCGTAAAAATTTGAAATCCCCATAAGGAACTTCCACCCACCAAACCTGACTCACACACCAAATTTCGTTGAATTCGGTTGAGCGGTGTGAACTGTACAAGTCACTAATGCCGAGAAAAAAAAAAGAAGAAAAAAAAGAAGAAAGTTCCAAAACATGTATTTTGAGCACCCTGGATTTTGATGATGAAAGGTGTCTAACCCTTCAAATTTGGAAGGCGACTTTGGAAGAAAAGGCCGGGTTATATTTGGGGTGGTGCTTTTAATGCATCGGTCTAGCTTTCGGGCTTAGCTTGAGCCCTTCTTCAGGACCTTAATATAGTTGTATTAAAATGAGATTGTTTGAAATTGCAATCCTCGTCATCGGGGCGGTACAGGTCGAATATGGATTATAATGTAAACTTACATTGGATTATAATGTAAAATTACATTATAATCAATATTCAACCTGTACCGCCCCGATGACGAGGATTGCAATTTCAAACAATCTAATTTTAATACAACTATATTAAGGTCCTGAAGAAGGGCTCAAGCTAAGCCCGAAAGCTAGACCGATGCATTAAAAGCACCACCCCAAATATAACCCGGCCTTTTCTTCCAAAGTCGCCTTCTGTGTATGCATAGCCGGTTCCTCTACCCTACAACTTCAAATTTGGTATATTTCTCAATTTTCGCATCGACGGGAGGGGGGATTCGGGAGGGGGCTGAAGTTGGCCCGATCTTCTTAACTGTATATTATAGGCGCCGCGTCTATCTTAGCTTGGCATCGCGAGACTATATAGATCGCCATAGATGGAAGCGCATTTGGCTCGCGGATACCATAGCCAAAAAACGGCTCCTTACTGGGTATTTTTGAACCCGAAAAAACGTGGGACAAACGCGAGAAAGATGATTTATTTCGAAGAATGTTCGACGAATTTCCCGGGCGAATTTCCGATTTACGATTTGAGCGACGTCTTCCTCCAGGTCTGATCTATACGGCTCGTATTTTTTCGTAATTTTTTCGACCCCCTAAACGGCCTTTGGCGCGAGTAGAAAGTGAAAAAACTCACTCGGGAACGCGTTATCCCGTACCACCACACACGATTTTATATTATTGTATGATATGACATGATGATATGATAATATTTTCTACCTATAAAACCACCACAAAACGTGAAACAAACCAAATAATCAAATTTTATTGGGAACAATGTTTCAACATCTACCACTCGATCGGTTAACCCACACTGTATTGTCATTTAAAAAGTATCAGTTTTATTCGTGTAAGATCACTTCATCTGCCAGACCCAAGTTTTATCCATTCACTAGATCTATGACTCAATTCTTGCCGCGTAATAAGGGTAACGCAACGGACTCGGACCTAAACCCCCCCTCACCACGAGAGAAGGTACCTACTAAGAAACAGAATCCCGTGCGTCTCATAATTAATCCCAATCATCAAAGAACTGACAAGTCTTACCGTACTAACCCATCAACCTACCAACCTATAAGATTTTACCGCTATTCAACTCGTCACATCGCATTACTTCGTCACGATCCTTGGGAAAGCGCTTTCAAATGTTGAAATTTTGCAAACTTGCTCATTTGATTGTACAGTTCTAGTAATTAATATATTCCTCTCATTTCCTACTGCTGAAATTGGTCCAAAACCAGCTCTTCGAGCAATGTTTTAAAATGTTTTTCCTGCAAAGGTCGTCCTTCAAAAGTTACGAAAATATGTCAAAATTGCAGAAAACCCGTCTCTATTATTTATAGAGCCTTAGGAAAAATATGATATTTGAATTCCGAGGTCTGGAGGGGGTACATGACGTGGGCTGCTTCGTCATCTTTTGATTGGCCGAGAGATCCCTCTCCCCCTCTCTCTCTCTCTCTCGCAGCCATGCTAGTTAGCCAACTTTGCTAGGCGAAAAGCCGACCCCGAAAATCGAGAATCGGGGTACCTAGTCATCAGAGAAGGTCATTCCAAAATCGAGCAATGAGGTTTATCATCAAAGAAGGTTATTCGAAAATCGACCCAGGCCGAGTGTTTTTATTCCGATTCCGTTCAGATTTATTATTTAGCGCATTGGCGGCTCCGTGCCCAACTACTCGACAACCAGCCAGGTGAGGTGTGACGTCACGTGCCCTCCGCTTTCAGTTCAAAATCGTCAACATTTCTAAAACAGTTCTGCACGTAATTATGCGGATTTTCTAACTAAAAATGAGACTAGGGGGGTTTTAAAGGGTGCTGAATCCGAATATGTTGATAGAAATGTTGAATTCTGACCTTTTCAAGGAGCCCATTCTGGAAAGCCAGTTAATAACGAAACTTTCATCTTCTATCTGACCTTTGCATCTGGCCTCAACAGCAATTCCCAGTGGACCCTTCCTGTTATTTATACGAGTGGACGACGCTAACACGTTCGGCCGAACATAAAATGCAACCCCGTCGACTTTCCACTTTTATTTTGATGAGCCGTCCGGGAGGGAGTCCAAATTGACCCAACATTTTAGAATGGAAAAAAATTCAACACGCAAGTAAGTTTTCTGGTTGGTTGAGTGAAACATCGTTGAGACAAATCCGCGTTGACCACCTACGTCACTCGTGAATACATCACCTGTAAAAATTCCCTTCTTAATAAGAAGGGAACAAATAATATTTTGTTCCCCCTCCGAATCGATGATTTTTTATTCAGTTCAACGGAGAGGAAGTCGTTTAAAAGCCTCACGAAGGGGGATGATAATGTATGTTTTATGTTCATGTCAATATGTGAGCAGATATTCGATTTTAGTGCGTTTAGAAATAAATTATTTCTAAACTCTCACGGTTTGATATGGATCATTTTTTGAGCGGGTTTGGGAGGTTTTCGTCAAAACTTGAGCTCAAAAATTTCAATCTAACGAAATTAAATAAATTGACAAATGAGCAGATTGAGATGATAAATAAAGAGATTGAAAATGAATGGTCGAAATATTTCGTCGTGCGGTAAGTAGATAGGCCAAACATACAAAACTACGATGAGCGACGCGAATGTTAATTTCTAAGTAGTTTTCTACTACTAGGGAGTCTCCTGGTATAATACTATTGAATAGGGGAGGGTTATTTACACTACTCTTAAAAAAAAAAAAAAAAAAAAAAAAAATCGGTCCCATGCTTCACGAGGTCCGATAGTGGTCCTGGGGGTTTTCGAGGGAGCTGAATCCGAATCCGAGGTCCGTTTGCCCCTAGATGCAGAGGTTCCGCTGTACAGCACCCAATTGTTCAAAAACTCGTGTTTTTCGGCAAAAAAACACACGAAGGAAGCATTTTAGACCTATCAACACAATATATTATATATGAGCGTGTTCAGCGTTAGATTTCCTGTAAGAATAGCACCTGCTCGTTGAAAAATAATGAAGTTGGAAATTAAGTGAGTGTTTTAAACATTTGGGTAGTGTACAGCGGAATCTCTGCGTCTAGGGGCGAAACGGACCTCGAATTCAGATTCAGCACCCTCGAAAACCCCCAGGGCCATTATCAGACCTCGTGAAGCTTGGGATCTTTTTTTTTTCTTTTTTTTTTTGTAGAGCAGTGTTATATTATAGGTAATCATTATAATAATTCTTATTATAACTAGCATGTCATTATCTCTTCTCTATATATTATATAAGACGCATTTGTTGTATGTCTGTTCCCTTATAACTCAAGATCCAGACAACCAAATAACGTGAAATTTAGTACACGTACTCAACATGACATGGGGAATTTAGGGAACAATCGTCTATGAACGAGTTGGGAACTGACTGTGGAATGTTTAGCGAGAACCAGGTGACTGCTGTAGGTAGATTCCCACAGAGTACAGAACAAGGAACAGAGTGGGAACAAGGTCCGATTGGGGGTTCGAACGGCTCATCATACCCCAAATTTGATTTCACCGTCGTATTCAGAAAAACAAACCTAGCTAGAAACGTGCCAAAGTAAAGTGGTAATTCAATAATTCAATGCATGTCGAAATTATAAACAGGGGTGCTAAGATTTTTGACTTGCAGGATTATAATCTGGATCTGCGCCGCGGCGTCCACTCTCCAAACCGCTTTGGGCAGTTCGATTTTTTCTTAAATCTGAAATTTTGACGAAGAAAAATTCTCTTATTCCTAAATATAATGTGGGTGGAAAGTTTTAGAGGGTTCCACTCACATTCATTGAAACGGTCAACATCATCATTACCTGACTATAACATTATTATCGTTATTAGTCCAACCTAAAAATGATGTTTTCTTAATATGATAATCACATTATGTTACCATTAAATTGTGAAATCAGTTAGGTAGTTCATAAAATAACTAGTTAGTATATAGATTGACAACGGAGACCAGTTAAAGTGTGTGATATCTCGTTTATACGCATTATAAGGCTAAAGGCTAGTACCCACTAGTTATTATGTAAAATAACGAGAGGCCGTGAAAGTGTATAATAATATTGGGTTCACGTATTCATACACGTATGAATTGGATTTCATCAGGGAGATTGCGAGTTTGAGGTTCATTTCAGTTCAATAGGGATCTTCTCTTATCTGTTCCTATACATAATATAGCCATGATTCAATGCTGAGTAACTCAAGACTTGAGTTAGTGTTATCTTCAGTGGCCTCAACATGGCATAGATATAATATATCTACTATAATATACCAAAGAGATATATTATATCTCTTTGGTTCAGCCAGATAACGTGGATGTGGGCAGTTCAGTGTTTGCGAAGAAAGGTTCTTGGATGCCTCTGAAATAGGTACCTCCAAACGAATCGTCAGTTAGATCGGTGGCGACAGCCCATGCCCTTGGGGACGGGCAAGGAATTTTTCGGTGTCGTTAAAATGTAGAATCATCGAACTGTAGTCGTTAAAATGTAGAATCATCGAAGTGTAGAATCGTCGAAGTGTAGTCGTTAAAATGTAGAATCATCGAAGTGTAGAATCTACACTTCGATGATTCTACATTTTAACGACTGGTGTTCCGTTATTTTGGTAGTCGGAAAAAAACTCCCCGGAAAAAAGGTCCCTGGAAAAAAAATCCTGCAGGTCGGAAAAAAATCCCCTAAGAATACTCAAGGGCGGAAAAAAAATCCCCAAAAAGAAAAATTGAAAAAATCTTGAACAAAACAATAGAAAGTTAGAGAACATCTTCGTTTGGTTTATTATTCTTGGAATAGTACACCTATGTAATCGCGACGGGGGTCGAAAATTCTGATCAGCCTCAAAATGTGACATTATTCGTTTCAAGAGGTCTAGAGTCCGAAAACGAAATGTCCGTCCGCCGTACCCCGTCCAGGACGTTTTGGGCAGTAGCAATTTTTAAAAAAATCTGAAATGTTGACAAAATACTTGGTTTACCATCTAGCTGTGCCCGGAAGCAGCCCGATAGCTCAAACCCGTGGGGCGCTATGGGGCTAAAATGGGGCTGCGGGAGGTTATTTAAGGCTTTTGGCTATGGGATCGAGTCAGGTGTCATTTTCGAAGTATTTTTGGACGTAGAATCCATTTTTTGGGGTCCCGGAACGATCCGATTCCACTGTGGCGATCTATAGGGCTTTCATGGAGGTACAAACTGGATTTTTGAAGGATGCCAAGAGGTCAAATAATTTCCGAATGAAAAAAAAAAAAATTGTTGAAAAAAACTTTTTTTTAACATTTATTTTTTTCAAAATTTTATTGATTGACAGAATTAATTTTCTCACAAGTACACACTGAATAGGTACACGGTTCCGATAAAAGATGAGATGAAGCCACTCATCTTTTGGACAATACAACATTACACGTTGACCAAGTCATTGTAAACACCAGTCACCTACTGCTTAGTGTTGACCCCCTACGACAACAAATACTTAAGTATCATCTTCTATTCATTACCATTCAGTCAACGCTATTTCTTCTACGGGGATTTTTTTCCGGGATCGGAAAATTCTGGGGATTTTTTTTCCGGCGACTTATTTTTGGGGGACTTTTTTTCCGGGGATTTTTTTTTCCGGGGACTTTTTTCCTACAATAGTTATTTTACATAATACCAAGTCATTTCATATATTCCCAAGGGAAAGCACGTACAAAACTTTAAATTATACACTCTAACTGAAACCACTCGTTATTTCACATACTAACTAGTTATTTTATGTGCTAACTGAATTTCACACTTTAACGTTAACATACTATGTTATAATATATTATATTATAATAAAATTTGTATCAAATGGGTACGAAATTACATACAAAAACTTTGGTTACCTTACGATAAAATTTTCGACATTCAGTCGTCATCAGTATCTGGCTCTCGCGGTGGCTTCCAGAATGTTGTCTTCAGAAGATGTTGTGGAAGACATCACGGGAACTGGTGAGGAGCGGGAAAACTGACTGGTAGGAAGGTTGGTGGTGAAAGAAGTAGGTAGGGGAAAAGGTTGAATGTTGGTTAAAATAAATTTAAAATAAGAGTAAAAATAGAAAGGGTTTTTAATAAAGAAATGAAGTAAATAAATAATAAAAATAAGTGTTGAAAGTAAAAATTCCAAGATTAGTTTTTGTGCGCAAATAAAAAACTGAGGAAAAAGGCTAATGAGAACTGAATAAATGAAAAAATAAAAATTTAAATTTAAATTCAAATATATTCAAATATATTATAATCACCATCAACTATATATTATATAGTTGATGGTTATGTTGACCGTTTCCAACAATATTATATATAATATATATAATATTATTATATATATAATTATAACATCGTATAATTTACAGTATATACGATCTTCCGAAAATGAAGTTTTCTTCATTCTACTTTAACTCCAAAAAAGAAAAACTCCATTTTTAGGTTGGACCAATAATAAGGAATAATAATACCTAATACCTGAATGGCTTCTGGACCGCTCTGGGGCGTTTCTACTATACTATGTACCGAGAAACGCCGTACCAAGTTGGTACTACCAACTATGTATACTAAACTGCAAGCAGAACAGTATTGGGGGTTGCCTATCTAAAAAAAAAAATGGGCCTTCACTCAGTTGGAAACATTCCCGTTTTCTATCGATCTTGAATTTTGATTTACCTACAAGACGACATCGTGTAAAATGCTTTCACATTGTGGATTTTCTAGCTCATCAATAACCCTATGTTAACAGCCCTACGTCGATTCGACGTGTATTTTGGTTTATTATTCTTGGAATAATAACCCTATGTTTTCGCGACGGGAGTCGACGACTCCGATCTGGCTCAAAATTTGACATTATCCGTTTCAAGAGGTCTACATTCTAAATCCGAAATGTCCGTCCGCCGTCCAGGCCGTTTTGGGCAGTAGGAATTTTTTTTAAAATCTGAAATTTCGGCAAAATACTTGGTTTACCATCTAGTTGTGCCCGCAAGGTTTTCAGTCCGATCGCTCAAACCCGTGGGGCGCTATGGGGCTATAATGGGGCTAAGGGAGGGGTTTTTTGAAGGCTTTTAGCTATGGAATCGAGTTAGGTGTCGTTTTCGAAGTATTTTTGGACGTAGAATCCATTTTTTGGGATCCCGGAACGATCCGATTTCACTGGGGCGATCTTTAGGGCATTCGTGGGGCTAAAAATGGGATTTTTGAAGGATTCCAGGATGTTAAATATTTTTCGAGTAAAAAATACAGAATTTTTGAAAAAAAAAAACACATTTTTGAACAAAAAAATCCAAAAAAAATTTTTTTTTTTGAGATAAAAATCCAAAAAAAAATTTTTTTTTTTAAATTTCTTCATTGACAGAATTAAATTTCTGCACAAGTAATGTATATCAAAGAATAATAAACCCTTGTGTAAAATTTGCAGCGTTTTCTTTCAATAGGAATGTTGTGGCGCCTAGGCCTCCAGTTATGCTACCCCGGGTTAGTAACTACAGGACAACTGTTGTCTGTTGTCTATTGGTTGCCTAGTCGAACAGGTGTATAGCGCTCATGGTAAGCGCTGATTTTTTTTTTTTTTTTTTTTTGCTGAAACCTAGGGAGGCGAAACGACGCCGTCGCAGCGTGTAGATGGTAATATAATAAGCGCTCATCCCTGTATTATAATATAATAATAATAATAATAATAATATATATGTATATTATATATGTATAATATGTATATTATACAGGGGCGGATAGGCAGTTTTAACTGGCCCGGGCGATTCAATTCCCCCCCCCCCCCCCCTCATTCGAATTCCTGGCATCCTTCAAAAGCCCCATGGATCCCCACGGTGAAATTGGATTCATTCGGGTCCCCCAAAAATGGATTTTACGTCCAAAAATACCATGGGTAAAACCCATCAAAAGCCCCTCCTGTTGCCCCTTTTTAGTTCCGCTGAGCCCCGAGGGTTACCTGTCAAATTTATTCCCTTCGAGTAGAAGCTCGTCTGTGGGTCCTCTCGTTCTCACTTCATAAGGGTGGTGGTTTTCATAATAATATTATGTTTTCATAATAATATTATTTCATATTATGAAATATTATGTTCAAGAAAGGCGTCAAAAGGGTAGTCTAGAGAAGAAATGTTAGGAGTCCAGTAGAATGGACCAATGTTGATCAAATTCATTGACAACTTTCTCGGTACCTATGCGTTTTACTGCTACCACCCGCACAAGGTAGGTTATTTGCTGAGTGCAAAAGGTTATAGAAACTTTCTCCTTCAAGTCTAGTCAACGGCAAACTTCCTATTTACTTACTGTGATATTAAAATTTAATCTTAATCTTTATTTAATATAAAAAATCAAGATTCTGTTCATGGAACAAAAATAACAATTCAAGTACTCAGTAAATACTACTGAACAAGTTGAAAAAAGGTAAAATGTAATTCCAGCGCATTGATGAAGGATATGCGAGTTTAACTCGCGGCGGATAGGCAGGTCGGGCGATCGGGCGTCGCCCGAAGGGCCGACGGTCCTGAGGGGCCGGTCGAAACTGGAAAAATATGTATTCCTACAGTACTCGAGACAGAAAAGAAAAACTCAGACGTACCTAAAAGAATCTGGTTGGCTTTGTTCCTCGTAGGGTGGATTGCAAGTTCATTAAATGCGTAATTTTTGCAACAAGATTTTAAAACAGTACAACCTCAAGCCCTCATGGTATGCAAGACGTTTTTTTGATTTTCAACAAACTGTTGGTAAGGCTTTTCACGACTCAAGTCGAGTGTTGGAGGAGTATTTCAAAGTTTAAAATTATCAAAACAAGGCTGAGGCAAACTCTGAGTGATAACAATCTGGAGGATCTAATGTTGATGGCTTGCAAGCAGGAGCGTCTGGCCAGAGCACTGAGCCAAGGGGCTTTGGCCATTGTCGCCCTCCTCGCCATCGCTTGATGCCTACTCCCTCATCAGCATGCGTTTTGTGTGCGAGCGTTATGTGACCCCGTATTCTTGGAATAATACCTTTTGGTATTTGCAACAGGGGTAACAAATTTTTATCGTCCTCAAAATTTGTAATTATACCTTTCAAGATGTGAGGATTACAAAACTGAAATATCCGTCCGCCGCCCACGACGTTTTGAGCAGTAGGAATTCGGAACCGGTGGGGGCTCAGTGGATCTAAAAAGGGGCTACAAGAGGGTTTTTTAAAGAGTTAGGTGTCGTTTCCGAACTATTTTTGTACGTCAAATCCATTTTTGGGAGTTCCAAAAGCAGTTCCTTGGATCCATGGTGCGTTTGAAGGATGCCAGTAAGTTGCATAAGGACTCATTTTTCGAGTAACCTTAATAATTGATTTTCCGGGGTCCTTCATCCGGCCAAACTCTTGACATGAAAATTTAAAAATAAAAAACAAAATTTAATTTACCATGGGCCTGAGGTTAAGCCTAGAATTCGAAAGAAATTATCAAGTGGGGGACGTATGAGAGACGGGGCGGAGGGGTGAAGGTGAGGAGGGCCTGAAATGCCCAAAGCCTCTCGGCTCAGTGCTCCAGCCAGATGCTCCTCTTGCGAGCCTTCTTTTTTTATTGTTGATAAGCTGTGATTATGTACTTAACTGATGAAATGTGCAAAATGCATCTTAGCTTGAAGCGCTATTTTGTTTGCATAAACGGTACTTACCACGGTACAAGTACCGTTGGTAAGTTTACCAATTCACATACCAAGCGCCACTTTTATTTGTTCTAAATATAGGCACTGTTATTGTTCTCTTTCACCTAAGCATTAGGTTCACCTAGGTATTAAAAGTAAGGTCTTTGGATAGGTAAATGTGTGTGGTGGTAGAGAGGGCGGGGTAGGGCCGGTCAAATTGAATCGCCCGGGCCAGTCAAAACCGCCTATCCGCCCCTGTGCGAGTAGATATATTATACAGAGTAAGGTAAGATTTAATCTTTTTCGCCTTTTTTTTTAGCGTCTCTTGATTTTTTGACTCATACTAATTAATTATTACCTAGATGATTGGTTTAGGTTTTGTGTCCACACACACACACACACACCCTCTCACACACACACCCTCACACAAAAACTGGCACTCAACAGCATGATTAGAACCTTGAAAAACGTGACTAAAAACGCTGCAAATTTTACACAAGGGTTTATTATTCTTTGATATACATTACTTGTGCAGAAATTTAATTCTGTCAATGAAAAAATTAAAAAAAAATTTTTTTTTTGGATTTTCATCTCAAAAAAATTTTTTTTGGATTTTTTTGTTCAAAAATGCGTTTTTTTCAAAAATTCCGTATTTTTTACTCGAAAAATATTTAACATCCTGGGATCCTTCAAAAATCCCATTTTTAGCCCCATGAGAGCCCTATAGATCGGCACAGTGAAATCGGATCGTTCCGGGACCCCAAAAAATGGATTCTACGTCCAAAAATACTTCGAAAACGACACCTAACTCGATACCATAGCTAAAAGCCTTCAAAAAAACCCTCCCGTAGCCCCATTATAGCCCCAGAGCGCCCCACGGGTTTGGGCGATCGGACTGAAAACCTTGCGGGCACAACTAGATGGTAAACCAAGTATTTTGTCGAAATTTCAGATTTTTAAAAAAATTCCTACTGCCCAAAACGGCCTGGACGGCGGACGGCGTACGGCGTACGGCGGACGGACATTTCGGATTTAGAATGTAGACCACTTGAAACGGATAATGTCAAATTTTGAGCCCGATCGGAGTCGTCGACCCCCGTCGCGAAAACATAGGTGTATTATTCCAAGAATAATAAACCAAAAGGTGGCGTCGGAGTCCAGTGAACTCGTCCTGAGGCGGACTTAGGGCGGAATTCATAGACGTTCCTCAAGGTAAGAAATGTCTCATCTTAGTTGAGAATTTCCTCATCTCAAAGTAAGGTGTCGTTATTCATAGAGAAATTTGTTCCTACTGAGATCGACCTCAGCTCAAACTCACTTGAGGAGCCCTTTGAGTCAGGATTGGCAGGCCTGGGGGTATACTGTTATACCAGTCGCGTAGGTTTCAACCGATCGCCCAGGCGCATTTTGCGGCAACGTTTTCGGTGCAGTAGTGGTAGAGTTTTGTTTTGTTTTCCTCGGCACGAATTCGTGTTGACATGGGTGAGAAATCCAAACGAATTTTCTTCACGGAGGAAGACAGAAGTTACGTGAGGACTTTGGTCCTCGCAAATAAAGATGTCATCGAAAACAAGCGGAGCGACCCCGTCACCCATGGAAAAGAAGCGGTGCTGGGATGAAATCACAGAAATGTTCAACAGCTCGGGGAATAATACACCTATGTGATCGCGACGGAAGTCGACGACTCGGATCGGCCTCAAAATTTGACATTATCCGTTTCAAGAGGTGAAATTTTGACAAAATACTCGGTTTACCATCCAGTTGTGCCCGCAAGGTTTTCAGCCTGATCGCCCAAACCCGTGGGGCGCTATGGGGCTAAAATGGAGCTACGGGAGGCGCTTTTGAAGGCTTTTGGCTATGAGAGCGAGTTAGGTGTCGTTTTTGAAGTATTTTTGGACGTAGAATCCATTTTTGGGGGTCCCGGAACGATCCGATTTCACTGTGGCGATCCATAGGGCCACAAATGGGAGTTTTGAAGGATCCCTGGAGGTCAAATATTTTCGAAGAAAAATCTGTAGATCATTCGGACTGAATTTATTTATTTATTTATTTTTTTTATTTTTATTTTTTTTCATTGAGACAGAATTACATTTTGCACAAGTACCTAACGTATATCAAAGAATAATGCACCCTTGTGTAAGATTTGTGACTTATGATATTTTGTTGTTCAGACCCATAACAACAATTTACAAGTAAAAACGCTGCAAATTTTACACTTGGGTTTATTATTCTTTGATATAAGTTACTTGGGCACAAATTTAATTCATTTGTTAAAAAAAATATATTTTTGGATTTTATAATTAAAAAAAGATTTTTGGATTTTTTTTTTCAAAAATTCTTCATTTTTTACTCGAAAAATATTTATCCTCAAGGAATCCTTCAAAAATCCCATTTTTAGCCCCATGAAAGCCCTATAATTCGCCACAGTGAAATCGGATCGTTCCGGGACCCCCAAAAATGGATTCTACGTCCAAAAATACTTCGAAAACGACACCTAACTCGATCCCATAGCCAAAAGCCTTAAAAAAAATCCTCCCATAGCCCCATTTTAGCCCCATAGTGCCCCACGGGTTTGGGCGATCGTACTGAAAACCTTGCGGGCACAACTAAATGGTAAACCAAGTATTTTGCCAAAATTTCAGATTTTTAAAAAAATTCCTAGGTACTGCCCAAAACGGCCCGGACGGCGGACGGCGGACGGCGGACGGACATTTCGGATTTTGAATGTAGACCTCTTGAAACGGATAATGTCAAATTTTGAGGCCGATTGGAGTCGTCGACACCCGTCGCGAAAACAGGTGTATTATTCCAAGAATAATGAACCAAAAACGGGCCTTGAGGTACCTACGTTTTCAGTTACCTTGACTTGAGGTCGCCTTGAAGTTCATCCCAGCTAAGAAAAATCTCAACTCAACTACCAAATCTGTCTATGAATAAGGTCCGAAAAATGAGGCTGAGGTCCTACTTGAGCAACGGCGACTATGAATAGCTTGAGGAGCCTCTGAGGCCTCCTCAAGCGCTCCTCCACTTGAGGTCACCTCAACTGCCCTAACCTGTCGTCTATGAATAACGTAAGTCGCTCATTCTTCCTTGAGGCCACTTTTGAGGAGATCCTCAAGCTTGAGGACCGTCTATGAATTCCGCCCTTAGACTTAGACTTGAGTAGGTCTAACTCCTAAACATGATAAAGGAGTAACTTTGGAGTGATGTAATCTTACGACTTTTGATAAACATAACGGTGTATTAATATTAGTTGGTTAGCTCATTCATTGAGCTGTGAAAATTCTGACATACATTAAATGTATGTCAGAATTTTTCAATTAATTTTTCAATTAAAATTTTTCAAGTAATGTTCTAGTAAACATGAAATCCCAATAGGTTGAGTAAAAAATGTCGTCTAACCCCATACTGGATTGTCGATGTTTCATAATGATCGGAGCTTCTAGCCAATGGACCAACTAAATCGGTCTGTACCACAGAGTAACAGAGGACAACAGAGGTCTGTACTCTGTACACCATCTCCTGCACTCTCCACATTCGCTGCTGCAGCCTCTCGTTCGCAAGGCCGCCGTCAGATGGCAGATTCGCCTGCTACGAGCTCTCTGAACCTGCTCCAGTCCTTTGGGGAAACGATGCAGATGGCAGCTGGTAGGTACGCGAATTTTCAATCTTCAATCAATAGAAGGAACAAAATAGAATCAATAGAAGGAGTCTGTTGGACAGGTATCTCGCAATAGTATTCAACCCATTCAAGTTGGAGTAGGAAGGGAAACACTGACGTTATCAGTACCTTCGAGCAAAGTACTTATCCTAGCGTCATTCTGCTCCTGTCGAGATTTTCACTCTCTCAGCACTAGTGGTGTAATTCATAATATGAATGAATTACATGTAACTCAACACTTCAAATTTATTCATCTAGCCGTAACATTCACCATCTTGAAGTTATACAATTTCTAACTTCAAGATCTTCTTCTTAACTTCTTTAATATTTAATCAGATTCGTTGTGGAATGAAAATAACTCATTTATCCATTATCCGTTTCATCTTATTTTTGACTTACCACTCACATTCAACCGTAATTACCTACTGTCATTGTACTGGACCAGAACATTCTTGACATGTTTTGGAGGGTTGAGTATTAGTGGTAGTAAACGCTACCTATTCGAATAATTCGATGCAATAGGCCTCCCGTTCAACGGTCTACTCGCAATGAAGATAAGGGCAGTCAATGAATGAAGGTCAATTGTGTGTCACAGTCCGTGAATGAAAATATTATCAAACCAGGGGCGGATAGGCAGTTTTGACCGGCCCGGGCGTTTCTATTTGACCCCCCCCCCCCCCCCCCCCAACAATTACCTACCTATCCAAAGACCAACAAAGGAGGGGTTCTTCGTATTTTGGAAAAAGCAGCAAATGAATAGGAACGAGAAAACACTTTATTACTATTTATTACTATTAATAGGGTAAAACACCCAGTCGTTGGACACCCCCCCAGTCGTTGGACAGTGAACGGTTTCCAGGTATTTCTAAAGTTGTGACGAACATTTCGTAGTGTTGTGATATATCATAGAAAACTGTGAAGCACGAAGAATAAGAAGGAAAGAAGGTTACAGCCATGCAATAACCTCACTAGGTTTTACAGTTGTGAAAAAGTCTTGCGGCCGCGAATGTGTGGATTCCTAATGAAAATGGCAAGCTGACTGACCCCTGTTGGTAAGCGTTGAAAAATGTTGAAAGCGATTTGTAATTACCAACCTTTATTCACATCCGATCTTCAAGGTTATTAATGAATAAAATGTCTGACACTTCCCAATAAGTACCTACCTATCTAGTCAAAATATGAACCAGGAAACACGGGAAAAAGTTTTACGACGAGAATTTCCAGATGTCCAACGACTGGCACATCGCTGTCCAACGAGCGGAAACATTGTCCAACGACTGACAATTTGGAAAAAAAAATGAAAGCTCAACTTTGGACAATAATCACAAAATTATCATAGTATGTAGGCTATTTTTGAAAAAAGTGGTGTCTTCGTGAATTCATACAAAACAAAACGAAAATACACTGCCAAGGCAATGGCACATGAGCTTCCTCGTGCCAAGTTCAAAATGAACGTAACAACTGTAACAAGAAAATTACGTTCGCGCATGCGCAGGGAGTACCACTGATTCAATCGTGATGAAACTGATAGGGAACCATCTAGGGCTATACCCACACAATTCCTGAAAATTTGATTGAAATCCGATCAAAATTGTAGGAGTTATGGCTGTGGCAAGGAAATTACGTTCGCGCATGCGCTGAGCGTACCGCTGATTCAATCGTGATGAAACTGACAGGGTACCATCTAGAGCTATACGCACACAATTCCTGAAAATTTGATTGAAATCCGATCAAAATTGAGAAAGTTATGCCGGTTTCAAGAATTTCACGTTAGCGCATGCGCAGAGCGTACCGCTGATTCAATTGTGCTGAAATTCGTATGGGACCTCAAGGAGCCTGATCCGCATAATCCCTCAAAATTTGAGCTAAATTCATTCAAAATTGTGGAAATTATGGCTGTAACAAGGAAATGCGGACAGACCGACAGACCCACAGACCGACAGACCGACAGACCCACAGACCCACAGACCCACAGACCCACAGACCCACAGACCGACAGACACGGAACCAAATTTGTTCAGTAGGCTATGAAACGCAAAATGCGAGTGGAAATTTTAAATTCGGACAACAAAAATTTTTTTTCTCCCGAAAGTGAACACAAGGCTTCCGCTGCTTCGCAGACTCGGAAGCAATATCATAAAAATCCATCCAGATAATAAATGCATGTAAGTAAAATCGTGAGAGTAGTGCTCTTAGGGTGTCCAACGACTGGGTGTTGCTTCCGAGTCTGCGAAGCAGCGGAAGCCTTGTGTTCACTTTCGGGAGAAAAACAATTTTTGTTGTCCGAATTCAAAATTTCCACTCGCATTTTGCGTTTCATAGCCTACTGAACAAATTTGGTTCCGTGTCTGTCGGTCTGTCCGCATTTCCTTGTTACAGCCAAAATTTCCACAATTTTGAATGAATTTAGCTCAAATTTTGAGGGATTATGCGGATATGGCTCCTTGAGGTCCCATACGAATTTCATCACAATTGAATCAGCGGTACGCTCTGCGCATGCGCTAACGTGAAATTCTTGAAACAGGCATAACTTTCTCAATTTTGATCGGATTTCAATCAAATTTTCAGGAATTGTGTGCGTATAGCTCTAGATGGTACCCTGTCAGTTTCATCACGATTGAATCAGCGGTACGCTCAGCGCATGCGTGAACGTAATTTCTTTGCCACAGCCATAACTCCTACAATTTTGATCGGATTTCAATCAAATTTTCAGGAATTGTGTGGGTATAGCCCTAGATGGTTCCCTATCAGTTTCATCACGATTGAATCAGTGGTACTCCCTGCGCATGCGCGAACGTAATTTTCTTGTTACAGTTGTTACGTTCATTTTGAACTTGGCACGAGGAAGCTCATGTGCCATTGCCTTGGCAGTGTATTCTCTCTTGTGTTGATTGTACAAAAATTAATGCCTACCTACTAAGTACACCGTACAAGTCTTGTGTCAATAAACAATTATAAAGAATTAAATAATAATTTAAAAAACTGCCAAAAACCTTTAATAAGCCCTTTCGTAGAACACTTAGTGCCATAGAGCTCCACGGGTTTGAGCGATTAGGCTGACACAACTAAATAGCGTACCTACCAAGTAGGTAGGTATTTTGCAAAAATTTCAGATTTGCATAAAAATTCCTATTGCCCAACACGGCCTGAACATTTAATTTAGGACGGGCATTTAATTTTGGTTTTTCAGGGGGCAAGGAAAGGGGATTTTGGAAGGATGTCATATAGTCGAATGCGGTGTCGTTTTCTTAGAAATTTTCTACTTAGGTGTTATCCATTTTTTGGGGTAATACCTGGTGGGAGAATCATCTGTAGGAGGATTTTTTTTTTTTTATAATTTTTATTGACAGAATTAATATTAAATTCATTTTGCTCATTTTATATCAAAGAATAATTATTATTATTATTATCCCTTGTGTAAAATTTGCAGCGCGTTTTTTCCAGGACTTTAGTTACCTACGTAACAGAATTTGAATTTCGTGTGATGAAAATCTTATTCCCCCAGGCAAGGGAAGGAGAAGACCAAATGCATGACGGTAGCTGGCTGTTGTGGGGGGGGGGGGGGGGGGGGTGCATGCTATATTTAGTGGTGGGACAATGTCTGTGCTTGGCCGGGCTGTTGTGACGGGACCCGAAGAGCGGCTCGCCTGATAACACTCCGGCCCAGCTACGTCACTCCTGTTATTGAATCTATCAGTTCCTATGACAACGAGGAGGGAAGGTCGTGACGTCATGAACAACGCACCTGCGCGTGTGACTTCTGCGCATACGTTACACTCACACGAAGCGGCCCTCCCGAAAACAGAAACTCGTTGTTGTGCCGGTGGGTTCAACCGTGCGCGTCTTTCGGCTTCTTGTTGATGTTTTATTGACGTCATTGAGCCGTATCAGAAAGGAAGAAACCCAAACCACGTAGAATTTCCCTACTTATGTCACCAGAGAACGTTTCGCAACCCCTATGTACCCTATGTATTCGCGACTGGGTTCGAAAATTTTGATCGGCCTAAGAATTGATCCTTAAACGTGTCATTTTATGTCCGTCCGCCGACGATTTTTAACGCCGGAATTTTTAAGGGTTGAATTTCTTTACCAGTAACGTATAACGTCTTTTTGGGTTCTTGACCCAACCCTCAAGAACCCAAAAAGACGTAGGAATTTTTTTTAAATCTGAAATTTTGACAAGAAGGTTCTCCACCCAGTTGGGCCCGTGAGCTTTTCCGCCCGATTGCTCTAACACAATGTGTGCTCTTTGGGGCGAAAACGGGGCCACGAGAGGGTTTTTTGGAGGTTTTCAGCTATCTTAATGATATCGAGTGGGGTGTCGTATTCGTGGTATCTTTGAACGTAGAATCCATTTAGGGGGTCCCAGATCCATTAGATTTCACAATGGGGCTTTCATGGTGCTACAAATGGGGATTTTGAAGGATGGCAGGTGGACGATTGAGGTGTTACTTTTCCGAGTAGGTAATATTGGACCTATAATCAATTTATCGGGGTCCCACAACCGTCCGAACACTGTACGGGAAAGCAGTTTTTTTTGTTTTTTTTTCAAGATAATTTGTTGTTGACCTAGAATTAATTTTTGTACAACTTGTATCAGATAGGTACCTACAAGTTGTATCAAGATACAAGATACATATATGTATCTATATATAGATTCTATAAAATAATGTATCAAACTCTCGAGTACAATTTACAGGTTTGGGGGGGGGGGGGGGGCATTATTTTTGGAATAACACACCTATGTTGGTCTATCTTTGGAAATGGTACCTACTATTTGAGGTTCTTTTTTCCACCATTTTCAGCTGTCCAATTTTCAAATTTTTTGCTGTTAATGCTTTCTAAATTCGGTCCTTAGCCGGCACACATGATAGGTGACTTCGCAGAGTACCTAATTCTGAAAATTCAGATCCGTTCGGTGCATACACAGTGTGGTATTGGCAAGGTCCATTACTGGGGGAAACTCGGCTTCTATAAAAAATTTAATTACCTAAATAAGGAATTAAACACCCAACTTCTGATGCTCTGCGAACGCAGTACTCGTTCAGAATCGTTTCCGGCAGTTCTTATTTTATTTCATTTTTTTCAGAACTTCCAGAATTGATTTCGACTGCGTCCTCGATTGTGGAAAGTCACGTATGCGCAATTCATTTCCTTCTGTGATCTCGTGGAGGTAACTTCGTAGGGCTTTCGTTAGCGGAGGGCCGAAGTGTTAGTTTTCCGAGAAATTTAGGACGCATAATCCATTTATTTTGGTCCCCCATCCGTCTACTAACCAACTTCAGTACCAACTTCAGAAGAAAATAAAAAATAGATTTTTTTAAACAATGAAATAATTTCATTCATTATTGAGATTGTTTTACTGGTTTATTATTCTTGGAATAATACACCTATATAATCGCCACGGAGGTCGAAAATTCTGATCGGCCTCAAAATTTAATGTTACTTATCCGTTTCAAGAGGTCTACATTCCAGAAACGTAACGTCCGTCCGAGCCAAGCACTAGGATTTTTTCAAAATCTGAAATTTAGACAAAATACTCGGTTTACCATCTAGTTTCTTGGTTTTCAGCCCGATTGCCCAAACCCATGGGGCGCTATGGGGCTAAAGTAGGGGTACGGGAGGGGTTTTTTCAAGGGTTTCCGCTATGGGATCGAAGTATTTTGGACGTAGCATCCAATTTTGTGGGTCCCAGAACGATTCGATTTCACCGTGGGGATCTATTGGGGCTCTAATGGGGCTTCAAGTGGGGCATTCAAAGGATCCCAAGAGGTCGAAAAAGGTGTCGATTTCCGAGTGATTTTGGACGCAAAATCCAATTTTTCCGCCTTCAGGGCGTAAGTTCAAGGTGAGGCTGCGTTCAGGGCCGTGGAGAGAAAATCCGTGCCCGGGGGCGAAATTCATCGGGCCCCTAAAAAAAAAGAAAAAAGGTATGAAAATTTTTCCTATATTGATCTGTCTCTTTTCCCATTTTGCCTCTCCTCCCCCCGTTTTTTACAAAAAAAAAAAATTCTCAAGAAAATCCGAGCCCCCCTACGAAGGCCGGGCCCGGGGGCAACGGGTCCAGTGCCCCCCCCCCCCCCCCCCCTCTCTAAGGTGCTGGCTGCGTTGATTACCCATTAGGTAAACATCGTGGTCTCTCCCCTGGTTGGTAGCCGTCCCCCACAAATTTATTTATTACCTATTATGGGGCTACAAATGGGATTTTGGAAGGATCCCAGGACGTCAGTAATTTTCCGAGTAATTTTGGACGCATAATCCATTTGTCGAGGTCCCACATCTTTCCGAACACTGCACAGATTTTTTTTGATTTGAAAGAATAATAACTCCTTGAGTAAAATTTGTAGCGTTTTTATAATATAATTTCATATTATGGAATTAATTTTTGGATACTACTTAATTAATATCAAAGAATAATAAACCATTTAATAATTTAATGGTTTGAAATAATTTCAGCCATTATTGGGATTTTTTTAAATTGATATACTTAGAATTAATTCTTGGATCATTAAATGAATTTTGTATCAAAGAATAATAAGCCATTTTGTAAAATATGCAACGTGTCTTGTTTCCAATCAATGCCACCCCGTATCACCTCAGTCTGTCTCTTCTTTGAATTCACCACTGTAGTAGAGTAGATACCTAGTAAATAATTTACTACCTACCTACTACCAATAAATAATTGGTGACGTCACCAAGAGGAGTGTTCCCTTTGCGCAGCTCCTCAACTCGCCTACCCTCCTCAAACAGATACCACGTGCCCTCCTCAACGGACTCCCCCTTTCCTCATCCTCGATCTCCCTTACCACTCCACCAACCCTTCTTACCCCCACCACCTATCCGCGACTGCCGTTCGTAGTAGTTTTGGCTCGTGATTCTCGCGAGGATTACCCGTGTTTCTAACGTCTTGTTCCCGCGTTATTTTCTCCAAATTCACCTTCCGATTTCCCGGAAAACCTTCGACACGAACTAAATAAGCCGCTTCTGACGTTTCCTGAGATTCGTTGGGCAACGACAACCTTCCCCCGCCCCTGTGTTGTGTCGCGTGTTTTCATTCTGACGAAACATCGTGGGCACCCACCGCCTTCACTGCGGCTCCAAACTACGCATCGTCCATCGACTAGCAGATTTCCGAGAAGTCCCTCACATCTTTCTGGAGTGAAAACCCGTTGAAAAACAATCCACGATCGAACCTTCGAATGCAGGGAGGGGTCCCTACAACCCATTCAATCCAGTAACCTCACAAATATTGCCGCCCGCCTTATTGTAAACAATAACAAATCTAACGTCGACGACAAGTTTTGGTGATAAAGACTTTATCAGTAAAAACTTTATCATAAAGTTGTGTTGTGTCGAGTGATTCATAACTGCGTGTTTCTGGACCATGTGAATGAACCGACCATGCGCCACGCTCGTACGCCGAATCATGGTAACGTACCCTTTGTTTGTATTTTTTTCGGTTTTTATCGTAAACAATGGAATTTGTCGTCAACGTCGTCTTCTTTCATCAACCATTTGGGCATTGAATGGCAAGAAACGACTGTTGCGACGTCTCAAATATGCGGCCTCACGAATGTAAACAGGTTTCCAGTCATGACGTTCCTGGCCGCATTCTCGCATTCCTGTCTGGGTATACCCACTATGTACTAAATTGTTACTGCCCCAATAAATCCGTTTACAATCCGTTCGTGATCACTCTACACGGGTTATCAAGAAATTTTTACATTTTTCTTTCTCGTGAAGCCCTCCATAACCTAACCGATTTCTACTCGCTCAGTTCGGTGACCCCGACCACAGTGACTTTTTCCTTCCTTCGCTTTCCCGGGGATTCCTCGTTTCCCCAGGGGAAAATCCTATGAGGATTTCCGTGGTTTTTTTGCCTCCCAAGTTACAGACATTTTGTTTAGTAGGTTATTTTAAACTGGGTTAGACAGCCTCTAAAAATAGGCTTTTGGACGCGTTTGTTGTCTGGCTGGCTCGTCTCACCTGCGAAACCCTACGATTTCCGGCTTTGCATTTTTTTTTTCTCTTTCCGAAAAAAGCGCCGATTCTCAAATTTCAAAATCTGACGTCAAGTAAATGCGCTGACCTTGGGAGCTAAAAGAGGAAGTCGTCAAATTGTACTAAAATAAATAAACAAGCCGGTTTCACCAGTACTAATATAAGATATTAGTACTGGTGAAACCGGTTTGTTTATTTATTTTAGTACGCCGATTTCCGTTGTTACATAATGTAGTAAAGATTCTGTACTATTATGTAACAACGGAAATCGTCGTTCTTTTATGCATTTTGCGCAAATTTGTTTTTGACGTTTGGTCTTTCTTTCCAATACACTTTAACGGACACGTAGCTTCCTCGCATGGCCTGAGAGTAACGAAAAATATGGTCGTATGCATGGCAAATTTCCTAAGATGAGCACAATTTTTGAAAACAACTGAAACGCGTCAACCTCAATAACTAGGGCTCGGATTGTTATGGTCGATAGAATCACCAAATATGCTAAAAAAATCATCTGTTTTATGCTCTACAGATATCCTCGAAAACCCTATTATATGCTCCCGTTGTGAGGATTCTCGGGGATTTTTTAAAAAGGCCGCTTTCTTCGTTAACATTTACTTCATTTCCCGACGTTTCGGACACATGAAAGCCTCCATCATCAGGGGTATAGTCAAGGAACTCAATGCTATCGCATCGTCGTCAGTAAGGATACCCATCTTTACGATATATTTCAGCAAGGGCAACGTCATACCAAATTAATTTCATATTCCATTGTTCTAGCAGAAAGACCAGGATAACCGGCCGCACGGTAGTAAATATGTTCAAAATTTTTAAAATTGTTAGCAACACGTTTCATGAAAATTGTAAATTTGTAAATGTAAAAAAAAAATTGTTTGTAAAAAATTGTAAATTTTGAACATATTTACTACCGTGCGGCCGGTTATCCTGGTCTTTCTGCTAGAACAATGGAATATGAAATTAATTTGGTATGACGTTGCCCTTGCTGAAATATATCGTAAAGGTTGGTATCTTTTACTGACGACGATGCGATAGCATTGAGTTCCTTGACGATGATGGAGGCTTTCATGTGTCCGAAACGTCGGGAAATGAAGTAAATGTTAACGAAGAAAGCGGCCTTTTTAAAAAATCCCCGAGAATCCTCACAACGGTAGTACGTGAACATGGCCAACACAAACCAGCAGAAGCCTATTATATGCCCTTAAATATGCTCGAAAACGCAGTTAAAATCTACACAAAGGAAAGTGAAACGAAAACATCGACAACTTATAGGGCTATTAATGAGGTTTTTGGGAACCTAGGCCAGAAATTGAATGAGGAATCATTTTCACAGTAATTTTTGACGTAGACTCAATTTATTATGGGACTCAAACCCATCCAGTACACCGAGGGGCGCTGTGTTGCTGAAAAGGGGCTACATGAGGTTTTTTAAAGGTCTGTGGCTATGTGGTCGAGTGAGGTGTCGTTTTCGAAGTATGTCCATGAGACGTCCATTGGATCTTACCGTGGCTGTGTGTGGCTTCTATAGGGTATATTATACCCTATAGAAGCCACACACTATTAAGACACTTATTAAGTCGCTTTTGAAGGATGTCGGGAGGTCGAATGAAGCGTCGTTTTGTGAGTAATTTTTGGGCATAGCATCCATTTGTGGGGCCTATTATCTGTTCAAACACTACACATGTATAATTTTGTGAATTTCCAATTTTATTTGTTTAAGTAATTATTCAATGACCGACTTCCAAAACCAGACAGTGAATTGTGGAACGATTGTTCCGCAGTTGCGGAGTTTTGAAACTAAATTATTTTCCTTTTTGACTTATCACTGGGTTTGGCATTCTGCCTTAATATTTTTGATCTTGAAAAATGTGCCCGAAATTCACTATAGTCGCCAATCGGCATTTCCTAGTAACCAAGTCCGGGAGAGCGGTCAGCTTTTTGGTCTTTATGCGGTGCAAAATGTATCTAAACCCAAATTATTGGTACCGGACTTTTTTGTAGGTACATCGGCGACCAAAAACCATTTTTTCGAATTTGAGAAGGATTTAATAGGTAACACCAAGTTCTCAAACTCGAATTTCCGACTAATTTAATGAAAACCTTAATGGAGGCCAAAATTCTGGGGAAATTTGATGAAAAACAAACTATGTAGTCGAAAACCACTAGAATAATATTCTAATGCATATTATGCAGTTATACGCGTTTATTCTGAAGATCGCTGTTTTATGCAGTTATATGCTCGATCCATTTAAATTCTGTTGGTCCCAGAGTGGTGAAAATACTACCTACCAAATGGCTTCTTTCAACGTTTACTATACAGGAAAAAATATGCTAATTAGCCATTTCTCCTGCTAAATATTTAGCACATTGCATTATGATGGTTCCACGACACGCACAAACGCTGCACAATGAAAACGGTGAAAATTTCACACAAGGTTTTATTATTCTTTGATATAAATTATCCACAAATTAAGTCTATCTATGTATAAAAATAATAATAGTTATTTAAAAAACTTTTTTTAAATAGGTAATTAAATTATTACCTACATACCTAGCAATTTAAAAAAGTTTTTCAAATTTCTTGTAAAGTTTGTGGACAGATGTGCACCCCAAAAAATGGATTATGCGTCCAAAATTACTCGGAAAACGACACCTCATTTGACTTCATGACATCCTTAGAAAGTCTCATTTGAAAGCCCCTTTGATCCCTAAGGTGAAATTCGATAGTTCTGGGACTTCAACAACATGATTCTACGTCCAAAAATTCTCCCAAAACGGCACCCCACTCGATATCATACCCGAAAACCATCAAAAACCCCTCCCGTAGCCGCTTTTTAGGCCCACAGACCCCCACGGGTTTGGGCGACCAGGTTGAAAACCTTGTTAAGATGGATATGGGACCTCGAAAAATTGGATTTTGTGACCAAAATTACTCGGAAATCGATACCTTTTTCGACCTCCTGAGATCCTTTGAAAGTCCCATTTGTAGCCCCTTGAAAGCCCTATAGATCCCCACAGTGAAATCGGATCGTTCTGGGACCCCCAAAAATGGATTCTAAGTTCAAAAATATTTCGAAAACGACACCTAACTCGACCCCATAGCCGAAAACCATTAAAAAAAAAGTTTGTGCGATCTGGCTGAAAACCTTGCGGGCACAACTAGAAGGTAAACCGAGTATTTTGTCAAAGTTTCAGATTAAAAAAAAATCCTACTGCCCAAAATGGCTCGGGCGGCGCACAGTGCGTCAGTTGTATGGTCGCATTGGACAAAATTCTGATTTCCGCGGATTCCTATGGGAAATTTCTCGCTGATCACGAATATACCCCACATTAGGGGTCGCAGACCGGAACTTGACCGATTTTTTTTTTTTTTTTTTTTCACAAAACCCCTTTTTTACAGTTTTAATCATTTTTAGACGTAGAAACCAGTGAATTTAGCTCTCTAACCAAAAAACCCTCGGGAAAAACGTTGTTTGAAACTACATTTTCAGTCCATTGAGACCGCTAACCAAGCATCGAAGATGTTCTGATTTTTCATTTTCTGCGCCTTGAAATAGAAAAATTGTTATAACCCTCGAAGCCGCTGACTACCGCACCTGATCAAAGTGGTTTATCCTTCTTGAATACCTCAGAAATGAACCCTCACAGTTTGGGGGGAGACCATTTTTGACCATTTTGAGAATGGGTCCATCAAAGTTTCATAATTCGTTACGGATTTATGGGATCACTTTTAATAATAGTGCATTTTCCGTAACGAATTATGAAACTTTGATGGACCCATTCTCAAAATGGTCAAAAAAGAAATTTTCTTTGGACTAAATTATTATTTGAATCCTTATTATCGTCCTCTCAGTAGTTCAAAACATGGAGATCAGCTCGATCCGAAGTCACGAACATCACTGAAGATTTCACTAGGCGATATCGAATGTCGGTTAATAATATTAACCGACATCCGATATCGCCCAATGAAATATTATTTTAAGATTTGCAAGCGTAAACAAACGTCGAGTTCGTCGTTGAGATAAAGATATTTGTGGGGACAAAGTTTTCACGGTTTTTTTGGGGGTATTGGGGGGGGGGGGGGATATACGGACGGCATTTGGCAGCACTGACTCCAGTCATTACTGTAAGTATGGATGGATGGGAATTTTTTTAATATAGTATAATATACTATATTAAACAAATATAGTAGTTCAGACAAAGTATAGTAGATTACTATACATATTTTATAATATAATACTATATTATAGCTGGCCGGGCAACCCTACTCGGAAATCAGCCATAATATTATGTTATGGCTGTTTACTGTTTCCTGGTGCAAGCGTTTTATGAAAGACCATGTTGCTTCAATAGGCTGGAATAGCATTACAATTTGCATTGAATTAGAAAAATTCATTGTAATAGCAACATGCACAACAAAAAGTTCTGAACCTTTAAATATTTTGCCAAGTTTTGTTAAATATTTTTTGGCTACTTTGGAACTTGCAACCTACCGCAACAATATCAATGTTGTTTAGCCTCAAAATATCTCTAGATGGTTTTATAACAGCCTGTACATTTTTGATGCGGTCTAAAGAGAACGCATCTATTTTAAAATGAACGTCAAAGCCAAATTATAAATAATTATTTATAATTATAATCGTTAAATTATTTGCCACAGCTATAATATAGCTGTGGCAAATTATGTCGACTATTTGACGGTGCCGGATAAACTTATCAAGTATCAATTACCAGCGGAGGTTCTCTTTTATTTCCTCCTCATTGTTGGGGCTTAGACGAATTTAGCAAAAGATGATTTTGGCAAGAAACCGATCTCGAAATTTACTCTCCTCAGAACGACAAACTCAGACCGAACTTGAACCTTGGGAAAGGTTCAATAACTTGAATGTACGGGTTTATAATTTAGGAGAAACTTTTGCGATCCATGATCAATGGTGAACTATTCCACAAAATCAACAATCATCAGGGAAAACCACAATCCGAGGGAACAATCGACAGTTCTACAACATTTCGTCACAAGTTTCCTGGCGCATGAAAGCCATATAATTCATTGATAATTCTACCGATTCAAAAGGATTTATTTTTCAATTTCGGTTCATTTACTGAATAACCGACCAAAAGCGAATATTTTGTTCCGTTAGGATTTCAGCCCAATCGTCCCACAACGCGGGGATCTTTGGGGCACAATACATTCATAATAATTATGAATGTCCAAAATTATTTTGGAGGTCTTTGGAGGAAGGGAATACAATTACACCCATGTTCTTAAGACAATCAAAACATCCTATTTTTAATGATGTAGTGAAATAGTGATAGAAGCAGTGATGGAGCAAAATACTTAATGATTGTGTTGAAGTTTTCCGAGTTTTTATACAAGGTGAAGCGTACCAAATCACAATTTGATAATATCTATATCTGTATTGATAATACATATTATGCTGTCACATAGTCCGAAAAAACGCTGCAAATTTTAAACTAGGGTTTATTATTCTTTGATATAAGTTTCTCGTGCGAAAATTAATTCTGTGTCAATAAAAAAAGTTTGGAAAAAAGTTGTTTTTAATTTTTTTTTTTTTTTTTTTTTACTCGGAAAATGTTTGACCTCTTGGGATCTTTCAAAAATCCCATTTGTAGCCCCATGAAAGCCCTATAGATCCCCACAGCGAAATCGGATAGTTCCGGGACCACCAAAAAAATACTTCGATAACGACACCTAGCCAAAAGCCTTCAAAAAAACCCTCCCGTAGTCCCATTTTAGCCCCTTAGCCTCCCACGGGTTTGGGCGATCGGGCTGAAAACCTTGCGGGCACAACTAGATGGTAAACCGAGTATTTTGTCAAAATTTCAGATTTAAAAAAAATCCTACTGCCCAAAACGGCCCGGACGGCGGACGGACATTTCTGTTTTAGAATCTAGACCTCTTGAAACGGATAATGTCAAATTTGGAGGCCGATCGGAGTCGTCGACCTCCGCCGCGAAAACATAGGTGTATTATTCCAAGAATAATAAGCCAAAAAGAAAAAAAGTATAACATGGTTGAAATTTACCTACATCAAATAGTTCGACGTCGTATTCAACCATGTTACGTTATGGTGTGAAATTACCATTGAGTGGTGAATTCATTGAAGAATCTGTAATTATTATACTCGTACTACAATGTATGCACGTGAGGCAACTGGTTTAGAGAGCTCCAGTGAATATTTGTCGTCACCCTTTGAGAGTACCTACTTTATGACTTATCACCCATTCTTATCTTTGCTCGCTAACCGATTAGAGCTTACCTACTTATCTACTTTCTCGAGGCCGGCTCGGATAATACAAGCACCACTTCAGGCTTGAGTACGTTAGTTTTTACTGTCAAATTTTTTTTTTTAAATTTGAAAATAATTTGTTTAAAGCTCTTATAAAGTCCAATAAAACTCAATGCGCGAAACGATTCATTAAATCCTGTTTGAGCAAATTTTCTTGGGAGTTTCTGAATCGTGAAATGAGAAAATTCAGGAAATCGCGATTTTGGAGAAATTCAGCTCCCGAAAATCTGAACTGCTTTCGCTCCTCCCCCAGTATGGCCGTGTCTGCCGGAGTGCACCGTTGCATCTACATAAGCAAGCCCGAGAGGCTAGTTTACAATCAGATGCTGGCTTTTGGGAAGAAGTTCTGCCATTCATTTTCAGATGTAAGAACGGCGTAGGTGGCAGGGTACGTCAGAGCCATCCACGCATGTACAAAGGGGAGCAATGGAGGGAAAAATTCGCCCCTCTAAAACTCGCTTTACAAATCATGTTCGTCTTCGTTGTTGAACGCGTTGAAGTGTCTTTTACGTTCCGCGTGATGAATTTTACAGCTCATTAGGTCCTACCAGGTTCACCAAAAGATTGATTTGATGCCGGTCAGATTGGTAATTATGGTGCCATCAGTTGCGTTCCTATCAACAGAGTAGGAAATTACAATTATTGAGGTTCTCCTTATCGTACCGACCGGAAATTAGAAGAGGGGGAAAAATGGATGCCCTCCTCGCCACTACATCCGACACGGCTAGTTCCGTATCCATGGACTTCTACGTAGAGTTTTTCTGAATCCCGGGATCCTAGTATTTTTTGGAGCCAATCCCGGCATCCCGTAATTGAGAGTTTTTATTAAATGAACAAAATTTATTGAAAACAACGACAGACTTATTTATTTACAATAATAATTATTGTACATTAGGTAATACTAATTATTTACAATAATAATTATTGTACAATAATAATTATTGTACAATAATAATTATGGTACTTGTTTATTTACAATTATTGTAAATAAACAAGTTTTTCTTGCCTACTAACAAGTAATTATTACTTCTCTCACGAAAGGAAAATTTTACTTCTATACTTAAAAAATGTTCTCTTAGAAAGCTTAATGCAATCAAAGTTGGATCAGCCAATTTGCTTAATAAGCTAAGAAGCAAATCGGCTATAGTCGAAAGTAGCCCTGCTGCGGAAAAGACCCTCCTCAGCTTCTATGAAGGTCGGTGGGATGGTCCTACATTAGGGTTGCCATGTCGATTTTTGCGAATAAAGGACATCCAGTTCAAAGGACAAGAGAATAAAATAAAATAAAATGAGACCAGATTACCAGATGAGGACAAAAAATGAACGCTTTTAATCAATCGTCTGACTCCTGAAGCCACGCAAAACACAATGTGTACATGTCATGTACTTAGCGCATAGAGTTTACCAAACGTAGTGTTGGACGAGTTCTTTGCATCAGGAATTTAGTAAAGTTCTATAGATAACATGATCCAATAGAACGGTTTATTATATCTGCACAGGAAATAATACTGTAAATAATAATAATTTGTACAATAAATGCAAATCAGCAGTAAAGTATAAGTAAAGTTACCTTAGGTATACCTTGTAAACTGACCAGAAAAGATGGAACTTGAGGACTTTTTTTGCGTCCTTTTTTTGAAAGGACGCTTTGCCAAAAAAAAAAAAAAAGGACATAAAAGGGTCCTCCGGAAAAACGACATGTCCTCTTAAAGAAGGAATTATGGAAACCCTATCCTACATGCTCCGGTTGTGCCTAAATTGAAGCTGAATAACTGCTCTTCAACTTCATTCCTCATTACTTTCCTCGTGAGATGAATATTTTAGCCGATATTCTGTAAGTAAGACGGCTAAAACACAATTTCTAACTTTTTGGGGAAAATGGCCAATGAAGAAAGTATACAGTGTCGTTTTCGGCAGGGCGCGTATTTTTTGAGTTAGAAGCCAAAAACAGAAAAACGTCCAAACATTTCGTGGTTTTTTGAGCACCAAGCATTCTGCACAAGAATTTCGAAGCTGCAAACCTGGTCATTAGGGTGGTCACAAAAAATGAAAGTTAAAATTTCTTCCGCGCCAACCCGCTAAAATGTGCCATTTGATATAAAAATAGGATTCCAAAAGTTTCAGATCGATCGGATCACAAAAAGGTTGAAGTTTTGAAAAAATGGAATTTTTGGAAAAATTTCCCAGTTTTCCTCTATCTCAAAGACTATTTAATAGTGCTAGAAATCTTTGTGCTAGAAATCTGCGCTAGGTCTCATTTGATTCTGTATGTTGTTGGCTTCAACTTGTATACCCACGGACTTTGGGTATAAAACACTGCTGGTACCATCCCTGAAAACATACCAGGAAATCGGAACGTTTCGATTTTTTCCGTCCCAAGCCGTTTACAGTGTCCGGCGACTGGCCTGTCAAAAGATATTAAATATCTTTTGATGATTTTAGTATACCAATTTTGTATATTAAATCCAAACGGTGGTCTCGGCTTCCTTCATTTTCAAAATAAATAAATTAAAAAAAAAATAAATAAAGATAAATAATAATAATAATAATAATAATAATGATAATACTTACCTTATTATTATTATTATTATTATTATTGTTTTTCTTTTTCTTTTTTTCTTCAATCAATACGTATTTTATTGCCAAAGCCAAATTCATGTAGCAATCTTCTAATAATAAAACCAAGTTTTGAGTGGTTGACTGTTCCAGGATGACAACTCATTAACTCCCTAAGAATCTGATCATAGCAAGAGCCTTCGCACTATCAGTCCCTGTTTGGCCCGATCCCAAACATTCCTATTTAGATCCGATTTTAGTCACAGATTCTGTTGAGTAAGGCTACGGTTACTGCAGGCGCGAATTCTGACGTACAACAGTACGTTGTCGTTAGCAGTCCTACGATTTGAGCGTTCAAACTAGTTTGAAATTTTCGGCAGAACTCGGACTTCTTGTAAACCGAAACCGTTAGTGCTAAGACCGCGTTTCGTCCACATTTTCCGCATCACGCCACGGAGGAACTGCTGCGGTAGTGTTTTAGGATCTGCAGTTAATTCTGAGGTCTTCCACATTTTTAAGCGACCACCGCACAGTCTTTTGAATCGCCAATCTGGCTGGACAAATCTGGCCCCTTGCGTTTGTAGTACGTGATCAATCCAAAAATGTTTCCTCGCATATTTTTCATCGTAGAACACGTTTTTAGAGTCAAAATAATGCTAGAGTTGGCTATGTAGCGAATATTAAAGTTGAAAACAGTACGAAGATAGGGTTTACGAAACTTGCGCATGATACGCATTTATATTTATGTTATGTAAAGGTAGGTATAATGCAATAGTTATGAAGAATTGCTCAAATAAGAAAACATACAAAACCAGATCAATTAAACGAGGCATTTTCTTCGATTATTCAAAAAATGATTAACACAATGTGTCATGCTGTATGGAAATTCAATACTAGCAGCATCCCTATTCAAAAAATGATTAACACATGCTGTATGGAAATTCAATACTAGCAGCATCCCTACTCCCATATTTCCTAAGCTTTGCATCTGTTGCACAGACAAGTTCCTCTGAACTGCGGTGATCGATTACATGTTTAAGTTTTCTTTTCCGAGTTTTGAGACAGGACATTTCGAATGGTTTTGAATGCTTTCACTTCTTGTTGAAGGTCCAACTTCTTCACGTACCTATCTCGAATTGCGTTTCGAGCCACTGTTTCCTCTTAAATACAAATCGATAGTAGTTGGAATGGCTGTTTTATCCAATAACGCCTAAGGACTTTCAAGAAATTATTAATTTTGGACACTAATTCATCGTTGGCCTGAGAACTCCAAATTGGAACACTTTGTGGAAATTGAATCCAACATTTCATCACAGCCGCCTTCATCACAAGTGCATGCTTCGCTCGGAGTTCTTCGAACAATTCGCCATAGGTGAACGCATTTTGAGTTTCTGTAAATATTAAAAACAAGTTGACACTTGATGACGGCAAAACGTATTGGAAAAGTTTTCGGGATATTTATAGTTCATGATCCTGAAGGTTTTATAAAGTTCCCAATGGTTCCCTACAAGTTATCTGCTCGTAATTACGAAAATTCACACCGATTCTGACTAATTTAGGTTTAAAATTGTCGGCGCTTTTCTTTTTTTTTTTTTTTTTTTGAAGACCAATCTTAGGCAGTAAAACGTTCGCTTACCATTAGTTGAAGACCCCATGATGCAACAAATGCAGTAGGTAGGAGAAACGTAAATTGGAGTTGCTCATTTCCTGCTGCGTACAACCAGTGTCAATCAAGTACTCGATACTAATTTTTTTTCATTTTTGTCCAGCTAGATTGCTGATTCAAAACACTGCACCGTTTCGATTTTTAAAATATCGATACTTTTCCGTAAAGTTCCCAATTTTAATGTATCCACAGAAGCAACGGGTACATTACACAGTATCATACTAATACTAAGGCAAATTTTTAATACATCTAAATTAACCCAATGAAAGTTGACAAGTTGGAACTTTATATACCAGAAACGATCGAAATAAGTTGCTGTGACTTTGAATATACCGCGGCAGACATTTATTCATAAGTCACAGCCACTTATTTCGGTATTTTCTGCTGTAACAACAGTACCGAATATCATTTGTTTGAAACCTATGTTTTCGCGACGGGGGTCGACGACTCCGATCGGCCTCAAAATTTGACATTATCCGTTTCAAGAGGTCTACATTCAAAATCCGAAATGTCCGTCCGCCGTCCGGGCCGTTTTGGGCAGTTGTGTACTAAGGAAACTGCTTTTGAGACCTGAAGGCATATTAACAGGTCCCCCAAGGGGACTCCACCACACGGGGTCTGAACCTTCCGTGGGCTCCACTCCCTAGCGGCCCCACAACCCCCTCGAGACCAACCCGATAGCCGGGGGGGGGGGGGGGGGGGCAAGGACACAGGGATGACCCCCAGACCCAAGACCGCGGGCTCCCCCCCGCCCGGTTTTGGGCAGTAGGAATTTTTTTAAAAATCTGAAATGTTGACAAAATACTTGGTTTACCATCTAGTTGTGCCCGCAAGGTTTTCAGTTCGATCGCTCAAACCCGTGGGGCGCTATGGGGCTAAAATGGGGCTATGGGAGGGGCTTTTTGAAGGCTTTTGGCTATGGGATCGAGTTAGGTGTCGTTTTCGAAGTATTTTTGGACGTAGAATCCATTTTCGGGGGTCCCGAAACGATCCGATTTTACTGTAGCGATCTATAGGACTTTCATGGGGCTATTAATGGGATTTTTTAAGGATCCCAGGAGGTTAAATATTTTTCGAGTAAAAACCTAAATACTTAATTGTTGAAAAAACATTTTTGAAAATAAAAAAAATTTCAAAAAAATTTTTTTTTAGATATATAAATCCAAATTTTTTTCATTGACAGAATTAAATTTCTGCACAAGTAACCTTTATAAAAGAATAATAAACCCTAGTCTAAAATTTGCAGCGTTTTTAATTTTTATTTCTTATTTTACTTAATGAAGATACCGGTTTTTTCTATAAATATAAACATGGTTTTTAATAAAAGTCGGTTACCGCAAAAAGATTTGAAAAGAGAAAGAAAACTCAAATTTTGGCATCTCATGTATTTATCTCAAAAAGTATCGATAGCTAGGTACTCAAAAATGACGTTTCATTTCGAAAACGTTTTTCAATTTTTTTAAATGCTTTTTACTTGAAAAATATTCGACCTCCTGGGATTTTTCAATAACCCCATTTGTAGCCCCATGAAAGCCCCATAGATCGCCACAGTGAAATCGGATCGTTCCGGGACCCCCAAAAATGTATTCCACATCCAAAAATACTTTGAAAAAGACACCTAACTCGATCCCATAGCCAAAAGAGTTCAAAAAAACCCTCCCGTAGCCCCATTTTAGCCCCAAAGTGCCCCACGGGTTTGGGCGATCGGGCTGAAAACCTTGCGGGCACAACTAGATAGTCCACCGAGTATTTTGTCAAAATTTCAGATTTAAAAAAAAATTCCTACTGCCCAAAACGGCCCGGACGGCGGACGGGCATTTCGGTTTTGGAATCTAGACCTTTTGAAACGGATAATGTCACATTTTGAGGCCGATCGGAGTTGTCGACCCCCGTCGCGAAAACATAGGTGTATTATTCCAAGAATAATAAACCAAAATGTACCCATTTAAAAATATTTGATCAACATTTGTTCAAATTATATTAAGAAATAAATGTATTGAAGGGAGTGAGATGGAGCCATTCTCTACAGCTGGGTGGGTGAGCCATCGGGAGGGAGAACTTGCTGAAAGAAAGAGAGTGAGTCAATAGTTTCATCACCCAAATTTGCTCGGAGATGATAGCAGAAATACCCTACTCTAGAGAATGCTCTCTCTGACTCCACACTCGTGGGTGGAATCGTCAAACAAAATGGGTAATATATGCAGTGGCGTATAATATTATTATACTCCACTGCATATTATGCAAAATGGAGATATGGCCCCCCTCTTTTCCCTCAGATAGATTAGATACCACAAGAATAGCAAAAATATTGTGAACTACTGTAGAGTTAAACAGCACAACAAGGAGGACTTATGTGAATCACAGGCAATGAGAATAATATTATGTTATGTTTCACAGTGTGCAGGCTGTGATGAATCACAGCCAGAAAACGCGGTTTTTTTGAAACGAGAGGAATCCCGCATTTTTTAAAAGTAGTTTTTAGGAGTTAGTAGCTCTATCATGATGATGGATCACCCTCTTGTCATCCCACAATCAACGTCGACCTTGAAAAAGTACACGGGTTGTCGAGGGAGGAATTTTAGCATAATCGCCAAAAGACCCTTCGTATTCTTCCCCCTTCCATCAAGGGTCAACAACCTGTTATATGTGCAAGACAAGAAGTTCTGTACCGTTGCAGCATTACCGGTTTTATTTGTCTCCCTTTGGACACAACGTCAAATTTCAAAATCTCAAGAGTTATGCCCTCCTTATTAAACCATCTTTGTGCAGTGCAGTTTGGCTCGGTGTGTGGGGTTTTTCAATGCCTTTGCCCCTCAGCTTGACAAAGTTGCTATGCAAAGCTTTTATCTTCGGTTGACAAAGCTTTCCTGCTCTAAGCCCTCTCTCTGGAAGAGTTTCACAAGAAAACCAGAAGTGCAGTTTGTTGGTAGGTTGTTTTGTGTTTGATCTTTGCCTCCTTTGTGTTAGTGTAAAGCTAAGTCATTCCTCTTTTTTCCAAGTGATTGCATGCCAAGTTACCCACTCATGTTGGTCATTCGTTTAAACTAAGACTTACATTAAAAATATTGAAGTATTTTATACCTACCCCGCTCATGCAGTTCACATGCAAGCCGGCAATAACTTTTTTGTGTACTTAACAAAATGAATTGGAAAAACTGAAGTGTTACTTTTATCAATGATTTGTGGTAGGTAGTTCCTAACAGTTTTATTGCGCTGGGAATGTTTGAACGCATCAATGGCATAATACTAAATATTATTGTTGGGGACAAATGATAGACTGGGTGATGGGTGTTTACCTCTTGTGTGGGAAAATTCACATAAGCTTTCAAAGTACTATTTCCGTTTTTATATTCGTGGAGGGGGTCGAAAATTTTAATAGGCCTCAAAATTAGTCCCCACGTGATCATGGGACTGCTGATGGCGGTTAATCACTAATGTAGTTACTGTGCGATTCATTCAAGAGAAACCTGCGCTAACTCGCTTCTGGAATCCGATATTCAAAACCGACAAATCTTAGAGGGCTTGTTTTGACAGGAAGCGTGGGCGAGTGGGTGTTTAAAAATATTTTGGCCGGCTGAAGACTCAAGTCACCTGTTCCGTCTTATCTTATTGGTGTTGGCTCAAAGACTGCATAATTCACACCGCTTATGGGCTCGTGGAATTTCTTTTTCCACCCAGAGGAGAAATCTATGGTTTCCATGTTGCACCTTTTTTTTTTTTTTTTTTTTAACTTGGGAATTTCTAACATCAACCTTCACAACTTCCGCGCAGATGGCTGCGGCGATAAACCTAGAGGGGGTCGGTAGGGAAGATGGGGAAATGAAGGGGCTTCCTACAAGCAAAGGTTTTCCTATTAGTAAAAGTGATGCCAACATGTGTAGGTACATACAGAAGACCAATACAACCAACTCACCGAAAAAAATGTGATTTGTTGTTATAAATTAATCAAATGGAGAGGGAAAGTACCTTTTATCAAGAGTGCTTATGTGTGAGTGAAATAATATTGCCACGTCTGAAATAGCAACTTCCTTTTGTTAAGAAAAACTAAGTTTACTTGACGAATCGAAATCTCCAATCAAAAGATGGTACCTATTCCCATTCACTAATAATTCTAGTTTGACTCTCCATTCTAATAATAGTCCGACTGTTATTCACTCTAACGTAAATCTTATTTTCCCGGCGGGTGGCGATTTAAAAAAAATTTAAACCGTGTTTTCTTTTGTCATAGAAAGTGATGCAATATATACTGCCAACGCGAGTTAAGTCAGGGGTCCTCGCGAGGTAGGTCGCGAGGTTATTACACGTACGCTGAAGTTGAGATAACGCTTTTCCATTTCTACGGTATTGGTTTGAGTTCGACCCTCTCGTATTGTAGCCGTCGTTATTGGGATTGGGGCTAGTCGAAACCTCCTTGAAACGCCTTATTGCTGGAGCTACTGAAGAATTTATCATCTTAGATGATCAAAATGCATTCTCCAAAGGCTCTGAAATATGGATAGAAATATATAACGTTTCTCTACAGCATTCTATACACGTATAACCATCAATATTATTATTATTATTATTTTATTTTATTTTTAAATTTTCTGTTAGCAATCAACCTCTGTGTTCGTGAGTTTTGGTTCGCCTCTCTATGCTGGACGTTTCATGCTTTAAATTTTCAGATTCGAAAGTTGCAATTTCCTTACCGCCGTCCACGCCGGAAATCTGAAAACTCCAGCTAAGCTGCCAAGTGTGGTTATTTTAGACAGATACATTTTTAAGTGTTTCGTTCATTTCCAACTACTTTACATCCGTTGTAATCGTAAGAGTATAATATACTATATTCTAATATATACTAGAATATATTATATTCTCCTAATTAGAATTATTATCTAACCCTTGTTTAATTGACAAAAGTCACTTTACAAATTGATATAATTAAATTACAACTGTTGTAATTCACATTTAATGAGAATTACGCAAATGAGCGATTTGTTAAGGCCGAGTCTCTAAAGGAAAGGTTCATGTGAGCTGAAAAACTGGTATACTTAGAAAGTAAAACCTGATATTGGGGCAACATAGTTTCATTATTTGCTTCATGATTTGTGAGTTGTTCATTGCCACGGTTGCTAATTGCCGATCGCACTTTGACTCGATCTGCATTCGCGTCGCAATATTGGACCTATAGACCTGAACATTTGAGGGTTGACACCTTAGACCTCTGGAATTTGCTGTTTAGTTTCAATATGTTGTTAGAGCAGCTGAGACCAATGGAAGCACTCTTAGAGCAGTAGAACTTGCATTTGGAGACCCAGCGGCGGCCAAGTGACGCATATCCCGAAAATCTTGTAGTATATTACGTTTTTCGACCTGCCGAGTACAATGAGAGTTGCTCTCATTTTTTTTACACCCCCCCCCCCCCCCCCGACAAAGCTAAAAAAATATGGTGGGGCAATATGGCTAAAACCCTACTGTAGCGTATACTGGTAAACCAACTGGCATGTGTGTTTGGTGTGGTGTGTTCCTACATGACATTTAGGTACACACCCATGTCATGTTGGATGTTCTGTATGTTTACAACATGTATGTTGTAATGTTTTTCCTATTAGATTATTAGGTATGTTGTGTGGGTGGCGGAATGCGTCCAGTGCAGCGTCCATGGTTACGCCGCCAGTGATTTTGGAGGAAGCAGGAGGGAGTACAGGTGGAGATTCATCATAGGCATGACACAATTTGTGGTGATCTGCTGGCACTGAACATGCTCCAGCTGCAGAAATGGAGGATCTGGGTTCCTGAGGACTTCCTGATGAGTTGGGGTATTCTAAGTCTGGCAGATCCTTGGAATGAACGGGAGAAAACTGACGTACCCTGCACGAAGGGGACAGGGTGGCCCCGTGGACTAAGGCGTCAGTGAAACGCCTGTTTAAAAATCAGCCTGGTTCGAATCTGGGGACAAAGACCAATGTTTGAGCAAAATGACCATTCACCTCTGAACTTTTCAAAGTTTATGTGAATCCTAGCAGAGGCTTCTTGTCTTCAACGCAGAAGATCTGAGGAACAAAAGTTTACACTGTAAACAAACTTCTGGTGGACCCGTAAAAACATGCCTACGTTTGCTGAGAACGTTAAACTAGCCACACAATCTGCGAGCCCTTGGGGGCTAAGGACAGGATGGGGGAAGTATCATTCTCCCCAAACCCCTCCCAGAAGACGGAAGTATTTGCCTGTTTAGCCGCTATATTATAAGATACCTAGGAGAAGGTATTACTAAAAAAGTAGAGTGCATTTTTTATTATAAGAATGATGAAAATTAGTACGAAATATTTTGCACAATGGGAAAACGTGCTGTTAATGAAGATTTTAGGGGAATGAGCAGAGGAGTCGCTAATAGTCCGTGGTAGAAAAACATGTGATGTAGGAGTCAGGATCCACAACCAACAAGAAACTTCTACTCCCAACAAGCAAAATGTCTGAACTTTACAGGTGAAACAGGGCTTGTATAGATTCGGACAATGTCAAGCATGTCATACTTCGAGGTAAACGAGGAAAGGACTGAGGCATGAACCGTCCGTCCTTATTACTGCTTTCCGGGATGTAGAGTTTCGCAGAACACGTTTTCACTGGACATCTCCACTTGAAAGCTTCACTCATCGTGTATCAGGCGAATCTGCCGAACCTTCTCCAATAACCAATGACCCAGTACCCGGTGGAGTTGATACGAAGTTCACTTGCAAGGAGAAAGTAAACAAGTGGAATCGCAAGTTAGGATGGCTAATGAGGTCCCTCCGGTGGAACTGCAACCAACCATCGCTCGCGGGAAATGGTGGGGGGGTCTCCTTCTCCGCACGTCACAATCAACGGTTGCGAGGATTTCGTTCCTCACTCATTTTGACTATTTTCACCATTAGTTGGTCAGATCGGGTGCAATGACGCGCAAGTGGGGAGCAAAGTGAGCTCTCTATAATATAGAGAGCTCATAATATGAGTCGAGTGTGTTGGGGAGTCGTAGCTCAATCGAGACCGTGGCCGGGTGTCGTGAATGACGGAGTGTGTTCGAGTCCCGCAGCGGGCTAGATAATAATTAAAATCGACTTTACTTTACTTTCTACGTATGGGTCGAGTGTGCGAGCGAAGCGAGGCCTCTGCCTGCGGCTAGTAACCAATCATGATGGATCTTCAACCAATTTCATCATTATTTTTTTAGGGAGTGCCGTAATTAGCCGTAAATCGTGTAATAAGGGCTAGTAGATGCTGGAATATTAATTGAGTTTATAATTTGTTTGTAAGCTCATTTGAACCATGAAATCATTTAATTCGTAATATGAATGACTAAATCTTAGATAAGCTATCGTATGCCACTGACAGTATCAATTAATAATTTCTTACTCAGCGTTCTCGTTTCCTCCCCCCTCTCTCCATAAGCTGTTTAGATTGGTGTGGATTGAAATAAAACAATAACAAATCTCGGATGATAAATTGGTAATGAAAATCCCCAGGCTGTTGGTTATCTCATTTCTTTCGGTCAACATTTATCACAAGTGACCCGTTGATTTACACACCCCTGACATGCTTCTCAATCGTGGAAGAAGTGTGGATTTCTAGGTTTGTTCCAGGTCTGACTGCGTCTGTCGACAGAAGTTGGACAGCTGTCGACAGAACCCGACCGCACATGCTTGAGCTATCGGTTTCCGTCCAACTTACGATCGACCTGGAACAGCAGTTACTAAACTGCGCATGTCTCCGGCGATTTCTGTTAACATTCCGTCAAACCTGGAACAAACCTTCTGTTTACATTAAATGTAAACATAATTTGAAACACCATGAAACAAACAAATCTTTTTTGTTTCATGGTGTTTCAAATTATGACGGCTGGGGCATTTTGAAAAGAGAAGTAGAGAGTTTTGTCGCCCACGTGGATCCATGTGGCTGACAGTTTTGATGTGCGTCGAATATGCAGAATCTGCTTGTTAGCACCAGATGTTGAAAATCAGATTGTGATGACATTTAAAATCCGATTATGATGTTAAATAGTCACTATTTATTTATTTGTCACAGAGATCCTGTTTTTCTAGGCGTTTTGTCGTTATATTCAAGTTTTGTTAATCAAGTGGATTGAATCGATGAAGTATAGTTAATTTTGAGACAGGTTTAGTTGGTTTTTTTTGTTTTGGTTTTTTGCGTTTTGGCTGGGAGTTCTTTCCAATATTATTCAATCTCACAATATTGAGCTCAAATATTATTCTACTAATTAATGACTAGTCTTGTCATTTGACCTTTTTACCTGAGGATTAATTGGCTATTCCCTTTCGTTCAATTCTCTTGACAGCTACGGGACGTTCATTTAATTTTAAATGTCGGATTAATAGATAGATAATATTAATAAGGAGTTGGTGAAAGGTTTGGCCGAACAAACCAAATGCAATGGCACGTCCTTGGTGCAGCCGTTGGGGGCTATCCAACTCCGCCAAAGTCCAGCTAATTAGGAATGGAAACGTGTCTTGGTTATTTTTTTTTAAATTGATAGACGGCGACCCAATAATACTGAAAATGGGTTTAAAACACTAACTGCAAGTCGTACGAATTTATAAAATGTATGGAAAAATTGCAATTTGAATTTTGTCGGAAACCCGAGGTCAGCTCCTATTGGTCGACGAGTTGGCCACCATTTAAAAAACTAAAAACTGAAGGATCGGTAACGTCGAATAAGTTAATTTATATAACGAATAAGTTGAGTAAGTACGCACGATCACATTCGCAGCAAAGCGCACACGGCCATTTTCGCGTTACTCCAGTGTCAGTAGTGCCAAACACCAAGAAAATAAAGAAAAAAAGTTGAAAATCGACCCGCACTCTGGTGTCTTTGATTGGGAACCGGAACTAGTGTAGGTGACGTCACCTACACCGGTTTTTAAATCGGCCAGAACTACTTGAGATGATTATAAACTACGTGAAAGACTTTTTGTCACAAAAATGATGTATTTTTCCCTGTTTGACTTCTAACAACGTGGTACAGGATGATTTAACCCGAAATTCGGGTGCATTTCCATTCCTAATTCAAGTGAAAACATCCCAACTCCGCCAGCGATGCGTTATCGGGTCAATGTGGGGACTACCATCTCTGCCAGCTCAGTTCCAGTGATTCCCTGGTGTGGGTGTTTGCCCTTTACATCAACACTTCGACTGGAAAGAGAAGCAAGAAGAAGTTGAGCGAAATAGGTAACTAGCTTCACTGGGCCTTTGACAGTGGAATGCCAAAATCCCAAAATTGGGGAATCCAGAGGATCCTGAAAATCTAGAGATCCAGGAATTCAAGATAAATATCCAGAGATTCATAGATCTGGAGATAAAAAATTCAGAATTCTGAGATTCTGAATCTCAATTCGGGAGTTCACTGAACCTGAGATCCTGGACTCCGGCGATCCATACCTCCAAAAATCCAGAAATCCATGGATCTAGAAGTCCAGAAATCCACGAACTCCAGGAAAGATCCACAGAGCCAGAAATCTAGGAATCCAGAGATCTAGTGATCTAGAAATCCAGGGATCCCGCGGCACTAACAGGTGTGAAGCTCCTTTCGCTGCCGGTTTCGGACCCATACCTTCTATTGGAGGAGTTGATCACTGGCAGAGTTGGATGGTCCCCCAGCCGTTGTCCACGTGGATCTTCCGTTAACAATAATTTCTTGCTTACACAATCAAATAGCTTTCCAAAAACAACTCTTATATCTCATAGCTGTCATTAAATTATTTTTATTTACTCACATCTCCAGACTAGTCGTTGTTGTGGTTTTATGTAAACATGAAACAATCATTTTGTTTTGAGAGGCGTTGAACTTTGTTTATCCATGTTCCCATAGAATCGTTGGTTCAACTCTGATATCATTTACCGCTTATAAATAAGCTGTTGCTAGTTGGTGAAAGATTAGTTCAGCCTTTCTTGTTCAGTTTGGTTTGAGGTTTCTCACTTAGTGCAGCGTCTAATAAATTTTCATTCCATTTGTTCAAAGCTTTCAGTATTTTGTAGTGGTGAGTGGAACGATGTTTATTCAGTTATCAACTTACGCGATTTTATGTGATGCCCCTATTTATTTTTAATGCATTCTTCAGACGCAGACAAATATGGGGCCTTTCGCTCGCATGATATTGTGTTCTGGATCTATCCGTTAGTCCGCATTTCCTCGTTGTAACCCCACTGTTTTGGCCCTAATTCATTGACATGTTCTTGCTTTCGGAATCTTTGCAAATCAACAGCTAATGATTCCCACATTATCAGGTTTATTTGAGTTTTATTGCGATGGTGAAGCAACTAAAAAATGCGGGCTCACCATGAAGTGTAGAATCACTGAATGATTTTGGGAAGGAGAAAAATTATTCGCAAGTCTCCGGGTAAAACGGACCTCAACCTCGGAATAATTCATTTTTACGATCGCCACGAGCAGCCTATGAAGCCACGTGCCTGACTTCGACTACATGTCCTTCGGGCCGTAATAAAACTGCCTATGGCGGCACCTGTTCAGCTCAAATTATAACTTTTACACTGAGTCGATTTTTTTTTATCGGCAATATTTTTTATCAACGTGGTAGAACTTTCGGTGCCGCACAGTTCTAAAGCGTTTTCATCCTTTTGAAATGTTCCGGGCCCCGTTGCTGCAATTTTGATGATGCAGCTGATGGAGCGCTGCTTTTAGTTCTTGACATGCCCTCGTTCTTGGCTGGGCGCCTCAACTAAAACCGTGAACGAGACAAGTAACTCAAGACTTCTTGTTATGGGCACTGATGGAAAAATTGGGCAGTGATGGAAAAATTCCCGGGAATTTATTTTTGGCAATATTTCCCACTCGGGAATTTGGGTTTATTATTCTTGGAATCATACACATATTTAATCGCGGCGGAGGTCGAAAATTCAGATCGGCCTCAAAGTTTGACATTATACGTTTCAGTATGTCATGATTCCAAAACCTAAATGTCCGTCCGCCGTCCGGGCCGTTTCGGGCAGTAGGAATTTATTCAAAAATCTGAAATTTGGGCAAAATACTCGGTTTGCCATCTAGTTGTGCCCGCAAGGTTTTCAGCTCGATCGCCCGAACCCGTGGGGCTAAAAAGGGGCTACGGGAGGTTCATTTTAAGGGTTTCGGCTATAGGGTCGAGTTAGTCGTTTTCGGAGTATTTTTGGACGTAGACTTCATTTATGGGGGTCCCAGAACGATTCGATATCACCCTGGGGATCTATTGGGCTTTCATGGGGCTGCAAATGGGATTTTTGAGGGATCCCAGGAGGTAAAATATTTTCCAAGTAATTTTGGACTCATCCGTTTTTGAGGTCCCACATGTTTGCGAACAATGTAAAGATTTTTTTTTTATTTCAAAAATATTTTTCACATAGAATTAATTTTTGCACAAGTAACCTTCATCAAAGAATAATAAACCCTTGTGTAAAACTTGCAGCTTTTTTTTGTTTTCCTCCTTAAAAATGATTTTGACTATTCCTTGATCGTTGAAGGAGTAATCCGTAAGTATAATATACTTATATCATTGATATTATCATAGTGTACCACTCTAGTAATAATAGGATCCGTGAACAGTACTTATTAAGAAATTGATTCCAAGGTAACTGAAAACAATTCGCTGAAATAGCCCATTCGCATAAAATATAATTTTAGCTGCGATTTTCAATGAAACGTAAACATACTTTTCATTGTACTTACTCTTTATTGAAGTGTTTTTAAAATAATAGGCTATTATTTAAAAATTAAAAATAGCCTTAAAAATATGCTATTTCAGCTATTTCGTTTCGTGTGCGAAGTAAGTGCGAAGAAGAAGATTAAAAAACAAGCAACAAAGGTACGGCCAAACAACCAATCAGAGAGTGGAGCTTAATGGGGCTGAATTCAAAATGCCCAATAATCACTACCTAGTCATTTTCTCTGTTCAGAAACTAATTTCTTATTGCTAATCGCACTGAGTACCTTGTTTGTTAATACGTTCGACAGAATTGCTACATTTCTTTGACTTTTTTCCCTTACCTATTACTTACAAAATTTAATTTAATTTTGTAACAAATCTCTCCCCCCCCCCCCCGCCTCTTGCCTTATTCCTCAACCACAGTAATCAATCACGATTTAAATCCCGACCCACACACCAAGTTTCATCAAGATCTGTTGACGGGAAGTGATGTTAATTTACCCCACCCTCATTACCCCTCTCCCTTTTATTTGTAAAAATTTTAATCCCCCAACAGGAACTCTGATACCAAACCTGACTTACATCCCAAATTTCATTGAATTCGGTTGACCTGTACGAGTGTCTACAGGCGAGAAAAAAAAAAGCTGCAAATTTTACACAATGGTTTATTATTCTTTGATATAGATACATGTCCAAATATTAATTCTTCAATTTTTTTCAGAACAATTTTTTTTTTTTTTTTTTTTTTTACTCGGAAAATTTTCGACCTCCTGGGATTTTTCAAAAATCCCATTTGTAGCCCTTAAAAGCACTATAGATCCCCACAGTGACATCGGATCGTTCAGGGACCCCCAAAAATGGATTCTACGTCCAAAAGTTCTTCGAAAACGACACCTAACTCGATCCAATAGCCTTCAAACTACCCCTCCCTTAGCCCCATAGCGCCCCACGGGTTTGGGCGATCGGACTGAAAACCTCGCGGGCACAACTAGATGGTAAACCGAGCATTTTGTCAGAATTTCAGATTTAAAAAAAAACGCTGCAAATTTTACACAAGGGTTTGTTATTCTTTGATATTTCTGTGTCAAAAGAAAATAATTTGGAAAAAAATTTTTTTTGTATTTTTTTTCAAAAAACTTTTTTTTTGGATTTTTTTTTCAAAAAAATTGTTTTTTTTAAACATTCTTTATTCTTTACTCGAAAAATATTTAACCTCCTGGGATCCTTCAAAAATCCCATTTTTAGCCCCATGAAAGCCCTATAGATCGCAACAGTGAAATCGGATCGTTCCGGGACCCCAAAAAATGGATTCTACGTCCAAAAATACTTCGAAAACGACACCTAACTCGATCCCATAGCCAAAAGCCTTAAAAAATCCTCCCATAGTCCTATTTTAGCCTCATAGCGCCCCACGGGTTTGGGCGATCGGACTGAAAACCTTGCGGGCACAACTAGATGGTAAACCAAGTATTTTGTCAAAATTTCAGATTTTAAAAAAAATTCCTACTGTCCAAAACGGCTCGGACGGCGGACGGACATTTCGGATTTTGAATGTAAGACCTCTTGAAACGGATAATGTCAAATTTTGAGGCCGATCGGAGTCGTCGACCCCCGTCGCGAAAACATAGGTGTCTTATTCCAAGAATAATAAACCAAAATTCCTACTGCCAAAAATGGCTCGGACGGTGGACGTCGGATGGACATTTCGGTTTTGGAATGTGGAATAGGCATTTGAACCTCTTGAAACGGATAATGTCAAATTTTTAGGCCGATCGGAGCCGTCGACCTCCGTCGCGATTACATAGGTATATTCTTCCAAGAATAATAAACCAAAATTTAAAAAACAAAACAAATTGCTGTATAATGTTTTGGCAGTTTTGGGACGTCGAAAAAATGGATTATGCGTCCAAAATTACTCGGAAAACGACACCTCATTTTAACTCCTGGAATCCTTAAAAAATCATGTTTGTAGCCCCATGAAAGCCCCACAGATACCCACGATGAAGTCGGATGGTTCTGGGACCCCCAAGAATGGATTCTCCGTTCAAAAATACTTCGAAAACGGCACCAAACTCGAACGTATAGCCGGAAAACTTCTAAACCCCCTCCCGTAGCCCCTTTTATATCCCCACAGCCTTGGGCGATCGGGCTGAAACCCTTGCGGGCACAACTATTCGGTAAACCGAGTACTTTGTCAAAATGTCTGATTTAAAAAAAAATCCTACTGCCCAAAACAGCTCTGACGGCGGACGGACATTTCGTTTTTGGAATCTACGTGTTTCGAAACGGATGATGTCAAATTTTGAGTCCGAAGAGAATGTTCGACCTGCGCCTTGATTACATAGACATTTGGTTTATTATTGTTGGAATTAATACACCTTTGTATTATTCCAACAATAATAAACCAAATGGAACAAAGAGTCAAAACATCATGTCATGATTTTGTTGATAAAAGGTGTCTAACCGTTCAAATTTGGTCTATTTGTAGACAGGGCACTAAGACTTAGTGAGCCCTTTTGATGCCCCACACCGAATATCGAAAAAAAGCGTCTCGCTTGATGAATGCAAAACCTCTTGAATCACCTTTAAAATCAGTCTGGCTCAGTGGAGAGACGAAATCGCGTATCTCTGATTTAGTAAACAATGGTACGAACCTAAAATACCTGTTGGCATGAGTCTGTCGACGGTAAAGAGTGGATATTATTCAGAAGGGAAGAGAAAGTTCATGACCTTCCATAATATGGGCATTATGTGAATGGGCAAGAACGGCGTAAACGTTGGCAGGTTGAATTTTGAATAAGCACTGTTTGAAAGAAGAGCACGTGTGAAGAGACATTGTATTGAACTTATTGTTGACTTGTTGGGTCATGTTTATAGCCGGTGAACAGACTGAATGGCCACCGAAAATGGCGTGTGAATCAGGTGAACTTGGCTAGACAAACAAGAAATTCGATAGAAGAGCTGAGTAGTGGGGAGAAGCGGATACGTGAAATTCTAGAAACAAGATTCCCCAAGACTTTCCCACAAGATAAGAATGCGATGCAGATCCTGGTGGGTGGGAGGGGTGTGTTGGTCTTGAAGGATGGGTTGGGGAGGGGTGGGGGGTCGTGAATGAGCCACCAGGGCACCACTGCCTCCCTCCTTCAGATCAATGATACGCCGTTTAAAAGGGCCCGACTGGGTGATGCAATGCACCACCTCAACAGCCTCCCACACAGGAAATCGAGAAGACGCTTGCGGTGCAAATCAGTCTGACCGGCGCAACACTCAGCCCCGTAGAGAGGGGGGGGGGGGGGGGGCACTGGACCCGTTGCCCCCGGGCCCGGCTTTCGTAGGGGGGCCCGGATTTTCTTGAGAACGTTTTTTTTTTTTTTTTTAGGAGGCAAAATGGGAAAAGGGACAGATCAATAAAGGAAAAATTTGCATAGGTACCTTTTTTTTTTTTAGGGGGCCCGAAGAATTTTGCCCCCGGGCCCGGATTTTCTCTCCACGGCCCTGGCAACACTGCATAATTTTGGATCGGTGTGGTTCCATGTAAATAGTAGTTTGGATAGGCTGTATTGCACTTTATTTTGATATCCGATGATATAAAGTAAACCTTAACGCTTCAAATTTGACTCTTAAATTACGTTTTTCGCATGGACCAACTAAACCTAAGTATATTTATAAAATATCTCAGTTACATCACTTGAGGTCGAAAATAAAATCAAAGGGGCCAAGAATAGGTTCAAGATATATGTCCAAGTATTTATTCATTTTAAGAAATATGATGTTTGGTTCCTTCAACGTTAGGATAATTCTGAAAGGGGGATATCAATCGTCAGGCCTGTGAATTATAAAATGAAATGTTGAGCTTCCAACAACAAGATACCGCCAATAAACCTATGTTGGTAGACAAATTTTGTCCCAACCATTTGGTGTAGTTCATAAGCGCTAATCCCGTCTAATGATGCTTCAATCTCATACCAAAAGCGCCAGGTGAGTCCTCATATCTCATTAAGTTAGATATAATTGATTTAAGTGAGATTAATTGTCAGAAGCGCCAGCTTAAGTTCAAAAGCACGTTGTTTTTTCCCCCGAGGGTCTCCCCGTTTGAAAATGTACCCGTCCCATGCCCAAGCATACCTGATTCTCCGCCCTCCTTCGCACGTTCCCTCGCCCCCTCAAAAACTCTACTATAAGGTCGATCTACACAATGCAGTGATGTCAGTGAATCCTCGGCTGTCAGTGCTCCGTGCCCTTCAATTGCATCAATGATAAATTGTCCACGCACCAGCGATACATGCCGCACAGAGCACTGATGGCTGTGGGTTCACTGAAATGTGTGCATTGACCTTTGGACTACATACGGAAGGCAGGCCTACTGAAGATAGTATATACTATGTTGCCTCAAAACGTGACATTATCCGTTTCATGAAACGTCGATTCCAAAACCGAAATGTCAGTCCACCGTCCGAGCCATTTTGGGCAGTAGGAATTTTGTTAAAAATCTGAAATTTTTAAAAAATACTCGGTTTCCCATCTAGTTGTGCCCGCGAGGTTTTCAGCCCGATCGTCCCAACCCGTGGGGCGCTATGGGGCTACGGAAGGGTTTTTTGAAGGTTTCCGGCCATGGGTCGAGTTATGTGTAGTTTTCGAAGCGTTTTTGGACGTAAAATCCATTTTTGGGGGTCCCAGAATGATTTTACCGTGGGGATCTATGGAGCTTTCATGGGGCTACAAATGGGATTTTTGAAGGATCCCAGGAGGTCAAATAAGGTATCGTTTTCCGAGTAATATTGGACGCCAAATCCATCTCTTCTAGGACTCACATCTGTCCAAAAACCTACAGAAAAAAAAATTATTTTTTATTTTTTCTAAAATATTTTCTTAATGACAGAATTAATTTTTGGATATTTAACCTATATCAAAGAATACCTAAGAACAAGTTTTAAAAATTCTGCATTCCTGTTTGAACAGGTGTGAGACCCCACAAAATGGACTCTACCTCCAAAAACCCCAACTAGATGGATTATCGTGAGGGCGATCCCCGTTGCGGGTATTCTAAGAACAATAAAGCAAAATCTTGGGTTGAATGAAAAAAAAAAAAAAAAAATCACGTTATGTTTATTGGCATCGCTCCTCGCAAATATTTGTTGACTCCCGTAAAAGACATGCAGAAAAAAATAAAAATAAATAATAACGCTGCTTCTAATATTGATCATGCCCGATCACCGATGTCAAGAAATTGCCGAAAACGACTCGAAAGGCCAAGATGATCGCCATTCGATATGAAACTCGTTATTCTCTATTTGGGTATAAATTGCGGAAGAGATCAAGTCATTATATTTTCTTTGTGCAGTTAATGCCTAATGATCTAATCCTCCCCAATCACCCATACCCATACCATACCTCCCCCTTTCAAAACCCAGTCATTATGTTGTTCTAGCATCAGTTTTGACGTAATTCCCGTTCCGGGTCGATCTATCGATTGGAATGCTTTTGTCACCACACGAGTTATTTTCAAATCAAAAGCGGCATGTAGATACCCTTTCTCAGGAAGAAATTCACACCATGGGCTGACTAAGCAACCACCTGTTTGTTTTGTTCAAGCCACATAGTACACTGGCTCGCCCGTATTCTTTTCTTGAGAGCCATAGGCAAGAACAGGAAGCTAACTAATTGTTCAATATGAACAGTTAAAATTTACGGAGTTTTCAACGTCTATTTTAACGAGTCGTATTTATTTTTGCAGGGTTGACATTCCCGGGTTGACATTCCCGGCAGGACACTTCAGGCAACGCCTCCGCCGTTTCTAATTCCTCGGCTGCAGGTGGCGTCCACTCAGCTATGTTGAGCTGCCTCTCTCCACGAAAAGGCGAGTTTTTGCAAATATTTTAAGTATTGTTAACATACTTACATTCTCTTTAGTTTACAAGAAACATCGCAAATTTAAGACGAGGGTTATTATTTTGTATAAACTGTACAAAAAATATTTTCTAAACAGTTTATTAAATTATTATATTCACAAAATTTAATTTAATTATTAATTAAAATATTATATTAAATTAAATTATTATATTCAAAAAATAATTTCTAACGGTTTTATTAAATTATTATATTCACAGTTACTGTGAAAATAATTTCAACTTTTTTAATAAAACAATACAATTTTTGTTTTATTAAAAAAAGTTGAAATTATTTTGTATTCCTGTGCAGAGTTAGGAACCCCCCTCCCCCCACCAATGGATTCCACGTGCAAATTACTTGAAAATGACACCCACCTCGACCTCTTCTTTAAAACTTTCAAAAACCCTCAGAGCCCGACCCCATAATGTGCTTATCTAGGGAGATGAGAACGGATAAATGAGTGAGGAAATTTCTGATTTGAAAAAATTCCACTCCTCAAAGTTGGCATGGAGAGCGGTAAGGCATTTATTTATTATTCTTCGAATCGTTCATTAAAAAATGTTGATCGGCTTCAATATCTGTCCTTACCTACCCTATGTCTACAATGTCTTTCATGGTGTAACGATTTCAAAAAAGAAATGTCCGTCCACCGTCCGGGCCGGGGGTTTGTTGTTTTCGGAGTATTGTGGTTAGGTAAAGATTTATTTTTTAGGGGTCTCAGATCAACCCGAATACACTGCAGGGATCCATGGGGCTCCTACAGGAATACATTTGGAGCTTATGAAGGGCTGTGGCCAGGAGGTGTCGCATTCGAAGCAATTTTGGACGTAGAATCCATGTTTGAGGATCTGTTATCTGTCCCAACACTATTAAGGCTTACAATGTTTTTAAATTTCTTGTACAATTAATTAATTCGTGTAAAATTTTATTTTATTTATAGCATTTTTTTACACACAATTTTACACTATTTACACAAAAACCCCTTCTGTAAAAGTTGCAGCGTCTGGAAATCTACATGGAGCATAATATTATTAAGATTTGGTTATGTTACATAACACCCACTATCGGTGTATTGTCATATAATATATGACATATGGACATATTATGCCCATATGTCAGATATGCCTATATTTTTCGTACCATAGTTAGTACCCGGAGTAGGTTATTAGGTAACTCCTCGTCTCATTTGCTAATTGTTATTGTCCAAGAGGACAATCGTCCCCAAGAGACATTCACTTTCCAACCCATCTGTTATTCTCGCCAAGGTGATAAACACTTCTGGAGTCACTAGGCGTCTCTCCTTTTGGTATATAAACTTGGTATTGTTAATCTTCAATCAGTCTTGACTCGAAAGACATCTGGTATGTAACACGCCCTTCCTGTACTTTTCTCAATATAATCCTGCGTTGGACGAAGAATTCACGTATTATAAAATTTGGTGTCAGAACTTTGGATTTCCACTCACTGACGTGGTTCACCCCCAACACGAAGCAATCATCATCAGCTCTTATCAGCATTCGTCTACGCTTCAATCGCAAGGTACCCGACACTTCACTCCTTGTAACTTCGCTTTTGCTCTGTGACATTGACCCGGCCAGTCAATTCAGCAGAACGGCGCTCAGTCAGTTTGAAGATCACCCGGGAATCAGGAAAGTACAGGAAGTGCGTGTAACATACCAGATGTCTGTCGAGTCAAGACTGATTGAAGATTAACAATAGCAAGTTTATATACCAAAAGGAGAGACGCCTACGTGACTCCAGAAGTGTTTATCGCCTTGGCGAGAATAACAGATGGGTTGGAAAGTGAAGGCCTCTTGGAGGCGATTGTCCTCTTGGACAATAACAATTAGCAAATGAGACGAGGTGTTAATAACCTACTCCGGGTACTAAGTATGGTACATAAAATATAGGCTTATCTGATGGACATATATGGACATATATGACAGTATTATGTCGATCGTCATATATGTCATATATGTCGATCGGCCTTATAATTCGTCCTTATACTTACAGACAAATTTTGAAGGCGATTAAAATGGTTGAAGCCCGTCGTGAAAACTGATTGATTACACAGGTTTACAAAAAAAGGCGAGTGTCGAGGTGAGTTACTAAAAACCACATGTACAGAGGTGTGTATAAATCACATTTACATGCGTATTTCGGTGTGCTGAGTTCGAAAATGACCACCGTTTTTCAAGGTCACGTCCGTTTTCCTAGATACGCCCTTTTTTTGTTTTTACCCCTTTTTACGCTGTTCGCGTAGTATATCTAGAAGCCAAGATGTCCAAACGTAAATCCGGTTTCGAATTTGGATTCTGCGAGAAAAGTTACTACAGGAAATCTTAGTTTCATCGGAGTTCTCACAGAAAATACGGGTTTCACAGAATTAACTATTAATTAAATCGTGATTTCCTTTGAGATTCGCCCTCGTTTTAACGCAGTTCACTTAGTATAATATACCAAGATATTATCTTGAAGCGAACATGTCCAAACTTGATTCCAGTTTCAAATTTGGGTTCTGCGATAAATAAAAATGCTTGGTTTTGTCGGAACATTCGAGAAAATTATATATCATGCTCTTTGTAATGAAAGTTTGGTAGTAGGTACGCCGTGCATACGATGGCAGATTATTAGGGTTGTGACATATTGGCGCACCATAGCTGTTCACCATCGACGCTCGCACCCACGCGGTCACAGCGATGTGAAACAAAATTGGTTTAATTTGTTTGTATTTAATACTACGTACAAGTACGTTTATTGAAGTGAGAGCGTTCATAGCGAAGCACCTTCACTGCGATGTCACGGGGTGCCATCATCGCACCATCGATGTCGACCCTCGCCGTTCACAGCAATATCAAAAAATTTGATTTCTCCTCGCCGTCAGGAGGGAAGCATCGATGTGAGCTCATTCGCGATTGCAGAGGCCGGCGCCCCTCCTCTGCATGAACAAAAGGGGAGGGGGAACATCCATGGTGAACTGCTCCACTATTAACCCTCATCGATGGTTCATCAACGATGAAAATGCTTCCCAGCTTCCCAGTAAACACTCATACCCCAAAAAGTCACACAAAATCTTTTTGGAATGCAGGATATCTACCTACTCGTCCCTTTCCAAAGTTTTGTGATCCATGCGTTTTTTTTAGCGAGGAAATCGTAATTTATTTAATTAGTTAAATAATTTAATTAGTTAATTAATTCTGCGAATCCTGTATTTTCTTGAGAATTACGATGAAACAAAGCTTTCCTTTAGTAACTTTTATCGCAGAATCCAAATTTGAAACCGGATTTAAGTTAGGACACTTTGGCTTCAAGATATACTAAGCGAACTGCTTAAAAACGAGGGCGAATCTCAAAAAAAATCGCGATTTAATTAATAGTTATTTCTGCGAATCCCGTATTTTCTTGAGAATTACGATGAAACAAAGCTTTCCTATAGTAACGTTTCTCGCAGAACCCAAATTTGAAACCGGATTTACGTTTGGACTTCTTGGCTTCAAAATATACTATGGAAACTCCGTAAAAGGGGTAAAAACAGAAAAAATGGGCGTATCTAAAAAAATGGACGTGACCTTGAAAAACGGTGGTCACTTTCGAACTCAGCACACCAAAATACTCATATAAATTTTGGTTTTAGCAACTAGCCTCAACTTTTTTTGTAAACCTGCGTTATTCACAAAATACACAAAAATTTTGTGAATTTTGTGTTGCATTTAATGCAACATCTTCTTTATATTGTCATAAATTCTTGCCATTGAATTTCATGTATGTAATTCTGAAGGATTTCGTCTATATTTAGTATCACAAATTTTTTAAAGAGAAGAAAAGTCAAGTCTTTTTAATTTTTTTTCTTTTAGAAGAATTTCACGTTCCAGAAGCTCATAAATTAATTGTTTCCGAGTCTGTCTGTCAGCATTTCCTTGTTACCGAAATAACTCACGCATTTTTGACCCAAACTCGTTTAAAGTCTTCTTCTGAGTTTTACCATAATTCAGTCAACGGTAGACTCAGTAGATGCTCAGGAAATAGATCCTAAAAATTGAATTGTTTTCCTTGAAACCCGTTTCATGTTACCCGCCTAGTGCACACTCCGCATTAGGAGTTGTATTGATGTTTTGGGCGTTGTTTATCCACTAATGTAAATCGCAATTTGCTCCCGTTGATATTCTATGCAAACTCGTTAGTAAATAATAAGTCAGTCAATGCATAATTCGACAGTCAATGCATAATTCAGTCAACGGTAGACCCAGTAGATGCTCAGGAAATAGAATCCTACAAATTTAATTGTTTTCCTTGAAACCTGTTTGATGCTTCCCGCCTAGTAAAGTCCACTAAAGTAAATCGTAATTTGTTCCCGTGGATATTCTATGCAAAGTCGGTTCCCAGCGAGCCTTTTTTTCTCGGTGACAGTGTTTGTAAACCACCCGTGTTTGTAAACAATTCGGGTTTGTCTCCCATCGTCGCGGGGCCTTGAACTACATCTCCTTTGGGAACGGATCGGTATTCGAGGATATTTGAAAGAAAAGAAAAGACGAATATGAATCATTCGTTCTGTTTAATCGATGCGCGACGCGCGTAATTTATTTTAGTTTCAGGTCGATTTTTTTTGTGTGTGGAATTTATCTTACAATAATGTGAATAATTCTTATTATAATTATTAGAATAATTATTATTCTAAAGGTTATGGTTGAGATCAATTAACAGATTGGGAGAGGGACTCCAATGCCCGTATTGACGTTTTCTATGTTTAAAAATACGTAATTTTACTTCAATTGGTACTTTTATATTCCTAACTAACCATTTTCATCCTTCGACTACGCTATACTCGAATGTGCCTTGGATACTACGTAAATACTTCAATAAAACAGCGATATTCACAGGAAATAATAGTTCGGTTCAGTAACACTAATCATAGTGGGTGCCTTGGGATTCCACCTCGGGGGCTCATTAACTGAAGTGTAATAATGCAGGGCTAATCCCTCTGGCTCGGCCCTTCCTTGGGATTCCACCTTGGTAGGGGACGAGCGAGGACGGTGGACCTTGGAATTCCGCACCTGATGCTTATTCAACGTTATGAACGCTGCTCTTTGGATCCAGGAAATATAGACGTGGTTTCGCACTGGTTGATGAATGCAGAGATCGCTTCATTATCAATTCGGTAGTTCTGTGTGTTACCGTCGTTTACATTAAATGTAAACGACGGTAACACTTTTTCAAATTCAATTTCAAATTTTGAAGTTGTGGAAAGTGAACGAGGGAAGTATTAATTTGGTTGAATGAAACACCGGTTATGCGTGATGAAGTTTATTACGGAAGCTAATTAAGACGGATTACGAGAGAGAGAACTGGGCCTGACAAGGACATAAGGATGACTGCGATAATTAAACATGAATCTACAGGCTCAAGTGGGGGGAAGAGACCTACAGTCTTATTCTACAGTAAACTGTAGTATTGCTCAACTAACAGGAAGTCAAGTAGAAGTATATTGCTTAGGCTCGATCTGTTAGTTGGTTTGTCTGTGCTTGGCTCATGTTTTGTTGGACTCATGTCTCAACTTTTCGGTTAGGCTCATGTATCTTGGTTTCAACCTTGTCTACACATTTCGATTGACCCCAGTATATACATATATGGATTACTCTCGGTTCAAAAAGATGCCTCTGTCGATCCGGAATCCTAGGAAGTTCTCGGAGTTGTCCGCCCAAACATTTAAATAGAACCGATGATCCTGCGTCTTGTCGAAGTTCAGTCTGAGAGAATTGGATGTCCACCAAGCTTGCAAAATTTCGTCGAAGGTTGGAGATTGAGGGATAGGGCGTCAGAGTGGGAGCCATTCACTAGCTCAGACAGCCATATTTACATTAACACGCAGCGATCAAAAATATGTCGCTCCGTCTGTTGTTAAATTGGTAGCTAGTTCGTTTACGTACAGCAAAACAGGGTTGGCAACAGAACGGAACCCTGCTTCACTCCACATGGCTCGACCTGCTGCTCAACGCCTCGATCTGTTGGTCCATTGCTTTGGCTCAATCTGTTCGATGATTTAGCTCAGTTTTATTTCTCAACCTGGAGTGGAATCTCAAGGTGTCGGTTGGACAGTCGCTTGGACGATGTTAATGGAGGGTGCGGAATCACAAGGTGTTGGTAGGACGATGTTAATGGATGGTGTGGAATCCCAAGGTATTCCTAAGCCAATCTGAGCTCATATTGATGGTCCGTGGTGGAATCCATAGCCGCCCATCATAGTAGATAATGTCTAATAGGTTCGTTCCAGGTTTGACCGACTGTTAATAGAAATCGACGGAGACATGCGCAGTTGAGAAAACTGCTGTTCCAGGTCGCTGGGTTGGCGAAAAGTCGCCGTCACAGGTCGATTTGTAGGTCGACAACAGTTCAACTGCAGTCGGACGGAAGCCGACAGCTCGAATGAGTTCGGTTGGGTGCTGTCGAATTTGATAACCCTACCCAGTTGAAACCTCTCTCATAACCTTATCGCTTTATTTTGGTGCTCGGCGCGTCAAGTTGTACTCGCGTCCTCCCGAAGTCCTCGTAGATACCCTCAAACACATTAAATGATTCATTCCCGCCCTTATGATACTCCTCTCTCGAAAAAAGGTTGATTATTCTGAACACAATAAACCAAAAAGTATCCGAGTTTATCACTTGGATTTTTCCATATGAAATTTACTGTCACGTGAATCACGTGTTGTAGCATTACTTCAGGGTGATTCACGTGACTTGGTTCAACAGATTTTGTCGACACATCGCGTTCCAGGTCAGTAGGTGGGCTGTTCGACTGAACTCAACAGCGATTCAGAAGACATTTGGACTGCTGTCGACAGCTGTCATCTTTTGTCAACAGACGCAGTCAGACGTGGAACGGCTTGGGACGAATTGCGACACATAATTTTCGGGGTTCCCTAGGTCGGACCCACGAAGGGTCGGATTACGCTTCGAACTCGAAGTCGTTATTAGCACGGTCGTAAAAATGACCGTTCCGAGTACCTGCGATGGCCCTTTGAGACACTATATTATGGCCCCCTACACGAAGCACAGCTATATTATGAGTAGGCCTATAGGGGTGAAAACGAGACTACTAGCGATTCTTCCACTAACATACTAACATAGCTAATATATTAGTTATATATTAATGTCAAATTAATGTCAAAGATGGGTGTATTCGTATTCGTATTTGCGAATACGAATATCCCCCAAAGCACACCCATCCTGCGAATACGAATACGAATTTATTCGGGGGGTTAGGGATGGTTAGGGGGGTTAGGTATGGTTAGGGGGGTTAGGGATGGTTAGAGATGGTTAGGGATGGTTTGGGATGGTTTGGGAGGGTTAGGGATGGTTAGGGGGGTTAGGGATGGTTAGAGATGGTTCGGGTCGTTGGTGGCTGCGGAATGCAGCAGACCGTACCTACTCTTCTGCCTCTTCTTGTAGCTTGCAGTTTTCGGATCAATCTCATTTCAGTGGTAGTGCGCTCTGGTGGATTAGTTGCGCTTATCTGGAAATGTTCCCAGTTCGGTTTGAATACACATCTTTCTCTTGACCCGTGCCTTTTATTTCGGGCCACTGGAAAGATTTTCGGCCGAACTTGTTCATGAACGTAGGTTAAGAGTGTATTAGGTATGGATTAAAGCACGGGTACTAAAGTAGACGGTACAGGTCACCATCATGGGGGGCGGGGAATCCCCAGGCCTAGAGGCAGGGTTGACGTCACCTGGCTAACAGGGCTACTCACTTCCTACCCAATTTACGTGCTGTCAATGTTCCAATTCGGTTCTAATTCGTAATAGAATTCTGCTGATGCTGCTCTAGACATGTTTTACCTCTTGATTAATACTATGAGAGACTCTCATTGAGAGTGACTAGGAAAGGTAATGGGAATTCTCGATCTCTAATCCCTTTTCAAAAACGCTTCAAATTTTACACAGGGATACGTATTATTCTTCAATATTGATTAATTGTCCATAATTTAATTCTGTGTCAATAAAAAATTATTTCAGTGAAAATGAAAAAAAAGAAGACATTTACCTCGACCGGGGACCGGGGTCCCTCGGTGGGACCTCGAAAAATGGATTATGTGTCAAAAATTACTCGGAAAACGACTCCATATTTGACCTCCTGGGATCCATCAAAAATCCCATAACATGGCTACATATTATGTAGCCGCGTGAAAGACCCATAGATCCCCACGGTGAAATTGCATCTTTCTAGGACCCCCAAAAATGGATTCTACATCCAAAAATACTTCGAAAACGACACTTCACTCGACCCCATAGTCGAAAACCTTCAAAAACCCTCCCGTAGCCCCATTGCGTCCACGGGTTGTGGCGATCGGGCTAAAAACCTTGCGGGCACAACTATTATAGTTGATTTCAGTTTTGGCACTATAATAGTGCCATCTATTGATGGTAAACCGAGTATTTTGTCAACATTTCAGACATGTAGAAACATTCCTATTGTCCAAAACGGCTCGGACGGACATTTGGTTTTTGGAATCTGGACAACTTGAAACGTATGATGTCAAATTTCGAGGCCGATCATAATTTTCGTCCTACGTCGCGATCACATAGGCGTATTATTCCAAGAATAATAATCCAAAACTCGGCGGATATTGAGCCTATCGTTGCAAGAAGAAATTCCTGGACAAGAAGACAAATTCCGAATTCAGACGAAAGAGATAACCTTTTTTCAGCGGAATGACAGTTGGCTACTCAAAATCTCCACAGACAATCTGATGAAACCGAGCACAATATGGAGAGGGAATTCACTTCTTTCCTTGGTGACCATATAAACAGAAATTCACAAGTTTTTCACCGCTTGCAATAGAATCGAGAGCAAAATTGTCTGTTTAATGTTTAATATCCCGATTTTGATAATTTCACTGTGCGTTGCTGTACCCGCACTTTTATTCGCTTGAAAACCCTTAACGCTGTTTATAAAAAGAGGAAACGCCGGTGGGATGAAGAGTGCCGAGAAAGATCTAAGGAAATTAAGAAAATTCTAACTTAACAAAGTATTTCATGAACTATTTTCTCTCCGAGTACCTACCTACTTATTGTCTTAATTCTACAATAATATTAAATAGGTCCATGTACATCTTCAATCATTCATTCTTACGAATTTTCTTACGAGAATCTGAACTACCCGCTTTTGGTTTAATATTCTTGGAATAGGTAATACACTTATGTGATCGACTCGGATTGGCCTCAAAATTTGTCGTTAACCGTTTCAAGAGGTCTAGATTCTAAAACCGATATGTCCGTCGTACGCCGTCCGGGGCGTTTTGGGCAGTAGTTTTGTTTTTTTTTTTACTGAAATTTTGACAAAATACTTGGTTTACCATCTAGTTGTGCCCGCAAGGTTTTCAGCCCGATCGCCCAAACCAGGGGGGCGCTATTGGGCAAGGTGGGGTGGTGGGGGGTGGTGAAGGCTCTTGGCTATGGGCAGTAGGTGTCGCTTTCGAGTATTTTTTGGACGTAGAATCCATTTTTGGGGGTCCCGGAACGATCTGATTTCACTGTGGCGATCTATGGGGCTTTCATGGGTCATATTTTCCAAGTGAAAACAGGGATTTTGAAAAAAAAAAATTTTCCAAAATATTTTTATTGACAAAACTTATTTTCTAACAAGTAACGTATATCAAAGAATAAACCCTTGTGTAAAATTTGCAGCGTTTTTATAGGGTAACATATTTCTCCTGTAGGAATACGGTGTTTCCTTGCTCGGTGTTAGCCAGGTGACGTCAGGTAAAAGAGGGGGTTGCCTCGATGGCCTGTACCGTCTAGGTACTTCAGCATCCGTGGATGAAAGTGATCATTGCCTTTTTTTTTCTTAATGGTCCAACAAGAGGAAACTAGCGCCTCCTTTTTCCACGTTTTCAAAACATTTTCGGTCAGACACAAGGGTCACGCAAGAAACGATTTCTTCCTGTCAGCTCACTCCTGGAAGGATCTCTTGCAAACGAGAGGTGGAAAAAAAAAAAAATGTCCGACGCAGAAGACGGAGGCCCCTAAATACCATTTGCCTTGATTGGCTCCGAGTGATGGGAGAAAATCTCCGTTGTACCATCTGAATTCGTAGCCCCCCGATAACATTCCTGTGATTAGGCCATTTACATGAGGTCGCAACAATTTAACCTTTTCGAAGTGGCGGTGCGTTCCGTACGACGACGCGCGGCGCCACACATGCGCCCCATGCGAACGAGATGTAAGCAATTTAGACCGATTCGGAGAGACAGGTTTTCTATCATCAGTAGTTGAAGGGATCTTGTGGACGTACTGTTGAGACCGATTCCCTTCTTGGGCGCTCTTCACCACGACTTTCTGTGAGTAAAATTGACAAGGCACATCAACAATCATCGCCCATTAATCTCATTGGTTTACAATTCCCTTGACACTTCTGTGTCGTTCTAACGAAGTTAAGTGGACGGAATAAGTGGTAAAATTTACCACTTATTCCGTCCACTTAATTATATTTTATAATTATATTTAATATAACAATTGTTGGATGCTATAAATTCATCTCGAAATATCTTCTCAAGGCTGCCCTGGAAATGTGTACAACTTGTCAAGTACCTCTCTTACAACGAATCCTTGGACGTTAATTGCCGTGGAAATTGCTACATATCTTTAAATAAAACGACCCCAATGGAAAGATCGATCATAAAACTAACAGTTAGTTTTATGATCGGTCTTTACAGTTACTGGGAACCGGGAAATTAAGCTGCATTAAGCTGCACATGCCGGTATCATATTTCCACCAACTTTTCAGGAGAGCCGAACTGATTCAAAACCCTGCGGGTGGGTAGTTTTTGATACGACATTTTCACTCAAACATTGACTTCGATATTACTGGGATGAGATATCGGTAATCGATTTTGTTGTTGTTGCATTTTTGGTGGCTTTGAGACCCTCGACATAACCTCTCCGAGCGCCTGAGTTATTGTTGTTGTATTTTTTAAGATATATTCTTATTTTTAACGGGGACGTTATTCCCTCTCTTGTTTTATATTATTATTATGTTTGGAATAATCAACCTAGGTTTTCTCAATTAGAGCAAATAATTTTGATCGGATTTTTCAAAAATGCCTCCACGTTTCATGCTGCGTAGATTCCAAAAATCAAATTTCGGTCTACCTGTAGGCTTTTGGTTTATTATTCTTGTAATAATACTCCTATGTAATCGCGACTGGGGTCGAAAATTCTGATCGGCCTCAATACGTTTTGATACTTTCAAGGTGTCCAAATTCCAAAAACGAAATGTCCGTCCGCCGTCCGGGCCGTTTTGGGCTGTAGGATTTTTTTTTTAATCTGAACTTTTGACAAAATACTTGGGTTATCTTCTAGTTGTGCCCGCAAGGTTTTCAGTCCGATCGCACAAACCCGTGGGGCGCTGTGGGGCTACGGGAGGGTTTTTTTGAAGGTTTTTGACTGTGGGATCGAGTTAGTTGTCGTTTCTGAAGTATTTTTGGACGTAGAATCCATTTTCGGGGGTCCCAGAACGATTCGATTTCACTGTGGGGATCGATAGGGCTTTCATGGGGCTACAAATGGGATTTTTCAAGGATCCCAAGAGGTCAAATTTTGTCAAGAGTAAAAAAATAAAAATAAAAATTAAAAACCAAGAAAAATTTGGAAACAATTTTTTTTCCAAACTTTTTTCATTGGCACAGAATTAATTTTCGCACAAGTAACCTATATCAGGGAGGCCAGGGCTCTTCACGAGCTGAAGCGCCACGGCCCGTAACCCACCGTAACCGTGGCCCACGGGGTAAGGTAAGTAACCTATATCAAAGAATAACACAGGTTTACAAAAAAAAGGTCAATCTCAGGCGCCGCAGGAAAAACCATCAAACTCTATGTTTTTTTGGGGTGCTGAACCCAAATCCGACCCCCGTTTTTTCCGGTCACGTCCAAATTTTCGAGATATTGGCGATTTTTCGTTTTTTTCGACCTTTTTCCGTTTTGAAAATCACAGCTAAATGCCCAAAAATTCCACAAAAACTCTCTTCTTACTGGAAATTTATCGCTGATTCCGAAAATGATTTATCGCTGATTCCGAACTCATGCTTCATGAGGTCCTGGGGGTTTTCGAGGGTCCTGAATCCGAATCCGAGGTCCGTTTTGCCCCTAGACGCAGAGGTTCCGCTGTACAGTACCCAAATGTTCAAAAACCTCACTTAATTTCCAACTTCGTTATTTTTCAACGAGCAGGTGCTATTCTTACAGGAAATCTAACGCTGAACACGCCCATATATATAATATATATATGCATGCTTATTATGAACATGCATATATATAGGCATGTTCATAACATATTATGTTGATGGATCTAAAATGCTTCCTTCGTGTTTTTTTTTTTTTTTTTTTTTTTTTTTTTTGCCGAAAACTACCAAAAAAGGCATTTCATCAATCTTGAAGATTTTTTGTTCACTATTCTGACGATTCTGCCAAACCTACAATACTTAGCCGAATCAGCAAAATTTGGCCATACGCTTGGTACATTTCTGCGTCGAATGCGGCCAACTGCACCTCGGTAAGTGCAATAGCCGATTTTTGGCGACTGTTTAAAATTTTAACCCAAATCGGCAAAAACACCCAATTCCCAGTTTAGACCTACTTTAGAAATTCCCAGTTTTAAACTTTAAACAGTCGGCAAAAATCGGCTATTGCACTTACCGAGGTGAGGTTGGTCGCATTCGACGCAGAAATGTACCAAGAAGGTATATGGCGATATTTTGTTGGTTCGGCTAAGTATTGTAGGTTTGGCAGGATCGTCAGAATACTGAACAAAAATCTTCTAGATTGATGAAATACCACGTTTTTTGGTCGTTTTTCGGCAAAAAACACACGAAGCATTTTAGACCCATCAACATATATATGGGCGTGTTCACCGTTTTTTTCCTGTAAGAATAGCACCTGCTCGTTGAAAAATAATGAAGTTGGAAATTAAGTGAGTTTTTTATCATTTGGGTACTGTACAGCGGAACCTCTGCGTCTAGGAGCAAAACGGACCACGGATTCGGATTCAGCACCCTCGAAAACCCCCAGGACCACTATCAGACCTCTTGAAGCATGAGATCGAATTTTTTTTTTTTTTTTTTGGTAGAGCAGGTAATTAATTATTGATCCCTTTTCACCGGACGAGCGAAAGCTCCGCGCTCTAATAAATTTTCAACTCTATCTTGCGTATTTGGACAACTCCGACTGTGTTTGGTTCATTCGCTGAAAATGACGTGAAAATTTTAATGTTTTAACATTTAATGTTCAAAAGAAAGAATAAGAAGAAAAAAAAACTGTTCCTGGCAGAGTGTGAATTTCATAACGCAAGGCTTGAAAGTTGTGTGGGTTAGTATCTCCGCGGCAAAGGTTCTTTCCCGTCTGAAAAGTTCCCTTTGAAATCGCAAGCTTCACGTTGAAAGTGTTTAAAAAACTCAGATTCCTGCTTTACATGTTAAATTAGATAAATTATTTCATTTTTATTTGTTTAGGAAGTTGACAAAATTAAATTTTATTGAATCCGAGCCCTATTGAGGTGAGGCCCTCGAAGGTCCCATATGATTTTCAACATGATTAAATTACCGGCAGCCTCAGCGCATGCACTAACCTGGAACTCATATCACTAGATTTCGTTGTTTCAGATCTAGTAGCCGCGGTTTTCTTCCCATTTCGTTCACATTTTCATTGGTTATGCGCGTGAGGAAGTTGGAGGCCATACATGAATTGCAATATTATTGCATTATGGGTGGACTCTGCGCACGCGCAAATGTGAAATTCTCCAAATACATACTTCGAAGACCTAATAATCCAATTTGGCTGAAAATCGGGGCAGTCTTGATCGCTCTGTGACATGTCGACTTGGCCTAGTATTTTGTTTGGTTTGGTACTTGGAAGTCCCGTGTTATTCAGGGGTAGGTACTCCTTTGGTCGCTGATAGACCGTTACAGGTGCTGTTTAACCTCCCCCCACCACCGAATCATCCACCCAGGCTGCCTAGACGTCAGCCTCAGCCGCGTCGTGGGGACTCTGCCCGGTGGCCGAATGATGGTTCTATTTCTCAGGTCGGGGCTGGGGCATTATTTCCCTTCACTACCCAGGCGGACTCGCGGAGCCCAATTTACCTGTATGGTGGAGATCCATAAGTATTTCCGACCCTCTCGTCATCCGCCGGAGTCCAGGTTTCTGGGGAGGATCCCTCTTCCATGTGTCAACTTTTGACATCCTCTACTCCTGTTGGACCCCCACCCGCACCCACAGTACTGGCAGGCTCTGACTCTTCGGCCAGTGGAATGCCCTCCCCAGGGCCTCTTGTCGGTTCCAACAGCTTGACCTTACTGCCTCCGGGCCATCCGTCATCCCATTCTGGGACAAAGGTCTAGCCCCTGAGACAATCCCTAGTTTGTCTCTAGTGGTTTGCCGCTAGTGGTTTGTGGCGCTACAGTCACCTTCAGCTGATGTCCCATTTCGAAATTTCAGCGGGATCATCAATATCGTAGCACGAGGTTTCTTTTGACAACGTTTTTGCATGAAGAATGCCATTGAGAGATTTGGTTTCAAGACGGTTCCTGAGTTGATGGTTCCAATAGAGGAAAAGATTCTCTCAACAGTTGATGTGGTTGATCAATTTGAGCAAGAAAGGAAATCCAGGCTCATCGGCAGGGCCGTGGAGAGAAAATCCGGGCCCGGGGGCAAAATTCTTTGGGCCCCCTAAAAAAAAAAAAGGTATGAAAATTTTTCCTATATTGATCTGTCCCTTTTCCCATTTTGCCTCTCCTCCCACCTTTTTTTACAAAAAAAAAAAAAAAAAGTTCTCAAGAAAATCCGGGCCCCCCTACGAAGGCCCGGGTCTGGGGGCAACGGGTCCAGTGCCCCCCCCCCCCCCCCCCCCTCTCTCTACGGGGCTGCTCATCGGAGGAATTTATGATTTTCTCACCTTATTCCAAAATGCATCACAACTGTGATATTAACAACTGTTAACCTCAGGAGCTCCTTACCTAACAGATTAAATTGTGTTTCCTTTATGACATTTGGAAAGCTGATTGTCAGAGGAACTTTCTAGTGGTGTTAGTTGTTGTAGGGCCGGTTTCACCAACCTCGTGTTAAAGTTCAAGTTAGCTATTTTGAGGTTAGAGATTGACATAAAATCAGTTTTTGCCAAGGAGTTTAGAAGAACTTCTTCTAACCTCCTTGGTTTTTGCACACAACAACATAACTTCAAGTTAACGAGATAACTTCCGAAAATCCACAAGTTAAAAAAGTGGAAGTTAACCGTCCTGGTAACTAGGAGACAACAGCTGGTGACACGTGAATTTTTTCGCTAACTCGAGGTGGTGAAACCGGCCCGTAGTCAAGGATTTGATTTGATGGAAAATTGATATCCAGTCTGACCCGAAAACCCGTAGATCTACGGATTTATTCGTAGGGTTGGCGACCTTGCTACGATCATCAGTACAGTTGTCAGCGCCGTGAATCCCTAGCGGCAGAGAACCAAACTAGGGATTGGCTCGGGGACTAGACGTTTGTCATACTGGGCTCCCTCAGGACCTGAGGCTCAGGTCTCACCCTTAGCGGCCGCTGGTAACGTCATCAATTTGTCTTCCCGGTCCCTCACCGAGGCTGAGATTTCCGTCCTTTCGAAGGGGTTGAGCTTTTGTCCAACTCCTAGAATGCACCATTTCTCAACAGCGACGTGATTAGGTACTGCAAAAATCTACGTTGGCGCGTCTTTTGGAACGAAACCCCTCTGAGGATGATCCCGACAATGTAATTCACCCTTCCTTACTACGGATCAAGCCCACGTCTGATAGAAATCCACCCTGTTTACCCCCTTTACCACTCGGTGGAGGTGTACATTAGGTAAGGCATTGGTGGACCGAACTTCTGACCCCTTCTTATAGTCTGGAATAGTCTGGAACCCCCCTCACAACCTTACGCTGCTCGAAAACCGCACACTCACTTCTTTGAAAAAATGATGCTAATATAAAAAGTTTTTCCGCTGATAAGGGGTCTTCAACTGTTGTTGTAAATCTGAGTGACTACAACGCAGAAGTTTTGCGCCAATGGGCTTCTTGAAAAGGTCAGAATTCAGCATTTCTGACAACACATTCGGATTCAGCACCCTTTAAAACCCATAAACCCCAATTTTTAGTTCGAAAATCCGTATAGGTACGTGCTGAGCTGTTTTCGAAATGTTAGAAATTTTGAAATGAACGCCGGGCAAATTTGACGTCACACCTCGCCAGGCTGGGCGTAGAGTAGTTGGGCACTGAGCCGCCAGAGCGCTAAATAATAAATCTGAACAGAATCGGAATAAAAACACTCGGCCCGGGTCGATTTTTGAATAACCTTCTTTGATAATAACCTCAATGCTCAATTTTCAAATGACCTTCTATAATGATCAACCCGATTTTGGATTTTTGGGGTCAACTTTTCGCGTATTAAAGTTGGCTGACTTGGGTAGATGAGAGAGAGAGGGATCTCCCGGCCAATCAGAAGACGACGAAGCAGCCCACGTCATGTACCCTCTCCAGACATCGGAATTCAAATATCATATTTTTCCTAAGGCCCTATAAATAATTGAAATAGGTTTTCTGCAATATGAACCCGTTTTCGTAACTTTTGAAGCACGACCTTTGCAGGAAAATCATTTTAAAAAATCATTAAAGGAGCTCATTGTCTGACACCCAGTTTAACGAAAAATTAATTTCCCTCATTTCCGCCGGGCCGGCCGATAGTTTCTTCATACAATTCACCTACTGAAAAAATTTCTGCTTTTGTCGATAAATTTCCATCTGAAACCGATTGTCACCGAACTTCCTTCCTTTATTGGGGACACCTTTGATTTTCTGGAGGCCTTAAGGAGTGTCGTCATACCCGAGAGTTCTAAGATTATCTTGGCCACGGTGGACGTCTGTGCACTGGACACTTCGATTCCTCATTCCGAGGGTCTTGACTCTCTTCGAATGTTTCTCTCCCACCGCCCCCAGCCTCATCCCGCGTCCACTGATTTCATTATCAGGCTGATGAGGTTCATTCTTGTCAAGAATTTCTTGAAAACAACATCTTCTCGTACGGAGGAGAGGTCTACCGGCAAATCAGGGGGTGTGCCATGGGGACACCCCCAGCGTACGCAAATTGGTTCATGGGGGAAATTGAAGAACGTCCCCTGCCTCAGTTACATTTTTGGACGTCGACATCACTTTTGAATCCTCCACTCGACCCCCTATCCTAATGAATAATCCCCAAAGTAGAGATCTGTTCCAGGAACCCCCTTGCGTAGTATATGGCAGACCCGCAAATTTAAAATGCATCTTCAGCCGCCCAAAACCGCCACCTAATGATCCACCAGCTGGTTTGCATAGGTGTAATCGTCCCAGATGTAAAACATGCGAGCTGATAGACAATAATCCGATCTTTTCTTCTCCCCATACCCCCAATAACTACAAAATCCCCACATTTGCTTCCTGTTCCACATCCAACGTGGTGTACCTTCTCAGTTGCAAATTCTGCGATAGGAAATTGTGGCGTCACTGAGGAAGAACACCCATAGGTGCTCTGTGGCCAATAGAGCTTTTCATTTCGGAAAAAGGAAGAGGCGCATGCGCGAGCCGTGGCGGCCATTAGCAAACCAACGAATTGGCGGGAAGTTTTACTTCCAATGTAAACAAAGGGAGTTTTGACTGTTTCGTAAGTTACCCCCCCGTTATACCCTTTACTACTGTGTTTAATTCTATTATTTAACTCTCATTATTATCATAATGATGCACTGTGCGTTTGGTGACTGCAAAAGTAACATTAGATTCGGTCGGCCTTGGGTATAACCCAACAGTGCGGTTTTTTATCTTCCCCCAAACTTGCACAGTGCTCCTAAACGCCGGGGTCGAAATCGTTTGTGGCAATCGTTTGGAGCCCAATCAAACTTTCGCACTCTGACTCAAAGACGAAGTAGTTAGTTGTATTATATACCTTAATAAAACTAAAGTAAATATTATATATCTGAATAAAACAAAAATTCACTGCCAAGGAGATGGCACAGCAGCTTCCTCCTTACAATCAAAGTGACACCATTATAAAATGGGCTGAGCGTACCCCTGATTCAATCTTAATGAAACTGATAGGGGATCATCTAGAGCTATACCCACACAATTCCTGAAAATTTGATTGAAATCCGATCAAAATTGTGAAAGTTATGCCTGTTTCAAGAATTTCACGTTAGCGCATGCGCAGAGCGTACCGCTGATTCAATTTTTTACCCAAAGCCTGGGTAATCATCTACGGCACAACCCGCTTAATCCCTGAAAATTTCATCAAAATCGGATCAATATTGGCTGAAATCTCACTCCTTCTCTTCTTTAGGAAAAGGAGAGGGGGTTGAAGGAGGGGAAAACGGAAAAAATCCTTGAGGGCGCTCAACCTATCTCAGAACGTACATCATTTTTGAATTTCTCGAGATTTTCAAGAATATATATATATAAATTACGTTCGCGCATGCGCAGGGAGTACCACTGATTCAATCGTGATGAAACTGATAGGGAACCATCTAGGGATATACCCACACAATTCCTGAAAATTTGATTGAAATCCGATCAAAATTGTAGGAGTTATGGCTGTGGCAAAGAAATTATGTTCACGCATGCGCTGAGCGTACCGCTGATTCAATCGTGATGAAACTGACAGGGTACCATCTAGAGCTATACGCACACAATTCCTGAAAATTTGATTTAAATCCGATCAAAATTGAGAAAGTTATGCCTGTTTCAAGAATTTCACGTTAGCGCATGCGCAGAGCGTACCGCTGATTCAATTGTGATGAAATTCGTATGGGACCTCAAGGAGCCTGATCCGCATAATCCCTCAAAATTTGAGCTAAATTCATTCAAAATTGTGGAAATTATGGCTGTAACAAGGAAATGCGGACAGACCCACAGACCGACAGACACGGAACCAAATTTGTTCAGTAGGCTATGAAACGCAAAATGCGAGTGGACATTTTGAATTCGGACAACAAAAATTTTTTTTCTCCCGAAAGTGAACACAAGGCTTCCGCTGCTTCGCAGACTCGGAAGCAATAAACACAAATGCTAGGGACCAGAGAAAACAGACTAACCGAAAACAGGTCCCCCACCTGTTGGGTGAGTTGGTGGCTTGCAAATGGCGGCCGGCTCTTAGCAGAATGACATCAGTGATATGAAAAGGTCTATTACCCCGATTGTCCAGTGGCGGTTCATGCCAACTCTCATCAAAAAACATTCAATGACTGTTTTTCACTCCAGTTCCTCCGAAAGTTGCCGGATAACATCCCAAGCCTTGATGTGAAAAACACGAGAGGCTAGCCGGTGCGGATTAGCCGTAGTTCATCAAACTGCCAAAAAAAAAAAAAAAAACACCTGGAATCAGGCCACATTGTTGTCCTCAAGGCAACAACCCCCCTGGCTTGAACAAGCATCGGTAGCGGCGCTGAATCATTTTTATTTATTTCCTTTTCAACATTCACTTTTTCCCCCTTCTCAAAATTAAAACTTTTTCATCCTCAACCACATCACATTTTCCCAGCCACTTTCATATCCCCTTCAACCAAGTACCTACACCCACTTGAGATCGAACCTTTCCATCCGCCATGACTGCATTCTGCGCCAACAACAACAGTTCATCCTTCTAGTCCAGTGGCCAGGTCGTTGAAAAGGGCTGTCACGATGAAAAATTCCGAAGTTAATGAAATTCCTAGGTGTTGTTCGGACATGTTTGGTGATGCTAAATCCAAGTTTTCGACCTCGAGGAGGTTGTGCTAAATTTTTGGCGACCGAAAAAACCTCGAAATGTTCGGACTTGTTTCAGTTTTTCCTCATTACATCGAAAACGGTCAATTGTACGTAAAAACTCACTATATACTAAATTGAAGTATATTAAATTCCCCATCAACCAAAAAAAACTAATCCGAAATCGGTCCAATAGAGAAATAGCTACGGGCGATCAAAAAATGGCTATTTTTTCCAATTTTGGTAAAAACTCCCATGACTCAATTTTCAAATTGTTATAAGTTTACAACACCATTCCCAATCACCTACCCCCCTCCCTAAAAGTTGTAGAGCATCAATTGGAGAGCTCAAAAAGCTCAAAAAATTTGAAATTGGTCCAATTTTCCAATTTTGGCAACTGTTTTTTCAAAATTGGCGTTTCTCAAAAATTGCTCCCAGTTGGTTCTATCCTCTTTTCCGGGGTTTACAGACCCCTATGATCCGTATTCGCGTCTGATACCATTCCGTGTCCATTATATAAATACCTAAAGACAGTAAGATTACTATATTATAGTACCTATGACATAGGTCCTATGTATAAAAAATATGTAATATATATAGAGAACAAGGTCATAGCCAATGAGTAGGTACCGTGTGTGTAGTGTCGTGATGAGCAACAATTCCTACAAGGGCTTCAGGAAGTAAGAGTGCACACTGCATGCCAAAAAAGTTACACCAATGAAAAATTAATCCAGGCATACTTACGTCGTACATGTGATACACCTAAACCACCCACTGTGACACGAGGACAAGTGCAACCATTTGATTTCAATAATAATTTTTTTTTTTTTTTTTTTTTTTTGCGAAAGTTACTTCACATCAGAGTAGGTGCAAACGCAGGCGCCTCTTGACCGGCGTCAAGACAAAGTTACCGACTCTTCCTGGGTTGGCAAACAACATTTTGGCTGCAGCTGAAATGCGAGGTGATGGTATCACTCCCCTCTTGGTTAGGGACCACCCCCAAACTGCAGGGATCTTGTTGTTCCCTAACGAAGTTTGAACTTGCTGGTATGTACAGAAGGAGTGATATCTATCTGCGTCAGTGCCACTGACTCGATGGTCTGTGGAAGCCTGGCAAGCTGGAATTTCGCCGCTTTTGCCACCGACTTAGCAAAATATCGCAGCTCATCCAGATTCTCGTGGTACATTACATATTTTTTATACATAGGACCTATGTCATAGGTACTATAATATAGTAATCTTACTGTCTTTAGGTATTTATATAATGGACACGGAATGCCGTAACAGTAACTGTCCGACGCCATGGAACATGCCGTATTAACTGTGCTTTCCCAACACGCAAGATGGGTTTCAATCCCACAGTTAATACGGCATGTTCCATGTTTCTTGAATTTCAGCCGTAGGCTCTAAGCAAAAAACATCCGGGGGCTTACCCCCTAACGAGGCCCATAGGGCTGAGTTTTACACAATCATAATATGATTCATACTTATTATGAACATTGGTTATAAATAAATTTTATGGCAGTACATTATGGACACGTTTCTCGTTTCTACTGGAATTTCGTAACACTATTTCATTACGTCCCAGTTCGCGACTTTTTTTCGTTTTTTTTTTTTTTTTTTTTTTTTTTGCCAAAATACTTTCAGAATGAAAATTCGAAGAATATGGTGAATTGAGGAATAATATTTCATATTATGGACAATGAAGATAGAATGAGACTAAACCTTTCGAGCCCTTTGTGGGGGAGTGCTTTGTTGCTCAATGGGAGAAAAAATACAAGAAAATGAGCTTCTAGAATTTTTTTCTAATTATTTCCTGGTAGAGAAATGGAGTAATGGAGAAAAGTTACGAAAACGGGTCAACATTGCATTAAATCCATCTGCATTATTTATAGAACCTTAGCGAAAATAGAATACTTATTTGAAATCTGTGAGTGGGACGTGATGTGCATCGCTTTACCAGTTTTATGTGATTGGTCTGAGAAACGCAAGTGTGACAACTTTACTGCGTCAAGCCGTTTTTAGCGACATCAAATGTAAAACCAACAACGTTCTCAAACATGAGACAGTCAACTAAAGGAATTCACGTTAGTGAAAATTAGTAATCTTTAGTTCTTGGAGACGTGAATTGATGTAAGCGGGGTTGCCGTGTCGTGGGTGTTTAGTAAAAAACATCACTGCCCGCTCCGGCGGCTCGTTGTCAAACGGCTCAATGCACAGCAGGGATGACGTCACCGGCTTCAGCTTCCAGTTCAAAATCTCTACGAAATTTCTGTAACAGCTCTGAGCGTAACAATACGGATTTTCGAAACGAAAATTGATGCAAGTAAAGGGTTTATAACGGGCACTGATTTTGTCTATGATGTTAGAAAATTTCTTTCACATTTAATGTGAAACTCCCACCTTTTTAAACCTCACACTTCCAACCTTTTTGAGCTCATTGTCTATAATGTAGAATTGGTAAGTAACTGAAAAGCTTGGTGATGAACTGTAGTGAACGCAGACCCTATCAAATAGGGTTTTGTTTTTCAGTGACAACACAGAAATTAGTTTTTTTTTTATTATTTCAATTGTATGTATACCTATTTGACAACTCTTTGAACTTGTTCTTTCTATTTTTGTTCCAGGGGTGGTCTTCGATGGTGCGTTTGCAAAACTACCATCTTGTAGCATAACATACTGCTCAGTCTACGGATATTCATAAAGAGATGGGAAGGGATACCTGCACTTATCATTGCGAGTCTTCAGGTGAGTTTATCAAGTTGCTGTCGTCTTTCCCTCAATTTTCGCAGCTCCATTTCCCAAAGAGTTGTCCGGACCCCCCCCCCCCCCCCCCCGACTTCAATAGCCGAGTACGAGTATTAACCGTAGCTAAGAGTGCATCACGATTTTTATTTGCTATTTGAACATTTCTAGTGATTCAAATGTAACTTACTATCAATATCGCATTAAATTAACTCAAAAACTTTCCACCCACATTCATTGAAACGGTCAACATCATCGTCACCAATTCAAATTAGCGTTTGATATTGAGAACGAGATTTCTCTGTTGTCGTATTAAATATAACACAGAAATCTCGCTCTACAAAATGGATTAAGAATTTTTTTTTTTATTACTAGGACTGGCCTAGGTAACTTTGGTTCGGTTAATGCAGAAAGTAATTTAGGGTAAACATCAGCCTAGAGAGCCAACATCTCATTGAAGAACGAAATTATATCAGGGTATTCTGAATTAAAATCCTTGTTGAAAGTAGCATGAAAGACACCGTTGGACACTTTTTTTCAGTCCATTCAAGTCATGGTTTAACGGCGGAATTTTTTCCTTTTCATTGTATATTCGAAAAGCCACATCTATTACCTACCTATTTTCATGATTACAGCATTGTTTGGATGACCTGGGAAAGTGCTACAGATGCATTAGCAAAAAGTGTCATTTACTCCAAGGTACGGTCCTAGTTACGTACCTTGGACACATAGGTTCGTCCCCCTCTTTCTCAAAAAAAAAAAAAAAAAAGGCAGCAAGAAATAAACCATTTAATGACATTTCGAACCGGTGCTGTCCTCTACGACTTACATCTGGGTTTGGAAGAACCTTGATGATTTCTTGAGGCCTGCCGTGGTAGACGTCTTCAACAGTGGGCCATACAAATGCATCTCCTCTCTTTCGAAGGAACATCACCGTGGCAATGTCATGGTTTGCCTCTTGGACAAGGCCTGTATAGAACTTGGAGGAAGTCGAGGTTATTTTAAATTGCACGATAACCCATTTTCCTCGGTTTGTTTCTGGGTTTTCAACATCCCATTCTGCGACAACTTCTGTTTCCATGCGTTCAAAATCGCCAGCCTCCAGTGACTGTTGATCCATATTATGATTTCTGACAAATGTCTTAACTTCATCATCTTCACTTTCATCAGCAAGAAGTGAGACATCCGAACTTTCGTCGTCAGATGAGGAGTCTTTGCGTGGTCGAAACGAGGCCTTTTTCTTGGCAGGTTGGCATTCGGTGTTCAACAATTTCCTCTTAGTTTCTTTTGGTTTCTTTGTCGCAGCTTTTTCTGCTATTGCATTTTTTTTTTTCAGGAGTGCTGGTCAGCACCCGTGATTTCCCAAGGCGGCCACGCCTCTACCCTTGAGAGCGCACGATTGCTTGAGGGAGTGGCCGCAAATGGCTCTCTGGCGCACTTGATTTTGATGAGGAGGGGAGAGGACCAACCATCTCTTGGTCAGAAGAAACGTTCAGGCTCTCTTCAGCTGGCTGGCTTATTTCAGTAGGGGCACTTGGCATGAACCCATCCTTGCCATCCTCGAAAAATGAGGATGGATGGGATCGTGTTACCCACAGCGCTAACCGTAGAAATAATGGTAACGTTGGTTCCCCGTTCTCCTGAAGCAACTGCGCCTACTTGCCTCACTCCTTTCTGAGCAATGACTTTTGGTAGATTTTGAACGGTGGATAGGTAATCCACTTTCATCCATGTTGAAAATGCATGAAGGTGTGAGCGAGTTTTCTTCAATCAACGTCGAAAGATTTTTGAGAAATGCGTCCACAACAGACTTGTTGAAACATGCAGCACGACCGATTGATGTTCTGTGGGAAGTCCAATTTTTTTGCCTGCGTCAGGTGGTGTATCAAAGTTGGCCGAGAGACGCCGTGGTTCGCAGCTGCTTCGCTATGGGATATTTCTTTCTCAGTAACATATTTCATCGCCTTCAGCAAAGCCTCTTTTTCCCTGTCTTGCTGCGCGGCATCTGAAAACAATAAAATTACCTGAAACATTGGAGCTATTTGAAATACAAAGAAAGTAGGTAAATAGCTGTCCAAGGTACGACCGACCCCTTCTGCCTGTCCCAGGTACGACCCCCACACTTTTGGTATAAAAAGTCATATTCTGATGAAAATCTTCACCAAACATAGAAAAACAATAATTGTTATGGAATAACAGCCCAAGAGTCTAATTAATGCAGAATAACAAAAAGAATGAGAAAAAGATCACTTAACGTAGCAGCAGAAGATTTTGAATACTGCCCCGAAATTTTACTTTTGACCACTCAAAACAAACTAACATTTTTATCTCGAAGAAAGCAACTGCCACAATCCTGGAAACTAGCGTCAACCTTCTACCCTAGAAAGCTGTAGGTTATGTAATTTTGCCAAGCTCGTGAGAATTGGCTGTCTAGGGAAAACCAGCAATTGTTCAAGGTACGCACCCTTCCCCCTTTTTTCAAGAAATTTTCTTCGAGATTCCATTTTTTACCATATTATCAGTGCGCCTCTCTTATCAAAGTACTGAAGTGGCAGCGCATAGAAATAAACCTCTGATTTTATATTATAACATTTTTTAAAATTTCAAGTGTCAGGGGACCGGTAAATGCGTCAAATATTTCTACAATTCCATTGAATTGAGGAAATATTTGTGAACTTTATGATAAATTTTACCATCGTCATCATCATCATCGTTATCAGACAAAAACCTAAGTAATTACGCACACCAGGGCTGGTGTCTGTCGAAAAATTGTATCAGCAGTAAGGCTCATCAAACTCATGTCATCATGTTGAACTCATAGTCAACATTAACGTTATCAGACAAATATCAAAGTAATTATGCAGAGGAAAAATTTAGTTTAAAAAATATGTATACACATAGATTAGTCCCCTGGTTTTTTGAAAAACTTGCATTGACAGAGGACCGTTTTCACAACTTAAACATTATCAGATAAGACTTTGAGGCATTGATTTTCACACATCTTCGACCTTATTATAATACCAAGGGAAGCAAGGCACAGAAATTGAAATTTAATCAATTTACCAATATCAACACCAGAGGAATGGGAAACAACAAAAATACTCAGTAACAATATGATGAGCTCCATTTAACACACAATCTCTAGGGCAACTGAAAAGAAGACAACCAATACATAATTAAGTGGGGGAGTCAGTGTTTCCAGGGGCGGCAAAAAATTATCTTTTATTTATCTCCTGGGGGGGGGGGGGGGGGGGGGGTTGTCAAACCTATTTCGTCCAGGGGACTGGCCGAAAACCTTTGGGACATGGACGACTGGGGGCCCAACTCTTACTGAAATGACTGCATCCTCGTGAGCTTCAAGGTTCCAAACTACATTAAGCTATTCACACTCCACCATGACTCCACCATGTTATACAGGTTCTGTTGATCTCACTTGATAGTAGGTTCCATCAATGTTCACAACCTCATGCTGCGGACACTACAGGGGACTGGAATCCGGACACTTCAAAATTATATATAAATAGGATAACGTGATTATTGATAAAAGATCGATGGTGCATTATATACCCCCATCATGCTGCAAACTGAGAAGTTTAGTTTTGTAAGAATATATACCTTGTACCTCAAAAATTCAATAAGGACAGGAATTCCGCCATTTTCAGATTTTCACCCTTATAGTCCTTGTCGCAAGTTGAGTTTTAAACGCCTACCCCATTTTTTGTAGGTGCTCTCTTGTTTTAGTATGTTTTCTTAGGCTTTCGGTAGTCCTTTGTGTTTTGGCACAAGTATATTTCAAAAATGTATTCGCATTCGTATGTATTCCATGTCGTTTTGGTGGTAGGAATTTTGCAAGAAATTTAAAAATTTTGCAAAACTACCCATCATAGTTGTAGCACAACCACCGTTTTACCCTACTCTGCTTTGAACGCGTATAATATTCGCGTGCCAAACTACATTGAGCTATTCACACTGTCATTGTCAATTTTTTAATTTGCTTCCAGGTTGTTATATTCACAATGGAGTTGGAGTGATCGTCCCAACCAAAGTCTTCATCATTTTGGTCATCATTTGTTCAGCAGTGTTGGTCAGTCATGCAGTTGGAACCGGTCTGCCTGGTCCATACGAGAAGGGAGGTGAGCCGGCGAAAAAATTTATTAAAATGGGTACATTTTAAAGTTGCTGGTACAAATTGGTGTTTTCTGGTCCAATGTGAAGAACACGGTTGTGGGTCACCCCCTACTTCGTGTTTTGGGAGTCCTTCATCCACAAAATGTATTCCTAATTCATTGCTTGGTTCAGATTGATTGTGTTGTATGGGTGGCGGAATGTCTTGAGCGTCCTATCTAAGATTACGCCGCCATTATCTTTGGAGGAAGAGGAGGGGAGTGCATGAACATCCCTGTCCAGGGCATAACGCGAAGTGTCGCGATCTGCTGACATGGAAGGTGATATCGATGCATAATTGGAGGATTCGCGAGCCCGGCACGAACTGTCATGTTTGCCTGGGGTGTGTAGGTCCTCGGGGTTGCTGAGGGGAATTTGATGTTAAAAGTGAAGTGCCTGCATTGATATAAGTTCGTCTTGAGCTCGCAGTTTTCCTTGAAATCGGTTGGCTGGCTTCCACAAATAAACTGTCGCCAACGGAGGCCTGGCCAGCTGATTCAGTCTTACGGCTACTTCATACAAAGTGTCACCAATAGTGTCACTATTAGTCCCACCGATTATTGGTCCCACTGACCTGGCGTCATTAAGCGAAGTTGCCAAAGGATGCCCGAGCCAACCAAAAATGCACTGCGATTAATCATAGCTTGAAATTAACGAATAAAATGAAATGAAATTAATAATTACATTAAAACGGCCAGTGAATAATATTCAGCGGCGAGATTGGGGGCGGTCCGGGTCCTGAGTGGTGAAGCCGCTCGCGGGAGAAGCGGGACCGCCCAATGCGGCGAATGTAACATAGAGTGGGGCCCTGAGCTCCCACAACAGTCTCTACTACATATTTTGTACCTCATCCGTGTGCACCCACCACAGCAGTCTCTTGGTTCTTCCTCTGCTTATTTTTCCTTTCAGGCTTAAATATCGTTCGTTTAATTTTGTTCCAGTATGTCAGAGCATCGATGTCCGAAACAGCGTGCAAATGTTCTCGGTCCTCAGAGACTGCGAGGTCGTCGAGGGCTTTGTTCAAATCGTGCTCATCGACCGAGCCAACGATTCGGACTATTCGGGAATCTCTTTCCCAAAACTCAGAGAAATCACCGGCTACCTCCTTTTTTACCGAGTGCAAGGGCTCAAGTCTTTAGGCCAAATTTTCCCCAATCTTGCCGTCATACGGGGGAACACTCTGTTTTTGAACTATGCGCTCGTCGTTTTTGAGATGCTCCACCTTCAAGTAAGTTCATTAAAAACTGTTTGTCAGATTGTCGCGAGTAAACGAAGAGCAAAATGAATGGCTCGGCTGAATTGGAGGCAGAACATGAGCTCCATTATCGTACTATCATTATGCTACTTTTTGAGCCGTTCAAACTAAAATATCAATTTTACAGGAAATCGGCCTCACTTCGTTAACTGACATTCCGAGGGGTGCCGTATATCTGGTGAAGAACCCTATGCTCTGTTTTTGGAATTCGATTGACTGGGACACAATAGCACCGAATGGAAAAGGATTACACTACTACGAAGTGAGAGTTGTTGGCTCACTGTTGAATTTTGCATTTTTTTTTTTTTTTTTGACAGCGTGATGTGAAAGTTAAACAATAATAATTATTTTTGTTTTGCATAATTACACAGGTTTACAAAAAAAAAAAAGGTCAATCTCAGGCGCCGCAGAAAAAACCATCAAACTCTATGTTTTTTTGGGTGCTGAATCCGAATCCGACCCCCGTTTTTTCCGGTCACGTCAAAATTTTCGAGATATTGGCGATTTTTCGTTTTTTCGACCTTTTTCCGTTTTGGAAGTAACAGCTAAACGTGCGGATACCACAAAAACTCTCTTCTTACTGGAAATTTATCGCTGATTCCGAAAATATATATGAGTTGGTGTCTAAAACCACGAGAAATGTGTGATTTTGCCAAAAAATGTGGAAAAAACGTGGTTTTTTCAAAACCAAAGTCACGTTTTTTGATACTTTTTACCTTCTAGCATGAAAACTAAGGCCGTTAATAAAATTTTTCCAACGAGGTCTGGTAGGTAGATTGTTTCTGCGTCGAATGGGACCAACCGTGATTCTTTACCTTCCATAATAAGGGAGCTATGATTTTTCAAAGTTTCTGGGCGCTTGTTTTTCAGGGCTTCAAGTGCAATTCCGTGAGTTCTTGATGAATAAAACTACTTTGAGTCGGTCTGAATTGATGCCTCCGAGTCCAATATATTCCTCGGAACAAAGTTTTGTTGTGATCAAGTTGCATTGCCGACTCCAGGAGTTCATGTTCTACGACATGGCCAAAATGGGTAGAAACTTTGAAAAATCATAGCTCCCTTATTATGGAAGGTAAAGAATCACGGTTGGTCCCATTCGACGCAGAAACAATCTACCTACCAGACCTCGTTGGAAAATTTTTATCAACGGCCTTAGAAAACTTTTCACGCTAGAAGGTAAAAAGTATCAAAAAACGTGACTTTGGTTTTGAAAAAACCACTTTTTTTCAACATTTTTTGGCAAAATCACACATTTCTCGTGGTTTTAGACACCAACTCATATATATTTTCGGAATCAGCGATAAATTTCCAGTTTTTGTGGTATCCGCACGTTTAGCTGTAACTTCCAAAACGTAAAAAGGTCGAAAAAACGAAAAATCGCCAATATCTCGAAAATTTGGACGTGACCGGAAAAAACGGGGGTCGGATTCGGATTCAGCACCCTAAAAAACATAGAGTTTGATGGGTTTTTCTGCGGCGCCTGAGATTGACCTTTTTTTTGTAAACCTGTGTTATTATTAAACTATAATAGCTGCAACTCATGAAAGTCACCCACGTGGGGAAATGAACAGTAGCCACTCCACTTCAATACTTATGCAATGATTGGTTTTTCGTGTGTTTCAGAGGAACAAAATGCCAAATGTGTGTCCAAAGTGCCCTGCAAACCAAACGTGTCCAAGTTCTCTAGCCAATCCTCGAGACGCTCTTTGTTGGAATTCGAAAGATTGCCAAAGAAGTGAGTTTTGGTTTATTATTCCTGGAATAATAGACACACCTTTGTAATCGCGACGGAGGTCGACGACTCCGATCGGCCACAAAATTTGAGATCATCCGTTTCAAGAGGTCCTGATTCCAAAACCGAAATGTTCGTCCGCCGTCCGAGCCGTTTTGGGCAGTAGGAATTTTAAAAAAATCTGAAATGTTGACAAAATACTTGGTTTACCATCTAGTTGTGCCCGCAAGGTTTTCAGCCCGATCGCCTAAACCCGTGGGGTGCTATAGGGCTTAAATGGGGTTACGGGAGGTTTTTTGAAAGGTTTTGGCTATGGGATCAAGTTTGGTGTCGTTTTCGAAGTATTTTTGGACGTAGACTCCATTTTGGGGCTCCCGGAACGATCTGATTCCACTGTGGGGATCTATAGGGCTATTGGGAATGGGTTTGATCAACTAGTATCGTGGTGTAGTTCACTTAGGTATAGTGTTACTACCACTGTGGAAAAATTCCGCGCTAACTCAGGGAGGTAACAGAAGAACCTGAGTCTGCATAGTGTGGCATCTGATATAATATTCATTAATTAGCGATTTTAACAATTTAGCCATGTGTGCAATGTGTCAGGAACACAACCAATAACTAGAACCCTGCAGAAAATTGTACTGTTGACAGGCAAACAATTACAATCCATTTCGGAAACATTCTTTCGATTTTTGAGCTTCTAAGACACGTGTGACTGGATGGGAAATTATGTAAACAACTGTACTATTTGGTTTTTTGTACTTTTTAGATTTTATTAGAGAATTTATTTTTCATCATTCATCGCATTACCATTTGTTTTCTTTACGTAAGAATAACCCTATATTTTTGTCGGAGGGTGCAGATTTTGCACTCTGCTGGCACGCGTATGGGAGGGCTCGCTTCGATCACCCATTAGTGTACACTTGTTCCCAATCTAACCACGCTAGTGGTGAAACTACCCGAAATCCCACAATAGTATCCAAAATTAATGAGGACGGAAAAGTCGGGGTCAGCGAGTGAGTCCCCCCGCTGTAACTGTGCTGCTGCTGGTGAAAACCCCTACATTTTCTTGCGCGTTTTAGAAATTCTTTAGATAAGACTTGCTCCTGAATAATTTGCTCGAAGGGGAGCAAACGTTTCCTCACCCCGAGTAGGTTGCTCATCTCCGTCTGAATGGGAGACATTCCCTTGCTTGCATTGCTTTTCCTGGGGTCTTGGGGAAAATCCTAATCCTTTCTGAAGGGAAATTCAATCGGCTTTCTCGTGGGGACAATGAAATTTCGATCGAAGAAAATGTTCTGAAAAACGTGGTCGTAGGTGGTCATATTTCTGGTTTCCATCCTTTCCGACGAACACTAATGACGCTTTGCTTATCTCAACAGAAATGCATTTTACCGTCCCTTTTATAAAATTGAATCAGTTTTCGCGAGAAAGAAAGATAATTAAGATTGGACTGACCGTTCCCGAGTTATTGGCAAAAATGTACGAAAAACACGTTTTTGCCAAAACTTGCCATTTTTTGCCATGCCAGTCCCTCCCTTATCGAAGCTCAAATAAAAATTTCACAGAATAGCTACGATTGGGAATTCAATCAGCTTGCACGAGGAAAAATGAAATTTGGAATCGGGCCGATAGTTTCCTAGCTTCAGCCGAAAACATTCTGAAAAACGTGGTTTTCCACTTACCGAGCAGAGAACGCCTGAGATTGGGCGTTACTTGTTTTGGTTTAAATTCGTTTTCTCGGCTCCTATTTGACCTGCTAGTGCTCAAATGAAAGCTAATTAGATTTGCTATCTACCACTTAGAAAAGTAGGTCAGAATGCATCAAAACCAAGATATTGGCCGTGAAAGACGAAAAATGGGCGAAAACTGCACTTTCTGGCGAAAATAGCCTATTTTCGAAGGGTTGTATCTCGGAACCTACAGAGCCGTATTTATGCTCAAATCTTATCAAATTTAATTTAGTTTCGATTATATACTATATTGTGCCCATACCGCTACGATGCATCGTTTAGGCGCTGTGAGGAAAAATCCAAAAGAAGTGCGAAAAATGCGCGGTTTTTATTCCCCCCACCCTTCCAAGTTAGCGGCGCTAGTTCGAAGTTGCAAAATTAGCTAAGTTAAGGTGGGGTAAGTGCTTGGTATGGTTTCAACAAAACCTCAAAAAATCAGCAATTGACGTTAGGTCAATTTTCACGTTAGGTGAATTTGTGACCGAAATAACTGTTCAATTCCAATTTACGTACTTGTGGGTTAAGTGCGTAACTGGCCTGTTCAATCTCTGGAATGCTTATTCTGGTTTCACCGGGTAAGTGCAAAAAGGAAATCTCTCAATGATTCTTTAGCGATTGGAAAATATAAAATCGGACAAAAACTCACAGTTATAATCAAGTTTTACAGATCATCAAGTCATTACCTGGGCAATGAGGGCAAATATGGAAAACATTCATAAAATCAATAATCTTCAATAAATTCGTTCTAATATAAAGACAGAATTTATCTTTTTCCATCAGCCCTACCATGCACTTACCCCTTTGGTTTTTCAAGAAGCGGCATGTGCAGGGTGATAATCAATAGGTACTCATAATATGAGGTATCAATTTCAAACTTGATCACCATGCACATGCTCCTTCTTGAAAAACCAAAGGATAAGTGCATGGTAGGGCTCCAACTCACTGATAAAAACGCTGCAAATTTTACACTAGGGTTTATTATTCTTTGATATAGGTTACTTGTGCAGAAATTAAATTCTGTACATGTAGAAAATTTAAAAAAAAAAAATTTTTATATCTCAAAAAAGTTTTTTTTTTGGATTTTTTTTTTTTTTCAAAAATGATTTAGGTTTTACTCGAAAAATATTTAACCTACTGGGATCCTTCAAAAATCCTGTTTTTAGCTCCATGAAAGTCCTGTAGATCGCCACAGTGGAATTGGATCGTTTCGGGACCCCCAAAAATGGATTCTACGTCCAAAAATACGTCGAAAACGACACCTAACTCGATCCCATACCCAAAAGCCTTCAAAAACCCCTTCCCATAGCCCCATTTTAGCCCCATAGCGCCCCACGGGTTTGGGCGATCGGACTGAAAACCTTTCGGACACAACTAGATGGTAAACCAAGTATTTTGTCAAAATGTCAGATTTTTAAAAAAATTCCTACTGCCCAAAACGGCCCGGACGGCGGACGGACATTTCGGATTTTGAATGTAGACCTCTTGAAACGGATAATGTCAAATTTTGAGGCCGATCGGAGTCGTCGACCCCCGTCGCGAAAACATAGGTGTATTATTCCAAGAATAATAAACCAAAAGGATAACACTGTATGTCTATTATTATAATAGGAGTATAATTTCACTCATATCCTACAACCACTGAAGTTATATACAAACTTTAAAACATTTACAGCTTTATATCCCACTTATGCACTTCCCCCACCTTACCTTACACACTACTGGGACCATACCGGACCACATTAAACAATTAAATAGAACGAAGCAATTATTGCATCTAAAGGTGTGTTTTTTTTTTTTTTTTTTTGTTCCTGTCGACTGGACTAAGGTACCAAACCGAGTTTTCACCCACTCGGCCCGCTTGGCCCATCTATGAATTTAGAACTCCGTGGCACACTTTTGCGCGCATTTTCGCGGAATCTCAACCTCCCCAGTGGTTGGAGGCAGGGATTAGAAGTCGATAGATAAAACAGTGTAATTTTACGGCTTGAAAACCGTTTAGGAGCGCTATACTCAGCCAGCCAGAAACAGACACGTTTTGAATTGATTTTACACTCTATTAGTTCTTAGATAGTAGGATTGAATTAGGTTCCCTTGGTGAATGTTCCCAGATCCGAACGCTTAGAATCTTCTCCCCAAATTATTCTTCTTCCTCCTATTATTATGCAGTAAGATTGAAATTTCCTGTTCTACGTATTATTATCGACCCTGTCTGGCTGGCTTACTACCGAGTGCATTCATTTCAATAATATTGAATATATTATATGAGCGTTTTATTCATTCCAGAGTGCCCACTAAAGTGTTCGGGGAGCGGCTGTACTGATCGAGATGAATGTTGCCATCCAACTTGCATCGGCGGCTGTGATGGGGGATTCGGTCCGGAAAACTGTAACGCTTGCAAGCACTTTAGATATGGCAACAAATGCGTTGACAAATGCCCTGAACATACATACGAGGTGAGTAATTTACCCGCATTTTCTGCATTTTACCCGCACAACCGTATTACCTTACTCGGAGCTAAGGCAAGGCAGGCTCGTTGATATTAAAAGTGAGACTTACAATTTTTTCAGTTCCAAGACCACCGGTGTCTGACCGAGGCAGAATGTTACTTGAAACCTAAGCCTGTCGAGACTTCACAGTTCAACACCCGGGATTTCCCGCACAAACCATTCAATGGGTCATGCGTCATCAACTGCCCCTCCGGTTTTGTAGAAGTGAAAAAAGGTGACAAATACCAATGTGAAGTTTGCAAAGGTGAGAAACTATAATCCACACCTCCTCCATATCCAGTAATAATAGGATAGTCCAATTCTTTACTCAAGTTTGTAAAGTTATATTAAATTTGGTAATAATTATTGTGTGCGATTTGTCATTTAACTTTGATTGTTATCTAATTGAAATATATTACTCAGACGGTACCTAGTTGGAATGATAAAATTGATGAAATAAAAAGTCGGACAGGCAGACTATTCGAGAAAAATAAAAATAAAAAACTAACCTTATAATTCGTTGTCTGAAGCATAGGGTTGTTGAGGACTGAAGTTAAGAACATTGGGGTTTGTTGAATTGCTTGGGTCGTATAGCTGGCCAATTGCAACGAAAAGGTTATGTTGTTCGTTGACCCGCACAGGACATAGTCATTATAACACCATGATGAGGTGGCCTCATCAGCGGACTTTGATTGTGAGAAACCGATGATTATCTTCACTATTCTCTCTTGTTTCCATGTTATTGTTATTGTAAATATCTACACAACGATCGCAGGTGATTGAAAGTTAAAAAATACAATGATTTCAACAAACTATGAGAAATACCTATTTCAATCCGTTTGTCTTCCGACATTTTATTCTGTCGTCTTTATCTTCTTTATCTATTTTATCATTCCAACTACCGTCAGAGTAAGATATTTCAATTACATAATGATCGCAGGTGGGATAACCAATAGCGCACAATTACCTTAAATTTGTATAGCAAATTTTTATTTTAATCAATTTTTCTGGTGTTTAAATTTATTTGCCGAAAACCAAAATTTCCAGGTATCTGTAAAAAGGATTGCCCGTCAGCAAATGTTGACAGTATCGCGTCTGCTCAGAAGCTTCGTGGCTGCACGGCCATCAAAGGAGCTCTTAACATTCAACTTAGAGGAGGAAGTGAGTTTGATTCAAAGTTGGTTTTATGATCAGGTAGTTTCCTCAATGGAGACCGGAAGACACCTCGTTTGTATGATCTTCGTAATTGTTGAAATGTGTTCGCAGGCAACGTCGTAAAGGAGCTTGCCGAGAACTTGAACATGGTTGAAGAGATTGACGACTACCTCAAAATCGTCCGATCTTTTCCTTTAGTTTCATTGAATTTCTTGAAAAAACTGAAAGTAATTCACGGGAAAAAATTGGAAAGCTCGAAGTAAGTTTGTTTTCACGTTCCGATTCTGCTGTTTCGTCTTCACTACTTACGACGCTCCAAATTTATTTTTTAGGTACGCTTTGGTGGTTCTCGACAATCAAAATCTCGTCGAGCTTTGGGATTGGAAGACGCGGAGTCGAGAATTTCAGATAAAAAACGGACGCTTGTTTTTCCACTTCAACTCCAAGCTTTGCGTCAACAAGATAGAAGAGCTGCGGGCACTTTCTGGTCTTGGCCCATTCACAGAACTGGAAGTCGCTCCTAACTCCAACGGCGATAAAGTCCCTTGTGAGTAAAGCTCGTTGAATTAGAAAGTTTCAAGGATACCGTTCCTATGCAACTTTTCTCGTTTATGGACGTGCCCAGTTTAGACAAGAAGTGTACCATGTTTTACATTTCAGGTAATGTTTCGACACTAGAAGTTGAAGTGTACAAGAAGACCCCCGTTGCAGTTCTGATTAAGTGGGAGCAATTCAAAGACCATGACTCTCGAAAGCTCCTCGGCTATGTTGTCTATTCAATCGAAGCTCCCCACAATAACGTGACTATGTACGACGGGCGTGATGGTTGCGGAGGCGATGGGTAAGTTTTTAAGGGAGCTAATACTTGGTGAACCTACAACTCATTGGACAATATAAGAATCTCGGTCTATGTTTACCAGGTGGCGAGTGGAAGACGTCTCCACAGATAATAAGGACAAGTGGATCAACCATTTCCTCGGAAAATTGAAGCCTTACACGCAATACGCGTTCTACGTGAAGACCTACACGATCGCCACGTCACGGAGTGGTGCTGTCAGTGCAATACAATATTTCCGCACATCTCCTGATGGTGAGGACATGGAGTTATTATAATAATAATGCCATATAATATATGGCATTATTATGGCAAATAATAATTACATTGAAGAGAAGAATTACGTTGAGATGATCTCAGAATTAATAATTCACAACACGCAAAGGGGATTTTCTCACTTTTTTTCGAAAATGAGTTAGACGCGGGGATTTGTGGGTGCAGCCCAACTGACTCCCAGCAACCGCCAAAAAGACCATTTGACTCTCGGGCAGAATGAAAATGAACAAGCACAACTGACTCCTCAGAGGATGACAGTCCCAACTGAATCCCCACGGGCGAAAAACCGATGGAACTGTCCCATCTGACTCCCAGTGGTTATAGATGCTCTGTGGGTGATTTCCACAAATCTTCCTTCTCACTTTACAGACTTAGGACGTGCAGATGTGGTTATAAGTGCAACACCGGCTAACTGACATTTTGGCGGTATTCAGGTAAACGCTGCTTTTCTGGAATAATTTCAGTTGGGTTTGGGCTGATAGATCATAGAATCACCTCATAATCATCAATAGTCGGATCTGTAGTTAATTCCCAGGCAAGAATTGCATCTCCAGTCACTCGGAGGAACCAATCGGATTACGGGAAAATGGGATAAATGTCCCTACATTTGCGCCAGGTCTAGAACTATAACTAGGAGGCCACGCCCTGCTGGCCAAAGCCGGCCAACCCCCGACCCACCTGGCCTCAGACCCCTTCTATTCGCTTCTCGAGAAATGCATCTTTAGATTGTTGACTAGCAGACCTTGCAAGGCCCCAATGTACCAACATTTCCCCATACTTTTGCGGGAGTCAGATGGGATTGCAGTGGTTAGCGTTTTCTTTCACGACATGAGCCCCCCCCGGGAGTCACATGGGCTTGCCAGGAGAAAGTGCCCTCACGTTTTTTCATCCTCTTGGAGTCAGTTGGGTAACGCCCGGATTTGTTGTTGAAAGCTATCTGACGGAAAGAGAATTCTTGCCCAACAAGAATTTTTTTCCACTTTGGAATTGCATTAACAAAACAGTCTTTGGTGCAAAAGGGATTTTCTCCTTCGTCACCTTGCGACCAAAACCAGCATTCTCCTTGTAGTTTCTCCATGTAGGCAATCAGATTGCCCCAGCTGACCATTCAGTTTTTTTTTATTTTATTTTTTAACCAGAATGCCACAAATTTGACTTTTTTTTTCCCCTGAGCTTTTATTTAAAATTTATCTCTCGTTCACCGATTTGTTATTATTTACCTTTCTGGCTCACAACATCCATGGATACACAAATATTTTAGCCAACTTTGAGGTTGCTTTGCACAAAGTTCCGTCAAAATAGGTTTTCTCCATACTCATTTTCAGTTTTTCACTACAGAAAAATTGATGATTGACTTGTTTTTTAATTTAATTGAAAAATAGACCGCAAACTGCGCACAGCAAAACAAAAAGCGTGTTTCTATCACAATAATTGTGATAGAAACACGAAATAACACATAAAACCGCGAAAAACGTTTTTCTAAACTTTTAATTATTAAAAGTTTAGAAAAACGTTTTTCGCGGTTTTATGAAAGTTTGAAAAATATGAGAAACCCCTTTTTGCGAGCTTGCTCCTATATTATAAGCAGGTCCTTAATTATACCTGGTTTTGCTAACTCCATTTTTTTTTTTTTTACTGACAAGTGGGAGCTTGTCGTCGTGGGAAGCATGTTGTTGGTTGGGGCTTCCTCGGAGTTGCACACAGAACATAGAAAGAGTAGAAGCGGCGGTCCCGGAGTGCGGGGTGGCACCAGCTACCCCCACTCCAGCAACCCCTTCGCCAACCGCTTTTCAATGCATTCCCAGTCAGCCAAATCTCGAAAAACGTCTTTTCCGCCGAAAAATGCATGTTTTGTTGTATTCAGCCCTCATAGATTTATTTGATATTAGTTATTAAGAAGGTATAAGATCATTAAGGATAAGTAGGGTATGAACCCAGGAAGAAAGGAGGGTAAAGAAGGAATTAAGAAGGGTAAAGAACCCAAACTTTTCGGAAGGGGGTTGTTCGAGATGGTCCATATTGAACCAAACAAACATCAAAGCGTTAATTGGAGGGTAGATTTCCAACGTCCTAGTAAAAGTTATTGTGACTTGATCCATAAAGGGAGGCCTTTAACAAATTTATTACTTGCATTGTTCATTAGACGATCGCCTAACCGTTCGGAAATTCCCAAAAATCGGCATCCTCTGAAGTATGTTTGCCAAATTGTCAACGCCCCCTCCTTCGACTCTTGTCTATATATATACGGAATAGAAGTGCTTCCATTTTGTACATTATTTTGTTTTTCTCGCGACAACGACTGTTCTCACGTATGCTGCTATCTCGAATGCTGTCATCTCGTATGCTCTTGTAGGGACTATTTTATGTAAGTACCTCTGCATTTGATAAATTCTATTTATACAATACTGCATTAAATACAGTGAGCATGTTAATAAATTATGTTCACTAAAGTTGTTGGAAACTTGTTGAGGGTCAGTCAAATAAGACGAGATTTTTTTTGCCGACGTTTCAAGAGATATATTCTCCTATCATCAGGGCCTAATGAAATGAACAAAACACGAATTTATACTTTGAATTTAACAATTGAGAAGTTTTAAGAAAAAAAATTTATACAGGTACTTACAAGTGCAGGAAAAAGGGCAGCACACGATGTGAGCCGTCGCTGTCGTACAAATATACTAAATAATATGTAGGCTGCAGACATACAGAAGGAACTGACAATTTTCGATGGTGGGTTTTTTTTTTTTTTTTTTTTTTTCCCTTTAGAAAGTGGTAAACAGAACTCAAAGGATGCCGACGTTTTGTAAGGTTTGAGGGTTGGTCGGTGAGCAGGTAATTAGGCGTTAACGGTTTCATGTCGGCGGTCTCTCTTTATGGATTAAGTCAGAGTAACATTTACTGAGGTGATTGACATCTGTTCTGAAGTTAACTGTTTGATGTTTGTTGCGTTCAATATGGATCATTTCCAATATCTCCCGCTTGAAAAGGATGGGTTCTTTACCAATGATCTTGGCTTTATTAAATTGAAATTTATGTCCAGCCTCCCTAGAATGGATAGTCAAGGCGGTGGACGTGGGTTTTACTGGACCAGAGCTCTCTTTTTCATGAGTATTGATACGCTTTGACATGAAATTTGCAGTATGGCCAATATAACGTTTGGGACAATTTTGTTGACATGGGATGTCGTAAATTATATTGTTCTGTTGGTGATGAGGGATGGGGTCTTTGGTTTTAGTGAAAAGAGTTCCTACAGTTTTTTTGTTTTTAAAAGCAAGCTGAGCAGAATCAGAATCTAAAATCTTGGAAAGTTTTTCCGATACCCCCCGTACATATGGGGTAGAGCAATACCTATTCCATTCCATTCCTTGACACCCTCTTAATTAGAAACCCCAATGGAAATATTGAAACTGATTGGTACACTAAACCTCAAAATTCCGGTAGGATTATTCATTATAAATCAGCCCAACCATACAAACACAAAATCAATACCATCAAAAATATTTTAGATCGAATTGTCAAACTCAGCTCCCCCCAGTTGCACCAAAAAAAATCATGAACGTCTCCGAACTGTTCTTACTAAGAATGGCTATCCTAATTCTTTAATCAATAAAATCATTACCCAACATTCAGCTAGCCTCACTAGACCACTAAATTTACGACAACCCCGTAGGTATTGCTCTACCCCATATGTATGGGGGGTATCGGAAAAACTTTCCAAGATTTAAGATTCTGATTCTGCTCAGCTTGCTTTTAAAAACAAAAAAACTGTAGGAACTCTTTTCACTAAAACCAAAGACCCCATCCCTCATCACCAACAGAACAATATAATTTACGACATCCCATGTCAACAAAATTGTCCCAAACGTTATATTGGCCATACTGCAAATTTCATGTCAAAGCGTATCAATACTCATGAAAAAGAGAGCTCTGGTCCAGTAAAACCCACGTCCACCGCCTTGACTATCCATTCTAGGGAGGCTGGACATAAATTTCAATTTAATAAAGCCAAGATCATTGGTAAAGAACCCATCCTTTTCAAGCGGGAGATATTGGAAATGATCCATATTGAACGCAACAAACATCAAACAGTTAACTTCAGAACAGATGTCAATCACCTCAGTAAATGTTACTCTGACTTAATCCATAAAGAGAGACCGCCGACATGAAACCGTTAACGCCTAATTACCTGCTCACCGACGAACCCTCAAACCTTACAAAACGTCGGCATCCTTTGAGTTCTGTTTACCACTTTCTAAAGGGAAAAAAAAAAAAAAAAAAAAAAACCCACCATCGAAAATTGTCAGTTCCTTCTGTATGTCTGCATCCTACATATTATTTAGTATATTTGTACGACAGCGACGGCTCACATCGTGTGCTGCCCTTTTTCCTGCACTTGTAAGTACCTGTATAAATTTTTTTTCTTAAAACTTCTCAATTGTTAAATTCAAAGTATAAATTCGTGTTTTGTTCATTTCATTAGGCCCTGATGATAGGAGAATATATCTCTTGAAACGTCGGCAAAAAAAATCTCGTCTTATTTGACTGACCCTCAACAAGTTTCCAACAACATTAATTGAAACGGTCAACATCACCATCAACTATTAATGTTCACTAAATTTTAGTGAATATAGTTTATTAACATGCTCACTCATAATAGGTTTTTGCTCGGCCTACCCACTTTTTCTATCAATCAATATTTATTTCATGTTCCTTCCCTCCATTTGTTCTCATTTTATTTTATTTTTTATTTTGTTATTATTTTTCAATTATTTATTTCATTTTTTCTTATAATTTTATTTTGCCGTTGCCATTATATAATAATTAGTAATGTAAAATAACAACCATTTAACAAATGACAAGGACCTGAATACTCGCTTGTCAAAAACTCAACCACACGATCAACTTGACTCAAAAACAACAACTAAACTTTTTCGGAGAGCCCGATTTCGTTTTTCTTCGACCATGTGTTGGTTGCCACACCACATTATTATTTATTTTATTATTATTTCTTCCTTCATTGATTTTTTTTTACATCCCACCCTATTTATTTTATGTGATGGATGCAGGGAAGCAATCGAGCACACCGGCACCGCCGAGCTGACAAGGAATGGATTACTAGAAGTGAAAGACCGCGGAGGATTAATGTCACCGGGCAAGGATTTGATTGACATATATGTCAATTTCACATATAATAATATTATATGTGAAATATGTGAAAAAATTGTCAGAGCCAAAGGCAAAGAAAAAAAAGTTACCTTAGAATCTTGTTTCTACCTTTCACTAGAAAAGTGCATTGGCAAAGATTTTTTCCGTCATTGTGATCATTTTTTGGACGAAGAGTCTCATTATTCCCTCCTTATTATTGGTCTGCGGGATCTCCAGGACTTGGGGGTTGCTGGAGTGGGGGTAGCTGGTGCCACACCTCCCTGCGTTAGGAGGACGGGGTGTCGCTTCTACTCTTTATATGTTCTGTGGAGTTGCAGGGTTCGAGAAACCGGTGGCAGAATCGCCGAAATCTAGTTCCAGAATTGCTAGGGAAGGGCATGTGCAGAAAACATCTTCTCGACAGATGCAACTGTCTGTTGTCTCTGACTTGCCCATCTTGTGAGGTGATAGTTTAGTGAGCAGTGACTCGGTAGGAGACTGGTTACAAGTCCCGACGTCACGTTTTGTCAAGAAACATTAGGGTCCTACCCTGTGGGGCAGAAGGTCTAATGAACCTTTTGGCTAGCCCTGGATATGTTATTCCAGAGGACAGCTATTTGGTTACTCTCCCATTGGGTCACCTGCTGGCTCAAATGACCCGTTGTGAGCATTTAGAATGGGCTCTGGCTAAGGGATCTTGCATCCCTTGTTTCAAGGCTGGCAGCCTTTTCATTGCTCCCATAGCTCTTATGATGGGATAGTATCCCATATTATGTTGGAGTCTGTATGCTTCAAGGGCCTGAAGGCATTCCCAGACCAGCCTGGGCGTGTAGGTTCCTTCCCATCTAGCACACTACGTCGGCGAAATCGCTGCCCAGAGAAGTACCGTCGAGCCACTGTCGGATAGGGCAATTGGCGATTGCTCCCCGAAGAAGTGGAAGTTTCATTTGAGTTCATTAAAAAGTGGCGGTTGATCCCGGTGGAACGGGCGATCGCAGAGCGGGGTTTGGTGATTGGTCCCCGTCCGGTTGTTATTTCCTGACCAGTGTTTGGACAGATTTGGGTCCCTATCAAATGGATTTTACATAGAAAATAACTTTGAAAACGAAACCCATTTGACCTTTGGGCATCCTTCAAAAGTCCCATTGTTCTTCATCTTGAGAGGGCAGGAGAATCACGACTGAATCTAGGACATCATTGCCGCCAGGTCCCGTGGGTCCTACTTGGGAAGATCTGTGTGATGGTGGCATCAAGGCAGGGGCAAAAGGTCTATCTGGACTGCCTCAACCATCATAATCTGCATAGTTGACTCAAAGCGAGAAAGCTAACCTGGTCTTCCAATCCTCCGCAGATAAGCGGCATGCCTTAAGAATGGATGGTGGCATACCAGTGGGAGGTCTCCCTCTCTGCCAACACCAGGCAACTACCACCTCTTGGTCACTAGAATCTGTGCGTTGCTGGTAGTGGAATCAAGGAACTTGATGGAACATTGAGGTTCGCAAAAGAGTTCCTCTCGCATCATCTCACCACAAATCCCTCCTTCCTCAAATGAGCCACTGCACTATCTTATAGTCTAGACATAACCGATTACTTGGGAGGAATCACCATACTCGGAGGAATCGCCGAAAGTTGCCGAGGAAGCAGTTGACAAACCAGGATCAATCGCTATGTTTTCCTAGCAGGCGGGAACAATCACCGGTTCCCCGTCGGATAGTTGTCATCCTTCGACTGACCGTCACTCGACAATGCTGACCATACCCCTACGTTGGCCCGACGATTTGTGCGACGTCGGATCCCAGGGACGTTGGGAAATGGTCAGGTCAACAGACCGCCAAGCGGACATGTCCGGTATGTATACCAACTGTCGCGACGTCGGCCCGACGTATATGCGCTACATGGGTATTGCCTACAGTGCAGCCTGGCTGTCTGAGAAAATGTAAATTTGGGCTCTTTGAGTCTCCCATCGGGTCACCTGTTGGATCATATGTCTCGTTGTGAGCCTTAGAATGTGCTCTGGCTGAGGGATCTTGCTCCCCTTGTTGCAAGGCTGGCAGCCTTTTCATTGCTTTCAAAGCTCCTATGCGTCTCCTTCTGAATCTCATGGGTGCAAGATGACTAATATCTCGGCTTGAAAGATGGTGACCCAGGTCCCAGTGATATAGCCAGGCCAGGGGTTATTATAAGGGTTATTGGGGCCTATAACCCCTGCTCCTGCCCGGCCTTGATTCTGTCTTTTCTGATCTCTGCTTGCAGTCCCATCTGAGCCTCGGAACCTGAAGGTCTATAAAGATCAAAGTAACCAGTTGCGAATAGAATGGCAGCCTCCTGCAGAGCCGAATGGTAACGTGACTCACTACTGGGTGTCTTACGTTTTGGAAAAAGACAGCGAGTCCACACTGGATCTGAGAAACTACTGTACTGAGCGTAAGTAATAACAGTCATCAGCTGTTAGATCAGATGTTCAACATTTTCCAATAATAATGGAAGTAACTTTCTACCAACTTCTAGCTATCGACCACGCCTTCCTGGATCGCCTGAAGAGCGAAGAGTTGGAACCAATCAAAGTAAAAGAAACCACAGATGTGCCAGATACAGCTTGCCAGTGTTCTCAGTCATCTATCAACAACCCCATCCAGCGTGAAAAGGAGATTCACTTTGAAGACCAGCTCCAAAATTTGATCTATGTGAAGCGGGATCTACGGGCCACTAGAGGGAAGAGAGATACATCGTCGGAGCATTTGTCCACGTCAAGTCCTGATAACACTTCAGAAGGTGATTGATCCGTATTTATACCTACTTATATACTTATATTTTCTTTTTCTTTTTTCTTTTATAAAAGAAAAGATAAAAGTAAAAAAAGAGCAAGATTCAGTGATTCTCATTTAAATCGCCCACAAAAGTCACTTTTAGCAACTGGCTGAAAAGATGATTTGTTGTTGTGAATCTTCCACGTGATAATGTTTGTTCGTTTGTTATAGTGCCTGGCATTCTTAAGGAGCGGGTCAACACTACCTCTTTGGTTATCAAAGATTTGAAACATTTTGCTCTGTACAACATAAGAGTGAAAGCCTGCCGAGAACGAGAAGATGAAAATGACACTGCAGGTTCTACTTGCAGCAATGAATCACTGATAAGTGCCCGCACCAAAAAACTTGGTAACGTTGTAAAGATAGCTGTCTCATAAAGCATTTCCGATCAGTGGTTTACGGGCTAAGCTGAATGAAGGTAAATTAATTCCGTTGGTGCTCTTGTTTTCAGGAACTGCTGACGACCTGGGTTCAGCGTTCCCCATTATAGATATATCCAACAAAAGTTCTGAAGAAGTCATTCTCCGGTGGGACGAACCTGCCGACCCGAACAGCTTGATCGTGAATTACGAAATAGAGTATCGCAAAATGGACCATGAAAACGTTAGTTGACCTTTACTCGTTTATTTTATTTTATTTTTTTTTTTAATTAAATTGAATGTATTGTCCCTTTTTGGGCCTTTTCCGTTATCGTTCCCCACCGAACCCTCCTGCCGTTATCGTTCCCCCGCCCGATCAACTCTTATCTTGTTTCGAATCATTTAAAGAGTAGGGCACGAGGTGTGCGCAAATTCGATTTTGCGACGATCATCGCGCATGTGTTCGTAAACAGCATCTTCGGTCGGGCGGCCGGGGGAACGATAACGGAAAAGGTCCGGCTTTTTCATCGTACTTTTGGTTTATTATTCTTGGAACAAAACACCTATATAATCGCGACGGAGGTCGAAATTTCTGATCGGCCTCAAAATTTGACATTATCCGTTTCATGACATGTAGATTCCAGAAACGAAATGTCCGTCCGTCGCACAGTGATATTACAGGTGCATTACATAAATTCTTCCGGCTCACTCCGATCAACTTGCTGATTGAAATTACAATTTACAACTAATACCTTCTCTAGGTGGCCAACCTTGAAACTACGCCTGTTCTCATTTAAAAATGTCTTTAGTGTAGAAAATGACTACATCACAGGAGACAATAGGTATAAATTGGTAAATTGCAACGCCTTCAGTCGAAACATTCTCCGTCAATTCGCATTCTCCGACGACCTCTCCGTTCAATATCTGGGACAATTGTTGAATCATTTTCCATCCTGGATGTCTTCTCAGTACGGCGTCCAGCTTCTTCCTCGTGTTTTCCCCTACAGGCCCTTTCCACTCCTTACTAGCCGCAATTAATTTATCTACCAATGACACGGACTTGCAAACGTCCATTCCTTTTGTCTCTAAGGAAGTAATCAATTCAGGTAGCTTTCCGAAATTGGCTTTGACAAACGCTATTTGTTGGACCACTGAAGGCTTGTTTACAGACAGCCTGGTTTCCTGCATTTTTTTGCATTTGAATTTTGAGTGAGGCCAATCACCACATTTGGGTTTGAAAAATTCTATAGAACACAAACTACCACTTGTTTTAGTTAGTTACCTAATTTTAAAAAAGTTTGGTTTGTACCTACCTAAAAATTCGCTAAAAAATCAATTTTTATAAATTGCTGGAAAACCACAAAACATGCAAAAATCTGGAGAAAAACATGCAAAATAAATTTCGTTTTTTTGGGGGGTTTCAAATGGTCTGAAAACACTCAAAACGAACATCTATGAAGGTTTGGGGCTTCAGGAAAAAAACATGCAAAACATGCGAAATACGAGCCCCAGACATCATCGTCTTCACCATCCGAACAGCGTTGCCAACCTGCCGAGAATAAATTTCCGTACCACTCCAAAATTTCCTTTTTTCAGTCCGATATCCGTATGATATTCGTACACATGAGCTCTATTTCCGTAGCAAAATTCGACCTTCTTTCTGTTCTCCTAGCTAAAAACATGAGTAGGTACCGATAAAAATATCACTTAGGTACCTAAGTGATCAAAATCATAATGTTGGTGGTTTTGAGCGTTGGTAGGTAGGTAACAAGACCTAGGTTGGGGTTTCGCGGTTCATATCATGAAAGTAAGAAGTAGGATAGGCATAAAAAATATTTTGACCTAGCTTGTAGAATGTGTAAAACTGGGAATTTCTAATATATTATAATATAATGTGTCAATTTGTCAATAATATATTATAATATAATGTGTCAATATAATATGGCTACGTAACTATATTATAGTTACGTAGCCAGCCACAGACACGGTGAGAATTAGTGGTTTAGATCGATGAATAATAAAGCCTAGTGTAAAATTTGCAGCGTTTTAAATTTTTATTGAGTATAGATATCGAATGCCTTGAACGAGCATGATGTTGACAATTTGATCGTTCAGGGATACCAGAACTTAGGCTTGTGGTCTAATCGCTAAAATGTTTACATTTATTTTCATCTATTTAAAACTATTTGTTACAGTACAAACCTATTGTCGAGTGTGTGACGAGTAAAGATTTTCGAGCAGCTTACAACACGTATGTCATTCAACATTTGGGCCCCGGAAACTATAGCCTGCGGATCTGCGCAACTTCTTTAGCCCAAACTGGTAATTGGACTGCCATCAAGTATTTCCTGATTAAAGTGAGTGGAGTGTTCAATAAATGTTTTCTTTCAAGCAAATTTAAATTGAACGAATAAGGGAATTTACGTCATTCGCATTTGTATGTTTGCAGGAGAAAACGGTGATGTCGTATTTACACGTGGCGCTGTTCATTTTGACGGCTCTGTTCGTCATAATGATCTTCATGGCTTGCTACTTCCGACGGCAATATGGACATGTTCCTAACGCGAAGTTGATTGCATCTGTGAACCCCGAATATGTCCCGACAGGTAAAACTCGCTGCATTTTTTAAGTAAAGCTCGATCACATGCAAACAATAATTTTCGTTTGTTTGCGTGATTGTAGAATATTAATTGTTCACGCAAAGTTGAAAATTATTTGGGGGGGGGGGGTTGCTGCCGCTAAGATTGACTTTTGGGAAAATATATTGAAATATTGAACGGGAAAGATGGCTGCCCAGCCTACAATATCTGTCTCTAAGGCCCAATTCACACAGAACGAACGTCGAGTGAAGACGGGGCGCCGACATTTGTCCCTTTCGCGTCTTCCCTTGTAATCAAATGGTACAATGTACACAGAAGTGGCGTGGCACGGGCGGCCGCCCTACGACTCTTGTCACGTCCGTTTGTTGTCTTTCGTGGCGTAGAAGAAGTGGCATGCCAGTTCAGTGTCAGAGACATCTCATCATCGTGCGGGATGATTTTGCATTTAATATTGAATTTTGAGAAGAAATTTATAAAAATTCGTGTGTATATGATTATAATCGGGCAGATGATTACCTATTGTAATAAGAACGCACAAGACCATGGCTGGTAGAAAATCGCGCAACAGTTCCCCTTCTTCAGCCACAATGGATGAACTCAATATCGTCTCTTTTTCTTATTCAGATTAGCCAAGTTTTGCAAATCCAGCACCTCTTCTTCTTCGTCACTGCGTGAAAAATTCATGTTGCACATGACAAAACCAGCTTATTTGGGGAAGGGAGGAGTTATTAAACTAAATTCATACTGAAATTAAATTCTAATTATGAATTTAGTCAAGTCTTTTCAAGAAATCAGAAGGGGAAGGCCGAAAAATTTATTGATAATTTTTCGGCCTTCCCCTTCTGATTTCTTGAAAAGACTTGACTAAATTCATAATTAGAATTTAATTTCAGTATGAATTTAGTTTAATAACTCCTCCCTTCCCCAAATAAAAACACTGTACGAGGGAAGCAGTTCAAAATTCCCTCAAGTCATTCCAGTAATAAAACCAGCTTACTGACGTCCTTTCTCGCCAGTGACCCACCGCTTCTGTGTGCATTGCTTGGGTCACGTCGCCGCCCCGTTCATGCCTGGTCGGCGCCACGACGCGTCGTGGCGCCGACCAGGCATGACGCCCGTTCTGTGTGAATTGGGCCTAAGATCTCCTTGTATTTCACTTCAAATCGTTCAGTGAGTGGTGTAGTCCTTTCAGTTTATGAGCCCGACGACTGGGAAGTGCCTCGAACACGTGTGACGATGCTGAAGGAAATTGGGCAAGGCTCTTTTGGTATGGTGTACGACGGCATCCTCAAATCCACTGATGGCACGCCAGATCTTCCCTGCGCCGTCAAGACAGTAAACGTTGCAGCCGCTGACAGGGATCGGATGGAGTTCTTGAACGAAGCCTCTGTCATGAAGTGAGTCTTCCTCATGGAGTCATCATAGTTGTGATGGTGCTCACCAATATTTTGGAATGGACGTGCGCCCGAATTTCGGGTAAAATCGTCCTGTGCCATGTTGTTGGAAGTCAAAAACAGAAAAATACATCATTTTTGTGACAAAATTTCTTTCATGTAGTTTATATTCATCTAAAGTTGTTCTGTTCGATTCCACATGGACGTGCATGACGTCACGTACAGCCCTTCCGGTTTGACGGCTAGTTTCCCACCAAAGACACTTGAGTGCACATTGATTTTTCATATTTTTTCTTGATTTTCTTGGTGATTGGACTAGTGACATTGGAACAACGCAAAAATGGCCATGTTCGCCTAGTTGTGTATGTGATCGTGTACAGTAAACTAATATCGACTTGATTTTATGTGTGGATAACCTCACAGACCGATCCTTCAGTTTTTATTTTTTTTAATGGTGGCCAACTTGGCAAATTGTCGATCAATGGGAGCTGATCGCAGGTTTCCTCCGAAGATTCAAATTGCGGGTTTTCTATGAATTCTATATGTTCGTACTAACTTGTAATTTGTGTTCTAACCCCATTTTCGCTGTTATTATCGATAAAAAAAATATAATCCAGAAACACGTCCATTCCTAATTGGTTGTCTTTATATAGGCGCTGTAGGATCCCACACTTTGCCGGGTGTGAAGTGTGTACCTACGTGTTGATTCCGTGTTCCCAACATTAATTGGTCCCTAATTAATGTATTGTGTGGTTGGGGGAAAGCCTCTGGCGTCGTATCCAGGATTTCGCCCCCGTTGTCTTTGGAGGAACAGGAAGGGAGTACTTGAACATCTCCATCTGGGGCCTGACACGAGGCGTCGTGATCGGCAGCGCCAGGGGATGATGTCGAAGCAGAATGGGTCCTCTCGCTATGCCCAGCCTGACAAGAGGAGTCTAGACAGACCGGGATGCGTGAGAGGCCGGAAGGGAATCCAGTCGCTGCCCCCAATGACATCGAGGAGTCGATTACATTGGAGGCGCGGTGACCTGGATTCACACGTGCTGTCAGAAGGTCCTGAGCTACCATAACCGAAGGGGCATCATTTCCAACTGGAGCCTTACAAGGGATAGCACTCCCGGCTGCCACAACCGAATTGTCGACAATGGCGTCCTGGGCTACTACCCCTCGTGAAATAGTAGAGCCCCTTAAACCGGCTCCCTTCCCGAATAATTGTCGGGTTGGGAGTCCTGGTCAGGGGGCTCGTCAGAAAGTGTGAGTGTATCCATAAAGCACTTGGTACTAAACGGTGGTCCGTTTTAACGGATAAATGTATATATTATTATGTCAGACCCACGTACGGGATAGCCCCCGTACGGGATGGAGAATGGCGTCGGCGGCGCCTCCCGTGAGGCGGGTGAGAACTTAGATAGAGAGGTTGCCGCTAGAGTAGCCGCGGGCGGCTACAGGCGCTATACTGAAAATGTTAATGCACCTATATGTGCCAACTATGGACAGAAACTGTTGCTTATGGTTATTTAATTCTTTGATCTCTCGTCATTTTTGAAATTTATTCATTTCAGATCTTTCAAGACCCACCACGTGGTTAAGCTAATGGGCGTTGTTTCTCAAGGACATCCTACATTGGTTATTATGGAGCTCATGAGACTGGGGGACCTCAAATCCTACCTGCGATCCTGTAGGCCAGAACAAAACGAAGGAAACTCCCTCAATAAACCGCCTGGGCTAAAGGTATGTGGAGATATGTAAAATTGAGTTTGGTTAGGGAGAGAGAACGACTCCTCTGCTGAATTCAGCAGAGGAGTCGTTCTCTCTCCCTAACCAAACTCATTGGATTAGACCTCTGCACCATCGGCAAACAACCACTTTGTCTATATGTAAAATTGACAAATACATTGGAAGGTAGAAGTAATAATAATCATTATTATAATACAATAATTGTATAATTATTATAATTATTATAATTATTATTATTATAATTATTATTAATAATAATAATTATTATTGTATTAGAAAATGTAGAAAACTTGGGATTGTTCGTCATACAGGCATTTGCGATTTAAAATACATATGAGAGACCTAGAGAATGAGGTGTTAGGGGACCTGCAGAAGTCTTGTAATCATTGGGCCGCCAACGAGCTGGCCGTTAATTCATAACAGGACCCTGTTTCAGTTTGATTATGTCATAAGGACTGGCTCCCGCTAAGTTTGAAACCTTTGCCCACTGGCCCCCCGCCAAATAATGCGGTGTTTTATACCAACTGTACCCTGGACGTGCGGAGCGGTAGTCACATTATGATGTATATGAACTTGAAATAAATACTAGGATTTTTCGTTTTTAACATGAAGCGCTCCATTTCCCCACGTTTTCTTTGACATACATTTTTGGAAAATGTGCGTTTTTCCGTCTTTTCAAGCTTGTGTAACGCTGTAACATCGTTGGTTTCACTAATAAAACCATGGAATGTACTAGTTTACTCCTCCAAACATTAGTTGTAAAATCAAATTGAACCTTCAATCAAGTTGAAAAATGAGGTTTTTGCCACCCTCAGACCACTGGGCAGTAACCTAACTCTGCTTATCGGCCTCGACCACGTCATCTTTACCCTCGCGTTACATGAATCTATTGAATGCCTGTCAAAATTTCTCATAATATAATATAATATAATTATTACAAATATTATTTGTAATAATTAACGACAGTAATGCTCATTTCTGCCTAAATCGCGGAAAAAGCTGCTGCTCATTTCATGTCCCTAATAGGCAGAGGGATTGCTCATTTCACGGAATATGCAAAGGGGTTGATCATTTCATGAATTGGGCAACATTTCTGCTCATTTCGTGAATTGGGCGATTTCACAATTTGGGCGTAACATATATAGAGATGTAACATATATGGCATGTGCGCGAATTTCATTCATTTCTGGGTGGAGGCCAGTTGGACACTTTTTCGCGAGAAAAATAGCGCGGGCCAGTCGAATGTCCCCGTACGCAACCGCCTACCTGGCCCTTACCTCTCCGCTGCCCCTGTGCTAACAGGGGTGCTGCCGGTTGAGTTGGAGGCGGCGCGTCGCACAGTGGGGCAAAGCCGGAAAAAACCCTCAAAAACGAAAATTAGTTTTGCGAACTTTTTCCGATGGTTTATATATGTTGAATAGTTGTAGAATGCATCCCTGTAGCCGTTTTCCTGGAAGAATTTATTTTCAGCTTGGACTGAGGGGTACAATGTGGAGATTTTTGAGACTTCGAAAATAGGCACTTATAAACATTAAGTATGGAGTATTCGTTTGTGTTCATTTTTGAAGATAGAAATCTGAAATTTTTTGGGCGTGTTCCTGATATATTAAAGAAAATTAAGAACCTTCAATCCGCTTGAAATACCATGCTCTTCATGGGGGGCTGAATCATTTAGTAATTAATCGTGTTTTAACGAGTAATCTCGGGTTTCTAAGCTTTCAAAAAATGCTCCACCGTGCTCCGCTCTGGCAGGGCAATTTTTCAATTGTAGACACCCTAGGGAAGCTCTTGTAAAAATTTCAGCTGCAATCATTTGCAATTCTGGACGCAGGATTGATTTTAGTGTAAAAAACATGGCCGATTCAGCCGCTTTCGGCGAGATAAACGAGCTTGATCGAATATAAGGTGCCTACTCCGTAGCTGGAGGTTTACGGTAGAAAATTTGATGACCCAGACCATTCATTTAGTCAGTTCAATATCCTAAGTGGTCGCCGCAACAATGCCAGGGCTCATAATTCAATATCGCGAATTATGCGAGGTTTTGCTCAACGGTGCGAATTTGGACCGTTTCGTTGCAGGTAAATTGGCTGATTTTATCAGGATTTGTCATTAACAAATAATGTAGAACGGCTTATCTCAAGCCAGGTTGTTCAAGCAAGTATTTATCATTGTACCAAATCTCTGAATGATTCACAAATAATTAAAAAAATCATTATTATTCAATTTCAGAAAAATTTGGCGAGAAGTTGAATGAAACTAAATTGAACTAGATCCTAGTGACTTTTGACCCAGTGGTTAATAATACAAAAATTAAATATAATAATATAAATATAAATAATAATAGAAGCATAAATAATATAATAATACAAATATAAATAAATATAATAAATATAAATAATAATGATAATTTAATTTAATAATTTTAAATAAGTTAGATTAAATAAATTTTAAATAAATAATAAATTTTATTTTCACTAATATTACAAGCAGAGGCTGATTTCATTTGTTGTTTTTCTACTACTTTCATTCTATTATCATTTTTCTGGCCAATTTTGTATAACAGAATTCAATTCAACTACCCTGACTAAACAGTACTATTCTCATTAATTATATATATAAGTTAAAATGTACTTAAAATTTTTCTCAAGAGATTGTGTACAATTATTTGGACCTTGGAGAGTTCTCTCTTCTACTCAGCACCCCAGAAACTAAATTTTAATATACTACCTTCTACTTTTAGAGCATATTGCGATTGACCCACTACAGGTCAATTGACCCCGGGCTATCCTATATATTATATATCACATATATATATAATCCTATGAAATTTAATATTTATAATCGATTGGCGACATTGCCAGCTTTGTACCTCATAATGGAGTTGAATTATAGTGAGTCGGTGGGTCAATTGACCCATGTGAATTCGGTCAATGTGACCCACTGACTACGTACAATGCGTAGTGAGACTCAAAGACCACGTGTGATTTTTTTCAGATTTTTAAAGGTGTATGTAGAGTTTTTACAGGGTTTTTTCCGAAAAACAGCCGTTTTGCCCCACTGTGCGTCGGTACGTGGCCTATTGGACGAGGAAGGGGCTTCCCTTTGAGTTGTTTGGGACCAGTTTCTCGGCCGAGGATGTGCTCCGCCCTACTGTTTGTACCAACTCATGTTTGACGTTTGCTGTGTCATGTTGGCCTCTGCAAATAAAAGCCTTGATTGATTGATTGAGGTGGGCTGCTAGCTCGGCGATGGCAGGTGGAGTGGGAGGCGTCGAGCACTGGCTGGCACACCTTTGCCTTCTTCCTCAGCGTTGGGAGGAGGCTTGAGGCCGGGTGGATCAAGCCAGGGATTCTCATGACCCAGCTCCTTGCTGGCCAGGAGGCTTTCCCGGCACATCTCTTCTTACTGGGGTTGGAGGCGTCCTGTCAGTGCTTCTGGTGTGCCTCCCCTGTTTCAGCTGAGCATATCCTTCGGGAATGCTCGTGGTTCTCGGCCGAAAAGCTGCCCCTTGAACTTGTGGTCTTTCCTGATGTGACGGGGGGAGGGGGGATTGGTCGTGCTATTTAGGCACGGTCAGGTCTAGGCCCTGTCAAAGTTCGCAGGGGGTGGCCGCGCAAATAAGGCAGCCTACTGCCCCCAGGCCTATAGGCCTTGGAGCCCCCGAGGCGAATGCTGGCGGCCCTGGTCTCTGACTAAATAGCTCCAGGGTGGAGATCCCCGTTATGGGGGACCCGGTCGGGCCGGCACACCGGTGTCCAGCATTTGCCTCATTATTACATAAGTACACATTTTAGCCCCAACAACAGGGTCTATGCGTCTTGGCAGATCGTGTTTGTCTGTTTTTTTTTGTTTTTTTTTTTTTTTCTATGGGCATCACTGGGCCTACAATTCAGCCAAAAAAAAAAAAAAAAAAAACTGAGTTATAATACTTTTTAATAAAATTTCAGCGAATTCTCCGCATGGCTGCAGAAATTGCTGATGGCATGGCGTATTTGGCGGCTAAAAAGTACGTCCATCGAGATCTGGCCGCTCGAAACTGCATGGTGGCGTCCGACTTGACAGTGAAAATAGGCGACTTTGGGATGACCCGAGATATTTACGAAACGGAATATTATCGCAAGGGTAAGCACGGCTTTTCACACCTAACTATTTCCACTGCCACATTGTTCACTTAAAATGCTCATCATTATGAAATGCACGTTTTGCTGAATTTTTACATTATTTGACAAGTCTGCGTGAGATCGTTCATAAATTTATTTAGTTGTTTGTATATTTTTGTACGTACTTTTCCTCACCACTCCTATTATTCCTATTATTCCTGCAAAGCGAGTGTGCGTGGAGTTTAGCATTGTGTCGTACTCCACGATCCCGAAAAGTGAGCAATTTTAATCATGGTATTATGCACGATATTCATGTGTTGATAACATCAAATAAATATCGTGCAATTATTGCCAGTAACATCAAATGAAAATCTGACTTTGATTGATGATCACAAGTCAGTCTCATGAATGGTCTTCTCGCTGAGGACAGTATAAAGTTTGTTAGTAGAACGCCACAAAAACGTAGGACAAATGTTTCGAGAGATGTTGGAAAAATCAGTAGTTCAATATAGAGAACAATGTCATGTTGATACCGTAAACGTTTTGAATGTAGTGGGCTATGGATGACGCTAAATAGATAACTTCTCAGGAAATGATGGGTGCCATAATATGGCATATTATGCATTAGGGCCCAAGTGAAAATTTATTCGAGCGCTGGTTTTCTGTGTTTCTGAGTAAGAAATGTCAAGAGTCACTTGCAGAAATAAGAGTTAGCCTCCAATTCTTCCTGCCAGGCTTTCAAATTGAGGAGTTTCATCAAACAGTCACAAGCGTTCCATCACTTGCATAACCTATAGTCTGTCTGCAGTGACGTTGGGCTCCGGACCCGATCTCAGCGGCCGACGAGAGAACCAAAAAAACGGGGAACTTTCCCAATTTGTGCAAGTTTTCAGGTGATTTTATCCCTTGAAGCGGGGAACATTGACACAGAATTAATTTTCGTTCAAGTAACCTATTTCAAAGAATAATAAACCCTTGAGTAAAATTTGCAGCGTTTCTTTGCTGGTTAACCTATCGATTTCACTGATGTTCACTGTTTTCTATAACATATTTCGAAAGTGAAACATTATCGTCGCAATGAGGTCAGAAAAAAATGAACTCTCTTTTCTTATCTCACTTACCTTGATCATGAAAAGAGTGGATTACAAAGGAATCCAAATTGTGATACAGGACGTTGACTTCAAATTGAATTTTTTACTTGACAAAAGGTACAAATGTTTTATTGAAGGAGAAGTTTTAAAAATCGTAATCACACCTGTGATTTTAGCAGTTTCTTCTCTTAAATTAACCAGCGGTTTCTGAAGCTGGCCGGTTTCTTTTTGGTCTCTCAAATACTGATAAGTATTGAACACAATTTCATGGGCTTGATGTGGTGAACTATATCACAACAACCAAACTCATGTGGCGGTTGTATACCAACCACTAGTTTACGCGTTTGAATTTCATAATTCGACTGACAATTGATCTGTGATTTATAGTGAATAAAAGCCTAATTCTGGCCTCAACTGTATTTAATGTCACAGTACAAATACAACCATTTTATTCACTATAAACAATCGAATCACAATGGACAAGTTTCTCAAACCGAGCCGCTTTGATGGGAAACCTGACTCTCCTACCGCTGCTAAGGAGTGGACCCACCGGCTGAAGACGTTCAAAAACCTCGTGGATGTTTCAAGGGAACCTCTTAGTGATGCAGATAAGTTCAAGGTAATCACTAATTTCTTATCGTTTGACGTTTATGAGCTGGTCAGTGACTGCACTTCTTCGTTAACGTTCCCGATGATTGTGGAGTACCCATTTTGACGACCGGACAAAAACAATAAACTACACACTAAGTGTGTTTGAAGTCTTAAAACATTTCTACATTTTCACTAAAAACGCACACGGCAGTAAACAAACGGACGGGAGCCATTGTGACCAGCACAGCAGCGAAATTCCCGATTCTGGTCTTCTTCATGCGTCAGCCGCTGGGGTGGGGGGAGCCCAATTTCATTGCAGACAGACTGATAGCCCCTTGCTGTCGCATCTTCGCCCTGTAACTGGGCACGTTTCGGTTTGGCTTTTGCAATTATTTGGACGCGTGGAACCTTTTTATGGTGAATTAAAAGTCAACTTGTCATTCGAGAATACAGTTTTTTTGAAATAAATGTAATAAGCTTGAAAATAAGTCTTATGAAGGTTTTTATTCCCCTGTCAAATTGTCCCAGTGGCGCTTGGGCCCTTATGCATATGGCACCTTTCAATTTACATTTATTCTTAAACTAGTGTTCAAATTACGCTAAAAAATTTTTAATATTACATACCTATTATGTATTTTGGTTTATTATTCTTGGAATAATACACCTATGTTTTCGCGACGGGGGTCGACGACTCCGATCGGCCTCAAAATTTGACATTATCCGTTTCAAGAGGTCTACGTTCTAAATCCGAAATGTCCGTCCGCCGTCCGCCGTTTTGGGCAGTAGGAATTTTTTTTTAAATCTGAAATTTTGACAAAATACTTGGTTTACCATCTAGTTGTGCCCGCAAGGTTTTCAGCCCGATCGCCCAAACCCGTGGGGCGCTATGGGGCTAAAATGGGGCTACGGGAGGCGTTTTTGAAGGGTTTTGACTATGAGATCGAGTTAGGTGTCGTTTTCGAAGTATTTTTGGACGTAGAATCCATTTTTGGGGGTCCCGGAACGATCAGATTTCACTAAGGCGATCTATAGGGCTTTCATGGGGCTGCAAATGGGATTTTTGGAGGATCCCAGGAGGTCAAATATTTTTCGAGTAAAAAAAAAAAATTTTTGAAAAAAAAAATTGTTTTCCAAAATGTTTTTCATTAACACAGAATTAAATTTATGCACAAGTAACCTATATCAAAGAATAATAAACCCTTGTGTAAAATTTGCAGCGTTAAAAAAATCTTTTTGAGTAAGATCATGCGTTAACTGTAGTAAAACCGTTAACCAATTTATTCAACAGATTGATTCAAACTGCGTTTAAGTTGTTCCTAGCTCACACCATCCCGTCGTGTCCGTAATACTTCTCCCATCCTCCATCTCTTATTTACATCATTCACCCTAATTTTCTAACCTTCATTTTATTGTTTGCATAACCCGTGAATACGGTTAGCCTTAGCCGCATGTTTTAATCACTTGGTTTGCCATGAACTCAAACTTATTATTTTCAAAAGGAACCTTTCAAATAGGGTCCAAAGGTTTGCTCCCTGTGAGATGGATGGCACCCGAAAGTTTGAAAGATGGAGTTTTCACCTCACAATCCGACGCGTGGAGTTATGGCGTCGTTCTGTACGAAATGGCAACACTGGCGTCTCAACCTTATCAGGTAACCTAATTTACAGTAACAGTATATTCGTCCTGCGTTGCCATCACTAGGTACTAACTTAGTTTATTTTTCAGGGTCTTTCGAATGAGCAGGTTCTGAGGTATGTGATAGACGGAGGTATAATGGAGAGGCCGGATAACTGCCCCGACAAGCTGTACCATGTGATGAAACTTTGCTGGAAGCACAAGCCGGCCAGCCGTTCCTCTTTCATGGACATGGTCGGGATGTTGCAGGCAGACGTCGCTCAAGACTTTCAGGTAAAATAAATGTCAGGGCCATGCCTGCGGAGAGTATCTGTACCTTGTTACCCTTAAACTGTGAAGTCAGTTAGTATATAAAGTTACTAGTTATTTTATAGACTAACTACGGTGGCCAGTTAAAGTGTGTAATTTCTCGCACTGTACGCTTTAACTAGTTGTTATATAAAATAATGCCGTGCAAGTTAATATAATAATGTTGGATTCAAGTATGAATGAGATCTCATTGAGGGAGGAGTCGGTTGCGAGATCTCGAGGTTGAGGATCATTTCAGTTCAATAGGCATCTTCTCTTATTTGTTCCTATAGTTATGATTCAATGCTGAGTTTTCAGTTTTGTTTATTGCCTCAACATGGCAAGTTCTACATCAAGTGCTCATTTTCAGCCCAATCGCCCAAATCCATGGGGCTCTGTGGAGCTAAAAAGGGTGTAGGAGGGGTTTTGGCTATGGGGTCGAGTTAGGTGTCGTTTTCGAAGTATTTTTGGACGTAGAATCCAATTTTGTGGGTCCCAGAACGATTCGATTTCACCGTGGGGATCTATTGGGCTCTCATGGTGCTGCAAATGGGATGAATGTCAGGTGGGCCAAAGTTCTCGCTTCCTGCGGGGGGTTATCATCATCAGGAGATATTCTCGTACAAACAGCCACAAAGGGTCGGCCAAGGCTCTTGGACACCAACTTCAATACCATATAGGAGCAATAAGGGGCCCCGCCTGGTGGCTACACCTGCAAACCCCCGACCTTTCCCATGTTTTTATCTATGTAACGTTGCTTTGGTTTCCAGAGCGTGTCGTTCTATCACAGTGAAGAGGGCCAGGACTTGAGAGTCACCATGAGCACTGAAAACACTCCGCTTCGAGTTTCCCGAGAAATAGAGGATTTCTCCTTGTCCGACGACGAAGACTATAAAGACCCTCACTCGAGCATCAGCTCCAAAATCAGCAATGGTAGCACCACGCCCAACGGATACATTCCCCAGCCGATCGTCAAAACTACCAAGTGTTGACAACACGCTCCCTCCCCCTAAGAACACTCAACGCTTTAAATTCAGTTTAGCCAACATTGAAGAATAAATGGAGCCGTTTCCGGAGGGATTGGGGGCCCGTGTTTACCTCCTAGTTTATTTGCCAACAATGTAGACACGCCCAATCCCTGCAGACTGAAGGCATGTGGCCCTGTTCATTCGTTATTTATTTTTATATTTTTCGTCCACAAAAGACTTCTTAAAGGTTGCCATTCGCCTAAAACTGCCTCTACTGTTCTACCTCAACAATCACGAAAATCTATTGTGAATTACCAGTATTTGTAGTTAAATTTAGGTGAAACACTTCTTGTGGTTCTGTACAGATGTACATACGTGTACATAGTCAACTTTGTTACTTATTTATTACAAAATATACTTCTCATTATCGTTTGTTGGTTAAAACGGACATTATTATACGTATTTATTTGACTGTTTATAGCAAATAATATCAAGTGATCAACAATACGTAAAACTCCAAAATAGTAGTTAATGTGTTATTTTATTAACGCTTTCAGATGTCGTGGAGTTGGGCCACACTATGTTGCCCGTTGAAAACTTGATATCATTTTCAGACTGTTCTACAGCTTTGGTTCCATTTCCATTATTAGGAGGTTCCTTTTTTATTATTTAACAATGATTGACCGCTCGTTTGGCTTAATTTGCGAGCGTCAGGACTTTGAAGACGATTCATAATTATGTTATTGTCTGCCGTTCTTTACAAGGACGTTTCCTGTCCCCTCACCGGGGTGAAAATTGAATTGCACTGCTGAGCCGGTTTGTGAACGTGAGATGGATTAACCAGCTGAGTGAGCTGTAGGCCGCTTTTATTTACACGGTCACTCATTCTTGGATGACGTCGGGCGTGTTTTAATCCCGTCGATCGTTTTTCATTATTTGCGATTTATGCAGTTCAAACGTATTTATTTATTTATGTCTGTGTGTTTTTTTTTTGTTTTTTTAATGAACAAAGACGACATTAGTGAACATTCAGGTTGTTGACATTTTTGAAAGCCCATTTTCTCATGTGCTGTTGCTAATGGGTTTTCGGGAATCAAACTCACCCCGACCGAAATCGGTTGAGGAGAATTATATTACTTGTTATGAGCATATTGAAAATTTTGTACGTTTTGAATATTGGGAATACAGGGGATGTAATTTTTATAATGGTAAGGTAGCTTGGCTCCTGAAATTGAATGACACCTGAGTTGCTACGTGAGCTTAATTTCTACTAGGCTAATGTTGAAAATTTCCTGTATAGTGATTTGATAACTTATTTGACTATAAATTATGAAAAGTAAATAAATGAATAAATAAATAAATAAATAGGTTTTGTGAGCTTGAGGAGCAGGAAGTGAGTTGTAGGACTAGTCTTTCTCGAACAAAGTGATTATTTAGTTAATTTAGCGAGGATTTTGAGGAGAAATTCTTCAGAATGTGTAATTTAAATCTTACAACTATCAGACCACCTGCAAAGCTGTGGTTTCTCTAAATTTTGTACTGGGTTGACCTACACATGTATACAAAATTCAGAAATTGAGAGGTATGCTGATAATTGGTATACTGTTGAAGTGTAGTGGTGTCACAGGATCAAATCACCACCAGACTTCAACAGTACTTATAAGTGTACTTATAACCCTTTGACTTTTTTTTTCGTTCTGTTGGCTCTCATTCTGTGGGCATGTTTTCAGTTACTGGTGACAGTGATGTCAACAGATGGTTTAGTTGTGGTAATCTGTTGATCGGATTATCAGCTCACAGATCTCTTTGCCAATAGACCATATTATTGCCATTTCTAACTTTATTTTTCAACTTTCCAGGAGTTCTTATCCTATTGTATTAATTTTGTATAAAATCGAGGCTGTTCGTTTCACGACAAGAAAAGCCACTTACTGTTTCATTACTTGGGAGACTGAAACTCGCAATTCCTGGCGGCAGATAACTATGAAGTGAGATTATTGAATAACCTTACAATTTTTAGGTTCTCAGAGTGTCAAGTTCATGTCCTGAACTTGGTACAGGTTTTAACCGAGAGAGTGTTCACAGCCTGCTTAAACATCACCACCTTTACTAATCAGATAATGATGTTCCGAATCTAATCTACGAATGAAATTATAACAGAACCATAGATAAAATTAATAAACTTACTCATTTATTGATGACTTGTCTACAGCAAAACAACTCCTTATGATCCTGTTACCCGTCATGTTTCATTTTTGTGCTCACGTCCAACGTTGATCTAAAACCCACTCCACAGAACCAACATATCTGCTATTATTAATAAACGTACCGCTTGCAGTATCATGAAAAGTTTGTTATCCGTTTATTTATGAACATCCTTTTTATATCTCAACATCTGAATATGTATAGGTGTGAAGCCATTTATATAGTACCACTATCATTTGTTTGAAAATTTCTGATTTGTTATCCTACTTTCCTAAACGACCACCTACAAATAATTACCTACTCAGCTTCCTACAACTACTCGGTATGAACCTACCTACTTAATGTTGCCTTGAGCATTTTGCTTCCGAGTCTGCAAGGCGCAGAGGAAGCATTGTTTTCACTTTCGAAATGAAAAAAAAAAATTGTGTTCTCCAAAATCAAAATTTCCACTCACGTTTTGCGTTTCAGAGTCTCCTGAACAAATTTGGTTCCGTGTCTGTCTGTCTGTCGGCCCGCATTTCCTTGCCACAGCCATAACTCCCACAATTTTGATGAGATTTCAATAAAATTTTCAGGAATTGTGTGGTTATAGCCCTAGATGGTCTCCTATCAGTTTCATCACGATTGCATCAGTGGTACTCCCTGCGCATACGCGAACGTAATTTTCTTGTTGTTTTCACAACTTCGTTCATGTTGAACCTGGCACGAGGAAGCTCATGTGCCATTGGATTGGCAGTGTATTTGATTTGAGAGTCGAGCTGTAGGCCCAAATACCTACCTAGTTACCAACCAATGTTGTTTCAAGCATTTTGGGTTTGAGATTATCAAAACCGATGTATGTACCTACCAATAGTACCTGTGAATTTCGGCTGCAAGAAGCAAAACCAATTCAAAGAACTTCGCTCACAGTAATGCCAGTTTCGAAACTAGGTCCTGTCTACCTTTGGTACTCTCTCGCAATGCTAACTAAAAACCTCTGCTCCATCCAATCTGCCTTGTGCTTCCTCACCCACTGGTGATACCACTCTCCGCTTTTATTTTTATTTCAACCAGTGAATATCAGTGGCACCTCGTCAAACAAACAAAAACAGAAAATGGTGAGGGGTGGTGTACTCATGAGTCCGAAATAACGTAAACTTGAATGCAGGCGAGTGACAACAACTTGGTTCCTCAACTCTTTCCGAACATATACCTACCAATACGTTTCAGTCCCAACAAATACCAACCAATAGTTCCATGGAGGCGCCTAACACTCGTCCCTCCTCAAAAGAAGAGAGACCCCTAACTCCTTGAGCCTCCTATGCCTCCACCAGTTGAACACTTGACCAACCCAACTATGGATGGACTGCGAACAACTTCGTCCAGTTCTTTGATCTCTTCGAACTCGTGTGTGTCCTCTTATGTGTGTTCAGATTTTGTCAAGGGGTTTCTTGGTATGTGTAATAATGTAGTGAGGGGAAGAAATGTAACTAAGTTCTCGAACTCGACGTCAGTCTTTGTAAGGATCCCTTACATGGGTAACCATAGGAAACCATTACTAAACATTAACCAAATACCCACTGTAGGCACTTCACGAGAGCCATACTACCTTCTACCTACCATCTTCCTTTCTTCTGTCAGCTTTCTCTTCTTCCCTTTGGTCCGGCTTCTTCCTCGAGCTCCTGTCCGCGTTTTCTTTCTTCTGTTGACTGGGAAGCCTCCGGATCTGCCTGTTTAAACCTCCACTCACTGGAGAACTGGTGACTCCAACGCGATAGAGTTGGGGGAATTGAACCCGAGCTGATGCGAATTTCTGTGAAATGTGAAAATAATGAGAAAGGGATCTAACTCTTGGCCCTCTTGGCATTATTTTTACGTTACCTAGTACCTAGGTAATGTAAAAATGTTCAAAATCTGCTAAAATCTCTCCGGTTCACCCTTGGACGTTGAAATTTGAGAAGGAGACCTTATACGCGTACAAGAGACGATTGAAATGACGGGTATTCTCTTGGTCAGCTGAGTGAGCTAAAAAGAAGGATTTGTGGCAGACCAACGCAGCAGCGTCGCCCGGTTGAAGGTATGTAAGTCACCTTTTCAACTACCGTTCGAACAAAATGAGACATCTTATCTTCAGAAATTCGTTGTGGGACGAAAAAAGCTCCGATTTTGATTGTGGTATCCCTGTTGATGTGTAATTCTATCTTACTAGATGCTCCGGCTCGCTTTGCTCGCCTACGCACCCAGCTGGGGGGCTCCCCCCGCTAGTGGGGTGCGTAGCATCGATGGACACGTTCAAACCCCTACTCAGACATAAGGCCTCGCTTCGCTCGGCCGAGCGCTTATTCGGACAGGGGGGCCTCGCTTCGCTCGGCCGGGGGAGTTCTCGACGCAGACATAAGGCCGAGCGAAGCTCTAGCACGAGGAGGAGGATGACTGAGGAGAACGAGGGTCATCTAAATTGTAAGGCACTTGTAGATGTACGAAAACATTGCAAATTTTACACAAGGTTTTATTATTCTTTGATATTGATATTGATATAGGTTACTTGTGCGAAAATTAATTGTGATTATTTTTTTTTTTCAAAAATGTTTTCTCAAAAAAACTGCAACATTTTTTTTTTACTCGGAAAATATTTGACCTCCTGGGATCCTTCAAAAATCCCATAAGTAGCCCCATGAAAACCCCATAAATTCCCACGGTGAAATTGGATCGTACCGGGACACCCAAAAATGGGTTCTACGTCCAAAAATACTTCGAGAACGACACCTAACTCGACCAAAACCTTTCAAATAACCACTCTCGTAGCCCCTTAGCGCCCCACGGGTTTGGGCGCTCGGGCTGAAAACCTTGCGAGCACAACTCGATGGTAAACAGATTATTTTGTCAAAATTTCAGATTAAAAAAAAAAAAATCCTACTGCCCAAAACGGCTTAGACGGTGCACAGCTCAAAAGGTGGCGGAAAGTCCAAAAAAATAAAGTCGCGCCTCGCGGCAGGTTTCTTCGTGAGTTGGTAGCTAATATAGTTGGACAATGCCCCTTATTATTTTGCTGCTGAAGCCTGTCTGGGGGTTAGTGGAGGGAGTCAATTCTTATCTCTCTTCTTCTCCTGCCGGGATCTAGGTACTTGTGCAGTTCATTTATTCGACTGGTCACTGCAAGCTGTTTTATTTTTCAACGATGACTGAAAGTGCTTCAGGTAAGTGCTTACTATACAAAAATATTTTATTTACCTATCAGAATTGCTTCCTTTTATTGTACTCGTACATAAACTGGAGAAAACCGTTAAACGTAAATATATGTAGGTGAAAACGACCCTTGACCCAACATGAACCAGCAACGCCATTATTTTTCTCGTATTCTGGCGGAACTGCAGAATGTGTAAAACATCTTGCCACTAAGTCTTATTCGTTAATGAATTTTTTACTGATTTTTTTTATTTTTAGTTTATTAGGTTTTTTATTAGTTTTGTCTGTCTTAGCTCATAACCGCCATAACTTTCGACCACTTATGACATATTGAACCAATTACTTATCACTTCAGACCCCATGATTTCCTCTTTGAGGCATATCAGGCAATCAGGCATATCTGGCAATTTGAGGCATATTGAGGCATTATTTGTATTTTTTTATGCTTGTGTTTTTTTGTGTTATTCTATGCCAAATACACATTTTTCAGTCACTTATTTGCCAAGAATAATTTCCACCACCTTTTGAGGTCATTGGCCCCACTGTGCGGTGGACGGACATTTCGGTTTTGGAATCTAGACCTCTTGGAACGGATTATGACAAATTTTGAGGCCGATCGGAGTCGTCGACCTCTGTCGCGATTATATAGGTGTATTTTTATATTCTCAAAAACGGCTGAGCGGCGACGAGCTGGAAGAACAACGATGTGAAGCTTACTGCCGCGCTCTTAACCAAGTTAACAAATTCTTCGAAGAACCCGTCATGTGGGAACAATTTGAAGTCACCCAATACGACAAAACGTGTTTGGTCTTGGACGAAAACGGAAATTTCGCTGAACAACTCTGGTGGACATTGCGTTATGACATAACAATTGTAGTGTTAAATATCGCGTAAAGACGCTTTTCAAAGCTCGAAACAACAGGGTCCCCGAGGCCCTCACGTTGGCGTTGACATAATTCGCATCGGTAAGGACAGTACAGAAGGTTAAAGCCGGCATATCCTTCTCAATTCAGAAGGAAACGCGTGCGATGAAATACCTCACCGGTTAAGACATAGATCATCAACAGAAAGTGAACAAAAACTTCCTAAAATTCCGGTGAACCAGCTTCCCATCTTCATGCCGCGTTTTGTTTAGGATAGTAACTATCCTACACATAACAACTGTTGTATGTTGAAACTATCTGACCGCGGTTTCCTGAGTGTCTTCGAAGCTCCAAATTTCGAAACTGAATTAGCTACACCTCGAGCAGCACACAAGCTCAACAAATGGCGGAATAGAACTTGACGGAGAAGAAGAGAAGAACATCCCAAACTAACAAAACAGCACATCCGAAGAGCTCATTGAAGGTAGAGGTGATAATAAAAACGTTTGAACTTGAAAAAGAGAAGAAAAGAATAAGAGAACTTGGCGGTAATGAACTTCAAAATGGAAATGACCTTCAGGGAAGCCAGGTCGTCGCAGTACTGGACAAAGTCCTGGAAGGATGGACAAAATATGGAAAGGACCTCTACTTGTGCTAAGTCATATTTTTTCTCGTTAAATTTAACGTTTAAATTAATTTAACGAGCATCTTAAGATGCTTTTGACGTAAAAGATACACTATTTAAATATAGAAAACATCGATAAACAAGTCCAATCGTTTGAAAAAATTCAAAAGGACCTTTTTTTATCCGCCGTCAAATAAATTATTTATAAATTTTAACCAAAAGTTGTTTTATATAGTTATGCATTGAAATAAAATTCGATATCAACAGCTTCGAATTGTTTCTTTATTACAAGTCCCATTCTCCCGTTTTATCCTCCAACAGATATGACAGACCTAGTATTATCATATTATGAGCATTTCTGCATTTAATGCTCATGCAGACAGCCTCCTTAGCTCCAAATTTGGCAAAATCGAGGGTATAAACGGCATAAACGGTGCAAATTTTACACAAGGGTTTATTATTCGTTGATTAAGGTTACTTGTGCAAAATTTAATTCTGTGTCAATGAAAAAACGTTTGGGGAAAAAAGGATTTTTTTTTTTTCAAAAATCTTTTGTTTTTTAGGTACCTACCTACTCGTAAAATATTTGACCTCTTGGGATCCTTCAAAAATTCCATTTTTAGCCCCGTGAAAGCCCTATAGATCCCCTCAGTGAAATCGGATCTTTCCGGTACCCCCAAAAATGGATTCTACGTCCAAAAATACTTCGAAAACAACACCTAACTCGATCTCATAGACGAAAGCCTTCAAAAAACCCCTCCCGTTTTGCCCTATATCGCCCCACGGGTTTGGGCGATAGGACTGAAAACCTTGCGGGCACAACTAGATGATAAACCGAGTATTTTATCATAATTTCGGATTTTAAAAAAAAAAAAAAAAAAAAAAAAATCCTACGACCCAAAACGGCTTGGATGGATTTTCGACGTCCGTCGCGATTACATGTAAACCTATGTACAGGTGTATAATTCCAAGAATAATAAACCAAAATGGTATCGAGGAACGAAAATATTCCACCCAAGCGAACGAAGGCGATGGTGCTTTTCCGCAACGACGATCTTTTGATGTAGTAACGTAGTTGTGACGGTCATCTTGCTAAATGTTTGGAACGTATTCATGAATCCAGATCAGATTCCAGGAGGGCCAGGGATAGGTTTCAGAAAGGAGGGGATTTTATTCCCTATTGCTTTCGGATACATTCAGGGATTAACTGTATTTTCATCACCAGCAGGGTCGCCTTCACAGACCGCGTAAAGTGGCCGAGCGAAGGGAGTTCGCGTGCTAGTATTATTATAAGTTAAACTTACACTGCTCTACAAAAAAAGGTGACTTGAATGGGGGTTTTCGAGGGTGCTGAACAGCGCCGGATTAACCTCTCGTGGGCCCCGGGGCTGAGACTTAAAAAAGGCCCCCTATATATATATACATATAGGTAAACATATATATTATATATGAAAGTGGATCCTCTGGCTGGATTATCACGTAAAAACCACTAGAAAATCGCGTCTGTCGCTTCACAACCAAAAACTGGGTCAAAACAGTAATATTATTATTATTATTATTATTTATTAATGTATTTGTGGACATAAGTCCTATATATACATGGGGTTAAGCCTGGCTCGTTATGGTTTCAGTATAACAAAGTACATTGATTATTAATATATAACAAGATATTCCAACATGAACAGGATGGAGCAAAGAACAATACGCAGGTACCTAATAGATAATAACAAATTAACGACAATGTTCACATCACGGGATAGTAGAAAATAGCAGAAAACAGTAATAAAACTCCGAATGCAGGGCAATCTATTTTTACAAGTAAAGTACTAAAGTAAAGACAAAAAAAGTTTCTTTTTACAATAAATAAAAATGCTGCAAATTTAACACTATAGTGTTAATAAGAATAATAAACCCTATAGGGTTTATTATTCTTTGATATAGGTTACTTGTGCAGAAATTTATTTCTGTCAATGAGAAAATCTCAAGAAAAAGTTTTTATTTGGATTTTTATTTTTCGAAAAAATCCTTTTTTTTTCGAAACTTTTTTGTTTTACTTGAAAAATATTTGAACTCCTGGGATCCTTCAAAAATCCCGTTTGTAGCCCCATGAAAGCCCTATAGATCGCAACAGTGGAATTGGATCGTTCTGGGACCCCCAAAAATGGATTTTACGTCCAAAAATACTTCGAAAACGACACCTGACTCGATCCCATAGCCAAAAGCCTTCAAAAAAACTTCTCCCACAGCCCCATTTTAGCCCCATAGCGCCCCACGGGTTTGGGCGATTGGGCTGAAAACCTTGCGGGCACAACTAGATGGTAAAATTTCAGATTAAAAAAAAAATTCCTTCCGCCCAAAACGGCCCGGACGGCAGCTGCCGTCATTCTAGATGGCGGACGTCATTGTATGCGTGTTCAATTTCAGTGTGTGTCATTGTATGTGTGTTCAGATTTTATTTTTATATAGGCTGGTCGTGTTAGTTTTAGGGAGGGGAGGAAATTTTGTAGAAGTACTCGCCTCCACCAGACAAGTAAACGTGGAGAGAGCAACCACCCATGATCCGAAAACTACAATTTACGAGAAGAGGTAGAAGAGTAGGTGGGTGATTCTCCCATTTGGAACGAAATGATGTCTTTGGGAGGCTGCTGGATATGTATGTTATTTTCAGTCTAATTTTTTTTTTTTTTTTTTTTTCATCCAACAGTAGGTGTTCTCGTCTTGCCTTCCACTCAAATTTGAGTTTAATATTCACTCATTTTCATGCCAAAATTTAAATTTGAAATGCCCAAAAGTTATTCCCTCACGTGTCTCACACCACGAGTTTCTGACTTTGATGGTGAATATTTCCCCTATGGTACTAGTGGCACATTCTTTCTTTTTCGGGTAACTTCCCTAGGTCATGGCGTACCGTATTCGACGGTAGTTAGCGCCACTGTTAGCCTATCCTAGGATCAGTGGCCTCAAACACCTCTGTCTCACAGATTTACTGTTATTCCCTCACATTTTTTTGAATTGGGTGCCACTGCGAATCAGAGCGCTATTATTTAGTTTTACAATGCTGGAAACATTGGTCAGGTTGCCGCAAAAAGCTGGGTAACACGTGTTTTAAAAAACTCATTTGTGGTTAGTTTATTTGTGGAGTTTGCTCAGGCAAGATCGCTTGTGAGGCATCAAGCCTGTTATTCCCTCACGCCGCATTATCTGTGTGAAGGTACGTTTGAAACCATGTTTAATTTGCATTAATTAGTGTCTATTTAGAGGGAGGTCAATGACCCATCTGCATTCCGCAGCCACCAACCACCCGAACACCACAAGTTTCAAGAAGAGGTGAAATAGTAGGTAGGTCTGCTGCGATGACTCCTGTCCCAACGAATTTCGAGCCAATTTACATGATAAGACCTCCTTTAAAACCAGGCGTCTCCACATTGGTCCAACCCAGGCACGCCAGAATGGTGTGGCCGGAGGGCCCACTGTACTCCCCCTAGGGGAGATCTGAAGAACAAGGTAGAAGAAAGAAGATGAAATTTTAAGCATGCTTATGCTTAAATTTTAAGCAATGATAAGTGCACTACCTCTGGGGGAAGAAAGAGAGCAGAAGGTATGAGAAAGGTTGTGATGGGCCAGAAATGGCCTTAGACACAACCTAAGAAGCTGTGTACAGCGGATGGCGGACAGTGGACTGCAGACGGCAGACGGACATTTTGGTTTTGGAATATAGACCTGTTGAAACGGATAATGTCAAATTTTGAGGCCAATCGGATTCGTCGACCTCCGTCGCGAAAACAGGTGTATTATTCCAAGAATAATAAACCAACAATTTAACAAATTATTTTTGTTTTTATGAACCAAATGCGGTACAGAGTCCAACCCGCTTAGCAAACTCTGAACCACCGCTACAGTGTGGAAAATCCGTGAGGTCTATAACTCGCGTTGGGAGTGTAGACATAGACGACTCCATGAGGTTTTCCGGTTTTCGAGTAAGTAGTAAGGAAGGTAGTGGAAGACTTAGTGGAAGGTAGGTAACTTGAAACTTTCCGTTCACCTTCCTCTTTTTCAGGAAAACAATTTTTTGGATATCATCATAGGAATAAGGAAAAACGGTTTGTTAATTTTCACCACAAAAAAAAAAAAAAAAAAAAAAAAAAATCAACGATGGCGAAGTGGCCCCCTTGGGGTGTGCGCCCCGGGGCTATAGCCCCCCTAGCCCCCCGTTAATCCGGGCCTGGTGCTGAATCCGAATCCGTTGTCCGTTTATTTCCGATTGGGTGATTTTTTTTCGATTTTTCGAGGTTTTTATGGTTTTTTATTACTTTTTTTTATTCCTGGTCATCACGAACTTCGTCCAAAAAAAAATTATAATGAGGCTAGATTTGTAGGAAATTTCATGCTGATTCCAAATATGATCCAACTTTTTTTTTTCACATTGATCCAAATCCCACAAAAACCTATTGAAAAACTGTAGAGAGAAACAACTGTAGATTTTTTGTCTATTTTTTTTTTTTTTTTTTTTTTCACTTACATATTTATTTTTGGTGACTCCAATGGACCTGCCAAAAAATATCGTGGGCAAACATTCGAAAGTTAAGACTCTCCTGCGTCGAATGACACCAATCGGAACTCTCAAAAATGGTAATTAGCGACGTTACGATAAAAACGTCGAAAAATCGCCCAATCGAAAAAAAAAAACGGACAACGGATTCGGATTCAGCACCCTCGAAAACCCCCATCCATGATAAAATGGACTCACTCCCAGCTCCTCCGGGTTATCAATAATTAATAATAAATAATAATAATTTACTAATTAATTTAATTAATAACTAATAATTTACTAATTATTAGTAAATAATCTTAGAGGTCAACTCCTCTGGAATGATACAAACTGAGATAAGAGAAGTGACCATCTCCTCCGTCCGTTGAGCAGGTCAGTTTTCGTTTTCCTGCCACTTACATAAGTGATGAGCAATGCCCATTGGGCATCCGCCCATAAATGCGTGGAAGTGGGGGTATTCTCAAAAAAGTGCGATGCCCACTGATGAAAACGTGGTACGTTTTGCAGAACCTGCTTATCTGATTATCTAGTGGACAACTACATAGATTCTGATGCCGCAATTCCTCCACATTTGTGGGTAGCCGCAGAAGTATCATCTCAACGAACAACTAACAGTTGCGAAGCCTTCCATTCGAAATTTAATGCCCAACATTCATCACCAAAATCTCCAAAAGTTCTCCAAAATCAAAATTTCCACTCACATTTTGCGTTTCAGAGCCTCCGGAACTAACTAGGTAATTTCCTGGCCACAGCCATAACTCCCACAATTTTGATCGGATTTCAATCAAATTTTCAGGAATTGTGTGGTTATATAGATCTAGATGGTCCCCTATCAGTTTCATTAAGATTGAATCAGGGGTACGCTCAGCGCATGCGCGAACGTAATTTCCTTGCCACAGCCATAACTCCCACAATTTTGATCAGATTTCAATAAAATTTTCAGGAATTGTGTGGTTATAGCCCTAGATGGTCTCCTATCAGTTTCATCACGATTGCATCAGTGGTACTCGCTGCGCATGCGCGAACGTAATTTTCTTGTTACAGTCACAACTACGTTCATTTTGAACCTGGCACGAGGAAGCTCATGTGCCATTGCATTGGCAGTGTATTATTTCTCCCGTATTCCTTGCGGAGGAGTTGACTATCAGATAGTCAGGAGTTGACTATCAGATTCTCATTATCAGGTAGAAAAAGTAAGCCGGCAACTTTCAGGTAATTTTTTTGTAGAGCAGTGTTATTTAACGTCAATAATTACCTATTGACGGCGTTTTGGTTTATTATTCTTGGAATAATACACCTATGTATGTATTCGAGAAGGGGGCCTCAGAAGTTGTCAAATTGACAATGTTATCCGTTTCAAGATTTTTGTAGATTCCAAAACTAAAATGTCCGTCCGCCGTCTAGGCCGTTTTGGTCAGTAGGAACCTAGGGTTTTTGGTTTATTATTCTTGGAATAGGTCTGTTTTCGCGACGGGAGTCGACGACTCCGATCGGCCTCAAAATTTGACATTATCCGTTTCAAGAGGTCTACATTCAAAATCCGAAATGTCCGTCCGCCGTACGCCGTCCGCCGTCCGGGCCGTTTTGGGCAGTAGGAATTTTTTTAAAAATCTGAAATTTTGACAAAATACTTGGTTTACCATCTAGTTGTGCCCGCAAGGTTTTCAGTCCGATCGCCCAAACCCGTGGGGCGCTATGGGGCTAAAATGGGGCTACGGGTGGGGTTTTTTGAAGGATTTTGGCGATGGGATCGAGTTAGGTGTCGTTTTCGAAGTATTTTTGGACGTAGAATCCATTTTTGGGGGTCCCGGAACGATCCGATTTCACTGACGCGATCTATAGGGCTTTCATGGGGCTAAAAATGGGATTGTTTAATATAAAAATCCAAAAAAAAAATTTTTAAATTTTTTTTCATTGACAGAATTAAATTTCTGTACAACTATCCTATATCAAAGAATAATAAAACCTTGTGTAAAATTTGCAGCTTTTTTTTGTAAATCTGAAATTGTGCAAAAATTTTGTATTTAATACTCGGTATACCATCTAGTTGTACCCGCAAGGTTTTCAGCCCGATCGCCCAAACGTGGGCATAAACGGCTCTGTGGGGCATAAATGGGGCTACTGGAGGGGTTATTTGAAGGCTTTTGGCTATGGGATCGAGTTAGGTGTCGTTTTCGAAGTATTTTTGGACGTAGAATCCATTTTAGAGGTTCCCAGAACCATCCGATTTCACCATGGGGATCTATGGGGCTTTTGACGGATGGAAGGAAATCGAATAAAATGTCATTTCCCTAGTAATTTTGGACGCATAACCCATTTTTGGGGTCCCACATCTGATGGAACGTTGTACAGGAAAGATTCCGTTTTTTAAAAATGATTTATTAATGACATGAATTAATTTTTCCACTCTTAACAAATATCAAAGAACAATAAACCCTTTTGTAAAATTCGCAGCGTTTTCCCTTTTAGATAAGTCCTCATGGGTGCTTCTTGCATTATCACGAATAGAAGCTTGGATGAGAGCTAAAGCATCAAGCTTGCCTCCATCTGTTCCCGCCTGCAATTTTAAGCTAGGCTTCATTGATAAGCGCTACTGTTGTGAGGGTTGGACGTTCGGGCCAGAGGTTAGGCGTTTGCGGGGGTCTCGACCTGCTCTACCAAAATTTAACTGTTCAACTAAATAAGAGAGAAAAGGAATAAAATGTGTTCTTTTAATTGCTCTAGTTATTAGTGGGCGTGTAGAATATTTGTTCAACTAAATTGCGTCATTTCAATTTGCAATGAATACAAACCTTTCTAGCGGAAGCAATGTTGGACAGATTTATCCTACCAATAGGATAAATTTATCCTAAATTATTAGGTACCTACTGATTTCAGGCATTCTACAAAATTGGAATTTTATCCCAGAACGATTATCTACAATATAGTTAGGTATTTCCACCCTAACTTAAAACACCTACAAGTAGGCCGGTTTCGGTTGCTGCGAAAAGCTGAAGGGTGAGTTGCGGGCCAAGCATTTAGTGTACACCACAATCGTAACGATAACACAGGTCTACAAACAAAGGTCACTTCGGGATCGAGAGGTTTCGGTGGTTGCTCTCCATGTTTTGGGGTCTGGTGAACACGAATCCGAAGCCCGTTTTGCGCCATCACGTCCAGTTTTTTTTTGTACCCCCTCGTTTATCCAGAAAAGCGAAAATTCCCTTAATTTCGACTCTAAGACGTCTGGTTTATGTAGGCAATTTTTCTGGGCGCTCTGAGGTACGCTATACTTTAGATTGTTTTGCGCTGAATCGAATGAGACCAATTGCAAGTCGCTAAGATGATTACTTAAGGAGATACGACCTCTAGAAGTCATTTTTTAGGTCGGAAAACGCTATTTTTCCCACTGTTTTTTGGCACTTTTCTGTTAACACAGTAAAAAATAAGGGTCCGGGGGAATCTGCTCCAACTACAAAGAAAACTGTGGACATTTCTGCGTCAAATGCCGCCAACTGCACCTCTGTGAATGCAATAGCCGATTTTTGGCGATTTTCCAAAGATATGAGAAATTTTACTCTCCCTTTTCCCCATTTCCAACTACAAAATTTTCTGGCTCATCTAAGTATTCATCCTAAGCGCTTAGACTTACGGTGCCCTACAGAATTTTTCGCGCTGAATCGAATGAGACCATTTTCAAGCCGCTACAGTGCATAGTTTCGGGAATAGAAGCTGTGAAAATCATTTTTACAGTCAAAAAATTGTATTTTGCGGTGGAACGCATATTAGAGCACTTATAAAGGATCCCGAATTTGCTGATGCATTGGAAGGTAATGAGCTCCAATCTTGTAAGTCCTTCGTTGAAGTAATACAAAATTTCCTCGGCAACCGAAAAGCAGAAAATTTCGAGGAACTTGTTGAAAATATGCTCATCAATTTTAAAAGAATTGGGTGCAACATGAGCATTAAAGTTCACCTCCTCTTCAGCCACATAGACCTTCACTTATGTAACCTGGGGGACTACAGCGAAGAGCAAGGGGAGAGGTTTCACCAAGACCTGAAAACTATTGAATTTCGATACCAGGGATGAGAACATAATGACAGACTACTGTTGGAACATTCAACGAGACAATCATAGTGCTGCTAACCGAAGAAAATCCTGTAACAGTTGAGTAAGTGGGTGCGAAATTGTGATTTTACTTGGACTTAACTAGATTTTGATATGAAGAACTATATGATATGTAATTAGAAATGTCTCTTCTGTAGCTTATTATGTTATTACCTACTATACATGTTGTTCTGCAGACTAAGATAGAGCAAAACAGTTGCAAAATACGATTTTTTGACTGTAAAAATGATTTTCACAGCTTCTATTCCCGAAACTATGCACTGTAGCGGTTTGAAAATGGTCTCATTCGATTCAGCGCGAAACATTCTGTAGGGTACCGTACGTCTAAGCGCTTAGGATGAATAGGTACTTAGATGAGCCAGAAAATTTTGTAGTTGGAAATGGGAAAAATGGAGAGTAAAATTTCTCATATCTTTGAAAAATCGCCAAAAATCGGCTATTGCATTCACAGAGGTGCAGTTGGCGGCATTTGACGCAGAAATGTGCACAGTTTACTTTGTAGTTGGAGCCGATTCCCCCGGACCCTTATTTTTTACTGTGTTAACAGAAAAGTGCCAAAAAACAGTGGGAAAAATAGCGTTTTCTGACCTAAAAAATGACTTCTAGAGGTCGTATCTCCTTAAGTAATCATCTTAGCGACTTGCAATTGGTCTCATTCGATTCAGCGTAAAAAAAATCTAAAGTACTTATAGCGTACCTCAGAGCGCCCAGAAAAATTGCCTACAGAAACCCGACGACTTAGAGTCGAAATTAAGGGAATTTTCGCTTTTCTGGATAAACGAGGGTGTACAAAAAAAAACTGGATGTGATGGCGCAAAACGGGCTTCGGATTCGTGTTCACCAGACCCCAAAACATGGAGAGCAACCACCGAAACCTCTCGAGCCCGAAGTGACCGACCTTTTTTTGTAGACCTGTGTAATAGGTGATAACGGTTAGTTGAATAGTCTGCCAATCGTCTTTGTCTAAAGGTAGGTACTCTTTTCTTATTTACATGTTCTGTTAAAATGTAATCTTTTACTGTTTTCAAGAAGGCAGTTCCTTTCCAGTTTTTGGACTCCAAGTAGAATATTTGTCTGTGTCTCATGTTGACACAAACCAGTCTCGAGTGATTACTTTTCAGAATTGGAATGATAATCCACTCTTTAGATAAACCCAATTCTCTTAGTGTGGTTTTTGGCATTTGACTACTTGACTTGCGGGGACAACTAGATGGTAAACCGAAATTGTGTCTGGTATTTTGTCAGAATTTCAAATTTAAAAAAATTCCAACTTCCCAAAACGGCTCGGACGGCGGACGGACATTTCGTGTTTGGAATCTACACCTCATGAAACGTACGAGTAGGTATAATGTCAAATTTTGAGGCCGATCAGAATTTTCGACCACCGTCGCGATTACATAGGTGTATTTTTACAAGAATAAGATAGGTACCAAAAACATTCTTCGGCCGGTGATCGGAAAATGAGCGTTTCGTTGGATATGTGGGTCCGCCGTCCGAGCCATTTTGGGCAGTAGGATTTTTTTTTTTTTTTTTTAATCTGAAATTTTGACAAAATACTCAGTTTACCATTTAGTTGTGCCCGCCAGGTTTTCAGCCCGATCGCCTAAACCCGTGGGGCGCAATGGGGCATAAATGGTGCTACAGGAGGGGTTATTTGAAGTCTTCTGGCTATGGGATCGAGTTAGGTGTCGCTTTCGAAGTATTTTTGGACGTAGAATCCATTTTTGGGGGTCCCGGAACGATCCGATTTGTGTCCCCCAAAATTTTTTTTACACAACTCTTACACAAGCGTTTATTATTCTTTGATATAGGTTACTTGTGCAAAAATGTAATTCTGTCAATGAAAAAAAAAAATTCTTTGTTTTTTACTTGAAAAATATTTAATCTCCTGGGATCCTTAAAACATTTGTAGCCCCATGAAAGCCCTAGAGATCGCCACAGTGAAATCGGATCGTTCCAGGACCCCCAAAAATGGATTCTACGTCCAAAAATACTTCGAAAACGACACCTAACTCGATCCCATCGCCAAAATCCTTCAAAAACCCCTCCCTTGGCCCCATTTTTGCCCCATAGGTCAAAAAGGTAGGTCTCCCCACGGGTTGGGGAGATCGAGCTGAAAACTTTGCGACCACAACTACATGGTAAACCAAGTAGGTATTTTGTCAAAATTTCAGATTTAAAAAAAAAATTCTTCTGCCCAAAACGGCCCGGACGGCGTACGGCGGACGGACATTTTGGTTTTAGAATCAAGACCTATTGAAACGGATAATGTCAAATTTTGAGCCCGATCGGAGTCGTCGACCTCCGTCGCGATCACATACCTAGGTAGAATAATAAACCAAAAACGCTGCAAATTATACACAAGGGTTTATTATTCGTTGATATAGCTTACTTTTACAAACATTTAATTCTGTCAATGAAAAAAATTAAAAAAAATTTTTTAAACGACTTTTATAATGCAAAAAATGAAAATTGGGGGGGGGGGGGGGAGGTATTTTTTTTTTCAAAAATGTGTTTTCACAAAAATTCTTTATTTTTTACTCGAATATTGAACCTCCTGGGATCCTTCAAAAATTCCATTTTTAGCCCGATGCCCCCATGCCATTTTGCCGTGCCATTTTTTTTTTGCCCCCTATAGATCGCCACAGTGAAATCGGATCGTTCCGGGACCCCAACAAATGGATTCTACGTCAAAAAATACTTCGAAAACGACACCTAACTCGATCCCATAGCTAAAAGCCTTCAGAAAACCCCTCCTGTAGCCCCATTTTAGCCCCATAGCACCCGGCCGGTTTGGGCGATCGGACTGAAAACCTTGCGGACACAACTAGATGGTAAACCAAGTATTTTGTCAAAATTTCAGATTTAAAAAAAAATTCCTACTGCCCAAAACGGCCTGGACGGCGGACGGCGTACGGCCATTTCGGATTTTGAATGTTGACCTCTTGAAACGGATAATGTCAAATTTTGAGGCCGATCGGTGTCGTTGACCCCCGTCGCGAAAACATAGGTGTATTATTCCAAGAATAATAAACCAAAAGCTGCCAATTTTAAACAAGGGTTTATTATTCATTAATATAGATTACTTGTGCGAAAATAAGTTCTGTGTAAAAAAAAAAAAAAGGTTTTTGGAAACAAATCATACCTATTTGCAAAAAAAATTTTTTTTTTAAATTTTATTTCAAAATACCTACCTGATTTTACTCGGAAAGTATTTGATTTCCTGGGATCCTTCAAAAATCCCATTTGTAGCCACATGAAATCCTTATAGATCGCCACAGTGAAATCGGGTCGTTCCGGGACCCAAAAAAAAAAAACGCTGCAAATTGTACACAAGGGTTTATTATTCTTTGATATACGTTACTTGTGCAAAAATTTAATTCTGTCAATGAAAAAATTAAAAAAAAAATTTTTTTTTGGATTTTTATCTCAAAAAAAAATTTTTTTTTCTGGATTTTTTTGTTCAAAAATGTATTTTTTCAAAAACTCTGTATTTTTTACTCGAAAAATATTTAACATCCTGGGATCCTTCAAAAATCCCATTTTTAGCCCCACGAATGCCCTAAACATCGCCCCAGTGAAATCGGATCGTTCCGGGACCCCAAAAAATGGATTCTACGTCCAAAAATACTTCGAAAACGACACCTAACTCGATCCCATAGCTAAAAGCCTTCAAAAAACCCCTCCCGTAGCCCCATTATAGCCCCATAGCGCCCCACGGGTTTGGGCGATCGGACTGAAAACCTTGCGGGCACAACTAGATGGTAAACCAAGTATTTTGCCAAAATTTCAGATTTAAAAAAAAAAACTTCGTACCTACTGCCCATAATGGTCTGGACGGCGGACGGCGTACGGCGTACGGCTTACGGCGTACGGCGGACGGACATTTCGGATTTAGAATGTAGACCTCTTGAAACGGATAATGTCAAATTTTGAGCCCGATCGGAGTCGTCGACCCCCGTCGCGAAAACATAGGTGTATTATTCCAAGAATAATAAACCAAAAGGATTCTACGTTCAGAAATAGGGTAAGAGCACCAGTTATTGGCCACTTAAGGGTATTCCCCATCGTACAAAACCAATTAAAAGTTATATTCACATTTTTCACTGGTTTTTGAAAAGGAAAACATCTAACGAATGCGATCCAATGTCAATTTGGGCCGACTTTTTTGTTAAAATACCTGTTTTTTAACGATTTGTGCGAAAAGTCAATTGCACCAGTTATTGGCCACATGTTTCTAACATTGGCCACCTGTGCATCAGTTATTGGCCACCTAGGATTTTCCGTCTTTCCGTCCATTCATTCAATCCGTCCTTCTTATTAGTTCTTTTTTTAAACTCTTGTGCACTCATAATGATCCCCAGGATGCACAGATTCCTCCTATGCAAGAGATTTCTTACCCATCCGCATTGGTTAGCCGCCTACATGTCATGGCACTATCCGATTTTTCTGTGTTTGGGATGAGGGATCATTCAGTCATAAAAACAAGCACTTTTGGTTTATATTCTTGGAATAATACACCTATATGATCGTGACGGAGGTCGACGACTCCGATGGACCTCAAAATTTGACATTATCCGTTTCAAGAGGACTACATTCTAAATCCGAAATGTCCGTCCGCTGTCCGGGCAGTAGGAATTTTTAAAAAAATCTGAAATGGGTATAGATAAAATACTTGGTTTATCATCTAGTTGTGCCCGCAAGGTTTGCAGCCCGATCGCCCAAACCCGTGGGGCGCTATGGGGCTACGGGAGGGTTTTTTAAGGCTTTTGTCTATGGGATCGAGTTTGGTGTCGTTTTCGAAGTATTTTTGGACGTATAATCCATTTTTGAGGGTCCCGAAACGATCCGATTTCACTGTGGGGATCTATAGGGCTTTCATGGGACTACAAACGGGATTTTTGTTACACCCTTATTAAAACACAGCTCAAAATTATCAAATTACACTTTAAAATAGAATAGTATCAATCAAAAAAGAGAACAATAAAAAAATGCAATTAAAACCCTTTTTTTTATGACACACCCTTATTAAAACGCACCTCAAAATTATCAAATCACATTAAATGTGAAATGAAAATTTTTTAAACAGAATAGTCTCAATCAGTCTTCCATTGCTTGTGGGAGTTCGCCAATCAACCATATGCCAATGATTGGAACATTAAGCATTACAAACGGCTGTTTTCCAGCCGTTGGCCACCAGCTCAGGTGGTGGCCAATAAATGGTTCACTGAAAAATACGTCTGTTTCAGTTATTGGCCACCCTGGCCAATAACTGAAACATCTCATAATTTTCGTATCAGTTATTGGCCACGTCAATAATATTGTTATAATCCATCCAAAACCAAAAAAACCTACACGAATCGATAAAGAAATTACTGCAGATTGCTCTCATATCAAAAAAAGTGATTTTGACTGGATTGAACCCTCTAAAAAACCTTACGAATGAGGTGATGTTTGCTTACCGTTTTCGTAAGAAACAGCCCTTTCTGCGTCGAAGGATGTACTGAGGCTGGTATTTTGTCGACTCAGGAGGTTACAACTGGTTATAAAATTGATTTTGCCACATTACAGTCATCTCGATTAGTTACTTGACGCGGGAAAAATAGTCATACATTCTCAGAGGCATCCGGGTTTTAGAAATCTGAGTTTAAAAAATGGGTGGCCAATAACTGGGGGGTGGCCAATAACTGGTGCTCTTACCCTTGGTACTTCAAAAAAAGACACCTAACTCGATCCCATAGCCAAAAGACTTCAAAAAAACCCTCCCGTAGCCCCATTTCAGCCCCATAGTGCCCGAAGGATTTGGGCCATCGGAATGAAAACCTTGCGGGCACAACTAGATGGTAAACCAAGTATTTTGTCAAAATTTCAGATTTTTAAGAAAATTCCTACTGCCCAAAACGTCCCTGACGGCGTACGGCGGACGGCCATTTTTGTTTTGGTATCTAGACCTCTTGAAACGGATAATGTCAAATTTTGAGGCCGATCGGAGTCGCCGACCTCCGTCGCGATCACATAGGTGTATTATTCCAAGAATAATAATCCAAAATCGGGCAAAGTTATATCGGATCGCATTTTTGGATGTTTTCCTTTAAAAAAGTGGTCAATAGCTGGTGCTTTTATCTCATACCTACTAATAAATTGACACTAAAGAAAAAAAAGGCAGTTTTTCGAGCGGTAATTACCGCTGCTTAATGCTTGACCGCCCTCTCGACACCGGTTGATTTTTTACGTAAGTAATAATTTAAGAAAAATGAACTTGTTTAGTGGGAGGATGGGAGTTAGAGGATTGGCGGGAAACCCGTGAGAGGAGAGATCGAGCCGACATCTGTAAGCTGAGTTGAGCTACAGTGTGGTGTCGGGTAGCTCCACAAGAAAGCGTGGGTGTGACTAAATCGCGGCAAGATTGAGGAACAGGGGAATCTGACCTGGTGAACTAGGAAAACATTTTGCATGGAAAATGCCGAAACATCTGTTGCACGAAGACGAATGATCATCCAAAAACGTTTATGGGATCCACGAAAGCCCAACCAGCTTTTCCGGTCCAGTTTTCATAAATTTTAAAAATCACCGATCGGGCTAATAGTAAGGCCTTATTATTGATTTTTTTTTTTTTTTTTTTTTTTAATTTTCAATGGAACGTACTTTTGTCACAGTAGGTACCAAAGAATGGTATCGAGGAACGAAAATGCTCCACCAAAGTGAAGGAAGGCGATGATGATTTTCCGCTATAGTGAGCTTCACTTGAGAGCTTCATTAAATGAGAGACAAAATGTTTGATGTTTTGTTTGTGTTTGGGCAGTGTACTAGGCCCATTACTGTACCTGCTCTACACCTCTGACTTAACAGAAACTGAAGGTAATACCCTCGCCACCTACTGCTATTCTGCCGACCATTGATACAAACATTGAATCAGTTACTAAACTATCTCCCGCATACATAGTTGGACAATCAGATGGAGAGTTAGGATGAACGAGACAATGTCCGTGCATGTTGATTTCACGAATGAAAGGATCAACTGCGAGCCAGCCTCTCTCGATAACTAGGTGATACCATACGCTAATGAAGCAAAATACCTTGGAATTACGCTGGATGCCAAACTGAGGAGGAAGTCCCACGTCAAGAAGAAAAAATATGAACTTGTGATCAAATTTAAAAAATGTACTGGCTGATGGGTCGGCGATCAAAATTGTCAGTCCATAATAAGCTCATACTGTACACGCAGGCCCGAAAGCCTGTGTAGACCTATGGTGCGCAACTGTGGGGGTGCACAGCCCAGAGTAACCGCGACATTATTCAGCGCTCCCAGAATAATGTACTGAGATGCTGCGTAGACGCATACAGATACTTCAGAAATGACAGACTTCACTGCGAGCTGCAGATTGAATCTGTCAATGAGGCTATTCGAACCACCATCAACCACCTTTCATGGCTCCAAGATCGTGTCAATGAGGATGAGGTCCAGCTTCATAGCACAGACGATCTGCTCAGAAGACGCAAGAGAACAAAGCCACACGAACTAACTCATCTAGTGTGAGCATCATGAAGTGCAAAAGTTGCGGCTATTTTATATCAGAACCACTAGGACTAAGTGAATTATCTTAGTTTTTAACACTTTCTATCATGTATCAGAATAATGTTTCTTATAAGTTATTACCTACATGGTGCAATAGGTAAACAAGTTAAAAAAAAGAAGAAGAAAAAAAAAGGTGAAACCTGATTGTGACGGTAATCTAAGTGTTTAGACTATAATACATTGATTCATGTCGTAGGCATCAGTTTAGAACACAATGTATCTTGATTCACGTCATGAATCAAGATGAGATGCCAGGAGGGTCAGAGACAGGTTTCAGGAAGAAGGCGACTTTATTTCGTACTGATTTCGGATACATTACAGGATTTAGAGTATTCATCACTAGCAGGGTCGCCCTCCCAGATCGCGATTATTGATGCCGTTGTGGTTTATTAATCTTGGTTTCATACATCTATGATTTCGCGACGGAGGTCGATAATTTTAATAGGTCCCCAAAATTTGTCATTGTAGGTACTTACCAACGTTTCAAGATTTTGTAGATTCCCAAACTGAAATGTCTTTCCGGCGAGCCGTCCAGGCCGTTTTGAGCTGTAGGATTTTTTTAAAACTAAATTTTGGCAAAATAGTCGGTTTCCATCTAGTTGTGCCGCAAGGTTTTCAGCTCGATCGCCCAAAATCCGTGGGGCTCTGAGGCGGGGCGCCCGGGGAGTGGGTCCCGATTTGAAAGTCGGGAAGTGGGTCCGTTGCGAGTGGGTCCGACCTAAGTGAGACGAGAATGGGAACTGGGTCCCGTGTCCCGTATGGGCGTAGAAACAGTAGGTAGCGCCCACTAATGGAATAGAGCTGTAAAAACAAAAGATTTTGAAAAAAAAAGAAAAAAAAAGTTAAGTAATAATAATTTGTGTTAACTCTTTTTTTTCAAGACAGAGAATTAATTTTCGCACAAGTAACCTATATCAAAGAATAATAAACCCTTGTGTAAAATTTACAGCTTTTTAAATTTTAATTTAACTAGGTACCCTTGCTGGCAGCATGTCTACCTGCAATATTTTTTAGAGACCCCCCCCCTAAAGGAAGAGCTGCGTACGCCCATGGTCAAATATGCACAGTATTTACATGACATCAATGTCCGTGACGATGGGTTGTTCCCTCCGACTATTTTCAGTGCAAAATTTATGTGAAAATACGTGGTGACAATCAGGTAAACAAAAAATTATTATTATTATTTTAGCATGGAACATGCCTTGAGCTAACTGGCAAAAAGTGTTACGTTTTATTGGAACGAAAGTTGGGAGAGGGCGATGTGTCACGAAATTTTGCTTGGCAACGTGGCACAAAGCCATGCAACAGTCAAAGCATGTTGCATGTTTCTTGAATTTTAGCCAAAGGCTCTAAGCAAAGGTTTTTAGCATGGAACATGTTTTTTTTTTTTTGTTTTTTTACAATATAAACGAATTTTTTTCGGGATGCCCGGGACCCACTTCACGAGAACTCCAAAGCCCAGGGGACCCACTTCCCGAACTACTTTCTTTCCGGCGGGACCCACTCACCAGATTTTTCGAGGTACGGGACCCAGTCCCCGGGCGCCCCTGAGGCGTGGGGCTACGGGAGTTTTTTTTAGGGTTTCGAATATGGGTTCGAGTTAGGTGTCGTTTTCGTAGGATTTTTGGACGTAGAATCCATTTTTGGGGATCCCAGAACGATCCAATTTCACCGTGGGGATCAATGGGGCTTTCACGGGGCTACAAATGGGATTTTTGAAGGATCCCAGGAGCTCAAATAGTTTCTGAGTAATTTTGCGCGCATAATCCACTTTTGCAGATCCCACATCTGTTTGAACATTGTACTGAATTTTTTTCCCCCCATTTTTCAAAAATATTTTTTTATTGACACAGAAATCAGTTTTGCAAAATTAACCTATATAAAAGAATAATAAACCCAATCCCTATTACTGGACGCTTCTTCGTGGCTTGATTTCCATGTTTTCAAATAATAAACCCTTTTGTTAAATTTGCAGCGGTTTATTGAGGTTTATGAAGGGTCCCGAAATCAGTCGGTAGAGAACAGATTCTGCCTAGCCGGTAGAGAACAGAACAGCCAGCTCGAGAACAGGGGAAAGAAAGATTCCAGCTGTGTGAATCCTCATTGGGGGGGGGGGGGGGGGGGGGGGGTGCCCTGCTCTGAATTCACCTCCCTTCTGACTTTCACCCAAACCAATATTTGTATCTTGAATTAAGGTTATCCAACCCGTATAGATAGGTCAGAATTAAATTTATTCAATTTCTCGTCGGTGGATGTGTATAAGTGATCCGATGAACCTTAGTGTTTAAATTAACTAAGCTGCGCCATCAATGAAGAATGTGGGGGGGGGGGGGGGGGGTTGGAAAGAACGGTTGAAGGGTCGGCGGAAATGGAAAAGGTCGACCAATCTCCGTCGGGTTAGGGAAGGAAAATCACTGGAGGAGGGCTAGAATGGTAACGGAGGTCCAGGAGCTGACCACTCATTGATGTAGCATTTGTGGAGAAGGAGGCATAACATGCATAGTACAAAATCTCCAGCTTTTGTTCAGATGTGCCTGATTCTGTCTACCTGTTCGGAACTCAAACTCTGACGTGAGATTTTGAGACAGCAAATTTGTTCAATTTCGTATATTTTCTTCTTTTTTTTACATTTCAATTTAATAGCGGGGCGTACACGGACGGTTTTTTTTTTTTTTTTTTAAGCCGCGGGCATTTCATGGAAATCCGCCGTCTGTCGGTAGCTGTGCAGTGATGCGGATTTTTACGTAAATCCGCCACGTTCTTCAATATTGTTGTCTTGGGAGCTCTGAGATACCGACTAGGTAAAGGGGTATCTGATGGTACGACTACCTACGCTGAGGATTGTTTGGTGCTGAATCAAATGAGATCAACCTCACGCCGTTATGATGCGTAGTTTTGCAAGTCAACGAGTGATATTAGTTTCCTTACCAATCATGAAAAACCCAAATTCGCAAAGGCCTTCCGAGAACGATCTTTCCCCGGTCACTGGGTTAAGATCGTCCACGCCTAAATTTGGTTATTCAAAGTAAAATTACCAATTTTTTCAACCATACTCCTCATAATTAGCGTACCTCATAAGCTAATTAGTAACCTCATTAATATCCTCCACATTTGCTTTTAAAACATTTTTATTGAAATAGGTAGGTAAGGGTGGGTAATATATAAAATCATAGACCTGTATAAGTAGTATAAAGTAGGATTGAAAACATGGAAGTGGGCTCTCATTGGGAAGTCCACAGACACCACTTTCCGCAGACTAATATATTGAAATAATATCCAAGGAAGGTATAAAGCATGTAAAACGTGATTAATTTAGCTCGAATTCAATGCTAAAAATGAAAAATATGCCAGGATTATGTCTACGGGTTGAGCGAGAATGCCCGACGATCTTACCCCGGAGAGATGAAACGATCTCCCCCCGGGTTTTGAAAACCACAGGTCAATTTTGTGCGATTGCGACAAGGATACCGAACGAACATGGATTCCCCCGCGTATAAGGGTAGCGAATACTCAATTTGAGGTACTTTTAGGAGACCCTAAAGTCTTTGCCGAGGTGAGGCTCATTCAGGACCAAAAAAGTGGTCGACGGGAGGGGCCCCCTATTGTTGGGGGCCCTGGTGCACCGCCCCGCCTGCCACATGCTGGCTACGGCCCTGTTCAGGGCGTATGTCTCACAACGCAGTTGTTGCGAAAGAAATTGAACGTACGCCCATTTACCGCAACAGTGACCATACCGTCACATACGATACAGCATTTGAAAGCCTCATGTGAATCGTGGCATTCATGCCATTTTAACAATCCACTCACCCATACATCGATGTGATCACCGTAGACGCACAGTGTAGGCACGAATAGGGCAGAATAGAGGGCATTCTGTACTACCCCACACTATGCACAACCCTGGACGAGGAAAGGGGGTTACAAAACGATTTTCAACTTTATCGAGCCTCCTGAAAACTCCATGTAATCTGAGGGTGAGATCGGTTTTTTTTCGGTGAATGCAACGAATGCGTTCGTTGCATTCCCCCCTATGCACTTGTAATTTGCCTGCCCCTTCAATGCTTTGGTTCCATGATTAGAGGATTGAGTCTAAAGAATTAATGTGGGGATGAAGTTGAACTACAACCCTCTTTTGGTAAGTCGGTCCGTCACAGCTTTTGGAGTTTTCCTGCGCTAACAGATTTTAAAACCATGTTTTATACTGATCACCTATATCGCAAGGGGTTCTGGGATTATATAGTCACGTTCATTCCGTATATAAATTGAATGCTTTAAAAGGGTAGAATTAGCCCGGGAAAGCTAGTGAAAAAATAGGCTCTAGCTCCTAAAAATTGCTCGAGAGCTGGAAATTTGGATTGTAATTTTAAATTGAGTTGACTTAATTCAATTTTAGTTGAAACAAATTGAAGAAAGTGAAACGTTTTGAGTTCAGACGAAGTTTCGTGCCATGGGCTGCCTTAGCGGCGGCGCTACGACTTTTTGCTTCCGAGTCTGCGAAGCAGCGGAAACCTTGTGTTCACTTTCGGGAGAAAAAAAAATTTTGTTGTCCGAATTCAAAATTTCCACTCGCATTTTGCGTTTCATAGCCTACTGAACGAATTTGGTTTCGTGTCTGTCGGTCTGTGGGTCTGTCGGTCTGTCCGCATTTCCTTGTTACAGCCATAATTTCCACAGTTTTGAATGAATTTAGCTCAAATTTTGAGGGACTATGCGGATCAGGCTCCTTGAGGTCCCAAACGAATTTCATCACAATTGAATCAGCGGTACGCTCAGCGCATGCGCTAACGTGAAATTCTTGAAACAGGCATAACTTTCTCAATTTTGATCGGATTTCAATCAAATTTTCAGGAATTGTGTGCGTATAGCTCTAGATGGTACCCTGTCAGTTTCATCACGATTGAATCAGCGGTACGCTCAGCGCATGCGTGAACGTAATTTCCTTGCCACAGCCATAACTCCTACAATTTTGATCGGATTTCAATCAAATTTTCAGGAATTGTGTGGGTATAGCCCTAGATGATTCCCTATCAGTTTCATCACGATTGAATCAGTGGTACTCCCTGCGCATGCGCAAACGTAATTTTCTTGTTACAGTTGTTACGTTCATTTTGAACTTGGCACGAGAAAGCTCATGTGCCATTGCCTTGGCAGTGTATTTTTTTTTTTTTTTTTTTGGGTTAAAACTGCGTATCTCATTACTGGAGGGAGAAAATTTCAAAAAGCGTCTGATTTCCAATCAAATTTCCTACTACGTTATCCAACGAAATTTTACAATTTTTAACTTAAACTGTAAGTTGAGGGAATGAAAGAAGAAAAACATGCGTTTATTTAACAAAATCTAATGTTCGGATACAAACGAATATTATGAACAGAATAATAATGAACATGTTTACATTTTGAACAGAATAATAATGAAAACAAAACACATAAGTTGACAATGGGCTACGCCTATCTGCCAGAGTTTGCACTTATTGATTAGGCTATTTATTAAACCTCGCGAGGGATAAGGCAATGGCGACAATAACGAGAGCAAGTTGAGGGTTGAGAACTTTTTGAAGTGAAGTTGATAAAAATCGCCGATGACACTCAAAGGTGTGGAGGTTAAAAAAATAAAAATTCACCTCATCGGCCAGTTTCTTCGTGAGGTTGCAGCTAACATACTCTCGGATAATGCTCTCACTCTGTTTTGCTGCTGATGGCAGTCTCATGACTGTCTGGAGAGTAACCGCTTATCTTTGACATCCTACCGCCTGAATCGACTTGCACTACGCACGATCAGTACGAATTTAAGTGCCAAGTTGATGTTTCAAAGTTACAAAATACTTCATGGATGATTCAAGCATAACACTGCATGTTATAAAAATTCCAATCGTTAATGTTAAAAAAATGCATGATTCACTGAAATTTATTTGTATATAATTAATATTTTATACCATACAATTTATGTCGTTGGTGTTGACACCCATACCTATTCATTCAACTGGTCAACTACATTAAAAGTTGTACAAATGTTGTACAATTTATCTTCAATGTACGTTACGCTGTTTCATAATATTCTATGACGTTCAAAGATCGGGTTCTGATGAGTGGAAGGGTATGATACGTAATTTCACTCAAGTGGACTTCGAACATTTAAGAAAAGTACAGACTTAGGTTGAATGCGCGTCTGTAATTTTCACTTTCAGGCCAACACTCCACTGCAGCAATATTCATTTATCGATTGAGTATATCATTGCCCAGTAGCCCTCTGAAAAGGTGGTTCCATTGGAGCCGGAGTCTCAAAAGAATAACTCAAAGCTCGAATCGATGGTAAAAAGTAAAACTACAATATCTCCCTTTTGCCATCCTGGAACGGCTACCTTCGCCCCGCTGTGGATGGCAATAAAAAAGTTGCCATTACCATATTTCCGCAGTTAATAAAAGCGGTAAGTGTGAGCCAAGCCGCTTCACAATAGGATGAAGACGCTGATCTCCCCCTCATTCCAAGTCCTCCATCCAAAAACCTAATAAATATTTCAACATAGCATTCAGGTTTTTCTCTTGGTCTGGAGCTATAAATGTTTTTCCTTCGGCTGTCTTGAGAAGAAAAACAAGGTTCAGCACAAACACGGGGGCTATTGATGTCATTGGTGGTCCCTTTACAGTCTCACATGGCACAAGACTTGGTTGAAATCATGCTCTAGTTTGTAAGCGATCGCATGAAAGGCCTTCTTGTTTATTTTTTTTACTTTTTATTTTTTTCTAATTTTTATTTTACTTTGATTTGGAATTTCCAATCGTTCACTGTTTCCTACCTTATTTGGATTTTGATGAGCTGCCCTCATAAAAACTATGAAGGCAGTTTTTATGAGTTAATACAAATCTTATTAATATACAGTTAAAAACTCAGAATTTGTTTCTGTTGACTTGGATAGTATAGTTTCTCGTGACGCTGCGCATTGCCCCCTTGAATCAGCCCCTGTTGTTGGGTGGGGACAACAGCAATGACTTCCCGTCCGTTGCAATGATATACTTACCCGGTTCTTACAAATTGCCTCCTGCGGTTCACCCTTGTCATTCGTAAGTCCGTCGGATTGTTCCTCAACAAGCTCGATCAACGCAAATCGGTGGCGTTTAATTATTTCCACCGGAACCCAAGATATCCTCTCGCGGACTAAAGGCCCATCCATTTCCTCGGCCTTACCCCTCCTTAATCCTAATTTACGAGGATAACTTTTGAAAGGCCCGTCAATATAAATTTTTCCCTTTGTCCGACGGTTCAAGTAATTCCTAGTTCAGCTGAGGAGTTGAAGGAGGTCCGGGGCGGCCGACGCTCTCTGCTTTCAGGAGGCTAATTAATTAATAAACTTAGTTGTTGGAGTTGTGGATTGTTGAGGGTTCCGAAGGCGGACCCAAGAACCCCCTCGTTCGCTCCTATAGGAAACTACTTCCTCTTACTTTGCAGTATCCCGTGGCCACCGGTAAGGAGCGCTCAAAGGCAGTTCCTCCCTAAATCGCCATCCCCCAAGAACTTACTTGGTCCGCCTCAAGAGCTCTCCAACTGCTCACTCGCCCACTAACTATAGTTAGTATATCAGGCTCCATTTTCTACGTCTGGATATCTGGATAACATTAAATTTGGAAATAGCGCTGCTAATTCTGTTGAAAGCCTCCCTGGACCTACCTGGATGAATACCGAGCCACAAGTTTTTCCTACCATAGAACACCAACGCAACCACCAGCAACCACCAACCACCAACCAAGCAACCATAGCAATCAGTAACTGAAAGTTCGTCATTCCAGAAGCTATATAATATATAGCTTTATATATATTATATAGCTTATATAATATTATGGTGACGTGCGGATATTGAATGCAGGAGGTATGGAACCTGAAAAGCCTGAGGGAGGAATCGAATTCACAGAGAGGAAATACAATAGGTACATGTGTGTACATTGGACATGAATATTTCTACTCGAAGATTGGGATGAACCTCCTTGGCATTGGTCATCCCAATTTCCAAGTATAGCATCCCAATTTCCTACCTCAAACCTAGCCATACAACTTTATTGAATACTTTTATCCCCCCCCCCCCCCCAAAAAAAACCGCAGGAGTTAAAAAGATGCCAAGCATCAAAAGCATTGATGTCTGATGTGTGAAGTTGAGCCAACCTATCGATTTAACCATTACACCCTAACATTTACACATCCCTTCTGCCACCAAGTTGAGCATCCACCGCATCCATTCCTGCTTGGCCGGGGAGCTCATATAAATGACATTAGCGTTTGAAAGTCAATTCAAAAACGTAAATAATCTGGGAACGAACTTTAAAAAGTTAAATGAATGAATATGAATTAAAATAATGAAACATGAATGGAACGCCAAATGAGGAATAATTAGAAAAAAGGCTGTTAAATAGATAACAAAATTTGTAAATTGTTAAATAAAATTAAACAATTTATCAATCACAACAAGCGGAAATTTCCCTGTTCTAACATGGATATGATTTTAGGCTGGGGGTCATTCTAAAATTAGCGACCGAAAAAAAAAAAAAAAAACAACGCAACAATCGATAAACAAATCAGCTCTTGGAGCTCCGGCACTTTAGATTAATATCAAATACCTACTATCAACTAAAAGAATTAAATGTATGTAGGCATGTAATTAAATGTAAATAATTGGCAAACGTAGCAAGTTTAATTGGCAAAAAATTTACACACTTAATCAAGCTTTAAAAAAATAAGTTAGAAATTTATATAAAGTTAATTAAGAAAATACGTTCATTTTTCCTATTCATGAATAGGAAAAATGAATATTTGAATATTTGCTTGGTCTTTCATACTTTTGAACTCCTTTAGTCTTTTTTTGTGTTCTTCCAGGGGTTTGATTGATTTTCGCAATCTTGATTTCTTCGGACAAGCATTCTTTTGTGTAAAAAGTTTCAGCTCGTTCCCACTGAACCTTCAAATTGTGCATCATGTTTGTAGGAACTTTTTTTTTTTTTAATTGGGAAGTTCCCCAATAGCATGGTTGGTCTGAAAAATCCTGGTCAAGAAGGTCAGAAGGGTCAATCGTTTCGGAGGAATTGTGACGTTCCTTTGTAGGCGAATTGTCGGACAGCAGTGGTTCTGGTTGTATGGGTTTCTTCTTTTTTTTTATTCACGAGGGCTAGTGATTTGAGGCATACATTCATCAGGGTTACCCGAAGGTTGTAGCGATTGATGACTAGTATTGATCTCACATTCCTTCACTTTCCTAATCATCTCATGTTTTATGAAGTCTTGGTTGAAGACATTACATTATTTTCGCTCACAACACAATATTTAAGCACAAAACCTTAAATTGGGTTACAGCAAATAACTTGAATTGTAGTAGTCAAGTATGTTATCATACGCAAAGCTTACTACGCCTGACTAATAATAACTACAGTAGAATCCCGCTAATTCGAATCCCACATGTCCACATTGAAATATGGATATGAAAATACAATGCCCAAAAACATATCCCTGATTCAATGTTTTTCCATGAAGTGGAGAAACGATATTTATATTTATAAATATCATTAATGATTCCGTTTCAGAGGTTTTGATCACTATACAAGCGAATGGTATACATAATGTATGTAATATGTATAATGAATGTATATTATATAATAAATCAGAAAATAAAATAAACTTTCCTATGTGGGAGAGGTCTGGAAACGATATAAATCGATTCTGTGAGGGTATAGAGCTGAAAACCTATCGGGATCAACCAGAACCAGATCCAAGTGTATTTATTATTAAAAAAAAAAAAAAAAAATCCTACTGCCGAAAATTGATGCGGACGGAAATTACAACAACGGAATCTGTACATCATGAAAAATTAAAGGGAAAGACCATTGGGGAATCCATTCATCAGAGAAAATGTGAACTTCGAGTTATATTGTCCCTGGCTACATTTGAAGTGTGTAGTGAGCTATTCTGAAATAAGAAAACTGCAGAGCAAAGTTAGAGCCCTGGTGGTGTATTTTGCTTGCTGTTCTAATGCAGGAGTTGGTCGAACGAGTACTCACTCAAAACTCAGAAGCTGATCTCTCAAACCAACTTTGCAGGCTGAGCCTCGAGGCCTCCTCTGGACTACGAGTGTAAATACTATGCCGAGACTAGAGATTTAATAAGTTGATTGAGAGTAAACAACTTGTTCATTCATTGCATTATGGGAATGGAACGAGAGCTTGAAAAAAGCCGTAGGCAGTACAGAGAAAAAATACTCTCGGTAGATATTGAACAAAAGAAAAAGTGAGCCGGCTAGAAATGTAATGCAATGAAACAGCTCTGTAGTTCCGCATCCGAAGGAGTTTTGTGCCAAGTTCCGAAGCTGGAGTGCAATTCACTCGCCGCCCTCCGGGGAAGGGTAGCTGCCTTCGTAATGATAGTTCACCATCCACTTAGAAATCAGTTTCCCCCCTTCTGTGTAACATCCCATCTAGAGTAGGTACCTGGTACACTCTTCATATACATATACATCTATCTGAACTAGTGGACTACGCTGCCAACCCCTTTCAATTTACTTTTCTAACATATCCCACTCATATAGCTCAACTAATGGATTCGTTATGACCATTACCTCCTCCCAACATGTCTATTTCTGCATCTGCTTTCAGTAGGTACCTTTCATTCCTTCCACTTTATGCGGCCGTTGTGTTCTGTGAGGTATTTAACATCTCTAGTGGGTCTGCACAATCGTTTATTGACTCGATTAATCTTTTCTTCCAAATGCATTTTCTCAAGTTGCATGGAGATTATTCACTGATGACTGATAACGTGACCTATATGATTGTCTAATGCCGAGAAAAAAAAAGAAAAAAAAAGGAAGAAAGTCCCAAACCATGCATTTTGAGCACTCTGGATTTTGATGATGGAAGGTGCCTAACCCTTCAAATTTGGTATATTTCTGCTCAGGGCGCTCGCCGATCGCCGAATATCGGGGAAGAACATTTTTCGGATCGACGGGGTGGTCTCGAGAGGGGGCGGAAGTTGGCCCGACCTTTTAAATATATTATAGGCGTCTCTCTTAGCTCTGCATCGCGAGACTAGCGTCTCGCTTGATCTGGAGTTCCAGGCTGTCTCGCGTCAAGGTCTTGTCCTTTTTCCTTATCCGCGGCAGGGTACTTCAACCCAAAGGAGAACTGGGGTCCTCACTGGGGGCCTGTGATCAGTCAGTCTAAACTTGAGGAAACGTTCAAATACTGTTTGGCAATAATCTATGACGTATGTGCAGACCATCAATAGGGGTTTTCACCCAAAACACAGTGGTAGCATGCTGGTTCCACGTTAGCCAAGAGACATGCCAATATGGTGCCAAGCTGAAAAAGGGTTTCCAAGATTTACCAAGATGGTCTTAAGCTTTCCAGACCAGTCCAAGGCTTGCTATGTTGGTGCCAAGCCTGATAACGGCTTTCAAGGCGTTCCAAGATGATCCCCAAGCTTTCCAAACCTGTCCAAAGCTTGCAAGTGCTTGGGTGTACTGACGACCTTACTTTCGCCTCGCTGGGTGTACCAACGTAGCAGCCCCACAACCCACGGGCGCAAAAGACTATTCTGTCCGGGTTGCAAGTCATAATTAAGTGTGGTAACCACTTCGACCAAGAGGGATTTGATCGCTAAGGGGCACTGCCCATTTCAGCCTACTGCTGAGTGTTCTCCTGGACCCTCTCCAAAGAGAGTTCGTGGAGGGGGCGGAAGTGATGACTTTGGTGGACCATGGGCTAATGAGCCATGGGCGGAAGTGATGACTTTCAACACACCTAGGCCTTACCTTTCCCGGGTTTTAATGAGGCTTGGCAGAGGATTTGGGCGGAAGTGATGACTGCCCGCATCAACACAGGGATGCGTCTGCTCTGTGGTTCGATGGGTACAATAGGTCTATTCAAGTCCGCAGTGGCTTGGTGGTCTAAATCCTGATCAGGATGAACGGGCACCACGCTCTAGCCATACGGTGCCCCCCCCCCCCCTTTCGAGATTGTGACCCTCCAAGTTGAATTTCAGAGCTAAAAAAAAGAGATGCAGTGTTTCACAAAACAAATTTCGTTGAAGTTAAGTTTCTGAAAGATCAAAAATGACGAAATAAAAAGTACAGTAACCGTACTTTTTATTTCGTCAACAACTGTTGTTGTGTGTGTTTCCAAGCGTCTAGATTCGAAAAATGTTTGTCAGCCAACCACCCTATTTGTTGTTAGGTTTTTAGGTTTCTATTTCGGTGGCAATACACAATCTATCTGATAATGACAAATTTAATGGCCAGTGGTTAGTGATGCCAATCTGTGGAGCGGTACAAATGGTCAGCGTCAGAGTTATTAAAGTTTAGCAATTTGAAGTTGCTCTGATTAGAACTGCTATCAGAGGCTTAAGGGAAGGAGTTGCAATTGAATTAGTAATGTCCTTTAGTTAAGTAGAATTAAATTAATCTTGAGATGCAAGTTAGAGGCACTGCCTTAGGTGGCAGGACTTAGTCGACTAATACCTCAGAACTGGGAAGGGAAGATGAGGAGGGAGCCAGGATAATCGCCTGTGGAACTATTACCCTCCCCCTAGTTTGAATACTCTATCGACTGCCCCTCCCGCGGTGTCGGCTAGCCGGTAAGTTAATAGCCTACCTGCCTTAGGGATCTATTAACATGATCTAACTACATCCAAACTATGACAATATGATCATGCAAAACAGCCGAGTGTCTTCGACAAAGTTATCTGCGAGATGTGGACTTCTCCTTTAAACCGGCGCCGTCCAATACGGTAACGAGAGGGCGGGCTCCACCCGTGTAGTGAACGATTTGAGGGTTCTATTTGAAAGTTATATTAGGAACTAAAATGAGATCGGCATAAAAAAAAAAAAAAAAAAAAAAAAAAAAAAAAACAGCATTAAATTTTGTTTCAATCATCCGGTGAATGAAGCCTGATTTACTTTTTATATGAAAGCCCATAGATTCCCACGGTGAAATCGGATCGTTCCGGGACCCCCAAAAATGGATTCTACGTCCAAAAATACTTCGAAAACGACGCCTAACTCGATCCCATAGCCAAAACCCTTCAAAAAACGTCTCCCGTAGCTTCATTTTAGCCCCACAGCGCCCCACGGGTTTGGGCGATCGGGCTGAAAACCTTGCGGGCACAACTAGATGGTAAACCAAGTATTTTTTCAAACTTTCAGATTTAAAAAAAAAAAAAAAACCCTACTGCCCAAACGGCTTGGACGGCGGACGGACATTTCGTTTGTGGAATCTACAACTACAAACGGACATGTTAAATTTTGAGCCCTATCGGAGTCGTCGACCTCCGTCGCGATTACAAAGGAAATTATTATTTCCATGAATAATAAACCAAAAACGATACGTCGAAAACTCCGGATACGATAGGTAGTAACGGATTTTTGTACCTATTAGGGTACAAATTCCGTTACCCATTTTGTTCCCCCATTACAGAAGACCATCCGGGCTTTCGCTATAGAAAGGAATCCAGCTTCTTTCTCTGGCCAGTTAGCACTTCCCTCTTGTACTTCTTCAACAGCACCCAGGGTTGTGCAAAGGTCCAAGGTGGTCCCGGAGGTGGTACTTAGGTCTCCAGGCGGATATTCAACGCACATACAAATATGCAAATTCCAGGATCCGGTAATCACTCCTACATTACTTGTCCTGACGAATTTTTAGAAAGCGCCTTCTGATATTGCCATGCGCAACGAGTTGACAAAAGGGTGACCGACCCCCCGAGGAGTTGAAGTATCCCAGTATCAATTCACCCCTTTGCTCAGAAACTTGTCTTTGAAATTCGGAGATGCTGTGTTGGACCCGAATGAAGGGGACGAATCTCCGTCGTTGTGGAACGCCTGAATGAGGTTAACATTGGGGTTGTGGGTGGAGGGAGAAAGGACACGGCCTACCAAGATTGTTCCTGACGACTTAATTGGTAAGACACTATCAGCCGTCCTTGCCGTCAAAATCACTTCACCGGTACCCCCATACCTTGGCCAGAGGTCATCTATATGTATCTCAAACGGACGACGGCTTTGAGGATTCCTAATAGTTCCAACTACAATAGCACAACAGTTACTGTCGAAGTTATAATAAAACAAAACGATAAGGTGGCGTTTCGCAATTGTTAGAATATCTTCATCTTAAGATACCAGGAAATCAATTGACATCAATAGGTTTTTCCTTAATTGATTCAGTTGGTTTGTCTAAATCGGAAAAACGCATTAGGTATATCATTGGAGAAGACTTGAAACGGCTAATTTAATCTGCCGATAATTTAAGTTTGAATTTTTGTACGAGTCCTATTAAATAGGATTATTTTATTGTGTAAATTTTACACAATAAAATAATCCGTTTGGTCGGAGAACGCGAAATTCTACTGGTGCATAACAGATAACCTGAACAGGTAACTTGTTGTACACTACTGAGTAGAGTACCTACTAGATGAGCCAGAGTACCTAATAATTAGGTACTCTGGCTCATCAATTATTGGAGTCGTTAGTAGCACCTACCCCCCGCAAGCTTCTCTTGCCGTAGGAAACTGGCTACTCATTGATGCGCTACAGTAACTAGATCCGCAGAAGCAAATATCGTAGATAGAATAATGAAAAGTCCCAGTTTCAAATTCAATAAAAACTGGAATATCCCTCTTTTGTCCCTTATCGCAATATTGTTGTAATATCTCACTTCGGGCGCCGACTCATGTGGCATCCCGTCCTCTGACAGCAAGTTACATTGTTACGTATTTTTTAATATAAAATATTGCAAATAAATATGAATATATATACGTAACTAAACATATCATGTGTTACCACCGCTACTAGGAGAGGATAAATGTGGATGGGAAAGGCTGAGGAGGTCCCTTATCCTCAAGGGGGGACGTAAATGTTAGTAGTGTAGGAATTTTGAGGATAGAAAAAAGAAATGAGAATACACGAGAAAATAGCATATTGTAGTATTAGGGTTGGCGTTATTGGGTAGGTATGGGATGACTTTATTGGGGGTTCAAACTGTAAACTCAAAATCTTGGATTTAAAAACAATTCATAGTGGGTGTAAATGTTCACCCAAGTTACGGACCTGCTTCAAAATCCCCCTGGCGCGTAGGCTAGGTCGCCTTCATGTTCGAATACCTGAAGGTTGTTCGTCATCAATTGATTCAACAGGAGCCACCGCGCTTGAGATTAATAGTCCACCTAACGTGGACCACGTTTCTGGAGGGACAGATGCTGATCATCAACTTCCACAAGCCTCCAGCCTCAACTCACAACAAAGCAACAACCCACTCAACCCACTACAAGACAAGAAATCACTGAGTGAAAGAAGCTGGCAAAGTACAAGAAACACTCTCTTTCTTGGTATACTTTACTCTTTACTACATCTTTACCAATTTCAACTTGAAATTTTCAAGCACACACATTCATTAAATTTTTGTGCTACCAATAAGACACCATGGAGTAATTTCGGGATCGAAATAGTGCGGAGTTCGTCTTCTTGTCAGAAAAACGCTTCTCCTCAAAACTTGACTTTTTTGGCACATATGATCCGTTTTGTGAAAAAGAATGAACGAATGGTGCTCAAATTTGTACGACACATTTCTGTCACTGTTTTGAAACTTTATGACAGACGAAATTCAAATCAAAAAATTAGGTAACACTGAGGAATTTTCCAAAGTTCCAAGAAAATGGTCGATTTTTAATTATCGCTCAGCTGATAACCATTGGTTTTATCAAAATGTCATCGATCGAATCGTCTGTAACCAGTGTGAAGTACATGTGCTCAAAATTTCATCAAAATCGGTTCAACAGATTCTGAGATAATGGAGCGCAAAGTCAGGTATTTTACCCTATGTTTTCAGATTTTGGGAACCGTTTGCTTATAAAAAATCGATTTTTGCTTTTGGTACCTACTAAAAAAACTACAGAATCTGCTGAACATATTGGTCAGAAAAAGGTATTCAATGAATGCCCGCAGCGTAGGACGGCTCTCCCTCAATGTCAGCAAATCGCGCTACTTCTTCTCACAAACATCCGCTTTGGAATCTGAGTCCAAATTAGCCATCCAGGACAGACTCTACGTTTTTTATAAATTATATTTGAGCGAGGCACTGTAAAAAGACGGGCTGAAAAATCACGAAACAACAAGGAAACACTTCGAATCAACAATTTAGTTAATAAGCAACAACGCAGCTAATAATATTATGTCCGGTATTCTTACAAAGTCGTTAAAAAGGCATTACAAAGTCGTTGATGCTCGACAGTTTTATCGTTGTTTTGGTTTATTATTCTTGGAATAATACACCTATGTAATCGCGACGGAGGTCGACGACTCCGATCGGCCTCAAAATTTGACATTATCCGTTTCAAGAGGTCTAGATTCCAAAATCGAAATGATCGTCTCGTAGGATTTTTTTTTTTTTTTTTTTAAATCTGAAATTCTGACAAAGTACTCGGTTTTTCATCTAGTTGTGCCCGCAAGGTTTTCAGCCCGATCGCCCAAACCCGTGGGACGCTATGGGGCTAAAATGTGGCTATGGGTTCGAGTTAGGTGTCATTTTCGAAGTATTTTTGGGCGAAGAATCCATTTTTGGGGGTCTCGGAACGATCCGATTTCACTGGGGTGATCTATAGGGCTTTCATGGGGCTACAAAGGCTTTTGAAGGATCCCAGGAGGTAAAATATTTTTCGAGTATAAAACAGTTTTTGGAAAACATTTTTTAACATGGATATGTTTTTGGGCTGGTGGTCATTCTAAAATTTGCGACCGAAAAAAAGTAACCGAAAAAAATGCAACGCAACAACCGATCAACAAGTTAGCTCTTGGAGCTCCGGCACTATAGATTATTATCAACTAAAAAGAATTAAATGTATATAAATATTTGGCAAACGTAGCAAGTTTAATTAGCAAACATTTTTCACACTTAATCAAGCTTAAAAAAAAATAAATAAATAAATAAACCATTGTGTAAAATTTGCAGCGTTTTTCAGCTAGGTACCTCGTTTTTTTTTTCAATCCCCTGGCCATCATTACTTCGAAAGTTACCCCGTCGAATACGCTGCAAACGCTTGAATACGCTACTCATGGGTTTATTATTCTGCTTCTTCAATATTATTTGTTGGTGGAAAAATAATTCTGTGTCATTGAAAATATTATTGAAAAAATTGAACAAGTTTTTTTTGTGTACAATGATTGGACAGACGTGGGACCCTGAAAAAATGGATTATGCGTCTCAAACCACTCGAAAAATGACACCTTATTTGACCACATAGGATCCTTCAAAAACCCCTCCCGTAGGCCCTTTTTAGCCCGACGGGCATGGAGGAATAGAAACCGCGTTCCCAAAACGCCAACCCAGTGATGGAACGGCGGGGGGAATTGCGACTGCAGCGCGACCCCTACGAGACGTAGTGAACTTTGAAGGTGGTAAGTTACCAAAACTGAACCAGAAGATGGCGCCCTGCGAATTCCGACGTGTCGTTTGCATTCACAGTGTACACAACTACACAATCAATTTCGTTTAACGAAATTCGTTATTCAGAGATGGTTCCTTCAATTTTTCCTTTAATTGTAGTAGCACAACAGTGGAAGATAAATCCGTTTAGTGAGGTATTTGGGGCTTTCCTTCGTAAGAAGGGCTCGTGGCTCACTCTAGTCGGGTTTGAAGGTACTATGAGTAGTTCACTACGTTCCGTAGGGATAGCGCCACCGTCGAGTATGGCACATGAAGTCCTATTCAGTGAACTCTCCTCTCTATTCCTCTATTCCTCCATGCCCGACGGGTTTGGGCGATCGGTCTCAAAAACTTAGTGGGCACAATGAATTTATAAAATGTATATTAGTTGTGCCCACTAAGTTTTTGAGACCATTTAATGGAAAACCGACTATTTTGCCAACATTTCAGATTAAAAAAAGCCCTCTGCGGCTCAGACGGATACTGTCAAATTTGGAGGCCGATCCAAATTTTTGACCCCCGAATTGCTGAATTATTCTAAGACTATTAACTAAAATGAAACGACTGGTTTCTTGCGATAGAGGAAAAAATTTTCGAAACTCGTTTTATTTTCGTTTATTTTGTAGCAGAAAATAATCAGTATGAGTATTTCATTATAACGGACGAAACGAAACGAAATAACGTCCACCATTAGGTAGCCTTAAAACGGCAGTCGACACCCGTTTGTGGTCGAATCTAGGGCACAAAATGTCATTTCCCACTTGCACCTCTCTAAGAGAGGCTCTCTTCTTCAGAAGGTGTGGTCGATGATTTTGTGTTGTTAGCAGTGCCACGGCAGGCAATTTGTCATCCTATCATAGATGGTCGTCTAGGGATCTAGGACCTAGGTACCTTCCTACGACTCATTGACAATAATTGAGAATTATTCCTGTTTTGCCTTTCTTTTCACTGATGTTTGCAACTTCACCTCTTCGACATCGGATTGAGGTTCGTGAGTATGATCATGTGAGATTGATTCGTTGATTCTCCACTTTCAAAAAACACTTGAACTTCGCCTTTCTCGCGCATATCCAGCGTTCCCCGTTTTTCAATTTTTTGTGAAACACAAATCGATAATTACGAAATAAATCACGTATTATCGTATTTCGAAGATGAAAATCTTCACCACTTTGTCAGCATAAAAAGGGAGTGAAACGCCGACGGGAGGCGATCGAACTCCCCCCCCCCCCACGTAAGAAAATATTCTTCACCCTATAGGAAGTCCATTTTGGACTGGTCCACGTTTCACAGTTTTCTCTGTCTCGGAAGGATTCCCCTGCTATAGAGAGGAAGTGGACAGCTGCCCATCTCAAATCGGAGGTAGGTATTTATCGAGCCATCAGGGGGGCCCTTAATCTTGAGGGATGCTAAATACGCAAGGGATGGAAGAGGGGGGGGGGGGCTACTTCCTTGAGGTTGACGTTTCAAACGGAGATGTAAAGATAAGTAGCAAGGGGAACCCACGAAGGCGGTGCACCGGTCGACCATCAAGCAATGGACACGACTCTGTTCCGAAGAGATATTCCAAGGAACCTTCACAATTGAAAATGTTTCCAGATGTTTCCTCTAATTTGCTCAGAAAAGAAAAAAATGCGCAAAATTCAGGTTTTACTCACGATTATCGACGATAGGATTTTGATCCTGTTCGCTGTAATAGATCTATTATATTCGATATCTATATCGAAATTCGGATGGAGAGAAAGACAGATAGAAAACGCGTTGGTTATAAAACCTGTTATATGTTGAGGATTTTAAATGGCTTGTTGGAAAAGAGTAAACTTATTCAATCTTCGCAAAAACCTCGTCTCCTCTCCGAGGTCCTTGAGTGTAGCGTAGGGGTGGAAAAGGGGGCAAGTTATTAGAAGAGGAAAGGTCCTGGTTCAATGTTTTGAGGGGGATCGGCAGCTTGAAAACTCCATCTTGACTCCACTACACTGCGGGCATTCAATATTATTTATCGATTTTGAAGAGCTTTCTGGAGAAGTTCCCAAACAGAAGAGATCTCCCCCTTGTACTTTTTCGGCAATCCTCTGACTGGGTGCCATCGCTATCCCCCTCACCTTATCCTCTCAAAAGATGGTCTTTTTTTCTTTTACTTGGTGGTGGTGGCGGTGGCGGTGAGTATCCTCTCTTTTACGACCGAAGCAAAGTTTTAGGGGTAATTTCCGCTCGAAAGGTTTTTATCTGAGGATCATGAAGGGTCGAATATACGTCGTTGGGGCGTTCCTTATGCTAAAGTCTACCGTTTGTGCGAATCCCCTTCCTTTCAACGAGCACTCATTATATATTTTTACTGCTGCTCGTCCATTACGTCTGGATTGTGAAGGATCATTATCAATTAAATTGCTTTGATATTCATGTGACCCTTTTGATTTTTTTTCAACTTCGACCACTCGGCCCTCCACCGCTACTAACACCACCTCCGTATTACCTCCTCATTTACTAGGTACTACTAAACTCGCCCTCCGACTCGATGATTCAGTTCTCAAAACAGCGAAAATTTTGACAACCACTTGGAACATGAGGACCTTATCAAGTTATAGTAATGTACAGTAAAAACACGATGGTCACTTGTTGATCTGCTGGTAACAATAATTATTTTGATGTTGATTAACATTGGATGTTAGTGTGGTTTGCGCCAAGAGAACCAACAACCAGCAACATACTGGGAGTGGAGATACCTACCACAGATACACCGGAGTAGACGCAAACTTCGTACGTTCCAAAGAAGGAGAACATTGAGGTTTCATGGTTCGGCATCATCTTTAGAAGGGTGACTAGGCGGTAATGAACATTTTAGTTGAAGGCTGTCCGGCCAATCTCTTCCTCTACTTAGGACCAATTAGGAAACCTCTTTCACCCCACCTTCAACACCCTCCTGAGGACACTCTCCCCCACACCCGTCACCGAGTCAATTCGCCACCATTGAAGACCTCTGCCCCTCCGGCCTATCGGGTTCCTCGGCCTCGACCCCTGACGACCCTGTTCCTTTTAGCTGAAGAATGGACCCATCTCGGTCCCTGATTGAATCTTCCTGGGTTTCTGCCCCCTTCGGAGCTTCTTCGCCGCCGCAAAATTAGCAGGCTGATTCCCATTACTTATTACTCTGCCACAGGGGGGAACTTCCGATTGACCCCGCGGAAAAACGTCACCGTTGACCCCCACTCAGGCATCCTTGAACCCCGTGTCACGTTTTACCCCCGGCCCTATGTACAAACAAATTTTTGGGATTGCAAAACGGTAGACCAAAGCCCAGTGTAAGTTACACTGTGTAACCACTTTGAAAATTTGGTACCTATCTGACTTGTACTGACTTGACTGGCGACCAGACCCAGCTCTTATATTTTGTGGTACCTGCAAGTCCAATATTTGTATTTTATTATTATTTTATTCATTATTAGTACCTAAATTCATTTCTTATTTTATTTATTATCAATTGATGAGTCCAATCCAAGAAAGATGAGGGTCACTTTTTGTCGAAAATGAGAAAATCGTTTTTGAAAGTTTTAAGACTCGCACTTATTGTTTAGAAAATTATTTTTAAAATAGTAGGGCGCGCTAAATTTTTGCTAACTCCCAAAGATGCTGTACAGCTTTGCTATTTTGGCAAAAATTAAATTTTCGCGCGATTTCTGGCGATAGATGAATAAAAAACCCCTCAGAAGTAGGTGAATGTCAAAAATGCAAAAAAGGTGAATGTCAATAAAAAAATAAATAAAAAAATCGGCGAAAAAAAGCAAATATCAATCAAATCACAACCAAAAATTGGTAAAATAAATAATTAAATTGGTAAAATAAGGTTTTGAGTTAGGTTTTGATTGAGAACCAGAAACTGAAGTGAAAAAAAAGAAGATGAATATTTTATTGAAGTACTTACTCAAACATTGTAAGAAGAATAAACATCATAAGTGGTAAAACAATCTCTTTTTTTTACTGTTTGTTTTTTAGTTTCTTTGTCTTCAACAACGAACAACATAAACAATGAACATGACCGAAGGCCAGGGACGAGGCTTGAAACAGGGGTGGCAACATTACGAAACCGACATTCATCTTTCTTGCATTGTCGAGAACTGACTCTCATCATTTTTGCATTGTAAGTACCTAGTCCGAAACTTCCACGTTCGATTTCGGCTTAAAGCATAATCTTTTTTGTGAATTTGAGTTTACCAACAGAAACTACTTGGTCTGAAGAAGGTTGTGACGGGATACTTGCCCCAGACAGTAGGATTCCTCACCTTATCCGGCAAACCTTCCTGAAAGGGAGAAGGGGGAAGAGAAAACCAGGCGGGGCCTCCCCAACTCTAATTTTCTTCCGGACCTATTTATTCAACGACAAACTTCAACTACAACTACAACTACAACTTCAAGTCCCCAGGACTTACTTACTTCACAACAGACTTCAACTACAAAGCCCCAGAACTTATTCAACTCATCTATAGCTTCAACTACAAAATCCCACTGCAGCCCGTCAGCAACCCAGACCAGGATATCTGAACCAGAACACACCGACGCAACCAGTGCACCGAAAACGGGGCGGGACGCACCCGGCCACTTCGCCGAACACGCGCCACCGACAACTTAAAACTCTTTTTTTTTTCCTCCGTCAGGCGATCCGGCTCGGCTTGCGATGTCCCCGTTTCTTGGGTGACAACGTCAGCAATTTCCAAGCCTCGGGCTCCGTGACCAGCTGCATTCTTCACCCCATATTTCCCAATAGGTATTCAATTACTCCGGTCTGGATTTTCATGCCCTGGCTGGAGGCTGGAGGCTCGTGACGGTTTCCCGTCACAATGGTAGGTATTGCCAACATAAACTCATTTTCGAAAAAAACGTGACCCTCATCTTTCTTGGAGTGGACTCTTCAATAATTGAAGAGTATTCTTGAATAATTGAAGATGAAATACAATTACGTATTGTATTTCATCTTTACTTTTTTTTAAAAATACTTATATATATTTTTTTTATTAGTAGGTAGGTACCTACTTTCATTTCATTTATTATCAATTGTATTTCATTTTAAGAGAACGGATGGGCAATGAATGATGGGCTGCTTCTTCCTTTTAACTTCTGTATTTAGTTAAAATACATCAGTTGGAGCGGGCAGGTTGTAGATCAATGGTCCGATGCTTCAAGAAAAAGCAAACCAGTTAGCTGAACTGCTCAAACAAGAAAATTTCTCGTGTTCCGTTTTATGTTCTATAGAACCTCCTGACAGGACGTTGAAATTCAAAGCGGAAAAATTTTGAGGAGGAAAATTGTCTAAAGAAAGGGTCACTGTAATGGTTATTTGGAGAGGAAACCAATTTTTGTGAGGGAATAAAGGTTTTTCATAAATTGTACGTACACACTAAGTTGTCTTGTGTACATACTTTATTTTCTCGTTCCCAAAATACATAAATCACTTGTAGGGGACTGTCCACAACAAATTATTCAATCGCCAGTAGTGGACAGTCTACTACAAGTGATATATCACTTTAAGTGGAAATCGTTTGTAGTGGACAAAACTGTTCGGTCCCTTGAAGTCCACTATAAACGATTTCGACTGTATGTAGTATATATACAGGCAGCGGTTATCATTTCGTACGTGGGGTCAACAGTGAAGCTTCAAAACCAACCGACCGCCGGGGTCAACACAAACTTTCTCTTCCGCCGTTCTTCGTTTTTATTCCGCGGGCGTCAACGCCGATACGCCCGCCTCAGGGGGCGGAGTCAAGTGTTTGTGGAAGAAGTAGATCCAATTCCGTCACAGTCCACTTCATCTCTTGATTCTCCTCCTACAATTTTGGTATGACTCTAAAACGCGCTCTTAGAATTTCCCACTTTGTTAAATTGAACAACCAATGAGCCCTCAATAAGCTAAGTAGATTCGTTTTAAGAACTTATACGTACTTGAAAAACGCTGAAAATATTACAAAAGCGTTTATTATTCATTGATATAGGTTAATCGTGCAAAAATAAATGCTGTCAATAAAACTTACTTCGATAACAATACCCAACTCGACCCCAAAGCCGAAACCCTTTAATCCCCCCTCCACCCAAACAGAATCAGAATTGTTGGAAACCCTGTAAATGAGAATGTTTGACGTTTGTTGGGGATGCAATCGAAGTGCATCGCAGGTGCAAAAAGCGAAAAAGCGGTAGAATGAACTGGATAAAACGTGCTCCGGAGTTTTCACTGCCGCCAGGAGAAAACTCTAATCAAGGAAACTAAGAATTTTTATTTATTTTAGAGCCCGTAATGAGTTCGAGGGCTCATTGTGTGGAGGGTGATCGATATGGGTCTGGCTTTGCTGGTCTATTAGAAAGAGAGAGGAAGTTGTAAGGGAGAGCTACACGGCAGAGAGGGTTTATTGTTCTAAAAATCAAGTCCCTTGTTTAGAAGCCCAAGATGAAGCACTGAAGATCCCAACAATCCCCATTCCTCGGTCGATCCCAACCCTTTTTGTTTCAAGCTTCGCTCCCTCCTCCGCCTGTTATTACCTTTTCATTACAAATGGGATCATCGTGTTTGTTGTACACTCGTTATAGTTGAAGGGAAGCGATCATGAAAGACGATGGAGGACTGTTCACATCCCTTCTCTTTGGGTCTCATATAATATCGGCAGCCAATTAATATCCCAGGGCACGCCATGCGGGGTTACCCTAGGTCAGTTATGGAATACATTTCCCACTTAATTCACTTCCTTCCTCACCCACTAACCCTGGGCAAATATTTATTGTACCATCGTTATGCATGCTCCGCCCACTAATCACAATATGAGGTCGCAAAGGGGCCCTTCCTGGATATACTCGGCCGATTTCGTCCTACTTGGGTATATAAGCTCTCGACTTCCCTTTTTCTCAATATTGCCTCCTCCGTACATATTGGAGAGTAGAGAAAAGAACAATGACTTCTCTGTGTATTGTTTGGTGAAAAGAAGCCTTCATCCCTGCTGATATTATCCTCAAGCCCTGAGAGTAATCTGGAGGAGATGAGAAACTGGCCAAACCACTTTCGCCGTTATTATGAGGTCGGCCATAGATATTTTTATGAAGAATATTTTGCATTACATGAACCAAAACATTCGACTGTACTCAATTCATGCTACCCAATATTAGGACTAGTAAGTACTTACATCGTCAATAATCAACGTCAAAATTGTTACGGCCAAACATTAATTGAAACATTTTCTAATAGACCTGAAGAACTCCGATGAGAGTGGGACGATCAAAGATCGCGGGCTCCCCTTTGCCCGAGGTAGGCCCCTATGCCATTTTGGGCAGTAGGAATTTTTTCAAAAATCTGAAATTTTGACAAAATACTCGGTTTACCATCTAGTTGTGCCCACAAGGTTGTCAGCCCGATCGCCCAAACCCGGTGGGGCACTATGGGGCTACGAGAGGTTTTTTTAAAGGGTTTGGGCTATGGGGTCGAGTTAGGCGTCGTTTTCGAAGTATTTTTGGACGTAGAATCCACTTTTGGGGGTCCCGGAACGATCCGATTTCACTGTGGGAATCTATTGGGCTTTCATGGGGCTACAAAGGCTTTTGAAGGATCCCAGGAGGTCAAATATTTCCCAAGTAAAAAAAACAATTTGAAAAAAAATGTTGAAATTTGTTTTTTGCAAATTTTTACAGACTCCGAATTAATTGTTGCACAAGTAACCTATATCAAAGCCGATAGTAACCGATAAAAAACCCTTATGTAAAATTTGCAGCGTTTTGTCTCGAGTGGATGTAGAAATTAAATTTTCCAATATTACACCTGCACATGTCTCGTGCAAAACTCGCAATGTAGGTTTGGATCCCCTTACTTCAATGCATGTCTCGCTTTTCTTCCGCGATGAATAGGATTCTTATTCTCGTGGAAAGTTTTAATTAGGGATCATGTAAAGTGACGCCTTGAAAAAGAATTAATGAGGAGGCCAAGCAAGCCTTACGTGAATCATTCGCAATGTAAACAGCGGGAGATGTGCATCAAGCCGAGGAGAAATGCATGGTAGGAGAGGGGACAATGGGTTGACTTTCATAATAGGGACCCTGGAGAAAACTTGCGTCAAACAATGAGGAGTCATACTAATTGAGCGGATTCCGTTACTTTTGCCTTCCCGAGCCCTCAATCCATCTCGTGTACGTTTTCTTTCTCTTTTTCCGCCCCTCTCTTTCTCTTTCTCTCTGCTATATCTGCCCTCATCAGCCCCCTTAGACAACGCGAACCAGCATAGAAACCCCTTCGCACTCTATTATGAAATAGATGAAAACGCTAGCAGCAGGCCGACGTCGCCATTTACATACCTACAGTGCTCCTTGGAATTGCGAATAACTACGTTGACTACCTTGTTTGCAAACCCCAATGCCAGGCAAGAATTATACTTAACGCGAGGATTTCCTTTCAGATTCATATCAAACAGCGGGAGTTATTCATTATGCCACATAAATAATAAAATGATAGCTACTGCCTACCTATTCAGAGGATATAATAGGAATTATTGTTGTTAGGGAATTCACGGAGAAGAGCGATAATTCTTTATTATATTATCGGTTACAATCATTTACATATGAATACATCTATGAAAATTCTGAACAGAGCAAGATGACAGAATATGCAAGGTTAGACATTAAATGTCGAATAAAATTTTTATTCGAATTAAAAAAGTTGACTGATATCAAAAATTTACCAAAGTTACTATGTAAACGGTAACGGAACTCATTCAAAGCCATTAACAATCATTAAAAATCAAGGGAAAATATCCATTTCTCTTAGTCGATATTTGAATATGACCCATCAGCAGCACCAAGAAAGTAAAAATTATGAACAATGACGCTTAGGAACACTTTAAATGATTAACTTTAAACATACTTCAATTACAGGGCATAGGTAGTTGCATATTATACTGTACATAGTTCTATTTTTATGCCGTGAGCTGTTGTTGGGATCAGCTTTCATCATTCACTCTCCTGCAACAAAACGATATCTGTTTTAATTTGGGAAATTCCAAGCTGAAATACGAGATAGGTATTACCTACGGGACAGAGTCGACATTTAATAATAATATTGACTGAGTGAATATCGACCCACCAGATGAATTTGTCAGGTATCTGGAACGGGGCCAAAATCGGGCTTTGGCCCCGTTCCCGATACCTGACAAATTCATTTGGTAATACGAGTACAACATTTAAATCTTCAATAAAAAGAATCGATACACTGACAGAAAACATTGAACGTTGACTAGTGTAAGTCTGAAGTCGTGCTAAATTTTCTTTTCATAACCTGCCAGTAAGCAACCAAGAGGGGCGATAGAGGGCAAACAACACTCAATCGTAAGGGATGTGGTCGTTTATATTTTATTATCATACTTAACGTTCCTCCCACAAGGCTCACTTTCAGAACATGAGTTGCAAGGCCGTGTCGTATACGACACAGTAGATACCATGATTGCTCCCTGAACGTATTTTTTGGACGTAATTCAAGGGAAAAACGCTGCAAATTTTACACAAGGGTTTATTATTCTTCGGTGCGTTTATTTTTATGCAACAGTTATTTCTGTGTCAATGGGAAAAATTTTGGAAAAATTTTTTTTTATTTATTTATTTTTTTTCAATACGCCAACATATGCAGTACAACTTGCTGGTAGGGTAATTTGGCACGAGGGGCGATCCGTGAGCTCATGCACGCATGCAGTCCCCACAGTAGGTTGAACGTGTCGTACACGACACGGCCTTGTGGGAGGAGGGTTAATAACCTAATAGTGTTTCAATAATAATTGATTTTTTCTTCATTTTTACGGTGCGTAGGCGAGCAAAGCGAGCCGGAGCATCTAGTGTAGCTTATTTTCTAGGAAACACTTTTTTAGCATGTTTGCAGGAACCTATCTATGATAGGTATAGTTTTAATGAATAAAATTTATTTATTATTTAATAAGAAATTTATAATACTTCATCTGGTACCTACCTAAAATAGGTAAATGAAAAATTACTTTTTTTAAGAATATTAACCAATATTAGCCAATATTTAATATTGGCTCACGGATGCAATTCGCAGATTTAGGGGAAAACCTATAGGCCTCAATCCATGGAGGAAAGATCTTTCCTCCATGCCTCAATCATTCCCTCTTTCCAGTTCTTCTCAATGTTTGCTGTGCAGAAAAACAAAGTTCATCGAGGGACTTTTCTTCCAATAGTGAAAACACCTTTTTGTTTTATCACAATGAAGTGGACGCAAAATTTTGGATGTCTACGACGACGGAGACTATTTATCCGTGAAACGTATTTAGAGTAGGTACACCGTCCAACCATTCTCTATGCTCATGAAATAATCTTGATTCAGTCCTGTGACTAAGATTCCATTTGACATTGATCGTGATCAAGAAATTCTTTATTGCTCGCTGAATCGTTTCTTCAATTAGTTCCTCGTCAATTATTGTACCTTCTCGAACAAATAGAAAAGGAACTCAATTTTTGTTTCGCAAAGTCTGTAAGAAAAATCTGTTCTCTTTCCGGATTAATAAAACGATGGCCATCCGCTTTCAATGCATCTGCCTGGGAATTGCGATTTCCCATCCTGAAACACCAATTTCATCGCTTCAAAGTACGATCAAACGGCCAAAACGGGCAAATAATTTTGGTGAATTTGTGTTCCTTACCGGTTAATAGACACTGAGGTGGTTAGGTAGTGAGAACGACCCCTCTGCTGGTTTGAATACTAAATTGTTTATTTCGGTAAACAATTATAGCGTGGGGACCGGTTTCGAGCAACCGACAAGAAAGGTTAGAGGTGAGAATGTCAGAGGTAATTTTAAAAATTGACCCATTTGACAAGGTTGTTAATAGGTTTACCGATTTCATCAGTTATACTTTACACTATTTGTTGTACTTGTTCATATATCTTATAATCAGTATAATTTTATGGTTTTCTCTGATGCTAATGACAAATGGTTTTCTTGTCAGGGCTGTAGATGAGCTTAGTTGCTCGAAACCGGTACCCACGCTATAATTGTTTACCGAAATAAACAATTTAGTATTCAAACCAGCAGAGGAGTCGTTCTCTCTCCCTAACCACCTCATTGGATTAGACCTCTACACCATCAGCATACAACCACTTTGTTAATAGACACATCGAAACAATGAACGAGACGTGCCAACGTGTAAAAAAATGTAGACTTTTTGAAATTGCGTATTTTTTGTGTTATAGGTATATTTCCTGATGATAAGCTTAGAAAAAAAGAACGGATATCCTTTCCATGCCTGAATAGTTCAAAATAGGAAATTCGGAGCGACAAGGGCGTGGTGGAAGCCCAGCGACTACTTACACTAGTTATACATATCTGCCTTCGTAAGCTATTAGTTGTTTTGATGAACGTTGACGTTCCAAGGAAACCCCCGACAGTTATTTCATGTTGTTCGCGACTCACCAACATCCAATTTCTATTAATAGAAAAGACGGGCTCTTTGGCCGTTTAAAATTGACGACTCCATTTTCGGAGTTTTGTCCAGCTATAGCATCGCCAGCTATAGGGGAGACTGGGGTAATATAACCGAGGTACCTATTTTACCGAGACTGTGACAGAATCTGATATTAGATCGAAATTATTCGTTGTGACAGTGACACCACAAAACATAGAAAGAGTGGAATACGCGCGAAAAGTCGCGACATGCTTTGCTCAGGCTGGACATTTAAGCAGAAGCCACCAACATAAGGTTTGTTCCAGGTCTAACTGCGTCTGTTAACAAAAGTTGACAGCTGTCGACAGCAGTCCCAATGCCTTCTGAATCGCTGTTGAGTTCTGTCCAACAGCCCATCTGCTGACCTGGAACGCTATCTGTCAACAAACCAAGTCACGTGAATCACCGTGAAGTAATGCTACACCATTTAATTACTTCATGGTGATTCACGTGACAGTAAATTTCAAATGGAAAAATCCAAGTGATGATTTTTGGTTTATTTTATTCAGAATAATCAACCTTTTTCAAGAGAGGAGTATCATAAGGGCGGTAATGAGTCATTTAATGTGTTTGAGGGTATTTACGAGGACTTCGGGAGGACGTGAGTACAACTTGACGCGCCGAGCACCAAAATAAAGTGAGAAGGTTATGAGAGAGGTTTCAACTGGGTAGGGTTACCCTAGTCGACAGAACCCAACCGAACTCATTCGAGCTGTCCGTTTTCGGCGGACAGCAGTTGAACTGCCGTCTACCTACAAATCGACCTGGAACAGCCGGCGACGGAGACTTTTCGCCGACCCAGCGACCTGGAACAGCAGTTTTCTCAACTGCGCATGTCTCCGTCGATTTCTGTTAACAGTCCGTCAAAGCTGGAACAAACCTATAAACAGTCGCTTCAATCAGTTCGCACGGAGCTTCATACCGAGAGTCGTGGGGTAGGAGGAGTTTGTGGTAAATACAAGACACTCGGGGCAGTCAAATCTAAAAAATTGGTTATAAACACTGATTGACAGTAAGAAAATAAGAAAATAAAACGCTGCAAATTTTACACATCGGTTTATTATTCTTTGATATATAATAGGTTACTTGTGCGAAAATTAATTCTGTGTCAATAAAAAAATATTTTTGGAAAAAAACAAAAAAAACAACAACAACAGTTGTGTCGAACAATGGACAGTTACTGTCCATTGTTCGAACAGATGTGGGACCTCAAAAAATTGATTCTACGTTCAAAAGTACTTCGGAAACGACACCTAGTTCGACCCCCTATAGGCTATAGCAGAAAACCTTCAAAAAGCCCTCCCGTAGACCATTTTTAGCCCCACAGAGCCCCACGGGTTTGAGCGATCGGGTGAAAACCTTGCGGGCGCAACTAGATAGTAAACCGAGTATTTTGTCAAATTTTCAGATTTTTGAATAAATTCCTGCTGCCCAAAACGGCTCGTACTGCGTACTGCGTACCGCGACGGACATTGCGTTTTTTGGAATCTAGACATCTTAAAACGTATAATGCCAAATTTTGAGACCGATCAGAATTTTCGACCTCCGTCGAGAGTAAATAGGTGTATTATTCCATGAATAATAAACCGAAAGGGTTCTCAATAACAATCCCAAAAACAGGTTGCCTCCGAGCCCAATTCGCCTCATGGGGGCTTCATGGGGGCTCGACTTATGTGACAAAGTGCGGCGCTGCCCAACCTGGTCCCGGGAGCCCATGTTGGTCGCTGTGGACGCTGTGGTCCCAGAGCCCAAATCGGTCCCATCCTCCAAAAGTAGGTAAAGACTCATGGCCGTTGTGGAAGCGTATAATTAATTAAAAACAAAAATGGTTACTTACATGGTAAGGCCGTCAACTCGTCAACATAATGTAATGAAAAATTGGTAATAAAATTATTCGTGGTTGTTTTCTTCGGGATAGGGGCGATATTTTGCTGATATTCTCTTGCACTATTGGAACGAGGTGATTGTCTTCAGCTGGTGTTGAATGATGAGCTCGGAAATCCATTTCTGTTTACGTACTTAGGTGGCCCTTGGAGTAGCAACCTAAAGAGCGTTTTTTTCGTCTCACTCGGTAGGCTGCCTTTCGAATATTTTTCGCTGCGTTCTCGGTAATGTCATCCTCCGGATATTCTCGCAGGGCCTTCCGTAACAGCTGCATTCATAACAAACAATGCATTGGCCAAAACATGTCGATGGACGCGGAGATAATATCGTCGGACGCTTCTCTTTTCACTTTCGCTCTAATTAAAGTCGCATGTATGTCGTAAGCCGGCGAATGATTGTGAGGAGAAACGGAGGTCACTTCCCTCTCAAACATTTTCATAAAACTTGTACACGCATGCCTCGCTCGGAATTTACATCTCCACCGCTGCATCCCCCCCCCCCCCGGCCAGGTGCTTATGAAAAGTGAATTCATAACCGTCGTGGAATATCGAGGCCCTATTACGTTGGGTGGCACCTTCCACAACGCTCATCTTCGAACAATTGACGATCCTCGGACGAGTTAACTGATAGCGGGCTTCATGTTTTAACCGGACCAACTTGATCTCTCGCATCTCCGCGTATCGGACCAATGTGTCCACCTCATTCCGGGCCCGGGGACCAAGATGGGCGACGCCCATTGGAGCAATCAATCAATCAATCAAATTTTTATTTGTCAGTTACACTGAGTGTTTTGACAATGGTCGAATTTCTACTTAAAGCTTCTTAAAACTAAGTCACATACAGTACACAAACAAACAAACAGAAAAAACAGAGAACACGGAATACAAAACTGGCTATTTGACTCGAAACAAGACAATTTAACAAATATGTTTACATAAAAATAACAAAAGAGTTTATAGCCAGTTCATAGTTCTCACATACATTCTTCCCAGGCACTGGTCAGGAAGTCGTCAAAAGTGTATGGAGCAAGTTGAATTAGGTAACCGCTCACTTTGGACCTCAGAGAAACCAGTGACTTGCTTTTTAAAGTGCTAGGGACGGCATTGAAAAACTTTATCCCCCACCAAGAACTACTATTCCTGGAGGCTGTCAGGCGATGGAACGGTAAACAAAGGTTATCTTTGTTCCTAGTTGAGTAGCCGTGATCAGACGACTTGTACTTGCCAATGTTTTTCCGGATGTAGCAAATACATTCAAGAATGTATGCAGCAGGGATAGTTAATATTTTATGCCGCTTGTAGGCTTCCCTGCAATCCTCCCGGTACTCTAACAGCCCTTCGCTGCACCGCGAAAATATGCAGCAAATATAAGCAATATGGAGCAATATGACAACCGATAATGTGAAAACTCCAAGCAACAAGACGAGGGAGCAGAGTACCTATCGTTGCTATCGGTGGTCGCCATGGAGACCCACATGGTGATCAAGAAGGAGCGACCACCGAGAATCCGAAAACTGCACGATACAAGAAGAGGCAGAAGAGAGGTACCTATGGTTTATTGCATTCCGCAACTACTGACGATCTGGACACGACAAGTTATAAGAAGAGGTGGCATATTAAGTAGAACTAAGAAATTCCGAAACATAAGATCCCTGGAAAACCCGGTACGTCAGAATGGTGTGGCCAACGCCGGACGGGACTGGAGGGCCTGCTGTGCCTCCGGAGGGAGTGTTTCAGAAGTGGGAGAACCCCGGAACGTAAGGCCAAACTACCCCTAGCAGAAATTGGCGAAGCAGACCTTGAGCCATGCTTTTGAAGAAAGAACAAAACGAGCATCTGCCGCAGAAGGGCTAGAAAATATTGAATTTGGTAATAATAAAAATAACTGGCCCCAGACTCAATCTACAGTCTCGGTTCAGCAGGCTGAATATGACAAGAGGACGGAGCAAGCATCCCCGCTATTCCCCACCCACCTGCCGATCTACCCTATCTTATAGCTCCAAAATAAACTGTTGATTGATGGTCGACGTGACGCCCATCAATTGGCCATCGTTCTCACACACTGAAATCAGAAACCCGTTACGGGTTACCAAAAGGTTGTGTAATTGGCACGGTACCTAATTACACAAGTTATTTCTCAACGAGTCAGGTCTTGGCTGAGAAGGAGGAAAAAAATGTATGTTCGTTGTTTTGAAAACAGACTCCAGCTTCGAGGAACCACCTACTAGAAATCGAGAACCAAAGCTTTTCATACTTGGCGCACTTTTTAATATTACAAAGTCAGAGGGTGGGAGTAATTTTTCAACGAAGGGCCCTCTTCTTCCGCGTATAAAGAGGGGCTGAATAAAGAAATAATTGGAGATGCGGATTAACAATGGACGAATAAAAGTCTGGAGGGAAGTGAATGATTAAAAGGAGTCCAAAGGGGGGTGGATGGTTTGAGGCTTGAGGGAAAAAAGGCTTGAAGTGAAGGAGAGGATTCTAAGGAGAGGGGTTAGAAAATGAGACTCCGGGAGTTGGTTCAGATTGTACAGCGGAAGTAAGGGGAGGCTTGTTGGTTAGGTGCGAGGGTGGATTATGAGAAGAAACTCATAAACTTTTACTCGACGTGTTTTTTTTTTTTTGACGAGGAAATACTGCGGAGGGAATAAGATGCTATATTTTTCACCGTTTTTTTTGTTTGTTTTTGTTTAAGCTTCTTTTTTCCACTCTTGGCCTTTAGTATCCATCTTGCTTTAATACTTTTAGCAATGAAAAAGTTCTTAATTAGGTAGGTGCTTTTGGAAGGAAGATGTAAAGCATTGAACTACTGAGGTTTAAAAAAAAATATTTTCACTTGCAATTGCTCCCCATTAAAAAAAATTTCCGGATCAAAGGAGAAATAATTCAAGATAATCCAGCGCTCTAGTGAATGAAGCGATTTTTTTTTTTTTTTTCGAAAATGCCGGAGAATAATAACACGATACTCTTACTTCTTTGACGGAATACCAGTATTCTGAAAGCTTATTAGCCATGGCAGGAGAAGAAGAACCACGAGATAATTTTCCGGATGTGAAGGTTATTCTACAGTTATTACAGTTTTCTCGTGTTCCTAAAGTTTTTTGTGTGTTTCCTTGCAATTTGGGCTCAACCTCAGTAAATCGCTCGTAGATACCATTTCATTCAACTGATTCAATGATATAGGCATCAGATGCCAGATGATATAGGCATAGATTCTATCAACGCCTTTAAGAAGTAGCGACTTTGTTAAAATGTAATCATTACAGTAACTGTAATTTGGACAACTGTTGTCCAAATTATTTTGGAAACGACGAGTGATTTTCGAAAATCTGGCCTTCTGATTAGAATCTCAATTGAGATTTTGAGGTCTTAAGACCTGTCAAACGTCAAAAGAAACGTACAATTTAAATTATATTACCTAATTTGTGTATCTATAGACTTATTGTGATAAACTCAAAAGTCAGACGAGCTCCATGAGCTCTTTTAAGTAGCTAAAATAGTTCGAAATTACTATGTAGACCCCTAAAATTCAACCCAAGTTATATCTTTTAGAGTTTATCTATCTATCACCATAATTCTGTTATATATATCAATGTATTTTGGGATTGATATTGCCTAATTGGAGTTCCCCAAGTACATGGTGGGGGTTGATATTGAAGGTGCAGTTGATGTAGGGGTTTGAAGGTGTCCATCGATGCTACTTACCCAACTGGGGGGGGGGGGGGGGGGGGCGTAGGCGAGCTTACCCAGCTGAGTGAACTATAGTTAACTATAGTTTCATTGATTATTAAGTTATTTCTTTTAGTTCTTTCAAAACTTCAAAATAAAATAACTTTACTCAAGATCGAACCGACTGGCATTACCCACGCCCCTGACCGGTTCTACCTAGGATGGTAAGAATAACAGTCGAAGCACTTTTTCCAATATTGAAATTATAGTCATTCGAGCAAAGAGCGAGGTTGATTATGAAGATTAAATAGTTTTTGAAGCGGCCAACTTTGGAAGAATTGTTTTAAATCCATTTGAACCAACGCTATGGACCTCCAAAGTTTAGTGAGCTCCATTCCCCCACTCACCCCTAAAGGTACAATAAGGATTGGCTATATTCATTCATTTATAATGTATCCTATAAGTTCTACCTATAAGTATATCTGAAATAATTAATTATTGTTCCTAAAATAAATAATAATATTACTTATATTCTGTAAGTTCTTGTGTAGGTATACCTACACACGTGTATTCTGTTACGACAGAGGGTTACTGTGTTGCCGATGTAGAGGACATAGGTTCGAATCCCATGACATGTGAAGGAGTCCCTTGTCTTGGTCCGTTGTTATTATTTATTTTAATTGAGAAAAGTGGCTATTAAATAATTTAATAGTCTATTGAATAGTTATTGAAATAGACTATTATCAGATAGACAGACTCAGATAATAGACTATTATCAGAACATAGGCAGCACTTAGATAACTGATATAATAATATTATATAATATAATAATATAATGTACTCTAATATAATATTATATAATATAGATCACCTTTCTATACAAATCCAAATTTCAATTCACACAACACACCTGAAACCTAGAGACAAATTAAGTAGTTAATTAAGTAGTTATTATTAATTTTAGTAGGTATCACAGTGGATCTATGGTGGTATCAGGTGGATCTTCTGTGTTTTCTTTCTTCTGGGACGAAACATGTCATTCCGTTATTATAAACTTAATAGTTATTTTAATGAAGTTTTCGTTTAAAAAATTCTACGATCGGGAGGAGGGAACCCACAAGGATTCTAAGCAGAATTTCCACGAAGGAACTTCCAGACATAGCAAGGTGGTCAGTACGGGGCGCAGAACATTTCCTAGATAATGAATTACTTAAATGGCCAACTGCAGACGCATTTTGTTGAGATCGTGTCACGCATTGAAAGTATGAGTGAGTAGCAGCAGGACACATGTGGAAACGGGCCGAGTGGACAAGGGAGCGAGTCTGGGGAAGCCTTCCATCGAACTGGGAGTTATTCTTACATCGAGAGAGAAAGGAAGCCGAGGAAATATTTCGGAAAAAAGTGAGAGGGTGAGTAGGTTGCACGTGCGGCCATGATGCAAGGGAATAAGGGTTGCACCCCAATCGATAATAAGGGAAGCAGCCATGTTGCTTCATCTAAGGGTGAGTGCTCACTCCGCCGTGAACTCAAAGAATGGGTTAGGGGGTTGGGCAAAGGGTGAAGATGCCAGAGACCCCCCTTGCACAAAGGCTCTCGCAACCTTCTCACAAGGTGTCGTGGATTTAATTATAAACATGTCCTACGTAATCTTGTTACAAACTATGGCCAAAGTTATATTAAACTGGACGGATGACCGCCTCAGACCCGTATGAAAGCCTATATTTCCCTTCTTCGCCCAGTACCGACCACCTTGCTATGTCTGGAAGTTCCTTTCACTATCTCAGAGTCCCTTCTTGTAGGTCCTCCTCCCTAACCACCTGCTCGTAACATCCTTCAACGTTCAAGATTGTATTAAATCTTTCGCGGCATCATTCGGCTGTATTGTGGGTTCCCTCATACTTACCGATGGCAGAATTGTTATGAATCATGAATGCTTCATTAAAATAGATGTTTGCGTTTATAATAAAATAAAGGAGAGCCACGTTTCGTCCCTGAAAAAAGAAACAAAGAAGATGCCACTCCTGAGGAGAGTCTCCTCCCACCCCTCAGCAAATAGAATCCTAGATCCTAGGCAATGGGCAAAGAGGTGGCCGTACTTTAATGAGTAATTAGAATTATTCTATAATTCGTCTAAATTATTTTAAACAAGCTAGGACACCCGTGCTTCTCACGAAATATCAAATAGGTAGGTATCAAATTCCCGTTCAGTAATGCATCCATTCTTCACTCAGAACGCAAGCACGTCCAACCCATCCAACCTTGTTGACCCGTTTCTTGTCGTGAAGTATCAAACTATCTCAAATCGAAGGCCCGTATAATATAAATAACAGAGCGTAAAATTACCTGTCAATGTAGGTTTACTTGAATTGATCCTCAAGAACTTGTACCCGTACCAAATTTTAGCGCTCTGCGATGAGCAGGAGAGAAATTCGTTATTCCCCAAAACCCCCATCAATAAGCCTCGTTCACGATGAAGGAAGAGAGTTCGCGAAATCTTCTATAGCCTATTATCTAATAAGTTGGAACTCGCTTGTCAATTTGCGACCACCGCACGGAAATTGGTTCTCCCGTTTGGGCGTGATGTTGGAACTTACATACATCCAGACCTCCATTCTTATCAATATTATAGATTATGTAATTTAATTTCGAAAAAACGCCAGAGTGTAGATGGCCTTGAGTAATATAGAATATTTTCCTTCTGATTATAATATCATAATGTTATGAAGAACAATTTTAGTTTCAGAATAATCCACGTCTGGAACGGATTTTCTGGGGCTTTGAAGCCCACTATACCAATTGGTATTCATCATAATATGATTATTATCTATCAGTGATCAATCGGTAAGTACCACTAATTCGCAGCGTGTCGGTGGATAGGTATCTGGATGGCTGAGGATGTCACAAGCCTTCTCCTTAAAGTAAGCCCTAAAATTACGCCGTTTGTTTCTACCGTCCCGTTTTCCCGTTTCCCTACGAATGGGGGGGTTTGAGATCGCCCCCCCCCCCCAAAATGCGCATTTGCCCAACTCGTCCGAGGGAGGACGTTCTGGTTTATTATTCTTGGAATAACTAGATGCTCCGGCTCGCTTTGCTCGCCAACGCACCCAGCTGGGGGGGGGGGGGGGGCGAGCCCCCCCAGACTCCCCCTGGTGGGGTGAGTAGCATTGATGGACACGTTCAAACCCCTACTCAGACATGAGGCCTCGCTTCGCTCGGTCAAGCACTTATTCGGGCAGGGGGGGGGGCCTCGCTTCGCTCGGCCGGGGAGGGGGGTTCTCGACCCCCTACTTGTAGCTAAACGGTCCACAGAGATGATAGGAAAACGCTGCAAATTTTACACAAGGGTTTATTATTCTTTGATATAGGTTTCTTGTACAGAAATTTAATTCTGTCAATGAAAAAAAATTTAAAAAATTTTTTTTTGGATTTTTATATTTCAAAAAAAAATTTTTTGGGATTTTTTTTTCAAAAATGTTTTTTTTCAAAAATTATGTATTTTTTACTCGAAAAACATTTAACCTGGGATTTTTCAAAAATCCCATTTTTAGCCCCATGAAAGCCCTATAGATCGCGACAGTGAAATCGGATCGTTCCGGGACCCCCAAAAATGGATTCTACGTCCAAAAATACTTCGAAAACGACACCTAACTCGATCCCATACCCCAATGCCTTCAAAAAACCCCTCCCGTAGCCCCATTATAGCCCCAGAGCGCCCCACGGGTTTGGGCGATCGGACTGAAAACCTTGCGGGCACAATTAGATGGTAAACCAAGTATTTTGTCAAAATTTCAGATTTTTTAAAAAATTCCTACTGCCCAAAACGGCCTGGACGGCGGACGGCGTACGGCGTACGGCGGACGGACATTTCGGATTTAGAATGTAGACCACTTGAAACGGATAATGTCAAATTTTGAGCCCGATCGGAGTCGTCGACCCCCGTCGCGAAAACATAGGTGTATTATTCCAAGAATAATAAACCAAAATCGCCGTATTTTTATCGCTTACCGTTTCGGAGGAGTAGGCTCATGACAGACCCACATGCATAGTCCAAGACACGTTCAGAATAATTCTGAAGGAGGATAATTATTATCCTCCTCCGAAATCAACATTTTCAATAGTATCTTAAAGTTTAGAACCCCTGAACATTACACGTACAGGGGTAATAAAATGTATCAAACAAAATTTAATATTAAATTGTAATAGTAGCTATAATACAGTAATTATTATAGACAGAGTAATGACATATTATTTGACTGCGTGTGTCTGTCCCTATTGTTAGTTGTACGTCATTAATTTTTACCCAATCGGCATGACGGGATTTGTTGTTGAAATTTTTTTTACATGAGGAAAAAAAGTATTAAAAAACCTTAAAATCTTTAATACCTAGCTCATAAGAATCTGCAGCATGTAACTAACGCTCAGAACCACTCAGCTAACCCGGCCACCTTATAACATTAGATACACTTCAAGGTGACAAGGTGTGATGCAAAACTCCTAAGTAGTGAAATTCCTAAAATGAAGTCTGATCTGAATGATCTGTTTGAAACGAGAAATCTTCAAGATTTAAATATCGGAGGAGGCTGATGATCACACTCCATTCATACTGGGCAGTAGTGAAACCCAACTGTGTTGGTTTACTCTCAAATTAACTAGATTAAAATATAATTATCTAATAGTGATTATTATTATTATTATTATTATTTAAATAGAGGGATTAACAAAAAATTTCAAGATAATAATATTGTGTTACCAATGGTCAGTTATTTGGAGAAACATGTTCTTGATCACTGCATTACAGTAGTTGTTGATCTAAGTATTGGAATGTTGGTTGTTTCGAGTGTTGCTTTAGGAGCCTCTCACGTTTGCAAAGGTGTCAAGTTTTAATGGGTGGGTGTGGGTTAGGTGAGGGTTAATTCTCCCCCCTTGTGATATTATGTGGGTTAGTCTGTCGTGCATAGCCCTACAAATCACTTACTTGGTTGCATACCGTCGTCAGCCATCCTTCCTTCCCCATTCGTTCACAAACATCTGGGGGCTTCCCCTCTTCAACTTCTAACGTAACATTAAAATCGTAAATTTTAATTCGTAATATCACCGAAAAAATGAATAATTTCTTATTTCATTTATTACGGGCAAGCCCAATTACATTTATACACAATTCTATTATAACATAATTATATTACAATTATATTATAACATAATTATATTACAATTATATTATAATTCTAATCAGTAGACAGATTATTATAAACGGGCTACTATTGTGACAACTACAGTATAATAATATTATAGGGGGCCATTCCCTGCTGGCTACGGCAGCCAACCCCCGACCGTATCCCACCAGGCCCGAATCTTCACTCGGACTGTCAAACTTCCGCTTCAATGTGGGTCAAATGAGCGAGAAAACCTTTTAAAAAAAAGAAAATTTTACACAGGGTTTATTATTTTTGATATAGGTAAATTGTGCAAGAATTAACTAGACCTTCTTAGTACATACCTGTAGGTATGTCATTAAAAAAAAAAAAAGCTGCAAATTTTACACAAGGGTTTATTATTCTTTGATATACGTTACTTGTGCAGAAATTTAATTCTGTCAATGAAAAAATTAAAAAAAAAATTTTTTTTTTGGATTTTTATCTCAAAAAAAATTTTTTTTGGCTTTTTTTGTTCAAAAATGTGTTTTTTCAAAAATTCTGTATTTTTTACTCGAAAAATATTTAACATCCTGGGATCCTTCAAAAATCCCATTTTTAGCCCCATGAAAGCCCTAAAGATCGCCCCAGTGAAATAGGATCGTTCCGGGACCCCAAAAAATGGATTCTACGTCCAAAAATACTCCGAAAACGACACCTAACTCGATCCCTAGCTAAAAGCCTTCAAAAAAACCCTCCCATAGCCACATTATAGCCCCATAGCGCCCCACGGGTTTAGGCGATCGGACTGAAAACCTTGCGGGCACAACTAGATGGTAAACCATGTATTTTGTCAAAATTTCAGATTTTTAAAAAAATTCCTACTGCCCAAAACGGCCTGGTCGGCGGACGGCGTACGGCGGACGGACATTTCGGATTTAGAATGTAGACCTCTTGAAACGGATAATGTCAAATTTTGAGCCCGATCGGAGTCGTCGACCCCCGTCGCGAAAATATAGGTGTATTATTCCAAGAATAATAAACCAAAACGCTGCAAATTTTACACAAGGGTTTATTATTCTTTGATATAGGTTACTTGTGCAGAAATTTAATTCTGTGTTAATGAAAAAAAGTTTTAAAAACATTTTTTTAATTTTTTTTTTAAAGATTTTTTGATTTTGTTTTTTCAAAAAATGTTTTTTTCAAATGTTGTTTTGTTTTTTACTTGAAAAATATTTGACCTCCTGGGATCCTTCAAAAATCCCATTTTTAGCCCCATGAAAGCCCTATAGATCGCAACAGTGAAATCGGATCGATGCGGGACCCCAAAAAAATGGATTCTACGTCCAAAAATACTTCGAAAACGACACCTAACTCGATCCCATAGCCGAAATCCTTCAAAAAACCCCTTCTGTAGCCCCATTTTAGCCCCATAGCGCCCCACGGGTTTGGGCGATCGGGCTGAAAACCTTGCGGGCACAACTAGATGGTAAACCGAGTATTTTGTCAAAATTTCAGATTTAAAAAAAAATTCCTACTGCCCAAAACGGCCTGGACGGCGGACGGCGGACGGACATTTCGGTTTTGGAATCTAGACCACTTGAAACGGATAATGTCAAATTTTGAGGCCGATCGGAGTCGTCGACCCCCGTCGCGAAAACATAGGTGTATTATTCCAAGAATAATAAACCAAAAGACGACAAGACGGAAAAATCAGCGCGAAATTCTTAGTTCATTGCAATTTGCCACTCTTACATGTTTTCAATATCGTTTTCCTATACATTTTTTCAAGTTGAATCCAAATTTGAAACAGGATTAGAAAAAATCATCATCCCTCCTTCTTTTCTTAAATTTTCTGAAATTCCTCCATACTTCTTTTTTTGTGTCGTAGGCCAGGGCGGAATGGGCAGGGGTTGGCTGGTGGAGCCACTCCCTAGTCGTTTCAGTGAAACAGACACCTTTTGACGAAAATCTTTCACAGTTTTATGGCACATTGAACGGATAAACGTATTACGTAGGTATGTTAAAAACACGAAAGCAGAAATGCTGCTACCGTGTATTAGCATTATTTCAGTGCGGGTACCGCTCTTCAAGCGAGTTCCGACAGTGAAACGACCGATCCAGTGTTGAAACCGTCACGAATAGATAAGATAATAAATTAAGATCTGTATTATTTTCAGTATCTTTAAAGGTTCATAACTATCTGATTACAACAAGTCAGAAACCATCCATTACGTCAACATCGATGCAGGTCAAGAGTGGCGAGAGAATCAAAGTTAGCGCCAGGCAGAATGGAATATGGATATCTAACTTTAGATTAGGTTAGGTATCAATGGCGTAGACGTAGGTATGTTCTATTCCATTGAGACAGTAAAGCAAAGACAAAAGGGCTGCTTTCGTACTTGACGAAGAGAAGGAAATACCCTCTCAAATGTCACCCACATAAAGTACAATGTACCCGTTGAAATGCACTGGGACGATGGCATTTACCGCGAACGTAATGCGCTGGACCTGTGGACCCCAGATTAGAGGGCCTCGGGTCGGATGTGAATACCGCTAACGAGAAGTTTGGGCCGGTGAGTGAGTGATGTAAATACCGCTGATAGGTCTTCATTATTCGTGCAAAATCACAAAATTCGTTTCACATCACAGAAGCAATAACAGCAGAGCTGCTTAACCCATTAGCCCATGCCATTGGGAGGGAAGATTTTACAGATATGACTTCAGAAGATGTTCAGGAATTGGTGGATGACCCAACTGAGGGACTCATAGCATCGGGGATCGGACGGGCGGTAGGTAACATACTGGGGGGATCGGACGGGCGGTAGGTAACATACAAGGGGAGTACCAAAAGTTTCCAACGTTTCTTTTTAATTTTGCTGGAAACGTTGAGATAACCACTAATACACCTTAGACTGATATGAAAAGTTCAGGTGATCTAGGAAAAAGCTGGAAATTTTTCTCCATTTCGGAAGCAAAAGAAGAAAAAAAAAAATTGCCGCCTGTGGGTGTATTGCCGCTTGTGATTTGTGTAGATCATCGTACATGTATTGTCTTATGACTTACCTGTGGGACACCCCCAGACCCCCGGATTATCTAAGTTTTGATCAAGGATCATAGCAAGGAAACATGGTACATGTTTTTCGGATTGGTATATTTACACTCATATATATATTTAGAGTATTTACATTTCGCGGCAATTTAAAGTTATTCATTAATAGACAAGTTCATCACAGATCAGATGTATATATAATAATATTATATCATATTATGATAATATTATTATCTGACCTACATCACAAATTTCATTGAAATCTGTCGACAGGAAGTAACGTTAATCGCAATTTTCCTCTTACCCCCCACCCTCATAACCCCCCTCTTTTTAACAGTGCTGAATCCGAATTTAAGCCTGGGTAATCATCTACGGCACAACCCGCGTAATCCCTGAAAATTTCATCAAAATCGAATCAATATTGGCTGAAATCCCCACTCCTTCCCTTCTTTAGGGAAGGAGAGGGGGTGAAGGAGGGGAAAACGGAAAAAATCCTTGAGGGCGCTCAACCTATCTCAGAACGTACATCATTTTTGAATTTCTCGAGATTTTCAAGAATATATATGAACCCGCTTTTTTGAAAGGGGCTAAGTGACGTTTTTGGCCATTTTCACTTTTTATCATTTTCTGAGTCTTCATACATGGTTACATCGATTGCCATTGAAAGGAGTCTCGTAACATTGACCCTTCCTAGAGAAAACCCGGGTTGAAATTTCCGATGTCCTTTGAAAGGGGCTATAACTAGGGATTGCAATCCCGGGATCCCGGGATCCCGAAATCCCGGGATCCCGGTCGATTTTTGCCAATTTGAAATCCCGGGATTCGTGGAGTCAATCCCGGGATCCCGGGGTTCGAGAATTAATTGCACCTCGCACGTAAATTGCTCAAGTCTTGTCGGGAAAAATCTTTTAACAACGGACAATAATTCGAAGGCTAAGTGAAAGTGCTCTAAGATGTAAACTGTGAAGTCCCCTGAAGAAAGGATTCGGAAATCCATGAACCAGCCGGTGCCGGTGCCGAAAATACGAAAAGATTTATCGACCACAATTAAAAAAGAAACGAGCCTGTTCAAAAATGGAGGCAGCCGAGGCCACCATTTGGATTTAGTATAAAAAAAAAAAAGGGGGGGGGGGGGCTTAGAACGGAAAAATTGACACGTTCTAATTTTTTTTTTAATGTTGTCAGGGACGGTACCAGCTTCGAAACCCTTGTGCTAAATGCTGGATGCTCGAAAAACCGCGAAATTTCCGAATTTTTTTTTTTTTTTTTTCAGTTCTTGGCTTTTAGTTTCAAAAATGTGCGCCCTAACGAAAAAGTCACTGTATACTATTTTCAAGTAGACAAGATTTGCTACCATTTGAGCGCAACGGCAGCTTTCTAGGACCAATGGGCCCCGAATTAACCCTCTTCAAACATTGACCATTTTCCCCCAAATGTTAGAAATCGTGGTTTTATCCTTCTTCAGTACGGAATATCGGCTATAATATTCATCCCACGAGGAAAGTTATGAGGAATGAAATTGTGGAGCAATGATTCAGCTTCAATTTAAGCACAACCAGAACATGTAGGACTATCTCACTGACTTCCGTAGAAGCTGAGAGGGCCTTTTGAGTAGCAGGACTATTTTCGACAAAGCTAAGAAGCAAATTGGCTGATCCAACTTTGAGTGCTTTCTAAGATCCAACATTATGATTTCTAAAAGCACATTTTTTGAGTACATAAGTGAAATTTTTCCTTCATGAGAGAAGTATTATTTTATATAATTTACAATTAATGTAAATAAACAAGTTTTTCGTCGTTTTAAATCAATTTTTTCACGTTCAAACAAAAATCATCAATCCCGGGATTAATCCCGGGATCCCGGGATTGCCTCAGAAAAATCCCGGGATCCCGGGATTCAGAAAAACGTTCGGGATTGCAATCCCTAGCTATAACCCCTTTCAAATGACAACTTGCTGCCTCTCTATGTCATCACCGTGGAGTTTCAGGGTTGTGGAGACGCTAAAATTTAGCCTGAAATTTATTTAATAAAATTGAAAGACTCTTAAAAGTGAGTCTGGATGAGGCAACCCAGGAATCAACAGTTGAAGCAACTTCAGTAGTAACTTTGATGGATTTCCCAGGGGGTCGAGTAAGATGTCGTTTTTGCAGCATTTTTTGGGTATAAACGGTTCAGAGGGATTCTAGACCAGTCCTTGGATGCCGGGTAAGGCTTTTATTGAGCTACAACTGGTGCGGGTTTTGACAGGTTTGGGCCAGGAGCTCGAGTGAGGTGTCGTTTTCGGGAGTAGAATCGATTTGTGGGGGTCCCAGACCTGTCCGAGGCTTTTAGAGGGATTAAGGGGTGGAGGGGGTGAGGTTTTGAAGGATTTTACCTTGTTGTTAAACTCATTTAACGCTCATGAGCGACTGATGAAAGGCTTGTACAGGAAATCGGTTTAGGAAGTTTTTCATTTTTCCCGATTTTCCATTAACAAAAAGTTCTTATCATTAGGTATACCTTTCATAAGTATCGGAAAAGGAGTTTATTAATCGAAATACTTTCATTAGATAAACAAAGCTGTTTGTGGGAATTATTTCAATCCTGAAAAATTGATTTTTTTTAAAAGGGGCTATGTAGCTATGTACCTAACCGATTTTCAAATTGCAATTTGATACACTTTCCCACTCAAAAAAAAATCTGAAAATTTGTGTAAAAATGTGTAAAAGCTAGCTAGCATTTATATATATAGGTATATTATATATATATATATAGAAGGTGATCGGGTGGCAAGGGGTTAGATGGGCGAGGGGGAGCGAAATACACGTTGCGCCCAAATTTCGCAGGGTTGCGCGCGTCTGGCGGGGTTTTAATATAGCCTATGTTGTGGGCAACCGCACCCGAGATCGTTAGAAAAAAAAAACCGTACAAATCCGTTCAGCCGTTTAGGCGCCTATTGCGTACGACGGACTTTACGGGGGGGGGGGGGGGGGGACGCTTCAACATTCCATCCTCATTCCAATCGAGATCACGCCCGTAAAAACATGTACCATGTTAAAAAGTCGCTGGGAGATTCGATCACGTTTTCGGGGGTTTCGAATTGGAATGTACACAAGAAACATTGAAGACAAAGTATTGACGTCGATCGAAATTGTGAACCCTCATCGCGAAAACAGCTTGATAATTCTGAGAGTATATTAACCAAAATTACAGAGGTATAAAGAATTTTCTTCGCCAAGGTGGAAATAGTCAATCGGTTACTTAATATATTGTCCACACTTATAACGACTTTTCGGATGATCCTGCATCAATTATTTATTGTTGATGGTTCCAGTTTCATTTTCAATCCTCTTTTAAATCATTTTTAAGGCTTGTTAAGAATTTATAGTAATCGCCTGGGCATTTACACAACAATAAGGGCTTGAGTCAGCTTTGTTAATCATTTATGCCTCTGCAGACCTCAAGTACCTTAGGAAATAAATTCGAAATGTAAATAACAAGTGGCTGTTTGTACGTAAATAAAAAAATAAAAATCATTGCAACAAGTCCATAAATGAATAATATTCATTATAAATGAATAATAATATTATTATTATTATTATTATTATTATTGTGATTTCATCTGGACGTTTAAACGAGGAACAAGTGAAACATTGGAAAGAATAAGCTCTATAAATTGTGCGTCATTGAACTGTTTATTTATTTAACTGATTATTATTATTATTATTATTTTTTGTTTTGTTTTTGTTTTGTTCGAAAAGTAGGTATACTCCTTGAACCCTTAACCCCAACATGAACTTGTAATAATTACAATTATTGATCTTGTAATTTTGTAATAACTGTTAGAATCTTAGAATTTTGTTAAAATCTATTGTTGAATGATCCTTTACACTATGAGGGATACTTGTATCCTATGTACAATAAAGTTATTATTATTATTATTATTATTATTATTATTATTATTATTATTATTATTATTAATAAACAGATGTGAATCAGGACAGCAAATTTTATCGTCATTACGAAACTGTGACGTGTTGTTATTAGAACAAAAAGAGTGTGATCCTGCCCGAGTCAACTTGAGCTTCATTACCTAACGTTGGTCTATTTGGCTACCGCAATCCTGAGTTACTCACCGGTACGATGCGACGCCGTTGAAGCTGGGTGGGCGAATAACAGACCTCACCCCTAGGGTTCCACCAAAGGCACCTGGGCGCCCCTCAGAACCAGCTAAACTGGTCCTCCGGATGCTGTGTCCACCACGTGGTCATCTCCTATTATTTTTTTCTCTCACTCTCCCCTTTCATTCTCGGATTTGCATAACAGGGCTGCTTGACCACGACGGCGAAAGAAAAAACCCAGCTTCATAGAACGTTCCCCTCTTATGCGCTTTTCAAACACCGATCCCAAACTGGTCCAACGGCTGCGAGATGCGTCTATGCATTAAACATCATTTCACCTTTTCACCCTTATTACAAATTTAAATTATTGGGATTTTAGAAGGTCCGTCTGCTGTTGGCCGCGGCAAGAAACGGGATCCGACCACGAAATCGATTTCCAGAGTCAGAGACGCCGAACATTACGCAAGCTTCTTAAAGTTCTTTTGCCCTGCCCGTACAAAAAATATAATTCAGAATGAATTAAGACTTAATACGTCTATACGTCTAATACTCCTACTTCTTGCACACAAATCCTTGCTTATATGGTAATTATTCACCTAAAATAAAGATTTTCCCGCCAAAATTGGGGGGAAAACCCTGGATTGCTGCCAAACCAGCTCGTCTAAAGACTCAATTTGAAGTTAAAAACATACTAACCTTCTAAATAATATATTATGTACCTACTACTGTACAACTAGGGGTTGCAATCCTGGGATCCCGGACGATTTTTGACGATTTGAAATCCCGGGATTCGAGATTTAGTTTTACCTCGCTCGTAAATTGCTCAAGTCTTGTTGGAAAAAATCATTGAATAACAGAAAATAGTTCAAAGGCTTAGTGGTGGTGCTCGATGGTGCGTAGGTATGTATATTCAAGAGTCGAGGAATTTTCTTCTTTTTTTTTTTAGAGCGGGAGAGCGGTTCCAATTTGTATTTCCTTATCTCTATTATTTTTATGCATCTCTTCAAGAGGTTTTAGAAAAGTTTAATTAACACTTTCTAATTTATTTATTTTTTTTTTAAACATTTTATTTTAACATTAAATGTTAAAATAAATTTTTTATTTTTATGAGAGTTCATAATAATATTATGAACTCTAATAAAATATATGCATTTTATTTTAACATTTTATTTTTATGAGAGTTCATAATAATATTATGAACTCTCATAAAATATATGCATTTTTATAATGCATATAATATATGCATATATTATATGCATTTTTTCAGTCTTTCTAAAGCGTCCAAAATAGCGTCCAACTACGGGGCCACTACTGCCCAACATCAGGAACAAAATTTGTTTAATGTCCAACTAGTTAGTTAGTTGGCTTTGATAATTATTACAAAATTACTTACTTATTCTATCTAAAAAAAAAAAAAAAAAAAGCATTTGTTTCACATTGTATCACATTCTCACAGATTCTTAGAAGATAAGGAAAAGAAGGAAACTGAATTTGATCAATAGATGATTGATTTAATAGCGGGAATGTCAGTAGGAATGCCACCTTAAGTTTCCAACTATTGGGCCCGTTTCCCTATAACCATAATATGGTTGATTCAACGATATTATCGTCTAACACCACGTAATTGACATTCACGCAACTTGATAGTGGCTAAACGTTGTTTTATCAGCTACACTGTTTTATCGGTTACGAGCAGTTTTTCTCAGTTATGCGCTGTTTTATCAATTACGCACTGTAGTCATTTTCGCGTTTTCCTCGTTTTGATGTCAGTGTTGCCAGCCATACCACAATTGTGGTAAATCTACCGCTTTTCAATCTCATCTACCAACTCTTCCGCTTTGGCACTCAAATCTACCACTTGTTAGACTTTTTTTTTCAAATCGCACTGTTTCATGTTTTTTTACTTTTACTTCTTCGTTAATTTTCCTCCCTGTTATCATTTGCATGGGGGAAGAAAAAATGAGCTATTGAGACGGCTTCAAAATTTAGAAAATGCGGGGTTGGGATGGGGGACCCTCTCAAAATCCATTTCATGCATCAGGGAGCACGATCCTAGATTTTAACGTTTTTATAACGGTATTTCCAGACGATAATTGTCGTTATTTTCGAGCTAAAAATGTCAAACTTCGCTATTAAAAAAAAAAAAAAAAAAAAAAAAAAAAATCCATCGAGGCAATCAAAAGGTTAAGTTTGTTGGCCAGCTCAATCGGCGCAGAACGTGGTACCCAAATTTGAAATTTGGTGGTCAGAGAAGGCTCAAAAATGGATTTTTCTTCACTATGGGCATGCGGGGTGCCATTTTCATGCATTTTTGAGCGCAACTGCTTGCAACTGGTCCCAGAGCTCTATATGAAGGCTGTGTAGACCTTCGGTATTAGTTGAAAAGCCAACATACATAAGAAATTATGATTTTTCAACTCGTGGAAGACTTGCAAAGTAAATAATGTAAGTTAATGTAACTGTGACTCGAGTCGAGTACCCGCGTAAATTTTAGTAATAATAAACACATACCTTTTCCTAGTCAAATTGAAAAGTATCGTGCGCAATTTGAACAATGCGCATTGTTCAACCTTCTTCCATTTTTTTAGGACGAACCTACAAACAAATAAACGACGACAAGGTTGTTTCCAATGGTTTTCGTACATTATGATCATCTGCGTTTGTTACCTAACATGTCCACAATAAATTGTTTTTCCATTAAATAACACAACCCGTCGTGGTTATGAAGTAGGTAGCTAGGCGCTAATTTTTTAATGTTAGTCTAGAAGATATTTCACAGGGAAATGTACATTAGGGTGGGTCGAAAAAAAAATTTTTTTTGCACCACTTTGAGATAGTCTCCACTGGAGTTCTCAAAGTCACTCCACAAATTTCGGTGCATAAAACGCAAATGAAGTGCCGCACCAAGCTGTAACAGTAAAATTGGTCACTTCATAGTGTTTTTTCTGCTTTATATCGCAATTTCTCGGTTCTCGGATTTATTTATCTATTAAAAACCTTTATTTATTTATCTATTAAAAACCTTTATTTATTTATCTATTAAAAACCTTTATTTATTTATCTATTAAAAACCTTTATTAAAAAAATTTATTTTACTGTTACAGCTTGGGGCGGCACTTCATTTCCGTTTTATGCACCGAAATTTGTGGAGTGACTTTGAGAACTCCAGTGGAGACTATCCCAAAGCGGTGCAAAAAAACAAACAATTTTTTCGACCCACCCTAATGTACATCCATAGGAAAACAAGAAAGAAATGGTAATTATTTACTTGGTAAATTTGTAGGTAGCAATAAGTAAAAGACCCGCCTTTTTTCTTGTAAGATAAGTATATTATATAATATATGTTATATATATAATGATATATATAATTATGGCCAGTCTTGAAAACGGATGATTCCGAAAATTTGACCTCAGGTACTTAGGTCTCGAATTTAATTGCTTCTCAACCTTCAAAAAACGTATATAAGTAGATATATCAAAAACTCATTTTCCTCAAAATGTCAGTTACGTGGTGTTGAAAAGACACGATAATATTATTATGGTCTTCGGTGTGAGACACGTATCCTCTTGCTTTACCATCCTTTGATTAGTAAGGTCAAAAAGAGTTGATCCCGCTGTAATCACAACTGCACTGGATGCATAACCGTGTATGTACCGAGCCTTATACGTTTACCATATTGGATTGCGCTTGAATTCTCCAAATGGTATTTCAATTAGTCCTGAGCCATGGCAGCCCGGTTAATAATTATTCTGGGGGTCTCCTATCCCTTGATCAGGGCAGCAGGGAGTTCGGTAACGTCAGTATCGGCCCTAGTCGGTGAGGGTGGCGGGGGGGGGGAGGTGGAGGGGATATGATCTTGTGCTCTGGTCAGCCCCCTTTAGTAAGTCTCCCCCAATATTCCTCGCATCGGAGTAAGACGTGAATCGTTTTCCGTTCCCCCCTTTTCGTGCTCAACTAACCCCCCGGAATTCGATGCAGCTCCTTCACCCGATTATTTATTCATCAAAGAACGAAGCGAGCGGACTCGAAGCCTATTAATTCCATAGGAAGAACTTTCGGTTGACTCGCCAAGCTCCTTCTCAAGTCACAAAGGATGGATATACAATCAGTTCAGCCATGAATTTTCGCAAAATAGATTTTGGCTTCTTGTTCTTGTAAGAAGTTGGGTATTGCATTCTGAAATACTATTGAGCTGCCGTCAAATACCACTAGGAAAATTAAAAGTATCAACCGAGACGCTAGCCATTCCTCTTGATCACTAGTTTCATTTAAAATACGTATCACCAGGCATCAACATCTTCATAGTCTTGCCCAAGACTGAACAATAGCAGTGATATCCCCCAACCCCCACAGGGGTTAAAAAGATGCCAAGCAACAAAAGCATTGATTTCAAAGTGGTGCCAACGAATCGATTTAACCATTACACCCTAACTTTTACACGTCCCTTCTGACCCAAGTTGAGCCCCCACCGCATCCTCAGCCATTCCTGCTTGGCCTGGGAGCCCACTCGTGAAAGGGCCTGACAGGACTATCATTATTCAAAATTTTTGAATAATCGGCTAATTAATAATTTTAAACTATTTTCTTATAATGTTCATAACTGTTTTCCATACTTGAAAAAATAAAATTAATAATTTGATGATGATGATGTAGACCGTTTCAATAAATGAATGAATTTTCCACCACCAAATTGATAATTTTTAAATTTTATTTAACCATTTTACTCACTTTCAATGTTCTACTTATTCCTCATCTTGTGTTCCATTATTTTCATTAATTTAATTCATATCCATTCATTTAACTTTTTAAAGTTCATTCCCAGATTATTTACGTTTTTGAATTGACTTTCGAAAGCTAATGTCATTTATATGATCTCCCCGGCCAAGCAGGAATGGATGGGGATGTGGTGGGGGCTGAACTTGGGGGCAGAATTGACGTGTAAAAGTTGGGGTGTTATGGTTCAATGGGCCCGGGAACCGATTGTCGACTAATACTTTTTTCTTAAAGAACTTCATAATTTGAGTTTTGGGCTCCTACGGTGTAATACTTTCCAGGGCACTTTCGAAAATTTCAACTTTGAATCTGGAGGGAAGAGTGGCGCTTCCAAGAAGTGCTCTCTGATGGTCAGCCAATGAACTAAAAGCACGAATTCAGAGAAATTCAGGAGATCAGAAAAGGTGAAATCGCCAGGAAAATAGTCTTTCGGATTTGTTCTGACGCTAGACCATGTTCACCAACATCACATAACCCAAAATAAAAAATTTGTTTTTGTACACTTTCTCCTTTTTGTGCGAGTGCACTCTGGCGGATTAGTTATAGTCCTAGTGTAACGCGGGAAAATTCAAAACGCCAAATATTCACTAGTGATTTCCTCTGCTCAGACACCTAATTTCTCAGTGCTAACGGTAGGTACTGAGTACTTTGTTCATTATTAGTTCAACTATGTTCGCCCGAGGTACTCTAATAAGACCATCTGCCTACTCCTTCGGCTCCCAGAGATTATGTTAGCCCAGATCAAAGAAGGCGCCGCTTGATGTGGAGTTAGCAGCAGTTAGCGTCCGCTGCTGGATTTAATCATAGAGTTGCAACGGTGTGAATTATTCAAGTTTATCTCATAGTTTCAGAACAACTTGGGCCGATGAGAAGGATCCGCTCGTCGAAAGGAATGATGAAACCGAGGAAGCAGGGAGGGTTCAGAACCAATTTAGATTGTCTCACAAGTTCAGGAAGGGAGGGAAAAGCGCAAGGGTTTCTTAGGGAGAGAAGTTTCAATTGCATAAGTTTGATGAACGGTCTGATTTCGCCTCTGAGCTTTCTCGGCTCCAGGAGAAGGTACGTTGATGACAAGTCTTCACAAGACAATTCTGCTTACACGTGAGATTGATTATGAGTCCGTGAATTTTCAGTTTTTTTGGTTCATTATTCATAGAATAATACACCTATGAAATCGCGACGGAGGTCGATGACTCCAATCGGCCTCAAAATTTGACATTACCTATCCGTTTCAAATGGTCTAGATTCCAAAACCAAAATGTCCGTCCGCCTTAAGCCGTCCGAGCCGTTTTGGGCAGTAGGAATTTTTTTTTTAAATCTGAAATTTTCACAGAATACTTGGTTTACCATCTAGTTGTGCCCAAAAGTTCATTAAACATTTTGCGTTCATTTAACGTTTTTCATTCATGAATCGCCAAGATGTCGCGGCGGACTATCCATGCTTATGGAACATATTGTTTCAGGACCTGTTGGAAAGCTTGGTTTTAGTCATTTTGGTCATGCATTGTTTTCGGTACAGATTTCAATAATACCTACTCATTATTTATAAACACAAATTGAATATGACTTCATGACTCACAAACTTAGGCTCTATGACCCGTAGTAAGAACCAGAATTAAAACGAATTTTCCCTTGTCCTGTGGGAGAGTTCGGAATGACACCTCTGAAGTTTGAGGTAAATTTTGAAAAAGGCAGTCAATAGTTCAAAATTCACATTAATAATTCTTGCATGTACCACGGAACAGCATTTCCTTCCGTACGAGAAGAATTCATTGAAGAGGATAATTCCCTGACCCCGTTTAACTATCAATAGAGGGGTTGAGATCATCCCAAAATGCGCGCAAATCGGCGCATTTGCACCCAACTTTCTTATTTTAAATTGGAACTAACTTTTTTCCGAATTTGTATTCCCCGGTCATTTTTACGTCCAATAAGCGCATTGACGGAAATTTCTGACGCGCGCAAATCCGCGCAACTCCTCCTATCTTCGTTGTTTACAGTTTGATTGACTCTGCGTTTCCTCTGTATTAGGATTACCTGAAGATCCAAATTTTAATACTAAATCCCTTTTATTCAAATGGGCGAGCGAAGCGAGGCCCCCCTGCCCAAGAAAGTCCAACCGTGAAGTGCTGCCGGCCGTCCCCCTCGGTTGGTGTTGGAATCGAGGTTTTTAGTGGTGATAGTATCTCTCCCTAAAGTGGAGGGAAACGCGGTAACAGCCCGTCATGCTGGGACAGTGTGCTTCAACACTCGGCCTCACTTGTGGTGCTCAGGCAAACAAGTACCTGCCCTTGTGGTGGGGCTCCACATCTGGGACCGGACCAACCCCCTTCGTGAGACCTGCCGTCTGCTTGCAGATGGCGGGAGAGGCAAAGCCCTGCAGTGGGCGAGCCCTCCTTAATTACAAGAGACCAATGCCCAAGAATGTGGTCGGCCGAGCGAAGCGAGGCCCCCTGTCAGAGTGCTAGTGTTCCTAAATTCCAATAATGCCTTTCCATGCCCCTAACTACGCATTCAATTCTGTTGTTTCTATCAAGTCCAGCACAATTTATTGTTGTGTTCCCAAATCCCAGTGGGAGGGGGCGAGGCCCCCCCTGCCCCACCCTGTCAACGCCCATGGCCGTTTAGGCGCCTGTAACGGCACGACGGACAGACAGAAACTAGCCGCCCTGACTGACACACAGACAGAAACTCGATTATATTTATAAGATATCTATGAGATAGACTCAGAGATGAAAAAAATAAAAATATAGTAAAAAAATAAATAAATAAATAAATCTTCAGGGTGTTGTGGGGTAATAGGAGGGGTATGGAATGACTAGTCGTTCTTTGGTGGCCAAGCTTTCGGGTTATAATTAACCATCTTCAGGGCTCTACAAAAGAACAAACCTGCCGTTAGGGTCCAGATATCATTAAGCTGCACAGTGATTCTTAGAGTATAAATGTTACAGTGCGTTGTTACATTTCAATTCCTCCGTCCCAGACGTCGACCACTTGCCAGAGCGCCAGGGTAAATTTGCAAAAACTCCCTGGGTGGGTGGATGTCATGTTTTAAACTGTCGCTGTCATTGTACTAAAAATAGATCGCGTGTAACAACGAAATGTAACAACGCACTGTAACTTAAGGTTTGTAACATTTATACTCTAAGAATCACTGTGCAGCTTAATGAAATCTGGACCCTAACGGCAGGTTTGTTCTTTTGTAGAGCCCTGAAGATGGTTAATTATAACCCGAAAGCTTGGCCACCAAAGAACGACTAGTCATTTCATACACCTCCTATTACCCCACAACACCCTGAAGGCCAGATAAGCCACGGAGGAAAGAACAACATGTCAACCAATAATAAATAAATCGGATTCGGACTCACCAAACTCCTGAACCTTCAAAAATGGTGGCAAACGGAATAGCATTAAATTTTAAGATAGTAGCGAGACGTTGGCGTAGAATTAAATATACCTAATATATTTTTAATATTATATTTAATTTTAAATTTTAATATTATTAAATAGGGGTTTCAGACAGCCATTCACAACCAACATTGGTGTTTTTTCTGCACGAAGGGGAACGTTGAGTTGGAAAGGGAACTTCGCGAGATTGATCTGCGAGAGCGTTTCCGTAGTGGCGGTGGTGTACCGGGGGGGGGGGGGGGGGGGAGCTTATTGGTGAGGAGGCATTAGTTATTAGGGTTAAGGCGCTCCATTCATGAGCTTAGCTGGAAGGGAGGGACAGCTCCCCTCCCCTCACGGAATCGTACACACCCCGGATTCCTCCCATCCACTAATAAACCAACCCCGATGCACCCCCGTTCGCAACCCCCTCCACCGTCAACCCCTCGGTTGTCTGTCAAGGTACTACACAACGGGCCTTGTACTGGGGAAGATGTACATGACAACGGATACCGACTTTAAAGTGAACGTTAGTATAGATGAGGCTGTGCGGTGGAGTTTCAGTTAATTAAAACGCAAAAGAAATATTATTTGATGAACCTAGAGTTCTTCAGATGAAAAAATAACATTATGCAAGTCAACATATTCCAACTGTTCTTTCGACTAACTCACACCGTATCGGCGCTAATTAACTTTTATCTGCTGTTGATAAGATGATGTATCTCTCAGATACTAGATCTGAGAGTACTGATTTTGTTAGCCCAAAATATAACGTCTATTTTTTCAACCATAATTTGAACACTTTCCAGATAAGTGGGACGACACACTCGATAATCTAAGTCAAAACGTTATGATTTTTGCAGTCGATCGCTCGCTCCCATACGCTCGCTTAGAACTACTGGGAGAACTTATTAACGGCACAGCCTAAAAGCCTGATTGACTGCTTCCCGCATTTTGGTATTATTCTCTGAATAATCAACTACGTAGTTTTCACGACGGAGGTCAACGATATTGATTGGCCGACAAATTTATCTATGTTTATTTATGGATTTATCCATCGATATAGGCATATATCGCAGAATTAAAAAAAAAATTCTTATTGATGTAGAATTATTTTCTTGCGCAATTTAAACAAGAGCATAAACCCTTGCGTAAAGTTTGCAGCGTTTTTGATGTATTGGTGACGGGGGTCAACCATTTTAAGCGGCCTCAAAATATGTCTATAATATAGACATATATTATTATAGGTACGTTAGATACACGATGCGTAGGTTACGAAAAAATGAAATGTCCGTCCGCTGTCGACTCCGTAGGTATCTGGCTGCAGGATTTTTCCTAAAAATCTGAAATTTCTTCTCGTTTTTCCGTTTTGTTTTGCAATGTCTTCAGCCTGATCGTGGGAGCCGGATGCGTGGGACTAAACTTGGGAGCTACATTAGGGGTTAACTGTAGTGTCGTTTCCGAACTAGTTTAGGATGTAGAATCCAATTTTGGGGGTTCTCCATAATATGGACATACTATGCCCTAAAACTAAACAGATATAACGATAAAAAAAAAGATTTGTTATAGATAGAATTTATTTTTTTAAAACTTATTTAAAAGAATATTGAACCCTTTTGTAACATTCGCTGCATTTTCATTTTAGTGCATACCCTCCATGATTCCCGTGTTGCTCGGAGTGTTCAGGTTTGTGTGTTCATAAAATAAAATGCTCACATTATTAAATTTATTTGAAATTTGAAGGGGCCACTAAGTCAGTGCCGTGACGAGACGTGACGTAGCATTCAGGGAATCATAAATATCCGTGAGACTCTAGTTCAGACATTTCTGTATCGGAGTCACAAAAACCGGCCGGAAGCAGCTGTCCTGGCTTCGCAATATACGAAGATGGACCGTAATACAGGACTTTGCTGCGGCAATCGAGAGGACTCAGTGTGATGGTTGTGGGAGGATTGGTCGCCAACGGATGTTCATCGTCTTTGGTACTTAGAGAAGAGCCGCGAAAACAAAAACCTTCTATGGGAATGAGTCTAAGGCATTCATGTTTTGCTTCGTTACCTATTATTTGCATTTTCGAAGTATTTTTGATCGTGGAATCCATTCCACGGAAATGCAGTTCTTTTTTTTTAAATAATAATTATAGAAGAAAAATTATTATGTATTGGCATAGACTGAATTTTTGCACAATTTATACCTACCAAAGAATAATTCTTACAATGTAATTATTACAAACCGTTGTGAAGACTTTGCAGGGGTTTTATGATTTCTTTTTCCCAGTCATTAATTCAATACCTTGCTAGATCTTTTTAGTGAAGGAACAGTAATTGGCTGTCTGTAGGAAATAACAACAAATATTGGCATGGTAATGGATATTATTAAAATGTATGTAAGATAAGTAATGAGTCGGAAAGGTGTAAGTAGTGAGCTGAAATTGAAGAGGCCCGTGCAATTGGGGCACATAACCCCATGTGCTCTTCTTGGGAGGAATGCAGAATTCGATCCATGTTCTCTTCCTGTTTGTTTCGCTGGTGGACTACTTTTTATCAGTTGTCCTTGTGAGCTCTTCTTGGAGGGAATCGCGTTCTTTGGGAAAATCGTGCTCTCGATGTCGAAAACGCTTTGTATGTATATATATATTTTTTATTATGGTCCATCTCATGAACAAATAGAATTTGTGAGTTTTCATGTTTCATATTAAACATTTTTCAGTTTTTGAATTTTTCAAAATTTTCAAATTGTGTTGTGTTGTCCCACCACTTCATAAAACAATAAAATGTGCGAGTTTTTCATGTTTCATATTTTCAGTTTTGTTAAAATAATATACGGCATTGTTTAAGGTAAGTTTTTTTGTTTAGAAATCGTGTGCCCTTCTTGCAGGTAACTGATAGGAGAGGACATTTTGTGTTCCCTACAAAAAGGGCATAGTAGCCCTCTTCAAATTTAGCTGTTTTCCTGGGTTCCTATTGATTTCTCGTCGATAGCCTTGTAGAAATTTCTAAAAGAATAGTGATGAAGTTGGGGGAAAAAGGTTTTGACGCGAAACGGCTCATAGGAGCCTAGGAATGAGCGCTGCAAATCTTTTAAGCCCGTTTGCTCGAAACGCACTTTTGCCATATAATAATATTATAACCTATTATGTATAATATACATATTATGTGCCCTTATTGCACGGACCTCCTCAATTGAGGAAAAAATTTGGAGTTTTGTAATCATTTTCTGGGCGGTACTAATTAGGGGAAAATTAAGGGGATGTAAGAGATACGGTCAGTGAATCAGACAATACGGTGTGGTCATTTGAACTGGCCCAAACACATTCGCATTCGCCCGAAAAGGTGCGGATGTGTGAAGAGGCCATGAAAAATCTGTCACCAATCCCACTGAAATAGGTGTCCCCCGAAGTAGGTATCTTTTGATGTGGAATTAATGTAAACAACCATTACAGCAAGTTATAATAAAGTTACTCGAACAATAACAATTATTGTTAGAAACGGACGAAATCTTGCCATGACGCGGTAGTCCATCGCACGGACTGAATAGCATATATATATATATATACATAATATGAAAACAGTCGCATCATCTTGTGGAACCGGATTCTTCGAGTTCTCATAACGGAAAGTTCGTACTGTCACGTAGAGCTCTCTATGGATTCAACAGTGAAACCTTTTTGGGGGAGGTTGGTAATGTGGATTTACGACAGAGAACGGTCGGTAAGGGTGTGGATGGTAACGTGATGTTGCGAAGGGGTGAGCCGAGTACCCCGTCCGACCAACAGATGGAATGGGCCCTTATTCTGATGCGGGACAGCCTCCCAAGCCGCTTTTCCCCCTCACGTAAAGTTGCGCTTCAACAATGTGCAAGTACCTATTTAAATATCAAATATCTCCATGTCTCGCAAAGCGACCTTGTAATTTTTATAGATTATTTCAAAAATTGGGGTATTTTATTCTCACCTAAAGATCCATCGACAACTTATAGTTGAACTTCGGGAGCGATAAGAAAGATTCTGAATGACCATATTAATTTATTTATGATCATATTAAATATGATCAGTAAATTTTACTTTAATATTTAATATTAAAGTAAATAATATTCTGATCATAAATTTTACGAACTGAAATTCGCAAAACTCGTGGCACTTTCAGAAAATCTGCAAGAAATCTATAGATAATAAATAGATAATAAATCTTATCGATGAGAAAAGAAAATTTGAAAGGCTGCAAATTTCACAAGAGGGTTCATATTTTTTGTATAAATTGTGTGAAAAATCATTATAAATTCCATAAAACATTATTATTAAAAATATATATAATAATAATAATAAAAATACACTGCCTAGTGGGACATGGACCATAGCCCATAGCTTCCTCGGATATTGTATGAAATGTTGAACGAAAATTTTCATCAATAGGGCACCAATTATGGCTGATAGCTCACTAACTCGAGTAAGATTTTATTCCCCCCCTCCACCCCTTGAGCTAGATTTTAGCTCACTCGCTCCAGTGAAATCGGATCGTTCCGGGACCCCAAAAAATGGATTCTACGTCCAAAAAAACTTCGAAAACGACACCTAACTCGATCCCATAGCTAAAAGCCTTCAAAAATTGAATTGAACTCGCTCCACGCTAATTACAGGATATTATTATTCTTTACTTTCGTCGAAGGCTTCGAGAAAACTGCTGCTTGTTCGTCAACACTTGCCAAATGGAGGAGCTCGAGTTTCGAGGTCCGAGTCGTTTAAGTGAATTGATGTCTAATTACTAACATTTCCCTCACAAACATAGAACCATTATTGAAATAGTCAACATAAGGGCCCTCTCTCACTGACAAGAGCAGCGAAATGGAACCCCCCCCCCCCCCCTCGTCGCATTTCCAGACCAAGTTAAACTAACTAACTTCGTCCCGTTTCCAACCTATACGAGCCAATTTCTAACAACGCGTGTGTTCCGAGCCGAGTCTAATGACCTGTCAGGGGACCCTACCATCTTATTGTGCAGTATCATCCAACTTCGAGGATATTTGCGTGGATGTTGGACGTCCTTTCTCGGAACATTTGGTTTACGTGATGATCAAATAGGTGGAGTTTCACGTTATTTCGGGGCCTGCGAAATATGAGGAGAGTAGGTGGTCCCTCGGTAGGTTGCATGAATGAAGTTAGTTCTCAAAAACCCGCTAAATCGGTAGTAGACGCAGTTTTCAGGGCAGGCTTCTAACAAAAGTAAAAACGCTGCAAATTTTACACAAGGGTTTATTATTCTTTGATATACGTCACTTGTGCAGAAATTTAATTCTGTCAATGAAAAAAATTTAAAATTTTTTTTTTTTTTTTTTATCTCAAAAAAAAATTTTTTTTTTGGATTTTCTTGTTCAAAAATGTGTTTTTTCAAAAACTCTGTATTTTTTAATCGAAAAATATTTAACATCCTGGGATCCTTCAAAAATCCCATTTTTAGCCCCACGAATGTCCTAAACATCGCCCCAGTGAAATCAGATCGTTCCGGGACCCCAAAAAATGGATTCTACGTCCAAAAATACTTCGAAAACGACACCTAACTCGATCCCATAGCTAAAAGCCTTCAATAAACCCCTCCCGTAGCCCCATTATAGCCCCATAGCGCCCCACGGGTTTGGGCGATCGGACTGAAAACCTTGCGGGCACAACTAGATGGTAAACCAAGTATTTTGCCGAAATTTCAGATTTTTAAAAAAATTCCTACTGCCCAAAACGGCCTGGACGGCGGACGGCGGACGGACATTTCGGATTTAGAATGTAGACCTCTTGAAACGGATAATGTCAAATTTTGAGCCCGATCGGAGTCGTCGACCCCCGTCGCGAAAACATAGGTGTATTATTCCAAGAATAATAAACCAAAATAAAACAAACAAAAACTCTCAAAAGTTTTGAATAAATTCATTCGCATGCACACAGTATTAAATCAATATCCGAGAGTACGGAAGATCCGAAGACTGAGGATTCTGATCTTAGAATACATACGAAGCCCTGACGGAATAAATCGACCAACATTATTTAAATAGGTACCTAAGTTCTTTATTCGTTGCTTTCACTACTCTGTGTTTGCTTCTATAGAAAAAAAAAGTTTGCAAACGTATTACGTTTGCGTTCTATAGAAGCAAACGTATAGCTGTTTTTTGGTTTATTATTCTTGGAATAATACACCTATGTTTTCGCGACGCGGGTCGACGACTCCGATCGGCCTCAAAATTTGACATTATCCGTTTCAAGAGGTCTACATTCAAAATCCGAAATGTCCGTCCGCCGTACGCCGTCCGCCGTACGCCGTACGCCGTCCGCCGTACGCCGTACGCCGTCCGCCGTCCAGGCCGTTTTGGGCAGTAGGAATTTTTTTTTAAATCTGAAATTTTGGCAAAATACTTGGTTTACCATCTAGTTGTGCCCGCAAGGTTTTCAGTCCGATCGCCCAAACCCGTGGGGCGCTATGGGGCTAAAATGGGGCTACCGAAGGTGGTTTTTGAAGGCTTTTGGCTATGGGATCGAGTCAGGTGTCGTTTTCGAAGTATTTTTGGACGTAGAATCCATTTTTGGGGGTCCCGGAACGATCCGATTTCACTGTGGCGTTCTATAGGGCTTTCATGGGGCTAAAAATGGGATTTTTGAAGGATCCCAAGAAGTTAAATATTTTTCGAGTAAAAATTAAAGAATTTTTGAAAAAACACATTTTTGAAAAAAAAATCCCCCCAAAAAATTTTTTTTGAAATATAAAAATCCAAAAAATTTTTTTAAAATTTTTTTTATTGACAGAATTAAATGTCTGTACAAGTAACCTAAATCACAGAATAATAAACCCTTGTGTAAAATTTGCAGCGTTTTTTTCTAGTAATTTATGTTAATCATTTTGGTTTATTATTCTTGGAATAATAGGTACACCTATGTTTTCGCGACGGAGGTCGACGACTCGGATCGACTTCAAAACTTGACATTATCCGTTTCAAGAGGTCTACATTCAAAATCCGAAATGTCCGTCCGCCGTCCGGGCCGTTTTGGGCAGTAGGAATTTTTTTAAACAAGTCGAAAAACGCTGCAAATTTTACACAAGGGTTTATTATTCTTTGATATAGGTTACTTGTACAGAAATTTAATTCTGTCAATAAAAAAAATTGAAAAAAAATTTTTTTTTTGGATTTTTATATTTCAAAAAAAATTTTTTGAGGCGATTTTTTTTTTCAAAAATGTGTTTTTTCAAAAATTCTTTAATTTTTACTCGAAAGATATTTAACTTCTTGGGATCCTTCAAAAATCCCATTTTTAGCCCCATGAAAGCCCTATAGATCGCCACAGTGAAATCGGATCGTTCCGGGACCCCAAAAACTGGATTCTACGTCCAAAAATACTTCGAAAACGACACCTGACTCGATCCCATAGCCAAAAGCCTTCAAAAACCACCTTCTGTAGCCTCATTTTAGCCCCAGAGCGCCCCACGGGTTTGGGCGATCGGACTGAAAACCTTGCGGGCACAACTAGATGGTAAACCGAGTATTTTGTCAAAATTTCAGATTTTTAAAAAAATTCCTACTGCCCAAAACGGCCTGGACGGCGGACGGCGTACGGCGTACGGCGGACGGACATTTCGGATTTAGAATGTAGACCACTTGAAACGGATAATGTCAAATTTTGAGCCCGATCGGAGTCATCGACCCGCGTCGCGAAAACATAGGTGTATTATTCCAAGAATAATAAACCAAAATCTGAAATTTTGGCAAAATACTTGGTTTACCATCTAGTTGTGCCCGCAAGGTTTTCAGTCCGATCGCCCAAACCCGTGGGGCGCTATGGGGCTAAAATGGGGCTACAGGAGGGGTGTTTTGAAGGCTTTTAGCTATGGGATCGAGTTAGGTGTCGTTTTCGAAGTATTTTTGGACGTAGAATCCATTTTTTGGGGTCCCGGAACGATCCGATTTCACAGTGGCGATCTTTAGGGGCTTTCATGGGGCTAAAAATGGAATTTTTGAAGGATCTCAAGAAGTTAAATATTTTTCGAGTAAAAATTAAAGAATTTTTGAAAAAACAAATTTTTGAAAAAACACATTTTTGAAAAAAAAAAAATCCCCCCCAAATTTTTTTTTGAAATACAAAAATCAAAAAACAAATTTTTTAATTTTTTTTATTGACAGAATTAAATGTCTGTACAAGCAACCTGTATCAAAGAATAATAAACCCTTGTGTAAAATTTGCAGCGTTTTTCTAAATTCATCGACGACAAATTTCTTCATGTATATAAAAATGGTATTAATAATTTCATTAATATAAACCAGATTGATTAATAATTTAATTATTAATCAAACTGATGTTAATGAACTGAAGCTGCTTGGGACAAGTCATGAAGGTACGGTGTGCGTAGTCCTCTGCTGCTCCAAACTGCCAGCATCCAAAACCAGTCTGGGAAGAGTGCCTGGGTTGTCGTTGTTTGGCGCAACTATCCAAAAGCTCCTCTCTAGATAATCTAATTAGATCTAATAACATATGAACTTTAAAATTATTCTCCATGTGGTAATCTTCCACTATCATCAAGAAGAAGCTAATTGTCATGGTCACCCTCTTCGTTTACACTTATAGTAACTTTATATTCGATATTCTGTGATGGGGCGTTCAAATTTTGTTTCAAAATCCCCTTCCAGCAACATGCCCGTAGGTAGCTGGGAAGTTTTTCATCTCCCGGGTTTCCACGTCCCCCTAAAATATTCTTGCCTAACTCAACTCGTCGACAGCTTTCCCAACTCTCCTGCTAACCCTACCCGCGCGGAGCCCGCAGTTATGAATGAGAAATTGAATTCCAGATGATGCTAAATGGAGAAGTTATTGTTGATTACAATGCATCACTGTGTTCAACCTGGAGCTTGTGGGCAAGCAGATTCATTTCGCATTTGGTGGGGTTGTACAGGCAACTAACTACCATGAATAGAGAATAATCTGTTCGGAGGATTATAGTGGAAATCTATGTTTCAACGTTTCTCGGAGTAAAAAGTAAAAAAAAGTATATATAAGGAGGAGTATATATGTGGGTTTTTTGTGTTAATCAACTGGTTTTCACAATAATTGTAATTCCTAATTATTAGGAATGGAAACGTGTCTGGATTATTTTTTTATCAATAGAAGGCATCCAAATGATTTTTTCTATCGTCTCGGCCGACCGTTTAACTACCATTAGGGGGTTCGAGAACCCCCCCCCCCCCCCGTCCGAATAAGCGATGGGCCGAGCGGAGCGAGGCCTTATGTCTGATTAAGCGGTCGACCGAGCGAAGCGAGGCCTTATGTCTGAGTTCTGAACCCCCCGGCCGAGCGAAGCGAGGCCCCCTGTCCGAATAAGTGCTTGGCCGAGCGAAGCGAGGCCTTATGTCTGAGTAGGGGTTTGAACGTGTCCATCGATGCTACTCACCCCACCAGGGGGGGTCTGGGTGCGTAGGCGAGCAAAGCGAGCCGGAGCATCTAGTATATATGAATTTCTCGAGATTTTCAATAATATATATATTATATATGATGTACGTTCTGAGATAGGTTGAGCGCCCTCAAGGATTTTTTCCGTTTTCCCCTCCTTCAACCCCCTCTCCTTCCCTAAAGAAGGGAAGGAGTGGGGATTTCAGCCAATATTGATTCGATTTTGATGAAATTTTCAGGGATTACGCGGGTTGTGCCGTAGATGATTACCCAGGCTTTGGGTAAAAAAATACCAATCCCAAAAACATGTACCATGTCCCACAGGTAAGTCATAAGACAATACATGTAGACAATAGACAATAGGTACATGTAGACAATACATGTGACAATACCATGATCTACACAAATCACAAGCGGCAATACACCCACAGGCGGCAATATTTTTTATTCTTTGATATACTATATCAAACCTATTAGGTTACTTGTGCAAAAATTAATTGTCTGCAAAAGATTTCGAAAAAAAAAAACACTGCCAAGGCAATGGCACATGAGCTTCTTCGTACCAGGTTCAAAATGAACGAGGTTGTGACTGTAACAAGAAAATTACGTTCGCGCATGCGCAGGGAGTACCTGCCAATGATGCAATCGCGATGAAACTGATGGGACCATCTAGGGATAAACTCACACAATTCCTGAAAATTTTATTGAAATCCGACCAAAATTGTGGGAGTTATTGTTGTGGCTAGGAAATGCGGACAGACAGACAGACCGACAGACACGGAACCAAATTTGTTCAGAAGGCTCTGAAACGCAAAACGTGAGTGGACATTTTGATTTTGGAGGACAACATTTTTTTCATTTCGAAAGTGAAAACAATGCTCCCTCTGCCATGCAGACTCGGAAGCAAAAAGAAGTGCTAGGTAGGTGAGGCGTTTTTTGAAGGGTTCTGGCTATGGGATCGAGTTAGATGTCGTTTTAGAAGTATTTTTGGACGTAGAATCCATTTTTGGGCGTCCTGGAACGATCCGATTTCACAGTGGGAATCTTTGGGGCTTTCATGGGGCTACAAATGGGATTTTTGAAAGATCCCAGGAGGTCAAATATTTTTTTTTGAAAAAAGTGCTTTTGAAAACAAAATTAGGAAAAAAATTGGTACTTTTCCGTTATCCCCCCCCCCCCCCGCAACTTGATTTTGGTTGGCTTTGGGTGCCCTAAACCCATCGGTTGGGGTGTGTATGAAACTCGAAATCGAGGGGGAGGGGGTGGGGGTGTTATAACGGAAAAGTACCAAAAAGTTTTTAAACAAAATGTGGGAAATTTTTTTTTTTACAAAGTTTGGGAAAACAAATTATTTTTAAACAAAATTTGGATTTTTTTTTCAAAATCTTTTTACTGATAGAATTAATTTTCGCACAAGTAACCTATAGGTTTTATTGTTCTTTGATATATATGTATATCAAAGAACAATAAACCCTTGTGTAAAATTTGCTGCGTTTTTGGTTTATTATTCTTGGAATAAGACACCTATGTTTTCGCGACGGAGGTCGACGACCCCGATCGGCTTTAAAATTTGACATTATCCGTTTCAAGAGGTCTACATTCAAAATCCGAAATGTCCGTCCGGCGTCCGGGCCGTTTTGGGTAGTAGGGATCTTTTAAAAAATCTGAAATTTCGACAAAATACTTGAAGACCACAGGGGAAGAACGGGCTAACGTCGTTTAAGGTCGTTATTTAAGGTTAACGTTATTTGAAGGTCGAAAGATGGCCCGTTCTTCCCCTGAAGCGCTCTCTGAGGCCCGTTTTTTCCCTGTATACGTTTTTTCAAACGCGATTTTCGGCCGTTTGGTCTCGTTTTTCCCCGGAACTAATGGTTCCATCGAATTCGCCATCCCAAAATCTATGAGAAACCGTCGCTAACTCATTTCACCAAAAACATCGAGTTAGCCCGTTCTTCCCCTGTGGTCTTCACTTGGTTTACCATCGAGTTGTGCCCGCAAGGTTTTCAGCCCGATCGCACAAACCCGTGGGGCCCTAAGGGGCTAACATGGGGCTACGGGAGGTTTTTTTTAAGGCTTTTGGCTATGGGATCGAGGTAGGTGTCGTTTTCGAAGTATTTTTGGACTTAGACTCCATTTTTTGGGGTCCCGGAACGATCCGAGTCCACTGTTGCGATCTATAGGGCTTTCATGGGGCTACAATTGGGATTTTTGAAGGATCCCAGGAGGTCAAATATTTTTCAATTAAAAACGAAAAATTAAAATTTTTTTTTTTGAAAACAAGAACACTTCTCGGCCCAATTCGTCCCCACGCTCCATTAACCGTTTAAGTTGTACCCCCGCAAAATTGTACCTACTCCCATAACCTGATTAACCGTGAAAGTCGACCCCCGTCGACCCCGGTTAATGGGGCTTTACTGTATCGCTAATGACTTGCAATTAATGAAATACATTTTCGAATAGAGTTCCTTCGTGAGTGAATGAAAAGCATACTTTACTAAAAATTAATCATTGAAGGGTGCCATATAATATATATGGCATATAATAGCATATTATATATATATAATATTATATAATATTGTTAAACAAGTAACTTTCAGTGAAATTTAGAGACGAATGAATAACTTATATTTTTAGACTGCAACCATGAGCACCACTAGCAACCTAACACTATTCCCCTCCTTTAAAGAGTCGAAGACGGTCTGCATGGACCACTCTATACCTTCCATTCGTCATCTTAACCCGGAAAACGACGTCGGAGATCGCTTTTACCACTTCGCATGGGCCATCCCATGGGGACTCCAGCTTCGGGCACCGCCCTACTGCCCTTCGTGGGTTGTAGCACCATACCTTGTCTCCAGCAGCGAACTGAGGATCCCTGCATTTGACATCGTATCTCTTCTTCGTTTTTTCGGCTGCATTCAGTAGTCTTTGTCGGGCTAGGTCATGGACTGTCATCATGTTATCCTCCAACACACTTGCGAATTGTGTTCTGCTCTCCGTGTGGGGTGGCTTACCATAGAGTAAGTGAACGGGAAGATTGAGCTCTCTACCGAACAACAGGCGTGCGGGGGAAAAGCCTATCGTTGCCTGTTCCGTCCCCCGATAGGCCAGCAGCGCTAGCGGTAGCTTCTGGTCCCATTCCCTTTGTCGGCCCTCAGTGAGCTTCGATAACAGGTCCCAGAGCGTTCGGTTGAACCTCTCGACCTGACCATCGCTCTGGGGCCGCATGGGAGTGGTTCGAGTTTTCCGGATGTTTACACTGAGAGAAAAAACGGCCTAAAATACTGTTAAAATTTAACAGTGTAATCCTGTAATGCTCTGCCAACAGTATTGGTACTGTTAATGAGTGAATACTGTTATTGAAATGCCGCCCCTTGAGTATACTGTTAATGTGTCTGCTGCCCCCACCAATATGGTTAATGTAAAGCAATAGCAGTATTTCAATTCGGTAACTTTCTGCCAACCTTATTACTCGGTAAAAAAAAGTTTGCTTTAGCAGTATCGCTCAATACTGCTGATGCGTTCGTTGGCAGTATTTCTTATACTGTTAGTACCTTCATTGACCCTATTCAATTATGTTGAAGTTTGCTTTTAGCAGTATCGCTCAATACTGCTGATGCGTTCATTGGCAGTAATTCTCATGCTGTTAATACCTTCTGTTATAATATTGACATAATAATAACTTGTAAACTAAATCACCGAAATATACGTAGAAGGGAAGGGAGAAGGATAAACCAATCAGAGAGCTCGGTGGCTATCGACGCTGGTGGGGGCCGGGTTGTGCACCTGCTAGCCAATCAGCGTCGAGGGCTCGCCAGGCAGTAGGTATAAAGATGGGCGACCGTGAGAGAAGAATCATTCCTTCCTCATCTTCAAACATCTGGACCTTATACTGAAGCTGCCTGCCTAACTGAATTGGCCTTATCTGGAACCTGGAACTCCTCTTGGCGAAAACTGGTTGTGGATGTTATTTCAAGGCGACGGCCTTCTACTGCGATCTGAGGAAACTTCGTTTGGCGAATCACTGAAGAGGAACGTTTCTCTCTCAAGAAAATACAGAGAAACCGGACGACGACCTTCCCTTCAGAAGTTTCAAGAGGAAGGTTTCACGAACTAGCTTGAGTCCTCCACTTACTGAGATCCTGGCTGGGCGGATCCTTTGGCATCCCCAGTTGAGAGCACTCGCTGTGGAGCGTACTCGTTAGTCATCTTCAACGGCCCTTTTCAGAGCCATACTGATAGAACCAAAATTCACTCTCAACTAACCTTGAAACAGACTGAACCAGGCTTTCACTACCGCTCAATAATCAACTCAAACTGCGGCCTTTTCATTCCGTCACAACCTCAAACTCTGATACCGAACCAATTGGAACACTGAGGCTTGTGGTCATCGCCGCAGAAACACACCTCATCTCCGCGGCGTTTACACTACGCTTCAGTCTCGGTTATCTCACTTGACCGACTTGGCAACACTGAGCCTGACGGCCATCGCCGCAAGAATCGGTCTCCAATCCGCGGCGTTCACACTCCACCTCAGTTCAAATTAACTCTTGTTATGCATCGGCATGACAACTGGTGACCCCGACGAAGAACAATCTTCACCTAGAAACATCCGGCTCAACAAAAATAGTGTGAAATGCCGGATACAACTGCAACAAGCTCTCCAGGGATCTCTATGCCCAGAGAAGCCAGTCCACGTTCCCTTGAAGCAGTTGAGGCCCTCGCACCAAGAAGCAAGGCTCCGGAGTTTATAGAAGAGGATCCAAATTTATGGTTTCTGTTGCTCCAATCATATTTCAGTACGGAACGAATACTCTCCCAGCATACGAAATTCAACGCAGCAGTAAATGCACTTCCAAAAAAGGCAGTTTACCACATTGCACACCTGTTGCAAAACCCCGGAAATACGCCTTTTGCCGACTTTGAAACCATTATCAAAAGAGTCTATGGCGTCTCAACAGACCACAAAATCAGGACACTCCTAGACTCAACCGCCGATCCCAATGAACGCCCATCTCACATACTCAACATGGTGCGTTACCAGCTCAGCAACACAAACTCTGCCGACATCATCAAAACTCTGTGGTTAAAACAGCTTCCCAGCGAAACGCAACGTGCCCTGCTCACCGCAAACACCGAGGAACTGGACACATTAGCCTCCATTGCAGATAGGCTTCATGAAGTGAAAGAAGACAAGATACACGCCATTCAAGCTTCAAGCTCCCAAGCCGACACAAACAACCTTGGGCAACTAATAAAGGAATTAACCACAGCAGTTCAACAGTTAAATACTAGGGGGAGGTCTAGGTCGCGATCACATTCACGATCCCAATCAAGATCAACGTCAAGGTCAGACGGACTACGGGGAAAGCATTTCAAGAAGGAACGATCAGACTCTCCGTACCCCACACATTGCTTCTATCACAAGAAATATGGGAATAATGCCCGGAAATGCATGAAGCCCTGCAACTTCCAGGAAAACTAGAATCGGCAGGCTTGCTCGCAGGTGATAGCACTGCCGGTTTTAAACTACTACATTTAACCTGCGCAACCACAAAAATTAACTATTTAATCGATACAGGTGCCACGACAAGCATCCTATCATCCAAGCTCTTTCCACGAAGAAAACCTACCAACGACAAAATTTATGCAGCAAACAACACGGCAATCACCACCTATGGTAAATTAAAACAAACCGTCACCTTCAACAAAACGCCGTACACCTGGACGTTCCTAATTGCAAAAATCGACAAATCGATCATCGGCGCAGATTTCCTGTATCACCATGGCCTCACTGTCGATCTACGGAAGCGTCGGCTCATTCCAACCCCCACAGTGGACGAAATAAAAAATAGTCCCTTGGACTTAAAACAAATCGCCCAGATCGTCAATGAGTTTCCTGATCACACAAAGCCTTTGGACCCTAGCGCGCTGGCAAAAGTCGGCGTCATGCACCACATCGAGACAACAGGGCAAACCAAAGCTGCAAAACCACGACGATTGGCACCGGACAGATTACAAGAAGTGAAGAAACACTTCAATGAACTACTCATCAGGACATCAGACTCTCAATGGGCAACTCCGCTCAACATTGTCCAAAAACCAAACAGTCAAATCCGAGCCTGTGGGAACTTCACACCCAGTGAAACGGATGGTCTATCGGCGGCACAAAGACTCTTTCACTGGTCGCCACGATTACCATCAGACATAGTTCAGCCTCAAACGCCGGCACCTGGGAAATCTCACACTAAACTGCAGAAACGCATGCACGACAGACATAAATCTTACCTTCCCAGCAGTACAAAACAAGCGAAATTCGTCTACATACGGTCAGGTGTTCCTACAAAAGGATTCTCAACAGCCTACCTCGGCCCCTACAAGGTAGTTTCAAATGATGGGAAAACAGTCGTCGTTCAATCGGGAAACAAACACGAGAGAATTTCGATCGACAAAATAAAAGCAGCAGAAACTCTACCCATCAACTCGATTGATAACAATTTAATGGTGTCATTTAAATTACCTCCAACGACACGCAGCGCCACACTTGTATCCACCCGCCGTCCTAATGTAAAAACAACCCAAAAAAACAATGGGTCATTATTGAAGATGGACTTCTCTAACCGAAAACCAGCTTCTCCAAAGACTCTTATGGAGATTTTCGGCACCTCACTGCCATTGGATTTCACCTGGCGGCCCCTGGAAACCACTTACCGACCATGGAAGCCCATTCCTAGTGACATACCACCGATCTCTAGCCGTCGACGAGAGTTCATGCAGCATCTCCGACGCAAACAAGCTGCGGAAGCAACTCCAGCTGAAGAATACCAGCCCGGACCTTCAACCTCGGGAGAAACACCGTACATACCGACTCCCAAACACCTCTTAGCGGCGAAAGAAGGAGAGCTGCCGAAGAAGCGTCGCCGACCTCGGCGCCACAACCGGGGAAAACATAAAAAACCCCAACATTAAAAACCACAAACATACAAATTCATCGGCCCCTTTAGGGGCCCACAATTGAACTGACAAATTAGCACCGTCAGTCCTTTTCCCATTTTAAAGTGAACCTTTTTCTTTTCTTTTTTTTTTTTTTTTTCTGCTGATGTGGTTCCCTTTTGCATATTTAGGTGATTAGGGGGAGGCGTGTTATAATATTGACATAATAATAACTTGTAAACTAAATCACCGAAATATACGTAGAAGGGAAGGGAGAAGGATAAACCAATCAGAGAGCTCGGTGGCTATCGACGCTGGTGGGGGCCGGGTTGTGCACCTGCTAGCCAATCAGCGTCGAGGGCTCGCCAGGCAGTAGGTATAAAGATGGGCGACCGTGAGAGAAGAATCATTCCTTCCTCATCTTCAAACATCTGGACCTTATACTGAAGCTGCCTGCCTAACTGAATTGGCCTTATCTGGAACCTGGAACTCCTCTTGGCGAAAACTGGTTGTGGATGTTATTTCAAGGCGACGGCCTTCTACTGCGATCTGAGGAAACTTCGTTTGGCGAATCACTGAAGAGGAACGTTTCTCTCTCAAGAAAATACAGAGAAACCGGACGACGACCTTCCCTTCAGAAGTTTCAAGAGGAAGGTTTCACGAACTAGCTTGAGTCCTCCACTTACTGAGATCCTGGCTGGGCGGATCCTTTGGCATCCCCAGTTGAGAGCACTCGCTGTGGAGCGTACTCGTTAGTCATCTTCAACGGCCCTTTTCAGAGCCATACTGATAGAACCAAAATTCACTCTCAACTAACCTTGAAACAGACTGAACCAGGCTTTCACTACCGCTCAATAATCAACTCAAACTGCGGCCTTTTCATTCCGTCACAACCTCAAACTCTGATACCGAACCAATTGGAACACTGAGGCTTGTGGTCATCGCCGCAGAAACACACCTCATCTCCGCGGCGTTTACACTACGCTTCAGTCTCGGTTATCTCACTTGACCGACTTGGCAACACTGAGCCTGACGGCCATCGCCGCAAGAATCGGTCTCCAATCCGCGGCGTTCACACTCCACCTCAGTTCAAATTAACTCTTGTTATGCATCGGCATAACACCTTCAATGGCCCTATTCCATTATGTTGAAGTTTGCTTTTAGCAGTATCGCTCAATACTGCTGATGCGTTCATTGGCAGTATTTCTCATGCTGTTGATACCTTCACTGACTGTATTCAATTCTGTTAAAGTTAGCTGTAGCAGTATCGCTCAATACTGCTGATGCACGCACTAGCACTGTACCCAACATGGTTAGAGTAGGTACTAGCAGTATATGAGTCGGTTGATGTAACAGTGTTCTATTCGGTTGAGGCCAGCATCAACTGAATAGGCAATACTGCTCTGCAGAATTGCCTATTCCGTCGATGCTGGCATCAACCAAAAAGAACTCTGTTAAATTAACCATGTTCTGTTCGGTCAATGTATGCATTGACAGTATAGGCAATACTGCTGATGCATGCGTAAGCAGTATTGGCTATACGGTCAATGCATACATTGACCGAACAGAACATGGTTAATTTAACAGAGTTCTTTTTGGTTGATGCCAGCATCGACGGAATAGGCAATTCTGCAGAGCAGTATTGCCTATTCAGTTGATGCTGGCCTCAACCGAATAGAACACTGTTACATCCACCGACTCATATACTGGCAGTACTTGCTCAAACCATTTTTTTTTTTTTTTAATATTGGATGCAATATTTTGAAACAATGAAAAATCAAGCAAACCAGAAAAAAAAAGAGGTTTAGAACAAATCATACCAGGATGCAAGGCAGAAGACAGCTGGAATACGATGTGTTTTCAATTACATACAGTTTATTCATTAATAAATTTAAAATAAATCACATTTCTTTAAAGTACAGTCTTTAAAGCTTATACTTAGTATGTCAATATCACTGGATCACTATGTTTACATTCATTCAAATGTATATAAATAAATCTTAAATTAAATCACAATTCAGTCTTTAAAGAATAATATCTGATATTATTACTGGACCACTATGTTTACATTCGTTCAATTGTACCGCCAAAACCGATTTGTTTTTCTCAAATTTTGTTGATAACTACGAACAAAATGATACTTCCAATTCGTTAAAGTTGCCTATAACCAATAGGTAATTCTAGTCATGTATTATGAATGTGCGATGAGTCATTACAACATACCTAGCCAAGAATCTTAAACGTGAAATGAAAGAAAAATTGAAAATGAGAACAATACCTACTTATTAGAAAAGTTTTTAAAGTACAGTCTTTAAAGCTTTTACTTAATTATGTCAATATCACTGGATCACTATGTTTACAGTCATTCAAATGTATATGAATAAATCTTAACTTAAATCACAATTCAGTCTTTGAAGATATTATTGCTGGACCACTATGTTTACATTCGTTCAATTGTACCGCCAAAACCGATTTGTTTTTCTCAAATTTTGTTGATAAATACGAACAAAATGATACTTCCAATTCGTTAAAGTTGCCTATAACCAATAGGTAATTCAAGTCATGTATTATGAATGGGCGATGAGTCATTACAACATACCTAGCCAAGAATCTTAAACGTGAAATGAAAGAAAAATTGAAAATGCGAACAACACCTACTTCTTAGAAAAGTTCCGGCTTTACAACATTCAGGTTAACATCGACTACGTTATATTAAAACATAATATTATTATGATTTTTTAATACACGATGATTTCGTCGGCTTACAAGAGAAACTCACTAAGTCAATTTTTGTCAAAATTCGGATTTAAGAGCTACCTACACTAATTTTTCATGCTCTTTCGATTGGCTTCGTCGGTTTGATAAAAGTTATTTTTATTTAATAAAATTTAAAAAAAATTTATTTAAAAAAAGCCGATTAGGGAGCTGAGCGTTGGCATTTTTACTCATTTTTTCTCATCCCAGTCGTTCGAATACGAATCACGAAGAAGAACGGCTGGAATGAGAAAAAATGAGTCAAAATGCCAACGCTCAGCTCCCTGATCGGCTTTTATTAAATAAATTTTTTATTTATTTTATTAAATAAAAATAAGACTTTTATCAAATTTTGACCCCCATCTGGTATCGGTGGATTAGATAGACAGGAGAAACTCATCATGTCGACAGTCGTCTCCTCTTCTAGACAGGAGAAATTCATCAAGTCACTTAGTTAGTTTCTTCAGTATAATTTCAACAAAAAATGACTTAGTGCGATTCTCATAACGTGATTTCCATGGAAACGGATGCCCGGAGGCAAAAACAGACGACGCCAATCGAAAGAGATCAAAAATTATTGTAGGTAGCACTTAAACCCGAATTTTTGACAAAAATTGACTTAGTGAGTTTCTCCTGTAAGCGGGCGATATGTACCTATAGGTATGTAAATTTTTGCAAAATCATTGAATATACATAATATGTATATACCTACAATGTAGGTATTTAAATTTTTGAAAAAATTTTTAATAACAAATGAGGAGGTTGCACCACAAAAACAACAGTGTGAGTATGCTATATCCGCTTGAGTTAATTTAATTTTTGGTTGGTTTTAATTTGGATTTAGTCCAAACAACTTGAAAACGCTTATTTTCAGTGGATAGAATACATGTAGATCTAAAACAACCACATTTTCGTGAAAAAAAAAAAAAAAAAAAAAAAAAATCCCAAATTAGGTCAAAAATGAAAAATGTTGGCTTTTTGTGATGCAACCTCCTCAAATGTGTTATTATGAATGTTTGTTGCCTAATCATACGGCAATTCAAGTAATTTCTGATGAATAGGTCATGACATAATCAAAAAGAAGTCATAATAAAAAATATAAAAAATAAAAAATGATCGAGTGATGTTACATGGTTGACAATTATTGTCAAAAATGTAACATCACTCGATCAATTTTTTTTTAGTGTTACTTAGCTGAGGAAAGAAGGAGCTGCGCATGAGATATAATATACCTATCTCATGCCGCCTTATTATATTTCATTACCTATACCTAATTATATTATGATCCACACAATCATATTTCGTTTCACTTCATGCTGTATGCAGAGCAAATTGAGAGTTTAAGTGGAATGTCAATATTGACAAAAATTGAAATGAGTGAAAGCAATTGAAAGATAGAAATTTTCAATTTAAATTTAAACGGTTTTGTCACTGCAGCAAAATTTTATCTGGCAATTTGAGGTTGTAGAACTTGGATTGGAGCAGTAGAACCAAATTGTCAATATTTACAAAAATTGAAATGAGTGAAAGCAATTGAAAGATAGAAATTTTCAATTTAAATTTTAACAGTTTTGTCGAGGAGGTTGCAAAAGATATGAGCTGACTGCAGCAAAGTTTGATGTGGCAGTTTGAGGTTGTAGAACTTGCACTGGAGCACTTGCCAGACACTTTCACACTCAGGTGAATACTTGATGTTCAATACGAAAATGAACTTGAAACACAAGTCGACAGCGTCTATGAGGTTCGTGAAATTGTACAGGGGTTTATCAATGTAGACCCAGTACTGCTCTACTGTGCTCCAATCTTTTCCGTCACCTCCAACTGCCAGAACAAGGGGTTGAACACTGCAAGGTTTCACAAATGCCTGCCTGCCTTTCCCCTTCTTTCCAGCGATCCCTTCACTCACTTTAGCGCGCCTTCTAGTTAGTTCCTCCTCAACTGTTTGCAGACTCGAAGCGCGCAAGATGAAGTGTTCTGAAGTTTGAAGAGCGCTGATTTTCACGCCTTGCACGCTGCTTAGCCCACCTTTGAAGATCAAGGGCAGTAGGATGAGAGCTGCTGTCGGTTTGTTTGTCTCTGCTGTTAAAAAGAGGATAATAATTGTAATTAGTTTACATCAAAAGGGTTTTCAATCACATGGGTCCGTTTAAAAATCAGCAACTTCACCAGCTTCCCAAATGTACTAAAGTCAACGTAAGTGCACTTACGTTGACCATGGTCAATCAGATGATTGATAGCTACCTGATTTTAAATAGAGGTCGAGCCGCTCCGCATATATTCGCTTCCTCTCCGCAGTTCTCTGATGCTCTTTCTGAACAACTGCAAGCTGAAATATTGCCTCGTGGTGTATATGGAGGCCCTTCACCAAGGCAGAAGGGTCAACTTCAGGGTGAAGGTACTGGAAGTCTAGTGCTACCTGTCAACAGATAAAAGATAACACGTTGATAGCGGAAACATCATGGAGAGTTCGTAATTATATGAAACATTTGGGCAAGAAAGGGTCCTTACCAATTTATACCCAATAATTGGGAGGAATGGGTAATAGCAGACGTCAGTGTACTCTTGTAAAGTGGCTGCCCTTGCGTACGCAAGCCTCTTGACCGACGTATTCTTCCAAAGTTCGGTAAAATGTGGGGAGTCACCTCCACACTGAACGCTTATGCTCTGAAGGAGAAGGAAGTCGTCGTCCTGTAGCAGCTGCTTCTTTAAATCTGTGAACAACAGGTCAATGTCATAAGCCTATCAATAAGGTGAACGACATGTTTTTGTTGAATGTTCTTCAAATTCTGACATAATTACCTTCGACTGAAACTTCTGGCTCTAACGGCAACCTTTTCTTTCCTCTTGGCTGAACAGTTACTGTTGACTCGGAAGAGTGCTGGGAGTCGATCGAACCACCAGACTCCTCGTTAGTCTCTTCAACGGGAGTTCTCCTCTGCTGCTTGATTGGAAGTCCTGTGAAAATAAATTGAAGTAGGAGAAGTCGTGTATACCTACTACGTATAAGAAGGAGATTTTATGGAAGGGTATACCTAAGGGCCTATAGGCAATCTAGTACGGAAATTCAGAAAAATAAGATTTAGAGACATAATACATTATACGTATGTACGTACCTTCCGGAGTTTTAAATGTGCGTCTAATGTTATTGTTCCGATCCCAAAGGCGTCCTGCAGGCCTAAACACCCCCCAGGTGACCCCCGCGCTGTCTGTCGACGCCTTCTTGTTGACGACAAACCACGAATTCACGTTCTCTTCGGGAAATATTTGCGTTACGTGGCCGGCCCAGGTACGGAACGTGGTATAATCGACTCTTCCTTTCGGGTGTCCCTCCAGCAAAGCCTTTTCAATCAAATGCTGAACTATTGCGTTGGTCAGCAGCCGATAGTGGTTGCCCTGCAAGGATGGAGCAGTAGAGTTGGTCAATGCTCGCAGGCGTGGATCTTCCGACTTCCTCAATAAATCTCTGAGGGGGTTGCACTGGAATGACGTCGACGGTTTCGCTGGGCTGGAAATGGGTGTTGCGAGAGGGGATTCTGCAAAACTGAAACAGCAAAGTGGCGGCGTTATCTAATTGAATTATACGTGTTGACGGGTTGTTTCATGGAGGGATTTTGCTAAAAATGTGGCAATTTCACGAAATCGCTAAGCTTTTGACAACTTACCTCGTGTCTGAGTTTGAGAGGTTTTCGTCTTGTGAGTCTTGGTCCCCACGGTTGAACCAAGCTCTGCAATTGAGAAGGAGAAGGGCCTTCTCTGCAAAACTGATCCCTTCAATTTCCTTCACCACATCTTGGTTTAAAAGGGTCTCTAACGTCTCCGTTCTGTCAAACCCAAGAGCTGAAACCAACAACATCACCGCACATTTCGTTTTTGGAATTTAGAACACTTTGAAATGGATAGGTAATCAAATTGTACATGTGGATGTTATCGGTGTTGCCAATACTAACATGTAGAGGTGTTTTATCCCAACATAATCCAGCAGTGAGTTCGAAAAATCTGGGGACTGCTGGACATTATTCGAAAGTTAATGAAATTTTGGGGTGTTGTTTTGGGATGTCGAGGGAAGCTGAATCCGAGTTTTCTGACAAAAAAAAAAAAAAAAAAAAAAAAAAAGCCTGTGCTCGAGTGTGGGTGACCGAAAAAACGCGATTTTTTCGATTTTCCGCCTATAACTCGAAAACTATGCCTCGTAAAGATCGTTTTTATTTCATTTTCGGAAAGAGCATTAAATTTCCTTCAAATTTCACTAGTCACGTTTTTTTTTTTTTTGAGCGGAATAGCTGCGAAGTTACAGCCGTTCCGAAGTAGTTCACATTTCTCAAAATGTACAATTTTACGGAAAAATGCATGTTTCGGCTTATGAACACTCATTTGTACGTACGAAACAAAATAAGAAATGTCCAATCTGACACCGCGCGGAGAGCGAAAGCACATTTTTTATAACCTTTCGGTTGTAGCTGAGAATCTATTGGTCCGATTCCAAATTTATTTTTTTCTTGTGAAAGCTGAATAAATTCTCCATCACAGCTATTCCCTGTGAAATTTTGATTTGAACTTTGATAAGGGAGGGAAAGAAGAACGTTTTCTGAAAAATGTGGTCGTGATGGTCAAATTTCTGGTTTCCACACTTTCCTACGAATACTAACGGCACTTTTGTTGTTTCAATAGACATGCAATGTGGCGATACTTATATACAATTTAATCAGCTTTCTGATGAAAAAAAGAAAAGTGAGATCGGACAAACCGTTCCCAAGTTATTGGCAGAAATGTGCAAAGAATCATATTTTATTCACTATGTGCCACTTTTTTGCCGTGCCCGCCCCTCCCTTATCAAAGCTCAAATCAAAATTTCTAAAGGGATTTTAGAAATTTGAACTAATTTGGAACGGCTGTAACTTAGCAGCTATTCGCTCAAAAAAAAAAAAAAAAAAAAAAAAAAAAGTGAAATTTGAAGGAAATTTAATGCTCTTTCCGAAAAGTAAATAAAAAACGCTGCAAATTTTACACAAGGGTTTATTATACTTTGATATAGGTTACTTGTGCAGAAATTTAATTGTCAATGAAAAAACGCTGCAAATTTTACACAAGGGTTTATTATTCTTTGATATGAGTTACTTGTGCAGAAATTTAATTCTGTCAATGAAAAAATTTAAAAGAAACAATTTTTTTGGATTTTTATCTCAAACATTTTTTTTTTTGGATTTTTTTTTTTTTAATGTTTCTTTTTCAAAAATTCTTTATTTTTCACTCGAAAAATATTTAACAACCTGGGATCCTTCAAAAATCCCATTTTTAGCCCCATGAAAGCCCTAAAGATCGTCCCAGTGAAATCGGATCGTTCCAGGACACCAAAAAATGGATTCTACATCCAAAAATACTTCGAAAACGACACCTAACTCGATCCCATAGCTAAAAGCCTTCAAAAAACCCTCCCGTAGCCCCATTATAGCCCCATAGCGCCCCACGGGTTTGGGCGATCGGACTGAAAACCTTGCGGGCACAACTAGATGGTAAACCAAGTATTTTGTCAAAATTCAGATTTTTAAAAAAATTCCTACTGCCCAAAACGGCCTGGACGGCGGACGGGCGGACGGACATTTCGGATTTAGAATGTAGACCTCTTGAAAAGGATAATGTCAAATTTTGAGGCCGATCGGAGTCGTCGACCCCCGTCGCGAAAACATAGGTGTATCATTCCAAGAATAATAAACCAAAATTAGAAAAAAATGGAATCAATGTGAAATAAAATAAATAAATAACAAAAAATTGTGATTAAAAAAAACTACTCAAAAATCCTAACTACCCTGACACTAAGCCTATTTCTAAATAAATACCTACTACCTAAACCTACATGCTCCTACCTGAACCTATCGCTAATAATAAAAAAATAATAAACAAATAAAAAACCTAAACCTAGGTAACACTTACTTAGTCAAAACAAATATCCACAAGGTGTTGAGAAATCCGTAAGTAGTCAAAAAGATGGCCGGGTCGTGAAGTAGTTGAACTGGAAACAAATCGAGGTAGGTACATGCGCACAGTAGAACAGAAAAAATCAAAGTGATCTCTCTGCGTCAGTCAAAGAATACAACTTGGTGGTCGGAGAGGGGGGCGCATGCGCAGTGCCCTTGTTGGTGGTGCATTTGCAGTAGCCATTGTTGATTTCTTAATGCGTTAACAGTATGATGTTGATGTTGCATCTAAAGCGAAATGGACTTTACACTTGTACCGATCACTTTGACCAAACACTCGGTGACGTCACCTTACCGAATAACAACAACAAAGACGCACTTTAACACGGAAAAGGACGAAATAAAGGGAAAATGCACTTTTTTTCATTCGCCAGCCAATTGAGGCTTCCCAAACAATTGCAATCCGTATACGTATTATAATTTTGATGTTCATTTAGCGAAATGAACCCATTTCATCTGAATGTTTCAAATTCTGCGTCTGTCAATACTGACCAAAGAAATCATATGTTGTGGTTACAACCCTGTTCTTCAAACTAAGAAGTGCCTGATTTCTTTTGCAAATTGATGTTTGACAAATTTGAAGGCATGGTGATGCAATGAATGCATCGTAAAGAGAAAGCCGTAATTTTCAAATGTACAACATGGGCTTCAATATGTTGAACAAGTTGCTGCTCTGTGATGACAGGTAAATGTATTGTAAAATGACGAGATAGTAGGTAACTATCATAACTGTTATGAATGTAGTCCGTGAGTGTAATTCGTGGAATGTCTGGCCTAAAACTGAACTAATGGGGATTTTCTTTCTTGACAACCTGAACATGTGGCCACATCAGGTGATGTCCATTGCACTATGATCGATCATACATTTGACTGATTTCTATACAAAAGGTGAAGGGCAGTATGAGGTGATGAAGTGAGGTGATGAGGTGATGAACTGGCAGTATGAACTGATCATGACATTGTCATATTGGATTACAGAAAAGTCCAATGTTAGTAAAAATCAGGGGTTGAAATGGAGCGATTTTTATTATTGGGAATCGCTCCAAATCTAAATTTGAGTTTTATTTTTCACTCATAAAATAATGATTATTTTTTTAGTTTTACTTTTCTGCTCAGAAAATAGTGATTACTTTTTGAGCGATATTTTTTCGCTCAAAAATAAAACTCAAAACTTTCTAGCTCCTAGGCTATTGCACCTACAGATCTGCGGTTGGTCTCATTCGATTCAGCATCCAAAATACTATAAGAAACCACCTTGATCACCTCCAAAACTATATTATGGTGGCTTTGCTCACTCCAAATATGCAAAGTATGGGTTGAAGTCGATGATTTCGATAAAAAATAAAACTCAAAACGCTCTAGCACCTAGGCTATTGCAACTACAGATCTACGGTTTGTCTCATTCGATTCAGCGTTCAAACTACTACAAGAAACCACCTTGATCACTTCAAAAAGCCACCATAGTATTTTTGTGAAGTGATCAAGGTGGTTTCTTATAGTATTTATTTTGGACGCTGAATCGAATGAGACCAACCGCAGATCTGTAGGTGCAATAGCCTAGGAGCTAGAGCGTTTTGAGTTTTATTTTTGAGCGAAAAAATATCGCTCAAAAAATAATCATTATTTTCTGAGTGAAAAATAAAACTCAAATTTTGATTTTGAGCAATTCGCAAAAATAAAAATCACTCAATTTCAACCCCTGGTAAAAATTATAAATTCAAAAAGCTAGATTAAACTATGACATTTGGATCCAGTTTTCACTCAATCAGTGATTTTCTTTATTGAATCGCTCAAAATAATTAAATTTTATGTTTCATTTGAAGAGTTGAGTCCAAGTGTAGGAAGATCGCCACAATTTGATTCCAATTTAACTGATTCTCTCAAATTGTCCACCAACTACCTACCTACGTAGGTCTAACCACAGGTACTTGGAAATAGCTTGACGAAAAATTCCAATAACAGAGTTGGAGTGCATTAACAGAGTTATAAAATCTCAAACAGTTAATGTACACGTTTACAGAGTTGATAATTTTCTGTGGTAACCATGTCAAGAAGTGACAATAACCGTTTTGGGTGTCACAACTTTTTAGAACGGTTAATGTATACATCAACAGACTTTCAGATCTCTTGCAATAACCTTATTGTGGGGTGGCATTTACAGGTTTGGCTGTAATAACAGTATTACACGTTTTGATATTGCTGATGCATGTTACAACAGAATTCAGATGCTATAGCAATAACCGTATTGAATGCTTGCAATAACCGAGTTGAGGGTTCTTTAACAGTATCAGTGATGTTTTAGCCGTCTAATACTGCCAAATCATGCTTTAACTGAGTCTCGTTACAACAACTACCTTATTGTTCGACCTCTCGTTTACCGTCTTCGCCTGTCCTATACTGTTAACGCTTTTGTTCAAAACTCATCGACAGTATTATACGGTTACTGCAACCAACTAACTCTGTTATTGTCACCAAAACACTGTTAAAGTTGGGCGAAATCATGGCAAGGGGCGGCATTTTACTCAATAACAGTATTATTCTGTTATTGCAATACCGGGAATCGACGATGTTTAACAGTATTTACTCGTTAACAGTATTTTTCGTCAAACTTTAACAGAGTCGTTTTCTCAGTGTAGCAGGCTGACCACCTCACGGAAAATCGTGGACTCGAACGACCTCCCTTGGTCAGTGTGCAGCTCTCGGGGTACTCCGAACCTCGCTATCACATTATCCACCAGACAGCGAGCCACAGTTTCCGCCCTGATGTCAGGAACCGCAAAGGCCTCTGGCCACTTTGTAAAATAATCCACCATTACAACAATGTACTTGTTGCCCCAGTGGCTCATTGGCAAAGGTCCCATGAAGTCCAGGCCCACTCTCGAAAGGGACACCAACCGTATAAGTTTTCATTGGTGCCCTCGGTTTCATCTTCCCTCGTCGGCTGCAGACTGCGCAGCGCTCACAATATTGCCGAACATCCTTGTGCATTCCTACCCAGTAGAAAGCAGTACGCAGGGTGTTGATCGTGCGCCTATGTCCAAAGTGCCCTAGCCCGTGCCCTTGCTCAAGGATCAATGCTCTCTGTGCACGTGGCACCAGAATCTGAAGAACGACTGATTTCTGGTTGTCCGATTCCCATTTCCTCTTCAGAACACCTTTTTCCAAAACTATACAGTTGAACATTGCCCAATAAGCTTTGATTCCCTGTCCGAGGTGAGCAACATCCTCCCACAATGGGCGCTGCCGCCGTTCTACCCATGAGTACAGTTGGCCCAAATCAGGATCTTCCAGTTGCTTAGACCGCCAGTCTACGTCAGGTTCCAGCTTCATCCCGCGCAAGTCATTTGACAGGGCATCTCTTTTTGCTTCAGCACGAATGCAGTACCGACAATTACTATCGTAGCAGGGCCGCCTGGACATTCCGTCTGCATTCAAGTGCTTTGAACCAGGCCTGTGTTCAACTTTCATGTTGTACACCTGCAGCTGTTCCAACCACCTTGCCATTTGACCGTCAGGCTCTCTGAATGTTTGAAGCCACTGCAAGGCGGCATGATCAGTGCGAACAGTGAATTCTGCCCCTGAATCCAGGCCAAAAGAGCGGTAGTGTCGAAGAGCATCCACCAACCCCAATAACTCTTTACGCGTCACGCAGTAGTTTCGTTCGGCTTTGTGCAAACACCTACTATAATAGGCCAGAACTCTCTCTTTCCCACTTTGGACTTGGGAAAGTACTGCACCAATGGTCTTTTCACTGGCATCTGTGTCTAAGATGTAACGTGCATTTGGTTCAACGTGTGCCAGCAGTGGGGCTCCCGTCAATGCTTTCTTGAGAGTTTCAAAGGCGTTTTGACATGCTGGGGTCCACTCGTAGGGGTGTCCTTTCTCCTGTAGTGGATACAGTGTAGCTGCTGTCTCCGCGAAGTGAGGAACAAACTGACGGTAGTAAGAGCAAAATCCTAGGAATGTCCGGAGTTCCTTGACATTACTTGGTACTGGCCACGACTCGACTTTTTCCACCTTGTCAGGGTCAGTTGCTACCCCGTCTTGCGAAACCTTGTAGCCCAGGTATGTAACGCTCTGCCGGAACAACTCACACTTTTTGGGATTGAGCTTAACCTTCTCCTCCCGAAATCTCTGAAATACCCGGCGAAGCCATGTGACTTGCTCAGCTACTGAAGGAGTATGGACCAGCACATCATCGAGGTAAACCTTTAGATGCTCGCCCTCCAGCTCTGACCGCAACATACTATTCATTGCCCGCTGAAATGTGGCTGGCGCATTCGTGAGGCCGAACGGCATTACACGGAACTGCCAAAGCCCTTGGGGAGAGCAAAATGCGGTTTTTTCCTTGTCGCAGTCTTCCATCGCAATTTGCCAATAACCACTTTGCAGATCCAGGGTTGAAAACCAGGCACTACCAGCCAACGCCCCCTACAGTTCGTCGACCTTCGGCAGTGGAAATGCATCTCTCTTTGTGATTCCATTCAGCTGCCTGTAATCTATACAAAACCTAGTTGAACCATCCTTTTTCTTGACTAGGACAATAGGACTAGCCCATGGGCTTCTAGCAGGCTCAATAATTCCATTCCGTTCCATTTTCCTAATCAGATCTTGAACTTCAGGCAGTTTGTGTGGAGGCAAGCGTCTGGGGGACTGATAAATTGGCTTGTGTGATCCAACGTCAATTGCATGCTTCACTCCTTTGATGCAGCCCAAGTCCCCGTCGTTTCGAGCAAAAACATCTGCGAAGTCTATCAAAAGGGTTTGAAGTAATTTAGTATCCCACTTCTGACACCAATGTTAAACAAGTAACTTTCAGTGAAATTTAGAGACGAATGAATAACTTATATTTTTAGACTGCAACCATGAGCACCACTAGCAACCTAACAATATGCTATTATATTATATAATATTTATTTCTGCTGTTTTCCCAATGGCGCCTGGGCCCTTATGCATAATATTATTATGCATAAGGGCCCAGGCGCCATTGGGAAAACAGCAGAAACCATGGTTTCCTGCGGGTTTTCTACTTACTGGTTTTCTGCAGCAATCGAAAAAAAAGACGCTTGGGCCCTTATGCATATTATGGAACCAGCGGGGAATCTTGACACACTTCCCCACTCTCTTTTCGCGGATCGCCAGTCCACCAGAGTTAGTGCCGGCGGGAGGAGCGGGTCAAGCTGCGGTCGCGGCACGATCGAGCAAACCCCTCTTCTCCAGACGGTCATTCAGAATTTCTGTACGAAGAGGGGAGTATTTCCTCCCCTCAATTAAAGTTTTACCGCTGATACACGGAATAGAAAGGAATTTTCTATTCCGTGCCGTTCATCATATTATTATCAATGCTCATAACTGGCATTACGACCAGGAGCATTGATATCAATGGGATTGGGTCTGCTGGCCAGGCATTCATTGCCGACAATTCAGTTGTTGAAGCCTGAAACTCGGATCCAGGTAAGACTGGATTAATTGGTCAGGCAGGATTTAACGACAATTTGTTTGAGGCAGCTGCAACAATAAATCTCAGTTCCGCTGCGAACCCAGCACGAACTGATACCGACGACGACATAATATGTCGATATTATCGTGTTGGGTATCAGCATCTCCTCGGTTTCCGTCAACGTAACCTGACAAATCAGGTAAGCCTGACGAGTGCGGGCCTTCGATTGTGGCTTCATCCTCTGCTAGGTTCGTAGACTACGACGATGCCCTAGCTAGAGTTATTCCCATACTTCCTTCACCTTCCTCCACAACAAAAAGCGGTGAAATGGTGGATTCACACCACCGGCCTTCGGCTAAACACACAACACAAAATTTGAGGAATTTAACACAAAAACACTCACTTTGATTTGTAATTTGTGTTCGTTCGTAAACTAATCCCAACTGATTATTAAACTCAGATTCTGAAGACGCTAATGCACTCTTTAGAGAGCCAAGGTGTGTGTCTACAGATACAACCTAAACATTCGGGGGTCGCGAGAACTGCAAGGATCTTCTACGCCATCGTTTGGAAAGCGAGCCTGCGTAACTCCGATGGTGCCATTGAGTGATTCAGTGAATTTTCCGTGCGTGACAAACAGAGTAAACCTAACAAGGAGTTTCTATGACATCCCAAAATGGGACATTTGCTGACAAGGTGCTCCCTGGTGTAGATGTAAGTAAGTTTCAGCATTTCGCGTATCGCTTTAAATGAAAGTTTCATGTAATTGAAGTTACATTCGTTCGTCATTTGTTATCTATATTTTTTTTTTTTTTTTTTTTTTTTTGTGTGTGTGAAGTAGATGGTAGTCAGCTACATTCTTTCTTCAAGATCATTATTAAATTTTGATGTAAGATGTCTCATTGTATCTCCAACTGCTGCTGCAGGACTTGCACGTTGCTGAATAGTGTTGTCTGTGCGGATTTCTCTGAAGCCCTGTCGTTTGATTCGTTTCAGGGTTTGGATTTCAGGGAATGGTTTGAACGCCTCAAGGAAAATGTCGGTGGAAGACTGCGATGGAGGAAGAAGGGAGGTTCGAGCTAAGGAGGGGTCAGGCGAATTTATTGATTAGAAGGACAGGATGAAGTGAAGAGGAGAAAGCAGTGAAAGGAGGGTGAAAGGAAAGGGGTGAAGTAGACGAAGGGAAGAGGAAGCTGGCCGACGAAAGGGTTCGCCCCAGAAGGGTCGTTCAAAGGGATAGGGTCCGGAGTTTGGGATCGTGGGTAGGAGAGGTAGGGATATAAGAAATTTGCCTACCCCGTTCGTGAGGGTGTGGGGTAAGACAGTATCGACCTCAGGAATACCAAGGGATGGAGGAAAAGACTGAGGAGGCGCTGGGGGTGGACGCTGGTGGGAAGGTGAGGGGAAGGGACGGCAAGGCAAGATTAATCGTCTAAACCACCCCCACTTCCTCCTTACCACCTTACCACCGCCAACCCTTATTCTCACCGCCTCCACGACCCTCTTCTTCTTCTTCCTCCGTTGCCGCTGAGGCTCCATAGACTTTGGAGAAATGGACAGGAATTGAAGATGGTAACATTGAAACCGCCCCAGTACATCGAAAGAAAACGAGGAAAACAACAGGAGAATATAGAGACAATAAGGATTTCAGAAAAAGGCGCGGCTATTGCGTCCAGGGACGAATTTCTAGTTAGTTCTCCAGTTGGGCATCTCGTGCAACTGTGTCCAGTTAGACGCCTAGTTAGACATTCAGTTAGGCATCTCCAGTCAGTCATCACAACTTAGTCGTCCAGTTGCCCAGTTATAACTAAATATCCACTTTTGTTTTTCAATTAAAAAGGAATGAAAAAGAGTGAATGATGGATATATCATTCACAGTATAGAATAACACAAAAAACGTTCGGATGTTCCATTGGTACGAAGAAAACCCATTCAGATAATATTGAGTTAAGTAGTTGTTTTTTTTTTTTTTTTTTTCACAAAACCCGACTTCTCATCTTGCCAGGGAGTAAAATTGACTAATTTTACTTATTTACTAATTTACTAATTTTTTAATAAACACATTTAATGTGTTTTGATTAAATAGAATGTGGGTGGGAAGTTGTAGAGGGTCAGTCAAATAAGAAGAGAAAGTGTCGACGTTTGTATTCTCCTCGAGATGTATTCTCATATCATCAGGGCATGAAAGTGCAGAGACAAGAGCAGCACACGAGGTGACAGTCGTTATCGTACAAATGACAAAAAATAAGGTGCAATATGGGAATACTTATATTAAGAAGGAACTGACAAATTTCAACGGTGGAGAGGGGGCTTTGAGAACGCGGCGATTAGACTTCAAAAATAGCCAATTCTAGAGCATCCACACTGAGGAAGCTGGACATCGATTTCAATTTGGTAAGACCAAGATCATTGGTAAATAACCCGTCCATTTCAAAAGGGAGATGTTTGATATAATTCATATTGAAAGTAACAAACATCAAACTGTTAATTTCAGGACAGATGTCCAACGTCCTAGAAAATGTTATTCTGGCCCATAAAGGGAGTCATAACCCTTCATTACCTGGATTGTCCGATCAACGATCCGTTCGGAAAATACCCCAAATCGGCTCTTTTTGAAGTCTATTCGCCGCGTTCTCAAAGCCCCCTCCCCACCGTTGAAATTTGTCAGTTCTTTCCTTTTATGAGTAATGCCATAATATATTATTGTACGTTATTTTGTATAATTTGTACGACAACGACTGTCACCTCGTGTGCTGCTCTTATTTCTGCACTTTCATGCCCCGAAGATAGGAGAATACCTACATCTCGTCGAGAATACAAACGTCGGCTCTTTCTCGTCTTATTTGGCCGACCTTCAACAACTTTCCAACCACAATGGTCAACATCATCATCACCAATTTAATTATTAAATAGAATTTCTTCAAAAAATTGAATTAAATTAAAGATTACACGACAATTACTGCACGGAGAAAAAAAAGTGCGGTTTTTGTTCGGTAAACCGCTTTGGCGGCCATTTTATAGTATAAAAAACCGCGTGAGCGGTGAAAATCTACCGAACAATTTCATTTTTACCGCCCAATTACCCTTGGTTACCTTACAACTCGATGATCTTACCGAACATTTCTTCTCTGCTACCGAACAATTCAAGAAATCTTACCTTGCCAGAACTAACCGAACAAACCGAGAGCTACATTCACCGAACAACTCGATTATCAACCGCACAAGGAAGCCAGTTCGGTACAAACATACCTCACATGCGAAAAAGTGAAGTAAACGTGTACCGCCCAACTTCTCCATCTACATAGAGAGGTTAATAATTACCGGTACTTCTCCATCTACATAAAGAGGTACCGAACATAACACGTGGGCAGTCAAATTTACATTAAATGTCTACCGCCTGCCAAAGGCTGTAAGGTAGATTTCAACCTCACATCGTCAACAGTTTACCGCCCAAGCTCCCTTCCTTTGAGGAGAGGTGATACTTTACCTGTCTATGAAGCTATCGAATATGTTGGGTCAGATTTTCACCTAACATAACACCTTGTCGGTAACTTTCTACCGCCTACCAAAGGCGGTAAGGTTAATTTCTACCGCACATCACCAACGTTTTACCGCCCAACTTTACCTTCTTCATAGAAACGTTGATAATTACCGAACATAACACGTGGGTAGTAAAATTTACATTTAATGTCTACTGCCTACCAAAGGCCGTATGGTTAATTTCTACCTCACATCACCAACGTTTTCCCGCCCAACTTTACCCCCTTCACAGAAAGGTTTATAATTACCGAACATAAGACGTGGGCAGTAAATTTCCACCGTACACAAAAGTAAGTGCGGTAAATGTCTACCGTACAGTAGTACCTGAGATAGGCGCTTGGAAGCGCTTGCGTTGGGGCTTTGCTGGGGTTTTCGGCCGAGTGGCGGCCATTAGTATTGATGTGTTTGTCGTTGGTGACGGTTATAAATCGGTCTAGTGAATTTACTGTTTGGAACATCCGAAAAAGGTAATTATCTTTTGTCAGTTTCGTAGATTTTCAGCTTGTGAGGTAGGTATGTATGATGCTATCATAATGGAGTGCTTGTAATTTTGTTTTTTCATGTTCTCTCATGTTCGACCCAAGGCCCAATTCGATCGTAGACAATGGAATTCCTGTTTCTCTCGTAAAAGACTGAAAGCAGTTTAAAGCATTCAAGAAAATTCAGTTACTGGACACTACTGAAAAGGTACATGTATGAACATTTTGCATGCTTATTCGTCGATACCTAACATCAATGCAAATCAATTGTGATTACAGTTACTCGATACATTTTCAAAATTGGGAAAATGCCTCGGACTACGCGTCGATAGACTCATTTCATCGGTGGGTGTTTACACAATGTCGCTGCAGTGTCGTCCCTATATCGTTCCCATCTAAAGTACCTACCTACATGTAAGCATTATTCCATGCGTCATTGGTGTATTGCATGAAATTTTTGATGTTTTCCCCTAAGCTGATCTCATGTTTTTATGCCTTCTTAAATCAGATTCACGCAGACCCTTTTCGGATGGTTTGGGGTGGAGGAGCCTCTCCTGAGTTCCAAGCTCGACGAATAAGGTCCCAGAATTGTGGAATTCGTCCGATCATCGAGGTGGAATACCCTTCTATCAGAAGAACCGCTACATCGGGTAAGCTTCAGAGCACACTTCAGTTAGGTATAGTCCCTCAAAAAGTGTTTTTTAATTGGTAGTGTGTCAAGTCCAGAAATCACAAAACAGAATTGTCGGCAATTATTAACAGCACTCCATTTCCACTTGCAGATGTTCATCTAAAACGAAGAGCTCTCTTATGTTTGCTGCCTTACGACTTCGGCCTGATATGCAAAAAAGCCACCGTCCAGGACCGCCAAGTTGGCCGGGCTGTATCGAAGAAAACCGTCGCACGTGCCTATACCTTTGCACCGCGTATCTATACCTCAAAGGTAAACCAATTCACGTTGTTTTTCTCTAAAATTTCGAAATATGTAAGTAACCATGTACAAATGAATGAATTATTTAAAAATATGTAATTTAGGTCAAATATGTGAAAATATGTAACAACAAGTATGGCTCAAACAACTCAGTAAGTCCTGAAACTCATTTGTGTACTTGAATCATTCAATTATCTTCAACCCTGACAAATATGTAAACACATACAAATCCTAGCCCTAATGATAACTTATCGACTTTCCCCATTTTTTAATGTAAAATCGAACCCATGGTTAATAGCATTGTACCTACTTGATAAAATAATGATAGGTACTTGATAAATAATTTTAGTTCTTGACAAATCTAGTGGGGTGTCGTGCACCTACTTAAAATTTAAATTATTTGTACTTTAAATGATTTAATAATGTTGGATCATGCCTAAGTTTTAATTTACTGTATCCTTTATCCTTTAATTTACAGTTAATTATAATTTTATACGTTATATTATGTTGTGTATCGTTCTGCGTTGTAATAAACATGGTTTGTATTCATAACCGAATTATTTTTCTTCCTTAGGTATCCTATCCGTTCGACTCGTGGTTTGATTACTTCACAAATGGGAAGAGGTGCCTCTCAACGTAATTTGAGAGGTAATCGTACCCAAAAAGTGAGGTAATCCCTTGTTGGTGTGGGCGGTAAGTGTACATCAATGAAAGGTAACTCATTGATGTTCATTTACCGCCCAAACCAACAAGGGATTACCTCACTTTTTGGGTACGATTACCTCTCAAACTACGTTGAGAGGTACTTCTTGCCATTTGTTCGGTGATTAGTTACCGCGCATTTTAGGTGTGGAAGGTAACGTTTACCGAACGATATTTGAAATTAGGGAGGTGAATACTGGCCGCACAATTGCGTGTGGGAGGTAATTTTTTACCGCACAATGTTTCTCGAAATTTAAAATGAGAGGTGAATATTCACCGCACATCCGAGTTGTGGGAGGTGATTCTTACTGCACATTTGAAGTAGGGGAGGTAATTTTACAACCTCACATTAATTATGGAAGGTGAAAATTCACCGCGCACTTTAACTTTGAGAGGTGATAATTTACCGCTCATACTCGAAAAAGTTTGAGGTTGGAAGGTTAAAATTCACCTTACATTTTGGTATGTTCGGTAAGTTGGTGGGACAAAATGAGCGGTAAACATTGCGGGACACAGGGATTACCGAACAATTTAAGTAAAAATGTTCGGTAACATCTCCGATTTTTGAGCAGTAAAACAGTTTTGGTGTTCGGTAGAATCATGAATGAAAATGTTCGGTAATCGGTGGTTTACCTTACATTTTTGCGTTTTTACCTCTCAATTTTTTGAAAAATTGTTCGGTTGACCACCGATTACCGAACATTTTCGTCCAAAATACCGCCATTTTTTTTCTCCGTGTGTAACAGCCCTTCAGCTCTTAACAACAGGAATTGTATACCAAGACAACTATACTTCCTCGTCTCTCGGTAATCAGGGACGTTTCTCCAGACTTCACTCAGCCTTGCCTTCTTCTTCGTAGATTCTGTTCCATCTCTAAGCGGTCTAAGCCCCCAACTCCCTTCATCCTCGATCTTCTCTTTCACCTTCTCCCTTCATCTGACCACTTCCAACCCCGCAGCAACTCCTCTCCAACCCCTGGTCAGCCGCTACCCTCATAGCCCAAGTAGAATTAATTCTAAGGCCTGCTCTGGGTGCTTCCAAGGAAACCGAGGGTCGATATTCCTTGGCAGGCTCACAAACTCAATGCAAATACACTTGCCTTTTCGGGATCATCCTGTTCATCTCAATTTTACTCGTCCCATTACGCTACCGTCCCATTTCCCGGAAATTTACCCTCTTACTACGATGAAAACGATTGTCGCGATTCCTGCCCGTTGAATAGCTTTTTAAGCATAATATGCTTCCAAAGCTACATAGACACCTCTGTAAAGGTACATAATATATAATAGGTACAAACATACTATGTACCTTTACGGAGGTGTCTGACTGAATTATCAAGAGAACAAAAGGCGCTATGTGGGAAAAAAGCAACAGGTGGTTTTAAAAAAATCTACAGTTGGGCAGAGAGAACAGCTCAACGGGTATTTTAACCAGAGACACGAGTCGATTATAAATATATACCTGCCCCTTCCTGGGTGTAAAAGTCTGCTGACCAGGAGTTTCATCAGTTGTAATATAATCGGATAAAATGTAAACGAGGATGATAATCATAATTGAATGTAATGTAAACGAGAATAATTTATTTGACCTAAAAACCGGATCCTCCTGGAGGCTTCAAATCTTTTAAGTCGTCTAGCGTCTGTGTTTACCATTTGGATAAATATTTATAAACAAACAAGAACTCCCTCGCATTAGCCGTAATGCGTTTTGGTGGCGCAAGAACAAATAGAAGGAAGTCGGGACGCCTTGGTGAGGTTCCCTCATTTAATTTGTTTAAGAGGACTGATGGTGGTAACCGGAGAAGATCGTATGGCCTCGCCGGATCTTTGATGAAGCAGAGGAAAGGGTTGTGGAAGGCGTGTTGAAACAGTTGATTAAACTGCTTCTTGGGACTTTGCCGGTGACCATTATACAGTCTGTTGACTTCTCTACATACAGTGGTCGACGGTTTTTGAATAGACACAAAGCCCTGTGATATTAAGACTAAAAGGTTTTTTTTAAATTGGCAGAATTTTGATCTTTTAGATTGTATAGCGAAATTAGGATTAATGAACAATCGATCCCTGACTTACTATTTTTTGAAGCAACAGAATTTCGGTTATTGGAATCCACAACCAGTGTCGCCATTCTACCGTTACTATTGAAAGAATATTGAAGCCAAGTGCCATTTGGGTGTTTTCGCAGTACTTTTGGACGTAGAATCCGTTTTCGAGGGTCCCACAACCATCCGATTTCTCCTTGGATCTATGGGGCTTTGACGGGGCTACACATGAGGTTTGTGAGAATGCCAGGAGGTCGAATTAGGTATCGTTTTCCGAGTTATTTTGAATATATAATCCATTTTCGAATCCACTAATATTATTATGTGGACCCCCATGGAATAAGGAAGAATGAATGAATATTTCTTCCATGGTGGACCCCAAAAATTCCTCTACACTATTTGGATGACATCCAATATATTGTATTATATCCAAATAATGTAGAGGAATTCAGTATTTTTAATTAAAAAACATTATCACTATAATTAATTATCTATTATTATCATCATTAGATACAATTAATTATCAATTAAAATTTTTTTTATTGGTATAGAATTAAATTTGGTGCAATTTATAATGAAGAATAGTAAACCTTTGTGTTAATTTTGCAGCTTCTTTATTTTAGGGTTGTTATTTATCGTCATTTTATTTTGTCTTTGATAGCAAATTTCCAAATTCATGTCCCAGACCATCTATGTCTGCTTTCATTTGTATCAATAAATTACTCTATAGATTAATTTATATGAGTCGTCCAGTTCCAAAAGCCACTTTTTCCAATTATTGGAAAAATCGAAATAACTATAGATTGTATTTACCTCTGTAAATCGAAGGTGACGAATCGAATGGTGAAGTTGTTTTCTTTCTAAACCCACTGTGTCCCTCTCAGAATGGCCCTGAAGAGTCGTGTTGCGTTCCAAAACACTCTTATGTCCAAAGGGAATGGAGTTCCAAAAGCCGCCATGTCCGTCTCATTTCTATGGTTTCTGAAGATGATGACCTGGTAGACAGCCAATTGTTTATATTAAGTGTAGTAGACCAAGAAGGTGGCTCAGTGATTTGGTGTCGGACTGCTGAGTCAAAAGTTGTTGGTTCGATCCCAGCAGCCACTCGACATCTTCCTTATAAGGATATAAATTTATATCCTTATTATCAGTATTTATACTGATAATCACCTCTCGGAAAGGCAATGGCAAACCGACCAAGAAAAGAATATCTCTCTCTCTTTTTAAGAAAATCGGAGTTGGTCACCCAATAGTGTACAATTACCGCCTCCATGTCCTCACAACCCAATTTTGAGATATTCGTGAAAAACTGTTAGGTATGGAATTTCAGAATGGAGTTTTTAGACTTTTTTTTTTTTTTTTCATTTTCTTCGTAAAATTGCTTTTCTTTTAGGATATATTTTGAAAATCCCGGTCCTATATATATATTTTTAATCCACTTGAAAGGATGGACATAGTGGGTTTGGGTACTATATGGTGGACATGATGGGTTTTGGAACAGTACTTATACTTTAGACAATGTGGAATTTGAAAACAAGTCACACCCGTTCGCTAATGACAGATTTTTATGATGTAGAAATGTATCAGTAAATAAAAAGAATGTACGTATTTTAGGTTTTAGGTACAATATTTCCTAGCAGGTAATACAATTTATTTAATATTCAATATTTTTATTGGTTTATTATTCTTGGATTAATACACAGGTGTATAAATACACCGAAATTTCGTGTGTTTTGCTAGGTTACTACTGTTTTATCTCTCTATGTTTCTAGAAAGAAATGTATCAGTAAATAAAAAGAATGTACGTATTTTAGGTTTTAGGTACAATATTTCCTAGCGGGTAATACAATTTATTTAATATTCAATATTTTTATTGGTTTATTATTCTTGGATTAATACACAGGTGTATAAATACACCGAAATTTCGTGTGTTTTGCTAGGTTACTACTGTTTTATCTCTCTATGTTTCTATGTTCATCCTTTTAGGTATCTGTCGAACGGATTCATTGTTGTGCCTGTCGATAATGGTCAGTAATTTGCAAGATATTGACCGGTAGTGGGAGGGGACGTGTTCAGTGAAAACGTTTCAGCTGGAGGCGTATTCGTTCTTTTCGTAGCCTCACACGCAATGAAGACTACTTTCTTATCCGCTCCGTAAAGTATTCGAGTGGACACATCGTTTGATTTTGATTCCTCAAGGTACAAGCTGTGTGGTTTCTGCTACCTCAATCCAGCAACTAATAGAAGTGAAATGTGCGCGCTTGCTTTTCTGTCCAAAGAGTACAGTACCGGCATCTAGCTTTTTAGTCGTAGTTACTGTACATCCTGTTACTGTATATCCTCTACCTTTCTTTTTTCCCTATGAAAGCTGATTAAATTTCCCATCGCAGCTATTCCACGTAAAATTTTCATATGAGCTGCTTGCTTTCATATGCTCGTACACTATAATATAGTACCTACACTATAATATTATGGCCTGCCAATATGGCGCCTCATTCGGCGAAAGTCGCACATGCGCACGGAACTTTTCTCATGGAAAATGGTCTATTACCATATTTACTGAACTTGCATGCTAGTTGCTCACCCAAGTTACTTAGGGTTAAACTCCGTTTAATTTATCAGTTTTGACGATGTTTGCTGCTTTGTTCCTAATAAATTGTTTCAGGCAAAGGGCAATTGAATAGTTTATTTCAGAAACCACCTGACAATAATTGATATTGTCAATTCATTCATTCTCAATTATTGTCAGGTGGTTTCTGAAATAAACGATTCAATTAAGTGTGAAATAATTTCGTATCAAAAGTGTGAGTACAACCCGGACAATGCGGGCTCAAGTGAGGTGAAGTGTCACTTCCCACGTTTTGAGACACGAAGACAATCGGGACACGAGGTAGGGTTTATGAAACGTGTTCCAATGAAAATTCGTTTCGCTTCCGCACACTTCTACCAGCTTAACACACTTTATTAGTAGGGCTTAGCTCGCCGCGTACTCAAATGAATAAACAAATTCGAGTGGGGCATGTGACACGTATCTGAGCCCACCGCCACCCCTCGGCCCCTTCACACGAAACTGCTAACGAATTCTCCACTGATAGCTTCGGGATTTTCCAGGGAGTGTACCGAACTGAAATAGTGCGCTTTGTGTCCGAGCTTTATCCGCACCGTCGGGATTAGTAGTGTTTCATACGGCATTACGCTTGATTGGATGCGCTCCGGGGTTTCGGGGAATGCTCTACCTTTTCAATAGGACCAAATCAATTTTACCTCTAGTTGTTCGTTGTTTAGTAGCTATACCTACACCCTTTTGCCGCCTCCCCCTTGTCCTCGACATGCCTAAGCCGTCTCTGACCTCACTCAGTTTGGTATAGAAGTGCCGCCGTTTGAGTGAGTGGTTGACTCTCAATTCGCCCCCAAACTAAGGCGGGATCGAGTTTTAATTATAATAATTAATACTCTAGGCTTTGCGGGATTGCGACCCCTACTGACGGACTGGGGGATTGGAAGAAGTATTTTGTGATGTTCTTGGTTGAAGACATTTCCACAGTAGGAAGGTACCTAATATTGGTCAATATTCGGAAACTAAACATATCACGAAACCAGTCATCAAATTCCAATACCTATAATATAGGATTCCAATTCCTATAATATATTATGAAAGACGTTCTCAGTTCAGTTACAAGAGACAGTGGCTTTTGTGCAACTGGTCAGCATCCGAGGAACGCTCGCGCAATTAAATATCTATGGATACACATAAGACCTGCTCAACGTGGTAAATTGTAAATGTAAATTTGTCGGGAGATCGGAACACTGCGAGCAATACCTTGGGTATCCCGGTAAATCCCCAGTACGGAAGCCTTCTGGCTTATTGTACTCCCGAGAGTCCGTTTTGGTTTATTATTCTTGGAATTTTTTTTTAAATCTGAAATTTTGACAAAATACTTGGTTTACCATCTAGTTGTGCCCGCAAGGTTTTCAGTCCGATACCCCACACCCATGGGGCGTTATGGGGCTAAAATGGGGCTACGGGAGGTTTTTTTTAAAGGCTTTTGGCTATGGGATCGAGTTAGCTGTCGTTTTCGAAGTATTTTTGGACGTAGAATCCATTTTCGGGGGTCCCGGAACGATCCGATTTCACTGTGGCGATCTATAGGGCTTTCATGGGGCTAAAACTGGGATTTTTGAAGGATCCCGAGGTTAAATATTTTTCGAGTAAAAAATAATGAATTTTTGAAAAAACCATTTTTTTAACAAAAATCAAAAAAAAAATTTTTTTTTGAAAAATAAAAATCAAAAAACATTTTTTTCCAAACTTTTTTCCATTGACACAGAAATAATTTTTGCACTAGTAACCTACATCAAAGAATAATAAACCCTTGTGTAAAATTTGCAGCGTTTTTAACTTGCGCACATATTTGTGAGTTAACTACAAAAATTCACTAGTTAGTTGTGAATTAAAAAAATTTCACCGATTTTTTGTAATTACAGTCGTCCCTCGCTATCCGCGAGTTCGGTATCTGCGGATTCTGTATCCGCGGCAGGTACAATGAATAGTGACCCTTCCTTCGTTATCTGCGCTTATTGGACTCCTTATCCGCGGATTGAACTGTTTACTTCGAACTGTTTATCTGATCAGGAATTGGTCTGGCTCACTCTTTCACAATGTCTGGCAAAAGACTGCAAAAGAATGAGTGTCTGTGATGCTATGCTCAACTGCATCTGGCGATTTTTCATTAAAACACCTGGTCATTCACAAATTCCTTAACCTCCGGGCCTTCAAGGGCCTCGATAAATCAAAGCTTCTAGTCGTCTGGAAGGCTAACAGTAGGGCATGCACAACTGCTTCAGTTTTTCTCGAATGGTTTTCTGAAAGTTTCGTAGGTACCAAGTGACAGCGTACCAAGTGTCACAGTTTCGTAGGTACCAAGTGTACCATGTGACAAGTGTCACGTTCCTCCCCCCAAACACAACTTCACTCATTCAACCTATGGACCAGGGGATTCAAGGTCTACTGTAGTAACTACACAAGGAGGTCGAATTTGAACGCTATCGACGCTGAGCCTCCGGCTTCAGTCCAATCCTGTTCCATTTTTGTTAATAGCTTAAATTACTCCGAATACATTACATATTTTCCCGCCTTTAACGAGTTTTGAGAATTCTTCATTCCCGCATCCCCTTATTATACATAGGTGAATAGATTCGGTATCCGCGGTTTGGTTATCCGCGGGAAAATTTGAGTCCGCATCCCCCGCGGATAGCAAGGGACGACATAAGTATACATTTTTGTGTGAATTATTCACAAATCTTTGTGTGTTTAATTTAATTTAAGTACAAAAAACGTTGTGAATGTGAATTAATTTACATTCACAACAAAGCATGATGGAAATTAATTCACGAACTTATTCATTAATAAAAATGTGCCCAACTCAGATAGAGGACCTTTTCTGCGTATTACACAAGTCTTTGTTTCAACAAACGTGAAACCTTGGTCCTTCCTCTTTAATGTGGAGCCCTCCCACTCAGCCCTTTTTTCCCCCGCAGTGTTCTCGCAGGTATAACATTAGCTACACAATGAGAGCACAAATCGGCTTAATCTATCGACCGAGGTAGTGTGTTGTGAGATGTATTGTATTCTTTATTTCCTCATCTGACCCCGCCCTCCTCTTCAAGGTTAAAGGGCGTAGTGTCAGGGGTCCCGTATCCGGATAGGGGACGGTTATAGGCCAACCCCTATTCTGCTATCATCAATCAAGGGGTGGACGTGGCAACAGGTCTTGGCTAGATTTATATTCTTTCGTCAACAAGTGAGTATATAATATATACATATTATGGTAGATTGTTTTGGTGAGTATATAATATACACAACAAGTGAGTATATAATATATACATATTATGGTAGATTGTTTTGGTCGATATCAAACGTAGGTATCCTCTTCTCAAAAAATCCCAATAGAATTTTTGCATTTTCGGGGGTACCCTCTTTATTAGGTCTAATAAAATGACGGGATATTCAGATGGACCGGGATGACGCTGCCCAGTTGAACGCGAGCATGTAGCAACCCTGGGGCGATGGACATGCTATGCAAAGTAGACACGCAAATGCAATTTTCACCAGGGGCAAGGGATCTAGAAGAGGGTGATACGTGGGACGTCTCCCGTCTGCCGTATTGATGTTTGAAACTTCACCGTTGACGGGGAAAATTAAGTACGTGTGACGGTATTTCGATGAAGGGACCCGAGGCGTGAGAAACTGCTCGTCGAATTCCAAAATGTCCTTATCCCCAGGCCGAATCCTGAAGCATCGTTATTTGCCATTTTACCAGCTCATCGCCGACGGGTGTCAGTCAACGACCCCTAAATGCACGAGGGCCTGTCACATCGGTTTACTTCCTACCAGCACTCTGATAATTCCTATCATAGTACTGATAGGAATTATCATCGTATCTATACGAGTTTAGAGTGGCGCCTTTCAATCAGCAAATTTTCACCTATCGTGAAATCTCAAAACCTCAGCTCCTCAATTAAAATGTATAAGTAGTCTATAATTAGATTTCCTGTTGGCTTCCGTCAAGCCACAAGAAAAAGAAAGACAGTGGGTTGTTCAAAGTCTTTTTTTTTTTTGTCCGGAAATACGAATTTTGAAGAAGAACAATTAATTTTTCCATGAGGTTGATAACCTTGAGATTTTCGGCTCAACAGGTGTCGTTATTTCAGAACCGGCGAAAAACCGCAATGCTAAAAAGCTTCACAGATTTCTCTCAAAATTTTCTGGGATTATTTATTTCTGCATCGGCTGGTATACCGAAAGTTTAAAAGGTTAATTCTTCAGTTAGGCAACAAGCATTAAATGATGAAATTTTTCCAGCTATCGACGATGGTAACCTCCTCCTGAGGGCAAATCTTACCACTGGAAGCTATAAGGCTTGATAAGTACATACATTATGTATGTACTATGTAGTATGTACTACATACTACATAGTACAAACATAATGTATGTATGTACTCAAGGAGATCCACATGATATCATAGTACATACATTATGTATGTACATTATGTATGTACTATGTAGTATGTAGTTCATACTACATAGTACATACATAATGTATGTATGTATTCAAGGAGATCCACATGATATCATAGTACATACTATGTACTATGATATCATGTGGATCTCCTTGAATATCAATACAACCTATTCAAGAGGGGGGAAACAATTAATTTTTCCGAATTGATTCATTTACGTGAAATTATTTCTCCGTTATTAAACAAACCTGAAACATACATCAGATGTTATGTATGCGTACATATCAGATGTTAAGTAGATTCTACTAGATCTCTGGACTCGATTCAACGGATCATCGATCTTCAGAGTGGACCCAGCACCCCACTAATGTGATATAAGGAAATTGGCAGTTTTGAACAAGCACCAAGAACTTGTAAGACTTACAAGTCACTCATACTTAGTATTGTTACTGCGACAAATTAAATTCAGATTTGTATTCAGTAGGCACTAGAACGTTCCACATTATTCACAAGGTTGTATTAATTTTTGTCATTAGTTGTGCTAAAATAAAATCTATGCCGATACCCAAATCAAACAACCTCAAAATTTTTTTCTAACTTTTTTTCATTGACACAGAATTACGTTTCTGCACAAGTAACCTAGGTATATCAAAGAATAATAAACCCTAGTGTAACATTTGCAGCGTTTTTGGTTTATTATTCTTGGAATAATACACCTATGTTTTCGCGACAGAGGTCGACGACTCCGATCGGCCTCAAAATTTGACATATCCGTTTCAAGAGGTCTAGATTCCAAAACCGAAATGTCCGCCCGCCGTACGCCGTCGGGGCCGTTTTGAGCAGTAGGAATGTTTTTAAAAATCTGAAATTTTGACAAAATCAGTTTACCATCATTCCTGGGCCAAAATGGGGTTACTGGAGGGTTTTTTAAAGGTTTTTGGCTATGGGATTGAGTTAGGTGTCGTTTTTTGGGGTCCCCGGGACCCGGTCCGGAACGATCCGATATCACTGTGGGGATCTATGGGGCTTTCATGGGGCTACAAATGAGATTTTGAAGGATCCCAGGAGATCAAATACTTTCCGAGTAAAAAATAAAAAATAAAAATTTGTTTTCCAAAAAAAAATTTTTTTTTTCATTGTCACGGAATTAATTTTCGCACTAAGTAGTATCCTATATCAAAGAATAATAAACCCTTCTGTAAAATGTGCAGCGTTTTTGAAGGCTTTTGGCAATGGGATCCAGGTAGGTGACGTTTTCGAAGTATTTTTGGACGTTGAATCCATTTAGGGGGTCCCGGAACGATCCGATTCTACTGTGTGGATCTATAAGGCTTTCATGGGGCTACTTATGGGATTTTTGAAGGATCCAAAGAGGTCAAATATTTTCCAAGTAAAAAAAGAATAATAAACCCATGGGTAAAATTTGCAGCGTTTTGTGCTCTGTTTACTGGAGTACTATCCGAATTAGAGACCTTTAATGCTGCTGGTTCCTGATCTTGACTTGTGTAATGAATCGTATTAAATACGCAATTGTCAAGAACGATGAAATCTTCGTCGTTCTTGACAATTGCACTATCAGAAAAGGATGACTGCAAATTTAAAAAAAAAAAAAAAAAAAAATTGGAGAGTTTTCGGAATGACATCACGCTCCTGGCCTAGAAAATGTTCGGCGTTATGGGGAGAATAGTGTTCGAGTACATGGAACATGGGGTGGAAGGGAAAGGACGGAACTAATGTGAAGAGTAGGGCTACACCCTTACTCTTCTATCTCTCCCCCCCCCCCCCCCCCCCCCTCTCTATAGTGGCGTGGCGGCTGCAGTCCTACCTACTACATTTGACTAACCCCACCGCCTGACTTCACGCTGCTCTCAGCATTGAGGGGTATAATAATTTTGCCTTGTCCACCCTCCGCCTACTCTTCTGTTACGAACTCCCTGGCTTCCCCACAATCTACTTTACCCAATTTTGACACATTCAACATCACGGAAATTAATTGAGTTAGTAGTTATGGGCTCTTGAACTACTTCACTATACAACCTAACCCTTTGCACGTCCCTTCTCGTCAGAAACCGCGCTTCACTCCCCTTGTTCGAAGTTGATTCTCAACACGTGGTACAGTTACATTCCTTGAGAGAATTACGACTACCTACCCAACATTATGTATGTACCTACGCTGGACCAATGGATTTTTTTTTTTAATGGAAAAATGTCGAAATGTCGTGGCACATGACCTACTTAAATCCAAAATGCCCAAAATTAACTTCAAGACTTCTAATTTTCCCATTTCATTGATTTGTACGGTTATAATTTCCCGTGGGTTTCACTCTGCTGAATCAGACCAATCGCAGCACCCAGAATCACCGACCCGAGACCTCAATACAATACTTGTACTACCTACTAATAAAATGTACTAACAAGTGTACAGTAATTAAATAGAATTTGGTTTATTATTCTAAGATCGTCCTTAAAATTTGACATTGTCCGTTTCTTGACGCGTAGATTTCAAGAACGAAATGTTCGTCCACCGTTTTGGGCAGTAGGAATTTTTTCCAAAATCTGAAATTTCGACAAAATATTCGGTTCACCATCTAGTTGGGCCCTCAAGGTTCTCAGCCGATCGCCATTACCCGTGAAGCGCTATGGAGCTAAAATGGGGCTACGGAAGGGGGTTTCGAAGGTTTTCGGCTATTTGGACGAGTTAGGCGTCGTTTTCTAATTATTTTTGGACGTAGAATCATATTTTGGGGGCCACAAAACGATCCGGTCCCACTGTGGGGATCTATGGGGCTTTCATGGGGCTAAAAATGGGATTTTTGAAGGATCCCAGGAGGTCAAATAAGGTGTCATTTTTCGAGTAATTTTGGACGCGTAATCAATTTTTTCAAGATCCCAAATATGTCCAAACATTGTACAGAAAAACAATTTGTTTTAAACTTCTCAAAAATATTTTCTTGACACAGAATTAATTTTTGCACAATTAACCTATAACAATGAATTAATAAACCCTTCTGTAATATTTGCAATGTTTTGGTTTATTATTCATGGAATAATAATAAACCACCTTTGTAATCGCGACGGAGGTCGACGCCTCTGATCGGCCTGAGTTTGTAGCGTTTTACATAGCATTTCATTAATGAGTTCAACCTTCTTGAGAGCATTCTGATGCTTCTTGTTCTTTCAGGCGTCAATCAATCCAGCTATCAATCCTCTTCTCAGTTTAGTTGTACCCAATGTTTTCCCCAGTTGAAATTCGACCAACAACTCAATGAGGCGTGAAACTTAGAAAGGAAGAAATTCTGTATCTGAGGATCAAAATTTGTTTGTGTCTCGAAATTTAAAATTGCCACTTGGAAGGTAAGATTTCCAAACTTTCCTAGCCCCTACCCCGAATTGACTTGAGCGAGTTGGTGACGTTACAAGTTTCGACCTACCAACGTTTCTACTCCCTCGGAATGTCGCGCAAAATCCGCTGTGGGGGGGTTGAGTTGGGGAAGAGGGTTTGAGCGGGCCGAGGGTTAATTTCTGTCAATTACCCGGTCTCTCGTGTCTCTGGGCATCGCCGCCCCAACATCAATTCGGGATAAGTTTTCATCGGCTGCCCGGCAAACCTGAGTGCCCCGCGGGACGAAGGGGGCAAAAGTCTGATGCTGTAACCGGCGAATGATATGGGCGACAGCGCGAGGGCCGCCCGTCCCGACTGTCAACGCCACTCCGTTTCTGACCCCCTCTTCCATCAGAGAACCCCACGAATTATTTCTTCGTCGACGGCCTCGATCACCCGCTGCCGTCTCATCCTCGTCTCATAACGCCGTTCGTGTTATTTCGTGTTTTAAATAGTCGTCTACCAGACAAGTTGAGCGTATCACTCTTAGTCAAACTAGGTCCTATATTATAGTTTCTTGGGGACATCTTGACAACCATTTGAGCCGGATTCTATCTAAATATGTAATAATTAGTAATAATAATAATAATTTGAATTAGTTACTAGCTGGTTCCGGGTCAATTTCATGATGGCAGGGCCATCGCTACGCATTGCGATGAAAATAATCGCTTGGTTCAATAAGTGGAAATACCATTATACCAAGTGATGAGTTACGTACCTCTTACGATACCTCTATACAAAGCCACAAGTGATATCATCAAACATGCAAAAACTATATTTTTTTCTCAGTGAATAGAATTTTTGATTTTGTTTGAACGAGTTTATATCATTTTCATTTTAAATATTATGAACGTTGCTCAAATTGAAAAAAAAAAAAAAAAAAAAAAAAAAAAAAAGTTGTAATATTTCATCACCACAATGGTTTTCGGCCCTACTGATAAGTTGATGAAAATGTGATACAACATGTCGCTTTGAGACACTCAATTCGCTGAGACCCTAATGCGCTTTGAGCCCTTGTCTGTCTTGCATGAGTCTTTCACGAAGCAGTCAACATGTCTTACACGAATTACGTTTATATTTTGATTAAGGTGGAGCTGTTATAGTAACTTTTGAGCGTAGAGCAAGGTCGCTTGATGTGCAGTTTGCAGGGCCGCCGAGAGAAAAAGCGGGTCCGGGGAAAAAGAGATCATAGGGCCCCCATGTAAGCGATGGTACGAATAATGGTGAACATCGATGTTTTCCTTTCGATGCTCCATCCTTCATACCGCTTTGCCACCGCTCCTCTCCTCATCCTGACCTTTTTTCTGTTGTGATTCACAGGTTTCATTGTGATTCACATTGCTTGAGTTTTACAAGGCCCGATCACACGGAAGACTAAATTGCCTGCCAAGTGGCAACTCAGGCATTTTTTGGTTTATTATTTTTGGAATAATACACCTATGTAATCGCTACGGAGGTTGACGACTCCGAGCGACCTCAAAATTTGACATTATCCGTTTCAAGAGGTCTACATTCTAAATCCGAAATGTCCGTCCGCCGTCCAGACCGTTTTGGGCAGTAGGATTTTTTGAAGCGAAGCTTTTATACGGACGCCCCCCGCTCGCCGCTCGGGGAGTCTCCCCGTGAAAATCGTGAGTCAGTCCTTAACGCGATATATATATTATCTAAATCACTAATTCAGCCTACTCTGACTAAACTAAACCCTAAAAATACGCCGATTTTTTTCTATCGTCTCTGCCGACCGTTTAGCTACGAATAGGAGGGGTCGCGGACCCCCCTGTCCAAATAAGCGGTTGGCCGAGCGGAGCTAATGGGGTTTCGACCGTATCCTACCTAGAGATGCGAATTTTAATAGAAAATTTTCAACGAGCGATTTCCGACGACGAGCGATTTCTGACGGCGAGTTTAAAATTTTAGATTTCCTGAGATCGGGGCGCGTTTGGATCTTCCAACCGGGCCGCTGTCAAGGAAGTCGGAAAGACGTACTCAGAACGGGTGGAATCCGAGGGGGGTCAGGGACGTTACAAAGATGGAGGAGGCGGGGAAATTTTTGAAGCGAAGCTTTTTTGAAGCGAAGCTTTTATACGGACGCCCTCCCTCCCCCGCTAGGAACGCTCGCCGCTCGGGGAGTCCTTAACGCGATATAATATATATTATAATTATACCGCGATATATATTATATTATAATATATATCGCGTTAAGGACTGACTCACGATTATAGGACACTATACTGGCAGCTGATGCGGACTCGGAGCGCCCGCACTCACTCCCGGTGTAGGTATGCAATAAAACTGATTTTGCAAAATGATAATATCATTTTTATTATTTATATTATAAAGCTTCGCTTCCTTTTTCATTCTCCCGAGGAATGAAAGCTTTTATATTTTAAATTAAAACTAGTAACTGGCATAAATTATTAATTAACATTAAAACTAAATTTCCTACATTAAAATTATTAGTATAAAAAAACTAAAAACTAAATATTTTTTTTTTAAATCTGAAATTTTGACAAAATACTCGGTAACCATCTAGTTGTGCCCGCAAGGTTTTCAGCCCGATCGCCCAAACCCGTGGGGCGCTATGGGGCTATTATTTTTGCACAAGTAACCTATTCTATCCTAAGCGCATAAAAGATGCAAACATCGAGTAAAAATTGAATAAGGATTTTTCATCATTTCGGCTTGTTGACAACTCACGGTGAACAGCTTCAACGAAATTCCAAATGTCCCTAGTAACGACAAACGTGGTTTAGTGAAGGGAGAAACGCACACAAATCCCCAACAAATAGATTGGTTGCTCCACCACCCGTGGGGATATGTAGGTGGTTCGACATTGCGCTGTCAAGCACATGGGGATGATTAAATATGAAAGTATGTAGCCGTGTGATATTCACGTGGGTGTTTGGTGAGGGGACTGTCCAAAATATTTGGGGTAGCGCAGTTTGGGAATGCGATGAGTTAGTTCCCGGAGACCGTCTGATCTATCTCATAATTGATTTCATAGTGAGTTCTCGAATACTGATTTCAAATTCAACTATTTGCTTGATCCCGTTGGTACATTTCTGTTTTCAACCATAAATTTCCGCAATATAACCCCCATTCCAAATCCGCCGCGGAGCAAGCGTTCACAGACGGTGAAAACTAGCGTCCAACTACTCCAGGTGTTCGTTATAAATTAAGCCTCTGAAAAACGAAGGGCCGGACACGAAGGGTTTCATGTGGGGCTCGAAACTGGTTGGTGACCCCTCCGTTGACCCAACAGTGACCCACTGGACGAGCTGGGAACGGTGGGTGACCCCTCTTTTGAGGGGAAAACAGATTTTGTTCATTACTATTCACGTCATTTCAACGACTCGGCCTCCTCGGTGGAGAGGATTTGGATCTTGGAGAAGTCGGAGAGAGGTGATACGGTGGGCAAACCCAACGTTTTTTTAGTTTAACAATGTAGAACATTTGGGTCCACTGGCCAGGGGCCTCACGCATGGTTTGATGTTGTAACATAAAATTACATTGGGAACAAAGTTACAATACATAGGCATTTCGTTACGTGTGGCTGATTCTATAGCTACTGCGGTTCAGCGAAAAATAGAGAAAATAAAGAATTAAAAAAATAGAGAATTCCTAAAGAAACATCCGAGATACGTCGACCGTTAATTTTTATCGCCGTAAGGGATTTGTCTAGGGAGAATCAAAGAAAAGCTAACTTCACATAAGACCGTAACAGAGATACGGTCTTATCAAAAGTCACGCTTAATTTAAAGTGCCGCTATTAAATAGCGCAAATTTTACGTTCTATTGCTCGAAATTAACGGCGATATCCTTAAGACCGTAAGCTTATTGCCTTAACTCTACGGCAATAACGGCCGACGTTAGGCATAAGGACGTAAGTTATCACCGTTATTTCTGCGCATGCGCGAAATCTCGAGTTACGTCGACCGTAACTCATCACCGTTAGGCAAAAAGTGGCTTTAGGAACTCTTTATTATACGACGCTATAATCACAAGTTTTTTGGGATATCGTCAAAATTGGTGATTATTTTTTAAATAAATAATTTATTAGGTACCTACTAATTCAAAATTATTTTTAAAAACAGTTGAAATGCATTTCCTGGGCAGCTTTTAGACAGATTTGGAACCCCGAAAATGGATTTTGCGTCCAAAAATACTTCGAAAACGACACCTAACTTGACCTTATAGTCGAAAACCTTCAAAACCCCCTCCCGTAAAGCCTGGACGGCACACGGAAGATGAACATTTCATTTTTGGAATCTAAACATCATGAAACCTATTATACCAATTAGTGCCATATTTTATTAATTTTACTCGCAGATTTAAGCCCAAACTGACTGGAAGACTAGAAGACTGAATATTGAATAGGCAAGAAGTTCAGGAAATGGCAACTTCAACGCCAAAAACCAAAAGGCTGAGAACCGGAGAGCTAAGGGGCAACATTCAAACCAAATATGTATATACAAGACTGGCAATCTGAAGACTGGAGGGTTCTCGGAAACAAGACTGGTCGACACGAAAACCAGCATAGTAGGTAGGTACCTACTCTCGCCGATTAATTACATTTATACCTTGCTGCCTGGTCGCAAGATTCACTCCACTCTGCAGGAATGCCGGAGTGTACGGACGGAGTGATTCCTTCCTTCATATAAGACGTGCCAGACATTGCCAACGCTAACAACGCTGCCCCGGCAGAGTAACAACAGCTACGAAACACAAGCCCGCACGGTCTGCTGACCTCCAGATCCTTTGCGCGCAACTGGCTTGCCATTTTAGGAACTGGTCCACGCTCAACTGGTAGGGATTATTAAATAATAATTTAATAATAAAGAAATTTTCCAGGTTTTGATCATTTGCGCGCAGCCGGCGCTTCCCCTTCACTGCGTTTGGCAATTGTCATGACTGGATGAAAAACTTGAGTCTCTGAAGCTCATATTTCGGCTAAATGTCTGCTTTAAGAAAGTCACTGAACTATGTGGGCGCTAGATGTGGGTTTCCAACCTAAAAGCGCCGCCACTAGCCAGAACAAGAATCACGAACAAGGTTCATTGATATTCTGGCTATTCGCCATTGTCCTTCGTTCTATAGTATGGAAACAAGTGAATAGTGGCTTGGGCTTAAGGCGTAAAGTGGCGAGAAAGGTTTGGCGTGAGGTAGAATCTTGAAGTTAACAACTAATTTCTGAAACAGGAGGAGAGACGTAGGGACTGGAGCCAGCTAGAGTTAGACAAAGGGTGTGGTAAGAGGCCCTTTAGTTAGTATGGGTGTTCTAAGCCAACTTGCTCGGAGGAGGCCCGGTATACTTGACTCCAGGGGGTGAAATGCTGCCAGAAACTGTTGTTGCTGGTTCCCACCCTCCACTTTCCTTGTTTTTGTTACTAATAGGTTTTGTTTGGCAGGGAGAGCGAGCGAAACTTTGCCTAATAACTCCCTCTTACGTATGGCTAGGTCGAAGTAAGCCTATAGCCTTGTTGCCTATTCCTGATACGAGTACCCCTCCGAGCCCTTCGTTATAAAATATAGCCCCTAGCTGTCCCTAGAATTTTAAACCTCCCATTCCCTCTTGTTTCGCCTTTCAATACGTCCCTCCACTTGTCATCCATGTTTTAAGTGAAATTTCTCATAATAACCAACCTCTGAACCCTCTCCTCCCGCGTCACTGGGCTTCCCGCAATTGCCTCTGGCCCTGTAATCCTTTGAAAGACGTAGACCTTCATCAAAGAGCCCTCAGCCGAAACTAGTACATTCACCGCTGAGAATTGAGCTCCTTCAATACCGACTTCATTAAATATGGCCGTCTGAGAGAGTCCGTTCCTGTTTGATCATGTGCTTTATGCCAACCGTGTTCCATTAATACACGGTCCTCCATGTGAAGGCGTAGAGTAAGTAGTGGTCGAAACGGACCTCGGATGCACAGAATTTAAACAAGTGAATGCATGCAATATGTTTGCTTCACCATTGTAAGCACGTGAAGAACGTCCTACATGAATTAGAAATCGACACAAATGTTTACAAATAGAGTAGAAAAAAGCTGCAAATTTAACACAAACGGCAGTACACACCACTTCGAAGACAACACCCCACTCAACCCCATAGCCGAAAACCTTCAAAAACCCCTCCCGTAGTCCCATTTTAGCCCCACAGAGCCTCACGGGTTTCGGTGATCGGGCTGAAAACCTTGCGGACACAACTACATGGTAAACCGAGTATTTGGACAAAATTTCCGATTAAAAAAAAACATTCCTACTGCCCAAAACGGCTCGGACGGCGTACGGCGGGCGGACAACCGATTTTTGGAATCTTGAAACGTATAATGCCAAATTTTGAGGCCGATCAAAATTTTTGAACTCCGTCGCGATTACATAGGTGTATTATTCCACGAATAAAAACCAAAATGAGTATATTTATATATATTATTTATAAATAAATAAATAAATTAAAAATTAAATTTAAAATGAAATGATAAATATTAAAATTATTTTTTAAATTAAATTATAGTTGTTAAAAGTATTTTTTAAATTAAATTATAATTATTAAAATTATTTTTAAAATTAAATTATAATTATTAAAACTATTTTTAAAGTTAGATTAAAAATTACAATTATAGAAAATTACATTTAAAAAGTATTTCTGTGAAGTGTTTGGACAGATGTGGAACCCCGAAAAATGGATTCTACGTCCAAAATTACTCGGAATACGACACCACCCGGCACCCTTCAAAAGTATTTTTGTAGCCCCACTTCTCTGAACTTGTTCCCTAGCCCATTTCTGCACAAGTTACCTAATATTTTTAAATACCTATTTTTTAACTTTTATTATTCTAAATACCTATGTTTTTACTCGAAAAATATTTGACTTCCTGCAGGATCCCATGGGATCCTTCAAAAATCCCATTTGTAGCCCCATGAAAGCCCGAGTCGTCGACCTCCGTCGCGATTACATAGGTATTGAAAGAATAATAAACCAAAAGAAGCGACTCGGGTTGCTTTCATTCAATCAAATGGGTATGAATTCTTGATAGCCAACATTTGTACAAAGGCAGTCATAACATATTATGTTCATTTGCTGCATTTTAATTTTTTTAATTGAGTTGTGCCCTTGAATAGTTATGGTTCTCGGTATTTTCCGACTTTCCCCTACCTACCAGTCTACGAAATTCGCATTTGTGGACGTTAAAACTAGCGTGTTAATAGCTAATATTTATTGTGATTTGTATACCTACTAAAAACACCTAAATTTGGGACATTAAAAAAAATTATCTACTTTCGAGCATTTAATTTTAATTAAGCTCGTCAAGGACATAATTTTAGCGACTTACTCGGCCTCCGAAAGGAATGAAGTCGTAAAACGTTTGTAACCTGACTTGAAGCACCTGAGCCTACCTACTCTTCTCATTCAGGACCCTCCTTTGGTTGAGGCTCATCCTCCCCGGTTTTTTTTTTTTTTTTTTGACCTGTGACCCTTGAACCTGTCCCGCAGTGGAATCCCCTTTCGAAGAGGGAGGGTGCAGTGTGAGAAAGGTCCTGCGAAGGAACAATATATTATGCTAATTAAAAGTGACCCACAACGCATCACCCTTCAAGGTCGGATATTTATTGTTATAATAATTGTTAGAGCTTGGATTGACATGCTCGAAAAACGTCTGTTTTATGATCGATAGATACGCTCGAAAAAAGAAAAAAAAAAACGTAGAGTTACGGTTCTGTAACCTACAACTTTTGGGTTTGCGCTCTAAGTTATGAGTTTTTGAAGGAATCGGGCCTGGGATACCAATAAGGTGTCTTTCGAAGTAATGTTGGAGGTAGAATCAATTTATGGGGGGTTGAGAACGGCTCAATCTTACGGTAGGGCTACACGTGGGTTTCTTGATTGTTTCTCGTTCACGAAGTATAATATAATATATTATACTTTTGGTTTATTATTCTTGGAATAATACACCTATGTTTTCGCGACGGGGGTCGACGACTCCGATCGGGCTCAAAATTTTACATTATCCGTTTCAAGAGGTCTACCTACATTCTAAATCCGAAATGTCCGTCCGCCGTCCGCCGTTCAGGCCGTTTTGGGCAGTAGGATTTTTTTTTTTTAAATCTGAAATTTTGACAAAATATTTGGTTTACCATCTAGTTGTGCCCGCAAGGTTTTCAGTCCGATCGCCCAAACCCGTGGGGCGCTATGGGGCTATAATGGGGCAACGGGAGGGGTTTTTTGAAGGCTTTTAGCTATGGGATCGAGTTAGGTGTCGTTTTCGAAGTATTTTTGGACGTAGAATCCATTTTCTGGGGTCCTGGAACGATCCGATTTCACTGGGGCGATCTTTCGGGCTTTCATGGGGTAAAAATGGGATTTTTGAAGGATCCCAGGATGTTAAATATTTTTCGAGTAAAAAATACAGAATTTTTGAAAAAACACATTTTTGAATAAAAAAAATCAAAAAAAAAATTTGTTTTCGAGATAAAAATCCCAAAAAATTTTTTTTAAATTTTTTCATTGACAGAATTAAATTCCTGCACAAGTAACGTATATCAAAGAATAATAAACCCTTGTGTAAAATTTGCAGCGTTTTATTAAAGTAAAAGTATAATATAATATATTATACTTTTCTAGTATAATATTATTATACTTCGGTATAATATATTTGGTATATAGAGTCGGTCGTAGAGTCCGAATATGAAGGTCTCAGATCCATCCAACCTCCCCATGGATGCGTGGGGCTTCTTTGGGGATACGTTCGGCTTGGAAGGTCGAATCACCGTTCACTTGCTGAACCAGACGTTGAAGACGAGTTTTCCAAAGGGGAGGGTTTTTGAAACATTCAATTACCTATTTCCCTGTTCGACTTACCACTTGGGGCGTCATTCTACCTTAATTTTTCATCCTTGAAACAATCGCACGAAAATTACTCGCGTCCACAATCGGAAGGAATTCGAAATTGTTGAACGTTGGATCTAAAAAAATTCACACATCTTCTCCATCGTTTTTCCCTTCTTTTTAAAACCACTCTTGTAATCTATCTATCTATATCACTTATCCTCACCGTCTCTGTCAGTGTGTGGCTGGCTGGCTGGGTATGTCAATCGCCTACTCTGACTAAACGGTAAGCCCTAAAAATACGCCGATTTTTCCTATCGTCTCTGTGGACCGTTTAAGTGTATCTAGGGGGGTCGAGATTTTTCTAAAATGCGCTCAAATCCGCGCAATTGACATCAACTTTCTTATTTCAAATGGGAACCCCTATTTTTTTCACCGGATTCGGATTCCTCGACCAATTTTACGTCCGATAAGCGAGTTGCGCGAATTTTATGACGCGCGCGAATTCGCTGAATTAATTTTTTCGATTTATTCCGTCGTTAATAGACGGATTTTTTTCGCGTTTCGTCAGTAGCCTACCTAGAGATCCGAATTTCCAAATTCATTTCGAAATCGAGAGAATTTTGAGCGCGAGTTGAGTTTTGAAAAAACTGGGCCGGCGCCACCGACCCGTCGCGACGGGTGAATTCTGGCTCGGCTTCACTCCCATCCTCTCAACACCCTCTATCCCCCCGCCCTCACTCTTCACTCTGAGCGGGTGGGACATCAGCCTTTAAGGGGCGCTCGGAAGGTCTATGCGCAAGGTCTCCCAGACGGAAATGGATGTAAATTAAATGAATCGATTTAAATCAAATCGATTATTTAGAGAAGTATCGATTTTATTATTATTCATTTATTATTATTAGAATCGATTCTTTTTCCAAATTGAATTTTAAAAAAAATTAAAAAATTGATATATATTCTTGAAAATCTCGAGAAATTCAAAAATGATCTACATTCTGAGATAGGTTGAGCGCCCTCAAGGATTTTTGGCGTTTTCCCCTCCTTCAACTAAAGAAAAGAAGGAGAGGGGATTTCAGCCACTATTGATTCGAATTTGAAGAAATTTTCAGGGATCACGCGGGTTGTGCCCCCTGTCCGAATAAGCGCTCTGTGTAGGGGTTTGAACCCACCCCCCCCGGCCGAGCGAAGCGAGGCCCCCCTGTCCGAATAAGCGCTCGGCCGAGCGGAGCGAGGCCTTATGTCTGCTTAAGCGATCGGCCTCGCGAAGCGAGGCCCACGGGGGGGTTTGGGGGGGCGGAGCCCCCCAGCTGGGTGCATAGGCGAGCAAAGCGAGCAGGAGCATCTAGTCTATACCACTAATTCTCAGTCTGTCTGTGGGTGTGTGTGTCTGTATGTCAATCGCCTACTCTGACTAAACGGTAAGTCGTAAAAATACGCCGATTTTTTCTATCGTCTCGGGCGACCGTTTAAGTCTTCGTAGGGGGGTTGAGCACCCCCAAAAATGCGCGCAAATCCGCGCAATTGACATCAACTTTCTTATTTCAAATGGGAACCCCTATTTTTTTCATCGGATTCGGATTCCTCGACCAATTTTACGTCCGATAAGCGAGTTGCGCGAATTTTTTGGCGCGCGCGAATTCGCTGAATTAATTTTTTCGATTTATTCCGTCCTTAATAGACGGATTTTTTCCGCGTTTCGTCCTACGCCTACCTAGAGATCCGAATTTTAATAGGAGATATCGACCAAATTCATTCCGACGATGAGCGACTTTTAAGGGCGAGTTGAGTTTTGAAAAAACTGGGCGGGCGTCACCGACCCGTCGCGACGTTTGAAATTGGTTCGGCTTCACTCCAACACACTCTATCCCCCCGCCCTCACTCTTCTCTCCGAGCGGGTGGGACATCAGCCTTTAAGGGGCGCTCGCTAGGTCTATGAGATCTCTCCCAGCCGGAAATTGATGTAAATTAAATGAATCGATTTAAATTGAATCGATTATTTAAAAAATGTTGAATTGAATTAAAAATAATAATTTCCTAAACGGTAAGCCCTAAAAATACGCCGATTTTTTCTATCGTCTGCTACGAATAGGGGGGGCCGTGGACCCCCCCGGCCGAGCGAAGCGACGCCCCCCTGTCCGAATAAGCGCTCGGCCGAGCGGAGCGAGGCCTTATGTCTGAGTAGGGGTTTGAACGTGTCCATCGATGCTACGCACCCCACAGGCGGCAATACACCCCACAGGCGGCAATACACCCCACTAGGGGAGCGAGCGAAGCGAGCCAGAGAGACTAGTAACAATACTAAATATTTCATGTTGCATACCAAATCTTCCGTACAGCTCCAGTTCTGCGAACGTATTATCATCTCGCGGAATTATATTACATACAATTTATGTAATTATATTTAATAATATTGTTGTTGGAAACTTGTTGAGGGTCAGTCAAATGACTGACCCTCAGTCAATTTGACTGACCCTCAACAAGTTTCCAACAACAATAATTGAAACGGTCAACATCACCATCAACTTTTAATAATATTAAATATAATAGCATTATATTAAATATTATAGCACACCAATTTTTCAAAAAAGTGAATTTTCAGGAATCGAAAAAACAACGACTAAACCATTGCGTATTGAGTTATGGGAAACATGTCTGCTCAATGGGGTTGAATATCTAGGTTTATATCCAGGCATCAACATGATGGCGATATCCCTTTCATCTAAGATCAAACAAAGCGTTGCGAATGTGCAGCGGTGTTGGAAAACGGTACAAAATTTCGTAGGTACCGTTTTGCAAATGACTGTATCTTTACAGTTTTTGTTCATTTCACTCGAAATGAAAAGATATTCCATTGCTTTTGGCATTAAATCTGGAATAATTTATACGACCTTTTATCAGATTTTATTTCATTTCAACGTATTTTTTAATTGTTTTTAAAGTTTTCTTAGATTTTCAATAGGTACCTAATTGAAAATAATCATTTAGGTAAGTTCTCTAATAGTTTTTCAGTAACAATGAACAACTATTGTTTATTTATTTTGTTTTTAACTTTTGAGGATCAATAGCTGAGCTAAATCGACTGAAACACAGGAATGACAATCGATAAAAGCATAGATGAGAGATCTTTTTCGAACTGTTCTCCAAGGATTTTGAAAAGGGCACAACAGACAAAATTGGAATAATAATTATACATACACGTGTGTTAGATATGGATTTTTAGGACAAATTTCACGAGGTTGGTCAAAACTGAATGATTCCTACTTTAAACGAGGTATGCTAGTATGCTATTATCGTTAAAAACTAAATAAACAAACAATAATTGTCTGTTATTGAAAAACTATTAGAAAACTTAAATTATTATTTTCATTTATTGAAAAAGGAGGACGGACGATCGAATCCCGTAGAACCAAAAGTGAAGGCGCGGGAAAATCTCTAGCCCACTCGACTCCCTGAGTCTCACTCAACTCCCCGCAAAACGTACCTATCGAAAGGCGGATTGGTGCATGAAATTTGCACCAATCCGCCGCGCTCTTTCGCAAAACCGTCCCTCATTTTACAACCGCTTCTTTCAGTCTCCCACTTTGGAGTTGTGAAAATCTGGTGACTATACCGTTTACGATATTCTGTATCTCTCCTTCATTCATCGTAACCTTTCTTTTTACGTTGTGTCAGAAAGGGGGGGAGGGGGGGTGCTAATTTGGGAGATATTCCCCTACTGACCAATTGGCCGTTCGGCGCCAAGAATGTGGTGCAGTAAAAGGGGGACACTTCCGTATTTTTGCCCTCTTGCTCTTTCCCATCGTTAGATAACTAAGAGAGTATTCGTTGAGAGAGAGAGGAAGCACATGGAACCTACGAGGGCGACAGTGAAGGGGTGAGAAGGAGTGAGTGACTTGGAGGGAGAGCCGAATGGATGGAGGAGTGAGAGGTAATTGGGTTGGAGAAATTAGAAAGGTTTGTGAAGGAAGGGGTGAGGTACTTTGTTGGGCGCCGAGCAGTGGGGTGCTTAGGAGGCAGGAAAGAGGAAAGGGGCCTTTCTCTCTTCCCTTGGAAAACGGAAGTGGGAGAGATCGATGAGGCGGTAGGCGGAGCTTTGGGCCCTCACTGCGCATGCGTAAACCCCCTCCCGACCCCCGGACTATGCATAACTATGCTCATACGCAATGGGAATATTTTTAAAAAAATGAAGAAAAAAAAAAACTCTCCGGGAACATCCAGTTAAAAAAAGAGGGGAACACAGGAGGGATGCAGAAAATTATCCCGGCATTAAACAGAAGAGAAAAAGTCATTGAAATCATATTGAGGGGAACGCTTGTGCGCGGAGGTTGTGCGAGGCCTGGTGTCCCATGGTTTTCACCCGGCGTTCTCCCTGCGCCACTTCGATCGATGGAGATTTCGGCGAAGAAAGACTTTTTCGTGGTGACGTCACTGGGCTCCTCAATCTGGATACCCCTAGAAGGTAGGACTTACCCCTTTAGTATCCTGAGAATGTTTTCAAGTGGGAGGATTTTCGGCTCTTCTCCTCCTTCCCCTCCACATTCGCCCCGTTCTTCCTCGTACTCCCTCCTATCTCTTTTGAAACGTCTTTTCTTGAGGCTCCCCCTTCACATTTTGTCTTAACCCCCCTCGCCCACTCACCACTGATTATTGCGATAAGAGGATAAATATTGGACTTATATTATAAGACTTAGTGTTGGAGAGGTTGAATGAATGTGAGTGGTGAATTTGTTGATGTTTAACAGACCACCATCAGAAAAGAGTAAGAGCTCATGTCAGCATTAACAGTGTTTTATCCAGACGTTCTGCGTAGTACGAATCAAGCTGAAAGAACAATACTATTAGGTATATTATACATAATAATACCCCTAACCTTACTACATACTATGTAGTAAGGTTAGGGGTAATTAGAGGTTTTATTTTTGGGAATAAAAGTGTAACTGGGTTTGAAGAGATTCATCAATAAATTAGCGACCCGCCATGAAAGGCCCAAAAGGTCAAAAACCTTGACGTGAAACTCACTTTATCCATATATAAATTCAATAAGAGGAGGCTAGGTAAAACAAACTAGTGGGATTTTTTTTACGAGATGAAAAATCCTTCATGGACTGACGGCGGGGAAGTATGTCTCACTCTTTCACCCGCCCTTCGAGTGGGACTCCTGCTTACATCAGTATACCCACTAAAAAAAACACCTCGATTTCTCTCAGGAAACTGCCCCGGAACTACCTAGTTAGTATTACTTCAGGGCAGTACCTTATGGCCTCTTCCTCTCGTGTAAGTCCGTGTCTCCTTTGTTTTGAGGGAGATAGGGATAAGTGTCGGAGGACGGGTAGTTCTTTAGCCTTCCCCTCCCTATCGCCATCCACCTGTCCAGACCTCCTGATCTACCGGTTCCTCTCCTTAAAACTAGTGGATACCACAATAACAATATGTACTAGAATTTATCTCAATTATTGAGATAAATTGTAGTATTTATTTGGTAGGATCAGTATAATCACATAAACACAAGATATTATAATCAAATTATAATAATAATCATTATTAATATCATTGAATCTTCACGGAATCTTCAAAGGATTGTAATAGGCAGTCAGACATCCAGTTATTCCATATCTATGGATCTGACCCGCACCGTACCAATTAATGACGACGAAACACATGAAGGCATGCTACCTAGGAGATTTTCGGCTGATTTGAGGATGCATTGAAAACGGTATTTTGGTAAAGCATGAACCACTGTTGATTTGATTTATTAATGAGAGAGGTGAGGAGGTAATCATGAAGTGGGTGATGATTATCCTCTTCCTGCTCCGTCCACTCTATTGACATCAAGTTTTATTAAAATTAGGTATCCTTCACAGACTGTAACTTGGGAGATCGAGAGACACGAAAACTAGACGTTAACTACCTCCATATACCCCCACATTTATCCGTAAATACCCTTTATTAATATGTGTGCATTTGTAATTAGAGATGGGAAAGAGGGGAAGTCGAATTCATCAGGAGAACGCCTTTGTGATTGGTCATATAGCCTTCAAGGTCGGCTCCCTGTTTATTCTGGGCATGATGGATTGGGTTATTCCTTGAAAGGGCCTCAGGAGGATGATAAGGGTGCCAGGAATATTGGATATCCCCCGACCATATCCTCGAACGGGGGATGCCAGGGATAGGACAGAAGCGTGGGGAGGGTCTTAGCCCAGGAATGGTTCTGATGGGATTTTCCTTAATCCCCTCGTTAGGGAGTACAAAGAGGAGAAGGGAGAGGAATGTGAAGTTCCTCACCAACCCCCAATATTAATGTCTTAAGGAAGGGATAAGGGATTCGTGACTCCAAGATGGCCGCCTTAGCAAGCCAAAATATCGATTTCGTAATTTCATTGTGTTGTTCGTTGTTCAGTGTTCGTTGTTCTTGGCAGGTTTCACATTTTCATAGAAGCCAATAAAAATACAAGATTCTCAAGGGCCAGGAACGGATTTGAGAGGACAAAACAACGGCACTCGCTAGCCATAATGAAATAAAATACACTGCCAAGGAGATGGCACAGCAGCTTCCTCGTTACAATCAAAGTGACACCATTACAAAATAGAAAAAAATCCAATCAAAATTGTGAAAGTTATTCCTGTTTCAAGAATTTCACGTTAGCGCATGCGCAGAGCGTACCGCTGATTAAATTGTGATGAAATTCGTATGGGACCTCAAGGAGCCTTATCCGCATAATCCCTCAAAATTTGAGCTGAATTCATTCAAAATTGTGGAAATTATGGCTGTAACAAGGAAATGCGGACAGACCGACAGACCGAGAGACCGACAGACACGGAACCAAATTTGTTCAGTAGGCTATGAAACGCAAAATACGAGTGGAAATTTTGAATTCGGACAACAAAAATTTTTTGGCTCCCGAAAGTGAACACAAGCCTTCCGCTGCTTCGCAGACTCGGAAGCAAAATGTAAGAGCCTGAGTATTGTTCTTCCATAGGATAAGCCATAATGTCATTTTTGGTCGGTAATATTGCCATAGAGATTCGTATTTGATGAGGTATATTAACTACTAGCATACTTATTTTACAATATGAGCTTATAATTTAAAAAATTTAAAACTTAATAGCCCAAATTTTTGTTGTTTAGTTTAATTATTATTTTGCTTCCGAGTCTGCAAGGTAGAGGAAGCATTGTTTTCACTTTCGAAATGAAAAAAAAAATTTTGTTCTCCAAAATCAAAATTTCCACTCACGTTTTGCGTTTCAGAGCCTCCTGAACAAATTTGCTTCCGTGTCTGTCGGTCTGTCTGTCTGTCTGTCCGCATTTCCTTGCCAAACCCATAACTTCCGCAATTTTGATCGGATTTCAATCAAATTTTCAGGAATTGTGTGGGTATGGCTCTAGATGGTCCCCTGTCAGTTGCATTACGATTGAATCAGCGGTACGCTGAGCGCATGCGCGAACGTAATTTCCTTTCCACAGCCATAACTCCCACAATTTTGATCGGATTTCAATCAAATTTTCAGGAATAGTGTGGGTATAGCCCTAGATGGTCCCCTGTCAGTTTCATCACGATTGCATCAGTGGTGCTCCCTGCGAATGCGCGAACGTCATTTTCTTGTTACAGCCACAACTACGTTCATTTTGAATCTGGCACGAGGAAGCTTATGTGCCATTGCATTGGCAGTGTATTTTTCTAGTTAATTTCATTAGGCCCTGTTGATAGGAGAATATGTCTCTTGAAATGTCGGCACATTCTCGTCTTATTTGACCGACCCTCAACAACTTTCCACTCACGGTCAACATCATCATCACCGAATTGTTATTTAGTTATGGGCTTATACAGCATTAGAACAAACAATCACAAACCTGGCGTCATTACGTATCATCGAAATTTGGTGTTAACATTTAATGTTAAACAATTTCAGCGCAGTTTTCACTGATATTTCTACTGATTTTATCATTTCCAAGGAAATTGTTATTCACTTTCTGCAAGGAACGATGGTTTTAGCCGAAAAGCAAAAATTAGTTGAAAATGGAGTGATAATCACAAAACCCCAAAAAATCTTGATACTTCATCTTGGCGATATTTTCCCGGAAGCCAAAAAGCATGTTGATACCCCTTTAAAAGTATCGATATCTTCCCGTTGTGTTGATGTCCTCCTCTTCAAAAGTGTTAGTATCTTCCCGCCCAGCTCCAGTAGAAACTGGAAACAACTGTGGTTTCCGAAGACTGCTTTAATCGTGCTCAATATTTTATCAAAAAAGCACTTTTTTGACTTGGAACTCATATTTTACACAACACGATATAGATAGGGAGTTAGTCGTATGGACATCAAGCACCAATATCATTTTTGAGAAAGTTAAAACTATCAGGTACTCTAATAGCGGTGAACTCAATGAATTCCCCAAGTTTGTATGTTTCGGCTAATAGCACGAGGAGAATCATAATGTTATTATGTGAACCAACTCTAGGGACGTGACGGTCGTTATCGGGAAGGTGGGCCCTGCTGGAAAGTCCTTCAACTTACTCTTTCCAAGTCCGAACCCATCGTACGATAATAGTGAGTGGGCAATGTTTGCTCTCCAATAATCACACCGCCGAGGGCCATGTCCACTACAAATAGTGGGACCAACGGGCTTCTTAGATGCGAATTTGTCTTGTCGCATTAAATAAATAAATTTAATTAAATTAAATTTATTAATTAAATTAAATTTTCCATTGTTCCTCTTCTATTAGGTACATAGTCCTGAAGCGAGTTGAAAATTTGAATTTTTTTTCTAACTGATTTTTCGAGAGATCAAGGAAATTTTCCGACTTTCTGGGAAAACCAGATGAGTTCAGGAAAGTGATTTAAAAGCACTGGGTGAGAATTAATTTAGGGAAGAGTTGTCGTTTTTGTTAAAGAAATTAAACAAATTAAAATAGTTCGTAAATAATATACCAGTAAAATTTACGGTAACCGGAAGAAAAACCCCCGGATAAGAAACTCCGGAAAAAACCCCCGCGATTTGGTAAAAGCGGAAAAAAACTACCGGAGTCAAGAAGTCGAAACTTAATAATCCTTCAAAAGTCCCATTTGGAGGCTCCATAATATGGACGAATATGGTCCCATATTATGGGACTTTTGAAGGATTGGAGCTCCATGAACAGGATTCTTCGTCCAAGAATACCTCGAAAACGACACACCAGTCGACATCATAGCCTAAATCTTTAAAAAAACCTCCCTTGGTCCCTTTTTGGAAATATACATAGGTGTTTTATATCAACAATAATAAAAATACACTGCCAATGCAATGGCACACGAGCTACCTCGTGCCAGGTTCAAATTGAACGTAGTTGTGAAAACAAAAAGAAATTACGTTCGCGCATGCGCTGAGCTTACCGCTGATTCAATCTTAATGAAACAAATTTATAATGCTTTTCATCAATGTTTAAGAAATCCCATTTTAACGAATATGTACGTCAAATATTAAGAGTGTTTGTGAACAGCGAAAAACGTAAAAAGGTAGTTGATGAAATGTATCGATGAATAAATGAATTGGAAGAATTACAATTTTGGTATATTACGCATAGGTACCTTTAAAAATAAATTGTAGACCTACCTGTATATCAACGATAGCTTTTCATAAAAAATCTCTCAAGAAATGGGTTTGGTTGTAAGGGAAGAACACTGATTCACAAATTAGTATACTAGTTTTAGGTATTACTATCCAAAACCATTTAGGTGCTGAAAGATTTAGAATTATGTTCACATTAAAATAAATATAATATAAAAACGCTTCAAATTTTACACAACGGTTCATTATTCTCTGATTTAGGTTACTTGTGCAGAAATTAATTCAGTCTTTTTTTTTTGCAAAATATTTTTTCTCGGGAAATACAACCAAAAAAAAAAAAAAAAAAAAAAAGCTGCAAATTTTACACAAGGGTTTATTATTCTTTGATATACGTTACTTGTGCAGAAATTTAATTCTGTCAATGAAAAAATTAAAAAAAATTTTTTTTTTATATTTCTCAAAAAAATTTTCTTGGATTTTTTGTTCAAAAATGTGTTTTTTTCAAAAACTCTGTATTTTTTACTCGAAAAATATTTAACATCCTGGGATCCTTCAAAAATCCCATTTTTAGCCCCACGAATGCCCTAAACATCGCCCCAGTGAAATCGGATCGTTCCGGGACCCCAAAAAATGGATTCTACGTCCAAAAATACTTCGAAAACGACACCTAACTCGATCCCATAGCTAAAAGCCTTAAAAAAACCCTCCCGTAGCACTATAGCGCTCCACGGCTTTGGGCGATCGGACCTAAAACCTTGCGGGCACAACTAGATGGTAAACCGAGTATTTTCTCAAAATTTCAGATTTAAACAAAAATTCCTACTCCCCAAAACGGCCCGGACGGCGCACGGACATTTCGGATTTAGAATGTAGACCTTTTGAAACGGATAATGTCATATTTTGAGGCCGATCCGAGTCGTCGACCTCCGTCGCGATCACATAGGTGTATCATCCAAGAATAATAGACCAAAAACAGTAACTTTTCTTTGAATTATTTTTAAAATCCATTTTGGCATTAAATTGGTGTTTGGCTTCAAATGTTTGCATGCTGATCCAAGCCAATAAGTGCTTCCTGCATGTTGACTGGAACGGCGTTTAGAACATATCAAACAAACGGGGTGGTTTTTTTTTTTAATTCCAGTTTGATTCTCTCATGCCACTGAGACCCTTAACCTCCACTGTGACTGACGGAAGGTTCTGGTCAGTAGATCCTAAACAATCGAGTCCTCTGTCGGGTCACTGCCACCTACCCCTTCACTCGTGAACCCTTCACAATCGGTGGGACCGAATCCAGTTTTTATAGTCAGAAGCCGTCTTTCCTCGTTGCAACGGGGGTGTTCGACCACACCTGTGCCCCCCGCCACAACCTCCGCCCACTCGAATCACAAAGCCACCTCCTCGTTGAAGGTCACGTCGGGGATGTGGTCCAATGGGGGGGGGGGGGGACTATTCTGACGTTCAACCCCCCTGATTCATCATGATTCACGTAGCTAATCAAATTACGTTAGCTCCGGTATTACGCAGCAAGCGTTTATAATTCTTCGATATAGGTTAATAGTAATTATGATTATCGTATATTATATTATATACGATAATAATAATAATCAATTATAATATAATAATTCCATTTGTAGCCCCATGAAAGCCCCATAGATCCCCGCGGTGAAATCAAATCGTTCTGGAACCCCCAAAAATGGACTCGACTTCCAAAAATATTTTGAAAACGACACCTAACTCGACCTCATAGCCAAATACCTTCAAAAATCCATCCCGTAGCCCCACGTGAAAAAATTCGATTTCAGACTCTAAAATTAAAAAAAAAAAAAAAAAATTAAAATAAAATCCAACTGCCCAAAACGGTTCGGACGGCGGACGGCAATGATTCATGATTTATGATATTAATTTTTTCTTCATTCATACCTATTATGTGTGAAAAGATAAAAATACTTTTTTTTTCTATACAATGTTTGACAGATGTGGGACCTAAACAAAAAACGGATTTTGAGTCCAAAGTTACTCGGAAAACGACACCTCATTTGACCTCCTAGGACCCTTCAAAAACCCCTCCCGAAGCCCCATAGCGCCCCACGGGTTGGGACGATCAGGCTGTAAACCTTGCGGGCACTACTGGATGGTGAGTAATCCAAGTACATAATATTATTTTGTAAAGTTTCAGATCTAAAAAAAAATTAATTCTTACTGCCCATAACGCCTCAGACGGAGGACGGACATTTCGTTTTTTGAATCTAGACATCTAGAAACGTAAAATGTCAAATTTTGAGGCCGATCAAAATTTTCGACCTCCGTCGCGATCACGTACGTCTAATATTCCAAGAATAGTACACCATAATGACATTGTGTTCCAATGGTACCAATTACGTTATTCTTTGTCCCCTAAAAAAAAAAAACGCGATAGCATTGGCTGACTCCCGGTAGTAATATAAAATTAAATTATATATTGAATTTATTTCATGTCGAAATGTTAACCAAACGTCCATGCGCTCGTGTCCCGACAGTTGTGTAGGAACGGTTTTGCAAAAATGTCTCGTTTCACACGCTTTTTTAGAGTTTGAAAACTTCATACCCCATTAATTTAAATTTTAGCGTTCCAAAACATAATTATAGCCTAAACTATTACTGTTGGGAAACGATTCTCGTTTTTGGATTAAAAATCGAGTTAGACGTTTAGCTGCTATCATCCTAGTAAAATTTCTCCATTTTGGTGCTGTCTCGTGGTAGCTAACTTTAGTACCTACTATGAGGGGGACATTCTGCCTTAAAAAAAAAAAGAAAAAAAAAAGTTGCATGTTAACATGTTCAAAATGGGCCCCTAATAGCTCTTAATCTATCTTAATCTGAAAAGGACACGACCAAAAACCGCCGTATCGCCGGAAGGCTTGTACAAATAAAATTTATTGGTGAAAAGATTTATTATTTTTATTTCATTTCATGATACGATGAAAATCTGACCGAATATGTAATGGGGATCAGGAAGTGTTTCAAGTTGGCGGATGATTTTTCTTTGGATTCAAATTGGATGAAGGGTCAGAGTGTGGTAGGGCGTTACTTCTTGTTTACAAGCGCGTTACTTACTGCACCGACCTCTGAAATGAATCAGATCTTTAAATTTACCTATTGGCATACAGTCACGCTGATTTTCAGAGTACCTAATGCCATCACTTTCTGGGTTGGGTTTGCCTGGGCTTGAAAACCAACGAAGGTAATAATTCTCAGGCGTCATGACTTGGTGAACAACCACCAGCCCCGACTGCTCCAAACGTCCCCAAGCAATCAGTATATTATGTTTTGCAAGGGTAGTTTTGCTATAAGAGGGGTCGACTGAGTGGAAGGAGGGTGGGAGCGCAAGAACAGATCCCTCCCTTTGATTGTGTACGGCAAGAAACCTGGGTAGATAAATTAATGTGGGTAGGAAGTTATCTTAGTCGAGGTAGATGGTGGGAGGGGCTTTGTTTTGACCCAGGTAGTAAGTCAAGTCGCGGCCACTATAAATTAGTTCAATTCAGCTTTTCCAAGGCCTCTTCTCCTATGGACAATGGGCCAGTCTGAACTTAGTTCCCTAAACCTCTAACTTCCCGCGACTACTAAGCTTGTAATCACAATAATCCAGCAAAAGGCGTCTCTCCTAAACAATACAGCTCCGAAAGACCATTACACCAACTAAGAGCACTTCGTTTTTCCCACCCCTACGGAAACCGCAAGGGTAATTAGTGGATTTTTATCAGATTTACTGCAACGATGCCCCTCCGAGCTCAAGAAACGTGTTCTTTGAAGACAAATTACACTGGGTTAAAATTTTGGGTACTCCCTTGGCCGATAATCAGGGTTGTTTTAGCTGGATGGTAGTCGTTTAAAAGCCTCAGAAAGGTCTGGGACCTCCACAAATCGAATTTACGCCCACATTGGGCGTAAATCGAATTTACGCCCCCTGTGGGTCTGTGGGTCTGTCGGTCTGTGGGTCTGTCCGCATTTCCTTGTTACAGCCATAATTTCCACAATTTTGAATGAATTTAGCTCAAATTTTGAGGGATTATGCGGATCAGGCTCCTTGAGGTCCCATACGAATTTCATCACAATCGAATCAGCGGTACGCTCTGCGCATGCGCTAACGTGAAATTCTTGAAACAGGCATAACTTTCTCAATTTTGATCGGATTTCAATCAAATTTTCAGGAATTGTGTGCGTATAGCTCTAGATGGTACCCTGTCAGTTTCATCACGATTGAATCAGCGGTACGCTCAGCGCATGCGCGAACGTAATTTCCTTGCCACAGCCATAACTCCTACAATTTTGATCGGATTTCAATCAAATTTTCAGGAATTGTGTGGGTAGCCCTAGATGGTTCCCTATCAGTTCCATCACGATTGAATCAGTGGTACTCCCTGCGCATGCGCGAACGTAATTTTCTTGTTACAGTTGTTACGTTCATTTTGAACTTGGCACAAGGAAGCTCATGTGCCATTGCCTTGGCAGTGTATTTTAATATGAATTGTCCAAAAATTAATTCAGTATTTATATCATTAAATTATAATTTAATATAAATTATAATAGGTAATTGATAATTCCGTTGAAATATTAATTTTACGAAAATTAATTCTGTATTTATATTATTAACTTATATAAAATTTATAGGTAATTTAATATTTAATATTAATTACCTATATAAGAATAAAAATAAATACACTGCCAAGGCAATGGCACATGAGCTTCCTCGTGCCAAGTTCAAAATGAACGTAGTTGTCACTGTAACAAGAAAATTACGTTCGCGCATGCGCAGGGAGTACCACTGATGCAATCGTGATGAAACTGATAGGGGATCATCTAGGGCTATACCCACACAATTCCTGAAAATTTGATTGAAATCCGATCAAAATCGTAGGAGTTATGGCTGTGGCAAGGAAATTACGTTCGCGCATGCGCTGAGCGTACCGCTGATTCTATTGTGATGAAATTCGTATGGGACCTCAAGGAGCCTTATCCGCATAATCCCTCAAAATTTGAGCTAAATTCATTCAAAATTGTGGAACTTATGGCTGCAACAAGGAAATGCGGACAGACCCACAGACCGACAGACACGGAACCAAATTTGTTCAGTAGGCTATGAAACGCAAAATGCGAGTGGAAATTTTAAATTCGGACAACAACAATTTTTTGGCTGCCGAAAGTGAACACAAGGTCTCCGCTGCTTCGCAGACTCGTAACCAAAATTACATAAGAATATGATTCTGTGTTTAGTACAGAATTAGTTTTGGATTATGTTATGAAGAAAAACTTTTTTTAAATTTAGGTACCTATTTAATTAAAATCGTTTTTTCAAAATTACTTGTAAAGTTTGTGGAAGGGAAGTGGAACACGGAAAAATGGATGATGCGTCCAAAATTACTCGGAAAGCGACACCTCATTCGACTTCCCGGCATCCATCAAAAGCCCCATGTGTAGTCCAATGAATGCCCCATAGATCCTCACGGTGAAAACCGATGGTTCTGGACCCAAAGAAATGGATTCTGGGTCCAACAATAATTCGAAAACGATACCCCATTCGACATTAGTAGTCTCTTTTTATCCGGGAAAACCCTACATAAGTGCAGAATAATAAATTACTTATAATATTTCTTTTTATTGGGTAAGTTTGCTCCTAGCAAAATTTTCATCCTTCGACTAGAACACACAGGTATATTATTCCAAGAATAATCAATCAAAACGGGTTCAAGTTTAGGAATTACGTTTAGCTCCGAAACCTTACCAAACGTGTTTTCGTTTATGTCACGTGAGTCTTGATCTTGGTCATCGAATACGCATAACGTCCTCGTTTCTATCAAATTGCGATGGAAGTTTTGCCTTAGCCATTGTCGTGAGCCAATTGTATCCAATGGTACACCCAGGAATTCTCGTTTTCTATGGCGTCTTACAGATGAGGTGTTTAGGGTGAGAAATAACTCCTCTGCTGAGTACTCAGCAGAGGAGTCATTTCTCACCCTAACCACCTCATTGGATTAGACCTCTGCACCGTCGGCACCACACTGCATCTTACAGATATGAAACATAATATTATACTCTATACTGTTGAGATTATACGATTGGGAGGTGGGAAGCTCAGTTTGCGTAGAAAGCTTGGGACAATGGTGGTTGTAAGGCGGCGGCGGAGGGTTAGAGAGAGACAATTGGATGAGATGGAATGATTAATCAAATGGGATAACCCCTTCCTTTGCTCGCCCTCTGCGCTTCTCCTACCAGTTTCGACCCTTTCTCTCAACCACCTGATTGTTCAGGATAATTTTCTTGCGACATACAGCAGTTGATTAGATTAAACTTACCCCGGGCGTCTCTTGCCGAGGATAATTGATTGGACAGCCCTGAGGCTCATCTCTCACCTGAGTAATTTTCCGTACGTTAACAGGAATGTATTTCAGTATGTTAACCAATTTCCTCAGTCAGTAACATAAGTTGGTATCTTGTCTGTGTGTAACGTAGATCTTTCATTAAACCCGTACCATAAGAATTAACCTACATTCAAACTATAATCCAAATAAGTCTTTTCAATTTCTAATGATTAATTTCCACTAATGCTTTCAACTAGTACTTACCTACGTCAAAAATCGTTGTCATTGACGTTAAAACGACCAGATCAGCTGGTGGCAATATAGGCGTATTCATCATTCAGGAAGATATGAGCTGCACTCCCTCTTTAGTTGTTGGAGGGGTGATTCTACTCCGACTCTGGTCTCGCACGATAAGGGCTTACAGATACTTCTTGAGTGATCCCCCCCCCCCCCCCCCCTACCAACTCATTTCATTGCCTCGTCTGGATCTACGTCCTAAAAACGCTGCAAATTTTGCACAAGGGTTTATTATTCTTTCATTTAAACTGTGCAAAAAGTAATCATGTCAGTTAAGTGTTTTTAATTTCATAATATTTATTAAATTAAAATAAGAATTACTCAACAAAAAAATATTTTCTTGAAAAAAAAAAAAAAAAAAAAAAAAGTGTGCGCCCAAAATTACTGGGAAAACGTCACCTCTTTTGACTTCATGAACGCCCCATCGATTCCCACGGTGAAATCTACAGGCTCTGGAACCCAATTACCGTTGATCTTTTCACATAAAATAGATGAAGTATTAAATACTCCAAATTTTGAGGCCTTCAACAGCTCAACGCCTAAAAAACCCGCTCGACTCCATCAGCATCGGCAAGGGGCGTCAATCGGTTCGTTCCGTGCTATTGTACAGTTGAAAGGTGTTTATCATCTTATCTTATGTTTGACTATTGCCCATGCATTATTACGTACAACGTTACAACAACATTGGACATCAAGGAAGTACCTACCTTGTTACAACATTAACAAATCACACTCATGTACAAAATCTACAATTATGTGTTAGAGTAGATGACTTTACTGATATGTGAATAAAGAAGTGAGTAGCAAGGCGTTTTTACACTCGTTGTTATAATTATTTTTTCATCCCCCCTCACTTCCCATCTATACAAAGAAATGTCCTGCTGTTCACTTCTTTATTCACCTACCTGTTCAGTCATCCAATTCTTCTGTTCGTAATTGAACATTTCAATGTTGTTATGTTGTACATTCCATTGTTGATTGGCCCTCAACTTTTTTCTATTAGGTGTCACATTATCCTCGACATTTTCAGCATGCTTAAACTAGCATGATTAATGCATGATTAAACTAGCTTAGAGAGGGGTGCCTGAAGTGAAAGTAACGACACCACTCCGTAGAAATAGAAGATAGCTGCTAGGTATTTCTTCCACACCATCCCTCTGATGGCGGTCCGTCATCCCCATCATGGACTATCTTGGAAGGAGCCTGGAAGGTCAAGATCGGGGAGAGCCATCTCCTCCAAGCTTTGCGAGTGTAAAGTCAAGAGTCAAAATAACCTCAACATTGTCGATTTGGGGGGGGGGGGGTCTTATACTTCGAAACTAAGCATTTCTCATGGAAACACGCTATTAGCAAAATGAAAGGAAACAAAATTTCCTTCAAAATGCATATACCTACCAGAGTTGAAGATTGGAACAATAGTAAGGCCGCTAGAGCGCGCTGAAAAAACAAACAAAAAACAACTTTTTCGCTATCTACCTCTATTTACCAAAACCTAGTAAAACCACAGTTTCACTTACAAGTAAGTTTAAGCCTTTTTTTTTAATGCACAACATAATATAATATTATGTTGTGCATAAAAAAAAATTATATAGTGAAATGATATGTAGGGTTCTTTCATAAAAAGTTATGGCCAATATGGCCTGGTTAATTTACTCAACTTTTACTTACCGCAAACTACAAATTTAGCGTCATGTCTCTAAACCAAAATACTTGAGTACCTCAGTAGATATTGTTCCGTGAAAGAGGTCCGCAAGCCAAAAAGTTTGTGAAGCCCTGCTCTAAATAATATCCTGACTCGGAATTTACCAGAATTTCTGAGGTGCTTTTGTATAACGGAATAATCCTCTTTTATAGTGGAAATTATTTTATTTTCATTCCTTGATGGTAACACCATTAATCGCCGAAAATTTGACGTTGCTTCAGTTGGTCGACGCCTGCAACGACCGAAATACTATTTCAGAGTATGATTTCTAAAATTCTGACAGAATACCCTCCCTCTATCGGTCCTCAACCACCCTAGAGACGACTCGGACTCAACTTGCCCGTTCACGCAAGGAGGTGAAATGGGCATAATGAAAAGGAGGGTTAAAGGAGCGGCTTTCCACTGTAATAGCGACTATATTTCCACTATATTTGCATAGCCCATGATAATGTTACATGTTGAGGAAGAAATCTCCCACCCTCATGCCCAATTAACCAAGTATGAATGCTATAGTGAATGTATGTGCACAATTACATGGGGGTTGCAGGACTGTCGCGAAGTGTATGTGAGGGGTGTTACTACGCCCTCCCTTCTTCCTTCATCTCGGAACTCGCTCGGCCCAACGTTTCACTCTCATCTCTAATGAGGTTCAGCTAGACCCGTCGTTTACCCATTCTGTCGTTTCAGCGCGTTCACAAAATTTGTTTATTTAATAAACTCTTCGCAAACGTTGATACGAAGTCCTAGGATGCATGGAGGTCTGGGGGTTTGACGTTTCGCTCATCGATTCAAAAGTGAAAGGTAGCGGTACCTAGGTATTTTATTGATATAACATTAACTTTCGGATAATTTATACTTATCAAAGAATAATATACCCTTTCTTAAATTTTGCACTTTTTTTTTTTTAATTGACATAGTATTACATTTGCACAGTTCATTCGACGAATAGGTAATACACGCTTTCTAAAAATTTACTTTTTCTTACTATTCAATCCCACGAGTCGGTATCAAAATACAGAAATCAGGCACAAATATACGTTTTATTTATGTAACGACTCAATCAAATACATCGCGAATAAAGGTCTTTTATTCGTCGAATGGATGGCGTTAATGGTTTCCTCCTGTGCGTTAGCTTCAGCTTCATAAAATAGCTAGTAAACCAGAATTCTTTGAAGGCAGAAAGTTCTACCCGTGCTAGGAATTACTCGTTCGGTCGAGCCGTTTCACCTAATTAATAAAGGATAATCAATGCCTAATCAGGAAAACTTCATCGAAAGAGGATGAGGTAAAGTGAAAGGTTAATGGGTGAACGAAGGATGTGGGGAGAAAAGGACCAAAGGCGTAGAGGGTTTAGAGAAGGGTTGGGAAGGTAAGGATATTGGACGGGCACGATCTATAATGAAACACTAACGTAATCACTCGGCATTTGATGGGAGAGCGCTCTAGAGCTCCGCCCCCCGCTCATCAGCTCCCCCCTCCTCGATAGTAATTACAGCCCATTCTACTTGGACCATGTCTTCTCTTTCCACTCAATGGGCCCTATTACGCCATAGTCCTTGATTGCCCGCCTTCCCCCAACCGTCCTTCCTCTTTCGCCAGACTTCTCTTTTACCTTTGCCCCGCCAGGGGGTGTTCCGATCCAGGGAGAAATTGGCCATAAACCACCACTCCTAATTAGGATGACCTCCGTGCCCAACCTATCTATAACTAACAATCTTGCCTAGGATATTGTCCTTTTACCAGAGTCATCTAAAGGTAGCGTCACTAAAACAGACCCTTTGCAACGACCACTTACGCCTGTGCTTCCTACCATTAAATAGGCAGTATCGTCAAGAACGACGTCAACCCCTCGTAGATAAGATGCATTTTCTTTCTGTCTCAATCTCTCGAGCAGAACATGGCCGACTGTATAGTGTATAGTGTGTACCCCATTCATTACTCTGCTATACCTACGTTTTTTTTTGTTTTTTTTTTTTGTGTGCATAAATTGTGCAAAAATTCTTTGCTAGTAAAAAATTATTTGAAATAATTCAAAGAGGCTACAAATTAGGCTCTCCACGAATGTTGTGTGAGCGGTTTTAAAAAAAGTAGGTAACTTTTTATGTCTAATCCATATTTCGGCGTTCCAGATCTGTCTGAACACTCTAAAGAATAGAAAGATACAGTTTTATTTACAAATTTTCGATGAGTTCCTCATAGAGTTTTTGCTCTATTAATATTATAAAATTACAATTTAATAGTAAAAAAATAATTCTGTCAATAAAAATCTTCAAATTGAGAAAGTTAGTTTGATATTATCAAAGAATAATAAACCTTTGTGTGACATTTGTACCTTTTTGCTTCCGAGTCTGCACGTCAGAGGAAGCATTGTTTTCCCTTTCGAAATGAAAAAAAAATTTTGTTCTCCAAAATAAAAACTTCCACACACGTTTTGCGTTTCAGAGCCTCCTGAACAAATTTGGTTCCGTGTCTGTCTGTCTGTCCGCATTTCCTTGCCACACCCATAACTTCCACAATTTTGATAGTATTTCAATCAAATTTTCAGGAGTTGTGTGGGTATAGCCCTAGATGGTCCCCTGTCAGTTTCATCAGTCCGCAGGCGCAAACGTGTGATTCCTTGTTACAGCCATAACTTCCTCAATGTTGATCCGATTTCAGTCAAATTTTCAGGGATTGTGTGGGTACGGCCACTTCCACTTGAGGTTCCAAATGAATTTTACGAGGATTGAATCAGCGGAACACGTTGCGTGGGCGCAAAATGGTGATTCGGGTCATCCTCAGCAACATGGAAGAAATTGATTATTAGGATGGTTTGTTTACGCAGTCATCGATTTTTTAAAAATCTCTAGTCAAAATTCCAAGCGGTTAGAGATCCAAAGAATGAGGTGCAGTGTCGTTCACAGCAATGGAACTCGAAGCAGTACCGCACTGCCACTATATGTAGGTAGATGTAAACTAATAGGTAGCCACTATAATATAGTGTGTACATATTATGTAGGTAGATGCCACTAATGTAAAAATGTTCAAAATCTGCTAAAATCTCTCCGGTTCACCCTTGGACGTTGAAATTTGAGAAGGAGTACATGAGACGATTGAAATGACTGGTATTCTCCTGGTAAGCTGAGTGAGCTAAAATTTATCTCAAGGGGGCGGGGGGGGGGGGGGGGGGGGGGGGGGGGGGCTAAAATCTTGCTCCAGTTAGTGAGCTAACAGCCATAACTTGTGCCCTATTGATGAAAAATTTCGTTCAACATTTCATACAATATCCGAGGAAGCTATGGGCCTGGTCCCACTTGGCAGTGAATTTTTTTTTTTTTTTTTTTTTTTTTTTTTAGGTGCTACACTTTTACTATGGGGATATAAGTCCTTGTTAGAGTCCGCCTTTTCTCAATATGTTTTCCATCTATCTACCTGTTGGGTATTTCATGAGGGTTGAAATTAAAAAATACGTAGTCTGGTGATCATGACACAAAGTTCAAGTTTACGCTAGGCCTTAATCAACATGAAAAATAATTTTATTCCGAACGAATGAAATTGGGTAAAACTTGTAAAACAACGACGCAAATTTGTATTACGTCCCAAAAAATGACCACTGTTCCCTAGCTTTTCAAAGCTGAAAGCAATAGTGATATTTTCCACTTGAATTCAGGTAATTGTTTTCACCAATTTGATTTGAACAATGGTCACACCGATTTTAACGGAAATTCCATCTTGATCGACTTCGTTGCTCTATTGAAGGAACGTGCGGGTGGAGGGATAAATATGAGATGGAAGCGAATCAAGGTACAGGTCAAACTGAGTGGAAACTAGGAACGGTTGGGTTCCTTTGTGCTTCAAATTCGTTGAATGCCTTTCCTGATGCTGAACGACGAAAATCGTGGGATCAAGATCAAACGTCTTCTCTCTCGCCAAACGTCCTCTCCTGTTCGGTACCTAGTTTACCATGTCCAGGTGGCAGGTACCTACCTAATCGAACTGCATACTTCATGACTTCCATTCACGTTTCACTTCTTCATTCCCACAGATTTTCAATAGCAGCTTATATAAATAATATTTTATAAATTCTGTGTTTGCTTCATGCAGAAAAACTTAATGTGTATCTCGTTTAAAAAATAAGCTCAAGATGCCCAACTAGGAATGGGTAGGTACTACCTACATCGGAAATCATCGCTCAAAGAATACTTCAAAAGGAACGTTTCTAATAAATCATTTTCTTAATAGATCTTCATCTTCCTTCATTATCAATAAAAATATCGAAACGCTGATAGTAGATCATTTATGAAGCTAATTGAAACAAAATTGTTTAGTTCTAAAAGCCTTCCAGTAGACATTGAAGCTGATTAAATGTTTTTATTTTACATTAAAAAAATAACGACGCATGCTTGAATAATATTCAATATATTATATTGAAATTTTTCAAATAGCATTCATGAGTACGTTTCTAATCAAATTTGAAAGAAAAAAATTGGTGAACACTCACACTGGCCCTTTGATAAATACCCTTAAGAAACTCATGAGAACTTGTCATTGCCGTTCTCGAATGAAATACGGACTACGGCTGAAGTTCATTAGTAAAGGAGTTTCGCAGCCCACGAATCGACTATCCACAATAATTGAACAAAGCGTTGAATCGTAGGTACTAACAGACTTCTGATTGTGGAGGCGATCTGTCTACAGCCCTTGAGATATCTACTGGGAGACTATAGTTGAACCAGTAGTGTTTGTACGCTTAGAACCTGGCAATTTAGCTGTGTTACGCCAGTTACGCCAGTTACGCCAGACCAGATGAATGAGGAGTACAGCTGTTCTGCCTCATATGTGACCTTTGGCCCCTGGCGTCTCCGAAATGGGAGTAGGGAGTACCTATGCAACTACATCCCTACTACTTGTACCTACCAATGCGAGATGAGTGAGGGCTTACTTTTGATGAAATTTTTTAACCTTAGTCCAACCATTCTTAAGCTATGTCCAAAGTAAAATAATAATGATCTGTGTCACACAGACTGTGTGTAATTAGGAATGGAAACGTCCGACGCGTCTTGATTATTGACATATTATGTCTTTTGGCTGGGGGTCATGACAAAATAAGCGTGATCGTGATCAAAAAAATGTAATAGGTAACTAAGTTGTTTACTGCTTAGTTGTTTTCGTGGATATTAAACTATCCTATTTACGAGTAATAGCATAGGCCCTTTTCGTGACTAGGTGATACGTTACTAATCACGCTACTCAAGTCCAGAAAATGAGGAAGTAATTTTTTCTTAGCAATTAACAAACAACAACAAATAATTGCCAAAAGACATATCTATGCATGAGTTTTTTCCCTGCAAGCGGTACAAATTTCCTTGGTTTTTTTTAGTTGTGACTGTTTCTCTGATCGAAGGCCGTAAAATTGGCCTGCATAAGTCAAAATAGAGCAGTTTTCACGAACGAATTTAAAATCTATGCAAACAGTCGAGGTGCAAGAATATTAAAATTACTCATCCCCAAGCGACTTTCCTGTGAAATTCCGCTACTTTCCCTGTCGGAATCATTTACCAAGGATTCAATAGAAGTCCCAAATCAATATTTTTTTATCGATAGAAGGCGTCCAAATATTACTGAAAATGGGGTTAAAACACAAACTGCAAGTTCGTACGAATTTATTTAAAATTTAATTAATGGAAAAATTGCAATTTGAATTTTGGCGGAAACCCGAGGTCAGCTCCTATTGGTCGACGAGTTGGACACCATTAAAAAACTAAAAACTGAAGGATCGAAGGATCACGAATAAGTTGAGTCAATACGCAAGGTCACATTCATCACAAAGCGAACACGGTTATTTTCGCGTTACCTACTCCAGTGTCACTAGTTCCAACCACCAAGAAAATCAAGAAAAAATTTGAAAATCGACCTGCACTCTGGTGTCTTTGATTGGAAAACGCAACCGGTGTAGGTGACGTCACCTACGCTGGTTTTTGAATCGGCCAGAACAACTTAAGATGAACTACATACGTGGAAGACTTTTTGTCACAAAAATGATGTATTTTCACCTTTTTGATTTCTAATAACATGGTACAGGATGATTTAACCCGAAATTCGGGTGCATTTCCATTCCTAATTCAAAATTCTAGTTTTTGGGTTTACTCCTTCCAATAATGTGTTCAACGCTTTTTTGAACGTTCCACAATTTGTTGTGTTTCATGATCTGTAAATCTCCAAACTGCTACGTCCGCCGTCAGCCGCCGGTTTTCGAAGTATTTTGAAGTAACTATATAATAACTGTTATTAGGTAGTCAGTTATTATCCCCATCGTCTATTCCATCGGATGAGTCTGAGACTCTCATCACTGTTACGGTAGTCTAAGACCCATCCAATGACTCAAAAGAGAATCTGATGAATGAGGCTATTGAAGAACTCTGACCAGGAGGTCGAAGAGGTGTCGTTTTCGAAGTTTTGGACATACAATCAATTTTCGGGGGTCCATTATCTTTCTTATCATTGTAGGTAAACTGTTTTTTATAATGATAGTATTTTTTTTTAGCCTCAACAATAAAAACTTTTCGTCCAGCCGGGTGAGATTTTTATGCCGGCTACGCCATTCTACTTTCTTTTTTTTTTTTTTCATATCTTGACGCTTTACCATGGTGTTGCATTTCATGTTCAGGGGAGTCATTATTATTTTCATAATCTTTTCGGAATAATAGAAATAAATGCAAGTCTATTTAGAGGTTTTCTTTTTCAATAAAATTATTGAACTAATGCACCTCTGTTGGGATGGATAACGATTATGACATTTAAATGTCATCATTGGTTCTAATACAGAATACCCACAATCGCTTGTAGGTACTCTTGATTGATAGGCGACGAGCGACTCTTATTGCTTTCTCAGTGAGAAGGTGACATCACCGTGAATTAGAGATACAGCTTCTAACATCAAGATGTGTTGTAATTATGCATTGTTTGTCGCCTCTATTATCGCACAGCGGTATAACTTGCCTCCCCCCCCCCCCCCCCCCTCACGGTACGTATCCTATGCATTAACTTGAGCGTTCCGAGACGGGACTCTAATTGCCATGTCTACTATTGATGTTCAATTCCGTTGACAGTTTCTCTCCTAACTGTGGTGTATTAATACGTTTGCTTCGACCTCACCTCTCTGGGTCCTGCCCCTTCCACTGCTTCGTGGCTCCTTTTCGCTTCATCAATAATTCATAGGTTGTGCCGGAGGGTGGCCCTAACTCGTCTTCACCTATTCAAGCATAGAATTCCACATCACTGAAAATTTAATTACTCTGCAAAGGAGCCCGAGGCAATCCGCTTGCTCTATAAAATTCAAAACGGTCGGGGCCCACTGTGGCACGGTAGTCGTGTGTTCTGTTTGGAGTGTTCTTCCGAATAGGCATTTCTACGTCGATTTGAAACAATTATGGCGAGTAATGATTATTTTGCACCTTCAGTCGTTTCAATTCTACCATGACGTATCCAATGACAGCTCTTTCAACCGGCATCCTGGTGAAGAAGTTTCACTCAACAGCTATAAAAAGCGTCAAGTCATTCGTGCTCATTAACAATCTCGAAAGGTTGTGGAGTATTTGAGTGCTTAATTACAATCTCGATTACAAAAACCCCATTATCTTCTTGTATGTAAGTGGTTCATGAGTTTGTTCGAGTACGTTCGTCCTGCTTGACATGTTCAACCCTAGTTCTCGCCTTCAACAAATAGCAATAGCTCTCAATGAATGAGGACGACTGAAGAGCTTTTGTCAAAAGTAAATGAGACTTGGGCCCGCAGACTGCCCGAGGGTCCAAGTGACATTACGTTAATCGAGCGACGGCGACGGCGACGAGGGTGTAGCAGCGGGGGTGTTGAAAAGGAGGTTTCGCGCTAATGCGACTCGGGCCCCAGGTTGGCAAACATTGCCGATTCTTGGGAGTTGCCACGAGTTAAGTTGAAGGTAGAGGAAACCTCATGTTTGATTTGGTCTACTTCAAAGCTACGGCCAAGATCGTGTTAATCAAGTGCTATTTGTTCAGTCTTGTAATTACACGCATTCCTGATCATCTACCGACCAGCTCTTGACGGTACTTCTCGGTTCTCTTCTTCCTTTGATCTGGTGAGGTAAGAATGGGACGTATTTTGGATTCGATTCAATTCTAAACGCCCTCATCTCTGCACAACTATTCTTGGAATTATCCCTTTGATATGGTGAATATTAGAACATGTGTTATTTTAGTGGTATACCACTGATACTATAGTACTGGCCCCAGAACCTACAAAAACCCCTCCCGTAGCCCCTTTTTAGCCCCACGGGTTTGAACGATCGGGCTGAAAACCTTGCAGCTACAACTAAATAGCGATCAAAGTATTTTGTCAACTCGCACAGGTGTGAATAAGCGTGCCAATCAGGCGCGACTCGTGAAGGAGGCAGCGTCGCAACTGCACCCCCTCGATGCAGAAGGGCGAGAGGGGGGCTACGTATTACCTACCTAATTAGTTACCTACCTAAAAATGAATCAAAACTCGGCTCGAAAATCTACGTAAGTTCTTGTAGACCTTACATAGTTCGCGGAACGTCTGAAAAGCCTGTGTTGATAGTGCAATGATAACGGGAGCACTGCCCTTCTTGAGACGATTTTTTTGCATGGACCTTATGGAACAACGAACTAAGTGTGAAGCCAGAAATGTCGAAATGTGGGGCAGTTCTGGGCACTGCGCACACCCTTCCTTCTCACCGTTCACCAGATGTTAAATCACCTCCACAATCAGTGTTGGCAGTCTTCGTTCATGGGCAGGGAATTTTCGTTTGTAATGAGGGACTTATTCAGGATCTAATCTGTCCCAAATCATGGAAAAAATAGGGGCTTACTTTTGAAATATTTTGAAAACTTTTTGGTGTTGCTATATTACTTTGTACGGTATGAAATCATAAAATTTCGATCGACCAAGGTTTCTGATTTTTTCAGTTTTCCCACAAAGGTATTTTTTACCAGAAGCTACACAAGTTGAGGGGATGGCATCCGGGGTTTAGTGTGCTTCCATGTTTTCTGGGAAGTGTTTTCTGAACTGGTGATCTGCGTTTGTCTCATTTATAAGTTTTTTATTCGTTCGTTTCATTCGATCGTTTCATTGTTCATTTCATAAAGCGTTTGTTGGATAACTCTATTGATTTCATCTTGAGGGAGTTTTCCCGTTTAGGCGTGAGTGATAAGTGTGACATTCGCGACATGGGACGGCCAACCTCACCTTTACCAGGTTTGCAGCGTGTACCCAGGAAATGAAAGGAAACTGGTAATAGTTAATTGGAATTTTTAAACAAACAAATAAATAAATAAATAATGAACTATAGCAAATCTTGATAGTAGGTACTTTTTATCTGTGTTGGGTTCAATAATATTTTCATAAAATATTATCACGAATCCGTGACTGCACCCCCTTGTTCTACCATCACCAGTCGCGCCTGGTGCCAATGGTTGCTCAGCGATATTGTGAGCTCATTTTAGATTTTATTATTCTTGGAATAAAACACCTATATAATCGCGACGCAGGTCGACGACTCGGATCGGCCTCAAAATTTGACATTATCCGTTTCAAGAGGTCTAGATTCCAAAACAAAAATGGCCGTCCGCCGTCCGAGCCGTTTTGGGAAGTAGGAATTTTTTTAAAAATCTGAAATTTTGACAAAATACTTACTTTGTTTACTATCTAGTTGTGCCCGCAAGGTTTTCAGCCCGATCGCCATTACCCGTGAAGCTATGGGCTATGGGAGGGGCTTTTAGCTATGAGATCGAGTAGGTGTCGTCTTAGAAGTATTTTTGGGCGTAGAATCCACTTTTGGAGGTCCCGGAACGATTCGATTTCACTGTGGCGATCTATAGGGCTTTCATGGGGCTAAAAATGGGATTTTTGAAGGATCCCAGGACGTTTAATATTTTTCGAGTAAAAACAAAGAATTTTTGAAGAAAAACAAATTTTTGTTGAAAAAAAAAAAAAAAAAAAAATTCCAAAAAATACCTTTTTTCCAAAATTTTTTTATTGACAGAATTAAATTTTTGCACGAGTAACCTATATCAAAGAATAATAAACTCTTGTGTGAAATTTGCAGCGTTTTCATTCTTTTTTGAGGAATTTGGTACCAATATCTCAGAAAACTATCGGCCTATCGAGAACAATACAGAAATTGATGGATATAATCACCAGGAGGCAAGGAAAACCTTAAGAATGAGACTAACTTTGCTTACCAAAATCAGAAGAACCGGAGGGCAGCCGGACACCTTTTACTTTCAATGAACACTGGAGAAAAACTAAGATCTGTGATGTTACAAAACTGGAACTATTGTGTGCAGGGTGGTTTGCAGTTTTGATTGCAAGGATCAAAGGATCAGAAATCTGGATCATATCCTCATTTATAAGAAGAAAAGTTCATCAAAACTTTTTCTGCCTTAATATGTAAACCTACCATTTGCATATTTTAAATGCACCATCAAACTTTCTTATGTAATGCCCCTCAGAAAATCGATTAACTATCTTCATTAAAAAAGTGTATGCATTTTTTTTAAATTTTATTTAAATTTTTTTAAATTTTTTTTAACCTCTCTCTCTTCTCAGGAGGTCACCACCTGCTAGAAGAAGTAGTAAAATACAGCTACTGATACATCAGGTATGATCAAAAGTCTTGTACACGGCGTACATAGAAATGTTGATTATTAATTCTCGGCCACAATTTATACATAATATGTATTCATAATATTATTCACTTTCTTGCTTGGAATTTTAGTCTTCTGTGATCAATGAAGGTTCATTCACTTTGCAACGGATCTTGGTGTGCGGGCGGCAGGTTTGGTTGATGGAAATCAATCAGCAAGCTAACAAGCGAGAGGGAGAAGTAGGAACCGAGGGACAGCCAAATCAAATTGGCACCTACCGCCTCGGGGTCAAAACATGCCTTTGAGTGGTGAAGGAATGTGAGTTGATATGGTCGAAGCACGGCACGGCTAGTAGGTTTAGGGCCGGTTTATCGAGTTTCCTCCTATGTATCGGACCGATACTGGTCCGATTTCTATAGGACCCATAACGTCTGTCCGTTCGTTAACGGACCCATATAGGGCCGATAACTCTTCTTTGGCCTGTTTATCAATCACTTAACAACCAATAGCTGTTACAGGTAACCTACAGTAGGTCGATGGGCTATCGAATCAAAGAGAAGTACCTAATGCTGCAGAATGCGAATAGAACGGACATGTAAAATGTATTGAACAACCACACATTACTGATTCAATATATCCACCATATTATGGTGTGGAAGATATAATATATATATTATAATATATAGATATATCTTCGCAGAGTCTGCACAAGGGATGCAATTAGGGATGGGGAAAAAAAACGCGAAACAGTTTCGACGAAACAGTTTCACGAGAAGAAACGTTGAAACAGTTTCACTTAATCTGGAATAGTAGCTGTTTCAAAAAAACGAGTAAATGAACGAAATGAAAAGAAACCCCCTTAGAAAACGAAACGGTCGCAACCGCTTGAGCTGAGGAGAACAAGAAGCAGTCTGAGGCGCGACGAAACCGTTTTGGTTTCTGTTTCTGTTATTGTTGTGCAAGCCTGCTTCAGTTCTTTCGAAACGCATTGACGCTGAAACTGTTATTTTGAAACAGTTTCCCCGAAACAGTTTCATTCTACGAAAAAACTGTTTCGTTTCATTTCTTAAAAGAAACCGAAACGCCCATCCCTAGATGCAATATCGGTAGCCAACAATCGATTTCGGCAATCGATTTTCAATCGAAGGCTCTTAATCGATTATACTAATTAATCGGACCTAAAACACACTCGACGACTTCGATCGGCCTCAAAATTTGACATTATCCGTTTCAGGAGGTCTAGATTCCAAACACGAAATGTCCGTCCGCCGTCCGGGCCGTTATAGGCGGTAGGCTTTTTTTTTTTTTTTTAATCTGAAATTTTGACGAAATACTTGGTTTAGTATCTAGTTGTGCCCGCAAGGGTTTCAGCCCGATCGCCCAAACCAGTGGGGCGCTATGGGTCTAAAATGGGGCTGCGGGAGGGGTTTATTGAAGGCTTTTGGTTATGGGATCGAGTTAGGTATCGTTTTCTTAGTATTTTTGGAGGTCTCGGAACGATCAGATTTCACTGTGGGAATCTATAAGGCTTTCATGGTGTTCCAAATGGAATTTTCGAAGGATCCCAGGAGGTCAAATATTTTCCGAGTAAAAAAAAAATTTGTGAATAAAAACAAATTTTTGAAAAAAATAAAATTGTTTTGCCAACATTTTTCTTATTGACACAGATTTAATTTTCGCACAATTAAGTAACCTATAGGTTAGTAACCTATAGATATCAAAGAAAAATAAACCCTTGTGTAAAATTTGCAGCGTTTTTAACTGCACACAACAAACTGCAAACAACCTCTGCCCACTACTGTCCGACAGATCTTATTCGTCACTGGTCATGATCAGATAATATCTGATTTTATATTATAAAATAATAGCATAGAAAAATCTATATCTTTTTAAGTTTCTTTATCTGAGGATGCCTTGTCATGATACGTTTAATGCGGTAACAGACAAATTATATTTTAATGTAATACTGGATCGTTCAAATATTCAAGAACACCAACATTTTTAAAACTGCCCGGTTTATTTCAGGCCTCAAATTATCCGCTGAAGAACGTGAAGAACAATAAGCGTTCTGAGCCCACTACAGTTCCACCTAGAACGCAATTCCAGGCCTTGCTCGACTAACAGGAATCGGTCAACCTCTAATTTAATCATTGCAGATTAAGCGTACGCTGGTATATACAATCAGAGGAGAAATCAAATCAAATTGTCAATCAAACTCTCTTGGAGCATAACGTTCAATAATGCCGAAGGCGGTCTTGTTTAATAATCTCGTAAGACTGTACCTACTGGGGGTGTGGAGTGTTAAGCTGTCTCCAATTAGCGTGCGGAAGCAAACCTGACTGCATGAACACGATTGGGGGCGAGCTCGTCAATTATTGCGTGACGTTTGGTACATTCGATCAACAATTTATTGTATTTATTATCGAGCCACAGGCAGGCCTCATAGTAGCAATTATGAATCGATTATTGCTGACCCCACTACAGCCAATTGCTAGTCTTAAATATGCTTGTTAATAGGAAACTTCTGCAACGTCTTTGATGATTGTTATTGTTCAGGACTTGGATACCGAGCGGTCAAAACCAGTTCGCGATGATGATGCGTGAGATGCTGGGAATCTCCCATAACCCCGTGACCCTCAAGACCTGCTCGACCACTTCGATCGCAGCATCACCCTTTTTTCTATCACCTGGTTCTTTTCCAGTCAGCTAACAGAATCCTCGCCGTGTGGACCCCATATTCACCCCTAAGAAGTTATTCTTGATGAGGGAACACATATCCCCCTACGTGGTTTTTGGAGAAGTCTGAAGACCCGCAATCCGGAGTTTATAAGGTAGGCTCCAAAAAAGGCATAGGTACTGTCTTGGATTTTCCTTGTTGTCGAGAACCTTTGTGATTCCCTCTAGAGTAATCGTGAATAGGTATTGCTGTTTATTTGTAACTGTCAAAAATGAACAATTCCGACGTTGAAGGCAACAACGCCGGCCGTTCCGACATGCATTGTATTACGAATAGAGACGTCGCGTTCGTTACTTTTATTTTTCATTTGATTACCCTTATTTCTTGTTTTTTGTGAATTTTATTTTCTTGTTCAATGACGGTTACCCCAAAAAATGTTCTCACTTTATGAAGTAAACGGTGGCGTTTATTCTACCGACAAATTTAAATTTATAATGATATTTTATTATGATGATCAGTTTTAGGGTGAGTGGTATAGAAAAGGTTGGTATCTACAAGGTACTTACTTATTAAATAAATTATGTTTACTATTATACAAGTTATAATATAAGGTTCATTATTGTTGTTGTTAATTATTTAGGTAGGTAGTTATTTGAATTAATAACAAATGAATGAATTAATTAATAATTTTCAAGTATTAATTGTTAATTCATGATTAACGTTTATTTTGGCATTTAGACCCTTTGCACACAAAAGGCTTCAATTAAAAAAAAAATTTTCTAAAAATTTTTTCATTGACGCAGAATTGAATTTCTGCACAAGTATCGCGCGATATAGGCGCCTATATCAAATAATAATATACCCAAGTGTAACATTTGCTGCTTTTTTTTTTTTTTTCATGTTTTACTTTTTGTTTTCTGTCTAGTCTTTTTGACCTTAAATGTACCGAGTTACTTTTAATGCTGTGAAATTTGTTTTTGAAACACTTTTTATGCGTTGGTTAATACTTTGAATGATTTAAAACATAATTGTTTTTACTACATAATATAATATATTTTATTAGGTATGTAGTAAGTATCTGTAAACTAAGAACATTATTCTTAGTTTTCAGATATAAAGATGTTAAACTTAACCCAAATAGATGGTAATAACTTTTAACGACACAGTACTTTTTTCTAGTCATCATGTGTTCAAATGAAGTGCCTTTCTGTTCTTTGTAGTTTTAGGTCTGCCCTTTGTTGGAAATAAATCCCCCATTACCGCGGATTCTTGCATTCTACTTCGTCCTTGTGATAGCAGCAGTGTTGTCATTCTAAAATGAGCAAAATGAAGTATTTTTTCAGAAAAACAGCGGATATCCGGATATATTGAACGGAAGATATCCGACGGTTTCCGGATGATTGATATTCATCCGATCGGATCTCCGATATCCGGATATCAATTTTGGTTTTCCATCCCAATCCTGGAATACCCCAACTTCGCCCAAATTAGTGCCGCACGCGCAAATTCCTAACAGTTGATACTGGGACCTCGAGTACCTTTCTTTTCAGTTAACCATCTGTACTAAAAAATACTCGGTTTACCATCTAGTTGTGCCCGCAAGGTTTTCAGCCCGATCGCCCAAACCCGTGGGGCTCTGTGGGGCTAACGGTGCTACGGGAGGGATTTTTAAAGGTTTTCGGCCGTGGGGTCGAGTATGGTAGCGTTTTTTGGGGGTCCCAGAAGTTCTGGGCCAGAACGATCCGATTTCACCGTGAGGATCAATGGGGCAATGAGGTGGTTAGACCTCTGCACCGCAATTGAAATAAGGTGTCGTTTGCCGAGTAATTTTGGTTGTAATAAATTTTTCGAGGTCCCAAATCTGTCCAAACATTGTACAGATTTTTTTTAATTTTTAAAAAATATTTCCTTAATTGACAAAGAATTAAATTTCGCACATTTTACCTATAAACGAATAATAAACCCTTGTAAAAAATTTGCAGCTTTTTTTAAATTTATATTTTTTTAATAGCATTTATTCAGAATAGAAAACGCATACTTGCATTCGCAAAAAACTTCATAAAAATATAACAAACATTCGTGAACAATACACAGAAAACGTTCTCATAATATGAAACATTCTCATATTATGTGTGTGTGCGGTGGGGGGGGGGGGGGGGGTCCCCTCTTTATGTTGGGAAACTTGTCCTGAGGGGAGTCGCTTTCACCCACTGAGTGGGTCCCACTCAGTAATTTTAGTTAATTTAACTTATTCACTAGATAAATTATATAATCAACTATTAAACTAACTCAAATTTAATGTTAAAATCACATTAGCAAATTTTGCTAATAACATCACATACCTAAACTACGGAAAAATTCATCAAGTATCAACGTCCTAATAAGAATAAAAACTTGAGCAAAATGTGTAGGGATACGAACCATCTTTATTTCATTCGGATGGTCATTTAACACTTTTACTTCCTTATAAGAAAATAAGTGTTGGCCTGGACAAAAAGAGAGTTTCAGAGTCATATTATTATAATAATCAAGCTCATACCTATAGGTATATATACCTATATATAGGTGATCGCGTATGGCCACAAATCCTTTCGTACTGTGTTATTAATATGGACAAATAAAGTTTTTCTGTACAATACTACAGTACCTACTTCATCAATCAAAGTGAAGGTTGGTAGTCGGTAATCATTCCTTTGCAAACCCAAATACCCTTAAGAATGAAATAGTAAAATGTACGCTCGTCTTCAGAAATTTCAGCTATTATTCATATCATCTCTATTTTCCCCTCATCACTAGCGAAACTCATCACTAATTTTCCACTATTCTTACATGAACTCTTCAGCAACACAGGATTTGTGATGTCTCTATCAATGATTCGTCAATTAACTTATTGATGATTTTCGAAGGCGAGCCACGTGTATGGCCCTCCATTCACATAATGGTTATTTTAGATGGTTTCCAGCCGGGAATTTTTCCCACTCAACGGAGGAAAAAATATCTTCCGCAAGACTGAGGGGATCATAAAATGATCATATTCAGAAAAACGAATGCGTGTGTTATCATAATATGATTATATAATAGAAAATATATTATATTTTCTACTGATATTATCCTCTCAGTAAAAAAATGAAAGTACCTAATCTTCAGAATGGGCACAGGTAAAAACCTGCTCACAATTTTATATCTACTTGGTACGTTCTCAGGTGTTCAGTTGTAACTGCTTTGGGACCCTGATTATAGGTTTCATAGATCAAGTGAACAATTCCGCCGCATCGCTATTTTTTAGTGTTTACCAACTATCCGGAACTAGGAGTTCTATTACTAGTAGTTCTGACTAGATGTAATTATTGAGAGGACCTATTGGATGAAACCCCGCAGAACAAATTTATGACGAGAGTTTCAGTGTTGGGCGCTGGACGAGCAGTGATTGCTTAGCTCGTCTGTAGGTGAAATCCTCTGGGGTGAATTGACGTAGCTTCAAATAACGACACATATTCAACCAGGGTTTCTAATTAATTCCAGAAAATTACTTCATTTTCTCTCGTTGAAATAAAATTGAATGTTGGGTGGGGATGTTGGGGCTAGATGAGCTGAAGATGGCAATGAAGGGAGGGGAATAGAGGAGTAGAAAGGCCGAAGGTAAGAGGGGGGTGGGGGCAGATGAGGGAAAGGAGAAAGGGGAAGGGTCTAATTCAAGTTGTTGGTAATACCATTAAGAAGTTAAGGGGGTTGGATCATTTGGGCGCAGGCTCCGTTGCCCGGGCAACCCCCACCAGGGCAAGAAAATCAGAAATTTCTTACAAATAAGACGCTGGTATTGATTCGGGTTGAAGAGGGTTAGAAGGGTTGCGATGAAGGGACGGGGTGGGAAGGTCTTCTAGAGCGCAAGACTAGGGAGCTCTGCCTCGACAATTCCTGCAAAAGGCGACGTCTGGAACTCCTCCCTTAGGCTTGACCCCCCCCCCCCCCCATTACCACCCTTATCCCCATCACCTTTCCTACAACCACACACCCACCACTTTACACCCCCAACCACTACAATTCTCTCAGACGTCGGTCGATTCCACCGAGAGCTGAGGAAAACTTAACGTTGTTTGTTCTGTGAAAGAATAAATTATTTTTATTGGACGTTGAACTGAGTAACATTTTTTCTTACGCAACGGATTTCCGTTAGATTTATCATACTCGAACGAGAGATATTGTTCCTGTATTTTTTTAAAGAAATTTTCTCTCAACACCCCTGTGTTGTGGACTATGTGGGAAAATCTGTCCTCACACAGCTGCTATGATAAGGCAAATAAATGCAACCCACGAGTGGCCAAAGCGTAGAAGACAATGGTCATCCTTCAAGGGAGCAGCTTTGGATTCCATCGAACTAAGTAGCTCGATCAGTGACTAATGAGGTTCACATTCCACCGATGAGACCGATGTTTACCCCTCGTATGTGTATTCCACCGGTCCATTGTTCACGTTCTTGTCAACCTTAAGTTGCTCTAAAAGACGTACAAAGGTAAAATTTACCTATAATAATAATAACAATAAATAACAATAAAAAATAAAATAAATGAACAATGAGAAAAATATAATATATTTAAATTATTATATAAAATATAATACCTATATGTATTAAAATATTATTTTAAAAAAAGCCAAGGTCATGGCACAGAAATTTTCTCGTGATCATCTCGACATGACATTGTCACCATTAAAATTGTAGGAGACCAGACACGACCAATTGCCATACTCATGACCATAAAATTCCGGGCAACCAAAAATTAAAAAGCATGAGAAGAACTCATACTATGGGTACTTGTATTGGTTATTTTTTTCCCATGTTTTATCATCTTTTAAGTACTAACTAATTTCCTCATAAGCCCTGATGAAGGCAGTACATTAGCCGAAAGCTCGGTGCTAGAGGATATGTTTGAGTTTCTTTTGACCTAATGCCCGATACATTAAAAACTAGAAGAGTCCTTACCTGCACGATCCCTGAAAATCTGACAAACATCCGTTCGAAATTGACGGATTTTATGACTGTAACATGAATATTACGTTCGCGCATGCGCAGGCAGTACCGCTGATGCAATCATGATGAATGTCACATGGGACGTCACGTGACCTTGCCCGCATCATCCCTGAAAATCTGACCGAAATCCATTCGAAATTGACGGAGTTTTGACTGTAACAAAAATTACGTTGGCGCATGCGACGGGCGTACCGCTGTATCAATCGTGATGAAACTGCTAGGGAACCATCCCCCTATACCCACACAATTCCTGAAAATTTGATTGAAATCCGATCAAAATTGTTGAAGTTATGGCTGTGGCAAGGAAATGTGGACGGACGGACAGACACGGAACCAAATTTATTCAGGAGGCCCCCAAACGCAAAACGCGAGTGGAAATTTTGACTTTGGAGAACAAACATCTTTTTCATTTCAAAAGTGAATACCTGCCTTGCAGAGTCGGAAGCAATAAATAAATTGCAATATTGATAACTTGAATTGGTCAAGAATATGTATATACCTACAGGTATGTTGGTATACAACGGTTTGCATGTTTATTTCCAGATATGCATACGTTCAACTGAACACCGACGGAAAAGCGCGCGTTTTTAGGACGTCCGCTGCCAAGAGACGTCACGAATTTCTTTCGTCCCAAGTGAATCATTACAATAGGTACTGGCCAACTACCCAGAGAAGAATTCATAAAAAGTCCCCACAAAAGGTTAATACGTCCGACGACACCTCACTCGACCCCCCCGTCAACCGCCCTTCACAAACTCCGCATAGGATCTTTTAAAAAAACACCATCGAGCTCCACGGAAGGGATCTCTCGGGCTAAAAACCTTGCTCACGCTATTTAGATGAGTGTGAAGTATTTGGGCGAAACCACAGAAAAATAAGAAAACCACATCATGGATGGCATATTCTGATAGATAATAAGTTCCGAACGAGTTTTCCTATTCGGCGAGATATGTTTAATGTTGTCTTGGGATGATGATGTTGACCGTTTCAATGAATGTGGGTGGAAAATTGTTGAGGGTCGATCAAATAAGACGAGTATGTGCCGACGTTTCAAGAGATATATTCTTCTATCATCGGGATATCAGTATATATGATCAACAGGATATGAGTATATATGATCGATCTCAAAATTTAATGTCATTGTAATCATTTAATGACAATGATATTAAATGAACTTTGTACGACAACGACTGTGCACCACGTGTGCTGCTCTTGTCCCTGATGATAATTATTATTTTAAATAGATTATACATATATCTTGAAACGTCGGCCCGTTCTCGCCTTATTTGACCGATCCACAACATTTTTCCACCCACATTTATTGTTGTCCATTCGAAATACTTATAGTTCGGAAGGAGAAGATTAAATCTTCTACTTCCGAACTTGAGTATCTTCTGATTCCTTAGAGTCTTCATGTCGTGTAAATTTCATTTTTGTTGCTTAACTCTAAAAATTTAAGCAGCTCTTAACGCTAAAAAGTTGGAATCTTCTTAAATTCGATCTCCGATACATCTTTAGATTATAAGTTACATTTAGAAATGTAAATTAACCTCGGGAAGAGGATGTTCGTTGCATTGATTTTTTTTTCCAATATTTTTTAATGACACAGAATTAATTTTTGCAAGATTAACCTATATCGAAGAATAATAACCCCTTGTGTAAAATTTGCAGCGTTAAAAAAATTCTGCTAAGGTCCTTGACAACAAACGTACGAGTATTAATTTCAACTCCATCACCGCTGAGAGTCCTCCGTAGGGAGAGACGGTAAAGGCAAGGAGACGGTATTGTTCCCTGTATAATTTATGTGGTAGCCCTGCAGTGGCGTGGCTCTTGCCAGAAAAGCCTCACCCTCTTCCCTGGCTGTGTGGTTACCATGGCGAAATTAATCTACTAAGCAGCAGGAAAATGTCTCAGGTTCCCTCGTGGCATGTTTATTCTAGGATGCCCCTTCTCCAGAATGAAACGTAATTCACACGAGGGGTTTCGTTAATTTACTCTGCCTCGCACGCTTCATCGAATTGAAAAATTCAGATTTCCACAAGGGGTTACATCCTTGTTGCTAGATTATTTATCAATGTTTAACCCACTGTCGTTCCGTAGATTGTCAAGTTTCTCCAAACACTGATGTAAACAACAAAACTAAGTCTTGAGCACAGTGGGTGGCAGTGAAAGCACTTGATAATCTTATCAATAAAACCCTGCTGCAAGCTTCTCCTTTAGATTTCGCGCTTTTATCTAACATTCCTAAGGCAGAATGACCAACCATTGTGAATATCAGATGCACCTTCCGTTTAGTCAAATTTTCAAAATTTGAAAATGTTTTGATGATTTAATCAAACTGAACGAATTATTGATTTAATTTTATACAAATCAAAATTCAATCGGCCTGCCATCAAAAATGCTATTCAATGAACGTATGTTTCCTATCTAATGCTATTTGACGTTTTTTCTCCCAATTCCACGACTTTTACAAAATATTCGTTTCTTAGAACTTGCCGATATTGAAAAAAAAAAAAGAAAAAAAAAAGAGAGAGTGAGAGAGAGTGATATGGTATGTGATATGGCCATGCGGAGCGCTGGGATTGGCGATCCAGTCATCATTGCAAATCTACATCTGTGTCAGCATTCGACATTTCTCGCACCGTCATATGGAAGACATGAGAGTGTTAAAAGAAAAGGTGAGTTAGTTCACATCATAATAATTCGATTTACAAGGATCCCATCACGTATTCATTGTGCGAGAATTTTTGTTGTACCTAATCAATAGAAAGAAATTATAAATAATAATTTATTGTTAAATTTATCAAAAGTTCAGGGCTATAAGTGCAATAATTACACTTTAAAAAAACGAATTTACTGCAGTAGGTAGCTGCATTTTTCTTGAAAATTCAATTTATTCATTCATTCGGTTATAGGAAATCACCTACACGGACGAGGCGGGTCGTGGTACACTCCCGCCTGAACTCGTCGAACTATTTGGGCATGCAATTACGCGTGAATCAATGGAACGCCCTATTTACCATACCACAAATTCAGCAGGCTATTCATCAGAATCTGATGATGTCCTTTCAGACCGTATGTGGGCTAGTGTTCAAGATATTCTCGACTCTTTCAACCGCTCAGCCGCGGAGCCATCTGATGAAGCAAGACTTGGTGCAAATCCCGAAGCCGACAATTTAATTTCGGGTGATTTGTCTGGCCTTTTCGAAACAACTAATACCGACTGTCCTTTGGATTCATCAATCCAAACAGTTGAAAGAGACCCTGACAGAAATGTAAATATGTCACCAGCTACCTGGCGAACACCTAACGTACAATCGAAGCCTCCAGAGTTTCTCAGCCGCCATTTTGGTGCGAATCCCTCAACTAAAGCATGGGCCAAGAAAGAGGCTAAGATGAAGCGAATGAGAGGTGAAGGCTACATTGGGTACATGAAAGAACTCAACACCAACTTCATGCGGCAAAACGTTCCCAGAGCTGCCAGAAAAATTGGACCTCTATGCACCACTCGCTCATGCGTCAATGAATGTCATCAAATTGAAGAGTACGACAGAATCATCATTTTTACTCACTTCTGGCGGGATATGAACTGGGCTGAGAAGAGAGCTTACGTATGTTCTCTTATTGACGCTCATGAACCGAAACACGTGATTCTTCATAGTCTGGGTCAAGTCAAGGGGAAGATGACAAGGTATTCCTACTATCTCTTAATTGATAATAAAAAGCGACTAGTTTGCAAAAGAACGTTTCTAAACACTTTTGGGATAAAACCATCAATGTTAAGGAGTTGGTTGGATAAATATAGAGATAAGCATGTGTACCAGAGATTTCATTTTAATTGAATCGCGTGAACGAGGAAGAGTAATTTGGAAATTATCGTGATTTGTACACAGTTATCGTGAGAAACGCCCCATTAGCAAGTTCACGGGTTTCATGAAAATGGCAATTGAGTTTTGTACTGTAAATCACATTTATTTACGTCCTGTTATTGCAAATAATTACAATTTGAATGTTATTTTCAAGTTTCAAAAGATTTTAAAAGGTTATTTGAGTCATTTACCAGGAGATTCCTTTCTATTCACTGAATATTTTATACATAATTTCATCTCATAGACTAAATTTTACGACATTTAGTGATGTAATTGAGTGATAAGACATTGCTACACTACTTTTCAAGGTTTTTATTTGATATTACTTAAATTATAAACTGGTTTATATTGCAGTTTTCAGTTGTTATTTTTCAACCTGAATTTCGTTGCTTATTTTGTTTAATTTTTTTCTCATTACTGCTTAATTTTTCAGTGAATAAACTGTGTTTTCAGAACGGGAGTGAAAAATTTTGTTCGGCATCGAAATCACGTCTTGTTGATCTTTCACTTTTCGTGATAGAATTAAAAAGTTCAAAGTACGTCCACCGTCCACGGCGTTTTGATTAGTAGGTACTTTCTTTTACCTGAAACTCAGTTCTTTTATTTGTTGCTCTACCGAGTTACAAAGGGGCTGCAGGTTGGGTTTTTGAAGGACTCAAGTAGAAGATAATGTGGGTGTCGTTTTTGGATTTTTTTTTTTTTTTTTTTTTTGGAGCGAAATCTGCTGGGGCTTTTTGTAGCTAGTGGTACAAAAGGGCTGTTAAAGTAATATCATGGGGTACAGCGTGGGGTCGTATGAGGTGTTGCTTTCGTAGTAATTTTGGAGGTAAAATCCATTTAGAGGTCCCTGATGGATAAAAATGCTGTACTGTGATCGTTTGGAACTGGAGAAACAAATTCAATCTTTAAAACGGAAATTCGCGGTTGCCTGAGCTGCTCTTTGTTCAAGTTATGGCATGCGAGGTTGATTATGTCAAGTTGATAAGATATAGTATAATGTTATTCTCCTATCATCAGGGCAAAAAGGCGTAGCGGTAAGAGCATAAACGAAGTGGACAGACGTTGTCATACAATAATACCATATTATGTTAAACTTTTCATTGCATTATAATATTATTATATTATTACAATACATAGTTTTGAAAGACATATATAACACAAATTTTGTAAGAAACGACTCTCCGCTTCGTTTGTGCTCTTGTAAAAAACATAACTCTTGAATCGTCAGTACATTCTTCTCCTTATTTGATTATAACTAAGACAGATTTGGATTCCTAGGTGGCGCATTGACCAAAAACTGGTGTTTGCTGACGTTTATTAAGTAGGACCTAATGGACCAATGAATAGCTCTCTTTCTTTTTTCCTCGCTCATCAACTCGCAATATTGATATTCTAGATTCAACATTGAAGAACTGCTTATTAAGCAATTCTTCAATGTGGAATCTATAATACCTATCTGCCCAATTTCATCATCATATCTCACTTCTTTCGTGAATCACTCTTACAATATATTTAGTATACCCCTTAGGCATACAATGCATTAAGTATACTAAAATTTAATATTTAACGCTACACACCAAACCTTGCTTGAGGCCCTTAGACAGCGGACCCACTATTTTATGAGGATCATGATATGAGAAAAATCTTCTTTTTTTTTGTTACCAAGACCACTTTTCGCTCATAGTGTAGTATTCAGGTCATGCCAGGAGCTGTGTGCCAGGATAACAGGGCTGAGTAACTTGTGTGTACTTAGTTTTGAACTAGGCTCCGGTGGACTATGCCTTGTCTTTAGGGGTTACCAGAGGATAGTAAGTACCTAACGATAATTAGGTCGATCTAAGGCGAACTTATCACGTCTGAACGTCTCAAAGTTGGAAGAGTCGGCTTGAGGTGATTAATTCAGTCGAGTTCTCCGCGAGAGGTATTAGGTAGTTCTCCGACGAAGGACACTCTGATGAGTATCTACATAATATGTACCTACATAATTTTGCAAAGAAAAAAAAAAATCAAATACCTAATTTTTAAACAAATCTAACTAGTCAATCTTAATTTGGACTTTCTCCTAGAAGGTAATTTCCTTCTTCTGGTTTTAATTTTATAGTGTTCATCAAACTATTATAGTTTAGTACAATACTAAACTTGTTAAAATAGTAATTTTTTGCGTAAACCTGCGGCAACGAATTTGGTGGAACTTTTTTCTGCAGGTAACAACTCGTCTGCAGGTAAAAAACTACTGGTAAAAACTTGTCTGTAGACGGATAGAGCCTTTATTAATTATACAGATACGTTTATATATATGCATAATACATATCTAGCTTAGCAACCAAGTTATTTTCAGGTTACAGGGTAAAAAATGCGGATTTTGAAGGTTTTTCGCTTTGCACACTTGACTAGGTGTTTACGACCCTAACATGTGGGTATTTTCGCAATCTGCGTGAAATTTTACGAAGGAATCCGCCATAATAAGAGTTTTATCATCTCACCCCTGCTATCGATGATCTGTGTGGCGGCTTAAAAATCTAAATCACGATTCCAAGGGATTCCCAGGGAGAATTTAATCAGGCCGTAACTTCTCTTCAGCTCTTTTACTGTAGATCCCTACGTTTTGAAAGCATGTCAGCTTCCATCATCAAGGCATCTAGCAACAATACAACCAGGCATTAGGCTACATCCCCATTTTAACCTAAAATTTATCACCTAGTTTGTACCGACTCACAGGCACTTACTTCATCAGTCACAGGCACACATCGTCGTCAACAAGGAACTGCCACTAGGACATCTCACAAACAGCAGATGGAAACAGGACACCTGTCATGTGCAATTTCAAAACGTTAATTTTACATATTAAACTTTATATACCAGAGGAAAACGAACGCCACCTACCAAGGGAAAATTTCAGCTCGACGATAACAATTCGACATATTACAACGGGGGAAAAATTTGACTAGATTAATAGGAACATTCTTATAGGTAGGCTGAGCTTTAAAATTAAAAAAAAAAATATTTTTTTTTTTTTTTCACGTCGCTAAATTTTAAAGGAACACGCCATCTCTAGCAAGTCCGCCCTATTTAGGAGTTTGGAAGTAACCAAGTCGTTGTAGTAATTGAAGAATATCCTTCGAAACATTTCGAAGCATACCAGCCATCCGAACTAGTAATGCCCAAAATACTGTGTTAAGCAAGAATCCACCAGAATGGTTCAATCACGTGATTTTGTGATAAAGAAAAGTGAATGGGTAGTTAACCTCACGGGTAGTGAAGTCCCTGATGATATTCTTGAATACAGCACGAAGTTTAACAAGATCAGTTTTGTTAATGATAAGGCTGTGGAGCGACTTGTTACCGAATGTGAGTATAACCTTCAGAACCTAGACGTCTCAGAACATGATAAGGACCTCATCCGTAACCAGATAGTTAATATTGCTTCTAACAACAAAAATAGGCATAATTTATAAAGAAGATATCTGTAGAAAACCCGAAAGATATTTGTAGAAAACTCGCACAAAGGATTAATAAATTGGATAAAAAGCACTAAACTATTTTTTTTAAATAGGTAACCCTAACATTCTAGTTGTAAAAGCGGATAAAACACATGAAGTCGTTATAATAACCAGAAATCAATACAATCAGAAACTTGGGGATTTGATTAGTAACAAAGCAGAGTTCCGTAAGCAACGATCTGACCCTACCAATGAAATAAACAAAAAAGTCATTAAATTAGTTGATAAATTAATTACAAATTAAAAGTGATATAACGAAAAAGGAAAAATCTAAGTTTGTAAATATTCATGGGCAGTCGCCTAGTATAACTGGTCTTGTTAGGTTACATAAATATGATAATCCTGTTAGAGGTATTATTACCTAATGGTTGTAATAGCGTCACGACCCGAATCTCAATGATGTAGGTATAAAAAGTATTTGGAAAGTTTTTGCAATAATAACGTTTACGATGTGAAAAATGCCCTTCACCTGAAGAAAAAGCTGGAAAAAGTTGAAATAGGTAGTAATGCGACAGTGTGTACATCCTAATCACATGGATGTGATTAGGATGTACCCGTCAATCCCGTTAGATGTTGCATAATATGCAAAATCGTATATTATACGATTATAAAAGCTAATTGGAATATGGAAATGACTTAAAAGTACTAAACCAAAAATTGTTTGTCTATTTGAATAATAATGGTAAAGTGATGTGTAAGCTTGTCATGTGCAATGAAGTCTTGCGAGTAACAGTTTTATTAAAAATTTATTGAATAATGCCTACCATCGCCAAGTAATAGGTGTGTCCACCATGGCTGTTAAGGCTGTAAAAGAGTTGATTCCTTATCTATCTGATACCATCCTAACCTCGTTCGATTTTAAATTGAGGCGTGTTCCTTTTTAATTTAGCGACGTGAATTTTTTTTTTTTTTTTAAATTTTAAAGCTCAACCTACCTATAAGAATGTTCCTATTAATCTAGTCAAATTCCCCCCCCCCCCCCCCCCCGTTGTAATATGGCGAATTGTTACCGTCGAGCTGAAATTTACCCTTGGTAGGTGGCGTTCGTTTTCCTCTGGTATATAAAGTTTAATAGGTAGGTATGTAAAATTAACGTTTCAAAATTGCACATGACAGGTGCCCTGTTTCCATCTGCTGTTGGTGAGATGTCCTAGTGGCAGTTCCTTGTTGACGACGATGTGTGTAGCATCGAGATTTATGACTGATGAAGTAAGTGCCTGTGAGTACAAACTAGGTGATACATTTTAGGTTAAAGTAGGAATGTAGCCTAATGCCTGGTTGTATTGTTGCTAGATGCCCTGATGATGGAAGCTGACATGCTTTCGAAAGGTAAAAAAAAAAAAAAAAAAAAAAAAAAACGGGATCTACAGGAAAAGAGCTGAAGAGAAATTACGGCCTGTTTAAATTCTCCCTGGGAATCCCTTGGAACCGTGATTACGAAATATGGAGGCCAACAAAGATTATAAATCTAAAAAATCTACTGTTTGGTATCATTTAATAATCGTATTCGAAGAGAACCATAAGGACCTCCACTCTAAAGGACAAACTTTGAAAACAAAAGCTCTGCTTGAAGGTTCAGGGTTAGGGAGCATTAACCTATATTTAAATCAGAGGAAAGGTCTCAGGTATGTGTGTGAGTAGGTTTATGTGGGTGGGCGGAGTGATCATGGGTGTACGAGGACTGTTGTCGGGAGGGGAGTCTGCAACACAACTCACATATTCCTCTCTCTTTCTCTGCACTCTTCCTCTAGGCTTGTCCTAATGAATGGAGAAAAGAGGGTAGAATCTACCCCTCCGTCCTTTCCTGGACGAGGTACAGCCGGCCTTTTGCGCGCGCACCGAAAATACAAGTTACAACCGACAGCCACGCACACAACCACCCCCGCAGACTCGTGAAGTCATTCCCTCACACGAACTCACATCCTAGGCCTTCCCCCCACACATTCTTTGTAACCATGTTAACTCCCTTGCATCACCATGACCTCGGATAACCCGGCTTTCTCTCTTTTTTTCCGAACATCGTTATCCTCGCTACCTCTCGCCTCGATTTGTAAATTCGCCCCATTTCCTCGTTACAGCCAAACCCAAATGCACAAGTACACGTTTCCATCATGTCTACATTTTTATTATTATAATATTAGGGTATATAGTTATAATAAATACATAACTATTACCTATTTATAAATAGGTAATAGTTACGTATTTTATAAAATAAATTTATTTTTTCAAATATCACCGACTCAAGTATTTTAACTTAATTTGTATCAATAAATTATTAATGATTATAATGTTAATGATTATCTTATCAAAGATTTACGAAATAAATATAATATTAACTTTAAAATTATTAAAGTTAATATTTACGGCATTTGATGATTTATTTCGATAAATTTTGATGTGATAATGGTTCATTCACTTAAAGTAATGGTCTTAAATTGGTAAGTATTTTGTATCAATGGGAAAAAACTATAAATAGGATTTTAAAAGTTATACTGGGCTATGGGGGTGAGAGGTTCATTTTGGAAAGCCGTTATTGGTCTCTCCACTTCCTCCAACAATGGCCCCTCCCTCGACTCACTGGCCAAAACTCATCAAAACCTCAACTTAAGCCCCTAAAAAGCCCCAGTTGTGGTGCGGTTCAACTGAAAACCTTTGTAGGAACTAAGACGTGTTTTGTCAGTATTAAAACGCTGCAAATTTTACACAAGGGTTTATAATAATTATATACCCTAGTACATAGTATAATAATTATACTATTGTATTATTATTTATAAAAGTATTATTATTTTTTATTTATTATTTCTCTCTTCAAAGAATAATAAACCCTAGTGGAAAATTATTTATAATTATACTATAGTATTATTATTTCCCTATAGGGAAATTATCAATGGAAAATTATCAACCTATACTTTTATCATGTAAAACTATAGGTTACTAGTTTTTATATTTATTATAAAAACTAGTAACCTATAGTTTTATATGATATAGGTTACTAGTGCAAAAATTTAGTTCTGTCAATAAAAAAATTGTTGGATTTTTTTTTTTTTTTTTTTCAAAAATGTTTTTTCTTCAATTCTTGGTTTTTTTACTCGAAAAATATTTGACCTCCTGGGATCCTTCATAAATCCCATTTGCAGGCCCATGAAAGCCCTATAGATCGCCACAGTGAAATCGGATCGTTCCGGGACCCCCAAAAATGGATTCTACGTCCTAAAATACTTCGAAAACGACACCTAACTCGATCCCATAGCTAAAAGCCTTAAAAAAAAAACCCTCCCACAGGCCCTTTTTAGCCCCATAGCGCCCCACGGGTTTGGGCGATCGGACTGAAAACCTTGCGAGCACAACTAGATGGTAAACCGAGTATTTTGTCAAAATTTCAGATTTTTTTAAAAATGCCCAAAATGGCTTGGACGGCGGACGGACATTTGGTTTTCGGAATCTTCAAATCTTCAAAAGTTATAGGTACGACGTCAAACGTCAAACGGACGGAACCGGACGGACGGACGGAATCTTCAAACGTTATATTGACAAGATTTAGGCCGTCCTATCACATCATACGACTTAGTCAAGAATCACCACACATTAGTGAGAAATGACACATTTGAGTCGCATTGTAATTTTCGACCGCCGCGGCGGTCCGTGACAAAAACATAGTTTGGCAATAATAGCTAACAGCAGCGCAAAACAATAATAATATTATGAGGACAATAATATAAGGACCAAACGTATGCACTTTTTGCTGGAATAATTTCGATATTCTGGCCACCAGTGTTGGGCAGTATTGAGTCCATACGTTCCAATAATGTAACTCTAATTGAAACAATGATAATTATTGTTGAACACTAATAATTATAGTGAAATTATGTCTTGAACTCTAGGAAGTCGAACCCATCGTTCCGGGGCCCGTCAGTATTGGATGTACACATTGTAAACTTGAGAGACAATAATAATAATAATTATTATTGACGCAGATCTGACATTTCGAGGTGAAATTTTCAGAGCAATCTCGGGAGATGGAAATGCTGAATATTCTAGAAGTTGTGAATAATGGTAAAACGTAAAACGTGATTCTGGGAATGTGATACGGTCGATGTTCCCTCTCCCAATCTTCTGAATTTGTAACGACAACCATGGTTCGATCCGTTATCACAGTTTCAGCATAATATTATTACGGATATAGTTTGACGTACTAAGACAAGAGGTAGCATTAAATTTTGTTGTATATTGGCGTTGAAGATAGGTTTGACCGACGAACGGAAAGGGTGGTGAGGGCCCGAAGGGGTTTGATCGATAGTCGGGTCCTTACGTTCAACCTTCTTCAGGCCTCCAGATTCCCCTTCGCCTCCTTGCTCCGTTCTGTGGAATTGGAAAGCTGGATGTGTGGGCGGTCAGCTGAAAAACGAAATAACGGCGGCGTGCTGGTATTTTATCATACGTACGGAAATGGGAGGTATGAGCCAATAAAAAACCATTCATAGAGACGGCGACCTGTTCCGCTGTACCTGACCGGAATAGGATGTGCTAGTTATTCGGATTATTTTCGAAATTCGGGGTTTCTGCCAGCTGAGACGATTAGTGATAATGTCTTTACTTTACCTATTTGTATTCCGATGTTCCCTAAAGTACACTAACACCTTTTCACCATTGATCCACACCGCTACCTTCTCCAGCCAAGTCCATCTCTATCACTCACACAACTTAGTCTTACCCCTCATCCGCTTTCGCAACTCCAATGCCCTCTCACTCGTTGCTTTATCCTTTCGTCCTCCACCCTTTCAAAGGCCCTTTCTCTGCCCAAGACCCCCCGCCCCTCCCCACCACATCCTGGATCCACGGCCTCCTCCACCGCCACCCGATGGCCAGCTTGGAACTAAACAATGGAGACCGTCGCTCCTTGGGCTTCATCATGGACGAGGCCGACCTTTATCCAATGCCAGGCCCTGCTGGAGATGTTCCAATCAGATGCGAATGAACTTGCTCTTAGGAGGCGCTTTGTGTTAACCGATAAATTGGAACCTCTTGTGTGGCATGTACTACCGTCTTCCCTTTCCATCATTTAGAACAATTATTGTTCGTACAGCCCACCCACTGACGCACTCAATATTTAAAAGTGGCCTAGAAATTCATACCAAATCTACGACCATTTACCAGTTTACGTTCAAGTATAGGCTGATGAAATACTTGATGATATCATACATTTTCCTTGATATCAGCTATACTAACGAACATGTTATTTGTTTTAGGGACAGCGAAGCTGTGATACCAGCGTGATGGATTTGTACCAAACATCTACCGTCCAAGGCATGCAAACTGTACCTTGTTCACATCAAGAAGTTATACAGATATTCTGATTTGATTGTGACACTTCGTTACGTGATGGATAACGAATTTAACGTTGGTTAAATTAGAGGTTATTTGAAATCTACATAATGTAATATAAATACTGTTATGGGGTTAGCGGAGGTCATAGTGTAAACTCAAATTTTGTTCATTGAGTTATTCATTAAAATTGAAGTATTAAACAAGTACTCTTAACTTCCATTTTACAAAACATTGAGTTCAAGAGCTCAAATTTGTGTTTCTTGTGTAGGTACGTTATATATATTTTCAGGTAGAATGGGATTAATCACAATTATTGTGATTATTAGCCATATCTTCCTTGTAATTTTGTATTAGGCTGTGTCAACCAAAACTGATGTACTCCACTGTGTTGTTTAGTTCCCTCCCTACCTGGAATCCCAATACTCATCATTGTAGCTGTCGAAAGTGGTAAGTAGAAAATTTAATGTTTTCATGAAAAAAAACTAAAGGTGATAAGGTGATAAAATATTTTTCATTTTTGTTTTTCTCAAAATCCAATCATGGAAAGTGTGGAGCTACTTGACGAATTTTCCGCGAGAAAAAGTTGAAACCTGAGAAAAACATAAAACAATGATTCAAAAATGCGGTAGGCGTTGCAATTAACTTTTCCGCTTTAAAAATCTTACAAATCATCCTCACGTTGGGGAATTTTTTTATGGATCTCGGATTCGAACCTTGCGGAAGTAAGTAAAACGGGACGTTTAATAATAGTGTTATTTAATAATACCACACGAAGATTATTTTCATTTGAATGGCATAAATGGTTCACCTATTTGTCAGAATGTTTCAAATTAGGAAGACGTCAAAGAACTGCCCATAACTTAACCAACGGATTTTTTTTATTTTTTCACCAGTGACATATGAGAAAGAGGGTGTGGGGGGGGGGGGGGGGGCAGCAGCCTAGACCATTTAAAACAACCTGTTATCTGAATAATGACGAATTACATGAATTGTTACGCATTCTTATTGTTCACAAAATTGTATACTACTGTTATGGAAGAACGTTCCGTACAATATAATTACGTGACAAGTAATTAATAGTATTATTTATTTTGTATAATTTACTTGTCACCTACTTAATTACTTTGTATGTAACGTTCTTCCATAACAATAGGTACCCTATAAAGTTCAATGTTGTGCACCATAAGAACGCGTAGGTACCTAACAGTTGATGTAATTCGTCATTATTTAGCGAACACGTTGTTTTAAATGGTCTGGGCTGCTGCACACTCACACTCTCATACCGAGCTGTCTCTGGTTAAAACAAAACAAACAAATCTAATCTGTAATTGGTCAACTGTTATCACTTGACAGCCTCACGCCCTCCCAATCCAGAGTTTGAGCGGCACCACCGAGATACATCGGTGGTATCTCGGTGGTGCCGGTTTGAGCCATGTCTGAAACATGCTTTCAAACAATACTTATCACCGCAAATTTGTCACTTCTTTTAGAAATTTTAATGAATAGATTTGTTGTAGCACATTTAGGGCCTATCTTGTTTTTCAGCATGTCGAATTCAGAAAATACCATGGGCCACGGAACATCAATATATGAAATGAACCCAAAAATTTGACAATTTCGCCATATATACTACTTCTATTAATCAAAGTAATCCATTATCAAGCGCATTCATCAAGCAATTAAATTCCTCAACTTGAGTATTTCGTATTCGTTCATGATGGACAAGTGAGAAGACTTCTGACTTAGTCAGAAACAGTTAGTGCAGATTAAATAAAGCGTTGTATTTAAATATGTACATGGAGCGTATTATACAGAATGAGCGAGTAACGGTTTCCAACAACAACCGAGGCCACGGATGAGTGGGGCGGCAAACCAGCGACATCGACTTGGCGACACGACAGGTATCCATCTATATACTTATCATATAAAGAAGTCCTCTGAAAGGGGCTACATGCTTCTTATATGACAGAATGAAGCATGCATCGGACAAGATTTTCGAGAGTGCAGAACCCAAACAGAATAAGTGATGTATACCTAATAGGTAGACAATTTCAGGACATTCTGACATGATGTCCAACTATACAAAATCACGATTAAGACGGAAAAGATGACATCGATCCGTGATGTTGGTCATAGTTGAAGAACACAGGGGAAGCATGGTGTTTGTCCAATTTTGTCGAAAATTGAGATGAGAACGCTATCTGTTGCAGATTTGAAGTACCTACGAACGAATGGTGATAGTACTAAAGGGACGGTGCTGTCGTGCGTTTTTACAAGAAGCATAATATGCTTCTTCTTATTACATCCTATACCGGGGAAGAATGGTTCCATCCCGCGCGCCCGAATGTAGGAAAAAACTTCCCCATTTCTGACTTGCTGGGAAAATTCTTCCCCAGCCAAAACGTCACCACGGAAAAAACCCGAACGAGAATCGGCCACAAAGACGCTGTTGAGAATGTTCTGAAGTATGTAAGGTGACAATCGCCTGGTTAGAGGCTTTGTTGATAATTTTTATCTAGCGACGAATGGTCCTTTGCCCTAACAATAGGAGATATGTAAGCTGTGAGGAATGATGAGATCGGATTATTGGATTATCGGATTATATATTGGAAGCAGAAACAATTGAAAGATGGTGTTAGATGGGCCTGCGTTAAAAGAGACTCGCTGCAAGTAAGTATTGTTGATAATAGATAGAGAAGTTGTTATAGTTTGGTTGTTTATAGTTTATGTTCAAGTTGTTATATAGAGTTTTCACGTTTTATTCCAGCGTAGAGGTGCAGTAAAAACAAGGGACGAGTTGGGCCAAACTATGGGCGTATTTTCGAAGGCATCCACATGCTTCAAGTCTAAAGCCCTGACAGCCTGGGGAGCAGCCAGACCAATTATTGTACTGGTATTGTAGTATTATACTGGTGAGAGGTAAATGTCAGAGTTGGGATGCTGCGGAGCGCCTCTTTGACTCTTTGGTTGAATCGGTGCTCCTCTACACGGCAGAGGTCTGGGGTCTAAGATACCTGGAAGAAATGGAAAAGGTGCAGACGAGGTTCGTTCGAAGTGTCATGCTGCTCCCGAAAGGAACGCCTGGATACCTCCTGAGTTTGGAAACTGGAAGAACGAAGTTGACCGCGAAGGTGGTGGATCGAGCACTAAAGTGGCTAAACAATATTTTGAAAATGAAACCCCTACCCATTAATATGTCACAAACAGTTGCTGGTGACAATGGAGAGAAGATCCAGTTTACATAAATATAATTGGGCAGCTCAGCTTGCGCATGTGTTGAGGGGTGTTGGATTTGGAGACGTTTGGGACAGGCAAGAAGTTAAGGAACTCCAAGAAAAACACGAATTGATACTGAACACTCTAAGAACGAAGCTAGTTTACGAGGATTTGAGTAGAATGTTCAATTCGTCTTATTGTGATCTCTACCCACAACTCACGTCTAATGGTTTCGCCTCGGAGCCCTACCTGAATTTTGGGATCAGCATTGATTTTAAGCGGATGCTGGCCCAATTCAGGATGTCTGGAAGAAGAACCGTGATGGGCTGGTGGAGGGGGAAAAGGTTTGAAATAAAGCAGGATGAAACTTGTAGGATGTGCAACTTGAGAGAAAATGAAACTGTGGTCCATGTGCTCTGTGTATGCCCGGAGCTTTCTTTTTACCGGCTCAAATTTTTGGGTTTTAGGAGGTTGAGCGCGGAACATGTCGTACGAATCCTATTGTCGGGCCGGAGCAAAGAGGAGACCAAAATGGTGGTACTCTTCTTGCAGTCATACCTTAGGCTGAGAGAGCTCAAAACGAGACTAATAATTGAGGCAGGTTTGCAAGAGGCGGAGTGGGACTCTCATGAGTAATCTTTTTTTTTTCTTCTTCTTCTTCTTCTTTTTTTCATTTAAATTGAGAATGTTATGGTTACCTTAGGTTATTTGATGAGATTCCTTGTACTTAAATAGTCCATAATGCAATTAATACTCGAATGCATGGTTCAAGTAGGAAACTATATTGCTTTTCAATGTACATAACTCAAAGACATTGTCTAAATGAATTTAGCGGGCAGTGCCCATGCATTGTTATAGGCAGTTAAGCCTGAAAACAATAAAGAATTTCTGATTTCTGATTACTCGAAAAATATTTATCCTCCTGGGATCCTTCAAAAATCCCATTTTTAGCCCCATGAAAGCCCTATAGATCGCAACAGTGAAATCGGATCGTTCCGGAACCCCAAAAAATGGATTCTACGTCCAAAAATACCTCGAAAACAACACCTAACTCGATCCCATAGCCAAAAGCCTTCAAAAAACCCTCCCGTAGCCCCATTTTAGCCCCATAGCGCACCACGGGTTTGGGCGATCGGACTGAAAACCTTGCGGGCACAACTAGATGGTAAACCAAGTATTTTGTCAAAATTTCAGATTTTAAAAAAAATTCCTACTGCCCAAAACGGCTCGGACGGCGGACGGACATTTCTGATTTTGAATGTAGACCTCTTGAAACGGATAATGTCAAATTTTGAGGCCGATCGGAGTCGTCGACCCCCGTCGCGAAAACATAGTTGTATTATTCCAAGAATAATAAACCAAAATGCTGTAAGTACAATGTTTGGACAGATGTGGGACCTCGAAAAAATGGTTTTTGCTTCCGAAATTATTCGGAAAACTGCACCTTACTTGACCTCTTGGGATTCTTCAAAAATCCCATTTGTAGCCCCATGATAGCTCCATAGATCCCTACGGTGATATCGGATCGTTCTGGGACCACCAAAAATGGATTCTATGTCCAAAAATACTTCGAAAACGACAAATAACTCGACCCCATAACCGAAAACCTTTAAAAAAAACCTCCCGTAGCCCCATTTTAGCCCCGCAGCGCCCCACGGGTTTGGGCAATCGGGCTGAAAACCTTCCGGGCACAACTAGATGGTAAACCGAGTATTTTGTCAAGGTTTCAGTTTTTGGAATCTACGGGTCATGAAACTAAACGGATAATGTCAAATTTTGAAGCTGATCCGAATTTTCGACCTCCGTCGCGATTACGAGGTAATCGTAATCACCTCGTACGTAGGTGTATTATTCCAAGAATAATAAAACAAAACTGAAGAGCAAGACGAGGAGGACGAAGATGTCAATTTCAGCGACGACGGTGTTCGTTGGTAACAAGTTGTAGGGAAAAATGGTTGGAGTCCGGACCGTCTTTCACATTTGGATTTTTTTTTTTTTCGTTGTACAACTGGGAATTTGTTGTTAAAAATTTGTACAATTGTTAAAAATAGCTTGCATCACTTGCTCACATTTGTATTTTCTTAATTTTGTCAAACCCTTGCCATCAGGTACGTTTTGAACTTGAAAATTTCAAGTTCAAAATATTTAATATCGCTTTTTCTTAGAATTTTTTGGACATGCATCATTCTTCCCCTGTGGTCTTCAGTTACCTACCCATGAATCTTGTAAGCTTGCACAATGAGAAAACAACCTTTCAATCTTGAAAGCTCCTCAGGTAGTGATTTTCCCATGTTAGGTAAGCGACCCGTGTAACGACTTGAGGCGTCATCAATTATTTAGTCCAAATGACCGTAAGATTAGCAGTAGTCCTATCCACCTATAATGTGAGCTAGTATCAACTACAAAAGAACCAATCATGCAGAAAAGGGGCTAACCGATAACGCCTTTGACGTGTAACACCGCATTACTTGAAGTAAGTTACGGAACGGAGGTGTTCCGTTCAAATAACCTTTTAATCAATGTTTGGTTTCATATTGTAGAAAACTAGGGACACGTTTCAGCTTCAAGTTAGGTAGTTAGTCAATTTCATGAAAAGCCACGAGGCTCAACTACGTGAATGTCTCTGTTAATAAAACCGGAATTTCAATTCAACATCGATTTATCCCCGAGTTACGAAAAATTTCTTCTTAGGGGCTAAATTTGAAACCGAACTCCATTACATATTTGTTACATTTTTTAGAAGTCACTGAGAGAACCGGAAATCTACTAGGCGACTCAACGTCAATTTCTCAATTTTGCGTAATGGGAGTGGGTGGCGGTGGGGGGGGGGGGGGGGGGAGATTATTGTTCCTTGGTATAGGTTATTTAAAAACTAGTTCAATTTAACTATAAAAAATTATACAAAAGTTAAACAAATCTGTATTCCTGTTTAGTGTTTGGACAGATGTGGGACCCCAAAACGGTTTCAACGTCCAAGAATTCTTTGAAAACGACACCCCACTAGATTTCATATCCGAAAACCTTCAAAAGCCCCTTCCCTAGCCCTTTTATAGCCCCACGGGTGTGAGCGATCGGGATTAAAATCTTGCAGGCACAACTAGACCGAGAAACAATTTATATTGTCAAAATGTCAAATTAAAAAAAAAAAAAAAAAAAAAAAAAAAACCCACTGCCCAAAACTGCGTGGAATGGGGACGACGAAATGACATTTCATTATTGGAATTTACACATCTTGAAACTTGTAAGGGATAATTTTGAGGCCGATCAAAATGTTCGGCCCCATCGGGAAACCAGTTTGTTTATTATGAACACAATAATAAGCCACAAGGAACTCAAATGTACTGGCGAAGATCATTCAAAACTCAACGTATAACCACCTCAAAATAGGGGGAGGGTCACGACCAGGAGGGAAACCCAGAGTAGGTAATTCAACAAAAAAGCTGTAAAATGGTTTATTATTCCTTGATATAGGTTTGTTGTGCAAAAATTAATAGGAATAATAATAGTTATTTATTATTAATATTCAGAATTATTATTATTTTGTTATTAAAAAATTTTTTTAATATTTAATATTGGGACCACGAAAAATGGATTTTGCGTCCCAAATTACTCGTAAAAGACACCTTATTTGACCTCCCGGGAACCTTCAAAAATCCCATTTGTTGCCCCATGAAAGTCCCCTAGATCCCCAAGGTGAAAGCGGATCGTTCTGGGATCCATTAACATTTTCAAATGACGGATCAGGTCAAATTTTAAGGCCGATCACATATTTATGTAACCTCCGACGCGATTGCATAATATTTATTATTTTATATATTATGAAACATAGGTGTACCTATTATTCCAAGAATATTAAACCGAAATGCGAAGATCGATAGGGATTGCTGGCCTGGAGGTTTACACCGGTGAACGTATTTATGGAATTGACGGAAATGGACAGTGATTATTGTCATGAAATAAATTGTCCCACATTTCAATAAACGAAATTTCGCAAACCCAGCTTTTTCACTTTTGAAATCCCGAAAAGAGCGGAGGAAAATGTTAGTGAGTTTTCAGAGCTAGTTTGGAAAGATTATGGTCTGACTGACTCACTCACTTTTATCTTTATCTTTACTTAGGAACATCTCTCTTCATGATATCAAGGTCGAGAGAGATACGAGACATCTGCATTATCATGCCATAACACGTGTTTTGTATCGTGCTACTCTGGCGGAGCAATCTGTTTCTCAGCGCTTCTCTGATTCGTCTGGTTGTGTTATTCAGTTGTTTCGTGTTAGACCAGAAGGACCAGTCTCGACATGAAGTCCGGGTACCAATTGGTTGTGTGGTTGTTCCCCCTAGCAGTATTGTTCACAATGTCAATGGGAGCCACCATCTTCCACGAAGAGCCGTTGTTCGTGACGCCATTCATCCATCGAGGTGACGTCCTGGAAGGGCAAAAAGCTGCAAAGAACCCAAACTATTTTGGTGACAAGGAGAGCTATTCGGGGTATTTCACCGTCAACAAATCAACGAACACAAATTTATTCTTTTGGTACTTCAAATCGGAAACGGCTCCCGAACGCGCTCCAGTGATTTTGTGGTTGCAGGGCGGTCCAGGGGCTTCGAGTTTAGCTGGTGCGTTCCTTGAAAATGGACCTTATAAATTTCTAATCAACTCAAAACTTGAGGAACGAAAACATTACTGGTCTCAGCGTTTCCACTTACTGTACATAGACAATCCGGTAGGGACAGGATTCAGTTTTACTGGAACAGGCAATTACGCTGTCGACGAGGACGAAATCGGAATGACGCTTCACAACGCTCTCTCTCAGTTTTTCCAACTGTTTCCAGAAATAAAGAGCAATCGTTTCTACGTAGCTGGGGAATCTTACGCTGGGAAGTACATACCTGCGCTCGCCTTTTACATACATCAAAACAACCAAAATACCACGAATTACATAAACTTATGCGGTATCGCTCTGGGTAACGCGATTATCGACCCAGTTTCGCAATTAGACAATGGGGATTTGTATTATCAGCTAGGGATTTTTGATGATGCAAACCTCAGAGAATACAAGACCGTAGTTCAAGCAGCTGTCGATTATATAAAATCGCAATCTTGGATGGACGCAACTAGTATGTATTTCAGACTTATGGATATCACCAATGATGCATCAAGATTAGAAACATTGTTCAATTTGGTCAAGGATAAAAACGATCTTCATTTATCGGAATTGGAAGCATACCTCAACACCCTGGGGGCAAAAAAGGCCCTGCATGTTGCTCGTATGCCGTTCTGCGTGCGGAGCAGTTCCGCATATAATCGACTGATGGCTGATAGGACAAAATCCGTCAAGCGTTGGTTTCGTGAAATCCTGGAAAACTACGACGTACTCGTTTACAACGGACAACTGGATCTCAATAAACCGTACAGCGGGATGGTCCACTTTATGAATCAACTTGAATGGTCCGGGTCGTCTGCCTACCAAATGGCTCCCAGACACGTTTGGAAAGTCAACGGAAACACTGCAGGATATATTAAAGTTTTGCGGCATAAAACTCGGATGAACAAGCCAGTGAAATTCATGGAAGTTTTGGTCAGGAACGCTGGGCATCTAGTTCCCCACGACCAACCTCTCTGGACAATGAATATGATGATGAATTTTACTGGAGTGTAATCTGGAGAAAATATGCATATTCGTACCCATCAATGCCTTCGTATGTGCCTACCCAACTATGTAAGTCGATTACAACTGGCAACAAACCATCTATACTTAGTTTACAACTGTTGTAAGCGATTGATATTTTATTAAATTACATTCATTATTACTGTTAAAAAAAAAGTCGACCCTCTTGTATAATCCATACATGAAACCGCTTTATTAGATTGGTTTATAAGTGCATGTTTATTTTGTCATTAATCGGTCAATAAGTGTCATTAATAATATAGGTAAGTGCCGTCACATTAATGAATGTTAATGTTGATGGCACAAGTGATGAATTCTGAAGGTTTAAGTGATTATTTAAATACCTATACGCTTGCCAGTGAAAATGTAATTTCATACAGTTATGAAATGTCAACAGAGAAGAAATAATAATAAGAAAAATGCTGCACATTTTGCACAAGGATTTATTATTCTTTGATATCTATATCGGCGAGTTGTGCAAAAATTAATTCCGTGTCATTAAGGAAAATTTTGGAAAAATTAAAAAAAAAAAACCGGGACCATTTTTTAAACTCAGTTTTCTAAAACCCGGATGCCTCTGAGAATGTATGACTATTTTTCCCGCGTCAAGTAACTAATCGAGATGGCTGTGATGTAGCAAAATCAATTTTATAACCAGTTGTAACCTCCTGAGTCGACAAAATACCAGCCTCAGTACATCCTTCGACGCTGAAAGGGCTGTTTCTTACGAAAACGGTAAGCAAACATCACCTCATTCGTAAGGTTTTTTAGAGGGTTCAATCCAATCAAAATCACTTTTTTTGATATGAGAGCAATCTGCAGTAATTCCTTTATCGATTCGTAAAAGGTTATTTTGGTTTTGGATGAATTTTAACAATATTATTGACGTGGCCAATAACTAATACGAAAAGTATGAGATGTTTCAGTTATTGGCCACCCTGGCCAATAACTGATACATACGTATTTTTCAGTGAACCATTAAATGGTTTCCAGCCGTTTGTAATGCTTAATGTTCCAATCATTGGCATATGGTTGATTGGCGAACTCCCACAAGCAATGGAAGACTGATTGAGACTATTCTGTTTAAAAAATTTTCATTTCACATTTAATGTGATTTGATAATTTTGAGCTGCGTTTTAATAAGGGTGTGTCATTAAAAAAAGGGTTTTAATTGCATTTTTTTATTGTTCTCTTTTTTGATTGATACTATTCTATTTTAAACTGTAATTTGATAATTTTGAGCTGTGTTTTAATAAGGGTGTAACAAACATCCCATTTGTAGTCCCATGAAAGCTCTATAGATCCCCACAGTGAAATCGGATCGTTCCGGGACCCCCAAAAATGGATTCTACGTCCAAAAATACCTCGAAAACGACACCAAACTCGATCCCATAGACAAAAGCCTTTAAAAACCCCTCCCGTAGCCCCATAGCGCCCCACGGGTTTGGGCGATCGGGCTGCAAACCTTGCGGGCACAACTAGATGATAAACCAAGTATTTTATCAATACCCATTTCAGATTTTTTTTAAATTCCTACTGCCTGCAACGGCCCGGACGGCGGACGGACATTTCGGATTTAGAATGTAGACCTCTTGAAACGGATAATGTCAAATTTTGAGGTCCATCGGAGTCGTCGACCTCCGTCGCGATCATATAGGTGTATTATTCCAAGAATAATATACCAAAAGTGCTAGTTTTTATGACTGAATGATCCCTCTTCCCAAACACAGAAAAATCGGATAGTGCCATGACATGAAGGCGGCTAACCTAAGCGGATGGGTAAGAAATATCTTGCATAGGAGGAATCTGTGCATCCTGGGGATCATTATGAGTGCACCAGAGTTTAAAAAAGGAACTAATAAGAAGTACGGATTGAATGAATGGACGGACAGACGGAAAATGCTAGGTGGCCAATAACTGATGCACAGGTGGCCAATGTTAGAAACATGTGGCCAATAACTGGTGCAATTGACTTTTCGCACAAATCGTTAAAAAACAGGTATTTTAACAAAAAAGTCGGCCCAAATTGACATTGGATCGCATTCGTTAGATGTTTTCCTTTTCAAAAACCAGTGAAAAATGAGAATATAACTTTTAATTGGTTTTGTACGATGGGGAATACCCTTAAGTGGCCAATAACTGGTGCTCTTACCCTAATACCTCTCCCGTAGCCCCTTTTTAGAGCCCCACGGGTTTGCGCGATCGGTCTGAAAGCCTTGCGGGCACAACTAAATGGTAAACCGAGTATTTTGTTATATTAAATATAAAAATTTTCAGATTTATAAAAATATTCCTACTGCCCAAAACGACTCGTTTTTGGAATCCAAGTGTCCTGAAACGGATAATGTTAAATTTTAACTTGACTTACTTGATTGTAACTCCTTCAGGAACATAGGGCCGCTACAAAATTTCGCCATCCCGCCCAGTTGTTTGCCAAAGTCTTGACTTCTCTCCACGACTTCCCAGCTCGTTCGACCTCTGCCTCGACACACCGCATCCATTAGGTACCTATGCTCGTGGTCGACCTCTTTTAGTTTATTATTCTTGGAATAATACAGCTGTTTTCACGACGGAGGTCGACGACTCCGATCGGCCTCAAAATTTGACTTTATCCGTTTCAAGAGGTCTAGATTCCAAATCCGAAATTTCCGTCCACCGTCCGCCGTCCGGGCCGTTTTGGGTAGGTACCTAGTAGGAATTTTTTTTAAATCTGAAATTTCGACAAAATACTCGGTTTACTTACCATCTAGTTGTGCCCGCAAGGTTTTCAGCCCGATCGCCCAAACCCGTGGGGCGCTATGGGGCTAAAATGGGGTTACTGGAGGGTTTTTTTGGAAGTATTTTTGGACGTAGAATCCATTTTTTGGGCCCCGCAACGATCCGATTTCACTGTTGCGATCTATAGGGCTTTTATGGGGCTACAAATGAGATTTTTTATGGATCCCAGGTGGTCAACAATTTTTTTGTAATATTAAATATTACTCTTGGAATAGAAATTTTCGATTCCTCCACACTGGAAACAGCTGAATAAAAGCGCCATTGGCCTCCTCCTCCTCACGTATTTTTCTGCCCCTCCCCTTACGGCCACAATACTGCCAAGATAGGTTCTGGAAAGCCTCGACCGGCTTGACTAGTTCCCCCCATTCACATTGAAGTCGTTCAAATTTTTAGGCTGATCAGAATTTTCGACCTCCGTCGCGATTACTTAGGTGTATCATTCGAAGAATAATGAACCAAAATGCCAGTTCAAAATCTGAATTTAATGCCGAATCCAATCAGAAAATTAACTCATGGTGTACATCAAGTTAGCAGTAGTGAATAAATAACAATATAATAATAATTATATTATTATTTCTTCACATAATAATAATATAAAATTATAATATTATTATTATGTGAAGAAATATTAATAATTTTATTAATATTTCTTCACATAATAATATGTTCAGCGGGATGGAATGATCGGAGGGACCCGATGGGGACTACGCTCTCAACGAGCTCCACTTCAACCGATGGGTCAGAGGTCGTCAGATGGATCGTTTGTTGTTTAAAAGACTTTTAGTGTCCTTCCAAAAAGAATTGGTGTACAAAATCATCCAAAAATTGGACAGCGGCGATCACACACAAATCAACTTTCTGTAAGCTATTATGATGGATTCAAAGACGAGGGATTGTGTTCAACAAGCAGTCAACGATTGTGAATTGCTCACGCCGGATTTTCTTCTATCGAAAATCTTATCCAAACAGAAGAAGATGAGGTTGTTTCAGATCTTTGAAGAGCAGTCCCAAGACTTGTGACTGTTCTTCGAAGATCTGAAACTTAGTTTCAACACTCCTTGTCCTCTGGAAAATTTCATGTGTATTGACTTAGAATGTAGTGTTGAGGGTTAAGACCAATGATGACTCCAAGAAATAGGATCCGCACGATAGTTTATTGAAGAAAACTAGATAATAGCAAACAAATAGACAGGACGGAAGGCAGCAATAATGCTAAACCAAACTTGAGTTCAATATAATTTGGTATATTTATTAGATAATATATAATATTATATTAGAGTATACTGGTATAATGATATATTATAGTATATATATAATATATTTGAGTATAATATTATTATCGTTGTACATTTTCCCCTAGTTCTTATAAGAAGTATAAATACTTAGTATTGAATGAAGAACGCCTCACCTCAAAATTTTCGATTTTTTTTTTTTTTTTTTTTTTTTTTTTACGTAGGTAATCCCTATATTTTTTTGCCTTATTTTTTCAACGGTGAAATCGAAATTTCGAAATTCGACCCGGAAGGTGTTAAATTTGTAGGGGGTGAAACCAAAAACGCTGCAAATTTTACACAAGGGTTTATTATTCTTAGATATATGTTACTTGTACAAACATTTAATTCTGTCAATGAAAAAAAAATTAAAAAAATTTTTTTTTGGATTTTTATATTTCAAAAAAACATTTTTTGGGGGGGATTTTTTTTTTTCAAAAATTATGTATTTTTTACTCGAAAAACATTTAACCTCCTGGGATTCTTCAAAAATCCCATTTTTAGCCCCATGAAAGCCGTATAGATCGCGACAGTTGGACAGTTTGGACCCCCAAAAATGGATTCTACGTCCAAAAATACTTCGAAAACGACACCTAACTCAATCCCATACCCCAAAGCCTTAAAAAAACCCCACCCGTAGCCCCATTATAGCCCCATAGCGCCCCACGGGTTTGGGCGATCAGACTGAAAACCTTGCGGGCACAACTAGATGGTAAACCGAGTATTTTGTCAAAATTTCAGATTTTTAAAAAAATTCCTACTGCCCAAAACGGCCTGGACGGCGGACGGCGTACGGCGGACGGACATTTCGGATTTTGAATGTAAACCTCTTGAAATGGATAATGTCAAATTTTGAGCCCGATCGGAGTCGTCGACCCCCGTCGCGAAAACATAGGTGTATTATTCCAAGAATAATAAACCAAAAGTGCTCGATTTGAAGGAAAAACACCACACCTACGCGTTTTTTTTTTTTTTTTTTTTTTAGGTAAAACACACTCACCTTTGTGTTGTTCGTTGCCTGTTTTGGAGGAAAAACGCCTCAGCTCGTTGAAAATTCGAGCTGAAGTAAGTATTTCTTGTTCAAACTGTCGGCTTCAAATTCAAGGTGAGGCGTTTATTGGCTTCCGCAAGGCGTTTTTGTTTCAATTGTTTGCACAGGTAAAAAGGTGAGGTGTTCTTCCTCCAAAAGCAGCTTAGTTTTTGAAACTGAAACGCCTCGCCACAGAGGTGAGGTGTTTTACCTCCAAAAACATAGCGAAATAGTGGCTCAAAATGCCTCAGGTGTCAATAATCGATGAAATTATCGATTTTTTCTCGATTTCGTATTACATTAAATGTAATATAGAAACTCAACTGAACATAGAAATTTTATGTTCAGTTGAGTTTCTATCGATGTATCCCCAAAAACCTGGGTCGTAATAATGTTCTGGAGTGAACTTATACCGAAGTTCATATTAGATTATTTACTCTGAACTACCTAAATTCCTATCAAATTCCTATCAAATACCGGGAGAGAAAATTACACGGTTGACTTTTACGAACGAATGCGATTTATTGCATCTCAAGGTGGGGGCAGGTGCATAGTCTGCCAACATAACAATTGTAAAAATCCCTACATGATATAAAAAATCCCTCAACAGTTCATACTGAAAACTTTGAAGCTGGTTTCTGAAAATCACACTTTTCTTTTCAACAAATTTCTTGTTGACTGTCGACTGTAGACACAGTTTTCATCGTCTATAGTGGATTGTCTACTGTAAACAATATATTGCATATGGAATAAGTAAATCGTTTACAGTTGACATAAAAGCCCGGTCCCTTGGGTGTCAGCTGTACCTACGCGATTTCTATTTTTTATGGGTATGAAACTGTTTAGGTGGGAAAATGGTCGGGGGGAGGTGACCTATGGCGACTACCCTCTCGCCGGGCCTTTACATACCTACAAATTACAAAATATTAGTTAAAATTTTAGGAAGAAGAAGCAATAATTGCTATGCATAATAATTATTATGAAACTGTTTTATGTGGCGCACGAAATAGTTCATATAAATTATTTATATGCAATTATTGCAAAATTGTTCACATAAATATTTACGATTGCATGGGGAGGCAATCAGATGTTTCAAATATCCCTTGCTCGGTGAAGTGGCGCTTTCTAGGGAGCGATTCCAGAAGTTGAAGCCTCCTCACAATCCTCATGAATGGCACTTGCCTAGTATTTTACCGCCATCAGATGAAATGTCTCGCAGTCAGAAGAACTAGTATTTATGGATTTATGTTCATCCAATGCAATGATTCCATTCATTGAACTAACTCGCTAAGTAGACGCATAATATTCTACAGTGATAACGTCACAACAGTTGGATTCCCCAATCAGGTCGGTAAAGTTCGGCGAGTTTCAACGGTGACCGCAGTGTTGGTAATGTGCTGGTTAAAAGGGTCGATAAGGGGTTGCCAGGTTGGTTGACGGATATGGTAATGTGCCACATGACGGCTCGCTGGATGGTGGCGCTGCCAGCATATCAAGTGGATTACTTCTTTCTTCCCATTGAAAAGAGCCCACTGCACAGAGTAACAGAGAACACTGTGAATGTCCGTAATGCTTGAGCCTGATCAGTCTGAAACCATGTAGGTACCTAAAAGAAATCATCTTGACAATATATGAATCATTATATTATCATTCGTGGGTAGAATGAATAAAGAATACAAAAATTCGAAAAATATTAAAAAATAATAAGGTCACCGGAAGAAAAACACCAAAAAAAAAAAACTCCGGAAAAAATCCCGCGATTTGGTCAGGGCGAAAAAAAACCTCCCGTCGTCGAAAAGTCGTAGGTAGATACGCATATGAAAAAGTAATAATAAAAAACGCTGCAAATTTTACACAAGGGTTTATTATTCTTAGATTTAGGTTACTTGTGCGAAAGTTACTCGTAATTCTGTGTAAAAAAATAAATAAATAAATACATTTAGGTAATAATGTTGAAACAAAAAAAAATTTTTCTTTTTTCAAAATCACAACTCGAACAACTTTGACTGCACCCATGGAGGAATAGATTCCTCCATGGACTACACCGTTACACTAGAATCAGAAAATGAAGTTCACTTCACATGGAACACATTGAAAAACATGAAATAATAATCTATACCATAATAATAAATCTACACTTACTCCATAGGTTCGTCGATTTTCTCGTGCTCTTCCACCGAACTACATCTCGCAAACGTTAGTGCCTCGTGTACATAAAATTAGGAGTGTACCTCGGACCCAGTACAAAATAATAATACATATAAACGAGTCTTTGGAACCTATCTCACAATCCTGAACCACGGGATTTTTTTTTTTTTTCGCCTTGACCAAATCCTGGGAGTTTTTTTTTTTTCGGGAGTTTTTCTTCCTAGAACCAAATAATAAGAATGTTGTAAACTTTCCACGTAGGTTAATTATTTTTCCTCAAAAATTGAATAAAATTCAACATCACATCATCATGTGTGTTGATAAATTTTCTACATAGGTCTTGTCTTATGTCTTATGTTATAATACTTGTGTTAATAACAATTACTTTTAATCAATTTAAATAACTGTAATCAGTACAGACCCTGAGAAATGGGTTCTACGTCCAAAATTAATTCGAAAACAATACCTCACCTGCCACCTTCAGGCCACCTATTGCTTACTGTTGCTTCACTCTGTTGATGAAATAGGCCAACCTCAAGCAAAGAAAAAAAAATCCGCCTACCCTTTTCTCTACATTCCCAAATTGGAGATTAGGAGGGAGTGATTTTGGCCCAATACATTCGAATATTCGCATAAATTTTATCAGTACAGAGCTCACTGATTTTGACTGTGGAAATCATGGAGGAAGTGCCGGCGAACAATACCTATTATAAATAAGGCCACTTCGTCTGATCCCAACAAACTTGAAAGGAGGACCTTTTGAGCCGGTGTGCCGGGAACAATGCACAGGAAATGTCAACTCTTCACCTTTCTTGATTGTCCACTTTCGACTCCACGAGGGTCTGCAAGATTCGTACGCATAAGATCATCATGCACGTGTTGACTTGTTTGATACAGACAATAGAATAACTAAAATTTTACTCAACAGTTACTGTACCTACTACTCGGTTCAGCATAACATCTTCATTGAATCTAGAAGAAGCGAGTGGTTTAGGTTATTGGCCTTCTCGCGCAGCTTTCCGAGGGAGCCGTGGGTTCAAATCCCGTAGAATGCCATATCTACTAAATTAATGCTCCAAGTAGTGAAGGAGGAGGAGGAGAATGCTAATCTTAATTATTTGGCACTTCTAGATGTCGAAAAAATCTGAAATTGGTCTTGAAAAATCCTTTTTGGTGAGTCTAGTACGAGAAAAGTCTGAAACCACCAAAAAGTTGCTCCACGTGGCGCATGGAAGCTCCAAAAGTGGAGAAAAACAGGATATATCCATAATAATATTATATTAATATATCCATAATAATGTTGTTGGAAACTTGTTGAGGGTCAGTCCCTCAACAAGTTTCCAACAACATTAATTGAAACGGTCAACATCACCATCAACTATTATCCATAATAATAATATATTATATTAAACTTTTGTAAAAAATTTGAAAAAAAAAGTTTTGGTGAGAAGGTGACAGGAAAAATCTGGGGGTGGGCCGAGGGGTATCCGACGAGAACGCGGCTCCCCCCCCCCCCCCCCCCCACCACAACACTGATGCTTTTAAATGTGAATGGTGCATGTGAGGTGGTATAAATTACGTTATAATATAACGTAGTTACGTTATAATATAACTCATATTATGAGTTATAGTTGGTTATGGAGAGGCGTAGCAGGCTTAGATCCCTGTTAAGTCCGGTCCGACCATCCGTGAAATGAACCAGGTGAGAACACAGGGAACGAGACATACGTATGGGGGTGAGATGAGTCGTGGGGGCTGGCAGGGGTGAAATGGGTCAATTTGTTCGTGAAAGACTCCTACAAGAGGAGAGCTCTGGCCGGAGAAAGGGAATCAATTATCATGTAGATGTGGGAAACTTGAAAGGCAATATAATTCACCTGTCATGACGGACAATTGAATCAAGGAAGAGTGCGAGTGTTCATCAATTTCAACCACGGTGAAAAAAAAAAAAAGACTGACCGGATTATACGGAGGTGACTTTCCGGAAGTTGAATTAAATCAATCACAACTCCCTACGTAGGTATTATCGCCGAACGCTGTGAGCCATTTTGATTCAGTAGTTCACGAATTGGCAAGCTGCCAGTCGGACGTTTTAGCGTGATTCTTTTTTAATTGGCTCAAGGGGAAAAGATCGAAAGTCAACGAAAATTAATAGTAATATCGTCGCCAAATAATTTTCGTTTTTTAGTTATAATTTAATTTACAATGTTTAGGTATAACACAGTTGAAGAACTGTCGGACACGGCTGGTATCCCCGTATATTAAATATATATAGTATATTATATGTAATAAATTTTATTCCAAATTAAGACAAAATGATTTTGATTATTCTTCTCATGAAAAGAATTTCGGAAGGACTAAAGGACAAATCCTTGCAAACTTCAGCACCATTATTGGAATCGACGGTCGTCATGAAAACCCTTTTGATTATTCGGTGGATAATAAATCAAAATTTGATTTATAAGTTATTTAATAACTTTATCTGTGTCGTATTTAATAGTATCTGTGAGGAAATTACATGCGAATAAAATGAAACATTTAATATGAAAATTTCCCCCGAATGAAATTTCGGGGTGATGAATGAAACGAAATGTCAAATAAAATTAAATAAAATGTACCTACTTATAGAGATGGTAAAAAATTGGAAAGAAATAAAAACAGTCCCTAACAAGAAGGGAAAGAGAAAGAAGTCTCTCAGATTGATAATGAAATTAACGTTATATCATATTTCGAATACGCGAATCAGTGACGCTCTGACCTTGGCTTGGTGGGTTGCAGGGCCGTGGAGAGAAAATCCGGGCCCGGGGGCAAAATTCATCGGGCACCCTAAAAAAAAAAAAAAAAAAAAAAAAAAGAGGTATGAAAATTTTTCCTATAAATAGGAAAATTTTTCATACAACATCAATAGACACATCAATATTATTGATCTGTCCCTTTTCCCATATTGCCTCTCCTCCCCCCCTTTTGGTTTATTATTCTTGGAATAATACACCTATGTTTTCGCGACACGGGTCGACGACTCCGATCGGCCTCAAAATTTGACATTATCCGTTTCAAGAGGTCTACATTCAAAATCCGAAATGTCCGTCCGCCGTCCGCCGTCCGCCGTCCGGGCCGTTTTGGGCAGTAGGAATGTTTTAAAAAATCTGAAATTTTGGCAAAATACTTGGTTTACCATCTAGTTGTGCCCGCAAGGTTTTCAGTCCGATCGCCCAAACCCGTGGGGCGCTATGGGGCTAAAATGGGGCTACAGGAGGGGTGTTTTGAAGGCTTTTAGCTATGGGATCGAGTTAGGTGTCGTTTTCGAAGTATTTTTGGACGTAGAATCCATTTTTGTGGGTCCCGGAACGATCCGATTTCACTGTGGCGTTCTATAGGGCTTTCATGGGGCTAAAAATGGGATTTTTGAAGGATCCCAAGAAGTTAAATATTTTTCGAGTAAAAATTAAAGAATTTTTGAAAAAACACATTTTTGAAAAAAAAATCCCCCCAAAAAATTTTTTTTGAAATATAAAAATCAAAAAAAAAATTTATTTAATTTTTTTTATTGACAGAATTAAATGTCTGTACAAGTAACCTATATCACAGAATAACAAACCCTTGTGTAAAATTTGCAGCGTTTTTTTACAAACAAACAAAAAAAAAATTCTCAAGAAAATCCGGGCCAAATCGTCCATCCAGTCCCCCCCCCCCCCCCCTCTCTACGGGGCTGGTGGGTTGGATGGACGATTTGGCTGGTGACGTTCTCGGGGGGTTTGGAAATTTCGACGGTCACCCGCCCGTGGGCGGCGGCGGATGGCGATGAAACGGAAGATGGGTTCGGTGGGATGCTGAAGACCCAACCGCTAATAAATCGGTGATACATGTGATCAGGTTGAGGAGGGTTTTACGGAGGATTCTGACCACCTCTTGCGAAAACGTGTGAAAAACGCGAAAAATTACTTTAGCAGAGGCCAGGTAATAGATCGGTACAGGTCATAGGAGGATAATATCCATATTATGAACATCAGGCTTCCGGATTTGTTGTAGTGGGCCTAGAAGAAGAGGTTGCGGTGGTGGAGGCGGCGGATGATGTTATGCTGAACCTTACCGTTGAGATTCGCGCTCAACTCTCTCCTCGTCCTACAGCCTCTACCTACGAGAAAGTTGGTTTCATTTTTAAATTAGAGGAAATATGTGTTTTTTTTTTTTTAATTTAAATTTATTAATTTCTTAATTATTATTACTATTATTATTATTATTTATTTATTTTTTTGTGTGGCCGAAACAGATGTGTTGCAAAGTCAGATATAAGTAGAAAATGGTAAAACCTAGTATTTTTCCATGATTGTCAGGAAAGTTTGTATTGGCATACGACCCTAGTAGTTCGTAGTTCCGGGGCAGCTTCCTGGGTGAAATCGAGGTGTTTTTTTAGTGGGTATACTGATGTAAGCAGGAATCCCACGCGAAGGGTGGGGACTTCCCTGCTGCCAGTCCATAAGGATTTTTCATCTCGTAAAAAAAAAAAAAAAAAAAAAAAAAACCTCCTAAAATACACTACCTTACGAAGGCCAGTACAGCCACGCAGGAGGAACAACACATCAACCATTTATGTAATATATATATATATTATTGATTAAATCGGCACCTAACTGAGATCTGGAGGAAACTTGTTGAAAAAAAGAGAATATAAATTAGTGTTTTGGACAAAGAACGGTCCCAGAACGATCAGATTTCACGGTGGGGCTGCAAATGGGATTTTTTAAGGATCCCAGGAGATCAAATAAGGTGTCGTTTTCCGAGTAATTTTGAACACATAATCAATTTTTCGAGGTCGCGCAAACGAGGTGTTCAAACATTGTAGGTACCTACAGAGTTGTTTGTTTTCTAATTTTTTCCAGAAATATTTTTTAAATGACTCAGAATAGAAATTAATTCTGAGTCATTTAGAAAATATTTCTGTTCAATTGCCTATATCAAAGAAAAATGAACCATTGTGTAAAATTTGCAGCGTTTTTCTCATGTTGGTAATAAACGCTATCGTTACCTGCTACCTACAAGATCGCCGTAGCTGTTTTAACCAATTAACCCACTCATTTGGATTGGTTTATCAAAGGATTCGAAATCCACCTAGTAAAAAACGCTGCAAATTTTACACAAGGGTTTATTATTCTTTGATATACGTTACTTGTGCAGAAATTTGTTTCTGTCAATAAAAAATTAAAAAAAAATTTTTTTGATTTTTTTTTTTTTTCAGAAATTCTTTATTTTTTACTTGAAAAATATTTAAAATCCTGGGATCCTTAAAAAATCCCATTTTCAGCCCTATGAAAGCCCTAAAGATCGCCCCAGTGAAATCGGATCGTTCCGGGACCCCAAAAAATGGATTCTACGTCCAAAAATACTTCGAAAACGACACCTATCTCGATCCCATAGCTAAAAGCCTTAAAAAAACCCTCCCGTAGCCCCATTATAGCCCCATAGCGCCCCATGGGTTTGGGCGCTCGGACTGAAAACCTTGCGGGTACAACTAGATGGTAAACCAAGTATTTTGTCAAAATTTCAGATTTAAAAAAAAAATTCCTACTGCCCAAAACGGCCTGGACGGCGGACGGCGGACGGACATTTCGGGTTTAGAATGTAGACCTCTTGAAACGGATAATGTCAAATTTTGAGCCCGATCGGAGTCGTCGACCCCCGTCGCGAAAACATAGGTGTATTATTCCAAGAATAATAAACCAAAAGTGGGGAGAGTAGGTATAACCAAAAATTTTGTCATTTCAAAAGTATGAAATGTACCATGTAGGAATGTACCAATGTAATATGAACAGGTATGTACATTGCACCTATTTTGGAATTGTCAGAAAAGATATTGGTAGGTGTTACATGACGCGATTCATAGGCACTTACTACAAAACGTTTTTCCTCTCTTTTAGTGAATAGTTGAATGCATAAAGTGAATATTATTTTCACAAGCTCCCATCGGAATATTAAGTACCTAATAGAAACAGCAAATTTTGAAACCAGCGAAGGCTGTTTCTCATTATTGATAGACATTCAACTGTTGTGACTTGAAATAAGCGTTGAAAAGAATAGAATAATACTGATAATAAAGAGTTGGAAAAAGTTGGGGGGATGGGAATTGAACTACGGTAGAACGTGGGGTTAAAATGAGGGCTGCCTGACTGTTGAGGGTGGAGGAGGATATGAAAATGAGTTTTCTCGACTTTTTCTCGGCTACCCGGCCACAATAACCTCTTGACGACCGCAGCGAATTCCCCTTTTCACACCCTCTCATCCCGGCCTCAAAAATGCAGGATGCCCAAAGAGCTTCTCTGTAGTTTCTTTTTGAAGCTGCCTTTTTTCTAAATTTTCATTTAGGGGCTAATGGCTTTCCCCCAACTCTCCCTCCCTTTCCTTACCACAATGCCCCATCACTGGTTCTTTAGTTTCAGCACCCCCAAACTGTTATTAAAAACTTCAAGAAAGAAGGTATCGCACAGTATACAAATGATAATACCCTTTCATCTATGTACCTGTTAATAAGTTATACCGTTGAGGAAATTTGACGCGCTCAAATTGTATTAACCAGTTTAATGTTATTGTGTTAATTGAAGATGTCACGAGGGGCGGAGATAACACCATATGGCTCTGAACCGGACTATTTACTTCTTATCCCGTTCCGGGGCCCGAGGGCGGACCGAAATTAATCGAGCCCGCTGCGGGACTCGAACCCACTACGTCACGGCGTTCGTTCGGACGGCGATGGACATTTCGTTTTTGGAACTTGAAACGTATAATGTCAAATTTTGAGGCCGATCGGAATTTTCGCCCTCCGTCGCGATTAGGTACATAAGACGTATATATTATATATTTATATGTAAACTAAACTTTTAGTCATAGATCGGATAAATTAAAACAAAAAAGACAATCAAAATGTATTTTACATTCATACGCATAACGTATATGTACGAAGAACGTCTTTTATATGTATACGTAGGAAGAATGATAAACAAAAATGAGGACCTGTATAATACAAACCACCTAGAGGCAAGTTTCAAAAGCGTTGAGTTTGTTCAATACAATAATAATAATCATTATTATTGTATTGAACGAACTCTCCGTTGTTGAAATAATTATTGTTTATTAATTATTAATATTATTACATAATTATCGTTCAATTTTTTTTCTTCAAAAATCATTGTTTAATTTGTTTTAAACTTTAAAAAAAGGAACTGCTTTATTGTCCCTCTTCGGAACACAAGGATTTGGGTGTGGTAGATGTTTAAATAATTAATAACAGTTATTAATAATTTAACAGTTACTGTTAAATTGTTTAACAGGAGTATATGGCATACTTTCTGAAGGATAAGTGATTGAGTTTTACTTCAAGATTTATGACCTCTTGGGCCAGACATGACGGGGCGCTCAGTTATTGATGAATCACTTTAACCCTGCTGCACTTTTATTCCCAAAATGTTCATGGTCTTCAACGGTATTCGAACCCGTGCCTCAACGGAATGCAGCGCGAACTGGCTAACGCCCAGAACCACTCGGCTCATCCGCCCGCCACCCTGAAGGATAAGTAGCAATTAGGTAACCAAGGTAAGCAATTTGGCTGGAAGCATGGTGACACGAAAGACGAAGGGTATCCCATTTCGGGTTACACACAGGGATTTCGAAATGAATGTACTTATACCGGTATAGGTACTATATGCCGAAGACGTCCTTACCAAATAAGAAGAACTTAGTGGTTTTGAAGGAAAAAAAAAAAATTCCCTTACCAATGTTTAAAGTATCCGCTGCTTTTACTTATTTTTAAAGTAGGTAAAGGCGCGTAGAAATTCCTAACACTGAAACTGATCAGGTATTTGTTTAACCAGCAAACGAAAACCTTCACGAAAAGGGCTGTTACAAGTGATTCGAGATGGGAAAAAACTCAGCTCTCAGCATGCAAAATGAGTAGTCACATTGTCAACCGTTTTCCCGTTCTTCAGGGCGTTTCCTGATATGTGGAGGGATGTTGAGTGGAAGGGGTGGGGGTGTCAAGAGACGTGGGAAAAGCTGGTTGAAGTCACTTGGTTTCATTTTGTAGCTCGGGCGACAGAAGTTGTAATCAAGAGAAGCAGAAGCACCTGAGTAAGCTCGGGGCCCCTTTTTAGCCGGAGATACCACCTGACATGTGATTGGGGTCCAGCCACATACCCTTCACTCCTAATTGTACAACTCAGGACAACCTTTCCACTTAACAGGAGTCGTACTTTTTTTCAAGGGAGAGAGAGGGGGACAACCAATTTAAATACTTAAGCCCGGGAGAAGCCGCGGAGCACTCCCAGACCCAGGGCTGACAAACCAACTTTTGTTTAATGAGGCCCACTTTTCCCAACGGAGCCCTCCTCCCAGAGTCATGAAAATCCAGAGGCCCATCAGCCACACCCCGGGTTGAAGAACTACATTTAAAACAAATTTCTCACACTTCATGAGCACAGTTGCTCGCAACACCAACTTTTAAATGCTCGTCCTCTTTTTCGCCCGTTTCGCCTCGTTTGCCGGCTCCTGACATGGGCAGCTCGAGGTAAAACACAGTGTTCAGCTCACTTAAAGTTGGTCACATTATAACTCTAGTTCCTCTCCAACTTCATCGACTAACTGACGCTGACGCTTTGCAGATATCGTTTCATCATAATTTTCTGCACTATCGGATGAGAACATGAGAAGTTTTCTAATGATGGCAGGTCAAGTTATTCAATTAGATCTGGCAAAAATGTCGATAATAACTAAGTAATTACTCTTGTATTGATTAAAATTTAATCAATCAGATTTAATCTTCCTACTATAGGGTTATGAGGTGGCCTCTGCACAGCGACAGTAACGGCCACGCGGTAAAAGACGAATTGCGACACACGATTTCTGGCCATACCTGGACTTATACCTGGCCTTCTACCTGGGCAGTCTCGAAGACCCTTGGCTGTCAACGGGGTAATCCGATTTGATGAAGGCGAGCTGTTTATGACCTCTGCCAGAACCTCCTCAAATGGTCAATACTCACTGGCTACCCAAATTCAAGTGAGAAGGCCGGCTGCCCGGGGTTCAGGATTGAGAGATACTGAATCGCAGTAAAATTAAACTCTGACTTACAGGTCATCACCAAAATTTAATTACTTATATGTGAGTTCAGCGCTAATGAATTACAAATTTTTGGTTTCTTTTATTATTATTCTTGGAGTGATACACCGATGTATTCGCGACGGTGGTCAACAATTTTTATCGGCTTCTTGGTACGTAACAATAATTATTAGGTATACCTAATACAATAATTATTAGGTATACCTACAATGTAATATATTGTATACATTGTATATATTGTATTATAATATATTGTATACAATATTATTGTATAACGCATGTTCGTACAAAGCGCGGAGAACCGTTTATTCGATCCGAGCCAGAAATTTCTGATATGGTACAACATTTTCTGTTCAAACCGCGCATTGCACAACATTTATGTACAGTGCCGATTACCTTGATCTTCGTTGTACGATAGGTTTTATACAGTCAGGAAAAATTCAATAATTGATGTAATTCATTTTAAAAAATGGTCAAACTCAAGTTGAATTCTACGGTTAAAATAATATTGTCGCTAATTACTTTATTACAATAATTGTAATTATTACAGTAAAACGAGCTATATAGATGGCTCCAAAATAATAACTGGTGAGGAGGGGGTGTGGAGTTATTATAATAAGACCCGGGAATTCAGAAATCAAACAAAGTGGAAACTTTGATGTCAAAAAGGCAGATGTGTATTTATCTAACTAGAACAAGAAGAATAAATAATTATCACTAGTTTGTACAGTGGTGACTGCTTAAGTCACACTGAAAGCAAATGTAGTGAAATTGCCTTGATCGACTTGGTACATTTTGGTTTATTATTCTTGGAATAATACACCTATGTTTTCGCGACGGAGGTCGACGACTCCGATCGGCCTCAAAATGTGACATTATCCGTCTCAAGAGGTCTACATTCTAAATCCGAAATGTCCGTCCGCCGTTTTGGGCAGTAGGAATTTTTTTAAATCTGAAATTTTGACAAAATACTCGGTTTACCATCTAGTTGTGCCCGCAAGGTTTTCAGCCCGATCGCCCAAACCCGTGGGGCGCTATCGGGCTAAAATGGGGCTACGGGAGGGTTTTTTTTTTTTAAAGGCTTTTAGCTATGGGATCATATTACGTGTCGTTTTCGAAGTATTTTTGGACGTAGAATCCATTTTTTGGGGTCCCGGAACGATCCGATTTCACTGTTGTGATCTATAGAGCTTTCATGGGGCTACAAATGAGATTTTTGATGGACCCCAGGAGGTCAAATATTTTTCAAGTAAATAACATTTTAAAAAAATACAAAAATTTTTTTTGATTTTGATTCATTGACAAAGAAATAGATTTCTGCACAAGTAACGTATAATATACGTTATTATCAAAGAATAATAAACCCTTGTGTAAAATTTGCAGTGTTTTTCTGTTCAATCTGCGAATTGGACAGCAATGCCTGCACCAAGGCCGAATATTGTACCGCGGTTTGTGCATTTTGCGGTCGGTCCAAAACCTATCATGTAGCGAGCAAGGTAAAAATCATTCAATGATACAAAATAAATTACTGACTATGGGAATACTTTTAATCGGAAGGAACTGACAACAGTCGGCGGTCGGGAGCTTTGTGAACGTGGCGAACGGCTTCAAAGGAGCCGATTTTGGAGATTTCCCCAACGGACAATGCAGGTAATGAAGGGTTATCATGTCAGCAACCTCCCTTTATGGATTAAGTCAGAGTAACATTTACTAAGGAGTGGGGCATCTGTCCTGAAATTAACAGTAAACATGAGTTTGGTAATTTCATTTGCTAAAGAAATTTTCGAAGTGTCTCAGAAAAATCGTTGTAGCCACCATGTCTGAAGTTGTGGAAAAAATTTTATCAGAAAAGGATCTTGAAATGTCGAACCTAACTCACTATTTTGGTTTATTATTCTTGGAATAGTACACTATATAATCGTGACGGAGGTCAACAATTCTGATCGGCCTCTAAAATTTAATGTGATGTTATACGTTTCAAGATGTCAAGAGGGGTTTTCGAAGGTTTTCGGCTATGGGGTCGATTTGGGTGTCGTTTTTGAAGTATTGTTGGACGTAGAATCCGTTTTTGGGGATCCCACAACGATCCGAAAAATTACATTCCCCGATAAACTCCTACCGCACAAATGCCAATCCAGACGAATCCCAATTACTGAAATTTCTCTCATCAGCATCCCATTTTTACAGCCACGTCACAAAATAATTTTTCATTCCGTAGTATGTTCAGGTCAGTGGAGACAGTCCGATATTCACCTATATAAATTTCCTGTACAGATTTGCTCTTGTTGTTCTTAACGACCTACTTCTATCATTTAAAAGTAATTTTTATTAATAGGTATTTCTCTAGGGTAGATCAACTTTTCTAATAATAATTATTAGAAACTACACACACTTTACAATTATTGTAAAATAGCTAATTTGTAAAATCCAAGGATACGTACCTTCTGTAAATTTAGAATAGGTATGTAATATTTAGGTACGTGATATACAACGATTGCTTGACTATTAAGACTTTTCTTTCCCAGTTTCACAACGCTTATTAATAAAATGTGCTCATTTCATGACGTTTTACCCAAATGAGTGTGATACTTATTAACGTCGAGCTTTAATTTATTGGTAAAACCATTTTACAAATAAATTAAAGCTCGACCACAGATTTTAGCACAAAAGCACCTCAAATTGAAGGCTAAATCCCTTGCAAACTCGCAGATATTATACCTTGTAAAAGACACCAAAAATCCTCGAAAAAGACTATTTTTGACCCTTTAAAAGCCCCTTTACTAATAACATAGCTCCTTGTTACTAATAACCTTTATATTATGTTAGAGGAAGAATCGCTATAGCTTGGGTGAAAACGAGGTCACTATAGTAGTCTTGTTTTCACCCATATAGGCCTACTCATAATACAGCTTTGCTTCGTGTAGTGGGCCTTGCTCACAGAGTGTCTCAAAGGATCATCGCAGGTAGACGGATCGCTCATTTTTACGACCGTGCTAATGACGACTTCGAGTTCGAAGCCTAATCCGACCCTTCTTGGGTTGGACCTACGGAACCCCGAAAATTATGTGTCGCAATTCGTCCCAAGCCGGCCACGCGATGTGTCGTCAAGTACAAAACGCTGCAAATTTTACACAATTGTTTATTACTCTTTGATATAGGTTACTTGTGCGAAAATTAATTCTGTGTCACTTTTTTGAAAGAACAAATTCTTTTTACTCGGAAAATATTTTACCTCCTGGGGTCCTTCAAAAATCCCATTTTTAGCCCCATGAAGGCCCGATTCCCCACAAAATGGATTCTACGTCCAAAAAAACTTCGAAAACGACACCTAACTCGATCCCATAGCCAAAACCCTTAAAAAAACGCCTCCCGTAGGTCCATTTTAGCCCCATAGCGACCCACGGGTTTAGGCCATCGGGCTGAAAACCTTGCCGGCCAAACTAGATGGTAAACCGAGTATTTTGTCAAAAATTCAGATTAAAAAAAAAAAAAAAATCCTACTGCCCAAAACGGCCCGGACAGCGGACGGCGCACAGTGGGGCAGAACCTCCAATTTCGGGGAAAAAATATAATTCCTTGAATTTTCAAAACGTTTGTGATCATTTCTATAGTAGGTACTTTTTCGCGCTGAATTGAATACTGCAATAACGATTGACGATTACAGCAACTGGCAAAAAGATACAGCCAATTATTGGATGAAATAGCTACGGCATCACACAATTTTGGCAACAATATTAAATATTGTTAATTACAGTAAATTTTACTGTAAATTAAAAAAGTAAATTTAGCTTTATAATAAACTTGAGAAAAAACAATAAATGCAGAAATATTTTATTCAAGTTCAAAATAAAATTTATTTTGAACTTGAATAAAATATTTCTGCATTTATTGTTAAAGAAAAAAAAATTATCATTTAATGATAACTTTTTTTTTTCTTTTTTAACGAATACACAGGTAATTATATAGGTAAGACTACAAATAAATAGCTCCTACATTCAGTCAATGAGTAATTCTTCTGCCTCGTCACTTAATTGAATTGATTACGTTGATTCACTCACCTTTTTATCGCCTCGACCTCTAACCCGAATACACCAAAATCCTGTTAACCGGCATCTTTGAAAATCCACTGCTCCTGAATACGGTGGAAAATGGCGACGAAATTTTCAAAGCATCTTTATTAGGGTCTGACGTTTAAGAAAAAAAAAGAAAAAAAAGCCAGACCTTAGGATGGCCTAGCTAGATTTGCACGCTTCCCTAAAGTCAAATTCTGCAGAAAACCGTGAATTCGGAGGTGTCGTTCATCGGAATTCATTTTAAAATTGGATTTTGTATTTTTATAGAACACTATTGGTACCTATTGAGAACATGTAAAATTTTCAAAACTACACGATTAAACCGAGTGAGAGGGGATTTTTTTATGTTATACCTATAAAATGCTTAAAATCTCATAATCTCATGATTCACTCCGCATTTAAGTAGTGAAAACTAGTTTTAACCGCAAAACGACTATTACACGCTGATTCTACGGTTAAAAACCTTGGAGAAAACCACAAAAATTCTCTGCTATACACACTTTGCAAATTTGACTTTTTTCCACTGTGCGGCGTACGGCGGACGGACATTTCTGTTTTGTAATCTAGACCTCTTGAAACGGTTAATGTCAAATTTTGAGGCCGATCGGAGTCGTTGACCTCCGTCGCGAAAACATAGGTGTATTATTCCAAGAATACCTAATAAACCAAAATTGAGCAAAAACGAATTTTGTAACATTAAAAGAATATTTTTGAAAAAAAAAAACAAACAAAAAAGCAACAATGTTTGGACGGGCGTGGGACCTAGAAAAATGGATTATTTGTCCAAAATTACTCGGAAAGGGACGATGTATTTGACTTCTTGGGATCCTTCAAAATTCTCATTTGTAGCCCGGGCTTCCCCACGGTGAAATTGGATCGTTCTGGGACCCCCCAAAATCCAGAAACGTGTCGTCCAGAAATACTTCAAAAACGACACCTAACTCGAACCCACAACCGAAAACCTGCCTTAATCCCTTTTTAGCCCCACAGAGCCCTACGAGTTCGGGCGATCGAGCTGAAAACTTGCTGGCAAACTAGATGGTAAACCGAATATTTCGCCTAAATCTCAGATTTAAAAAAATGCATACTGCCTAAAACGGCTCGGTCGTCGGACGGACGGTATTAAGTATCCCAAGAATAATAAATCGAAATATACCGTAGAGCCTAAATGTCAATAGAATTAAACTATTCACATTTTGTTGATGAATTTTATGAAATTTCAAGGAGAACTAAGTACAACTTGAGTGGATGCATGTTTGGTATTTGAGATCATTCTTATTTGCGGCATGGTATGCGCCCAAACATACGACTCCTACGGTAGGAATCGTAGGCTTGGGCGCATACCATACCTACTTGGTCACTAGGGTTAAACCCTACTGACCAAGTGAATACATCAAATTCAATCCCGACATACGATAACGGTAGATCGTGTACGTTCCACATAAGGTGCCTTATTTTTCTATCACAATAGGTACCATGAAGGACAAACAAATTACCTACGTAGTGTGGCACCCAGGGACCCCAGAGATAAACATAATATGTTAAGCATAATATATAACACCCCAGAGATAAACATAATTTGATATTATCACAATAGCGGTTTAATCTACTGGGCGGAAAATCTTCCTAGAAAAACGAATTTCCCCTGCATATCAAAATAAGTCAGATAATATCTGGAAAGTTGTCGTCTGACATCTACTACTAGTCCAGCCAATGCGTATCAAACCGTAGAAATAAATATATGGTTGGATTTTATGGTCTTATTAATAAGACTGATTGATTGAATTGAATTCAATCAATAAACATTGCAATTGAATTCAATGTTTTTTTGGGGTCCTGAATCCGAATCTGAAGAGATCCAACAAATATAATACATGTATGTGATTTATTGCATAACATATTATGTTATGCAATAAATAACATAACTCAAATTTGAGATATTCGCCAAAAACAATAGGTAGCAGTATTCGAGATATTCGCCTAAATTGTATGCACTTTTTTCAGTCAAACGCACATTTTCTTTGTCCTGCTACGTGATGAAATTCTTCGGAACGCATTCTAGCCGACGCAAATTCAACAATTTTAAAAGGTATTCATAGAATGTAGTCTATTTCACATATCATTCATACTGTATACAACGTATGTAACGTATTTTTTGGGTGGTTTTCATCGTTTTTCTCCCGTTTTACCGCCGTCGCGAATAGGTACATAAGTTTTTAATTCCAAGACAAAACAAACCAAAAATGTTTTCAGAAAGGTATTTTCCCACTCACCCGCAGCAATGCTAACAAAAAGATATAATATATCTCTACAGTAGTACTGTTTTACTGATGAGACATCATTTTCGCAACAGATTTCGAGGATCGAATTTTCGATGAGGCCGTTGATGGCCGAGACGATGGAGATTATGAAAATAAACGTAGGCCTGCAATCAGTGCCTCAGGGTACCAAAGTGAATTTCCCTTTCTTGCGAACGTATTTCAGTCATCCTTTATTCGCGGGGACAATATACGCCATCAAGCACCCAGTTGGGAAAATTGGAGTGGCTCTGTAAACCTCCTCGTTCCCCCTGGCAAAGTAGGGGAACAGGGAGAGGTGGGTGACTTGGGAAATGAGATTTCCCTCTCTAGAAAACCCGTTATTAGACCGAAGTAGAAATTAGACGATGAAAAGGGTGGTTGATTGGTTGGGCTTATTCATTTTATCTTGGCCTTAATGCTTTTGGAAAACCCCTCTTGAAGGCAAAGGGCCAAAAGAAGAGCCCTAATTTCTGTTCTATATTCCCAGCTCCGAAGTCATTAACAATTCAATACCCTTTCATAAAGTGATTTCGCAATTTTCAGAGCCAAAAAGAGGGAACTCTCGGATAAAAGTCTAATGGTGATGGAGGAGTAAGGGACCCTGGAGGTGGAAGTAAAGCCCAGCACCAGTAGAGCTGGTAGTGTTGTGAATGGTGGTGGGATGGGTGGGTGGAGGGTTCCTGGTGCGTTGAGGAGGGGAGGTACTCTAAAAAGAAGGCCCCTTCCAAGATGGCCCCTCCGTTAGAGCTGAGCCTGAAAGGAAGATTGATGGCCCTCGTTTGCGTTGCTTTTTCCAAGCAAGACAATTAGTAATTGTGAGGCGCCATCAATTCTCCCGATGTTACCAGGCCGCCCCAGAGCTACCCTTTTTTCCTTCTCTCCTGTTTCCATCATGTTCCATCTTCTGTTTTCTCCAACACCCAGCCAAGTTTTGCCAATTTCTCTTGACAGTCCTGACAGCTCTCGTCTATCAGACGATCTTTTCTCCTCTCCGTTTTTTTTTTTTTTTTTTTTTTTTTTAATGTGTCCATGCCTTTCTTAGCTACATTTTGAGTTCTTGAGAAAAGAAAAAAACGAATATTAATAATCTTTTGCTATGCAACGCTATGCTATGCACAAGGGATCGGGATGGACTCCACTCCACGACCCGTTTGTGTGTGTTTTGTTTTGTTTTCACATTTAGTAAGTTAACCTTAAGTAGGTAGGTAGGTACTTGTAAGTAGGATCTTGTGTGAAATTTTATATCCTTATGGAAAAACAATTCGGTAAATCCACCAAACTTCGTCTTCCACGAGTCTCCCCTTCCACCGAAATCGCTGGGATTTCCCTTGACAGTTGATAATTTGAAAATGCGGCGAAAAGTTTATCCCATCACCCTCTTTGCGCTCCGCCACCGGTGGAAACCGGAATTGGAGGATTGGGAGAAGCATTCGAACAAAACTTGTTAGAGATACAGATTGCTTGTAAATAAGTTGAAAATGGGTTTTCTGTGTAACTGAATTACATCATCCGCCTTATTCTGAAAAATAAAGTTTTCGGAGAGTGGTTTGCCTCTGGGAAACTAAATCGTTCAAACTTCTGGCCTTGCTCTTTCCGACTATCCAGTTCCCTCTCCCGTTACCCCTGCTGAAAAGTTGAGATCGTACTTAGTCAGAGTAGTCGTTTTAACTTGAATTGGGACTATCGTTGTCAACTTGCCAGAATCCATCTCTAGCGCGCTGTCCGATTTTGACCGGTAAGGCTCGTGGTAAGGCTCAACAACTACAAACCCCTTCGCGCCTGTATGTAGGCTAACCCTCAAATAAACAGATACCTAAAATAGGATAATAATAGTTGAATAATAATTATTCAAGTTACCTCCTTTACTGTCCTACAGGATCTTTGCTATCGATTAATTTGAGGTGGTCCATTCCTAGGAGAAACATGTCACACTTTTGGCGGGGCCCAATCGATCACTGGCAAATTACCCACGATAAATTCGGTTAGGTATTTGGGCGATTCTCCGAAAGTAAGGATATTTCGGGCTGACGACTGTCCGGTGAAGCGGGCAAAAAAATAAAAATAAAAAATAAAAAAAGCTGCAACTTTTACACAAGGGTTTATTATTCTTTGTTATAGGTTACTTGTGCAGAAATTTAGGGTACTTTTCCGTTATACCCCCCCCCCCCCCCCCACTCGATTTCGTGTTCATAAACACCCCCTCCCGATGGCTTTAAGGCACCCAAATTCGAGCCCTTTTCCGTTATAACACCCCCCACCGCCACCCACACGCCCCCCGAACTCGATTTCGAGCCCCTTCCGATGGCTTTAAGGCACCCATAGCCAACCAAAATCGAGTGGGGGGGGGGGGGGGGGGGGGTATAACGGAAAAGTACCAAATTTAGTTCTCTGTCAATAGAAGAAATGTAAAAAAAAATTTTTTTTTGAATTTTATATTTTAGACAACTTTTTTTCTTTTTTTTCAAAATTTTTGTTTGTTTTTTACTTGAAAAATATTTGGATCCATCAAAAATCTCATTTTTAGCCCCATGAAAGCCCTATAGATCCCCACAGTGAAATCGGATTGTTCCTGGACCCCCAAAAATGGATTCTACGTCCAAAAATACTTCGAAAACGATACCTGACTCGATCCCATAGCCAAAAGCCTCAAAAAACCCTCCCGTTGCCCCATTTTAGACCCATAGCGTCCCACGGGTTTGGCCGATCCGGTTGAAAACCTTGCGAGCGCACAACTAGATGGTAAATCGAGTATCTTGTCAAAATTTCATATTTTTAAAAAAATTCCTACTGCCCAAAACGGCCCGGACGGCAGACGGACGTTTCGGTTTTGGTTTATTATTCTTGGAATAATACACCTGTTTTCGCGACGGGGGTCGACGACTCCGATCGGCCTCAAGATTTTACATAAAATGGGGTGCTAAAATGGGGTTATGGGAGGGGGTTTTTGAAGGCTTTTAGCCATGGGATCGAGTTAGGTGTCGTTTTCGAAGTATTTTTGGACGTAGAGTCCATTTTCGGGGGTCCAGGAACGATCCGATTTCACTGTGGCGATTTATAGGGCATTCATGGGGTTAAAAATGGGATTTTTGAAGGATCCCAGGAGGTTAAATATTTTTCGAGCAAAAAATAAAGAATTTTTGAAAAAAAAATTGTTGAAAAAAAAAATCCAAAAAAACAAACATTTTTTTGAAAAAAAAGAAGGATAATGTCAAATTTTGAGGCCGATCGGAGTCGTCGACCTCCGTCGCAAAAACAGGTGTATATTATTCCAAGAATAATAAACCAAAAGTGAGGGACTGACTACAGTTTGTGATAAACTGTATTCACCAGATGATGATCCTCGTTCATGCCGATTTTTTCCGGAAGACGAGATGAAAGAAGACGAGGATGGGTTATCCATTGCCCGTGTGCATCTGGATGTTTGAGACCCTCCTTTCCAGTATTTCCATCGAATTTTCCTATACCTCACACGCTGTGACTCGGCAGGCGTTTTTCACAAAATTGCAAAGTGAAATATATTTTCGAAGAGTTTTGGTCAGGTTCTACTCTTGAGTAAGTCTTAAATAAAATAACAGGAATGAATTGGTCAAAAATTGGTTTAGGGAGTGGCCAGTTCACCCATAGACAAAAACTCATTTTTCCTCATCAGGTACCTATCAGGGAGAGGGTTTATATGGAAAAACCACGACTAATAACGAGCTTTCGGCTTATATTAAGCCATTATCAGGACACGAAACCTGGATTTGAGAGGTTGAAATCGCGTTTGAAGAGCCAAAGTTGGGTTTGGAATGACTAAAAACTAATGTGTTCTCATAATGGCTTCACTAATCAAAAGTAAAGAAATTAGTTTTTGGGTTGGGGACGAACGTGGGATCCTAGCGTTCTATCTTGTGAAACTGGTATTCGGTGTTTTTACTCGGTTTAGGGTCGTATCCCAAGCGAGCTAGGGGAAGTGGGATTAGAGAGATGGTAGGAGTGAGATGGTGGTTGGGGGGGAGATGGTTTAGAGGAAGGTGCCGGCTTAGAACAGGAAGAGGGCTGCGAGGGAGGAAGCGGGGAGGGAAGACTTTAATAATGAGCTCTGCTCCCTCAGGCCATCCCTCCACTTGATACATGGGCTCCTCGGAACTTAGCACAGGGTCCCTTCCCTAGTGGTAGAGGGGTAGGGCTTTGAGATTAAGTGCTGTGGATATCATTAGGAGGGAAAATTCTCACATTAACGTGAACCTTCCCTGCATTTCTCTCTCTCCTCCCTCCATTCCATTCTCTCACATGGCTTCCCTATTACCGAAAGTTCTCCCGTTACAAGATTAAACCAGAAATGCCATCCCGTTCCTCTTCGCCCCCCACTCCCCCCGAAACAGGAGTCGCAATGGAGGATTCCGCATTGGTACACGTGACTTTTGGAACCAAATTGTAATTAACCATCGTTAATTGGGATTTCACATCGTGGCATATCTCGAATTTCCGTCAGACAGTACACTACCACTTATTTAACTTGGCGTTTCATAACGGAACATTCATTAAACGGCCCAATTCAATACTGGCGACTAGGGTGAATGACGAGACCAATCCATTCCTAGCCCTTCACGATTGTTTTATTGCACTTTTATTTAAAAGCGAGGACTTTAAGAGAGCTCGTTGTTGGCATTGTGGCTGTGTCGTGTAGTGGAGGGGGGTCTTCTACTGTTTACTAATGCATTTAAGACCCTCAGGCTACAGCCGGTATCCCATCTAGGGCTTTCCCCATACTTTTCTCTCCCACCATCTACTTCAAATGCACACTTCAAGCACTCACTAATTAATGAATAAATAAAATTCTAACCTGATTAAACATTTATGGCCTTTTTCCAATTCCTCAAACAAACCAGATAAACAACTCTGCTTCTCCAACTTCTACTACCTCTTTTTTCCTCACTGTGTTCAAACTCATTGAATAAGTGATGCAGGCATTGTTGTAAAACAAGCGTTTTGAATTTTATTAGGTGCTGTATCGGGACCGGTTCAACATTAGTTTCTGGCAAGAAGTTGAAAGCGAGTTTCCGCAGAACGAGAATATAAAGTGATAAAAAAAATTAAAATTTTGTTGGGAACAAGCTGTTGAATTGTTGATTAATTTCCATTATAGTTTATTATTCTACGAATTAGCAACCTGTTTCAGAACGAGGTAGAACACTTTGACCGGCTTGCGAATTTATCCATTAGTGTTTTAAAGTGTCAGGATTTGAAAAATGAAATGTTCTTACGCCAAATAATATTGATGGGAGCCACACACGTGCGTCGAAAATGCTATATTAAATACGTTTTCACTTTTCTAAATTTTAGAAAATGTGAACCATGTTAAATTTACAACGTTTTTTGTTGATCCTCTTGCACAGATTAATTCGTTCAAGCTAAAATCAAATTAGTTATGTATTCCTTAATTTGCCCAGGTCATAATTTCCCGCTGGATCGGCGAGATTTTAATAAATACACTTACTCAGCGTAAAGCGGCTTTTAATGTATTTGCCATGTATTTGGGTTTATTATCTTGAAGAATACCACCCTATTTCTCTGTGACGGGATTCGTCCTCATGAAATTTGTACATAATATGTATGTATGAATTGTATATTATACAATGGGGGGTTCGCATTGATTTTTTTCTATTTTTTTTCTGAAAGTACTCCCTGAGAATGTAGGGAAAACAGTAGTCAGCCCCCTGAAATCGTTTCCAGAAAATTTAAATAATTTAACGAAAATTACAGCGTTTGAAAAACACTGCCATGGAGGGAGCGTGACGTCACTACCTCTTCAACCAACTACGTGAGGGGATTGTTCCGCCCAGGGTTGCCACTCCACTACTCATCACAGAATAAAATTCAATTGAGCTGTGAATCCTTCTGATAAGGCTTCAAATTTCAAGTATTGTGTATTATAATTAAAAGTTAATTATGTTTTCCGTTGTATCAAGTTATAATTGCTTTAAATTTACCATATAAGCTGACGACACTAGCGCTCCGGGTGAGAGATTCACTGGAACTGTGACGTCACTACCTCAAGAGTGACTGGTGGGAAACCCCGGCCGATTCAAACTGTGCGTTTCGTTTTTTCGTTATATCTACTACAATGATTTTTTTTTTTTTTTTCGTTGGTATTGGAGTCTGTACACATTAATTTTTAGCCATATTATTGAATGGTAGGGAAGATTTCCAAATCTAAAATCAATGCGAACTCCCCATTCACGATTAGTAGATTTCAAACAATGTCCGTCCGCCGGCCCGGCCGTTTTGGGCAAATTTGTTTTCATGTCTGAAATTTCAATAAAATACTCGGTTCTCCATTTAGTTGTCTCCGCAGGGTATTCAGCCCGATCGCTAAGTCTTGAGTCTCCGTGGGGCTAAAGGTTTTTTTTTTTTTTTTTTTTTTTTTAATAGAAATTATAGTAGGGTAGTGCTGGTAGTAGGTAAGTAGGGAGTCGAGTGGGGTGGTTTTCGAAGTTTTTTGGAAGTCGAATCCATTTTTGGGAGTCCCTGTTCTATCAAAACACTGTACAGGTATATTTTTCTTCTAATAACGTTTTAGTGAAGAAGAACAGTTCTTCTTCACTAAAACGTTATTATATAATATATAATATAATTTACTATATAATAACAAATAATTTGTTAGTTAACAGAAATTGAATATAATATATTAAATTTGTGTTAACAAATGGTATAATAATATTATATTATATTCTGATATTATATTATAATACAATTATCAGAATATAATATAATATTATTATACCATTTTAATCGACGGCATATAGTCGCTTTGGCTTTAACACAGCCTAACTGACACTATGGGCAAAATCGATTTTCTTTGTTTGAATTTAATTAAAGAGCCTATTTCTTATTTACTTTCTTGAATTTTCCACTTCGGTCGAACTTGAAGCTTCCGTAAATTTGCCCAGTGAAACGTATATGGATGTGTTCTCATGAAACCCCTCGCAGTGGCAGTTGCGATACTTTACTGCAGTTTTGTCCGGTTTTCCCCCCTGTGCATACCATCTCATGAAAATCCTATGAAACGAAATCTATGGTCGAAAATAATACACCGAAGCGCCGCACAGTGGGACGAAACGGCTAAAATCCAGGACATTGACCGAAAATTGAAAGTCGTTTTTTTGCCGAAGAAAGGAGTGATCTCTCTTGTATACCTTCTGTAGTATATGGGAAGTCATTTGGAATAACGAAATACGCCCGTTTTGACAGGTTAAACTGCGACCAAGTTTAAGGTTTAGAAGAATTCGAGCGTTTTCATATTAATCGATTTTGATTTTACTGCTATTCCAGATGCGACGAAGACGACTTTCCTCAGATTTCTCCCATTTAGCACACCTAAACGAATGTACTGTGGTGGAAATCAGATCGAAAAACTTAGGTTTTCAATATTCCTTTAGGGAAAAGTATGTTTTTCATAACTTCTTTCTACAAATAGAGACTTTTAAAAAATCCTCCAAGTTCCTCCAAAAAACTAATGTTTTCCTCGTGTTTGTGAGGTAATTGGCAAGAGAAGTGCGTAGGATTGGCGACCCACTACGTCCAACTAAGCGAGAACGGAGTCGATTCGTCCGAAATTTCGAGTGAAAAACGACGGGTCCGCAGGGACCCCAACCACGGATGACGCGACGGATGACGGAGACGGAAGGGAGGTTTATCATCTGAGGAGATTAGGAACAGCCCTGAGATCATCCAATATTGTGCTTCGACAGGACCTTTGATCGTCTGAAGGAAATCTTCATCGATAAGAGTTGAACTGCACCTGAAAACAAATTACCTACTGCACCTGAAATTAAATAATGAATAAATATCAAATAATGTCAGAAATATCAAATATATATAATAAAATATAAATATAAATAATATTTATTTTTATTAATTTTTATAATAAAATAAATATTATTAATAATATTCATTTTTATATTTTTATTTTTATATTTATTATATTATAATAAATATAAAAAATAGAAATATAAAAAATAAAAATATATAGGTAATAAATATCAAATAAATAATGTAAAAATATATAATAAATATCAAATAATGTCAGAAAGAACTAATGTAATAAATAATGTAAAAAAATATAATAAATAATGTAAATAATGTACTTAATAAATAATGTAAAAATATATGTACTTAATAAATAATGTAAAAAAAAAAAATAATAATAATAGTAAAAAAAAAAAAAAAAAAAGGTACTTAATAAATATCAAATAATGTCAGAAAGAACTTCCCGCACCAAATCACCCCCTTAGTAGCTCCCATTATAACCGTAGCCACGATAACAACTCATTTTTCTGATTAGTCAATGACCATGATGATATAAGAAGAAATGGACTTCAGATTCGTGTTCCTCACCCTCGAAAACATAAAAGTACAAGTTTTTAGGCCAAACAAACGACTTTAAGAGGTTGAAAAGGCGATGTCCGCGGTTTTAGGGGTTTCGTCCCACTGTGCGCCGCACAGTGGGCCAGAATGGATATTTAGCGCGGAAAAGTCGAGATTTCAAAGTCAGCGGACAGCGTTTTTCAAGTATGGGGTTCGAAGAGGTGTTGTTGAGGAGCTTGACCTCGAAAGAGGAAGCTGTAATATATAGCCTGGGGCTCAAGACGAGACGTGAATCTGCAACATCGCTAGTTTTCCTCATCTGTCACCTCATTATGTGTTCGATTGCCGTGGCATCAACAAACCGCTCTAGCGCCCTGCCAACATAGAGGAAGAATATTACTGGAGAGGGTGAAGACCGATACTCAGGATGTTGCATTGACTGTTTTCCCAGCTTCATAGACAGGCTGCTTCTCGCCCATCGTCTTTCACTGTTTCCTCCTACTCCAATTCGTGTTCGACATTCTTCTGAATTGCCGGAGGCTCGCTAAAGGGCTTTCATGGGACTAAAAATGGAATTTTTGAAAGGATCCCAGGTCAAAATTTGATTTAATATTTAATATTTTTCAAGTAAAAAAAACGAAAAATATTAGAAAAAAAAGTTTGAAAAAAAAGTTTTTTTTCTAGCATTTTTTCATTGACACAGAATTAAATTTCTGCACAAGTAACCTATATCAAAGAATAAGAAACCCTAGTGTAAAATTTGCCGCGTTTTTTCTTTCACAACACTGGCGATTCTATTTTTTTGGTGGCGGAATAAGCGGGGATTCTCGGTTGGCTCACGGAGGCCTCCAACGAGCCCGGTTGAGTCACAGGAGAACCAAAAATGAAAGTCCCGTTTAACTCACGGAAAGCGTAGTACCTACCTTTTGACTCTCGGCGGCGATGAAATCTGAAATGTGTGACCGGTTGACTCACGGGCGTTGTAATGAAATGCCACAGATTTCCCTTCCCACTTGGCAGACTTAGGACTGTCTCCACGTCAACGCGGAACCTGCATGTGAAATATGTTTGATTTTGTGAAATATGTTTGATTTAGTGAATTACCAGTGAATACTAGTTAAATTAGTATTTGTACCAAGCATGGCGAAGGTGAAATCGGCAGCCAACGAGAGTAGTATTAGGCCATACTTTGACAACAGCTTTCTGTATCGCTCGTTCGAAATCGGTTACGCATTGCGTTGGCGCTAGGGGGGCAGCAGTGATCTCCACACATTTCGCTGATACTGCCTCCAAACACATCTCGTAAACGGCTTTTTCCAGACCAGAGGGGGGGGGGGGGGGGGGGTCGAAATGCCACAAAACGACATGCGACACACAGACGAAGAAGTTTGAGACGATGTAATAAAAGTTTCACTTTAAAAAAAGCTGCGTAAAATGTGGCGTGCAGTAGAACGTTCCATCCATGTGTACATGGTACACAAACTACTGCACTGAACGAGACAACGGATGTTAGTGTCGGTAGAAAAAATGTGAATTCCATTTTCTTGGTCCTCATGCAACACGAAATTTTCACCACGACTAGTTTCGGTTTCCAGTTCACTCAATTTTTCAAACACTTCGTCTCGAGATCGTGGGATTGCCCCTATCACTTTCTGTGTGAGTCAAACCGGCTCGGTCTGTCTCGTTTTCTTCCTACCTGTGGGCCACTGAGAGTCAAACGGATACGCCTTCCGCCCCGCGCTTTCATTTTGGTTCTGCGTGAGTCACCTGCGAGCCTCACCAAAAATTTCCATGTCAAGTAGGCTGTGTGAGAACTCGATCGACTATAAGTGAGCAACTGTAAAAGATTTACCCCAAAATTGTTGCCCAGTGTAATTTCAGCTTTTTAAGCGAAAATGACTGCTCTGTACACGAGTAGATTGATGGTCTTCATGGAGCAAAACAGTCTTTGTATTGATCTTCTCACTGTGAATCACTGTCATCGCAATCCTCGATTTTCAAGGTCGAACACGATTTTGCCAACAAAAGAAAAAGGCGATGATGCAGTTTACAGCATTTTCATCTGGCAAAGATGAAAATCCCTAGAGGGAGCGCAGAGGTGCTGGAAAAGAATGAAAGACTCTCGGTAGTAGTAAAAGCGGTATAGGAAATTATGTGAAAAGGAAGGGGACAAGAGAGAAAAAAAGCTAGAAGAAACGCGTTGGGAGGGGGGACGTAGGTTTTTGCGGAGAATTATGACCTTTTAAACTGCGTTTTTCATCGTCTCTTTGAGACAATGCCAGGGCAAATTGGAGGCGGCGAGGAATTCCTGAGGTCCCATTCCAGTGATTAAGTATATGCGGTTATCAGCTCCCGAGGTAATTTCGCCTGGGTAATGGTAGGGAAGGGTGGAAAGAAGACTCTTTGTATTTTTTTGCTCAACCCTGTACTCCCCTCTTTTTTTTTTTTTTTTTTTTTTTTTTTGTCCTTCGTCTCTCTCTAGTCCCTTTGGTCACCACTGGCAACCCCTTACCCTTCTACGCTAACGCGTCCCGATAACCGCTCTTCATTTGGTAAATTTGCATAGAAACGGCTTCTTTCCAGGGGAAATTCGTTGTTCTCTTACTTCATATACATTGAACTTCGTGAAATAGAAACCCCTTCTTTGCAGAGCCAAAAGTTGGATCAGTACTCTTAGTAAGGTGTCAAAAGGATGTTTGACGTTATGAAACTGAACAAACAAATTAGTGAACGGAAATGAATTGATTTGGACAGAAGAGTTTTTTTGTTTTTAAAATGTTTGCAATAAAACTATGTTTTTGCGACTCCTTCACCCAAAGGAAAGGCCATTCTTCCATAAGATTGTGCAGTGCGTATGGAGTGTAAAAAAATAAAAATAAATAAATAAATAAACGAATTCCAACCAAGTTGTGGATTGCTTCGGTCCTCATTTGAGAGATTCTCAAAAAGTTTCACTGAATCAGAACACGAATTAATTGCGAATTTAATTTGGGCTGAGCAAGTTTGTATGATGAAGAAGGGGGTTCTAAACTAAACCCCTTTTTCTCTCTCACTGTCTGCAGGGTTTGCACCAGCACACCTACCCAACCCAAGCTCCAAAACAAGTTGGAACTTTTAATTGAATTTTCTCTACTGCCTATTATTTCTTATTCGAAACTTCCCTCATTCCAGTATACCCAATTATTTTCCCTTTTCCGCATAATAATAATCACTAAAACTTTGAAGTGAGGTGGAAATCTAATTTAAATTTATATGGTACTAGAGCTTGATCTTTGAATTTTTCACAAGAAAAGGAAGAAGGAAAAAATCTATAAATTTATGAAACCACTCCTAAGAGAGGTGGCACGTAGCTTCTTCTTTTGCATTAATGATGGGAAATGTACGAGGACTATAGCTGTCGCGACGAGATGTATGAAGTTTGGAGCAAGAAAAAAGAAGGTCACCAATCGATTCCTCACGTCATTTTACATTTCGTAGCGGTGTTATCTCAATATGCCCATATAATATATGGCATACATGTTGCGACAGCATCGTATTGCTGTTATCGTTAAAAAAATTATGTCTGACCCGCAAACTTGCTCGAAATTTGAGGGAATGTGGATCGAAACAGCGGAGGTACAAAGCAATGTGATTAAAGGGCGGCATTACCAATAACTTCTCAAAATACAACGATAAATCGGCGATTTAAGTAGTACCCGAATAAATCTCCAGCTTATTGATTGAAATCCCCAATTTACGTAAATCCCCAATTTATGTAAATTTTCCCCCGTTCAAGGCCTAAGTAAATCCACATATTAAACGGCCGCCGCGTGTTGCCTTTATAAAAACTCAGAGGAGGTTCTATCTTGCGCTGAATTTTCAAGTTTCGGTTTTCGTTCACGCAACTATGTACCTAAAAACGCTGCAAATTTTACACAAGGGTTAATTATTCTTTGATATAGGTTACTTGTGCAAAAATTTAATTCTGTGTCAATAGAAATATTTTTATTATTATTATTTTATTATTCTGAAAACCTTGCGGGCACAACTAGATGGTAAACCGAGTATATTGTCAACATTTCAGATTTCAAAAAAATCCTACTGCCCAAAACGGCCCGGACGGCGTAAGGCGGACGGACATTTCGGTTTTGGAATCTATACCTGTTGAAACGGATAATGTCAAATTTCGAGGGCGATCGGAGTCGTCGACCTCCGTCGCGATTCCATAGGTGTATAATTCCGAGAATAATAAACCAAAATGAGATTTCACGTTTTGGAAAGTTTTTGGGATTGTTGTGTCTACATAACATTGTGCGATGTTGATTCATAATAATTATGAATAATTATGATGTTGATTCATAATAATTATCGTCAAGTAAATGTCCTAAGGAGGCTACATACGAAATTACAGCTTCTTAGAGTGTAAAGCATGGAAATTAGGTTTAAGAGCCACTCATCTGATCCGGAATTTACCTATTAAAATGATTTACCCGCCGCTTAACAAATCAAACCGTTCTTGCAATATTCGGATCACCTGCTATGAATCAAATCATCGAAACACCAGCTCAATGAAATCAAACAATGAGTACAAACAATTATTCAAATAACCATGCTCATAACTCAGCTTGTTGGCCACGCACTTCGCAGTAGTTGGATAAAATTTAATATGGTTGGATAAATCGAGAGCTTTCGAACGAATGGTGAACGAATTTTGTGGGATGAAAAAGGACGAAGTACCATTTCCCTAGCAACGACTCGATTGTAAGCGGAAATCATCAGACAAAACCGTAACAATTTCTCCGCTTTCTTCGTTTATGTGCCAAAGTAAAGACATAAAATGTCAAAAACGAATCTTAGAGATAGGAACTGGTCCATTCGTGGGTTGGTGGGTGTGATGTGATGTGATGTGCTCGATCTGTGACTTGGGGCGAGAATTTTTTTGCTTCACACAATTTTGGATTATAATAAAATTTATGTCATCGCTAGCGGAGTAGGATCGGGTGCATGAGCGAAGCGAGGCCCCCCCTATCCGCGTGCTAGTAATCAGTAAAAATCGATCCCGTAGCAACAAAAACCATAGGTTGGAAACCTGTTAATAACAAGCAGTAATGATTGTTGTTGGTTCATTTTTATTGGGCGGATAAGCTGATTTCCATTTGCTTTACGTAGGCTCCGTGAAGAGTTCAACTGGAATGGTTTGAACTGTACGTTAATGAACAATAAACGAATATAAAAATAATTAACTCACGAAGTAGTAAATGACTGCATCAGTTATAATCTCGTTATAAGGGAGTCGGGATAGATTTTGAGAAATGAAGTCATTGAGTGAAAGATACTGCTTAGATTATTACTATCATATAGTATATCATTTCCAATTAAATGAGCATAATATGCTCGTTAATATTATTAACGAAAAGAGTTTGTAACAAATAAACTGATTTATAATATCCTTCTATTTCATCAAGGGAACTAAGAAAAAAAAGAGCGATCTTTCTTTCGAGTGCTAATAATGCAGATGAAAACGTAATGAAAAACAAGAGGCTCTTCCATTAATCAAGAAGCGATCCCATTTTTTTTTCCACCGTATGAGAAGAAGGGAGATGTTTAACGATGCGCTTTTGTTCCCGGAGCTGATGAAGGAGGGTCCCACTAGGATAAGGAAGAGAGAGGGGAAAAGAGTTCTCAGAAAGAAGCGGTTCTAATTCATTATAAATAGCTACGAGGGTTTCAAAAGAGAAAGTGCGTGGGAGGGTCATAGGCCTACAGTTCGTGGACAGAGTTGTGTTCGATGAGCCTTGTGTCATATTTTGTCTGTGAAAAAGGAAGCTAGAGAGGCAATTGATATACAATTCTTAATCTCCTTAATGCTGCCCATAACGTCTTGAATTTTTTATTTAGAATGGTTGGTATCGTAATATGGTACAATGTACCATATTATGATACCAACATGTCATGTTAAATCATGTTGTTTCTTCCGCAGAAACGAATTTCACCCTACTCTCAGCTTGAAAAGGATTAATCGTTTTCTAGACTAATGTGTGTGTTGGATGACTAATCAATTTCTGGGAACATCTTACCAGAGATATTCACTATTTAAAGGAGTAATAAACCCGTGTTTCCAATCATACGTACTGTTTACTCCAGAAGTACATGTCCATGAAGGAGTTTTGTAAAACGGTCGAAATGAAGCGAAGTAGACGTGGTGCGGGGAGTGTCCTAACAGAGGGGTGGGTGAAGAAGGGTACCTACAGGAGAAATGGGGTTGGAAAGCTTTGGATAATGAAAGGAAGCCATGCTGCCTTTTCCTCCATCCGAGCCGCCCCCAGAAAACTCCTCCGAGCCGGCCCTGCTCCCCCGAAATGGGCGAGAGATGAAGGGGCACCCCCGCACACCCTTTCTCATCAGCCCTCTTTTTAGTGCTCAAGGGTCAAAACATCCCTGTGTGGCTGGGGAGGGGTGGGGGGTTCCACTTCTTTATAATTACCCCCTCCCCCTTCGCTCTTATCACGAGCTTCTGCCAGAAAGTACACTTTTAGCTACAAGGCAGAAGACCAATTCCCTTGACAGGGTTCTGTTCGCACCAGTGTTGGCTCATACAAGTAATATCAGATAGATAGTAGATTCTACTCCAGTGTCTTCCACCTTATCATCTGACTGGAGATGGGGATCTGGTTCTTAGTTGACTGAGAAGAAATAGAGAGAACATCAACTGCACAAACCACTAATAATTAGTCAACAATCACTAATAATTATTACAGGGGCGGATAGGCGGTTTTGACCGGCCCGGGCGATTAAATTTGACCGGCACTCAACCCCCCCCCTAACTCTCTCACACACACACACACACACCCTCACACCCTCCCTCACCCTTACCTGTTCAGAGACCAACAAAGGAGGGGTTCTTCATATTTTGGAAAAACAAGCAAATTATAAGCAACGAGAAAACAGTATTAATTTTAATACCTACGTGAACTTAGGAAATACTGAGGTGAAAGAGAAGAATGACAGCGCCTATTTTTAGAAAGAATAAAATTGGCGCTTGGTATTTGAATTAGTTGGTAACTACAGTCAATACAAACAACGACTCAAGCTAAAATGCATTTTGCAGTTTTCTTCAGTTACATTATCACAGCTTATTGATGAGGAGCATCTGGCCGAGAGGCTCTGGGCGTTTCTGGTCCTCCTCACCATCATCCCTCCACACCTTCTCATGTAGTTATGCCACCCACTTGTTCATTTCTTTCGAATTCTAGGTTCAACCTCAGGCCCATGGTAGATTAATTAACTTTTATAGACACTTAAATTTAATTATCAAAGAACAATGTTTTTTTTTAAATTGTCATGTTCACTGTTTGGATCCCGAAAAATGAATTATCAAGATTACTAGAAAAACCCCATTCGACTTCCTGGCATCCTTCAATAGCCCCATGGATCCCCAACTACAAGGTGAAATCGGATGTTTTTGAGACCCCAAAAATGGATTTTACGTCCAAAAATACTTCGAAAACGACACCTAACTCGTTCCCATAGATGAGACCCTTAAAAAACTCCTCCTGTAGCCCTTTTTAGTTCTGCAGAGCCCCCAGGGTTTGTGCGATTGGGCTGATAACCTTGCCGGTACAGCTAGAAGGAGAACCAAATATTCTGTCAAAAATCGACTGAGACCTCGAAAAATGGATTATGCCTCCAAAATTACTCGGAAAATATTTGACCTCCTGGGATCCTTCAAAAATCCCACTTGTAGCCCCATGAGAGCCCAATAGATCCCCATGGTGATATCGGATCGTGCTGGGACCCCCAAAAGTGAATTCTACGTCCAAAAATATTCCGAAAACGACACCAGACTCGACCGTATAGCCGATACCCTTCAAAAAAGCCCTCCCGTAGCCCTTATTTACCCCCACGGGTTGGGGCGATCGGGCTGAAAACCTTGTGGGCAAAACTAGATGGTAAATCGAGTATTTTGTCAAAATTTCAGATTAAAAAAAAAAAAAAAAATTCTACTACAAAAACGGCTCGTACGGCGGACGGTGGACGGGAATTAAATAGGTATTCGTTTTGGGAATCTAGACCTCTTGAAAGGTATAATGTCAAAGTTTGAGGTCGATCTGAATTGTAGATCTCCGTCGCGATTACATAGTAGGAGTATTATTCCAAGAATAATTTTGGTTTATTATAATAAACCAAAAATAGGTAAAGGCGATAACGGTGGACCGCATACATTTTTTCTAATCTATAGTATCGGATAAACATAATACGCAAAATTTGATATTGACGATGAACAAACATTTTCGACACCGTCAACAATATCATAAACTGAAAATGGATTCTTCAGCCTTAGCGTTTAAAACTAATTCTTAAAACTATTTACTTCCAATGAAGTAATTCAAGAAATTTCCATGAAAGAAAGCTAATCAGACCAGCCTAAGGCGATCGGTATGTGAGGCACGTTCCCGGCTTTCCGCTGACAGTTAGTCGTCACTCATTATACCTTCTCTTGTAGGGAAAGTTACAAAACCTTCCCTAGCGTGTAATCAGAGAACGAAGGACACAAGCGGCCCCTCATAGTGAAAAAAGCTTTTGATTGAAAAGGGAGAGGCTCGCTTTTTTCTTCTCCTTTTTTCGCCTTATAATTTGAATTCCAGCATTCTGGTAGATTCCGTCGGTTGATGAGCATACAGGCATTTAAGTTAAGGATATTTTGATGGTCAAAACGCCACTATTGAGGCCAATCTTCTCCCTCAAATCATAAAATTTGTTTAGGCCACTCATCAAACAATAATTGTTCTGAATTAATTAAAAATGTGTCAATCCATATTGCATCATGGATTGCTAAACTTCGACCACGACTATAAAGTATTACTTATAACTTAAAAGTAATACTTTATAAGTTATAAGTTTGTGAATATATACCTACCCACCTAAGAAGGATGAATTTGTCAGGTAGGTATCGGGAACGGGGCCAAAACAGAATTACGCCTTTTTCGCCAATCTTTCGATTAATATATAATCTTCACCTGGATCCTAGAGGTGTTTTGTCCCCAAACTTTTTTTTTCTGGAGGGTCCTAGAAACGTAACGTGAGCACACCCGTGCACAATCTACGATGTAGATATCATGCAGAATTCAGTGTTTCTCAGACTGAGAAACTGAAGCAATAATAATTATTGTGTGGTCGCTCCATGAAAGCCAAAAGGAAATTTTATAGCAAAACAAATCTGTACCCCAGAGGTAAACCATCATATGTGCAAAACCCCAACTTTTCAGGAGAGCCAAAAGAAGTTTTTGAAATTCATTTTTTCTTGTCAAAAAGTGCTATGTATGAAAATAATGGTTTGAGCCACCATTTTAATTTCATATACTGTTCCTACTTTGATATGAACATTGTTTTAAAATTTTTTATCAATTATGAAGGGGAGGGGAGCACTTATAATAGTTGGGCTCTGTATGGCTAAAAGGGGCTACGGGAGGTTTTTTTAAGGTTTTCGGCTATGGGGTCGAGTTCGGTGTCGTTTCCGAAGCATTTTTGGACGTAGAATCCATTTTTTGGGGTCCCAGGGCGATCCGATTTCACTATGGGGATCTATGGGGCATTCATGGGGCTACTAATAGAGCTTTTAAGGATGTCATCGAGTCAAGTGAGGTATCGTTTTCCGAGTAATTTTGGATGCATAGCTCATTTTCGGGGTCTTCCTAAATATTGTAGAAACTGAAAATTTCTTTCTTTTTATTTTTTCTTAAATAGTCTTTTGTTGGCATGCAATTAATTTATGCTCACTTAAATTTTACTATCATCAAAGGACCATAGACTGTGCAGCCTGTGTAAAAATTTTACACATTTAATGTGCAGCTTTATTTCCAAAACGAATTTAGCAACTTCTAGTCCAGTAACTGGACTAGAAAAAACCTGTTTTTCGTTTTCTTGCTTCTATTCAATAATACATAAAAAATGGGAATTTATTGATGATTTTATAATGATAGATTTGGAAAAAACCTAAGAGTGGTGGAAAAAATGAATGTATTTTACAAACTGTTAAAATTATCTACTTACAGTACAGATCATCAAATGAAAATTTCTGATAAGTAAAGTGGTAGGGTCAGGCGGGGTAAATGTAAACAAGGGGTAAATGGATACAAAAGCCATTACCGTCCCTGTAGTTGATTGTGGAACCAAATTTCAAGTAAACCTCATCAAGGCAACCTCGATGCGAGATGTAAGGGGATTCTCGCTTTTTTGGACCAGCTACACAGTAAGGTGGTACCAAGTTTCTGATAATTAAAGTGGTACACCTGCAAGCGAGGGCTGAGAAAATGGGAGTTTTGTTTTATAAAACCAAGTTTAATGAAGAATTCAAAGAAATTGACTTCAATCGCACTACGAGGAACGCACCAGAAAAGTACCTACCGAGATTTGCAGAAATCTCTGAAGTGGGTTCCTCCCTGTTTCCACTCTTTCTAACAAAATAGCCCACATAAAATACCATCTCAGAAAAGAGGGAGGAAATCTAATAATATGGATCAGAACGACATCATTTCATTTGATGAACTCCACTAAGTTGATAATTTTAACTGTTTGTAAAATACATTCTTTTTTCATACATACATTCATCATTTAATGATTTTTTTCATACATACATACATTCATACATACTTTTAAAATTATCAACTTGAAGCAGTTCATCAAATACATATTATTATTATTAGATTTCCTCCCCCTTTTCTGAGATTGTCTTTTCTCTGGGATATTCTGGTAGAAATAACATGGAGGAACCCACTTCGGAGATTTCTGCAAATCTTGGTGCTTTTCTGGTGCTATAGCCATCATTTCTTCAGAAACAGGTGGAAGTTCTTCAGCTGAATGGCCTAGGCCATTCTGCGTTCCTCGTAGTGCGGTTAAAGTGGATACCTAATTGACTTCAAAGAAATTATTTCTTTGAATTCTTCATCAAACTTGGTTTTAAAATGTTAACAACAATTGTAAAACAAAACTCCCATTTTCTCAGTCCTCACTTGCCGGTGTACCACTTTACTTATCAGAAACTTGGTCGGTTTTTCTATCATCATGATGAGTGCACTATCATATATGCCGTTCTGATGATACGCGATACGTGAGTGGGTGCTTGAGGCGGTCAGAGGTAAACAATCATATACGCCGTTGTGATTGAGTGCGTGCTTGGGGCGGTCTGAGGTAAACTATCATAAGAGAGTTTAGGATGGTTAACCTCTCCACCCTTTATACATATATGATGGTTTATAAGTCCGTATCTCAGAAACCTTTGGGTTTTGTTAGTAGGATTGTTTACCTCTAAGAACCTCTGCCCAAAGTGAGCACATATGATGAAAATCTCAAAAACGGAAAAATTGGACTTATGATGGTTTACCTCTGAGGTACAGAAATGTGTAGTAATATTTATATGAATTTCTCAGGTATCGGGAACGGGGCCAAAACAAATTACGCCTTTTTCGCCGAGCTTCGATTAATATATCATCTTCATCAGGGCCTATCTACAGCCCTGATGCAGCAACATAAATAACAGCAAATTAAACATAGAAGGAAACATGAGGCATGGACTTGTAGGCTACAATCATTTTTAACAAAACTTACTCAAATATTAATAACTAGTCTCTCTGGCTCGCTTCGCTCGCTCCCCTAGTGGGGTGTATTGCCGCCTGTGGGGTGTATTACCGCCTGTGGGGTGTATTGCCGCCTGTGGGGTGCGTAGCATCGATGGACACGTTCCAACCCCTACTCAGACATAAGGCCTCGCTCCGCTCGGCCGAGCGCTTATTCGGACAGGGGGGTCTCGCCTCGCTCGGCGAGGGTCTCCCTGGACCCTCCGTTTTCTAAGATCCCTGGCCCCGCGCGAATTAAAACGATCCAATTGTCTTCTCACCCCTCGGCTTTTTTTAAATCGAATTTTTAAGGCGAAGTAAGGCCCCCCTGTCAGAGTGCTAGTGAAATCACTTGTATACTCGGCCGACCAGTTTCCCCGCCTCTCCATCTATCAAAGGTCCCTGGACCCTCCGTTTTCTAAGATCCCTGGCCCCGCGCGAATTAAAACGATCCAATTGTCTTCTCACCGTGAAATCGCCCCCTCCCCCTCGGTTTTTTTGAAATCCGACTTCGGAATCGGATTGGCCATATTTTGGCGCGCATTTGGCTCGCGGATACCATACCCAAAAAATGGCTCCTTACTGGGTATTTTTGAACCCGAAAAAACGTGGGACAAACGCGAGAAAGACGATTTTTCGACGAATTTCCGGCGAATTTCCCAGGTGAATTTCCGAATTACGATTTGACCGACGTCTTCCTCCAGGTCTGATCTATACGGCTGGTATTTTTTCGTAATTTTTTTCGACCCCTTAAACGGGCTTTGGCGCGAGTTGAAAGTGGAAAACGTAGGACAAACGGGAGAAAGACGATTTTTCGACGAATTTTCGACGAATTTCCATCAAACCAACAAACTAAAAGCAAGAATACCACACCAGACTCGGACTTACTAATATGATATAAGAGCATCAATGGCAAGTACTAATAAATTCAATGTGGCTAAAAAAAAAATCAAAAAAATCACTGAAGCTAATGAAAAAACAACAATGTAACAAGACCATAACCTTCCACCTCCTTTTTCTCTCCTCCAAACCAACAATCATGACAGAGACAAAACTTTGCTCTATTTAAAATTATCCAACAGATCACATCATATCGCAGAAGTTTCTTGAGCAATGATAGGTGGGTCCAAGTCTTCATGCCGTCAATTTCCCTACCTCTTCCAAGATGCCGCCGTATATCGAGCTCAACCCATTCACATCCATCCGGTGGTTGCATGTAGCTGGAGCTATTTGGATATGGCACATTTCCTTAAATAATCTCCGGCCCAAGAGTTTCTCCCGATCCAGCACCGTCAAGTCCTCATAAACAAACTCATGCCCTTTGGAGACTGCGTGTTCTGAAAGTGCAGTGCCCTTCTCCACTCCTGAGCGACAGTCCCGCTTATGGTCCCCAATCCGATCCCGGATAATATCAGTATAATAACAGCAGCATATTATACTGCTTAGTTTGTCCGATGTAGGACAGCCCACATTCAGACGGAATATGGTATACCACACAAGACTGTATCGAGAGAGGGTCAATTGCCTTGAGATGCGTGTGCAACTGCGAGACCTTGTTTGTATATGCAAACACCATCTTTGCATTAGGAGCTTCTCTACTTATGAGGGTCTTGAGTTTGGGAGAGATTCCTTGTACCTACCAACGTGAGCCGGGAATATCATACTCTAGGAGCATCTGGTTCTGGATCACTCGGTAAAGCACCGACTAAAACAGGTCGCTTTACTGCCCCAACAATTTGTTTTTTAGACACACCAACGCTGGACTCCCTTCCTCCTCTTTCCATCTCTTCCAGTCTGCCAACATGGTAGTGAAATGCTACGTGCATAATTATTAATATTTGAGTAAGTTTTGTTAAAATTGATTGTAGCCTACAAGTCCATGCTTTATGTTTCCTTCTATGACGATTTTGTTTTGCTGTCATATATAGGCCCCAATGAAGATGATATTTATTAATCAAAGCTCGGCGAAAAAGGCGTAATTTGTTTTGCCGTTCCCGATACCTGACAAATTCATATAAAATATTACCAATCATTAGTTTTGCTATAAAATTTCATTTTGGCTTTCATGAAGCAACCACAAAATAATTATTATTGCTTCAATTTCTCAGTCTTACAAAAGTCACACTGAATTCTGCATGATACATCGTAGATTGTGCACGGGTTTGCTCACGTTACGTTTCTAGGACCCTCCAGAGAAAAAAAAAAAAAAGGTTTGGGGACAAAAACTCCCAGGATCCAGGTGGCACGCGAAGTAGTTAAACCAGTCATATTGTTGGCATCAGCTCTACCAGCACTAAAAAAAAAGTTGAAACGGTGAAAAAAAAACTTGGTGTTGAATGCCATTGCTTAACGAGACAGACCCAATTCACACTCCGAGTAGGATTTTTAGAGCTCCCTTCGCCAGACGCCTATCATTGAATACGATAGATCAATAGGAATACTATTCATTTCAATCAATCAATATGAAATGACTAAGTAGGAACGAATCAAATGAATCACACTTTTCCTTGCATAACAACCAAAATTCCGAGATTCAAAATACTAACGAAGTGTGACGAAAAGCAACGTACCTAATTATTTTGTAACGTTATAGAACCCTAAGGTATTCGGAATCAGTACAGGGATGTTCTGTGATCCAGTAATTGAGGGATTAAATTGGCCTAAATCGACGGTAGTCCAGATTTTTTAATTATTATTCTTTTCATTATTGTTATTTTATTTATTAATTATTTATTTTCAAGTGTTCGCATTCGATTTGTTATCCGCTACCTTCAACAGGTTTGTATTCTAACAGCCTTAAATATATGTGGAATGTGCGCCTTCTGATTTTTCTACTCGCGATTTTGGGCGAGAAATCGTAAGATATTTCGTCAATACGACAAGAGTTACATGGTTCCTAATGCTTCAGGGCGCCGAAAATGGGATGAGCAAACACGATGGTTGAAGTGCTCGATCGATAATCACAGGTCCTGAGGTCTTGGAGGGGCCAATATCCCCCGAAAGCCCTGGGGCTGGGACGCCATTTACTCTGACGAAAACCAATTACGGAGGGGGAGGACGAAGAAGTGCTCGACTTCGTCAGAATGGAGACACCGAGGAACGGATGTGCGCTCGTTACAATGTGGAATAAATGATACCAGGCTTGATAATTCTCATTCATAATCCTCCCCAGTCCTCACCAAAATTAGAAATGGGTACTTTTCTTCAAACCGGAAAATTCAAAGTCAGAGCAGAGACGGGAAAGAGAAGTTCGGAGTCAGAGAAGTTCAATGGTTTTACTTCAAAGAGAATATTCAGCATTCTCCCTATCTGTACTGTTGATTAGTTTTTATTCAAAGTAACGGTTGAGGGGCTGTTCCCCAATATGCCAGGATTGAAGAGAAAATCTATTTGGAATGACAGATACTACATTGGTGCTTCATTTTTTATTGTGTACCAAGGAAGTTTCATTTTAAGGCCTTCCCTTGATGTGTAATGAATGCAAGCCACAGAAGGAACATTCGCCAATGAGGGTGATACTGAAGGGAAAAAGGAGGAAATCCCAACTTTGATTACTGGGCTCTGGAGAACCGGGTATAATAAGATGGGAGCTCTCTGAGGGGAGGTCAGAGTCCTCACTTCATAGGGACCTCCACTGGAGAAAGAGACCAAGGAACAAAGAGACCAAGGTTTATGCCTAAAAGGGGCACAAATATTGATCAAGCCTGCCCACAGCTCTGATTAGAACCTTATAACGCTGTTTCCTTTCTTGTATGGCTCAGCTTTGACACAGCTGAGTTGGTCGCTATGAAGAAAAAAGGGAAGAAGGGGGTGTGCTCAAATGACCACCTGCTGGAAAAAAAGCGGAAAGGAACACAAAAAAGTCGAAAAAGGAATACGGCGAGGAAACCGGTCCTCTTCGGAGAGGGGAGAGTTTTTGCAGAGTCCATCACACATTTACAAAAGGGCTCTTAGATTAATCAGAAGACCTAAAAAAAAAAAAAAAAAAAAAAAACCCTCCACCCTCTCTGTATTTTAGAAACACCTTTTAGCATCAGTTGATGACACGGTGGCATGTTGGTTCTGATTCATATTGAATCTTCATAGTCAACTGGCTTCATCTCGTTTTACTCGGCGGTTACCAACTTTGATGTCACCCAAGGACGGACACGGTGTGGTTTTTGCCCGACGGTGCAGAGGTCTAATCCACTGAGGTGGTTAGGGTGAGAAATGACTCGTTTTACTCAGCAGAGGAGTCATTTCTCACCCTAACTACCTCAAGGACGGACATTTTCATCGCTACCATTTTCATATTGATGTTCAATTGCGAGCTGGGCTCCTTGAAAATTGAAATCCTCGTTTTGACTGACGACAATTTGGAAACGTTTCCAAAGAATTTGAAGGTTGATCAGGGGTAGGCTAGACGCGAAGCTGAGTAGGCCGACTTGCATCTCTCAGGTCAATCAAATCACGGATAACAATGAAAAATCAAGTCCCACTCTCAGCCTCTCGAAATGAAATATTTTATTTTTCTTAAAGCCCTATAACATGGAGGAATAGATCTATTCCTCCATGGCCCTATAAATAATGGAGACGGATTTCCAGCGATGTTGACCCGTTCTCGTAACTTTTGAAAGATGATATTACCAGAAAATTCAAATTTCTCAATAATTTCAAATAAATCATTCAAGGAGCCGATTGTCTTCTTATTGAACTTGCTCGTATGACGTTTGTATGTTGAGAGCCTTCTCATATTCGGACGTTTTGAACTTAGGGACCTGAAGACAGACTCCATGAATGAAGATGGTCTGGAAATGACCTCTCATAGCATACTGTAATTGATGCAAAGAGGTTCCTATAATATGGGATATTATCTATGCGACAATAGGACATAAATGAGGAGAAAGGAGTGAGGATGGGTGTAATATTTTAATATATTACCATCTCATTGAATTACCTACCTCTTCGTAGAATAATCGAAGATTATACACCGTTCCTCGTAGGTAACCCTCAAGCCAGAACTCCTGTCCTTTTTCACCCTCTTATCTCGTTTAATACCACCAACCAATTAATTTTTAATAACCCTTACGCTAGCTTCCAGAGATGAATTTCATTTTTCATTATTATCATGAATCGTTTTTTTATTTCCTGATGAACCTTTGGGTAGCTGAGTGCAATGCCCGGAAAAAAACTTTCAGGGGGATTCTGAAAGTACGAGAATTAAAACGAGGCTCTTGAGTTCTCGATGAAAAGGACCCGCGTTCAACGTTGGGGAACGGGGTAGGTACAGGTCTTCCCTGCAGACAAATTAAACGTAGAACTCGTGGTTTTAGAGGATTGGAGAATACTGTAATTTGGTAAGCTAATGCAGGGGGCCTCCCATCCCCTTATTCCACAATTCAACCCCTAACGTTGCCGTTGCGCTCGCTTAAAATGCACATTGAGAACCCTCCACGCCCTTCCCTACTTAAAGTATGCTTTGAGGAACATTCAAATGCGAATAAAATGTAAATTGGGGGGAAAGGAATTAATGCAGAAAGACCGGCTTTTCACGGATTCCTATTCCTTGGGCGACATTTATTCCGGCAGGACGTTTACACAAAGCTCTCCCACTTTCTCTTGCTCTTTTCCCCCGCCGCCCTTCCAGGGTATTCACTCTGCCTCGTTTCTCCGCCTTTTCCCATTATAAAATTCAAATTGCGGGTTGTTTTGCGGAATGAGGCTATCTGTCTGAATGCTGGATGAATACCCTCCGAGCGTGAAATGACTGCGCGTAAGGAAACGCAAGAAGAGCGTGACCTCTCTTCATACGTCCCCCCGCCGTTAATTTATTTACGTGAATTATTAATTTGGCGAAGAGAGAACTAAAAGATATTATGTAACCTCTTGGTTGGTTCCTCATGGACGCTATTTGACCTTCAGATGCTGACACTACACCTAACCTAGTTCTTCAACGGGACGGGGACCAGTGGCGGCTCGTGCTACAGGCAAGAAGGGGTTCAACCGTACTTCGACAGCAAAATTAAGAACATGCTCGTATTACCTAGTTAATACACCCCCGAATGTATAGTCGCAGTACGTCTGCTGAATGGAAACCTTTAGCAAGAAGTCTCATTTTAGAAGAAAAATACAACCGACTCACTTTCCACGCCCATGCTTTTCATTTCGTATCTGTAATCCAAGGGTGGAGGGCCGAAGGGAATGTTCTTGCGACGGGTACCTATTCATCTCTCGAAAATCACACACACAATAAACAATAAAAATACTAGAAAATTATTAGACTGACTAGGGATGTTGAAAAAGTATCGATACTTAAAAGTATCGATACTTTTCAAAAGAAGTATCGATACATATCGATACTTTTTGTCCCCGATACATATCGTAGTATCGATACTTTTTTTCCGGTATCGGCGCCGATACTTTTTTTATCCCTCACATTTCATCAGATTCAAAACTTACGGCATACATAATATGTGTGTGAGGGTGTGTGTGTGTGTGTGTGTGTGTGTCTGCCTATATTATAGGTAGTTGACAGTACCTCTAACTTGACCAGCAATTGAAGAAAGTTGATGTAGGTACCTACCACCACCTCCTGGAGCTGCACCAGCTCTCATATCAGAAGAATCAGCCGTCCTCGATCAAGGGCGGACCACCAAAATGTTGGACCAACCAACCAACCCAACTCACTGATCACAGTAGAAATTAGTGTGGCCACAGCTACACCAAACGAGGGAATGTTCCCCTTTTTTGCTACCTGTACCTACACCCCCCCCCCCCCCCCCCCCGAGGCTTGGAGCAAGGTTTTCAGTCCAATCGTCCAAACCCGTGGGGCGCTATGGGGCAATTGAAAGTTTTTTTTTAAAGGCGTTTGGCTATGGGTTCGAGTTGGGTGTCGTTTTCGAAGTATTTTTGGACGTAGAGTATATTTTTGGGGGTCCCAGAAGGATCCAATTTCACTGTAGGGATGTAAAGGGCTTTCATGGGACTACAAAAGGGATTTTTGAAGAATCTCAGGAGGTCAAATATTTTCTGAGAAAAAAAAAAAATTAAAAGAAAAACCTTTTTTTCAAAAATTTTTCATTGAGACAGAATTAATTTTTGCACAAGTAACCCATATCAAAGAATAATAAATCCTTGACTAAAAATTTGCAGGCGTTTTTGAAAAGTATCGATACTTCGATACCGATACTTTATTGAAAGTATCGTATCGATACTTTTAGATACTGTCTGGATGTATCGATACGATACTGTATCGATACTTTAGAAGTATCAAACATCCCTAAGACTGACTCGAACGATACCAAAGGAAGCCGAAGGCTAAGTTTCAGAGTCTGAAACTGAAAGTCCTCTGTCCTGTGTTACCGCGTAGGCCGAATTTACCAAAACAAACTGGCATGTAAGGAGGGCGCTCAGTAAAAATTCCCTCACATACAATTCCCTTTTCTTTTTCTTCTCTGTTATTTCCAGTTTAGTGTACAAAAAACCCTACGACTATATCTTAGAGCAATGGTTGCTCTATCTCCAATTTTTTTTATTCATTTCAGGAGGATTTGGCGATTACAATCCGAATTAACTGGGAATAATATCCGTTTTCCCCTACAAAAAGTCCCCTTCCTTACAAATGTGTTGTCAACACTGCTGCGCAACTGTTTCTTCTATTTTTGGTACCCGTTCCTAATCATCGTACCTGTGGAAAATACTTCATGAGCTGCATCTGACCCCAGCGATAGACCCTCTTATCATTTCGCCCAGTCACGTGACCTTCCCCAACCGCCCTCCCACCATCCTGTCATCATTCTTTGGTCTGCTTCGGTTCAAAGCAGAAAGTTGAACCCATGTTCTGACGTCACTCCCCAGCCGAATGGAACTGTTATCAAAAATAGTAAGAACTTGTTATGTACCAACTTGCATCAACAGTGACACTATGGGAAGCTGATTTGATAATAGGTAATGCTCTCGCTCACTCTAACCTTTCCTCTCTCTCTCTCTCTCTCTCTCACTATCTTTGGGGGTTCTCTGAACCACCCCCGCACGAGCCGCCACTGACGGGGACGTTGAAGACCATGGCAATTTTGGGAATAAAAGTGCAGCTGGTTAAAGTGATTCATCCAATAAATTAGCGCCCCGTCATGTCCCCAAGAGGTCAAAAATCTTGACGTAAAACTCACTTTACCCTTAAAGCGTCTAGGGGCTCAATGTTATTGCACAATTTTTTCGTTTGTGCTAAAAGTAGTAGCCTACCGTGTGAAGGCGACATTGACGGTTGTGTAATATATTGCGCAATGTCACACTCAGACGTACAACCACATTGTGCAAATTGTGCAAACAGTAGGTACATGGTTTATTGATAGGGAGTAGTACGAGAAGACGAGGAGACTGTTGATACTAGGCACGGCCGGATGAATATTGCACAATGTTGCCCTCAGACGGCTCAATCTTTTCCAGTTTGTGCAATATATTGTCAACTTTTCATCAATCACGCAATCACGCAATATATTGCACAATCTTTCAATCTCGCCCTCACTCAATCAATTATATTGTACAAACCAGCATATTGCACAATAATATTGCACGTCTAGAGACCGCTTTAACTAACCTAGTTGAGAAGGCATTGGTTTTTGAATAGGTACGCAATCATTGGGTTCGACTCCAGTGGTTTTTTAATACTACTAAGTAATTTTTAATACTACTAAGTATAACAGGTGCATACTTTCCCATAGATACACGGTGAAATCAGATGAATGTGGAACACCCAAAAATGGTTCTACGTTAAAATATAATATATTATGCTATGTATTTTCAGATTTTCGGATTTTTTTCTCGGTTCATCATCCAGTTGTGCCCGCAAGGTCCCAAACGCTCAAACCTGTGGCTCTCCGTGGGGCTACGGGGCATTCGTTTTTGAAGGGTTTCGGCTATGGGGTCGAGTTTGGTGCCGTTATCGGTGTCGGCGTCGTTATTTCGGTGTCGATGTGTCATTGTCGTTAATTTGGTATTGATGTCGTTAGCGAATGGCCACCAACATAACAAAACAAAACAAAAAATTTGTTAGCATAAGTAGGTACTTTTTTTTTTTTTTTTTTTTTTTGCAACTGGACTCTGGCGGATAAAGGCTGGCTGGCGAGCTGGCTGTATTCAAAATGCTAAGTTTTCATTAGGTACTCATATTCTGACACACAATAAAAATTTCTCGTTACTATTACTATTTTAACTATGTACCGGCGAATTTCTCCATTTCTTTGACCTTATTCCCTCGCCCATTGCTGTTTTGGTTTATTATTCTTGGAATAATCCACCTATGTGATAGCGACGGAGGTCGACGACTCGGATCGGCCTCAAAAGTTGACATTATCTGTTTCAACAGGTAGGTATAGATTCCAAAACCGAAATGTCCGTCCGCCGTCCGGGCCGTTTTGCAGGAGGAATTTTTTGAAAATCAGAAAATTTGGCAAAATACTTGGTTTACCATCTAGTTGTGCCCGCAAGGTTTTCAGCCCGATCGCTCAAACCCGTGGGGCGCTATGGGGCTACGGGAGGCGTTTTTGAAGGCTTTTGGCCATGGGATCGAGTTAGGGGTCGTTTTCGAAGTATTTTAGAACGTAGAATCCATTTTTGGGGGTCCCGGAACGATCCGATTTCACTGTGGCGATCTATGGGGCTTGCATGGGGCTACAAATGGGATTTTTGAAGGATCCCAGGAGGTCAAATATTTTTCGAATAAAAAAACAAAATATTTTTCTCGTTGACACAGAATTAAATTTTTGCACAAGTAACCTACATCAAAGAATAACAAACCCTTGTGTAAAATTTGCAGCGCTCTTCTTAAACAGTAAGTTAACCCTCACCTTGGATTTCAAAAATGAAAATATTTATTCCAGGAACATTGGGGATTTTAACAAACTTTGCTCTAATAAAAATTTATCATCAACTCCTCCCCTCAGCGTAAGCACAAAATTCCATTGATTTATTCATTACTGGATGAAAATAAATGAAGAAGGCGCTAGCAGCATTACATGATCAACAGAGCTCACTGCTTCTGGAGTGCCCTACTTACTTACATCGTCGGCCAAAAGGCTACGCGGTACGTATCTAATCAACCGACTTCCCAAAGAATTGCGCTCTATCTCAGAATTAAAAACTGTTAAAGCTTTTACTTTAGCTCATTCCAATGGCAAGTTTTGATAAGGAGTTCACTTTTCGTTGACATTTACAATAACCTCAACCACAGTAGGCCTACAGTTACGGTTACATAGTTTACGCCGGTATTACCTAACTACGTAACCTTAAGCAACATAATAATACTATCTTATATTATTGATATTCTTTCTCTGAACACCTCAAATAAAAAATGAGCATTGTACCTAGCATAGATATCATCAACTCCTCCCCTCAGCGCAAGCACAAAACTCCATTGATTTATTCATTACTGGATGTTAATAAATGCATTTTTAATTGAGAAAAAAACTGCATAAGGGTTTATTAGTCTTTGCTATAGATTAATTGTGTAAAAATTAATTCTGTGCGACTAAAAAAATAAAATATTTTTGACAGAATAAAAAAAAACATTCTTCTGTACAATGTTTGGACTGATGTGGGACCTCGAAAAAACTGATTTGGCGTCCAAAATTACTCGGAAAACTACACCTTATTCGACTTCGTGGGATCCATAATAAATCTCATTTCTAGCCCCATAAAAGCTCTATAGATCGCAACAGTGAAAGCGGATCGTTGCGGGACCCAAAAAAATGGATTCTACGTCCAAAAATACTTCGAAAACGACACCTGACTCGATCCTATAGCCAAAAGCCTTCAAAAACCCCTCCCGTAGCCCCATTTTAGCCCCATAGCGCTCCAAGGGTAGGTAAGGGTGATTGGACTGAAAACCTTGCGGGCACAACTAGATGGTAAACCGAGTATGGTCAAAATACCAGATTTAAAAAAAAAAAAAATCCTACTGCCCGAAATAGCTCGGACGTCGGACGGCGGACGGACTTATCGTTTTTGGAAGCTATTCCTCTTGAAACGTATAATGTCAAATTTTGAGGTCGATCAGAATGCTAGACCTCCGTCGCGATTACATAGGTATATTATTCCAAAAAATATTTAATATTAAACCAAAAATCAAGCCCTTGGTTGACGGAGGACTGTCGAGGGGTTTTAACCGAAAAATGGGGCCCACCAGCTAAAAAGATTGGGAAACCCTGGTCTAGTGAGATGTATTTACGAATAATTATTACGTTTGGGCTTAAACCCGGTTGAGGGATTGTTAATTCTGACCAATCAGTTCATAATTTTCCTCAAGCGTTATTCATTGGTCCGTGTAGCAATATCCGATGCTGTACCTACCGTAGAACTCGACTATTTTTGCCTCTTCTTTTCAGATAAATATCGTGTGGTTAGGCCTCGAAGTCAAACTCACAGGTTTTTGAGACAAGGTAAATAAAAAGCCATCCAACTGCCTCCACCCTTTTGGAGTTTGTGAAGGGACCGAACCTTACTACAGACTAACTCAATTTCACGGTGACTTGAGGGAGAAGGGGGTTAAAATTCCCCCCTTTTCATTTCATTATACGGGCTGAACAACGTGGCCGTGTCTGTACTTAAGTAAAGCATCAACCTGCCTCGGGAGGTTTCAATCGATTCCACAAACACTTAGAAAGTAATTTGATTCTCTGTGCTCTGATGCAGATTTTTTTACCAATTTCGGCGATGGTAAAACTTCATTTTCTCTAAAAGCTTTCGAAAGTTTGGCCTGAGAGGCACGTTACCCTATGTACAGGAAACAAATTAGACAGAGAATAGACATATCTTTATTGCAAGTCTTTAAGTTTTGCTGTTAACAAAACGTGTTGGCTTAGTTATGGTCTAATTAGTTTCGTGGTTTTTCACGCCGATATTATTGTACATCAAGCTAAAAGGGTTGAGCTAAAAATACCTACGTACGTTAAATGGTGCATTTGATAAAGAATACTCACCCAATCTGTAAATAGGTATGTACATATACAATATATGAAATGAAGTGTAGGAAACAAAAACCTCGATTTCCGTCCGACTGGTCGTCGTTAGCAGTTCTGTCTAGTACGATCGGAACTTCTCCCTGTTACAATAGGTTTGTTCCATGTTTGACGGAATGTTAACTGAAATCGCCGGAGACATGCGCAGTTTAGAAACTGCTGTTCCAGGTCGATCGTAAGTTGGACGGAAACCGATAGCTCGAGTATGTGCGGTCGGGTTCTGTCGACAGCTGTCCAACTTCTGTCGACAGACGCAGTCAGACCTGGAACAAACCTAATAACTGATATTAGCTGATCCTGGGAAACTGCAGTTTACCAAAACCATGCCGGAATGCTTGTACAAAACAAAAAAGAAAGTAATTACTACATTATGTATTTGAGGTGAGCTGCTTACGTTTTTATCACTCTATTTTATTGTTTACGGCTTATTATTCTCTAAATAACACATCTATGTTTTCTTTTTTTAAATAAGTAACTTTTTTTCTAAATCTGAAATATTGAAAAAATACTTGGTTCCCCATCTAGCTGTGCCCACAAGGTTGTCAGTCCAATCGCTCAATTTCTTGGGGCTATATTGGGGCTGCGGGAGATCTTTAAAAGGCTTTCGGCCAAGGGGCGGAACGGCCGGTTTTTTTTTTTGTTTTTTTTTGGTTTATTATTCTTGGAATAATACACCTATGTTTTCGCGACGCGGGTCGACGACTCCGATCGGGCTCAAAATTTGACATTATCCGTTTCAAGTGGTCTACATTCAAAATCCGAAATGTCCGTCCGCCGTACGCCGTACGCCGTACGCCGTACGCCGTACGCCGTACGCCGTACGCCGTCCGCCGTCCAGGCCGTTTTGGGCAGTAGGAATTTTTTAAAAAATCTGAAATTTTGACAAAATACTCGGTTTACCATCTAGTTGTGCCCGCAAGGTTTTCAGCCCGATCGCCCAAACCCGTGGGGCGCTCTGGGGCTAAAATGGGGCTACAGAAGGTGGTTTTTGAAGGCTTTTGGCTATGGGATCGAGTCAGGTGTCGTTTTCGAAGTATTTTTGGACGTAGAATCCATTTTTTGGGGTCCCGGAACGATCCGATTTCACTGTGGCGATCTATAGGGCTTTCATGGAGCTAAAAATGGGATTTTTGATGGATCCCAAGAAGTTAAATATCTTTCGAGTAAAAATTAAAGAATTTTTGAAAAAACACATTTTTGAAAAAAAATCGCCTCAAAAAATTTTTTTTGAAATATAAAAATCCAAAAAAAAATTTTTTTTAATTTTTTTTATTGACAGAATTAAATTTCTGTACAAGTAACCTATATCAAAGAATAATAAACCCTTGTGTAAAATTTGCAGCGTTTTTTCGAGTATTTTTGGACGTAGAATCCGTTTTTGAGGGTCCTAGAACCATCCCACTATGGGAACTAGAAATGAAGCTGTTGAAGATGCTAAGAGGTCGAGGATGCTGAGGTGTGGTTTTCCCTGTAATTTTCGCACAATCCACACCCGAGAATGTTAAAAAGCATGAAGTAAAATTTGCAGCTTTTTTTTAATTTTTTATTTTTATTAATGAAATGCATCTTCCACTTTGCTGGTTAATTTTAACATTAGCTCGAATTTTGGAAAAAATACTGAAGCCTCAAGGGCTTCCTGAAAATAATACCGAAATAAGATTAAAAATGGAATGAGAAGGGAGGCGCCTATAGGTTACAATAATAGAAGCTGTTAATGATCTCAATTAGGCTCGAGGATAAGCCGGTGAATTAAAACCTGAGGAAGGACCCATAAAACAAGATAGGTCGTTTTAAATTAGAGCGAATTAATGGGTAAAGTTTTGATCTCGATTTACGGGGAGAGGATCCGAAGGGCCGGACGGGAAATGGGTGGGGGGCTAAAACCCTGGTATCCTTCAATGGCTAATCCCTTGGAAAAAAAGTTTGTCTTTGAGTAATGTGTTGCGATAGTCGGTAGAAGAGCAGGAAGGTGAATTAAGCAGGAGAGGGTTCCTGATATATGTCCGGCTGCAGAGGGGTCGGACCTAGCTTAGGAAAAAAGATTTAAAAAAAAAAAAAAAAAACGGGCTGTGCCCTCCTGGCGAGTAACGTTTTCCCTTCGGCTTCGCCCCAAACGAAAACTCTTTTTCCCTCAGTCTTCAGCCTTTTTCTCACTCTTCAGCCTCGATAATACATGAAATGCCTATTATTTGCCTATCTACGCCTACGGGTCATAATTACTTCACTTTCATTTTAGATGATAATTACATCGTATATCACCAAAGCAACTCAACTTCATGAATTGAAAACGAACTAATTTAAAATTGAATATCTTATTGTTGTTGGAATACACCGGGGAGGAACTAGTTGGGAAGCCTCGACCTTCAACACTGAAAACCCTCCTGTAGCATCCACTGTTTATACCATGACACTCCCACGACTGAGAATAGTCGGCTGCGATGACCCTCGTGAGGTTATAAGGTCGCAACGTAACAGGTGCGTTTTTTATGTCACTACTGTACCCCCTCGTAAGAGAAAGAAGGGCGTTTGTACATTCTTCTACCCTCATAGTTTGGTGGGGGTGACAGGCAGAGAATGAGAGATGACTATCTGGCTTGGATCTGACGAGTGATTCACAAATTATAAGAGTAGATAACAGTCTCTCCGCTGTCTTCACTCTCTGAAACGGCCTTCACAGATCTATCGTAGTAATTAGGGACTAAGGGCCGGTTTCACCAACGAGTCTGGCTAAATTTAAGAATGTATTAAATCAGTTATCGGCGATTTACGCGCGAATCGGGTTTCACCGAGGCCCGCTTAGCCCAAGCGCCGCATAAAACCGAGAATAAAGTTAAGTTAAGTGGCTAAAATCGGGCGATTAGTGGCCGGCCGCCATTACTGGTTTTGTGTGGAGGTGCGCATTTTGCGAGTAATTATCCGTCAATACTGAGTGAAGTAGGTACTCGGAACGCGCTCTTTACTCTGTGAACGTGCTTAAAAGACTCAAAAGAAGATTTCCACATTCGGCGGTGAAGAAAATTTCCAGAGAGTGCTAAACTGGACAATATGAACTTATACTTCTTCACAAGGCTGTCAAAATCAAACGTAATCTCTATCTCTGAGGAGTACAGCCATAATAGGTAGAATCAGTACTATCATATTGTTTACTGGTACTATTGGTCAATAGTAGCACGTACTTCTCGAACTGGAGCCTGTGATAAAAGCCATTATCCGAATAATTAGCAAGAGTGGGCGATATGAACACACCTATCCTCTCTTCCTAGAACTAGGGTTCTCCCATTTCTGAAGCTTGTTCGGCCGAACGGTATTAAGCAAATAATAAGAATGAAACACTATAATCTGCCAATTCATACCCAAAACACCAGATACAAAAATGATTGTCTGATTGAATACCCTTTTTACCGAACTGATTTTTCAAATTTATCAAGGAATAAAATGCTCTAAAGCCGCGGAAAAAACTATTGTATGAGAAATTCAACAAGTGTTTAAGAAATTACATTGTCAGATTCCTATTATTATATCTAGAACGTAATAATATTATGTTAGATAATAATAATAATTTTTTTTTTACGAGATGAAAAATCCTTTATGGACTGGCAGCAGGGAAGACCCCGCCCTTCGTGTGGGAGGAGTCCTGCTTACCTCAGTATACCCACTAAAAAACACCTCGATTTCTCTCAGGAAGCTGCCCCGGAACTACTAGGGTCGTATGCCAATACAAATTTTCCTGACAATCATGGAAAAATACTAGGTTTTACCAGCTTCTATAATAATAATAATAATAATATAATATATTAATAGATCTAATATTATTAGATCTAGAACGAAGAACATATTATGTTCTTCGTTTTTCAATTCCGTAATCTAAATTCTTAGTATTAATTAGGTATTAATATCACTTCTATATTCTGTGTCTCACTCCTCCAGCGCGAGTCTTGGCTCATATTATGAGGATTATAGAGGATTAATTTTTTCAATAATACAAAGTTAGAAAGGGGTTCCTTGGGGGTGCCGACCGAGAAATGGGTATGCCCAGGGCCGTGCTAGTGAGGTGCCCCAACAAAACTTATGCTTGATTGTGGTGTTAAACACTACTAGGATTTATAGTATCTAATATTCTTCTTTTTTCTGTTTTGTATTTGTAATGGAGATAAATAAAATAATATATTATATTATGAACAGTATAGCTAACGTGTCTCCCACCTCCCGGCAAAACAAAAATACTGCCCTGAGACCCCAGCGTCATCTTTGAAAATTTCATCATTTTCGCTTCGCTCACCTACGAACTCCTGACGGGGTTTTCGTACGTAGAATTTAACGTAGAAACCGAATCCGCGATAAAAAAAAAAAAAAAAAATGCGGGTTATAGACGACCAAAATAGCAGTTGCGCGCGTCGAGCGGGGTTTTTATATAGCCTATATTGTGGCGGCAAGCCGACCGGATCGTTAGAAAAAAAAAAACCGTACAAATCCGTTCAGCCGTTTAGGCGCCTATAAGACACGACACACACACACACACACCCTATCCGCGCACACCCTCACCCTCACCCGCACACACACACACAGACAGACAGAAAGAAACCCGATTTTATAGAAGTATAGATAGATTATAATAAAAATTCCTCCAAAGCGCTAAAGTTATCCTGCGTATGCGACTCATATAACTTTGTTCATGAGTGTTGTAATCGTGTTGATCATAATAATATTATGTTCACCATCAATGATGGATAACTCTATAGCGCTTTGGAAGAATTTCGAACCATGGTAAACGGAATCGGTAAATCGGGAATCTTTAAACTCGCAAGGGTCCTTATTATTGTCGTTTGTTTGAGCTTATACATTACTGATGCATTCACTGCTAGAGTTCGAGACCAGCCGACCGCATTGGTCGGGTTTTGCTACAATCGCGTTTTGGGCGAGTGATCAATTGAATCTGAGAGGTCTGAGCCGGTTCTGGGCCACCAGCTACGGATTCCCTGGGACGAAATGTGTTGGCCCGAAACGCTGGATACGAAACGCAATGCATTAGTACGACGGAGGAAGGCAACCCTGTCGAAATAGAGGGGGAATTGACAAGCGTGGCGGAGGTTAGCAAAAGGTGTCAAGTTGGGACAGGTCGTTTCCAGGTGGCATTATAGCCCATGTAATGCCCGGATTTATTGGTCGATTTGTGGGAGAGGGGTCTACACTTGGGAACGAACAGCGAGATTGGAAGGGCTTTCGAGAAACTTCAGGTGAGGAGTGGCGTAGACATTTAAATTACAACAATACCGATCTACTCATACGTATTGATTCAAATATTATCTGAAATTAAGCATCGATATCGACTTACCTACCAGTGCTCATGTTGTCTGTGACACAATATAACAACCAAAATTTCCAAAACCACCGACGATAATGTTAGTCATAGCGTCTAAGTTATTGTGCTTGAGGGAGGATTGCTACTTGCTTTTCTATTATACTAACCGTATGTTTTTCTCAGTCTCATGATAAAGCGTAAATACGTGTCCACCCAAGGTATGCTAAATGAGGCTGGGTGACTTAATCCACACTGTAAAAGGATTCAGGAAACTTGGTTCAAAATGACAAACTTGTTTTTGGTAGAATTCGGCTTAGCATTCGAATGATGAGTCCACAATAGCACGACAGGGGGGAAAACTAGTCCACACTAATTCGACTTTTCCTTTCAGCCTAAACCAAATCACGTCGAATGAGGCGCCCAGGCTCAAGCCGCTTGGCACCTAAAATGGGATGAACTTGGTTTTTAATGGCGCCCACGGTTGTTTTAGGCACAATTCGGTTAGACCGGCCTGCTAGAAAACCGGCTTTTCCAGTCGGACTAAGCCAAATCATGTCGAATGAGGCCGGGCTGTTCAAGCCACTTGGAACGTTAAATTCATCAAACACGAAATGACGTCCATAAGGTGTGGACAACAAGTCATGTCGATTCGGTTCAGTACTTGGCTGCCCAACGACGCATCCACTCGGCACTCTCGAATTTTCTAAATTGCTGTTATATTTAAAGGGGAGCCAAAGATGATCATTCGATTGAAAAGCCGTTTCACCACCACAAGGGAAAGTTAAATTGTCGTAAATTGTTTCAAAATAATCTTTTTCATTTTTGGGGTCAAACTTATAGGAAATTTTTATGTTCGACGAAACAATGAGAATAATACGCTACGAATTTTACACGAGGGTTTATTATTCTTTTATATAAATCACCCAAAAATTAGTTCAATATCATTAAAAAAAATTAAATTTAAATTAATTAGTATTTTAGAAAGTTTTATGCCTCCAAAATCGCCCGGAAAACGATACCTCATTCGACTTCCTGGCATCCTTCAAAAGCCCCATTTATAGCCCCACGAAAACCCCAAGATCCTGACGTTGAAACCTGATGGTTCTGAGACCCCAAAAAATGGATAATACGTCCAAACATTCCTCGAAAACGACACCCCACTCGATATCAAACCGTAAAATCTGCAAAACCCACTCCCCTAGCCTCTTTTTAGCCCAACGGGGTTGGGCGATCGGGCTGAAAACCTTGCGAGCACAATTAGATGGTGGACCGCGAAGTTTTGTCAAATCTTCAGATTTAAAAGAAAATTCTTACTGCCCAAAACGGCCTGGACAGCGGACGGCAGACGGACATTTGGTTTCTGTAATCTACATAATATGTTGAAACATATAATGACAAACATTTTTTCATTACAATGTAATTGTTTGTACATGTCATGTACAAACAATTTTTCAATATGCGTTACAGAACAGGTGTTATAATAACCTGGTTATTTGAAGGCTTTTGGCTATAGGATCGAGTTAGGTGTAGTTTTCGAAGTATTTTTTAACGTAGAATCCATTTTTGGGGTTCCCGGAACGATCCGATTTCACTGTGGGGATCGATAGGGCTTTCATGGGGCTACAAATGGGATTTTGTGAAGGATCCGGGAGGTCAAATACGCATTTTGTTTAAGACGTCAAATTTGTTTGTTTTTTTTTTTTTTTTTTGTTTTTTTTTTGGTTGTATTTTCCGAGCAAAAAAAAGAAACAATTTTTTTTTTCATTGACACTGAATTAATTTTTCACAAGTAGGTAAGTAAGTAAGTTTCACTAAGTGAAACTTACTTTCTTACTTGTGAAAAATTAATTCAGTGTCAATGAAAAAAAGTTTGTTCTCTGATATTGGTTAAGTCTTAACCAATATCAGAGAATAATAAACCCTTGTGTAAAATTTGCAGCGTTTTTGACTTTGGGGAGCTGCAGTTTTTGAACGTAAAGACAGAACAACGATTTCAACGTCATTTTATGGGTCTTGGCTACTACTTTCGATTGCTTTCAAATCCCTAACTCATTAGAGAGGCCGTGATGACGGAAAATATGCCCTGACCCGATTAGTCCGCAAGGTGGTGTCAATCGGGAGACATCATGTTTTTCAACGTTAAAATTCAGAAAATCAAGGTTATCTACCGTTCTACCATCTCGTGGACCAATACGTTTAAATGGGTATCCCCATTCCGAACACACGACCAACCTCGAAACAATGAGTTCTGGAGAGACCCCTCGACTTCTGGGGAGAAACAGGTTTGTCCTCCTTGAATCCTTGTTTCAGGGTGCTTAACTTACGTGTCCACGACCAAATCATTACATGAGGCAATGGCATCATACACACCGCATTTCAGACGGTCCAGTCTTACAAATACACGCTTAGGGAAGCCGAACCCATATACATTGTTGAGGCTCTCAGCCATATTTTGTGTTTTACCGTGGATACATCTTTTCAATAGGTCAGGGTGAGCCAAATCCCTGAAAATTGGTGTCACGAGCGACATGATCACTGTTGGAAGATGGAAGTGGTCAGCATGCTTGTAGGTTGCATTTGTCACTAACTGAGAGATTGAAAAGAACCTAATAAACCTAGGCTAGTAAACTTGCAATAAATATATGTTATATTACGTGAATTTACTATAAATCTTGGAGATTCATGTGATTTCTCTACATGGTGGAGATGCTGGGATTACAAAAACCAAGAGATGGACACGATTGCTGTTGGTAAGAGCAGCCAAATCTAAAAGTCCACTCAGCTGAATGATCAAATGGAAAACTTCCACCCTGAGTTCCATGACTCCTTGATTTTCTGGAATGTAACATGCGACCAAAGCAAAAGCCAACTGAAATAAAACACCCAGCCATGTTTGGTAGGGTAAATGGGTTGAAAGCACCTTAGGGTGAAATGTGTAAGGGTATGCATCGTTTCCAATTCTAAACACTCTTAGCTAACCCAGTCAAAATTGTTGTAAAGCTTCGCCTTGGGGAGTGTTGCCAAAAGGCAATCCGAAAAGGCGGGAAAAGAAACTAGTTGTTGGGAGCGATCTGGTGGTAGTTGGTGAACTAACAACAAAGATGGCGACTCGGCTTTTCGGGAGGAGTTGCGTCAGTTACTGTAAGACTGACTCAGGAGAGTTTGGTGTCGGAGGGACGCAGGGAGACGATGCAGCCTCGCAAGAGTTAAAAAGAGTATGTGCTAAATTGATATCAAAAGGGGGTGATCGGAGTGACACTGGGAGACGATGCGGCCTCGCAAGAGTTAAAAAGGTATGTGCTAAATTGATATCACAAAACAAATGGTTTTGTGATCCAAATGTCGATGAAAGGCCGCGGATACGTGGTGAAAGAAACCATAACTGGTTTATAAAACCGTGAGGTAAAGGGGTAGACTATAAGGGGTGGTCGGAGGTCTACTGGACAGCGGATCCATAAAGGATTCAGGAATAAAATGAATAAAATTGGACCTTCATGGTCACTGAAAGGGATCCGGAATCCAAACTTGGACGAGGATTCGAATGTCACTAACTGAGAGATTGAAAAGAACCTAATAAACCTAGGCTAGTAAACTTGCAATAAATATATGTTATATTACGTGAATTTACTATAAATCTTGGAGATTCATGTGATTTCTCTACAGCATTGGTCAAAGCAGCTTTTCGGTATTTGCACCAACTTTCTTCTCCAGTCGGACAAAATCCTTGGTTGGGATTTTCATCAGTTGAAATTAGGTGGCAATACACGGCCCATACAGCTTTTTTCATTTCAGTGAGGTAATCAGATAAGAGGTTAACAGATTCTGTCCTATCCTACGGATAGCCAATCCATAATAAATTTTGATTTTGTCAATCGCCGCATCAGTCAAACGACCTCGTCCACCTAATGGTTTCCCATTTGACAGTTGGGCGGTTCGTTTTTTGAGGGCTCTGAGTGTACTGCCCATCCGTTTTTGAATGAGGCCTATACATTCCAACTTTCTACAGGGTACTCTGGACCATAAAGCTGGGACTCTTGAATGGTCTTGAACGCCGAAGAATCGCCATCGCCCAAGTACCTACTTTGTGTATTTCACATTCAACTTCTTGGAATTTTCGTATATTTCTTTCACACCAGCAACCTAAATCCCCCACTGGTCCCAAAATAGTTAGATTTGCAGTTAGGCTTGTGTTCCCCAACCCCCTTCCATTTGCACATACAGAACTAGGAATAAATCGCAACATCTACCACCTTTCCAGAATCAAGGCTGCTCGCGCTGACAATTCCATTCATTGAGGAAAAGCCACGCTTTTGCCAGCTCCCATCAAATACTATTGGCAGCTCTGTTGAACCCTCGTTGAGCTCTACAGCTTCATCAATTGCATTTTTCATACTGTCTTTAGCGACTAACTCGACGGCAGGACCCAAAATTTTCTCGGCAGCTGAAAATTGGTCGGCTGGTTGAGGCATATTCATAGTCGCGCAAAACGATTTTCCACCCTCTCTCCTAGGCCAATAGGTATATCGCATTGCATATATGAAGCGCAGGTTTATATCGTACACATTAAATTTTGAGTTTGGAGGTTTTATAGCATTCCAATAGCTTTCAGCTAAGTCGCACGAAATACAGCAGAGAGTGACAGAGACCTGTAGACCTTTACGGCTGCCATAATCCATGAAAACATCACCTCCACATTCTCGTCATGATACAAACTTACCAATAAAAGTCACAAGTTCCTTCAAATTTACGACGTCGCTGGTACCTACTTTAAGAATGGTAATTGTCGTACTGTTCAATGTTGTGGGCCATTTTCGACGAGGACAAGGAACTGGAGCTTGAGCAGGTGGACGGGGCTCTTGATGAAGCAGGAGTTCCTGATTTTAATCTGATTTGCCTGTCTCCTGAGTGAAAAAAACACGCATTAGCTTCGATAGATTTCAAACATCTCAACACGATTCAGGTAAAATTCGGGGTCAAAATGTACGATACACAGAACAATAAAATTGGCTTACCTCCTTCCTCTCTAGACTGGTGTAGCCACGTTGGATTTCCTTTTCTTAAAAATTCTCTTTGAGCGAGGCATTGTAAAAACGGCAACTTCAAACGTAAAGACAAACTGTATACAAACTTATATCGAACTTATAATTTTATCTAAGATTCCTAAAATAGAAAAAAACTATGTCGGACACTTCGGACTACTCACAAGCAACTTTGGGATTACAGAGTTTTTTGGTGTGACGCATATGAGCGAGCGAGCGCAGGAAGGCTGGGCTCCTCCTTGGAAAAGGGTTTACAAAAACGCCGTTTCCCGCAAACCACATTTTTTGAGCTTCATGTTCCCTTTTCTCAGCTTTGGAACAACGTAGCTTCATGATTTTTTTTTTTTTTTTTTTTTTTTTTTTTTTTTAAGGTGTTTGCTCTCTGTTACTCTGTGGGTGTAGGGGAATTATTTGAAATAGGAGGGATTTTCAGCCGAACCTTAGTTTGGCACCACTGGCTTCTTATCAACATGAGAGTAACGGGTCACGGTTTTTTCGCATTCTAAAATTCGTTTCATCGCAACTAGGCGGTATTTCGAGATTCCTACAATTTCAAAATTATTGTCAATATGTATGAAAAACGTGTAAACATTGGAATGCGATTGCTTGAATGGTAAGCCTTGAAAAGGAACTTAAGTACGAAAAGTAGAGTGTACGTTTGTGCAGGTGTGGTGCCGCTTGAGGTCAACTTTTCGAAAATCTTCCAACGCAGGTATGATATGATGTATGTTGATAACGTTGAGTCAAAGTTTGATAATATACCGATAAAATAATTTACCATAATAATATAGGTACCAATAGAATAATTTACCATAAAAAATGAGGCCAGTACGAAAGAATATGACGTATTGCACATTGTGCAAAGCGGGCGCGCGCTTCGGCGCGACCTACGTGTCCCCTGAATACGCCTTTGAAGCTGAGAATACGAAATGTTGAACTTCTCAGCAAACTTACGGAGGCTGAGTCCATTCCTAATCGCATTCAGAGCGTTTTCCAACTCTTCGAGAGATCGTCGCACGAATTGTTTCCCGCGAGAGTCCGGCTTGTAATAATTACAAGCCGGACTCTCGCGGGAAACTATTGTGCGGCATAGTGAACCGATTCACCTCACTTGCAAACCCTTTTTGTCTCTGCCGCCGCAATATAGGTTTGATTAAAAAAAATAAAATAAAAATTAAACGGGAAACTGTTCATTGAATGTTACTAACAAATTTGGCGGAATCTGAATTTGTTATCAGTGATAACTTATCACTGGCCATAACTGTGGGGCATAGCTACGCAAGTGACAAAGGGTTTGTTTCAGGTTTGACAGAATGTTAACAGAAATCGCCGGAGACATGCGGAAGTTGGACGGAAACCGACAGCTCGAGTTCTGTCGACAGCTGCTGTCCAACTTCTGTCGACAGACGCAGTCAGACCTGGAACAAACCTAAACGTTGGACCACTATCAAAATCAGCTGATTAGTAGAGCCAGCGTTGCGAACAACAATTATTTGATGAAAACGGTCGATTTCATCAAAGTTCGATATACGAATCGAAGCATCGATACCTCTAGTATCGATTGCCGTTGGAATTTTGAATTTATCGATATTCGTTGGCGGTGTTTTCGAATTTTTAGATTTTTCGCAAAAAATGACCCGATTCACCCCATGTTGTTCGCATAATTTTTTGTTTCTCTTTTTTACAACTTTTTCCAAAACGTTCTCAATCACACAGAATACAATGTAGCACAATTAAGGTCGATCCACACATTTAAGTGTTTCAGTAAATCCTCGGCCATCAGAACTCCGTGCAGCATGTCCGCTGGTGGTTTGTGGATTGGTAACGCTGGTGTGTGCATGAATGATAAATTAAATTATTAAAATTATTAAAATTAAATAATTTAATGATAAATTTTATCAATAGAAGGGAACAGAGCACTGATGGCCGAGGATTAACTGATATCACTGAAATGTGTGGGTCCACCTATATCTAAGAATAATAAACCCATGAGTAAAATTTGCAGCGTTGTATCAAAATTGTATTGGGTACTAACTATTTAATAATTAGTAGGTACCTAATTTATTGTCCAAGATCGTCATTGATTTAGAGGTGGTTCATCCCTATTGGTTAGAAACCTTAGCGTTCTGGCCTAACCTTACGACCAATTTGGTGAGTTAATGCAAATGAGAGATAATAACGTGACGAAGGATTATGTTTCCGCAGAGTTACACGCTTTGAATTTCTAAATAAGAAAATACCCCTATGCAAAGGGTAACATTTATATGTTGATAAGAAGAAGGGGAAGAAGTAACTGCGCCGCCCCCAACGTATTTTAGTTGTAAATGAAGGGACGTGCAGAAGAGGGATAGTGTGGGAGAGTTAAGGAATGGCTGGGGGTTAGTGCCAAGGGGTGATTGTGAGGGCGGTTCCAGTCTCCTAGGCAACTCCTTTGGAAGTGAAAGGGGGGAGAAAGGGCTGGGGAGGGTGATGGAAAAGGAACAATTAACGTGTGAAGAGGATGGAGGGTGCGAGGGACGAGTGAGGGTGGCCGAGGGTCAGAGAAAGGGTTCGCCAGAGTGATAAAAGGAGGGTCGTTTTGGAAGAGAAATGAGAGAGGGAAGATGGTCGTGAGGTTCTGGAAGGGAAGATGGGTGGTGAGACCATAGAACGATATTCATTTCTATGGGCGAGACAGGCGTGCCAGCGTGTTTTCTCTTGCTAAACATGACGAAAAGATGCGATATCTTAGAGGATGGGTTCCCAAACTTTTTAGCTGAGGGACCATTTTTTCAGGAGAAAACACTCGGCAGACCACCTGTCAACGTGGTAGCCGATGAAACTCAGTAGCTCATGGCAAAAGCTCATGGAAACTGATTATTGAATTATCAAAAAGATTCAGATTTGTCAACCAGTCCCTCTGCGTTAACACTAACCAGGAATCAGGAACCTGTGGTTTAAGATGAAACAGCAACTGTCAGTTTGACTAATCCCCCACAAGCCTGTTGGATACTCCTGTCTCCCGTCTTGAAGTGGATGGATACCAGTTTGAAACAAATCTAAACCGGTTTGAAGTGACCGAAAACGGCTTTGAACGGTTTGGGTTGGTAACCCCCCCCCCCCCCCCCCCCCGAAAAAAGTAGGTATAGTACTCATTCAAGTACTGAAGTCTCAGACGAAGGAGTACCTAGTCTATTTCCACGATGAAAATATAATCAGAACAATAGTATTGCCCTGATGATGGTCTAATCAACCGAAACGCGGTCTACAAATACATTAAATATATTTGTAAAGAATAAATAATTCATTCTTTATTATTGGTTATCGTGGAAATAGACTACTTCGTCTGAAATCGTCGTTTTTTAAGGTGGATTCCCACTCCCATCTCGCCGCAACCAGCCTACATACCATACTACACCATACTACATTATGGTTGATAACTTTCCACTACCCCCTGGACTCATCATCACCTTATATTATGTTGGTAACCCCTTTGAAAATTGCAATTTTCATTCATTTTAATTTGTTGTTTTGTCAACCATGCAGTATTGCTAATATTATTGTACCTAATGGTAGGTATATTAATATTATTGTGCCTAATGGTATGCTGAAAACGGATGTTATTCCAAAAAACCTTTTTATTCTTCTAAAAAAAACCTTATTCTTCGAAAAACCTTATTCTTCTTATTTCCTTAAAAGTGACTGAAAACAGGTTTGAGATGGTCGATAACGGTTATCGGAAAACCCTCATGAAATGTCGTTAAAAACTAGTATGAAGGGTTTACCAGTTTAAACGTACATAATATATTATGCATATAATATATGCATAAGACTTTCAACGTTTTGCAAGCAATTTCAAGTTTTGGACGGATTTTTGAGTAGGGGGTCGTGTGGGGTGTTGTTTCTAAGACTTACTGGAAGTGAAATCTTCTTTTTTTTGGAGGGGGGGGGGGGGGGATCCATATTTGCACTATCTACTGCAGAGCAAGTATAATTTTTTATAATTGCAAGTTTTTTCTTTTAAAGGTAGAAAGTTGTTGAGGGTCTAATAAGTCTGTCAAATAAGACGAGAATGTGCCGACGTTTCAAGAAATATAATCTCCTATCATCATCCTGTAAAAGTACAGGGACAATAGCACGGTACGACAACGAATGTTCACCTCGACAAATTTATTACGTTTTCATGACCTGCTACTTTTACGTGCGAAGCACGGGTTACTTGCTAGTATTATCTATTGAAACGTCGGCACATTCTCGTCTTATTATTTGACCGTTATTATTTGTCCGATTATTTGACTCGTTATTATTTGACCGATCCTCAACAACTTTTCACCCACACTCATTGAAACGGTCAACATCATCATCACCAATTTTAATAATTAAAATTAATTAATTGAAAAATTATTTTTCATTTGTTTTAATGTGTTTTTTTCGACATAGAATTAATTTTCGCACAATTTATCAAAATAATAATAAAACCTGGTACCTATAGAAGCAAACCTATTGCGTAGGCCTTCAAATTACTGACATTCCATGATGTACCATTTTGATCTTTCCAAGAATAGATCGTCAAGCAATGGGAGTAGTTCTGACATACCTATTGGCTGTCAGAACACACTTTTGGCTCATGGGCTCGTTGTATCGCCGGAAGGCTTTTAGGTACAAATAATTTATTTTGGATACAAATTATTCTATTTGAAACAATCTTTTCATTTAATTTCATTTTCACTTTTGACTTATAGGCCCTCAATTTCGTTAGTTTTGACTGACATATCCCAATTTTTAAAAGTCAATTCGAAGCCTAACAATGGTAGCAAAAAAAAAAAATTTTTTTTTTTTTCGGATCATGTTTCGGCACCTGTGGGGATTTTTCAGTACGGCATAATAAATCATCGTCATTAATCGGTATTATGGTATTAGTAGGTACACTATGGTATTATTAACCGTGAACTCCTTACACACAAATGAGGTGTGTATTCTATAAATTTTATAGAATTCGAATGTCAGGTGGGATTGTAACTGAATCGATTCCTTTTTCGAACGGACCGTTCTTAAAACATATTGTGGCAAAGGAAATGGGGAAAAAACCGGAGACGAAAATGCGGTCGTCCCGGAAACGGTTTCTCCGTACCTTCCCTAATTTATAGACCCTATCCAGGAAAATGGGTTAGTACGGGCATTTCGGCATGGCCATACTTTTCATTATTTATATTCTACTTTGCTGCTTGGAGGGAGAGGGACTGCTTCATCCCCTAATATGTGATTCCTATAACTGTTTGTTATAACCCTCCCCCTCTTTTTTTAATTTTTTTTTTTACTTGGCACACCCTTACCCATACTTATCGTTTTCATACAACCTACTTTCTCTAACATCATTTTTTTCGGTCATACACTTCAATACAATCGAAATTGGACACGAATCGGTTAATACAATTTTAAATAACTTGCATCGCAATTATTTCAAATTAAACATTCACTTTTGTATTCAGCGCGCTTTGAAACGGATTCCTTCGAAAAAAATTGTTGATAAAAAAAAGTTCTATCGAAGAATACCTACATTGTTTCCTCACCTACCCCTTTTAACGTATCGAAACGCTTATTCCCGGACTAATCAAAACATGAACGTAAGAATTGATATTATTATTGTTATAATTCGTGTATTACATAATATCGCTCCATTTATTGTTATTGTGATTCGATTATTGTTATACCAACTCGGGTTCAACAGTTGACAAAATGTTTGATATAATTTAGACAAGCGAATAGGGTTTTGTTTATAATCTCAAACGAATCATTAACTTGAAGAAAAAACAATCACCTATCCTTTCCAAATTTAATAAGGTACACAATATTGGCCAGCAAATACCAATAATTGGTTATTGCAATTATTTCCCTATTACAATTACAGTTCCCTATTACAAATTCTTCTGACTGGAGCGTCTTCTGCCTTTATTTATTTTCAATGTATTACGGTTTTCATGAACGGATTTGGTCAAATTTTCGACTTGTAAATTTATCGGGAATTAGGTAAAGAAAACTTAAACTTGTCCTCTAGCGCCGAGATTTCGCCAAATGTACTGCCTTCATCAGGACTTAGGAGGAAATTAGTTACTACTTGAAAGATGAGAAAGCGTGAGAAACAAGAACCAACATTTTTTTGTCTGTGCTTTTGCTGGGGAAAAAAAATTCAGTTGTAGGCTGCCCGGTATTCTATTGCCATGAGTATGTATGGCGAATCGGCCATCTCTCGTCTCCTGATATTTTAATGGTGAAATGTGAAGATCACGAGGAAGCTTGTGTACCATGACAAAAGCCAAAGTCGTTTTCTATAATAGAATAAAAATGTTCATAACTTTGAATTATAGAAACAACAAATCCGTAGGAAAGGTTCTTTACATTTTCAATAAAAATTTGATTTGTATTTTTTGTATAATAGAAATAGATTGATTGTTGGTTTTATATGAAATGTAGCACTGTGATCTGATTCGGAGTTCGCGATGATCACGAATGATTGGCCGCATGTCCGTCAAGCGATGAAATCCAACCTGTCTTATCAGTGAACTGTTCACCTCTAATCTCTGTTTCATGCAATCCGATCAGGTGAAAATTTATAGTTTTACGTGGTCATTCAATTTGTTCCGCTACAACGTGTTTACGAAATCAACCGGTAACAAACCGCAACACTACAACAGTATGAAAATTTAGTATTTGTAGGATTTTTCTGAGGATAGGTACCTGGGTTCAGGATTCTTGGACTCAGTTGGTTGTTCTCCACCTTGTGTACAAACACGATGCAAGTGTACTCACTAGGGAATCGGCCTTCGTTGACAACCCGTCCCATAACGATGGGGGACGGACGAGACTAGTTTGGTCAGGGGTGAGCGGATTTCTTCCCCCAGGTGGTTCGACCCCTGACCTTCGACCTCCCTACCCCTACCTGTCAGATCAGGGAGAGCCTCATTACATACGATCTTCGTGGGTGCATCTTCCGACCTGATTTGCAAGTGACCAAGGCGAGTTGGGGGTGTGTAGACCGTGGGAGACGTTCGAAACTGATTTACTCAAGCATTTGAGGGCTGCCCAAATAGACTCCAGTGCGGGTGCATTGAAGACGGGTTCCAACGTGCCTATTTATGCCAAGCGTTATGAAGACTTTAGTACCTCAGGCTGGAATTGGATTCCGCACCTACTTCGTAAAGACATCTTGATTGTAGCCGGTGGTAGGTTAAAACCAGTTTAAATTTTGTTTGTAAGCTTCTTTTTATTTACGCGGATTCATATTTTTGTCTCAATTTATACTTTTTACCCTTCAATTTACCCTATGAATCCGACGGACTTTTAAAAATAGAGGGGACGTTTTCTTCTGGTAGCATTTATGCATTTATAAACCCCTTTTCTCAGGAAAATGCAACGCTACATTTATATTTTGTTGTAGGTATATACCTACCTATTATATTTTGTCCGCATTACATTCTGTTACACTGTTCATTTCATGGTTACATCATTCATCACAGATATTGTAGATCCAAAAAAATGTTTCGTTTTTTTTCGTTATATCTCTTACAATGATTTTTTTTTTTTTTTTTTCGTTGGTATTGGAGACTGTACTTTTTAGCCATATTATTGAATGGCAGGGAAGAATTCCAAATCTAAAATAAATGCAAATCCCCCATTTGCCTTCCAATGGTAGAGTTCTGGAGGCAATGTTCTTGAGACAGGTAACAGTACGATTCATCTCTCGAAAATCACCCACACAACAAACAATTACCTAAGCGACTAGAAAATTATTACGACTCGATCTAAACAACACACTTCTCGAAGAAAAGGAATAACGAGAATAGGTTGGACATCATGCTTGTAAGAAGGGCACTTGTTGCTAGTAAAAATTCCCTCATAGAGAATATCCTTTTGTTTTTCTTGTCTGTTATTTCAGCACAATGTGAAAAAACGCTACGACTACATATGGAGCAATCTCTATTTGTTTTGATTTATTTCAGGAGGATTTGACGATTACAATCCGAATTCACTGGAAATAATATCCTTTTTCTCCTACAAAAAGTCCCCATCCCTTAAAAATGTGTTTTGGCAACATTCAAGCTGCTGCAAAACTGTTTCTCCTGTATTCCTATTCTTCGTACTTGTGGAAAAAAAACAGCTTAATTATATAAACCCTTGTGTAAAATTTGCAGTGTTTTAATAATTTACACATCCTGAAACGTAGGTATCAGACATGGACCTACGAACAAAGTTTGGGGCGATCAAAATTGCGAGAAAACACAAGTTTATGGGCAGTTCAGAGAATAAACCAAAATGCACGTAACGCGACCTTTGCTCCGTAACTCCGGCTATTTAGCTTACCAGGCTTATTTTTGTCAAATCACTCAACAAAACTCTGATAATTAAATCCCTTCGGTCACCTCATCAGCCAAACCACATTTTCAACCAAGATGACCACTGACGAAATTAGGGCAGCACAACTCAATATAGTATAATATACTATAATATACAGATATTATCTGCCGTGAAAGCGTCAATATGACTGGGGTAATGTGAGTATGAGTAGTGTGAGGGGGGTTACGGGAATCGTGGGTCAGTTTCGAATCATGAATGGAGAGTGTTTGTACGGTGCCGAGTCAATAATTGATTGCCATTGGGGCAGATACCGCAGGACCGGTACGAGGAGGGGGGAGGGTGAATGGAGATCGTCATGTCCATCCCGCGTAAAATATCTTCACGCTCCAAAGCCCATCCGGCGTTTATTCATTCCAAGGATCGACGTTTCCTCTTTCTGTTATGTGATGTTACTTTAGTGCGTGTAAAGACGATTTTGGTTTATTATTCTTGGAATAATACACCTATGTAATCGCGAGGGAGGTCAAAATTCAGATTGGCCTCAAAATTCCAACATGTCTGTCGCACAAAATTCCAAAAAACGAAATGTCCATCTGCTCTCCAAGCCAACTTGGGCCGTAGGAATTTTTTTTTTTAATCTGAAATTTCGACAAAATACCTACTCGGTTTACCATCTAGTTGTGCCCGCAAGGTTTTCAGCTCGATCACCCAAACCCGTGGGGCGCTATGGGGAAAAAATGGGGCTACGGGAGGTTTTTTTAAAAGGTTTTCGGCTATGGGGTCCAGTTAAGTGTCGTTTTCGAAGTATTTTTGGACGTAGAAACCATTTTTTTGGGGTCCCAGAACGATCCGATTTCATCGTGGGAATCTATGGGGCTTTCATGGGGCTACAATTGGGATTTTTGAGGGATCCCAGGAGGTCAAATAAGGTGTTGTTTTCCGAGTAGTTTTGGATGCAAAATCCATTTGTTCGAGCTCCCACATCGGTCCAAACATTGTCCAGAAAAAAACGTTTATTTTGTTTTCAAAAATATTTTCTAAATATCACAGAATTTATTTTTTCACAATTAACCTGTCTCAAAGAATAATAAACCCTTGTGTAAAATTTGCAGCGTTTTTTTTCGCAGCCCGATCAACAAAAAAAAAAAAAAAAAAAAAAAAAAAAAATAGAATGAGTTTTATCAGAAATTCGGTTAAAGCAGAGTTTTTTTTTTTCTCAAAACTATCAACTACTTGACATAGAAAATACATTTCAGATTTGAAATACGTGGAGGATGAATCATTAAAATTTAATGACCCATCGTTTAATGAAAAACAAAATTTGTCACCCAGCCTGACAGTGTTCGCAGAACCGCGCGCGCGTTTATGTTTATTTACGGTTACGGTACGATACGGTTATCGAGACTCAACTAGAAACGCTGCAAATTTTGCGCATGGGGTTATTCTTCTTTGATATAAATTGTGGAAAAATTAATTCTATTGTATATAGAGAACCTAAATAAATTCTATAATAAGTATCAATAAAAAACCAGAAGTAATCTTTAAAAAATTCTTGTACACGTGATTGGACCGACGCACAGTGCGTCAAGGGTTGGACAAAAGTCGAAAAATCGCTCACCATTTTCTGACCTGGAAATGACGTGGATCCACCTTCAGATAATTAGTAAGTTCCATAACAAAAGAGTTTCTGATGAATCGGGCATTTTTTGAATCTTTATCTCAACGACGAACTCGACGTTTGTTTACGCTGGCAAATCTTAACATATTAATGGACATCCGATATCGCCCAGTGAAATCTTCAGTGATGTTCGTGAATTCGGATCGAGCTGATCTCCGTGTTTTGAACTACTCAGAGGACGATAAGAATGATTCAAATAATAATTTAGTTCAAAGAAATATTTATGGGATCACTTTTGATAATATTGTATTTTCCATAACGAATTATGAAACTTTGATGGACCCATTCTCAAAATGGTCAAAAATGGTCTCCCCCAAACTTGGAGGGTTCATTTCTGAGTTATCCAAGAAGGATAAACCACTTCGATACAGGTGCGGTAGTCAGCGGCTTCGAGGGTTATAACCCGAGGGTTATAAATAACAATTTTTCTATTTCAAGGCGCAGAAGATGAAAAATCAGTACATCTTCGATGCTTGGTTAGCTGTCTCAATGGACTGTAAATGTAGTTTCAAACAACGTTTTTCCCGAGGTTTTTTTGGTTAGAGAGCTAAATTCACTGGTTTCTACGTCAAAAAAGGCTTAAAACTGTAAAAAAGAGGTTTTGTGAAAAAAATCGGTCAAGTTCAGGTCTGCGACCCCTAATGTGGGGTAGGTATATTCGTGATCAGCGAGAAATTTCCTATAGGAATCCGCGGAAATCAGAATTTTGTCCAATGCGACCATACAACTGACGCACTGTGCGACGCGTCGTGGGGCTCCGAAAATGGTCTATGAGTTCAAAATTACTCGGAAAACGACACGTCATTCGACCTCCTGACATCCTTCAAATGCTCCATTCGTAACCCCATGAATCCCCACGGTGAAATTTTTTCATTCTGGGACTCCCAAAAATGGATTTTTCGTCCAGCAATACATCCATAACGACACCACAGTCGATGTCATAGCCTAAATTCTTCAAAGATCTCTTGTATAGCCCCATTATAGCATTAACTGAAAACCTTCCGGACACAAGTAGGTTGAAAAACGAGTATTTTCTCAAAATTTCAAATATAAAACAAAATTTAATTCCTACTGCCCAACACGACCAGGAGGAGGACGGACATTAAATTTTGTTTCTAGAAACCTACGCGCTTTGAAACGTTTACCTAGTGACAAATCTTGAAGGCGATCAAAATAATTTGGGTAGGTACCTACCTAACAATTACCAAAACATGGTCGTTGTTATTATTTCAATACAATAGAAAAATATTATTATAAATAAATGATTTCAATACAATAATTGACATTATTATGAGATTTCAATACAATTATTGACAATCAATTATTGACATGGTAGTAAACCCTTATTGGTTACTACCCAGTAGATTACAGGGTTATTATAACAATAGTTATTCAATACTTTAGTAAGAATAATTATAATTGTTTACCCCCATCGCGAAAAAGTAGGTGGACTATTCTAAGAATAGTAAACCGAAAGTGCAAACGATCCATTCATTAGTCAAAGGAATCGATGTAATCGATTGTCGCGGGTTTAGTCAGCCCACAATGAGCTCACTCGTCCCCGTTTTCTATCCGCCCATTGATGGCAGATAGATAAGACAAACGAAATTTTTCATTGCGAATGATCATGATGTAGAATAAATCACGAGGGATTTGCGGCTACTACTGAATAAAGTATGTTTTTCCCAACGTTTCGTAAACAGTCGGTATTCGGGACTCGTGTGCACGCATATGAAATTCACCCATTATCCCACGAACAAATATCAAACAGGCTGATTTTTTCCTTTTCGGGTGCTAACGTAAATATGTACATTTCCAAAGGGCTTCCACATTTGTCGCATATATGTCATACCTACCTGTGAGAACTATTTTATTTTATTTTTTATTAGAGAAATATTATAATTTCATTTTGATCGCGTTTCACGGCAAAGCATACGAAATTTAGAAAAAGGTTTCACTATGGATTGAGTATGGGCTTCATTATTTTTTATATGCTACATATTTCCCAAAATATCGATACTGCGCCCATAATAACTCCGTAAACGACATCTCACTCGTCTTCCGGGCCTTAAAAAAACTCCGCTTATATTTAGCCTTAAAATAGACCCCCTCGGAGCTCGACGGTTTGCTGAAAACCTGACGAGAACTACTAAGTACCTACCTATTGGCAGAGTGGAGCTGCGATAAAATCAGAGATATTATTAGACGAGAGCGAGTACCCCTCCGTCGGTCGCAGTGAGCCTGACAAGCACAAAATTTATGTGGTCTTAACTTCTGTCCTATTTACAACTGGGAGACCCCCCTCCAACCATATCTTCTTATGGATCTACACAAAGGAATAATGAAAAAAAAAAAAAAAAAAAAAATTATATTAACGAAGACAATATGATGCCATCAATTGAATTGAATAGATGAGCGCAACCTTTCTGTTATTACGATATATTTAATGAGCGAGAGAAACTAAGAAACAGTAGGTATCTAGCGACCAAACTATGCCACACAACACATCAAAAATATCCACGTGATGCTCATTGCGTAAACAACTGCACCCTAACGACCGATGCTTAAGAAAACCTTATGCCGATCAGAGGTAACGAACGGCTCAGGCTGCAAAAATCGTTTTGGAGTCGTTGGAATCAGCCTAAAAAGCTCATTCCATAGACTCTTGTACCAACAAAATCGGACAAAAACTTTCGTCCCCCTTTTGAGGTCTCCTTAGTTAGGTACCTACACATCAGAGATAAACAACTTTCGTCCTGAAGGACCTCCCGAAAACCGATGTAGGGGATGAGGGAGGAAAAATCAAGGTAGCCTATAACCACCCCCCGAACTCGCTGATCACAATGAGACCACCCTCATGAAAATCTGTTGAGCCGCTCGGGCCTGATGCCGTGTACACAAACAAACAAACAAAAAAAAACAAACATACATGTCGAAGAGGTGAGCGCACCTTTCCATTTTTCGGAAAAAGGTTGCGCTAAAAACGCTGCACATTTTACACAAGGATTTATTATTCTTTGATCTAGGTTACTTTGAAATAGATTACTTTGATATCGATTACTTGTCAATGAAAGAAATTTTGGGGGGGGGGAATTTTTTATTTTTATTTTTTTTTTTTCAAAAATTCTCTATCTTTTACTTCAAAAATCCCATTTTTAGCCCCATGAAAGCCCTATAGATCGCCACAGTGAAATCGGATCGTTCCGGACCCCAAAAAAATGGATTCTACGTCCAAAAATAGGAACCTACTTCGAAAACGACACATAACTCGATCCCATAGCTAAAAGCCTTCAAAAAACCGCTCCCGTAGTTCCATTTTACCCCCATAGCGCCCCACGGGTTTCGGCGATCGGGCTGAAATCCTGGCGGGCACAACTAGATTGTAAACCAAGTATTTTGTCAAAATTTCTGATTTAAAAAAAATTCCTACTGCCCAAAACGGCCCGGACGGCGGACGGCGGACGGACATTTCAAAAATTGGACGACTTCGGTCGCTTTGAGCTTGACAGATCGGTATAATTACAGGTAATCGCTGGTGACGTCTGTGGCAAAACTGAGGAAGAGAGTCCTGAGACAGGAAGCTACTGGGAAGGGGGGAGCAGAGGGCTGCCAACCGGCTGAGGGGTACCGCTGCAAATTTTACACAAGGGTTCATTATTCTTTGATATAGGTTACTTGTGCAAAAATTATTTCTGTGTGAATGGAAAAAATTATGGAAAAAACATTTTTTTTTTTGGATTTTTTTTCCAAAAAACTTGTTTTTGGATTTTTTCCAACAAAAATTTTTTTTTTTTCAAAAATTCTTCATTTTTTGCTCGAAAAATATTTAACCTCCTGGGATACTTCAAAAATCCCATTTTTAGCCCCATGAAAGCCCTATAGATCGCCACAGTGAAATTGCATCGTTCTGGGACCCCCAAAAATGGATTCTACGTACAAAAATACTTCGAAAACGACACCTAACTCGATCCCATAGCTAAAAGCCTTCAAAAAACCCCTCCCGTAGCGCCATTTTAGCCCCATAGCGCCCCACGTGGTTGGGCGATCGGGCTGAAAACCTGCGGGCACAACTAGATGGCAAACCAAGTATTTTGTCAAAGTTTAAGATTTTAAAAAAATTCCTACTAGGTACCCAAAACGGCCCGGGCGGCGTACGGCGGACGGACATTTCGGATTTTGAATGTAGACCTCTTGAAACGGATAATGTCAAATTTTGAGGCCGATCGGAGTCGTCGACCCCCGTCGCGAAAACATAGGTGTATATTCCAAGAATAATAAACCAAAAACTGTAGCCTGATCTGTAAGATCGTATTGTGACCGACGGAGTGTTAAAAAAATATTGCCGCCGGTGGTTGTATTGCCGCTTGTGATTTGTGTAGATCATGGTAGGCCTACATGATTGTCTTATGACTTAGGTACCTGTGGGACACCCCCAGACCCCCGGATAATCTAAGTTTTGATCAAGGATCATAGCAAAGAAACATGGTACATGTTTTTCGGATTGGTATATTTAAATTCGCGATAAGGCGCCTATAAGTCATGACAGACACACAGACAGAAAGCTCAACTCTCAAGGGGGGCTCGACCCCCCTAAGCAGACATAAACGGTCCACCAAACCAATAGAAAAAAAATTTCATCAAAATCGGATCAATATTAGCTGAAATCCCCACTCCTTCCCTTCTTTAGGGAAGGAGAGGGGGATGAAGGAGGGGAAAACAGAAAAAATCCTTGAGGGCGCTCAACCTATCTCAGAACGTACATCATTTTTGAATTTCTCGAGATTTTCAAGAACATATATACAATATATATAATATACCTATATATCAGATATATTATATATATATATAAGGTTATCGGGTGGTAAGGGGGTAGATCGGCGAAGGGTTTACGGGGGGGGGACTTGACTCCCATTCCAATCCGCAGTCCAACACGTTTCGCGCAAATTCGCGGGGTTGCGCGCGTCGCGCGGGATATTAATATAGCCTATGCTGGGGGCAATCTCACCCGAGACCGTTAGAAAAAAATCCCATTCAAATCCGTTCAGCCGTTTAGGCGTCTATAAGGCACGACGGTTTACGGGCGGTGTACTCACATCCAAAAACTCTTAAATTTCGAAATTTCGCAGGGTTGCGCGCGTCGGGCTGGGTTTTAATATAGCCTATGTTGTGGGCAATCTCACCCGAGATCGTTAGAAAAAACCCCATTCAAATCCGTTCAGCCGTTTAGGCGTCTATAAGGCACGACGGTTTACGGGCGGTGTACTCACATCCAAAAACTCTTAAATTTCGAAATTTCGCAGGGTTGCGCGCGTCGGGCTGGGTTTTAATATAGCCTATGTTGTGGGCAATCTCACCCGAAATCGTTAGAAAAAAACCCCATTCAAATCCGTTCAGCCGTTTAGGCGTCTATAAGGCACGACGGTTTACGGGCGGTGTACTCACATTCCAATCCAGAGAACGCCCGTAAAAACATGTACCATGTTAAAAGATGATAAAAGCGATAAAAGGCAAATAAGAACGATAAGATAATATAAAAGCGATCGGAAAAAGCACATGCCGGTAAAAGGAGCGGTGGCATTACGATTCCGAGTGATTCACGATTCCGAGCGATCGTTAGGCGTCGATATTTAGGCGTCAATTATTACGTTTAGCAACTCGGCTTATAAAACTCGTTCACCAAAATGTTAGGGTTTAGCCTTTCCCAAAAACATACAGGCAACTTCAGTACTTTCCGATTATCTAACAGTCCATTTGATGTGTTTCAGGGCGGGTTGTCCCAGCCGACAGGATCCGAGCGCCAGACGCGGGAGCTGTGAAAAGTGCCTCTATCCTCTGGGAATCGAATTACGGGAACTGCGGGCGGCGGATTCCGCCTGGGGTGCCCGCCAGCGTCAAAAGCCAAACTACTCAGTTTGACTTTATTAAAGCAACTACCCACTTTGGTAATTGGACAACGTGGATTTCATTAGAGTTCTTTGGTCTTTGCGAGAAACGGTCTGTCAAATTAATCCCGATAGAGTAAACTGCGAAAAGCCCAGTCAAAAATTACGACTTTCCGTTGTTAGTAACGTTTTGGGCAATTCATGGAGTATGGAAATATGCCAACTTCTTCAAACCATGGGTATTTCACACTTTTCATTTTCAATGTGTCGAAGAGTCTTGAAACTTGTGCACATTAAATGACTCTACAAAAAACTATACAGCCACATCTTCACTCTACATCACACCAATATAGGCCTACTTCCGTTCCTATTCCTCTAATCCAACAAGTTGCTGAGCCCCTTAGCGCGCGCCAAAAATTTGGGTTCTAAAAACCCTAAATTCGAAGTTAAACGATTCACCGAACCCATCGAATAAATCGCGGTATTTTTATCGCTTACCGTTTAGGTTACCCACATAGTCAGCCACACACACGGTGAGAATTAGTAGTATAGAGGATGATACTTCCCTATATTAAGAGAATAAATGAGTTTTGTTTAAAGGTTGCCTGGATCATTCAGGATTGGTTATCAATCAAACGATTAACGTTTTACCCCCCCTTTTGTTCTTTACAGTAAATTACTTTTGAAATATGAAGAAATTTGAAACTATACCGTGCAGTGGGCACACCGCTTAGTTCAGTTTGTACTGTACCTACTCTAAAATTAATTTATCATTATTAATTTCAAGCTCATATAGGTAGATGTGTAGCATTTTCCATTCTAGGAGTTAAACCTTTTCCACTTTGATTCTAACCTTTTTGACTTGAAATCACTAACTTTAAGGTTTAAATCGAAGTGAAATGGTTTAACTAAAATGAAAAATACTATAATAATACTATATTAGGTATAGTATTAACATCTAAAAAATCTAGTTTTGGGGTATTTAAAGTGTTTTGATAATGTTTGATACATATTATTAAATTTTATATTTGCTTGATCAATAAATAATATTTATACGGGAAAACAACTTAACTGAAAAAACTGTCCCAAGGTAGAAGGACTTCCCAAATTTCTAAAGGTCGGAAAAATTTGGGAAAAAAAAAGAAGTTTTTCGGTGAGTACTTATATGTCGAGATAAAGTTTGAAATCATCAATAAGTCGCTCTATGTGGCGTATCAAAACTCCAAAAGTCAAAAATTGGTCAACAAGAATCCTTTCACTTTCATCCTGAATTTCTTCAAGAAAAAAACTATATAATATGGGAAAGCGAGTAGAAGGGGTCTGAGGCCAGGTGGGATACGGTCGGGGGTTGGCTGGCGTAGCCAGCAGGAGCGGGGGGGGGGGGGGGGCTAGTGAATGAGTGAAATCACTGTAATGACGGTTTTGATTCATCAACCTAATGAGGTTCCTCTTATCCGTCAATTGTTGTGATTGCATAGTGGATGCAGACCGCGTTAGAGTCTCTTGTTGTACAGTGTGATAAAGGGAATGCGAAAAGTGAAGAGAAAGTGAGAGAAGCTGCAGGAATACGTTTGTAGGGAGAGCGTCGTCAGTGGAAGAGGGTCGAAGCCGACTAAATTGAAAGCCGAGGCGAATAATTGTGGGTGTGGCCTGCTGTGAAACAGTACGGTCTGGTTTGAGTGGGGGGGGGGGGGGGGGGGAGTTGAACTTTTCTCTAGGATTGGCCCAGAGAACAGGTCCCCCTCCTTTTCCGATACGATCCGTCTCCATGGTGACGAAGGGGGTGGGAGGTGTTGCGTTAGGGGTGACGTTAGGGTTTGGAAAACCTGAGCACCCGATTTCATCCCTCTCTTTTCTCCTGCCACCCCCTTGCTCTGGCGATTTCGTAATCTTGGTCTTCAGTCCCCTTACTACCGCCACAAAACGTTGAAAATCTTAAGCAAAGGTATTCTTTTGTATACAATTTATATATGAACTTGGCAAAAATTTGATTTGGTCAGTAAAAAATAATTTAGAAAAATTAGAAATTAAAAAAAAAAGTATTGCTGTCTAGTGTTAGGGCAGATTAGCCCCCTCCCCACCCCCACCAATGGATTTTTCGCCGTTCATACCTTACCTTTCCCCGTGGCGCTACAGGTCGTGAAGAGCCCTGGCCTCCCGTTGCCGTCGCCGTTGATAACTACGCAAAAGAAACCTCATTCGACCTCCTGCCCAATCGGTTCAGAAGTCCCATTTGTGACCTGCTGATCCATCGACCACGAAAACCTACATTAAATGTCGATTCCCATACAAATTTTGTACACAACAGGCATCTGTGGAGCCAAAAAGGGTGCAGAGAGGTGTTTTTGAAGGTTTTCGACTGTGTGGTCGAGTATTTTTGGTCGTAGAATCCACTTTTGGGGATCCCAAAACCATCCAATCTCACCGTCGGATCTATGGGGTTTTCATGAGGACAAATGGGACCTCTGAAGGTACTCTGTGAGCGGTTTACGGCGCAGATTAGATTGTCCGACGGTTCGACACTGAGAGGATGGGATTAAGATAGAAGTGGAAGGGACAAACTTGCTAGTACTAGAGTCTCACTACTTGTAAGAATGAGAACCTACTAAGTAGGAGGGGGTCTTCGGTTTCAGGAGGACAAGCTATAGTTGGTAGGTGACATGACATGTCCTGACATGTCATGTCCCATAACTACATTGTAGTTATTATGACTTTAATTTTTCAGGTATATCTGAGCTCAATAAGGTTCAACCATAGAGAACTGGAGGAGATAAATTCATCAAACTAAGCTCAAGTGGATCATACTAAGTATAAAGTCTTTATACCATATTGCAATATACTAATGAGTTGAAATATCAGTGATGGATTACGTACTTATCTGGAAGTCGTATTCCTTTTTCGTCTTCAATGAGAGATATTCTAAGTTAAAATAACATTTTCTGTTATTATTTCTCTCTTTTAATTTTAAAACGAAGTTATTTTCTGCTTGGTGCAAAAGAGGTGTTTATAGGTTATCAATAAATAGTTCGTTCGTTCCCTTTCCTATTCCTCTTTTCCCGGAATTAGTAGGATTACCGTGGATTGGAGTAGGGGGCGAGAGAAAAAATCCCTTCTAGTTTCGAATTAACCAACCCTCAAACACTTGGTGCTACAATGAAAAGCAATCTCCCTGCCGACATTATTTACTTAGACAAGCAGGTTTTCTCTAACTCCGGCTTCCTGGGCTTCCGAGCCATTCCCAAGAACAACAACTCTTACTCTTTTCCTACCGACCCAAACGCATTTGGCGACGGGCTCTCAAAATAAATGAACTAATACATTTTAAACTGGGTTGCTTTTCCAGGGCCTTAAAACAATATATCACGCTCGTTGGAAAGGCCCGTGCATGTAAGTGGTCGGGCTTCTGCTCTCGTCTTAGTGGGTTGCAGGAAACCCTACTACCATTTTCCCCCTTTTTCAAGCAAGAGTGGTTTCCTGAAGAGCTCTTTTATTTTCTCTTCGGCTTACTCTCAGTGGCACTTCCACTGAGAACGTTCAATAATTTTTTTTTTTATTCGGATATTTATTTCACACAAAAAATACCCACAATAGTATATTATATTATATGGGTCATTCCACAAAAGTTTGCCCTTTTCTAGCTTTTTTTTAAATTTTTAATTCGATGAATCGGGGTTTCCGCATTTTGGTTTATTATTCTTGGAATAATACACCTATGTAATCGCGGCGGAGGGCGAAAATTCAGATCGGCCTCAAAATTAGACTTTATACGTTTCAAGATGTCTAGATTCCAAAAACGAAATCTCCGTCCACCGTACGGCGTCTGCCGTCGGCAGTCCGAGGCGATATGGGGAGGATTTTTTTTTTAATCTGAAAATTTGAAAAACTACTCAGTTTACCATCTATATCTATAGTTGTGCCCACAAGGTTTTCAGCCCGATCGCTCAAACCCGTGGGGCTCTGTGGGGCTAAAAAGGGGCTACGGGAAGGGTTTCGGCTATTGGGTCGAGATAGGTGTCGTTTATGAGGTATTTTCGTGCATAGAATCCATTTTCTGGGGTCCCGGAACGATTCTATTTCACCAAGGGGATCTATTGGGCACTCATGGGACGACAAATATGGGATTTTTGAAGGATCCCAGGAGGTCAAATATTTTCCGAGTAAAAAAAAAAAAAAAGAAAAAGAAAAAAGAAAAAAAAAAGAAATAAATAGTAATTTTGGAAGCATAATCCATTTTTCGAGGTCCCACATCTGTTTGAACAATGTACAGATTTTATTTTATTTTTATTTTTTCTAAAAATTAAAAAGAAACGAGCCGGTATCAGGGCCTTCGTTTTGGAGAGAGGCCAATCTCGCCGTCGAAAATTGCTCTGATCGCCTTCACTCGTAGAATCTAGCCGCTGATATTTGATCAATCCATTCGTTGTTGCTACCGGAGAAAGAGTCGAAGTCGTAGGATCATGGTGTGTTCAATCAACGAAGTTGGAGCCCCAGCTGCAGCGCCGCCCCACCGTCAACGCCTAGCAGGTCATCAGCGCTCCTCCATCTCTGCCGAGTCCCCCTCAAGCACATGGAGGCTGCGCGTACGATGGCAAACGTTAATCGTGCCCTGAGCCACCCCTTGACGATCCCCTGGTTCCGCTTCCATTTGTCTGCCAGTCGTTCACCTAGGACATCGACGAACCGGTTCATCTGGGGTGCCAAAAGTCCATCCACTGTGCTGACCAGAGGGGTGAATGAACAGTGGCGTTTTTTCTAAAATATTAAATATTTTCTTTTTTTCTAAAATATAAAGAAATTTTCTTTATTGGCACAGAATTAATTTTCGCACAAGTAACCTATATCAAAGAATAATAAACCCTTGCGTAAAATTTACAGCGGTTTTTTTAATGCCTTCTAATACCCTAAATGAATGTTCAGCGCAGTAGAGCTGGAAAATCAGTATTAGGAAAACTTCTGATAGGAACAGGAGGGTGAGTACCAGGAGAGTGAGTACCTATTCGCCATGTAAGGGAGTCCTGATGTAAATAATGGCGTGAAAAAATAAAGGCCAATTCGGCCCTTGACAGATAGATGTCTCTGCTCTCATTACTCTCATAATTTTTTACCTCACAAGACCTACATGGAACAGATTTAAGGATACCAGGCAAATAAGAATGAATTAAAATACTCACGTGGTTTTGTATATCCCACCTCAACTCCACCCTTCCTAGGAAATGACTGAAGAATTGTTGAGCGCCCATGTGGTTGCAGGGCACAGATTAAACTACTGCTGGTTGCAGGGGGACTCACGGTTTCGAAAAAAAAAGAAGCGCTTCTCAACTTCCTCAGCTGATTGGCGGGAAGTTCAAACATAAATTCCAAGATAGTGAGGCACAATGCTATAGTGACTGACATAAATACCTACCCTTTCCGCTTCCATGGCCTCCGAGTGGGTTCTATTGACTATGGGCAGGCTAAAAAATGGATTACGCTTCCAAAATTTGGAAATTTTTGTAACATTTAATGTAATTCTGCAACTTTTCCATCCAACACTATTTCAAACTTGATGTTACGAATTATGTTTTGTGACAGGCCAGGAGAATGAGAAATTGGCCTTTTGAACTGAAATTGAACTGCTAAACGCGATTAATTTTTGATAAAGCAAAGTGACCTCTACAACTGGGATTTTTCACATTTCAAAAATACCCTCTGGAGGCCGATAGAAGTTCATGTGACAGAAAAAGGCACAGTTTTGTTCGGTTGTTTAAAAAAGAAAGTTCGATTATACCGTAGCGCAGTCACTTGTTGAGGAGGTGTTCCATGCACTTCAAGTACTGCAGCCATGATGGCATTCTTTTGCTCAGGAGCGTGATGAAAATGTTATTATGGTGGTGTCCAACGATGTATACATATTTCCTATAGGAACTAACGAAGAGCTTCATAACTTTTTTTTTTTTACACAAACGAAATTCTTGAAAAGCCCGTTCTAAATAATTTACCCCCTTTATACAAGACACCTTGGTTAAATTATTACTTTCAAGCGTCCCCTTTGTGGGCTGGCACTATAAACGTGGGGCTCTTGATTAAGACAACGAATTGTCTCGTGTTCCAGAAAAATCCTTGTGCGGATATAATGACGGTGGGCTAGGGGCTGTTCATTATTTCAAGCTCGTTAGCAAAAAGGAGGTTCATTTCCTCAATTTAGAGAGAGGCCAGGCCCAAAGCAAAAGGGCTGAGCACAAAGGACACTAACTTGGAAGAGTCCATCTAAAAATTCATGCCGGGCCCTTCCTCTCCGGTAGTTATGGCCCTTTGCAAAAGGGTCCGGCCCGACAGCTTCCTCTTGCTTTACCTTTGCCAAGCATCTGATTAAAGATCCGCTTGGTTCTCCTATCATTACCCTCCCTTGGTGAGGCGTTGTTCTCTACTATGTTTCCACCGTACAAAGAGTCCTGCAACGCCTATGAATTACTCCCTTCGGTATAACAACCCCAGCACTGCTCCTCTGCACCATGTAATGAACTATCCCCGTCAAAGCAGCCGGCTGTACTTCTCGTGTACCCTGTGCTGAGCCATTGTGTTTAGAGAAAGCACAAAATGTTGCATACAGCCCACACTGCTTTTCATTCCCACAACGCGAGATATGAATAGGTCTGTCGACGATTGTAAGCAAGACATAATACCTACGCAATAAGCGAACATTTTTAAGTCACATAGGAACTGTAAAAAGTCCTACCCTTTGCCAAAAAAATAAAGAAAAAAAAGTGCAACATGATTTTGAACAATTACTAAGAACATGCATTTATTTAATCAAAACTCTGGTTGAGTTATGTATTTAATCATAACCATATTTTGGTTTATTATTCTTTATGAAAAATTGCTTACTTAATTAAAAAAATTAAAAATAGAAAAAACTACCTATTCCTGATCAGTGTTGTGACTGATTGGGGGGAATATTGGTCAGATTTTGCTTCCGAGTCTGCAAGGCAGAGGAAGCATTGTTTTAACTTTCGAAATGAAAAAAAATTTTGTTCTCCAAAATCAAAATTTCCACTCACGTTTTGCGTTTCAGAGCCTCCTGAACAAATTTGGTTCCGTGTCTGTCTGTCTGTCCGCATTTCCTTGCAACACCCATAACTTCCACAATTTTGATCGGATTTCAATCAAATTTTCAGGAATAGTGTGGGTATGGCCCTAGATGGTCCCATATCTGTTCGTGTTCATCACGATTGAATCAGCGGTACGCTCAGCGTATGCGCGAACGTAATTTCCTTTCCACAGCCATAACTCCTACAATTTTTATCAGATTTCAATCAAATTTTCCGGAATTGTGTGGGTATAGCCCTATACCATCTATAGATGGTCCCATATCAGTTTCATCACGATTGAATCAGCAATACGCTCAGCGCATGCGCGAACGTAATTTTACAGTCATGACATACATAATGATGACATACTGTGAGGGCCACGAGGAAGCTTCTGTGCCATGTCCTTGGCAGTGTATTTAATTTTTTCAATAGTATTTTCTTAATGACACAGAATTAATTTTTGCACAACTAATAACCTATATCAAAGAATAATAACCCCTTGTGTAAAATTTGCAGCGTTTCTGGTTTTCATCTCGAGGGGTTATTTAAATAAGATGCACCTCCATCTGTTCGAATTATTAGACTACAACTTACTGTTGTGGTAATGGATCAGAAAAATTGCGTGGCCAATAGGCAGAGTATTCTGGTATAAGGCAGGTATTCTGAGCACATCAGAAACGCAATTCTGGCGGGCATCGCGGGACGTGAAACCACATCGACTAACCGTTATTAATTCGCCGCAGAGGCAGGAACACGAAGGTTGTAGATGCATAGGGCGCAATTTATTCCACCTTACTAAATTTCCATTCGGGGAGTTGGCTGCCTCACCTCGGCTTCACTTTGATGGGACGCACTCATTAGGATAGAAGGTAATTCAACTTAACTGACCAATCTGGCGGAAATTGTCTCCGAGTCCTTTGGGGTTTGTGGACATCTAACAGCAATAACATTAATAATAGCTCCATTATTATAATAACAACACGACAGAAGCTCCGCAGGACCATTTAACAACTGTTATGGTTGTTGATTTCCTCTCTGTCGCTATCTCGCGCGGAATATCTCACCCTCCGCCTCTTCTCATTCGATCGGTTGGTTATTATAACCAGAGTATAATACATAGAGGAAGATTCATTGAGGTTGATGGATAATGGTGGGGGGGGGGGGGCCTATGAGCCATGTATTCAATGCACCTCATAGCCTCCCCCCCCCACCACCACCCCTAGGGAGTTGGATTTTCACATCACTGTATGAGCCACAATGTTTCAATTAGCCTGTCTTATGGTTATTGCAGATTTTTGGAGTTAAATTTTGTAAATACCACGTTAAAAACCAACATTTTCTCAGCCAGGACGAATGGGATTGGTACAGGATGAAAAAAAGCTGCAAAAATTGGTGTAAATATTGCAAAATAAAATACCAAGACAATGAAAAATTATTAAAAATAAAAATACACTGCCAAGGCAATGGCACACGAGCTTCCTCGTGCCAAGTTCAAAATGAACGTAACAACTGTAACAAGAAAGATACGTTCGCGCATGCGCAGGGAGTACCACTGATTCAATCATGATGAAACTGATAGGGAACCATCTAGGGCTATACCCACACAATTCCTGAAAATTTGATTGAAATCCGATCAAAATTGTAGGAGTTATGGCTGTGGCAAGGAAATTACGTTCGCACATGCGCTGAGCGTACCGCTGATTCAATCGTGATGAAACTAGAGCAATACGCACACAATTCCTGAAAATTTGATTGAAATCCGATCAAAATTGAGAAAGTTATGCCTGTTTCAAGAATTTCACGTTAGCGCATGCGCAGAGTGTACCGCTGATTCAATTGTGATGAAATTCGTATGGGACCTCAAGGAGCCTTATCCGCATAATCCCTCAAAATTTGAGCTAAATTCATTCAAAATTGTGGAAATTATGGCTGTAACAAGGAAATGCGGACAGACCGACAGACCCACAGACCGACAGACACGGAAGCAAATTTGTTCAGTAGGCTATGAAACGCAAAATGCGAGTGGAAATTTTGAATTCGGACAACAAAAATTTTTTTTCTCCCGAAAGTGAACACTAGGCTTCCGCTGCTTCGCAGACTCAGAAGCAATAATAATTAAGAAAATAACTGCGTTACTGTACAGGGTTTGGACAGATGTAGGCCCCCAAAAAATGGATTCTACTTCAAAAAATATTCGGGAAACGAGCCCCATGATGTGTGTAACCGGATCGTTTTGGGGCCCCCGAAAATGGATTCTACATCCAAAAAGGCTTCGAATGTTTCGAGCTATTTCGACCCCATGGATAAAAACCTTCCAAAATCCCTCCCTTAGCCCCCTTTTAGCCCCACGGGTTAGAACGACCGGGTAGCGAACCTTGCGGACTCAACTAGAGGTACCCAAGTAATCAACCGAGTGTTTTGTTAAAATTTTAGATTTTTTGGAAAAATGCCTACTGCCCAAACCGGCCTGGATGCGCACAGTGGGACGAAACGGCTAAAACCCGCGACATTGGTCAAAAATCGAAAGTGATTGTATGATTGAAAAATAGAGTTCTTCCTGTCCTATACCACGGAATAGAAAGTTCTTTCTATTCCGTGCCTATACCTTCTGTAGTATAGGATAAACCAGTTGGCATGCCGAAAAAAGCGTGTTCTTGGAGACTGGCAGCAACTATAATTATATCAGTTGATTGGGGGTGTGTATATATTAAAATGTGATTGTGGGATTCAATATGTAGGACAAACTGGAAGAAAATTTAAAATTAGATTGAAGGAACATAGTGATGATCTTAGGTTGGGAAGGGGTGGGGAAGCTTTTGAAAAACATTTGTCAGAAGAAAACCATAGAATCAGTTATGAGATAGGTAATAATAATCCAGCCATTGGGATAGCTCATGTTTGCCAAAAAGGTCCAAAACTAGATGCTTTAGAATCTTTGGAAATTCAGAAAGTTTACAATTTAGGAATATCAGTAAATGACCTGGATGTAATTAGGCGTTCCCCTCTAATCGATATTTTCCTGTGAGTTCTCCTTTCACCTATTTGCCTTTCACATTCTCTTTTCTTGCCACCTTTCTAATGCCACGCCCATAAGAAGGCACATTCACTTTTGTATATAAGGAACTTCTCACAACTTCCTCATTCTGTATTGTACTGATGATGGTTTAGTAAACCGAAACGCGTCTACAAGTTGTTATTTTATTTATCGTGGAAATAGACTACTTCGTCTGAAATCGTCTTTTTATTGCTACCAACCTCGGCAGGCTGCCGAAGTTGTTACCAGTGTTGCCATCTGACAGCCCATCACAACAAACGCTATCGAATCACCGTCAATCTGATGTAATAAGACGTTAAACTATAAGTATAATATATTCTGAATTATTTATTCACTATATCAAATGATAAACCTTCGTAAATTCCTTCTATAAGCTGTAGACACTAGCCCCCCAAGTGAGAGCTTTGCCTTGTTTGTGACGTAGATTGGTCAAGTCAGCCTCCCGGACAGACCCGCGAAAATTCGAACTGCACTACTCGTTTTTTGCTCTTCTCTCCTCCAACAATAAAAAAAAACTGATTTCAGTGTTTCTATATGTTATAGAAACACTGAAATCAGTTTTTTATTTATTGAAGCATATTATGCTTCGGTCCTACAATATAACGGTAGGGTTAAATTCAAAATCGGAAGTTTATGAAATTTCCCCATTAAAGCCCGAGTTAGGCTAACAGCTGAATAACTCAAGTAAATTTTACTATAATTATAGCGTGACTCAGCGATCAGCCTACTGGGGCTTTAATCGAAATGACAATCTGATAAACCCACCCTAAGTAAACCCTGTATTTCTTGGTACAACGAAGTGGATTGAAAATTTGGCGACAGCAGAATATCGGAGGGCGAAGTTGTTCTCATTTCCTTTTCTGTCCATAAATGGAGTGACGTAAGAAGCAGGAAGACCCACTCGTGATGAGCCTCTGTCGCCCCCTTCAACCACGTTTCTAACAACTTCATTACCCCAGCTGTCCCCTTCTACCTGCTCTAACCGCATTTACATTTTAATTATGTTCCATATTACTTCTTAGCCAATAAGGTGGTGACAGTACATCAAGCTGAGTTTATGTGCTTACGCATAAATTAATCTTTCTTTTTGCCCCGAAGCGGGCCTGAATATATTATAATGTATCAGGTTTTAAGGTGCCACTTTTGGCAGCTTCCTATGAATGTTTAATGGAGCATCCTTTGGGCTTGATGGTACTTTTTATCAGGGGAACCCCTCGGCATAAAATTAATTATGTTGACATGCCATGGCCTTGTTCCATCGGAAGCAGTTTTGTGTCTTTTTCCAAGTTAATTACAAATTGTTTTCCTGCGAGGCATACAGGTTGTTATTGAAAAATGATGAGACATCTTTGGAAAGCGTGATTCAACATTATATGATACGGAATCTTGTATTTGGGTTAGGGCATCCATTTACTGCACAAATCTTTTACAGCTGTAATAGTGCAGTAAATCGAGTTTTACAGCTGTAATATACCTACGCGTGAAAACATAAAATTGGGACAGAAAGGTGTTCCCTGTTTTGGGCCCATAGCATCTATGCATGTGAGCCAATCAGGTTGGCTAGACATTAAGACCAACTACACCCCTAGTGGAGTCCATTCATGGAACATGTGCGAAAGAACGGATTTTTTTCATCAAGTTGAAGGCCTTTTCTGGCCCGAACGGCGGACGGGCCTTGCAGATTTGGATTCTACGCACCTTGAAACGTAAAATGACAAAGTTTGAGAGGAATTTTTTCTCTATACGATTACAAAGACTTATTATTATTAGAAATAATAAGCCAACATTGAAAATTACCCTTAGGTTGGGAGGGAGTGCCTGCAAAGCATTAAGTATTTTCAACTATGGGAAAATCTGAAGCTAACCAGGCTGAACCAGCCTTGAAAAATATCACCTGGGATATGTTTTTGGGTCGCTAGAGAAATGAGGGTGGATGCTAAGATGGGTAGTAGGTAGAATATTCTACTATTTTTTTCTAGTTTTTTTTTTTTTTTAGATAAAAATACCTTTATCACCAAAGAATATTCTTATTCTAGGTATTTTTATATAAAAAGTTTGAAAAAAATGGTTCACCACCAAATAGCCCAATTAGCGAGGAAAGGTCACTTCTAATATCCCTAATTGCTATGAGTGTCATGACACTTTTTTCCCGCGAACAGAGCTAAAAAGATGAAAACTGATGAAAGGTGAAAATTGGCACGACGGTGAAAATGTGAAACACGGGGCTCTGGAGCGGGAGAGAGCTGGAGTAACTGGGATTGGAAGGGTGAGAAAAATGTAGTTCACATCATTCCGGACTGTGATTCACGGTATCTACCAAGAAAAAAAAAGGTGCTGTAAAGCGTAAAACGCTGTAAATTAGAGTGCGTAGTTACGCATTTCCGTAATTGGAAAAAAGCGCTGTAAACGCTGTAAAGCTGTAATGGATGCCCTAATTTGGGTACGAATTGTCGGTTAGTCTTCAGTGTTTCAACGTTTCGTACCCTTTTTGGTTCATTATTATTAATTTTAGAAAAAACTTTTTTTTATTTATTTATTTTTTTTTTTCAAAAATGTTTCGTTCTTTACTTGAAAAATATTTGACCTCCTGGGATCCTTCAAAAATCCCTTTTTTAGCCCCATGAAAGCCCTATAGATCGCAACAGTGAAATCGGATCCCAAAAAATGGATTCTACCTACGTCCAAAAATATTTCGAAAACGACATCTGACTCGATCCCATAGCCAAAAACCTTCAAAAAAACCTTCCCTTAGCCCCATTTTAGCCCCATAGCGCCCCACGGGTTTGGGCGATCGGCCTGAAAACCTTGCGGGCCCAACTAGATGGTAAACCGAGCATTTTGTCAAAATTTCAGATTACAACAAAAAAAAAATAATACTGCCCAAAACGGCCCGGACGGCGGACGGGCATTTCGGTTTTGGAATCTAGACCTCTTGAAACGGATAATGTCAACTTTTGAGGGCAATCGGAGTCATCGACCTCCGTCGCGAAAACATAGGTTTATTATTCCAAGAATAATAAACCCAAAGTACAAAATTCCCCCAAAAGTTGCTTTTTTTTGGCATGGATATGTCTTTTGGCTGGGGGTCAAGGAATTTTTCGCGACACTTTTTTTTTTGCCACATTTAATGCAACGCGATACCAGTAAACAAAATCATAGCTACATATCGGTAAACAAAATCATTGCTAGGTTAAACATCACACGATGGAGTTGGTGAAATTTACCAAAGATATAATAGAGAGTTCCTAAAGTAACATCCGAGTTACGTCGACCGTTAATTTTTATCACCGTAAGGGATTTGTCTAGGGAGAATCAAAGAAAAGCTAACTTCACATAAGACCGTAACAGAGATACGGTCTTATCAAAAGTCACGCTTAATTTAAAGTGCCGCTATTTACGTTCTATTGCTCGAAATTAACGGCGGTATCCTTAAGACCGTAAGTTTATTGCCGTAACTTTACGGCAATAACGTTCGACGTTAGGCATAAGGACGTAAGTTATCGCCGTTATTTCTGCGCATGCGCGAAATCTCGAGTTACGTCGACCGTAACTCATCACCGTTAGGCAAAAAGTGGCTTTAGGAACTCTCTATTATCGCTCCTCCGGAACAATAGTGGTATATCTCTGATAATATTATTATGTCCATCATGTTATTATCCATGATCTGATGTTTTTCCCTGAAGGCAAAAATTTAGTTACCTACCTATCTTTATAAAATGTATGTACAATTTTTGTCATAAACATCTGAAATGAAAAAAAAAAAAAAAAAAAAATCCCTCGGCATCTGTAGGGGATTCAGTAACTGTTTCAACCACTATTCTCATGCTATTGCTTCAGTTTGGCGAACCCGACTTTCCCTTTTGGTGGCGACCATTAGCGGGGCCAAGGACTATGTACATTAAGTGCCTACCCGTAGGTAGGCCTGTACAGTATGTAGGCACAGTAAACATTGGTTATAACGAACTCCAATGGGAGGATTTGATTTTATTTCTCCTAATTTCGGATACATTCAGTGATTTTAGGTACCTGCCTAATTTCCACAAGCAGGGTTGGACCTCCGAGAAAGTGGCAGAGCGAAGTGGCTCCGCTGTCCGCTTGTTAGTTGTCAATATAATAAACTTCTATCTTTTTAGAAAAAAAAAAAATCTTTAGAATATATTCCGTCAACTCGGTCCCTTCGTATAATCCACATTATTGGGGACTAAGCGTTAGAAATTGTGTGGGCAGTTTCAATAGCAGAAGCAGGAATATGACGCCCCATAGAAGAAATTGGAGATGGGACTGCCAGTAATGGTGGTTTGAAAAACAATCGCGAGAGCTGCCACAGGTTCCTCCTGCCTGGCCCATTGGAGAGGGTCAACAGTTGATCAACAGTTACTGTTGTATTCACTCTGCCCAAGCTAAACAATCGTCTCAAGAGACTACATTTTTTCAATACCTTACTTAATATAAAATAATTATTATTTTATAATATAATTATTATTAACGCACATAATCCCTATTCGATCAGTTAAATGAAGCTACCGGTTATATAAGGTGCAGTAAATCTTATTAAGAGGATATTTACACCCCCAAACACCCATAAGTAAGCGGAGGAATCTACGCCAGAAAAAAAATCCAGGTTAAGGGTGATCGGCTTTCGTGAGAAGGTAGCACTTGGAATGTCGTGCCAGGAACTTCAGGTTTGGCTGGGTTCCACTCGATGATATTGGATTGCGGCCCAGGCCAGAATTTTCAAGAGTTTTCCCCCAGTCTTTTCTCCACCCAGCTTCTGGCCAAGAATAATAATTATTCTTGGCTGCCGAACCTTTTCTTTTCCCTCGCGTTCTGACGTGCCTATTCTTCCATCTTTTCGAACCTAAAGAGAAGCGATAGTGATGTCTCTCGATGATCATTCTCAAGTTCGTCCTCGTCGTCTTTTCAGACAGGTCTACGAATATTCACCGAGTGTCTCAAATTTCCAATCATTGAACGAGGTAGAAGAGGTGTGAAAACACGGGCGAGAAGGAGGACGCAAAAAAGGGGGAAATCGACTGACGCGGTTGTCAAGGGGAAGGTCGCTAATGAATCAAAACGAATTTCATTTTTCTGCTACAATTCAATCAGCGCCAGAGCAGAGCCCTCGGCACAGGATTGTTTTATCAGGTTGTCCGAAGTAAAGCGCCTATTAGGTAGGTTCCTGCCGCCGGTTTTTATTTCACCCTACTCCATGATTTTTTTCCCTTCAGGAGACCGTTTGATAAATTGTCTTTAATTTCATTGATGATTCCCAACCTTGTTGGTCGAGATAGACCAACGCATTCTTGTTTTACGATGTAGATTCCACATTCGTGTTAATTTTTCGTTATCTCGCTTCTTATGTAAATCATACTAAACGATTTAACTGCACAAATATAAGAGAAGTGATGTTAATATAATATATTAACATCACTTAATTAAACATCACACAATTATTAATATAATATAGTAATATTATTACTGAAACAGTATTTGATCATTATCATATAATAAATATAATATAATAATTATGAAAGTATTATTTTCACTGAATTATTAATTAATTTTTATTTAATTACATGTAAAATGAAATATGCATGTATGCATAAACTAATATTATAATACTGGAATTTATTATAAAATACTCACACTTGCGATAGGGAAAATCTAGGAACCGTAGAGAGTTCTATGGCTCTGGTCCCAGTCAAACTCGCTCTACCTAAATTTGGATACTGACCTATCACAAGTAGGTGGGTAACTAGTATGAAATTGATGCTAACTTGGCTTATTAAGTTGTCTGTAGACATGACTGGGTAGGTACGGGAGCAAACAAAGCAGCTGTCGCCAAAATGAGAAGGAGGGACTGAGAAGACGTAATATGGCGCCAAGTGGGAGGGGAATGAAGCGAGTCATATAGGTAGATCCCATTCATGTCAATAAACAGAAGTTTCATTAGGCACGTTATCACCAAGTTGTGCTGGCTCAATATTCAGATCCTTGATGGCAATTGCGGGACACCAAGATTGCTCCCATCGAGGGGGAAGGTGGTATTCACTGGGTATAAATTACTTATCTGTTAACACAAACAATCTAATAACGTAAACATCAACAGTTGGCCAGTTCTGGTGGCTGCTAACGCAAATAGCCCAAGAGGGATCATAATCTACACCTCGCTCGTCCACCGGTGCCAGGAATACTTTGTCTCATCAATAGACGGCATTCTGATGTTGACATAACACCCGCCTGCCCTAGTCGGCACCTCGATTGTTAGCAGGGCAATTTGTGCAATCGGTTATCAACATGGACAAATATTGCAAAGCTAACAGTATTAAATTGAAGGTTTATGATAGCGAAATTATACTATAAATGTTACTGATGACTTGTACAGCTCAGGAGAAAATCCTCGGTTGGCCCCATGTCAATCAAGCTCTTAACAGTTGTAATTAATAGCACAATTCCATGGAAATTGGTTATTTTCTACAATCCCCTCCATGTTAACCCTCATCATGAATCAAGAACTTATCCTTAAAAAGAAAAAGGAACAACTCGAAGCAACTGTGATTTTGATTTTTTTTTTTTTTTTTTTTTTTTTTAATTGTTGCACCATTCACCACATAGAACTCCATTACTTAGGAAAATTACACACTGGCTTCAGTTCTATGACTAGTTTTATTTTCTCCTGTTTCCTGCGATCGATTTCGGCTCAAATCCAAGTGACCATCATCAGGCAGTCTGAAAGTGAAGCAGAACGGATCGAACATTCGGATCGCACAAGTGTTTAAGGTATCTCTAGTCAACCTAAAATTCCTATCAACTTCATCTAGTATTGCACAATCTAGCCATAACTCACAATCCAGTCATCTCACAATCCAGTCATTAAGTTTCTAGTCATTTGGTATCAAACATGCTCTAGAAGGCAATCAATTGACCCAACTAGCGAATTGCAAATCAAAATTAATCAGATTTTCGAAATTGTGACGACCCTCAGTAAGAGTGTGAACAGTCTTAATGAGCGTGTAGGCAAAATCGAAGGCAAGTGCCAAAAAAAAATCATCATGAATAACGTCAAAATACTTTGTTGGAACGCTAATGGACTCATGTCTCGGAAAGATGAGCTCGAGCTCACAATGACAGCTGGATCCAGCTGGCATTAGACCTCAACCATATTGACATTTGTCTGATGTCCGAAACTCATTTTACTAGGGAGTCATATTGTCGATTAAAAGGCTACAAGTGCTATCAGGCCTCCCACCCATGCAACAACGCTCGTGGCGGAAGTGCTGTCATCATAAAAGAGAACCTGGGATGCTTTGAGAGCATTAAAATTGAAACTGAAACTTTTCAGGTGTGTGCTGTCGAAATCAAAACTAGTTCATTCCCTATCACGGTGGCTAGTGTATATTGCCCCCCTAGGCATAACCTTAAATACGCAGAATACAGAAATATCCTCTCCCAACTTGGGAATCGATTTATCATTGGAGGCGACTTTAATGCAAAAAACACGTCTTGGGGATCCAGGCTGACAACTGCAAAAGGGTGTAGACTCTATCAAGCAATCGTTGACTACAACTGTGAAGCACATTCAACAGGGAAGCCAACGTATTGGCCCTCTGACCCAAGGAAAAAACCGGATTTGATTGACTTTTTCATCACAAAGAATATCTCAGCAAACTATCTACTTCTCGAAGAAAACTACGATCTCAGCTCAGATCACTCACCTATCACTCTAACCCTCAGTGACAGAATTATACAGAGGCCACACAATCCTGTTTTGGTCAATCACAAAACAGACTGGGACAGTTTTAAGCAGCAAATCTGCAAACATGTGGACCTGAGCGAGAAAGAAAAACCGATGTTGTTGATCGAGGACTACACATTCCGATTTCACAAGGTGAGAATTAACCTTAACCTTAATTAACCAATTAAGACAAAATAGAAAATACATCATGAATACGGGTTATTGCAGGATGTGAAGGATGGTGTGAAAAGGTGGCCCTGCAGTGTCAAGTCATGTCAAGCTTATGCCAAAACGGATTCGGAAACTTCGGTTGTTACCGACAATTGGCTAACCCATAATCATCCAGTCATGACCATAATCATCTTGCAAGATTACCAAGCCTGAAGATCCATCACTCCAAGGAAACCAACGAATATTACTGAAGTTCACGAGTTTTTGGAATCAACAGGTGTGACAACAAATGACGGTCAGAATTTTCTCCTCCACAACGATGCAGAACAAAACATCATCATTTTTTCATGCGAGGGCAATTTGATGTTCTGTGCACATTGAGGGTTATCTACCTAGTTCTACACGTCTACGTGTAGACGGGACTTTCAAGAGCTGCCCAAAATGTTTTTATCAGATGTTTTCAATCCTCGGCTTGTGCAATGGTTTTTACGTTCCCCTAGTTTTCATTCTGCTGAAAAATAACACAATTACTGCTTATTTCAGCGCGATATCCCAAGTAATTCAACAGTGTGAACAGCTAGGCCTTGATTTTCAACCCGAACAGTGTTATGCCGACTTCGAGCGAGCTATTCACAAAGCTGTAAGAAAAGCGTGGCCCGAAGTGGAAGTGATGGGTTGCTTGTTCCACCTTGGCTAGAGCTGGTGGCGAAAGATTCAGACGTTGGGATTGAGCTCACATTATCATGAAGACAGTACGGAGGGAACATTTTTGAAGTCCATATTTGGGTTACCATGGTTACCTCAAGAGGAAGTCCGTCCAACGTTTGTTGAAGATGTTCTGCCAAGTTCGCTGCCACAACCATTGAAGGCACTGTGTCCCTACTTGACACAGACCTACTATAGGTGTCAATATAATATTGACGACGACGCAACATTCCCCCCAACAATGTGGGCACAACTGACGAGCAGCACGGACAGGACCACAAATGCGTGTGAAGCATTTCATGCAAAAATTAACAAACTTTTTGACACGCCTCACCCTGATATTCTGACATTTGTGGTCACCTTAAAAAACATTCAAATGGACTCCCAAATTGGGCGATATACATTCGGGTCCCGTGTGTGAAAGTTGTTATCGGCTCCGTTGCGTTTGGGTCCCGTAGAAACAAACCGCTGGGAAGAGCCTTACCAAACGGGTCCGGCACAAACATGCCGTCTGATACCTATAGCCCAAGCAAATAGTACTTTGGACCAAACATCAAATATGCTATTTGATTTTATTGTCTTAAATGGTCCATTGGGGTCCTAATAAGAGTAATCTGTGGTTTCCCACGAAAATATTTGATGGGAGAACTGTGGGCAGCCCAAAAACCACGAAATTTTCGGACTTTTTTCGGTTTTTGCTATATCTCAGAAACGAATAATCCTATCGATGTTTTTACCGTATACTGTTTTAAAGAGCATTAAATTCTCTACAGTTTTCACTACCTAGAGTCTTTTCTAACTCTGATAGCAAACGAGCTAGAGCTCATCAAAAATTGACAATTTTCTCCAACTTCTGGAAAAATCACAAAATCTAGCTATTATCTCCTTTTTGCTTCTTTCTAACTCGCCCAAAGTGTTATTAGAACGTAGTAGACGTGCTTGTATGATGCTCAGAGTCAATGACGATCAATAATTAGGAGAAAAATTCTGTTAATTTGTAATTTGTGAGCTATTTTCGTAATATTAATAATATAATATTTCTTTTCCCCTTCGTTCGGGTCGTTGATAATTGTTTCGTCCACCGTTTAATATGGATCTTATTACCTGCCCCACTTGCAATTATGCGTTGGGATCAGAAGAGTCCGCGAATCCCGTCACATGTTCCAAAATTTGACATTTAATCAAGTCATCTTTGTTACATACCATGCAGCATGTGCCAATATGACATAATATGTATAATATTTCACATTATGAAAACTGGAAAAAGCGGAACAGTGACAGTAAAGCATCGTGGAAATGCGGCTCTTGCAAAGGCTAAAGTGAGTTCCTAGCCATACCTATAATAGGTTGGTATGGGTCGTTACATTGCCGTAAGGGAGTACCCTACCAATCACATCAACAACCGGCAGGACGCGGAGAACAACACTGAATGAGTGCCTTTATAATAATTATAATAGGTAATTATAATAATAATTATTATTATTATTATTATTATAATAGGTAATTATTACCTACATATATTTTGATACCAAGGTTGGGGGAACCTTGCTGTACGTGGTCTAGAAAACCCACCTCCCTGCTATAGGTATATTTTGACTCATGCACAAATAGACGATCTCACGATGAGAAAGGTACCTATTAGGTATACCTCAGTAATAAGTAACAAGGTGACTTCGTTTTTAATTGGGGGACCCGTTTGACGTCGCGGACCCCTTCGCGATTTTCCTAGGGGACCCGTTTGGTATTGGTGACCCGTTCGCGAATTTTCTACGGGAGCCGATTGTACTTTTTTCGTCACCTCGGGACCCGTTTGGAGGTTGCCCCCCAAATTCAACCCAAGATCAACACCGCTGGTGCATAAAGCACCCCCCGGAAGAAGGTTGCCACCCGACGTAGGGAGGGATTTGTGGACAGTCACATCACACGGCTGAAGAACAATGAAGTTACTAAAGCAGAATTTGTGACAATTCTGGGCTCACGATGCAAACGGCGAATGATTTGAGGAGATTGGTTTCGATCACATTTTTTATTATGGCAACAGGATGGACCGTGCTCTTTTTTATGACTGCGTACTTGACAGTACGTACGCGTTGGGGTGAGAAAGCTACTCCGCCTCCTCGTGGTTCACCCTGGATAACGCAAAACGGAGTGGCAGAAGTAACCGGTACAAAAGAACGGCATGCGGCCGCAATCGGACGATTCCACAATCGAAGGGGACAACTTAACGGCCGCAATCGGGCTATGGCATTTTCGACTCCTGCGACGTTGAGCCGCAATCGGGAAACCCCCACCAGCTTATATCCTAGTGGACTATTTAATATTTATTATTGTTCGTTATGCGTATTAATTGAAGTAACCTTAACTGAGAAGAGAATTTCTAGTCCTTCCAGTACGGACAGTCTTTTCCCTTGCCGCTGGGAGTGTAGAACCGCAAAGTCTATAATATGATATTATCACCATTCAAACTATGGTTCTCTTCTAGAAGATGCCTGGCAAATGATGAGTCGTTCTTGTAGCGCTCCCTTGTGGCTGATTTCTTCGTGATCAGTTGATTTACTCCTTCAAGCCTCTTGGTTAACCCTTAATCCTTTCTCTCTCTCTCTCTCTCTCTCTCTCTCTCTCTCTCTCTCTCTCTCTCTCTCTCTCTCTCTCTCTCTCTCTCTCTCTCTCTCTCTCTCTCTCTCTCCCCCCCCCCCCCCCCAATTATTATTATTTATTTTTCATAACAATATTATTTTCAAACCAAAGAATCAAGGTATGCGAGTAGTTAACAAAAATACCTACGACAGAAAATTTCATTATTAAAAATTAAGGTGAATAACATAACTAATTCAATGAATAACATTAACTTAATTTATATGATTTTCATTTCAATAATTGAAAATCATTTCATTTCATCAATTAATACTAAGACCTTTATTGGTACCCATTTACATAGGCCTCAGGGGCCCTTACGTTGTAAAATTAATATAATAACATACCTAATTAATTTGACTTGACTTACGGCCAAGTTTAATTACTTTAATTTAAAAATTAATTACATTTTATTGAATTACATAGTATTTCTATGAACTTCATTAAATGAACTGAGTTGAATAGAATAAAAATTAAAATTTGATTTCCAAATTTTAATTATTAAAATTTGGAAATCAAATCTAAATTGTCGACCCCGACCCGAGTAGTCGAAAGAATAGTAATAATCCAGAAATTTAATTAGAATTTCCACCTCAGCTTTGGTTCTTCCACCCTAAAGGTTCTTGTTGGGGTGTCGAAAATTTGGATTGGCCTCAAAATTTGTCCTTTCTTCCTGCTCTTTGTATTTTGAACATTTATTTTGTGTGACTATGCAACCTGTACGAAAAAAAAAATCAAACGAAACGGTATTTTCGTTTTGAAATTATAATTATTATTGTCAAATCACTTTTGTCTTCCGAATTCAACAATTCCACTGGTCCGAACAAAACGTTCGAAGCCGATCGAAAACGAGGCAGTTCCATGTACCTACTGAAAACCTCGTGCTTGCCACACCTTCATGATCCCTGAAAATGTGAACTATAAGAATGATAACTATATAATTGTTATAATTAACTGTGTACCATAATAATTATGGTACGCAGTTAATTATAACAATTATACAGTAATTATTACTGTGACAACCAAAACCATTTGGAAATCCTCTTAAACCTTCGCAGACGAGCAGTCAGGACGTTAAAACAAAATTTACATTTAAAATAAGCGGAAAGTTAAAAAATGGGAGGCAACGCATGAAAGAAACTTTCATTTTTTTCGGAAGTTTAAAAAAGGCAAGACTGATTGAGGTTCAATTTTTCACAATTAAAAAAGGTGAATTTTCGGGAATAGAAAGAATAAAGGTTTAAACTCTATAGATTTTGCATAGATGCATATTGAGTTATGAGAAAAATTTGTTCTTCTAAATTTTCTGCTCAATGGTTTATTTGTATCCATGCATCGAGATGATGGCAATGTCCTTCCATCCCAAACGTTCGAAAATCAATCATGAAAGTCTTAGTCTTGCAATACGGTACAAAATACACTTTTTGTTCATTTTCACTCGAAATCAAAATATATTCCCTGGCTTTTGTGTACTCAATCCGGAATAATTTAGTTGACCTTTGTTCAGATTTGATTTGATTTTTGTATTAAATAATAATTGTTTAATGTTAATTTGATTAATTAATTAAAATAATAATTGTTTCAACATAATTTTTTCTTTTTCATTCTCTTGAATGATTGTTTTTAACATTTAAGAATCATCAGCTGAGCTGAAACGATTGACGTTGTTGAGAGACCCATTTTCAAATGTCATTTGGAATTGAAATGGATTTTTGTAAAGTTTTGAGTAAACTCAACGAGATAGTACCGTTTTGCAAAATCACTCGAACGTTTGAAGTAGGATTCGTGCCATTTTGACAAAACACGGTGGCATGAACAAAATTTACATAAAAATTGGTACCTATCTAATTCAATTTTTTCCCTTTTGTGGGTTGAACCCATTTGCAAATAATTATTTAAGGCACCGTTTTGCAAAAGGTAGAATGTAGTTACCCCTGCCTACAACTATAATTATTATCATATCACTTTAGAGTGCGTAACAGTTATCCACATTAAACTGTATTGTATCCAAACTTTAGAAAGTAAATAGGTTTTCAAATGTACAAACCGTGGGGATGGGAATTTGAATGCAGGTAAGACAAGTTGCGACGGTTCAATAGCTAGTTAACGTGAAATGGTTACCTAGATACGGGTCCTACGATCTTTTGCGATTTGAGAATTCTGGATGATCCACAAGGTATTTCTTGGCCTTCTTTTAATTTTTTCCTTTTGGTAGATGAGTTCGAAGAACTTCCATCGACGCTATCTATCCAGAAAGTTGACGAACTAAAACACCGGAGGGCTTTACCACATCAACGCTACCATTTATTTGTGGGGGTAGTGGCAGGCGATACGGTTTCGGGCGGTAAGACTGCCCTCATCTTCCCCCCTTATTCCGGTTCTGTCGCCGTCTCAATAGATGGCGTTAGCTTCCTCCCTGTTGGTCACCGAGTGGCGGTAACATTAAATTTTGTCTTGGGGCTTTCATCAATAATAATTATTTAACTTCTTGGTAAGAATGACGATCAGCTAGAGCGAGATTAGGAATAAAAAACTAAATAGCTTCATCCAGGAAGGGTCCTAATGCATTTTTCTATATAGGAATTGATAGTTGATAAATAAAAATAAAAAAACGCTGCAAATTTTACACAAGGGTTTAACCTATTCTTCGATAGAGGTATAGGTTACTGCGAAAATTACTTCTAGGTCAATGAGAAAAATTTTGGGGAAAAAAAAAAATAATTTTTTGCTCGGAAAACATTTGATTTCCTGGGATCCTTCAAAAATCCCATTTGTAGCCCCATGAAACCCCTATAGATCCCCACAGTGAAGTCGGATCGTTCCGGGACCACCAAAAATGGATTCTACGTCCAAAAATACTTCAAAAACGACTCCTAACTCGATCGCATAGCCAAAACCCTTAAAAAAACCTCCCGAAGCACTATTTTAGCCTCATAGTGCCAAGTAGGTATTTTGTCAAAATTTCAGATTGAAAAAAAAAAAAAAAAAAAAATCTACTGCCCAAATCGGCCAGGACGGTGTTTCGTTTGGAATCTAGACATCTTGAAACGTATTATGAAAAGTTTTGAGGCCGATCAGAATTTTCGACCTCCGTCGCGATTACATAGGTAATCGCGACAACCAACGCACCTGCATACCTGCGCTTCGCGCATTTTAAAAAAATTCCTACTGCCCAAAACGGCCTGGACGGCGGACGGCGGACGGACATTTCGGATTTAGAATGTAGACCTCTTGAAACGGATAATGTCAAATTTTGAGCCCGATCGGAGTCGTCGACCCCCGTCGCGAAAAAATAGGTGTATTATATAAGAATAATAAACCAAAATCAAAAAATTTCAAAAAAAATAAAAATTTTTTGAAAAAAAAATCAAAAAAACAAATTTTTCCCAACATTTTTTCTTTTGACAGAAATAATTTTTGCACAAGTAACCTATATCAAAGAATAATAAACCCTAGTGTAAAATTTGCAGCGTTTTTTTTCTTTTATATTCAAACCAGGACAGGAATTTAAAATTGGACAGTTTTGAAAAGTTAAAATCGTGGGCACAGAGAATACAAAAAAAAAAAAATCATGAAAATTCAAAACATAAAAACTTAATTAAAAACTGTTTATATGAAGTAAAATAATTTTACTTTCACTAAATAATTATTATTTAACATGTACATATTCATCTTGAGTATTAGAGCACCTATACGAATTATTCCCCTGGCTATAACTCTCGTAACTATTATAGTTACGAGAGTTATAGCCAGGGCTAGATAGGCAGGTCGGGCGATCGGGCGACCCCCGAGGGGCCGGTCGAGGCTGGAAAAAACGACCTAAACTATGTACTCGAGACCGAAAACGAAAACTCAGACTTTAAAGAAAGCGATCTGGTTGACGTTGTTCCTCATAGGGTGGATGGCAAGCGCAATAAATGCGTAATTTGTGCTACACGGTTTAAAACAGTACAACCTCATGGCCTCATCATGCAAGTCTCTTTTTGATTTTTTGATTTTTTTTCAAAAATATGAAAAGTTTTTCAGTTTAATTGAAAACCATCAAAACAAGGCATAGGCAAACTCCGAGTGACAAAAATCTGGAGGATCTCATGTTGATGGCTTGCAAGCAGGTGCGTCTGGCCAGAGCACTGAGCCAAGCGGGAACTTACGTTGGACTCCCCGGTCGGTAAAAACGTGGCATTTCAACTGACTCCCGTTTCAACCGACTCCCAACGACTGACTCCCGGTTGGGTCCTAGCTAAAACATTCAACCGACTCCCATGAATACAACTGACTCCCGGATTGGTCGGAGCTAAAACATTCAACCGACTCCCATGAATTCAAGTGACGGTACTTTTCCGTTATACCCCACACCCCTCCCGATGGCTTTAAGGCACCCAAAGCCAACCAAAATCGCGTGGGGGGGGGGGGGGGTTATAACGGAAAAGTACTCAAGTGACTCCCAATGGTAGGTATGTACAGTCCTGAACACAAAATGTTCCTTCCCACTTACCCAGACTTAAGACTGTCTTCTGATGAAGGTGTGGTTAAAAATTGTGTGTTTAGTGCAGTGCCATGAAGCACTTTGTCCGTACTAAATGCTAAGAATCCTACTACGTCAAATTGTAAATTCGTCAAATTGTAAAAACCTATATACAAATGTCCATAAAATAAAAAAAAACTTAGTGTTGCCTGTTAGACGAAGTGATGGGCGAGGACAGTTATAGCAGGGTTGCCAATACCCCGGTACTCAAATGCGGTACATTTAGCCCGAAAACCCGGTACATTCCGGTACCTCCAGATTGAAAATCCGGTACATTTCCCGGGAGTTTTTGAATGAAATGCTACAGCCTCGCCATTCAATTGACTTGATAAAGTGACATAAACAAAATCGGTAGGTAGGAATTCTTTTTTTTTTTTTTTTAACCATAGGTTTTCATCTAAGCATTTTGTAACGAAATATTTGAAGTTGTTCATTGTACTAAACATAATTCTTATGTATGTATAACACGAATATTATAATCTGCGTCACAGACAGGTCATTCAATGGTACCTAACGTGGAAACAAGGGAAAAAAAAACGAAGGCACCCTACAAAATTTAAGACTAAGAGTCAGTCTTACACAGCCTTTCAGTTCATAACAATATCTAGTTCATAACAAATACTAGTATTTGAACAGAAATACTAAAAACGTACTAGGTCCCTGACAAGGACATGGAATAAGCGTAGGCACCTATCCAATTCAGGACATAAAAATTACTAGCAGGTTAATAAAATTACTGACTAGGTGATTATGCTCAGCGCCAAGTTTTTCACTGATCCATTTTTCGGGGAAAAATAAATCACAAAATCTTAGTAATGCAGCATGGCTAAGAGAGCGATTTTTCGAAAAAACTGCGGATATACGCAATTACTAGTAGGGTGTTTTTAATATCATATTTGAAATTTTGGGCCATCAAAATATCTTTTTATTTTTCTAATTAACAGGAGTTTCGAAAGCGCATCAAAATTTAATAGGAACAGGAACAAAAACGCTACAAATTAGGTATATCACAAGAGCTTACTATTCTTTGACCCCCCCCCCCCCCGGGGGGGGGGGGGGGGTCACAACCCCTTCCCAGTGGAAAAATTGCCTAAAAAAAAACTCCGTTTTATGACCACTTTTACCCTAAAACTGGGATTTTTTCGATCTGATGCCCTCGGTAATAGGTATTCAGATAAAAACTTAGAATCCCGGTACATTTGAGGCTTAAACCGGTACCCCGGTACAAAAAGTGAAAATCCGGTACATGTACCGGGATCCCGGTACGTTTGGCAACCCTGAGTTTTAGCTAGTTCTTAAGTAGCTCTTACATTTTTCTTTATTTTTGCTTCTGCAAACCCACCGATCTTCGCCACATCTCAATTTTTTATGGAAAACAAAACGAAAATTGTTGTAAAAAATTACGTCATTTTGTCTCTGAGAGGCGCCTACAACACGTTCACCTTGGGTTTCCATTGCGTTACTGACGAGCAAGGCGATAGTCATGTTATCAGACTTCAAAGTTTATGAAAACAAACGAGTTCACAGTGGGGAGTCAGTTGTATTGCTTCGACGGCTGAGGTTCAACCGTTTGGGGAGTCAGTTGTATTGCACGTTCGAACGGCGATCGAAGTTCCCTCCACTTTTCGGCCGGCCGGGAGTCAGTTGACTTGCCCCCGGTAAAAAGGCATCGTTGGACTCCCGAAATGAAACAAGCGGGGCTTGACGTTGGACTCCCCGGATTGCGTTGGACTCCCGCAATGAAACAGGCGCGTCACTACGTTTTACTCCCGAGGTTACGTTGGGCTCCCGAGGGTGAGTTGTATCTATTTGAGGCAATGGTTAAAGAAAGTTTGGCCGACACTTTCCGCTCAAATTTGTACAGAGAAAGCCCGTGAGGGCGAGCAGAAGCGATTCTGCTTATAAATGGGCTGTTGGATCCACTCTTGCTTTCTGACGCGTGTAATTCTGGGGCTCCTATGTTCGTCAACGTCTATGGAGGTTAACTTCGTGTAGACCTCAGCCTGAACCTCAAGCAGCCCCCATTACATGATCTCATGGGATCCCACGGGATGTAGCCTGATGAAAGCGCCATAGATCCCACAGTGAAATCGGTTCCGTTCCACCCCCAAAAATGGATTTTACGTCCAAAAATACTTCGAAAACGACACCTAACTCGATCCCATAGCCAAAAGCTGAAAACCTTGCGGGCACAACTAGATGGTAAACCAAGTATTTTGTCAAAACTTGCCCAAATTAAGGCGGACGTACATTTCGGTTTTGGAATCTAGACCTCTTGAAACGGATAATGTCAAATTTTGACAAAAGGGCCCATCGATCTCCGTCGCGATTACATAGATGTATTATTCCAAGAATAATAAACCAAAAAAGAGTGGAACGATTCAATTTTGTACCAAGTTGAATCTGCACCCAAACACCGAAGTACCTACGAGGCCAAACTACTCCAACTGCATTTTGCATGGACTTTTTAAAGTTCATGACGCACATTTCAGGGGCTAATTCACAGCCTGTGAGCTCCTTGCGCATATCAACTAAAGCGAGCTATCAATACTGTCGATTTGGAAAGTAAGTGTAGTGTTCCGTGTTTTCATTCTGGGAGTCTAACGTCAAGGGTCTGGAGATTAGAATGCAACAACTCTTTCAAGTTGGGGAGTCCAACGCTATCGACGGAACTCGAGCTTTCACTTTTTCAGTTTCGTGGGGAGTCCAACGTAGGCCCCCCGAGCCAAGGGGCTTCGGACGTTTCCGGCCCTCCTCCCCATCGCCTATCACATGGTTCCTTCTCCCTCAACAGCGAGCAATTTGTGTGATCCCGTTTTGGTTCAATATTCTTGGAATAATACACTTTTGTATTTACAACGGGGATCAACAATTTTGATCATCCTCAAAATTTGTCATTATATCAAAAAAAGACGATTTAAGACGAAATAGTCTATTTCCACGATAAAAAAATATATAAACTTGTAGACGCGTTTCGGTTGATTAGACCATCATCAGTACAATACCCTGTATTGTACTGATGATGGTCTAATCAACCGAAACGCGTCTACAAGTTTATATATTTTTATCGTGGAAATAGACTATTTCGTCTTAAATCGTCTTTTTTAAGATGGATTCCCACTATCTCGCCGCATCCACCTTACATTATGTCATTATATCAGATATATCGTAGATTCTACGTTTCGAAGTGTATAGATTCCAAAACTGAAATGTCCACCGTCCACGACGTTTTGAGTGGGCAGTAGGAATATATTTTAAATCTAATATATTTTAAATCTCAAAAACCCAACTTTTGGGAAATCGCGTTTAAAGTTTTTTTTTTTTGCATCTTATTAATATATCACCGTTTTACATTGGATTTTTTTCTCTTTTCTTGCTTTTGTTATAATCAGAAGCTATCTACGGAGAAGATGATCACTCGAAGTTACGTTATATCATCTTAATTTGGGACTGGCGCAGTAAATTTAATCAAAATTCAGATATGAACCACTATTGCTCCGAGATTCGAGACCAATTTAACAGTCATCCATGTCCGTAGGGGTATAAGTAAGTGTATACGTTTCCACTTGAAGAGTCCAGGGGAAAAACCCCGTCATCGACATTTTGGGGTGAATCAGGTACGAAGTGGTTTCTAAAGGATTTTGAGGCGTAGAATCCGACGAAGCCATCGGTTTTGGAGAATAACCACATCATCTCAGCGAAATATTGGGTTGAATATTAGCAGTACTGGGGAAAAACCCCGTCATCGACAGCGCGTGCAGGGAAGAACCCCGTCATTGCAGTTTAAAAGGCCCCAACCAACGCTGCAGCGTGCGCCCGCCCCTCCTTATCTCATCATCTTGTGTGTTGCCGTTTTGGGCAGTAGGAATTTCTTTTTAAATCTGAAATTTTGACAAAATACTCGGTTTACCATCTAGTTGTTCCCGCAAGGTTTTCAGTCCGATCGCCCAAACCCGTGGGGCGCTTTGGGGCTAAAATGGGGCTATGAGAGGGGTTTTTTGAAGGCTTTTAGCTATGGGGTCGAGTTAGGTGTCGTTTTCGAAGTCTCGGAACGATCCGATTTCACTGTGGCAATCTATAGGGCTTTCATGGTAGGAACTACTAAAAATGGGATTTTTTAAGGATCCCAGGAGGTTAAATATTTTTCGAGTAAAAAAAAAATTTTTGAAAAATTGTTTGAAAAAAGAAAATCTAAAAAACTTTTTTTTTCCAAAATTTTTTCCATTGACACAGAAATAATTTTTGCACAAGTAACCTATATCAAAGAATAATAAACCCTTGAGTAAAATTTGCAGCGTTTTTGAATCGTAGTTTTCGTTCATAAAAACCTTTTTTTTTTTTTTTTTTGTAAATATTTTGTAAAACCTAATACACAGTGTACAAATGGTACAAAGCAATTTTTTTTGGTATTTTGTGGATATTAACATACGTTTTGCATTCTTCAAAATACTTTATTCTCTCCATTGTTTGGTTTAGGAGTAAAAGAGGGTTAAAATTCGCATTATAAGTTCAGAATTATGTATAAAATATCATTTAATAGTTTGAAAAATGGTTATTCGGGAAACATATTGTGAATCTGCATAGTTGATGGTTCAAATAAAACATTTTTTGTATTTTTAAAATCGTTTTTGAAGTTTCTGTTAGTTGGTAAACTTTAAAATTCATTTTTCTCAAAATCAGCTTTGTATCAATGACGGGGTTTTTCCCCTGGACACTTCACTTTGAAGTGATAATTTAAGATAAAACCCAGGTAGCCATGTCCACGCAATCATAATAATTATTATAGGTCTGCGCATTTTTCCTATTATGTAATGAAAAATATGGGTTTTCGGCAAAACTTATATATAAAAAAAAAAAAAAAAAAATCTGCAATAATTGTGTATTTATTTGAATATAAGAGTACCGTATAAAAGTAGAAAAAATATTTCGAAAACAGCGGTAGGTAACTGGTAAACGCCGTTTTCACAAAAACGGTAAATTTCCCATCACCAAAAAATGAAAAATAATTACTTATCACAACTTCAAAATAAACTTTAGTATTCATTAACCACAATAAATTTTACTAGAACATCACAGAAAAAAATACTCTGAAATGAGTACCGTATGATACAGTATAAAAGTACAGAAAAAATATTTCGAAAACAGCCCTAACTGGTCAATTTCATTTTCACAAAAACAATAACTTTCCCATGACCCAATAAACAAGCCATCAATTGAATTGAATAGAAGAGCGCAACCTTTATGTTACTACGAAACCAAAACCGTAACTATGAATTCGTAACTTGAAACACTAGGTATCTAACGACCAAACTATGTCGTCGGGATCGGACGAATCGTCGACGACGGAGGTGATTTTGATAGCCTATAACCACCCCCAGAACGCACTAATCACAATGAGACCACCCTCATGAAAATCTGTTCAGCCGTTCGGGCGTGATGCTGTGATGCACAAAAAAAAAAAAAAAAAAAAAAAACGTCGAAGAGATGAGCGCACCTTTCCATTTTTTGAGGGAAAGGTTGCGCTGAAACAATTACTTAGGTATCACAACTTCAAAGTAAACTTGAGTATTCGCTAACCATAGTAAATTTTACTAGGCCATCACAGAAAAAAAGAAAAACTCTTTGAAAACAGTACAAACAGGTAAAAGGAAGAAGTGTTCCTTCTCATCGAGTAGACTAGGTAGTTCAGTCCTAATATTTTCAACTCAAAAACTAAACTGCTCTAACTAATGCTACTTAACTGATTTTCTTCAGTCTACATTATGCCTCCGAACTTCAATTTCTGTTTCAGTCTTACCTATTATCTCAATTATCTAATCTTCTTCGTTTGAAGGCCTTGGTCGGCCTTTTTAACGGTCAGGCTATCATAGAAACTTTTGTAAATTGAGGGTATGACCTCCGCAGTGACCAAAAGTGCTTGTGAAAAAGCATTGTAGAACTCTTTCAGCTGTGAAACTTTAGGTGAGATGTCTGCCTGCTCAAGCTATGGATGGTCAGAAGCTGCAGGTGTAGCACTGGAGGAAGCAGTAGTGGAAGCTGATGAATGTCCGGACTGTGGTGGCCATTTCCACTAATTTCCCTCCTCTGCCATTCCACATCTTGATGAAAAGTTCTGAAAAAGACCATAAGAGAATAATAAATAATACCTAATAAATAATGATAAATAATGCTAATTTACGCCGACGTTAAAAAGGTTGCTGCCTTATTTCTTGGAACAGCATCAGTTCATTTTGACTTATACCATGTCCTTGCGAAACAATAAACTGAACTTACCTGTTCTCTCGGATCATCAGAGGGCGATGTGGAGATAAACCAGTATACCACCGAAATGAAGAACTCCGATGGTGGAAAGATGGGGATAAAGTGACATAAACCACTGTTGCCCCGAAGCATTTATGAAAACCTGGTCCAAAGCATAGCGGTTCAACTGTCCTCTACCGGATACTTTTGGACTTAGAGATAAACCGGTTGTACCCCCGTGTAGAGCTCGTCAAGAGCTATCATATGGTGCAATAAAAATACTGTAATAGAAGTATGAAATTCTCATTATACAGTATTAAATACATGATACAGTATAAAATACTGTAATAGAAGAATGAAATTCTCATTGTAAAGACTGTTTTGTAAATGTCAATCTTTTCTCCCATGTGAATTATTTAATGTATGTACTTTCTCCGAATCGCTTCAGTAATAGTTACTGGTTAACTAACGACAATGTTCAAGTAGGTATTTGAGCGTAAAACAATAGCATAATTTGTGATGCTAATACTGTGCAAATCAACTTACTTACACGGTAAATAATAGTATGACGATAATTGTACATAATTGTATGATGATGATAAATATAATAATAATTTAAATAATTATGCCAATACATGTACTCTGTATAATATACTGAGTACATATTATGTATTCAGGCCCAGCCACAGAGTAGAGCACAGAACATAGAAAGAGTATCTCCCACAACGGTCATCCTGGCCAATGTCCTTTGAAACCCCCATTTTCGGGCCCTTTTTATCCCCACGAAGCAGCGGGGTTTATGCGATCGGGCTGGAAACCTTGCGGGCACAACCAGATGGAGAACTTCAAATGGGCGACCGAAACGAGCCTCATTTTCCAAATAAGGTGGCCGAGCGAAGCGATCCCAGAACGATCCGATTTCACTGTTGCGATCTATAGGGCTTTCATGGGGCTAAAAATTGGATTTTTGAAGGATACCAGGAGGTTAAATATTTTTCGAGTAAAAAATAAAGAATTTTCGAAAAAAACTTTTTTGAAAGAAAAAAAATTTAAAAAAAAGTTCGAAAACAAAATTTTTTTTTCAAAGTTTTTTGACACAGAAATTATTTTTGCACAAGTAACCTATACTAAAGAATAATAAACCCTTGTGTAAAATTTGCAGCGTTTTTTGAAATGATTTTTAGTTACAGAATAATTCTTATTAGTTTACACGATTCATACCAAAGTGTAGTGGGTGAACCACTCACATGGTTAGCGCTCCTTTTGTAGTAAAATAATATTTTACTAGGTAATTTTAAATTTTACTAATTTTATTAAAAATAATATTATGCCGTTTGCTGCTCAGTCAATATTAAATATATATTTATAATATTATATAATATTGTAGGTAAATAATATTATAATACTTATAATAATATTATAACATATTATTAATATGTTATACAAGGGTAAATAAATAATAATATATATCTATATTGCATACAATAATATAAATAAATTTCATACAATAAATTTTACTTTACCAAACTTGACAAGTTATGAAAAAAAATTCCCGTTTAGAAATTTGAACTACCTAAATGGTGGATCTCCCCTCTTTTATGATCATAATGGGGGATCCATGGATATCGATATCCATGGATCCCCCACTGTGATATATTATAATATAAGGGTATTATCATTATATAGTTAGGTACCATACAGAAGGTAGCTTATTAAGCTACCTTCTGTATGGTACCAAGCTTTTACTGTTCAAGTCATGTATGTACAACCTTGTTCGGGCGGAAGTATTTTATTTTCAAAAACTGCCTACTACGAGCACCAACAGCTTTTGCGAATTGGTTCAATTTTGTCCCAAGTCTTTCCTGCCTGGAAAAACCGTGTGGCAAGAGGGGGTCTTGAACGTGGGGGAGATCTCCCCAGCAGGCGGCGCGGCTGGATCAATATTCTAAAAGCAAGCTTCATTATACCTACTTGAGAGCGCTGAACTCTTACAACTTGGCAACGACTTTTAGAAATTTCTGAATAACTAGTAATTCTTCAAATTGATCGGACATGCATCACTTAAAAGACTTGGGAATTATCGATGACTCGAGGGATGATGCACTTCTTGTGAAACAACGGCAGGGTCGCTCCAACAGAATTTAAAATTTGAGTTTTTCAAAGAATTTCCCAAGGACAGCAAATTGTATAAATCATCGATGATGGAAAACGATTAAGAAAATTGAGGTTGTTAGTGTTTTCCGTGATTACAGATCATTCAAGAATGGTTCATCTTCAATTTTTATTATAATATACTGAATATTATTCAGTATTATTCAGATGAGGTAGAATATTATTCAGTATTATTCAGATGAGGTACATATAATTCAGTCCAAGTCGAAAAGCAACGCGATGTGTCGTGGAGTGAAGCAACTCCCTTAAATTGCCTGGGGGTCAATTTATCGTCTAAACCTCTGGAACAATAGCAAAGAATATAATATATTCTTATTATTCATATTATGCTTTAAAGCACCACTAAGTAGGTAAATACCATTTCTTCATAATACGTGAGTTTGATATAAATCGTGATTGAGATGAGAATAATAGCTTGATTTGAAGTGGGAACTACCTACCTACATATTAAAATGCGCTAATAAAAATCTGCACAGATCTTCTGTGACGATGTGTTGGGCTGTCTGCTCGTGGCAATGGAAATACGGAGGGCAGATTTCTTCAACATTCACAATGCGCCATATTTTAGTCTACTGTGCCTTGAAAAAATTTCGACATCAGATGTCGAAGAGATTCTCTTCAAAGTCTACATAGGTAAAGCACCTGGTCAGCAGACGATTTTTTAGGAACAAATGATGTGTTCTAGGGCTTGAGAATATCAAATCCAAGAACCATCACTGAATCGATTCGTGCAGCTCTGTACATTGTATGAAACTTTGTCCGAACCAAGTTAAAACAGATCAAACGTTTATTAAAATCGACTGTTGCGGCTGTGTTGCATGACTTGCTACTAGCTGTGACGAGTACTGTTCGTCAGTTTGGAATTTATTAATGTGACTGTCAGTTCAGTAATATCTGCCGAGGAGTGGATTCAAAAATGCATGTTTGATATCGGTGTTTGATGTTTTCGGACCATGCTGAACTAAGTACCTATTCAATCATTCCATTCCTCTTGGGCAAATGTCTGGGCTTGACTTGGCGAATCTAGGAACTTCCAGAGACCCGTTCTCAGGACCCTTTGGTGGGAGCCATCGTGAGAAAGTATGTATGTAGTAGGTAGGACATCTCCAGTGAAACCACACTGCTTCAACTTCATCAAGTGCCAAAGCTTGTTCAACACCCTCACCGTGGGGTTCCCATAGGTACCCCAGCCAAAGTATTGGCATACTATGCTGTGTAAATCACAAACTGAAAAAATAGAAAATCCTTCATTACCTGATATTAAATAGTAAACAATAACAATGATAATAAATAGTAGTAAACATAACAACAACGAAATTTTCGTTGTTGTTATGTTTACTACTTTCTTGTCCAGTAAGAAAACGAACCAACTGTAGAAATTGATTTCATACTCGTAAAGCCAAGATTCGCTTGCTATTCTATTCATGATATCAATGCTAATGTTATTCATCAGCTTTGCCCAGCTGATGAGACCTGCTTCACCTCCAGAGTGCTCTTATTCAGTCTATTGCTCACTACCGAGCACGGGTCCATTGACCAGATTGCTTAAGTGCTTAGCATTTTATATGTTCATAAGTTAAGGCTGAATCGTGTTTTTATTAAAGCTCTTATCACCATCCTTCGAAAAAAATATATTCAACAGGTCTGTTCGATATTGTTCTATTGCTCACCTCGCCGTACATCCAAAACACGGTGTGCGTAGCCTATGTTTGTGTAATGCTCATAAAAAATTGAGAGGAAGAGGAAAACCTTTGCACATACGTGAATGAGAATTAACGTTGGATTAATAAACTGACCACGGAGAGCACGCAAAGTTCGTTTCATTTCTGATTCTCTTGCGCTTGAAACCCGAGCGAGAGAGTTTATATAAAACCATCAAAGAATCATCAGCTCATCTCAGTAGGTGACATTCAAAGGCACAGAGCACATAGAAAAGACTCGAAGAGGCAAAAAAGAGCATTAATAACTTGAACGGAAGAGCAGGGTGAACTAAGGAAAAAGAGAGATGTGAGTCTCAATTTACAGGGAACAAGCTACCAAAAAAGACTCGTGCTTGTTAAAATTTCCATTTGAAATTTTTTTTCATACAAGCCTTTGGTCAATCAAGAACAAGATTTGCTCGGGCCATTAGCATTCTCTGCAGTCTCTCTTACAGCGAATTTTCTGTCATAATATGACGCATATTATGTGAGCTGGAAACCTGTTTTTTAATCAAACCTTCATCAAATACACACACTCCACTAATGAAAATGCTAAGTAGAATATGATAAATTAATTTAGAGCCTTTCGTATGTACAGTACCTAATAAAAGTATTCTGTGTAGGTATGTATTGTGATATACACACAATGAATTTCACAATTAAGTCATGAGAGGATGAGAATTGCTGCCAACAGTAGTTGATGTTTTCGCACGATACACCTCATGTATAGAAAGAATAGAGAAGGTAGAATTAATTCATAGTTATGAAGTGAGTATTTAATTTGGTTCTTCAACTCTTCGTCACGAATTCATGATGATTATAATATAATCATCAAAATAAATCGCTGCAAATTTTACACAAGGGTTTATTATTCTGTGATATAGGTTACTTGTAGGTACAGACATTTAATTCTGTCAATAAAAAAAATTAAAAAAAATTTACTCGAAAAATATTTAACTTCTTGGGATCCTTCAAAAATCCCATTTTTAGCCCCATGAAAGCCCTATAGAACGCCACAGTGAAATCGAATCGTTCCGGGACCCCCAAAAATGGATTCTACGTCCAAAAATACTTCGAAAACGACACCTAACTCGATCCCATAGCTAAAAGCCTTCAAAACACCCCTCCTGTAGCCCCATTTTAGCCCCATTGCGCCCCACGGGTTTGGGCGATCGGACTGAAAACCTTGCGGGCACAACTAGATGGTAAACCAAGTATTTTGCCAAAATTTCAGATTTTTAAAAAAATTCCTACTGCCCAAAACGGCCCGGACGGCGGACGGACATTTCGGATTTTGAATGTAGACCTCTTGAAACGGATAATGTCAAATTTTGAGGCCGATCGGAGTCGTCGACCCAGGTCGCGAAAACATAGGTGTATTATTCCAAGAATAATAAACCAAAATCATATCAATGATGATAATAATAATATTATTATAATCATCAAAATAATATTATTACCTTTTGTTTTAATTAATCGATGAGTGTTTATCATAAATCATAAATAATAATAATTTCCATGAGAAAGACTGGCGACTTTCTAAAATGATTATGTTATCATTCAAATCCTTTGAAACGTTTCATTACAATCAAACTTAATGCCTAATGTTAACAGAAAAATCGAATTTTCGTTCATGTTGTAATGACGGCTAAAAAAATATACCAGGTATATTACAACATGAATAACACATTGTATTTTTGATGCGCTGTATGCAAATAACACCTTTTTATTCGTGAGGTCGATTTGTTCTCATATTTTCATGTATATGTAGGTATACTGGAAATGTAAAGCTCTTAAGAATATATTGGTACTCACCCTTGTGTCTGAAACCACTGCACACATACGACTTGCCCCAAAACACGACAACTTGTTAATTTTGTCATGTTGCAAGCTGGTCGTGCAATTCATCATGTTTTTCGACAAGTTACGTCCCTTATTGTAATGAAATGATCATGTGCATGACGTATTGCAGGACTGTAAACTTTAACCCTTTCGCGACTGAGCTTTCGTGGAAACTGAACATTGCATTGCTTTTTGCTTGATATCTTGTCTTTAGCTCAAGCAGGGCCCTAATTTTTGTATAGCTCGTCTCTGGCCCACGCAGGCCACTTCTTTTTGCTTGATATTTCGTCTCTGGCCGAAGCAGCTCACTTCTCTTATTTGATATCACGTCTCTGACCCAAGCAGGGCACTTCTTTTTCTTGATATCTCGTCTCTGGTTCAGGCAGGCCTCTTCTCACGAGAAATAGAAAACGTTAGAAGCTTAATACCTTGGGTTTACTCTGGACCAGCATTAACTTTTAAAGTGGCAAGGGCACATTCAGAAAGGAAAATAAAAATGTTCACCATCTCTTCATCATCCTAAGAAGTTTTTTGTCCGGGGAGAATCCCCGCGTGTTGTGAAATGCGAATCTTGGCAGTATTCTAGTTTAAGGCATAAAATTATGCCAAATAATTTTATTTGAGGTGGTACTTACACACTCGAATTTCGTTGCATTAAGGTGACTACGAAATCCGACGAACACGTCGGACGCACAGTCGCTAAAAGCCAGGGTGTAGTTAGGGGTCGCAATCTCGCTAATGCGGGATTCTCAACGCGGGGTCCCGCGGGATTCATCTTGTTGAAAAAAACGCGTTTTATGTGGTGTGGATCACAGCCTGCACACTGTAAATCACATTCTTATTGCCTATGATTCATATAAGCCCTCCTCATGCCCGTTGTGCTGTAGATCACAATATTTTTGCTATTCTTAGCAAATTCTTATTACGATCCTATAGGATCGTAGATATATCTAAGATCCAGATGCTATCTAACCTATCTGAGGGGGTGCTATCTCCAGTTTGCATAATACGCAGTGGAGTAGGTATAATATTATTATACATTTTGTGTGGCGATTCCACCCACGAGAGTGGAGTCAGAGAGATCATTCTCTACAACTGGGTACCTATCTATTTCTGCAATAAGCTCCGATCAAATTTGGGTGAGAGAAACTTTTAACTCGCTGACCTTCATGACATGAAGGTTGTGGCCTTTCTTTCAGCAAGTTCTCCCTTCTGATGCACACCCACCCTGCTGCAGAGAATAGCTCCATCTCACTCCCTCAATGCATTTGTTTCCTAATATTTGTTCTTGGAATAATACCTACACCTATGTAATCGCGACGGAGTCGAAAATTCTGATCATCCTCAAAATTTGACATTATACGTTTCAGGATGTCTTGATTCCAAAAACAGAATGTCCGTCCGTCGTCCGTGCCGTTTTGGGCAGTAGGATTCTTTTTTAAATCTGAACTTTTGACAAAAACTCAGTTTACCATTTAGTTGCGCGCAAGGTTTTCAGCACAATTACCCCAACCCGTGGGGCGCTATGGGGCTAAAATGGGGAGGGGGTAGAGTTAAGTGTCGTTTTCGAAGTATTTTTGGACGTAGAATCCTTTTTTTTTGGAGACGATACAGGACCTATGCTGCCGTCCTGGGATAAAACACCCTATCGATCATTTTGGTGTTTTTGGAGTTAGGTGCATGGTTGAGTAGATTTCGGCGTGGCGCGTCTTTTGCACCAACTTAGAACTTCCTATCTCTATTTGAAAGGTTCGGTAAAAGACTTTATCCTATCTCGAATAGTGTGGATGGCCTATAAAATCTCATTCAACAGCTTTTTTCTTGAAATAAAGAAAATGGTGATAGGATGTTTTAACTAACGACGGCAGTATGGAGCTTTCATGGGGCTATAACTAATGGGATTTTTGAAGGATCCCAGGAGGTCAAATAAGGTGTGGTTTTCCAAGTAATTTTGGACGCAAAGTCCGTTTTTCGAGGTCCCACATCTTACCAAACCTCTCACAGAAAAAAGTTTTTTTCTAAGTATTTTTTTAATGACACAGAATTAATTTTGGCGCAATTAACCTATATTAAAGAATAATAAGCCCTTTTTCAAAATTTGCAGCGTTTTTGTAAATAAATAGTTTTTTTTTTTTTTTTTTTATGCAAAATAATTTTATGAATTAGAAATCACGCGGGATCCCGCGAGATTGAATCCCGCGCGGGATTGCGACCCCTAGTTCCAACATCACGCCCAAACGGGTGAACCAATTTCCGTGCGGGTGGGCGCAAATTTACGCGCGAGTTCCAACTTAAATTAGAGCTATAGTAGCCCATGTCGGGCCGCCACACCTACAAAACGATTTCTGTGAGATAACCCGTTCCAAAGTTATTCAAAGATCGTTGCTATGTTCTGAGTGCACATCATTCATGAATGATGGATGCATTAATGATAGACGATGCAATAATTCGTGCAAAGCACGGGTGTCTCAGCACCATGTATGAAAAATTACGAGAAGACGGGATGCTATGGCTGTTCCAAGTGAAGCATGGGTTGCGTTATTGATAGGGGGTTTTGAAGCATTTCACTCCTGCTCATCCCAGAGCGCTAAAATTGGGTACGGGCAGGAACAGTTTCTTGAGGATCAGTGGAAGTGAACCCTCTCTTATTGTACGAGCGTACGATTCGTGATAGTTTGATACTTCACGACAAGAAACGGGTTAACAAGGTTAGATGTGCATGCGTTCCGAGTGAAGGATGGATGCATTATTGGATGGAAAGCTGACATTAAATGTCAAATTTTGATATTTCGTGCGAAGCACGGGTGTCCCAGCTACGTAGTTATTATTAAAGCTCGAGTTGGAGTGTTTTCCGTGATCCTTGTGACAACTCCTGGGTTAACACAACTAAATCTTATACTTACTCTTTGTTTTTCTGTTGAATACGTTCCCTATTTTACGAGTTGACACGCAAAAGTTTGAACACAGTAATTCATTCATCTTTACGGTCACATTGTGCATTGCAGTGGGGCATCAAAGGATTATTTCCGTATTGTCGCCCCAAATGATAGGACCTTTTGGAATTCCGTCGACGGAGCAAAATGCAGGTGGGCGGCTCGGTATAAGAGAGATCTCCTCCCCCTGGACCTATCCCCATCCCCATCTCTATCAAACCAGCAACTCATGATGGAGCAGAAGTCCTCTTGTCTGTATTGCTAATGACATTCCTCACTACTGGGCTGAGGTGGACAGACCAGGGCCCGTATCCCCCCAACCTGTTATGCTTTAATGAAAAAGGGTGAAGCCTGCAGCAGAAAATTCATATCTGGATAAATCTGCATGCGAATAGGGTAGGGTCGATATAGGTACGTGAACGCAGTAATCTACTCAGCTTTCAGATGACGCAATTATTTCCCCATCTCTTTTCTATGTTAATAAGTTGTGCGTCTGAATTGAGGCCCTTTGAACCTCCACGGTTCTTTGTGATGTGAACAAATTTTCAACCGTATCTAATCATCAGCGCTCCCTGGAGCGCAAACTTTCACGTTAAGTCATATGAAACGTACGGAAATAGCCATTACATTCATACGATCCACATTGATATCACTTGATATCATAGCTCAAAACCTTCAAAACCCCTCCTTCAGCCCCACGGAGCCCTTTCGGGGTTTATCAGGCCGTGAAGGTTTCTTCTAAACTTCCCCTATTTTCAGAGTTGATATTCCTTGAAATCATCTGGCTCCTGTTGGGAAACATGAGGCCTGGGTGCTCGCCTGATCTAACAACGGCTTTCAGATGAGTTGAGGAGAGAAACAAAACTCTTTTGGTGTGTGATGGAGGTATTAGGTGTATAACCATCGCTTTTGCCTCGATAGCAACGAGAGGGAAGGGGGGGGGGGATTTGATTTTCACCCCGGGAACTCTGCGAGATTTTCCAGATGCTTACAGTACCTTACATTAGTGAGATTTTTTTTTTTTTTTTTTTTTTTTTTTTTTTTTTTTTAATCGGAGTTCCGCAGAGAGGGGTGCTTCATGTAAAAAGCCGCTTCAAAGTTTCTTCTGTTCTCCCCTTCAACTTGTGGCGAAACAGGGGGAAAGGTTGGGGGTTTCGCCTCCAGTTTTCCAGCATGGGCGTTGCTATGACGACCCCCACACCGCTACTACTTTCCAAAAACCTTTCCTTTCCCGTTGCCTACAGGCCCAAGCATCAGTTTTACCGCGTGGGAATTCTCGGTTTCTTAACAAAGAAAACAGAAACTCTATCTGTTATAATATAAAAGTTATAATATATATTATATAAAACATTGGTGGTTTCCATCGAAATCTGAGCACCAATATTTAGATATCGATTATCTGTCTTTCGGAAATGGTGAGGGACGCAAAGGCGTCTATACTGTCCAGGCGGCTATACGTCTATTATAGCAAATGTTGCTTTGGCAAGAATGCTCTTAATAAAGTTCTTAACCTATGATGACCCTCCACAAATCCTGTTTTGGACATTATAAGTTCGAAACTGCTCGATTAGCAATTGCAGTTTATGTGCTTGTCATGGTAGGATAATTATCGTGAGACGCCTTACCATCAATATTTGGGTATTAAGAGTTAGGTATAAAATTTATATCATTTTTATTTTATAGTATCATTTAATGATACTCTTCATATCGAATACGAAGAATCCCTCCGTAAGTCGGTTGGTAAATAGGCGAGTATAAAACAGATCAACGCCACCAGGACACTCCTGCTAGTACAATAATAATTATTCCAGGAGGTTCCATGGTAAAAAAAAAACACACATGCATCCTCCAATAATTATTATTGGAGGATGCATGTGTGTGTTTTTTTTTTTTAGCATGGAACATGCTTTAGCCTTGACCTACCTAACTGGCAAAAAGTGTCACGGTGTCGAGGAACGAAAATGTGACCCAAAAGTAGCGTGTGGTTCTCAATTCGTATTAGGAGGTTACGATACCAAAGGAGCTATTTTACAATTTAGGTACATAGTAATTTTGCTTGGCAACGTTACTAGGCAAAGCATGTTCCATGTTTCTTGAATTTTAGTCAAAGGCTCAAAGCAGTAACCTGTGGGCAGTTATTTATTTTTATATTCTACAAAATATGGTTAGGACGTAATAATTACAACCGTACTGATGAATTATTCATCAGTACGGTTGTGCATGAAGTTTCTCGTTAGGCTTGTTGATATTCTAATTTTCAGCATTAAGAGTCAAACAGCTTCACAGTAAAATGATTGAATGGCGAAAATATATAAACAACGATTATTAACCCTCTTCTGGTACAGCGCATCCTTCACAGAACAGGCCCAGGCGAATGGAAAGCTGACTCAATGGGATCGGATTTTCCAAACGTTTTGTCTTACGAGGTCGACAGAGGGCTGTAAGCAGAGGCCATTGACTATCTACGTCCCGTTTCCGTCTATTAAGTTGGCGTCTCTAGCTTTAATTTCCGGTCGTAGCTCTTCAATTTCCTTTCACTGGTGAACGCTAAATGCAGCAAACGTGTTTCGCCTCAAGTGTGAGATCGAATGTCAAACCGTCGGTGCGTTATTCGGAAAATACCACTGCTCTCCGAGGTTCAGGAACGTCAAATTCGCCACCCAAAGGGAAGGCTTCTATTCGCTTGTGACTGCACTGTCTCCTTGAAAAGACAAATTATCGATCTTAAATTAATTACATAAAATATAGTTAATTTAAGATTTAAGAGAAATGTTGTCCTTCCGTTTGAGCCTTTCTCGATTAGGTAATGAAAATTATATTTCTAACCTATCTATTCGGCAACTACTCAATAATGACATACCGAATAAAACATTTATTGTTCGCTCCGTTTACTTACTTATTCAAGACGTCAAAATTAATAATGATATCTGATATTATCATGAAGCTTTCTCTTAAAGTTACTACCATGATGATTAACCTGATATTATTATAACAATTTGTGAACATTATAACATAATAGGTATGTACTGTTGATGATGATGTTGACCGTTTCAATGAATGTGGTTTTGACCGAACATCAAAAACTGTCCACCACACATGCGGTGCTCGCCGCGCACCTAGCCGATGCTCGCCTGTTTCCTCGCATGTGTGGAGCCGGCTTTATAACATACAATGTATGTTTATAACATACATGTATGTCATACATACCTACATTGAATATATTTTAATCTGAAAGTGATAAATTCGTAACAAGTATTTTGGGCGGACCAATAGATTAAGATTGAGGGTCTTCATCTTACTACGAGCCTCGCATAACATCATGTTGTTACTTATCGGTTGCGCAATTCCAGATTAAGAATTAAGCACCTTATGATATATACCTGCACCTTATGATATATACCTGCACCTTATGATATATATATGTACACGGGGGCCGTGGAAACCGCATATTTTTTCCAAGCGGTGGAAACCGCTTACCGGGTCTGCGGTTTCCACCGCTTGAAAGTCGACATATATAGGCGCTTGTATACACTTGTGGGGATAAAAAATATACACCCGGGTGGTGGAAACCGAAGTGTGGGAACTTTTTCAAAACCTGGGGGAAATTCTATGCATTATTATTAAATTATTTTTTTCGAGAATCTCCGAGCCATTTTGGGCAGTAAGCATTTTTTTAAAAACCTGAAATTTTCACACAATACCTGGTTTACGATGTAATGTATGTTGTGCCCGCAAGGTTTTCAGCCCGATCGCTGAAACCCATGGGGCGCTATGGGGCTGCAATGGTTGTATGGGATCGAGAGTGGTGTCGTAATCCAGGGATTTTTGGACGTAGAATCTATTTTTGGGGGTCTCGAAAGGATAAGCTTTCACTGTGGCGATGTATTGGGTTTTCATGGGGCTCTAAGTGGGATTTTTCAGGGAACTCAGGGAGTCAAATATTTTCCGAGTAAAACCATAAGTAGGTACCAATTTCGAAAAAAGTGTAGGTAAATAAAATTTGAAAAAAAATTCTCAAACGATCCGATTTTAGTGGGGCGATCTGTAGGGCTTTCATGGGGCTACAAATGGATGTTTTAAGGAACTCAGGGAGTCAAATATTTTCCGAGTAAAACCATAAGTAGGTACCAATTTCGAAAAAAGTGTAGGTAAATAAAATTTGAAAAAAAATTCTCAAACGATCCGATTTTAGTGGGGCGATCTGTAGGGCTTTCATGGGGCTACAAATGGATGTTTTAAGGAACTCAGGGAGTCAAATATTTTCCGAGTAAAACCATAAGTAGGTACCAATTTCGAAAAAAAAATGTAGGTAAATAAAATTTGAAAAAAAAATTCTCAAACGATCCGATTTTAGTGGGGCGATCTGTAGGGCTTTCATGGGGCTACAAATGGATTTTTTAAGAAACTCAGGGAGTCAAATATTTCCCGAGTAAAAACCATGAGTATTTTGAAAAAAAAAACAAGTTTTACCAAATTGGGGGGAAAAAATTTCTACACTTTTTTATTCTTTATTATTAACGAGTGTCAGAGAATAACAAACCATAGTGTAAAATTAGCAGCGTTTTTTATTCTTATGAACCAGGGACCGTCTGCAGTTCACCGTACGCCGTCCAAGCCGTTCTGGCCAGTAAAGATTTTTTTAATTCTGTAAAATTTCACTCAACGCTGGACCTGAAACTAAAAACTGAAAATACTAGTTTTTATTCGCAACTCCGAAACTAACTGTTGGAGTTTTCACTTGGAGAAAATCAGCATTTCATAACTTCTTCAAAACGCGTGGAGGTAGGTAGTCGTAAGTTAAACTGCAATTTACGACCACTTAGAATCAATAATATATTCCCCCAAATTTTTCCTGGTTTCTGGACGATTTTTCAAGATTTTTCACGTGGAGAAAATCGGCATTTCATAACTTCTTCAAAACGTGTGGAGGTAGGTAGTCGTAAGTTAAACTGCAATTTACGACCACTTAGAATCAATAAAATATTCCGCCAAATTTTTCCTGGTTTCTGGGCGATTTTTCAAGATTTTTCACGTGGAGAAAATTGGGATTTCATAACTTTCTCAAAACGCGTGGAGGTAGGTAGTCGTAAGTAGGTAGGTAAATAGCTATTGTTAAAAGTGGCGAAAATCCTGGATTAACCCTGATGGAAAATTCAAGAAAAATGTTGAAAAATTAAGGAAAAATTGCAGGAATTTTTAGATGACTGGAACATTTTCATTTTAATAAAATACGTGGGCTAACGCTAAATCACACGTGGCGTAACGCGAATTGAATTTCATCATCTGGTGGTAGAATAATATGTTTTGCTACGTGAAAAACCGCTTAAATTCTTGCTGAAGTGGGGGAAATTTTCTAGGATTCGGTTGGAGAGGAGATTTTTACTAATTTTCATTTTCTAATTGAAATTATTTTCATTTCACCGGCGACCCGAGTGTGGTCCGCTGACGAGGAATGTAGGTACCTAAACGATTTATTTTGGGAACGTAGATACCTACCTAAATGATTTATTTTGGGTCTACTGAAAATAGGGACGTACCTACCTATGAAAAACCGACTTTGCAAGGAACTAATTTATCTGTGTACTTAGAAACTAACCATTTATTTTGGGCCTGCTGACCAGGAACGTAGGTACCTACTCCGATTTATTTTGGGTCTACTGAAAATAATATATTTTCCAAGCATATAAAATAGGTAATATATTTTCCAAGCATATTATGCTCGGCCGACCACTTCCTTCGCAAGGGGGGGGTAATTACTTGTTGAGGGTCAACTATTCTTATTAGACTTCTAGATCTCTGACTGGAGGCCGAGAGCTAAGCAAGGCCATTTCATTGCCGTGGAGGGGGGGGGGGGGGGGCTTGCTTCACCCGGCCAACCAATTTCTAGGCCAGGGGGGTCTCGCTTCGCTCGGCCAACCATTTCATCTCCTAGGGGGGCCTTGCTTCGCTCGAACAACTATTTCAACGCCTGGGGGGCCTCACTTCGCTTAGCCAACCACTTCCTCGAGGGGTGGGGGGGGGGGGGGGTATGATTGAGGGTCAAATTTTCATATTAGACTGATAGCACTCTGACCCGGGGCCTTGCTTCGCTCGGCCGATCAGTTAATCGCCCAGGGGAGCCTTGCTTCGCTCGGCCAACCATTTCATCGCCCAGGGGGGGCGCTTCGCTCGGCCAACCATTTCAGGTCAAATAGGGTGTCGTTTTCCAAGTAATTCAAGACGTTTTCTCGAGATTACACATCTGTCCGAAGATTGTACAGATTGTCACTGAATTAAGTTTAGCACAATTAACTTATATAGAAGAATAGTGAACCCTTACCTAAGTAAAATTAAATTTTAAAGTAAAAGCAGCTTTAAGTAAAAGCAAATTTTGCTACTTGTTTTCGTTCAGACTCCGTAGATAGGTAAATTTTAATCTTTGAATTCTCGAAAATTCTGAATATCCCCCGATGAGAAATAAGTTCTTGGAAGTTATTGAAAAATTGAACGACCAAGTGTAGGTTTTTTTAGGGGGTTGGAACAGGCGACCTGACAGTATCTATCCTTTCATTTCCTATATGAAAACCCGCTTGAATTCTTTTTCAGGTTAAAAATTAAAAATTAAAAATTAAAAATCAAATTAAATTAAAATTTAAAAAAATAAACAATAAATCAAAATAAGAAACCCAGAAAAAAATTTCTTATAATAATGAAAAGATTCTTATAATAATTAATTATTAATTATTATGAATGGCGATAGGGTTTTGCTAGGTGTCGATTTCCAATTATTATTATTTTCGGGCTGGAATAAATTTTTTGTGAGTTCCAGAACCATCGGATTGAAAAAAAAAAAAAAAAATGTTTCATATAAATAGGTACATATTATGAATGGCCATGGGGTCGAGCTTGGTGTCGTTTTTCAATTATTTTCGGACGTGGTATCCATCATCAGGAGTTATAGAACCATCCGATAAAAAAATAATTATTTCTTACAATAATAATTATTATTATCAAGTCTTATCATGGAATCAAGCTAGGTGTCGTTTTCCTATTATTTTCGGACGTGGTATCTATCATCAGGAGTTCCAAAACCATCCGATTAAAAAAAAGAAGAAAAAAAAAGTTTCTTATAAATATTATGAATGGCCATGGGGTCGAGCTTGGTGTCGTTTTTCAATGATTTTCGAACGTGGTATCCATCATCAGGAGTTCTAGAACCATCCGATTAAAAAAAAATTCTTTCTTACAATTATTAATTCTTACCATGGAATCAAGCAAGGTGTCGTTTTCCTATTATTTTCGGACGTGGTATCTATAATAAGGAGTTCCAAAACCATCCGATTAAGAAAAAAGAAGAAGAAAAAGTTTCTTATAAATATTATGAATAGCCATGGGGTCGAGCTTGGTGCCGTTTTTCAATTATTTTCGGGCGTCGTATCCATCATCAGGAGTTCTAGAGCCATCCGATTAAAAAAAATTCTTTCTTACAATTATTTAGTCTTATCATGGAATCAAGCTAGGTGTCGTTTTCCTATTATTTTCGGACGTGGTACCTATCCATCATCAGGAGTTCTAGAACCATCCGATTAAAAAAAAATTGTTTCTTACAATTATTAAGTCTTACCTATCATGGAATCAATCTAGGTGTCGTTTTCCTATTATTTTCGGATGTGGTATCCATCATCAGGAGTTCTAGAACCATCCGATTAAAAAAAAAATTCTTTCTTACAATTATTGTATTACACTGGAATCAAGCTAGGTGTCGTTTTCCTATTATTTTCGGACGTGGTATCTATCATCAGAAGTTCCAAAACCATCCGATTTAAAAAAGAAAAAAAGAAGTTTCTTAAATATTATGAATGGCCATGGGGTCGAGCTTGGTGTCGTTTTTCAATTATTTTCGGACGTGGTATCCATCATCAGGAGTTCTAGAACCATCCGATTAAAAAAAAAATTGTTTCTTACAATTATTAAGTCTTACCTATCATGGAATCAAGCTAGGTGTCGTTTTCCTATTATTTTCGGATGTGGTATCCATCATCAGGAGTTCTAGAACCATCCGATTAAAAAAAAATTCTTTCTTACAATTATTGTATTACACTGGAATCAAGCTAGGTGTCGTTTTCCTATTATTTTCGGACGTGGTATCTATCATCAGGAGTTCCAAAACCATCCGATTAAAAAAAAAAGAAGTTTCTTATAAATATTATGAATGGCCATGGGGTCGAGCTTGGTGTCGTTTTTTAATTATTTTCGGACGTGGTATCCATCATCAGGAGTTCTAGAACCATCCGATTAAAAAAAATTGTTTCTTACAATTATTAAGTCTTACCTATCATGGAATCAAGCTAGGTGTCGTTTTCCTATTATTTTCGGACGTGGTATCTATCATCAGGAGTGCCAAAACCATCCGATTAAAAAAAATAAGTTTCTTATAAATATTATGAATGGCCATGGGGTCGAGTTTGGTGTCGTTTTTCAATGATTTTCGGACGTGGTATCCATCATCAAGAGTTCAAGAACCATCCGATTTAAAAAAAAAATTGTTTCATTTTTTATTTAATAGAAACTGAGAACATGGCTTTTTCAGTCTAAATTAATACATCAGGATGTAATAATTAATTACTAAAATTTAGTAAGTATTTAATACTATTAGCGACTCAATCAACCAGTAATAATTATTTTGCGAGCCCTTAAGAAATATTTTTGAGAGATGTTTGGAAGGCCAAGTAAGATTGTGGTAGGATTTGAACGAGAAGGGAGAAGTTGAAGGGCAGTGGGAAAAATTTGAGTTTGTTGGGGAATCTTCGGTTTCCCCCATTGGTCAGAAACCGAAGATTTCATAAACGGTTTCCACCGCTTGAACGGGGTCGGAAACCGCATATTTTTGGGCGGAAACCGAATATTTCGAGGAGTCTTAAAAAGAAGGGACACCAGCGGTTTCCGACCTCTGGATAAAACTATACCTGTACCTTATGATATATACCTTTATACCCTTCCTTATGTACTACAATAATTATTCAAGTATGATTTAGAAATGCGAAACTCCAACCTTTTAACGGAGGGTAAATTGGGTAGTTTTATTTTAAGTTCATTTTTCTTTCAGGCAGCTATTACTTTAACCGTATACCTGTATGTACATCAACATTCATTAATAATTAATGATAATATAAAGGCATAAGATAACGGGTATATATAAATTATGAAGATTGAATAATAAGTCTTCAGAAACGGCAGCATAATCTTGAGACTTTTCTGATCGACCCTCAACACATTTACCACCCACAAAACAAATAATTACAGGAATGACTTGAGGAAATTTGACCTGCTTCCTCATACAGTGTTTTATTTTTGGGGAAGGGAGGAGTTATTAAATTAAATTTAACAATAATAAAACAAATAATATGATACAGTTTGGGGGTGGAACTTACATAGGCTCGTCTTAAAGATTTTAAATACCTACTTTAAATTTCATACATCTTGCTGATTTTACGGTACCTAGAAGAAAAACAAACTAAAAATAATAATACCCATTTAAAATGTTTAATTATGTTAAAATAATAGTAGAATTTAAAATTAAAAAAATAATTTTTAAAAAATTATATTTTTTATGTCTAATAGGACATATTATTTTTTATCTATACTAATATATAAAATTCTCTTTCTGTATGTATGTATGTATGTATGTATGTGCCCAGTAAACTGCCGAACGGCTGAACCAATTTAGCAGCGGGTGGGCGCAAATTGACCCGCGTGTTCCGACTTAGATAATAGGCTATGTTAGATTTCGTGAACTCTATTCCTTCGTCGCGAACGGAACTTTCCTTCGCGACGAAAAGCCGCGTCAAATAGCGTCGTTTCTAGGGATTGCTAGGAAAATTTTCGAAACGCCGAAACCCGGTACAACTTTTGACGTCGGGTTTGAACGAAACTACGTCGGTTAAAACGAGCTTTTCACTCTGATTTCAACGACTGCAAAACGATTTCTGTGCGATAACCCGTTCGCAAGTTATTCAGAGATCGTCGGTTGGTGGGTACGAGCATTTTTTGCGAGCCTTCGATTAGTTTGATAGGTAATTTCATTGTTGAGTTGATGGGTTGCTATGGGCTGCTTATGCTATGGGCTGGGGTGATAGACGAGAATTTGATACTTCGCAACGAGAAACGGGCTAAGAAAATTACAAGTCGACGGGTTGCTAAGGGTGTTTGCATCGGGGATGGACGGGAATGTGATATTTCGTGCGAAGCACGGGTGGGTGTCCCAGCTAGTATATTATATATTATAGGTAAGCTCATTGAAAAAGTCGGCGTTTTGCATTTTCAACATCATATTTGGATTCACAACAGTTGTGAACTCCTTTGAAACTCCCTCACATGGAATTTCAGTACCTACGAAAATATGTATACTTATCCGCAGAGCTGGTATAGAAGTTTTTGAGATTTCGAAATGAAAGCTGAGGCCGGTGAATTCTCACAGTGGGCCTCACTGAGAAAAAAACGTGAAATTTTCACGTTTCCAAGAACTGGGAATTGCTAACGTCCCAATGCTTTGACTGACGAAACTTTGAAACATTTTCCAATTTTACACTTTATACAATTTTACAATTTTTACAATTTTACATTAAATGTTTACATCAAATTTTGATGCCGCTGAAAACGGCTTGACTCATTGCGAGGTTGGCTAACTTGCATGTCTCATACCAATCGAAAAATGGATGAAGCGTTTCACGTCTCGTTCCACTCTCGGGCCTCCGAATTCAAATATTATGACATAATATTGTATAAAAGGTAAAATATATTTTCCCTAAGCCTCTATAAGTAATGAAGACGGGTTTGTTGCAATGTGACTTGCTAAGGTTGATCTTCCCAGGAAAAAATTTTAAAACGCTGCAAATTTTACACAAGGGTTTATTATTCTTTGATATAGGTTACTTGTACAGAAATTTAATTCTGTCAATGAAAAATTTAAAAAAAAATTTCTTTGGATTTTTATATTTAAAAAAACATATATTTTTTTTTTTTTTTTTTTTTTTTTGTTTTTTTTTTCAAAATGTTTTTTTATTCAAAAATTCTTTATTTTTTACTCGAAAAATATTTAACCTCCTGGGATCCTTCAAATATCCCATTTTTAGCCCCATGAAAGCCCCTTGGATCGCCACAGTAAAATCGGATCGTTCCGGGACCCACAAAAATGGATTCTACGTCCAAAAATACTTCAAAATTTCAGATGACAAAAAAAATTCCTACTGCCCAAAACGGCCCGGACGGCGGACGGCGCACAGTGGAAAAAAGTCAAATTTGCAAAGTGTGTATACCAGAGAATTTTTGTGGTTTTCTCCAAGGTTTTTTACCGTAGAATCAGCGTGTAATAGTCATTTTGTGGTAACATAAAAAAATCCCCTCTCACTCAGTTTAATCGTGTAGTTTTGAAAATTTTACATGTTCTCAATAGGTATGTACCAATTATTATTATACTATTATAGTATTCTATAAAAATACCAAATTCAATTTTAAAACGAATTCCAATGGACAACGCCTCCGAATTCACGGTTTTCTGCAGAATTTGACTTTAGGGGAGCGTGCAAATCGAGCTAGGGCATCCTAAGGTCTGGCTTATTTTTTTTCTTAAACCTCACACCCTAATGAAGATGCTGTAAAAATTTCGTCGCCGTTTTCCACCGTATTCAGGGGCAGTGAATTTTCAAATATGCCGATTAACAGGATTTTGGTGTATTTGGGTTAGAGATCGAGGCGATAAAGGTGAGTGAATCAACGTAATCAATTCAATTCCAGAATCAAGAATCAAGAATTCCTCATTGATGAATGTAGGAGCTGTTATTTGTAGTCTTACCTATATAATTACCTATCCATTCATTTAATATATATATATGAATTTACCATTTATTTTGAACAAATCAAATATTTCTGCATTTATTGGTTTTTTCTCATGTTTATTATAAAGCTAAATTTACTTTTTTAATTTACATTAAATATTGTTGCCAAAATTGTGTGATGCCGTAGTTATTTCATCCAATAATAATTATTGCTGTATCCTGCCAATTATTGGCTGTATCTTTTTGCCAGTTGCTCTAATCGTCAAAGGGATTCAATTCAGCGCGTAAAAGTACTATAGAAATGATCACAAACGTTTTGAAAATTCAAGGAATTATATTAAATATTAAAAAAAAAAATTTCCCGAAATTGGAGGTTCTGCCCCACTGTGCGGCGTACGGCGGACGGACATTTCGGATTTAGAATGAAGACCTCTTGAAACGATTCAAAGGTAGGTGTGTGGAATGACTAATAGCTATTCTCAATTTCTCTCGCAATAATATTGTGTTAAGAAGTTCAGAATTTATTATATTATATGTACTTGATAACACTCATACCGTATAAACTTATCTGTTACTTCATTACTTACCTTAAAAAAATCATTCAAATTTTAGTTCCTATAATAACGATTATTGATATTTTTATTCATATTTATTCCTTGGATACCAGGTGACTTCTCTTTCCATATATTTTCGAGAGAAGTGAAGCATTACGTAATGCTGCTACGTACGTAGGACTTGAGTTAATTTTGTTGGAGCGAACGAATGCAGGAAAGGGTGTTTCTGGTTAGAAGGCAGCCGGCAGAGAGCTAAAATGGCGCTCTGCCTTAAAACTGTATTGATCTTGGTGATGAAGATAGCCGGTCTCCCCCGGGGGCGGAAGATCGAGGACCGAGGGGGTAATGGGGGTAGGGGCTGAGGCTTCCCACTGCCCCCCGTGCCGCCTCCATCGGCCTTCCAAGCCCTCTTAAAGAGGGAGCCCCCTAGGGTTGTAGTTGAAGAGGGTTCAGCAGAGAACCCCGTGGTGTGAGCGAGAGGGGTGGAAAGTGGGATGAAAAAAAAGCCATGGCGTGACGCTGGGGGCGGAGGTGTCGGAGGCGGCGGGCAGAAGGGGGTGTAGCTTCACCCTCAAAAAACACAACTTTCTCAACCTCCTCCTCCTCCTTTCGGTCAATACTCGGGCTAACCTCCCCTAGCACCGCCCTGGACTCCAACTGGAAGATTCTAAAACTGAAGAAAGCTTCTCTGCAATGTCAGCAAAAAATTCTTAGTTTACTTCGCTAGCCTACAGACTGTGGACGACAGTAACTGTTGACGGTTGAACTGTTCAACCTTGTATACAATCAACTGTAACGATGTTATCCATCTATAGTGTGGTAATTCGGTAATTCGACTACCGATAACAAAGTAAAAACAAAATCAAAATAAAATTAATGTTTTGTTCAAAAAACGAACTACTTATAGGTAATCACTTCATTTATATTATGGGCCGCATTCAAAAACGCTTCTAAGCGTTAAGGAAGTCCTTTGGAGGCGTTATAGGAAGCCCTTAAGCGAATTTCCGTTTCAAAAACACTCCTAAAGCGAAAAAAGTGACAATCGCGTCCTTTACTAAAGGGGTTCCTTTACGATTGGAGGCCTCCTGAGTTAAGGCCCCGTCCGACCGTCCTTAAGTTTAAAGAAGCCTTAAGTTTAGGAACGTCTTTGAAACGCGATTTTTCAAGGTCACTTCGTTAGCACTTTTCACCTCCTTAGATTAGGAATCCACTTAGGAGCCGTTATAGGAGCATTTTTGAATAAAACCCTGTTATAGGGGCCCTACAGTAGGGTTGTAAAGATACGTTCGTGAGGTGGTGTGGTTTGGAGTTGGTGGTAGTTGTCGGTGTTGATCGGCTGAATGAATTTGGCTGGTGAATAGGTATGTTGAGGTTCGGTCAAAAAAGTACTCTGCATATGCCGGGCTCCAAAAGGGTAAAGATTGAGTGGGATTTGTAGTTTTGGAAAAAAAAGCCGCCTGAAGCAGAGCGTTGGCACCGAAGAGGAGAGAGAGACATGATGACGTTGCCATTGACTTGAAAGCAGCGGCTTGGCTATCGAACGGGACGAACAAGAAAAATACCTATGCGACGAAGTTAATATTCCATATAGTAAAGAAAAATGCAGGCAGTGGTAGCTTTACCTGGAAGTCAGCAATGGTAGCTATAGGTCGACAACTTAAGGAATGACACCGTGCAGCGAACCTGGCGGCATCCCGAGAGTGAAATCTGTCTCCTTCCTAGGCACACCACCGGGGCTCACGTCCCGCATTTTTCAAAAAGTTGGCCTCCTGACCAGGCCGATGGGCTTCTCGAACCCTTTCTCTTTTCATTGTCAATATAGCGCTTCGAAGCGATAATCCTATAATAATACTGTACATCTATTAATTTCTTGAGGTGATAATTCTTTCTCAGAAGCCCCTTTTTTCTTCCTCACATTTAAATAGGTACCTGCCTATTAAAACCAGGCAATACAATTTTTTTCTTTTGTTAATACATCATAATGTGATTTTTTTTTTTAATTGAATCTTCATGAAGGCAGATAGGATCACTTTTGACCGCTCCTTGTGTACGGTCTGAAATACTCATAATTAGGCACACTCGCCAAGCGGTCAGAGCTCCAAACGTGGGCAGAGAGGCCTAAGTTTTCGAATTACGCGCGCACCTTCCGAGCAGGGGTTACCTGGAAAGGGAAGGCAAACTTCCCCTCCGAAGGAGGCTCGGTGACTCCCCTAGTTATTCTCTAAATTGTCGACCTATAGTAATGTGTACAAAGGTAATTTCTCACCTACACACCTGTTGATTGATTCCGTCATCACTGGCTGTTTTAGTGCTGGTGGCGAGCGCATTAGATGTGACAACTAGCACCAAAACCGCCAGTGAAGAAGAAGGAGATGAAGAAAAAGAAAAACGCTCATTTTTATCATAATGCATAGATTTATAGTAAAAGCGAATTGGGATTTATCGGGATTTATATTTATTTATTGGGATTTATAAATATATTTATATTTATTTATAAATAAAAAAATACGGCATAGTAAGGATTAGGATTAGATTCGAGACAACAAAATAATACGATTCAAGGAATTTCCAGGGAGAATTTAATTAGGCCTTATTTTCTCATTGCTCATTTACTGTAGATCCCGACGTTTCAAAAGCGTGCAAGCTCCCATCCTCAGGGTATCTAACAACAATACAACCAGGCATTAGGCTACATCCCTATTTTACCTAAAATTTATCACCTTGTTTGTACTCACAGGCACTTACTTCATTAGTCATAAATCTCGATGTTACACACATCGTCGTCAACAAGGAACGCTACCAGGACATCTCACAATCATCAGATGGAAACGTGATTGCGAAATATGGAGGCCAATAAAGACCAAAGTAACAAAATAATACCTCTCATTTTGGTGTGTTATTCTTGAAATAAAGAACCTATGCATTCGCAATGCGGATCAACAATTTTGATCAGCCCCATAATTTGACATTACGGGTCAAATAAAAATACTACACCACCACCGCCTTATTTTGCAAAATCTACGCGTTTCATGGCGCGTAGATGTCAAAAATCAAAAGTCCGTCCGCCGTCCAGGCCATTTTGGGCAGAAAATTTTTATTTTTGTTTTAATCTGAAATTTGGACAAAATCTTATGTTCACCATCTAGTTGATCTAGCTGATCACCGACCCCGTAAACCCGTGGGCCACTGTAGCCAAGTACATCCGTTACATCCGTACATCCGTTTCTCTGCTGCACTTAACGTAAAGAACTCTTGTCTTTTGACACCAGCAGGATATCATTAAATGATATCAACTGCCATATAAAACCGTTCCCCATCCATGGAATTTATGCTATATTCTGACGAGTATAGGGGAAATGATTATAAAATTTATATTGACATTTTCATATCTTTACTATGGCACATGAAATCAAAAAGCGACACCAAAAATTTCTACGCGACACCGATAAACAATCCGTCGTCAATGTTCACTAGTATGAAATGTGGTTAAATTGATACCCTAGGAAAAGCGTACATAAACAATCCGTCGTCAATGTTTACTAATATGAAATGCTGTGACCTTGATTCCCTAGGAAAAGCGTACCTACATAAACAATCCGTCGTCAATGTTTACTAGTGGGAAGGCGATAGTACTACAAAACCTCTGAGAATGATTCATAGGTACCTACCTACTATCAAGAATCAAGAATCAAGAATCAAGAATTTTTTATTTGCCAAAGCCAAATAATGACAGAGCAAAAGTCAAAAGTTAGAACATACAGAATAAGCTGACTGGTTGTAGAGCCGATTATATTGACTGTAATAATGGGAATGACAGCGAAAATAGCATCAACTCGACTGCAGATGTACAAAACAATGAATGGCCGTGCACAAGACAATGACAAGAAAATACATGACAAGACAATGAAGACTAATTCACCACAGGCCATTTGATCTTGAAAAATTCCTCTAGAGAATATAATTCTTCTTTTACCAGGTGGGACTTCACGTACTTATATCCACATAAACTTCATGATAAAACATGAAAATGTCTCACTGTGTTGCGGACTAGTAAGCAATCTGTTAAAAATTTTCACAGCATCACGCCCGAGCGGCTCAACAGATTTTCATGAGGGTGGTCTCATTGTGATCAGCGAGTTCGGGGGAGTGGTTATAGGCTACCTTGATTTTTATCATTATAATTTCCCCTAGACTCGTCAGAATATAGCATAAAGGTTTTATATGGAAGTTGAATAAATAAGTATATATAATACCCCGATCAGCCTGATAACAAGTGAACCACCTACAATATTTTACACCATTTTAGCCAAGTAAGTCATTAGTTGACACTTAGTTACCACGAGGAATTGCAAAAGTTGACTTGGGTGATGAATTTAAGGGAGTAGTTCCCTTTTCAAATTATTTGAATTAGAGAAAGGTCGGGGTCGAATGTTTGGAATTCCCTACTCAGGACTTGAGATTTCGAAGTGAGTCCTCGTCAAAACGACTCACTACACCTCATTTGTGCGAGGTAGTTAGTTGTCTCACATCTAACTTTACCAACATATATGTTGGTACTATATAGTTAACTGCCCTTGAGACAAATCCGAGTGTCAATGGAGTCTACTTGATTTTAGTTCTCACCCTCAGTGTTGGGGTTTTGCCGCTTGGGACTTTGATCGTTTCAAAAATTAAGAAATCATGGAACAACAATATAACACGATTATTATATTGTATGCTAAAACTGCGTTTTCCTGTGAGTACGTTTTGAGTATCATCAGCACTTCTTCTAATTTTTAAATACATACGATGACTGTAAATCCTAAACATAATGAAAAATAGTAATTTCCTTAGTCTACATAAGGCCTTTAAAGGGTGGTTTATGTTGAACGTTTTACAGCTGACCGATGGAACGGGAGGCGCCTCTATCCCGTTACCAGGGATTGGATTAACGGAGCTTCCAGGCCTACGACCCCCCCCCCCCCCCCCACCCCCACCCATCACCACTCTACGTTCACGATATATTTACCATACGGAGCATCAATATCTTTATCGCCACTTCCCAGAGGCCTTGATGCGTTCACGCGCCATCTACCCCGGTCCTTCTATCCCTACAACCCCCCCACCCCCGCCACCACCTCACCGCCATCGACACCTAGAGTTATACGAAATACAGGCTGTCGCTTACCCTTCTCCCTCCATACTCGCAAAATCACTCCCTTCCTCCGCATCACCCTTCCACCCACGTTTCTCTTCATCACTAACCGATTTTCCCGTCATATCGGTCAGGTTCCTCGAATCGAACCGTTCAACCACTCCATCAACCCAGTGACAGCTCCCTCCTAATCACTGACGGTAAATTGAGGCATTATTTGGGCTGAACTATTTTGTCTCTACCTCTGAAAATAAATATATATTTAAGGATAAGCGTTACCCAATTACGTTCAACAACGAAGGGTTCACCTGCAACTTATAATAGCTCCTGACTAAGTCTGGAGCAATTACGAGTTATTTCTAGAAGTCTCTAGAAGTCTTCTGAAGACAATTATAATTTTCGGGATTTATAAAAAAAATCCCCAAAAATGGATTTTTCGTCCAAAAATACCTCGAAAACGACACCCCAGTCGATACCATAGCCTAAATCCTTCAAAAATCCCTCTCGTAGTCCCCTTTTTAGCCCCACAGAGCCCAAAGGGCTTGAACGATCGGGCTGAACACTTTTCGGGCACTAACTCGATTGAAAAACGAGTATTTCCTCAAAATTTCAGATTTAAAACAAATTCCTACTGACGGCGGGCGGACATTTGATTTTTGAAATCCACGCGTCATTAAACGAATAATGTAAATTTGTGCCAGTCAAAATTTTCGAGCCTCGTCGAGAATACATTGGTGCATTATTCAGAGAATAATAAACTAAATCGCGCTTGAGTTTTGGGCTCGGATGCTTGTACTTTTCGGCACGCTGCAATAAATGCAAATTTTGCCTCCTGTCGACGTAGGTCCCCTTTCGCTTCCTAGAGCCTTGGCTCAATTTTCCAGCATTTTAAATTTTCATTTGGTTATTCCGAAATGACAATAATATAATGGCACGCATAAAAAGTCAAAGACCAATAATTGGGCGAATTATTCGCCCCGCAGGCATCATCGAAAACCAGAATACACAGCTGATGATGGGATGCGGAAGAGCGATTCCCCCGCACTCGGTTGGCTTGTGATATCAACACCTTTAAATCTATATCACTAATAGAACCACTAAAAAGAACGCGGATTCTAACGGAAAGTTTCAAAACTAGAGCGAGAAAAAATCCGACAGATAGCGTTTATGATAATAACATAATATGGCTGAATTTTTCAAACGGAACATAATATTATTATGTTCCGTTTGAAAAATTCAGCCACTACTCGCAGGACGCTGAGGATAATATCATAACATAATAATTATGTTAGTATAAAATTTATACTATAAATTTATAGTATAAAATTTATTACTATACAATATTTAATATTGTATAGTAATAATACTAATTATTATTATTAGTATTATACTATTACAATTTAATTATGTTCATCATAATACACACACATGTACATGTCCCCTATGTGTGTCTATTACATGTGCCCTTATTTGTCTATTAAATGTTCCCTTATTTTTACAAAGAAGACGGTTTTTACAAAGTAAATTTTCCAACATAGCTTCATCTTCTTTTAATTTCATGTCTTGTTATCATTAATTATAATTTTTGGCGTTTGTAAGACGTTTCGTTAGGTGGCTGCAAATAAAACTTATTTATTTATTTACTTTCTTTTTATGGATATACCCCCTTTTGAAAGGAATCCCCTTCCTTATGCATTCTCAACAGTGGTAAACAACTAGAGATTAAATAATTTCCTCGAAATTATTTGTTTTGAGTTTCATGCCGTGTAGTGGATGCGTCTTCTATCGTGCAGTGAGATTACTATTTTTTTATTTAAATCTGAATGTTGACTCGTATGTATTTTGATTTGTCACGCAAGGTGTTCACCCTAGTCATCCCATCACGTGGGGCTCTGAGGGGCGTCCGTGAGCGCAAATATTGGGGTTTCGGAGGGCTTTTGGGAACGGGTCGAGGGAGATGTGGTTTAAGAAGTACCTACTTCCCGACGTTGATTCCATTTATTTTGGAGAAGTCGAAGTACACTTTTGGATTAAAATCAATCAGGGATTGACTGAGGGTTATTTGACCTGTTCACCCCTCAAAGCAGATTTCACTGCTTTGAGGGGTGAACAGGTCAAATAACCCTCAGTCAATCCCTGATTGATTTTAATCTACTGCTTGGGGACGGCAGTGACGATGCAGGCCTTCTGTTGATGTACGTGGGGAAGTAGGAGATTCGTCTGCGTTGCTGTGAGGGGAGGCCAACGTTGTAACCCTCGGCCTTGGGATGTTCTCTATTCCAAAAGTTCTGAAAGTGGAGCCCCAAGGAACCGGTGCCCATTCCGGACCAGTGAGCGACTACGTCTTTCCGCCTTTCACACGCACTTGAATTCATCCCCAGTATCTCCCTGAGATTTCACTGCTTTGAGGGGTGAATAGGTCAAATAACCCTCAGTCAATCCCTGATTGATTTTAATCTACTGCTTGGGGACGGCAGTGACGATGCAGGCCTTCTGTTGATGTACGTGGGGAAGTAGGAGATTCGTCTGCGTTGCTGTGAGGGGAGGCCAACGTTGTAACCCTCGGCCTTGGGATGTTCTCTATTCCAAAAGTTCTGAAAGTGGAGCCCCAAGGAACCGGTGCCCATTCCGGACCAGTGAGCGACTACGTCTTTCCGCCTTTCACACGTACTTGAATTCATCCCCAGTATCTCCCTGAGACTTTTGGATTATTATTCTTGGAATAATGCACCTATGTAATCGCGACAGAGGTCTACGACTCCGATCGGCCTCAAAATTTGACATTATTCGTTTCAAGAGGTCTAGATTCCAAAACCGAAATATCCGTCCGCCTTCCGCCTTCCGAGCCGTTTTGGGCAGTAGGATTTTTTTATTTTTTTATTATTTTTTTTTTTAATCTGAAATTTTGACAAAATACTCGGTTAACCATCTATATGTGAAGGTTTTCAGCCCGATCGCCCAAACCCGTGGGGCGCTATGGGGCTACGGGAGGAAACCAAGATAAACCTTACAATCAACCAAACCAATATAAACATTACAAACAACCAAAGATAATAATAAACTAATCTAATCGACCATTCGATCTGTAGAGAAGGTTTAAGGCAGAAGGTTGAAGGCAGTAAGTAGATATCCTGCAACACGACCGGCTGGGTCCGGATGTCTGAATAGCCTGTGACACGTGTAGGTAAGTATCTACCTTCGGTTTTCAAGTAGGTACACTTGTCATCTTTTTGTACACTGTCAGTGTTTGTACCTGCAGTTCTTATCGCGGGACATAAGATACATAATAGTATGTATTGCTTACATAATCCTCAGAAATACAAGATTTCTGATACGTATTTCAAGATGTATTTCAGTTGTATTTCAGTATGTATTCTGATTTCAAGATGTATTTCAGATATCTGTATTTCAGATATATATCTGAAAGTGCACTGCATAATATGCATGATATTATCATGATATATCACTTAGAGATAATCTGAGGATTGAGAAGTCTGTCCATCTTAGCTGAAATATGCACATTTCGGGAGGTTGAACTGTTGTCAGATCGTGGGAGTCATACGAAAAAAAAGGGAAAAAAAAAACTTGAAAAGCCTCTTTATTGAACACCACCTTATGTGCGGTTCAGCTTGGGAAGAGGATTTCAACACAGTTTTTTCTCGCTCCTTTCTGGGAGTTGAAGTTGGTACACAGGTTGAGCAACATGAAAAACCCTCCTCCTTTGAACATTTTTTTTTTTTTTTTTTCAAAATGATCTAGCCCTCTCTTTTGCTCCATAGCCCTTATCGCAATTACTCATCACTTTCATCTTGAAGTTGGGGACCTTTTTTCAGCCGTTTTGCTTGCCTACTCAAAATCCCGGCGTTTTTGCCGTCTGATCCTCGAAAGAGTCCAGCGATCTAACCCAGTACACCGGTTTTAGGTATCTTAGCTGATTAACCCTTTGCCGCGTTTCTATGGCCAACATGGAACCAAAAGAGTTCACTTTCTTTTGAATTATTTACCTCCAGGGTTTAGTCGTTGTATCAGTTTTTTTCGAGATCACTGTGCGCTCGTAGGGGGCGAAGCGGCATCAATATTCAATGAAACTGTGCATTCAGTATTCAGCCCCTCCGGCTGGGAAGGGGTAGAGTTTTGAAGAAACCTCGTTCTAAACGACCTGCTCAACGTGTCCGTATCTCACCGTGTTAGGGGACCGTTGTAAATTCACGAAATGCCATTTAGCCTGAACAGGGGACTACAACGTTTGATGATGACATAGGTAGGTACCTAATGTAAAAATGTGATGTGGGTAACTTCGCGACTCCTGATTGGCGCCCCTAGAACACCTTGTTCATTTTCATTTTTAACTTTTATAATTTTTAATTTTCATTTCTTCAAGCTATCTATTAAAACTTTTCTTTTTAATGTTATTTAATTATTTTTATTTGTTTATCTATTTTTTTATTTTTTGTTTTCCATATTTACCATTTTATTATTTTTATTCATCGTTTATTTTATTTATTACTCCCCTTACCCAACTAAATCCAAACACCGGTCAACCAGAACCAGTCAACCGATTTACTTTTTTTTTTTCTTTTTTTTTTTGTGAATTGGCCTAATCCTAATGAAAAAATATGCGGAAACAGATTTTTGAAATTATGCAATATTTTTCGTGTACAGGACAAGTAAGTGACGCCGGAACGCCAAAAAAAAGTGTCATGTTTGCTCCTCTGTTATAAATCTTCAGATCAATATTTTCAAAATCTGTTTCCGCAAATTTTTATATCTTTAGAAGGCCTTTCTTATTTAAAAAAAAAAAAAAAAAAAAAAATTAACAAAATCGGGCCAGGGAGTGTCGAGAGTTTGGGGCACGAATTTGGCAGTTTTCGCGGGGGTACCAACTGCCCCATCAGGTTCATCCTTAAAATGAAGGTGCACTATGAACATTTTCGTAATGGCTTAAAGTAATATTGTTAGCATAGACACTGTACGTACGTTTTGCTTGTAAAGGTTTTTTCAGTTAGTTTCTACCCAACTTTTGAAGTATACACTGAATACGAACATCCATTACGGTTTCGTAAATGTGTTGGAGAGAATTGTAGCCTCTAAAGGAAATGGCGTCGAGGAAGAAATTCTGAAAGTTGAGAGAGAACAAAAAGGCCGTAGAATATTTGAGCCACCATCATTTCTGAAATGAAAACCTCACAGAGCTTGTCTCCACGAACCGGAGCTGCCTCTGTTTTATTATTTTTTCTTTCTCTCCTTTGCAAATGAAAGTAAAGGAAAATAATGGAGCTGAGTATGAAGCTAAATCTCGTCCCGTTTCCTGCAGCGCCAGCACTTATGAGGGCAAAAATAATGTAAAATATTATTTATAACTCAGAGGTTCTTTTGTCCCCTCGACTAGATTTGGATCAGAAACAAAGAAAACCCCTCCACATATAACTCAGATGTATCTGAGTCAGTGGGAAAAAAATGTAACGTCATAAATTCCGAGCTCTACTTTTCCGTAGGAGGGAACACGACGGGAGGGGTAGAAAAATGAGGGTTGGTTCTGAAGGCCCTTTGTAGCCAGTAGAGTTTCTGCTTTCACACACAGCCACAGAAAAAAATTATAAAAAGAAAGGACAAGAGAAAAGAAGAGAAAAAATGTTGAAAGAGGTGAAACGTGAGTTTGTTGGGGGGAAAAGGTACAGCCCAGAGGAGGGTTTTATCTCTGTGGCCTCTGAAAAACGCAGAGTGATAGTATTTCACAGTTGGTATAGCTTGATTCGGGAAAGAACATCATAGCGTCTGTTCTAATCGCCATGAAACTAGGTATACCTCTCGGCCCTTAGTGCCAGCTTTCCCATACTGCCCATCAAAACGCATTTTCCTCCGTGTTCCCAAACACCCCTTCTATCCCTTACCAGTGTTTTCCAGCTTTATCAGCCGGCTCTCTTTAACAATATTTCGCACCTATTTCATTCCCGATTGTTTCCATTCTCCACTTTTCCGACGTATCGCCTACCTCTGGTGTCCTCTGACCCCCCCATCACCCCTCCCCCTACTCCTGTCATTTAGATGTATCGTTCATCTCCCTTTTCCGAACGAATATGCCAAAACCATAAATCAGATTCGTCTTTCCTCAAAAACTGACACCCTTCCTCGCTTGAAAGAAAAATTAAGTGATTTCCGTTTCTTTTTTCTGTTGTAATCAACATTGATACCGGATACCTACGGTAGTAACGACTTTAGGAAGACCATTTGTGGGGAGGCGTATAAAGATGTTCATCATCAATAAGTACACCGTAAACCCGGCGACTTGTCTCTATCTCGGCATTGAGTAATCGGTAGGTCAAGTGATTTTTCCTGGGTAGGTATCTACCAGAGTAAAAACCTGTGTAACCGCAGAATCCTCTGGCCAGGTGCCAGAGGTAGTTTAAAATTTAATGCCACATACATTTTATGAGGTCAAGCTGGGCAAAGTGTGAGCGTGGTCGACAGGTCTGGGTTTCCCAAAATTAGACTTCTTAAAGAATTTCTTTCTTAAAAAATTACCATTTTCTTAAACCATTTCTTAACGTAATTCTTAAAAAGTTAACCCACCTTTCTTTACTGAATTGTTTTTAAAAAATTCTTGAAAATGACCCACTGTTAAAAATTGTATAACTACATTTTTTTAATTTACCCGACTTTATTCTTTAAAAAATGTCTTCAAAATTTACCTATAAAAATGTATTATCTAAAAACGTTATCCCTTATTTGTCGAAGTTTTGGCATTGGTAACCCTTTTGCTGTTGTAGAGACCACGAAGCACTTAGAAATCTGGACAGGTTGATTTCTACCTTTTTCCAACAGATAAAAATGCTATTGGAAAAATGTTGGAGTTAATTTATTTTGCCCAAAAAGCGAGTCGACCTGATGTAGGTTGTTCAGCGGTACATGGGCAGTGCCCATTGGCCACCATTGACCATCAAAAACAACAAAGAAGGTCGAGAGAACGGATCAGCAGTACTAGCTGGCAGCTAGTAGCTGCTACTGATTGCAGTTGCTACGATGCAACGATTGAGTCTGGGGCCGGTGGAATCGTCGTTCGTTTTTCACCAACTTTGACTGGTTTTGAACACCTTTGTTCATTTTGCTATTTCACGACATTTATTTTGGTTTTTTCCTCATTAAGGCAAAGATTTCAGTCAGTTTGGTTGGTGTTATAGTGATCTTTGTTTCTGTATCACAAAGCGAGTTGGACGACTCTGAAGCAAGTAGAAAAAGTTTTCAACGCATTTCTGAATATCTTCGATTACTGTTTGTTTGTTTATGCAATTCAGCATTATTTTGCTCGGCCGAGATGCCAAACCGCCCCCACCACGATCACACCTGACACGACCTTCAGTCGTTAATTAAGCCTTCTAATATTGTGATCCATCTTTTACGTGCTTCCGTTTTAATAAATTCCCTTTCGTAATTTCCAGTGGTTTTCATTCAAAAACCAACAGGTTATGGGCCCAGGACACCCATTTTCGCGGTGTGCCTAATTTTTGTCGCGGTTTCGGAATTTCAGCGGTGGAATTTTCGGAGTGGAAATTGCTCCTCACGCCGGCTCGCACGATCCCGACACAATGGCAACTCCAAGCAACATCGTTCCGATCACCAGATTTACTGGCACGGGTTTTCGTACCTGGAAGATTAGAATTATGCGAGTCCTCGAAGACCTGAAAGTCGATGAAGCGATACGGGGAAAAGAATCTGGAACGGACAAAGCAGCTTTTGGAAAGATGGACAGGAAAGCTCGCAACGTGCTCACGCAATGGCTCGGAGACGGAATTTTGCACATTATCGAAAATCGTCAATCAACGGCAAAGGATATGTGGGACGCTCTATCGGAAATTTATGATAGAACCGGCCTTTCCACTCAAATAGTTTTGAGGAACAAAATCTCGTCTTTACGTTTTCGTCGGGGTTCAATGACGTCACACCTGGAAGCCTATGATGCGCTCATCAATGATTATCGCGCTGCCGGTGGAATAATGGGCACAGCCGAAGCCATTTCAACTCTTCTTGCGTCGTTACCCATGTCCTACGGCTCCCCATCGTCGCCGGATTAAATTTGTTATACAGCCAAAACCCGAATAACGTGTCGTACGAGTTCGTGAAAAACCGCTTGTTGGAAGAAGAAGGACGTTTAGCTTTCCACCATGGAGAGAAATCTGGCAACGTCGAAAATAGGAAATTCTTCAATTTCTGAGCTAAATAAGAATGCATAATATAATATATTATACCCTTATCGTATACCTATTACCTATACAATTTCACCCAAGGGTTTATTATTCTTTGATATAGGTTACTTGTACGAAAATTAACTCCGTGTCAATACAAAAATTTTGTAAAAAAACTTTTTTTCATAGGTTTTGCTTCCGATACTACGGAAGCATTGTTTTCACTTTCCAAATGAAAAAAAATTTTGTTCTACAAAATCAAAATTTCCACTCACGTTTCGCCTCTGAACAAATTTGCTTCAGTGTCTGTCGTTCTGTCTGTCCGCATTTCCTTGCCACACCCATAACTTCCACAATTTTGATCGGATTTCAATCAAATTTTCAGGAATAGTGTGGGTTTAGCCCTACATAGATCTATGTCCATGGTCCATGACATCTATGGTCCCCTACCAGTTTCATCACGATTGCATCAGTGGTACTCCCTGCGCATGCGTGAACGTAATTTTTTTGTTACAGTCACAACTACGTTCATTTTGAACCTACATCTCATACAATATGCGAGGAAGCTATGGGCCATGTCCCACTTGGCAGTGTATTTTTTTCACTCGGAAAATATTTTACCTACGGGGATCCTTCAAAATCCCATTTGTAGCCCCATGAAAGCTCTACAGATCCTCATAGTGAAATCGGATCGTTCCGGGACCCCCAAAAATGGATTCTACGTCCAAAAATACTTCGATAACGACACCAAACTCGATCCCATAGCCAAAAACCTTCAAAAACCCCTCCCGTAGCCCCATTTTAGCCCCACGGGTTTGAGCTATCGGGCTGAAAACCTTGCGGGCACATCTAGATGGCAAATCAAGTATTTTGTCATAATTTCAGATTTAAAAAAAAAAATCCTGTCCAAAACGGCAGTGATCGGAATCATGAATCTAGCTTATCAAAATTTGATGTCGAAAATCGAAGGTAGCAATTTCTGTAGGGAATAGGTGTAAACAAGTGCTAACATTAGGGTGGCCAGATATACTGCTTTTTGCAGTACAGTACTGCTCTAAGGTATGTGATACTGGCAGTATCATACTGCTGTACACCCTTGAGACTGCTTTTTGAAACTAGTAGAGTTTTTGGGGAGCTATAGCTCAGGAAGTATACTTCCTGCCTACTTACTTACGCACTTGACAATATCTTCCAAAGAACTTAAATTAGATGGGACACCAACACCTCTGATCAATTCTGGAGGAAGAAGGAGTTGGTCTTACCATAATAAAGTGCATTCAATAATATTTAAAATCATGATAGGTACTTAACTTTTTTTGGACTAACTCCGGCATTTGAAATCCGCCTAAAATATCCCGATAGCCCATAATCAGAAAAATTTTCTGTTTAGTAGAAAATGGAATGTCACATATTTGACGGTGCCATGACAGCCACAGTATGGCAGTACTTCTACGGCATTTTTCCTTTGGACGGCAGTGTAGGCCTATAGCGTTGGTTGTACTTATCCTTTCCCTGGTTTCAGGAAGAAAACGTTAGAAGAATTGTGGATGCTTGCCATAATAACGAGAAGGCCTTATATGGTGGTTTCGACTGTCTCTCAGGGAGGGTTCACATCACTTATCGACTCTTACCAAGATAATTCACACATGTTAATATCTCTACCATCTTATTTCTCTGTGGTTATCATGAGGATTCATGGGGTAAGTTGCCAAGCCCGTCTAGTCGCCCTTATAAGCCATGATATATCAAGCCATTCGCACCAACAAGCCAGCGACGATTGAATTGAATAATGAAATTCATACAAACGGGAAGTTAGGGTTGACAAAAAAAATATGTTCCGCTCTTAAAACTAATTGCGTTTTTCGCCCCCAAGTTCCTCTCCCTGGGTGGTTATATTTAATCGAAACGCGCACGACTTTAAGGGGGGGGGGGGGCAGCCCTTAACTGGGTGAGGCGGGAGCGTGGGGGCGAAAATCAAGATGGAGTAGAATATCAAAAGCACAGGCTGGGGAGAATATTTCTTCATCAGGTTGCCTCATTAAGACCCCCCTCCCCTCCCCTTTGGGTCTTCCAAGGCCCCCAATGCAAATTAGTTACTGAGGCTAAATACTTGGGGGTGTGGAAGGGTCCGACGAGATTAAAATATCCACGTGCGTTTCAGTGATGAGCTATTCTGAGAATACGTGAGGAAAAAACGTAATAAATATTTGTTCTTTATCCGACCCAGCGGCGTACGTGCTCAACAAATTATTGGTTTATGCAAAAGATAAACATATATACATATACCTATATACCGAAACTTATCCAACACCATCATTTGCCAGAGAGCTCATAAGCTGGAATGTAAACAATCTAGAACACATTCACCGACAAACTCGATTACGTTAAAGGTATATATACCTGAGCTACCATATAATAATATGGTAGCTCAATTTAAAATTAATGTGATGGGAAAGGTCTAACATTAAACTCAAGATGCCCCGATAAGGCATGTGAAAGGATTCTAATTTTCGACTTGTTTCCCTGAGTCAGACTCGTCAACGCCCTTCAGGGTTTGATATTCTCTCAACTTATTTCCGCCATTATATATAACATAATATTATTATGGTTTTTCTGTCCCAATACCCATTTTCTTTCCCAGGAATTCTGAGACAATGTTTTATTCAAATGTTGGTGATATGTTGACCGTTTGAATGATTGTGGGAGGTTGTGGTTCGGGCAAATAAGAAGATGAATATGCCAACATTTCTGAAGATTTTTCCCTGTATCATCAGATTTTAATTGACAGTAACGATTTGTGCCATTTTGTAGAAGTTTGGGAACTTAATCTTAACAAACAAATTTCCAAAGTTTTGGGGGCATTGTTGTTGACCTATCAACATTGCGAACATGAAAGTATCCTACGTACTTATTTCCAACATTAAAAACTACAATTATTGCAGAGTATATGACTATACTAATAGGTGAGTAAAGAAATTAACAGTAAGACAATTTTTCAAACAGAGGGCGGGGGGAGATTAATAAGTAGGTGAGTCAATAAATGCAACAATAATAATTTTTCCTCCATTTCTTTAAATTATTAAAAGAAATGGGGGAAAAATTGAATAAAGAGATAAAAATAAAAAATGAAATCTTAGTAAATTGATTAAAATAAACCACAAAAAAACGCTGCAAACATAAGTACCCTAGTGTAAAATTTGCAGCGTTTTTCGTTATCAGGTCCGATTTTTGCTGTCACCAAATGGGAGCTGTTTGTCATCGGAACACAATCTAAATTTCCAGGCATCGAAATTCTTCAAAGTTATTTACGTGAAACGTACTATCTCATTAATTTAGCTAGGTACTTATTAACTAGGCTTGGACTATTAACTTAGTTTTAGGTGTGGCTGTGTTGGTTAACATCAATTTCTTTAGAGATTCATTAAATGAACAACAAATTTTGGTACCATCTAAATGTTCGATTGTTCTACCTATTACACTGCTCTACAAAAAAAAAGCTGCAAATTTTACACTAGGGTTTATTATTCTTTGATATAGGTTACTTGTGCAAAACTTTAATTCTGTGTCAATAATAAAATTTGGAAAATAATATTTGATCTCCTTGGATCCTTCAAAAATCCCATTTGTAGCCCTATGAAAGCCCTATTGATCCCCACAGTGAATTCGGATCGTTCCAGGACCCCCCAAAATGGATTCTCCGTCCCAAAATACTTCGAAAACGAGATCTAACTCGATCCCATAGCCAAATGCCTTTAAAAAAAAAAAACCTCTCTTAGCCCCATTTTAGCCCCACAGCGCCCCACGGGGTAGGGCGATCTGGCTGAAAACCTTGCGGGTACAACTAGACTGTAAACACAACAAGATGGTAAACCTATTTTGTCAAAATTTCAGATTAAAAAAAAAAAAAAAAGCCTACAGCCTAAAACGGCCCGGACGGCGTACGGCGGACGGACAAGACCTCTTGAAACGGATAATGTCAAATTTTGACGCCGATCTGTCGCGAAAACATAGGTGTATTATTCCAAGAATAATAAACCAAAATGTGATTTTCTCGATAACAATATTTTTAATTGCAATTGCTATAACAGTCACATAGCACAGTTTTTCTTCTTCTTTTTTTTTTTTTAATCTTTTGGTTCCCGATGGTCCCGAACAGTTTAGAGCATTTCAAAAATGAGTTTTCCTTAACCCAGACTAAACCAAAATTACCTATAAGACATTTCAGTCGGGGCGCTGATCAACCTGGTTCGAATCCGTGGACACCAATGTTTGACGAAAAGTCAATCACGTGTTGTAATTCCTGTCTTGTCGGTAGACAATTCACCTATGAATGCATGTTTATGTGAATCCTTCCTATGGAGCAATAATTTCTAAAGCTTCCCCCAGAAAATCAGGAGAATCTAATGACGATGAAGGGCGACCATCAAAACCTCCCCGAGTGGGTGAAAGGTGAGTTAGGAAATAATCAAAACCTCCCCGGTCAAAGATGAATCTATTAGTGCCAAGATCAGATAAGCGTCGGTAGTTTTAGTTGCGAAGATGTATGTGTCAGGGTCGGAATTTAGTCAAAACGGCATGACTGAATGTTGGTTGTGTGGTTCCCAGGTTTGTATATAACATAAGTATGTAACATAGGTGTATTATTCCAAGAATAATAAACAAAAAGAAAGGCCGACGAAGACCCCCAAATCTGTGGCGCGAGACACCTCGTCAAGAATGGTTAACAAAATATGTACAGTATGTCATCAGTGGCACGAGCCACGAGTCCACTTGAGTAGCCATGGATGGAGAAAATTTGCTGGAAAAACTTGGGGCAATAACGAAATGTGCCATCCATGTATATGGTCGGACAGCGAACACATTCCTGAGTAGGTATCTACTCTTATCTTATTAGATAGATGTGACTCGAACCTGACAGCTGAACCGCTGACTTTGACCGCACGTACGACTACAGACAACATTCACCCTAACATCATCAGTAACATCCGCTCATTCGCCTGCTACAAAAACAAAAAATAACAACTATTTCGGCCATCGAAAAAAGGGAGTCATCGGTAATGCGCTCGCAAAAGCGACGGGAGTCATCGGTAACGGTGGACGCAACGTTCCCCGAGTTCCCATTTGGCGAGGATGGCGAGATCGTGGGACACATCCAAGCGAATCTTCTCGATAGTCCTTCTTTCTTTCTGCCCTATGAACCCCGTGTATACAACCGTCAAACAACAACTCATTTCACTCATTTCTTATTTTTTCGGGGAAGAAAAGTCCTAGGTTGGCGAAATCACGGGGAAGAAAAGTCCGGGGAAGAAAAGTCCTAGAATCGTCATCGGTACATCTCCGTTTTTGGAGAGCCCTCCAGGCTACGAATCGGACCTTACCGATGACTCTCAAACTTTTCAGACGACGGGAGTCATCGGTAATAGGCCCGATTCATAATGCTGCAAGGAGAACGTGGCCTAGTTATCATATCATCATACAATCATATCATATCATATCATATCATAATATGATATGATGATATTATCATCATATCATACTCATCATATCATACATCATATCATACAATAATATAAAATTGTGTTGGCCGCCGTGTGGTAGCCGTGTGGTTTGTTGGTACGGGATAACGCGTTCCCGAGTGAGTTTTTTCACTTTCCGCTCGCTGGCCGTTTAGGGGGTCGAAAAAATTACGAAAAAATACGAGCCGTATAGATCAGAACTGGAGGAAGACGTCGGTCAAATCGTAAATCCGAAATTCGCCCGGGAAATTCGTCGAAAATTCGTCGAAAAATCGTCTTTCTCCCGTTTGTCCTACGTTTTCCACTTTCAACTCGCGCCAAAGGCCGTTTAAGGGGTCGAAAAAATTACGAAAAAATACGAGCCGTATAGATCAGACCTGGAGGTAGACGTCGGTCAAATCGAAAATCCGAAATTCGCCCGGGAAATTCGTCGAAAATTCGTCGAAAAATCGTCTTTCTCGCGTTTGTCCCACGTTTTTTCGGGTTCAAAAATACCCAGTAAGGAGCCATTTTTTGGGTATGGTATCCGCGAACCAAATGCGCGCCAAAATATGGCCAATCCGATTCCGAAGTCGGATTTCAAAAAAACCGAGGGGGAGGGGGCGATTTCACGGTGAGAAGACAATTGGATCGTTTTAATTCGCGCGGGGCCAGGGATCTTAGAAAACGGAGGGTCCAGGGAACTAATTTAAAAAAAGTTGAATTGAATTAAAAATAATAATTTCCTAAACGGTAAGCCCTAAAAATAAGCCGATTTTTTCTATCGTCTCTGCTACGAATAGGAGGGGCCGAGCGGAGCGAGGCCTTATGTCTGAGTAGGGGTTTGAACGTGTCCATCGATGCTACGCACCCCACAGGCGGCAATACACCCCACAGGCGGCAATACACCCCACAGGCGGCAATACACCCCACTAGGGGAGCGAGCGAAGCGAGCCAGAGAGACTAGTAAGCAATAATATTATAACACTCAACATTATTCATCATTTAGTGTATTCCTTGGGTTTCTCTAACTGGGAGGTTTTGATACACGGGGAGATTTTGACGGTTTCTTTAACGGGGAGGTTTTGGTACACGGGTAGATTTTGATGGTTTCTTCAACGGGGAGGTTTTGATGGGTTTTCGGCCGCCTGGGGAGGTTTTGATGAATCCCCACGATGAATGGTAGCTGTGCAAACAGGCGTCTGAAGCACGGGAGATCCATTGTTCCGTTTGCACTCGCCACACCGACTGGGCGCTCGTTATCAATCAGTTATCAGGTGTTTTATGCTAACGCTGGATTGATTGATAAGGAGCGCCCCCTAATTAGCTTTTATTAGCAATTATTGTGGATAATGAGCATTTATTGTGGATAATAATAATAATTATTATTATTATTATTATTATTATTATTATTATTATTATTATTACTGTGGATAATTAGCAATTATTGTGGAGAAACTAATAACTTTGACAGCCAATATCTCAGAACACACTTTTGGCCTTTGGTGTACACCGTGGACGTCCATCTTCCACCTACGCCCTGCACAATTATTGTGCAAGAGCTACCTAACCTAACTTTTAATTTTCAACGTAAAATGTTTACATAGTTAATGGTTTACGTAGCTAATGGACATCTGGATATGGTTCTTCGACGTGATGGCGACGTAAAAAGGAGTAGCGAGATGTATTTATTCGGCAAGTTTATTGACAAAAACCTCTCCACGTTCTGCGTTCTAAAAAAGGCCCTATCTCGTGCTTAATTAAAAATCTTACCATCACACGCGCTGGGGAAGACTCGGGTTGTGGAGTGGGGGGAGGCCTAATAGCGGACGGGAAATGAGAAAAAACGGCGGTCGGGGGAACGAGAAAGTGGGAGGGTTAGAAAATGAGGGTCGGGCCCCCGGAAGGCAGCCATGTGCTAAGTAGAGTGGTATCCTTTGGTTTAAAGCTGCGTGGGGGAAAAGAACTCCCCCCTTTGGGTCTGGAAGGATCAATAAAATATCCCGGGGCCAAGAATTTCCCTTCAGCCATTCCTTCAGAGCGTCCATCTTCCCTTTCCCGGGCCAGGAACGCTCCTCCCTCAGGGCTGAGAGAAAAAGGAAGACAAATCCGTTGGTCGAATTTCTTAAGACAAACAGAACCCCCCGAGATACGGAAACCGACTCAGCACCCAAAAATGTGTTTAAAAAGCTGCAAATTAAATTAAAAATTAATAATTTCTTCAACCGCGCGTCCCTCTCTGATGAAACCCTCTTCAACACCGCCTACCGATTTTCCTTTGACTACCTACGTGCAAAATTAAAGAATCACTAGAAAACAAAAACGCTTATTAAAATACTTATCAATAATGTCAGTCCGCAATTGCTTTCGTCAAAATGATGGAGCCGTCGAAATGGTACCTTCAACGTGAATATAATTGAATCGTCAATATGGTAATTCGTATTGAAAAGTTGTTAGCTGTCCCCGGGTGCTGAGATGAGGGTGTCGGAGAATAGCCTATTACACAGCTAACACAATTACCTTGTTATTCCCGACCCTTTCTGAAAATACTTGAGAGGCGCAGGGCGACGGACTTGCCCCCTCTGTCGTCCCCGGTGGATATCGAATTTGCGGGGACCGGAATACATTTATCTATAGGTTGAAAGGGAGCCCTTAGGACCTGTTATCTTGCGACTTTCATCATTCCGCCCCCGCTTGGACCTTATATTAGCACGCTCTCTGAAACGGTAGGTATTCTTCATACATACATACATATGCGAGCTCTTTAATCCGAACCCCCAATGAATTTCAATACAGCGCACGCGGACGAGCTGGCCCTGAGGCAGTCCCTCGGGAAAGCCATCTTGAGGGGAACGTTATTTTAAGTTCTACACTCATGCATTTTCTATGCCATGGATTTCTTAACTCAGAGGCCCCATTTCCAAATTGAACTAAAACCTTATCCTCCATAGCCAAATTACTTTAAGATTTCTATCTCTAGTTTTTCCCCCTACAACAGGGGTTCCCAAAGTGTGGTCCGCCGACCCTCACTAGGGGATCCGCGGCGAACTTCGAGTAAAATGAATACATTCTTACAAAAATAAAGGAGGGAAGGAGGGGGGGAGGGGGTAGAGGGAATAAATATAACTAAAAACTTTAAAATTCATTTCACGGCAAATTAAAAAATAAGCAAATAAAGTAAATAAATCATATTTTCCCTCGTCTGGATGGAATACCACCATTATTTCAATATTCTCTTGATAGGCAACCCACATTTTCCCTGAATGGGAACGAAAACTTTGATAGGCCTGATAACAGTCATGAAATCATTATCCAAGTTGATACTCGTTAAATCCATCTCCAGACCATTTTTAGCGGTAAGGCGACCAACCGTCCTGTTTTTGGCAGGATTGTCCTATTTTTTTTACATCCGTCCTGCCAAGCATTATGTCCTGCTTTTGTTCTGCTTTTTGTGAAAAAGTCCTGTTTTGTCCCGCTTTTCGCCTGTTGGGAGGTAGGTAGGTAAGGAGGCAATTACCTATTGGATTATTCAGACAACTTGTAAAGAAACACTGATATTTGCTAAAATTGTTTCATTTTATTCATTCATTTTTTGAATTAGTAGGATTAATAGGAGTGAATAAATAGGGTTTCCTTTTTTTGTGTGTGCGTGGAAAGAATTACGGCATTTTACAGCTATCATGGTGGGTTCAGGGGTCGCTATAGCTCCTATAGGATTATAGATAATATAGATTCATATTATGAAGCTCCTGCTAATGGGGAAAATGTCGTGCACGAAGTGTTCAAAAATAATTTTTGGCAGTGTACGCATAAATATGAGGAGTTTTCTATCTTAAACATTTTCAATATTTTTTTTTGCTGTTAAAAAATTTTTAACAGTATTTTTTATTTTTATATTTTATTTAAACAGTATTAAAAAATGTTTACCAGTATAAATAAACTGTATTTAATACAGTTTATTTATATAACATAGGTATTAGGTAGGTACCTGCCAATAATATTTTCATGAAGTTGATAGGTATACCTACTATATTAACTTCATGAAAATACCAAAAACCTTTATTATTATTAAAGATTTATATACATGTAAAATAATAATTATATTACAAACTCAACTTTATTTAGAACACAACAATCAAATGAATCGATAGGTAGGTACAACTATTATTTTACTTCCTAGGTACCTACTTAGCTTTCGGCTACCACCTAATTACCACAAATTAAAAATTATTTTTAATAATACGTTTTTGTGGTAATTTGTTTAATTTAACTTTTAAATACGGCGTTCGAGTATTTCATTCGAAATTAACCAAAGTAGTGGTGCGATAACAAATTCGTGAGTCATAATTGCATCGATTTGCCCCGTAAAGTTCCACTTTTCAGCCGGGAGCTTCCCGTATTTGCTAAACCAGAGAAGAATCCCGATTCCGTGTCACTTCACCTACACCGCTTCGCCTACACACTTTTTCAACTAAGTGCAATTGTCCTACGGTAATTTAACGTACTGGGAAGTTCACATAACGCAACGTGGTCTACCCTACAACCAATTCACCCACGCAACACTTTTGCCTCCGACAGTGCAGGTTGAAGGATGGAATGGCTGTCACTGTCGAGTATTTGGCGATTATTTTTGATTAAACTACGTTTTATAATGATTGGACAGGTCTGAAACCCTTTTTGAACGATTCTACGTCCAAAAGTAGGTACTTCAAAAATGACACTCCTCTTGCCTACCCGGAACTTTTTTGGGAATACTTCCATGAGCGCCTCTCCTTGAGGCCAGCACACTCCCCTGAATTGGCTCCCTGCGTTTTTTTAAATTTTTTATTTTATTTTTTAATGGGAATATCTCAAATACATTGGCTCAAAACCACTTGAAACAAAATTTTAAAATGAGTACTATACGATAAAAAATAATTTAATCCACAGGTGATGTACGTTTTCTTTTATAGACCTTTCAAATCAGCAAGTTTTAAGGTAAGATAAAGCGACTTTGTGCCACATCGCTGTGTTTTAATATAGACGTTTGACGAAATGTAGGTGAACCCCTTACCCCTTATTCGTACGCAAAGTGGCTAAGTGCCTAGTGGGCTAAATTTCTTGCAGGGAAACTGTCTTGTAGGCAAAGTGGTGTGGGTAAAACGGTATGTGGATGAAATGACACGTAGTTGAAACGCTGTAGTGACCGTAAACCAGAATCCCAACTCTTGAAACGTCTGATAATTTGAATTTCACCTATCATCTCTCGCCACTTTTGTTGGTGTATGGAGGACCGGACCGTAACGCGCAGGATTTCAAGTTCAATTATACCCCAATCAAAAGTGAAAATGTAGATTTAAATTGCAACATTCATGAGTAATGCAGGAAGATTATTTATTATAATGATAAGAAAAGATTTGAATTACTCGAGCGAATTTAATCATTCTCTACTTAGCTACATCCCATTACCAATAACACTTGTTTGTTGTTTACAAAAAATAATATAAAATAGTCAAATAAAAATAAATAAAAAATAAAAAAACTAAAAAAAGCACTTATTTGGAAGGGTATCTGAGTGGTATATGTAGGGTTTTCAAGTGCACTGAGCGCGATTCTAAAGCTCGTTTTATCTGCTCTTCAGGTTTTCGAAGTATCATACTATTAACAAAAAGGTACCGAAAATTTAAAAGTTTACAAATGTATTTCAAAAGGGGAAAAAAGTCTGGAACAACTCTTAAGTAAATCTCTTTCAATAAGAGTGCTGAAGATCTGCGATTGGTTGCATTCAACAAAACTATCCATGATCGATCAGAGAATAAAAACCAAAACGGTTTAGATTTCAGCACGCTTACCACATCCTATGTGTACTTTCAGATCCCAACCACAAAGCACCTACTCCATGTTGGTAATTAAATTGGTTCAAGTTTATGTATTACTTGCTCTAAAATCTGATGAGAAATCGCCTGGAACCAGCTCTAGAGACATCTTGAGATTTCAGACTGGCGTGCGCATGGGTCGTAGGGACATTGCACCCCACATTTGTCAACAACTAACCGTCTGGAAGACCAACTGGTTTTGTCCACCTGAGACCTGCTGCTCGTTTCCCCCTCAGATCTTCACGGATTCTTTTTTTTTTCCTTTTTTTTGCATTACGCACCTCTCAATCTATTGGGAAGTACTTTCGCACGAAGGGGAGCATTTTTTCTTCCTGCTGAACCAGTCGTGAGGCCACTGTTCCAATTGTAGTCTCCGACTGATTTTCTGCCACCCTCGCACTCCCACGCTGAGAAATCTTTTTTCTTCGAACTTGGCAAGCAACTATTTACTTTTAGTATAGGAACTCCTTTGAAAGTAATTTTTTACTGGGAAGTCATTGTAAAACTCACTGACTTCTAAAAAAATGGTGAAGGCCGTTATCAGTCCAAACGAAACCCGCTAACCAACCGTGGGTCACTATAATGAGGGTTGAAAGTTGTTGAAGTTCGGTCAAATTCGGTCTACAACTTTTCATCCACATTCATTGAAACGGTCAACATCATCATCAACTATAATAATTATATTATTATGACGGCCAAAATTTGGTCGCTCTTCTTGAATGTGGCGCGAGTGTCAGTATTTTCCCATAAAATGTACTCTCCGAATAGCAAAACTTAAAATCAATTTTTTTTAAACGACCTAAGAGGTGCAAAAAATGACAACATCCCCATCTTAGGATTAACAGCAGTAGTTTTAATTTCTTAACTCAAACTTGGAATTCAAACACACATTTTTTATAAACAGAAAAGGCTCAAATTCTAATAGGTTCTCACTTTATGATAGCCCACAGATTGCAACTTAAATTTCCAGTCGAAATCATTGGACTTCCCACATAACAAGGGAACCATTACATTCCAAGTAGAAGAACAACTCGACCATTTTACTCAAAAGGTTACAATGGCCGGCCTAGAGGCGAAAATTCGGAAACTAGTTTACCCATTCACATGGAACGAAAAAGGAACCTACACGCAGGATCAACAAATGGCAAACCAATATACTCTTATAATTTGATTAAAAACTTTATTCACCAAATTTTAAAACATCCTCAACCGATTGGAATCAGCGAAAAAATTTGTAAAATCACAAAACACACAGTAAATTGGAGAATTTTATTCTCCAAGACAATTTTATAATTGGCCCAACAGAAAATTGTTCATTATTCATCGTGCAAGGCTTCGCATCAAATTACTGATTACGCACTTAGATTCCAATTGAATAACTTCCGTTGTTACAATGGTGCTAAGTGCCAAAATCGTGAAAAACGAGATTTTTATTGCATTAAATGCACTAAATAATAAACCAAAATTTTTGGTTTATTATTCTTGGAATAATACACCTATGTTTTCGCGGCGGGGGTCGACGACTCCGGTCAGCCTCAAAATTTGACATAATCCGTTTCAAAAGGTCTAGATTCCAAAACCGAAATGTCCGTCCGCCGTACGCCGACCCGTAAGTACGCCGCCGTTTTGGCTAGTAGGAATTTTTTAAAAATCTGACATTTAGACAAAATACTTGGTTTACCATCTAGTTGTGCCCACAAGGTTTTCAGCCCGATCGCCCTAACCCGTGGGGCGCTATTGGGCTAAAATGGGGCTACAGAAGGGGGTTTTTGAAGGCTTTTGGCTATGGGATCGAGTCAGATGTCGTTTTCGAAGTATTTTTGGACGTAGAATCCATTTTTTGGGGTCCTGCAACGATCCGATTTCACTGTTGCGATCTATAGGGCTTTCATGGGGCTACAAATGAGATTTTTGATAGATCCCAGGAATATTTAATATTTTTCAAGTAAAAAATAAACAAAAAAATGTTGAAAAAACTTTCTTTGAAAAAAATAAAATAATTTTTTTTTTAAATATGAAAATTTATAAATTTTTTTTATTTTTTTCATTGACACAGGAATACATTTTTGCACAAGACTTGTGTACTTAGTAACCTATATCAAAGAATAATAAACCCTTGTGTAAAATTTGCAGCGTTTCTTCTAAAACCCAATGACTTGTCCTAGGCTAGGTACCAATTGGTAGCAATTTGGTACACTTAAGTGCCTATTTCATGTGCAAAGGTTTGAAATATCGGTGGGTTTCCCCATAAACCACTTGGGCCCTTGGGAAATACTGTATTTTTTTTATACCTGTAACAGGTGGCACTTAGGGGTCGCAATCCCGCAAAGCGGGATCCCGCAGTGTTTTTGCAATCTTGCAAATGCGGGATTCTCAACGCGGGATCCCGCGGGATACAGCAGGATTTATTTTGTTTAAAAAAGCTGCTTTTTCTGTCTTGTGAATCACATTCTCATTGCCTGTGATTCATATAAGTCCTCCTCATCCCTGTACCCTTTACCGTGGGGATCTATAGGGCTTTCATGGGGCTGCAAATGGGATTTTGAAGGAGTAATTTTGGATGCCTAATCCACATGTGGTCCCACATGTGTCCAAACAGTGTAGGATTTTTTTTCTTTTATTTTTTTTTGTTTTCAAAAATATTTTCTTATCGACACAGAATAAACCTGGTGTAAAATGTGCAGCGTTTTTTAATGGACTCTTCTTCCGTCTTTTCGTTCTGAAAATTCCAAGTTCATCGATGCGGTTCCAAAATCTTGATGTCTTTCCAACAGCTAGTCCCGCGAAACTCAAGTTGGTTTGAACGCTCGTCACCCCCGAGATTTTCCCGGTCCTGACTTTGATGCTGGAAATTAATTACGAAACTTGAACTAAACCTTAAGCCGTCAACTTTTCCTGACGATGATGAATGAGGCTTACTTTGGGGAGAGTTAAATTTATTAGTAATTGCAGTTGGCCCCTCCTCTCTCTTATAAATTGACTGACGTGAAAAAAGAGATAATTAATATTGAAGGCTGCACATGGCGTCTCCCTTGCCTCCCCCAACCTGTCTTTCCCGGATTTGCGTCGAAAATCCCCAATAAAAAAACGTTCCCGAAGGAGACGAAGAGGGAGTAGATAATGCCGATCAGAGTAATTTGTATCTGATCATGCGTGAAACTATAATCCAATCGTTTTTCCGTTGTCTTATTCTATCGCTCTTCAAGCTTAATGTGGACCGATATATCAAACGATTCAGGCTCCCCTCAGGCTCTGACCGTTGTGCCGTAGATATTATCGATATTGAATAAAGTGCGTAATAGATATTGAATTGTTGGGTTTGATGGAAATGGGAAGCATTCGAACTGACTGTAGCTGGCCTGAAGTGGCATGACGCGTCATGGTGGTCGAATGAAGTGAGGGTTGTTGGTTGTTCACCTCAACGAGAAACGAAATAACACGAGCAACGGTGCTTCTGCGCGGAGTTCGGTCTTTGATAAACGGGAAAAGAACGCCCGATCGGCCCTGAAGCCATAATTTTTCCAGAGAAACAGCTCCGGCTCGGAGATAAGAGGAACGATGGGGGTCGAGATCGACAATGTGCGCGTCTCACGTGTTGAGCCCCCCAGCGGCCAGGCGTTACTTGTTGGTCAGCCGTAGATCAACCGGAGCCCTCTGGGAGGCGATTTACGCTTGCGGTTCCCTTTCTCCTGATAGAGTGCCGGTTCTTTCCATCTTCCGATCTCTAAATTACTCCCTCTGAGGTGCAATCGCTAGGCAAAACCTCAGGGAATCTACACGTTCATCGGTCACCCCTGTAGGGCTACAGACAGTGTGAAAAAGTAATCTCATTCTAAACGGCTGAAAAATTATTCCTTTCTACATACCTACCTATAACGAACAAATCAGTGCTTACTACAATGAAAATAAGCTGCAAAGTTAACACGACGTGTTATTATCAGTCCCACGTCGTGGGATTATCATTGTTTAGGAAAAATTGTAATGAAGTTTAATTCGACCAGGCCAATAAAAAGTTATTTAAACAAATGTTATACCAGGGTTTATTATTTCTGGTATAAATAACCTATTGTGGAAAACTTAATTTTGTCAATAAAAAATTAGGTATGTATATAAAATTGAAAATTTACAAAAAGAAACTTTATTCCTGTACACTAACTTGGACGGATGTAGGGGCCCCGAAATGGGCTATGCTTCCAAAATTACTTGGAAAATGATACCTACTCGACCTACGGACATCCTTCAAAAGCCCAGCTTGTAGACCCATGTAAGCTCCATAGATCCCCTCCGGGTAATATGGATAAACAATCCTGCTCCTGGCTTTTTTTGTCCACAACTAGTAGCACATTTTAAGTATTTTATTTTATTTATAGCCTTGTTCCAACGACGTTCCGATGTTATTCCAAAGTCGACGCTTGTACTATTTATAAAGACAAGTCAACCTAGGGTTGTCATGTCGATTTTCGCAAATAAAGGCACAGAGCATAGAAAGAGTAGAGCGGTAATAACTAACATCATGCCAGCGGTTTCATAATAATTATGAAACCGCTGGCATGATGTTAGTATTATAGAAATGAATATATTATATAATTATTATAGAAATGAAATTTTTTGGTGTGATATTCAAATGTATTTTTAAAGATGAATTTTTATTTCATTAAGTGAAATTTTTAATTGTAATTCGATCTATTTTTTACAAATCGGATGGTTCTGTGGCCCCCAAAAATAAATTCAATGGCCAAAATTACTCCGAAAATGACTTAATTCGACCCCATTGTCGAAAACAATCAAAAACTCTCCCCTCTTAGCCAACAGAGCCCCATCGGTGTGGTCAGATAGCCCCAGATAACCCCCATAAACGGATTCTAAATCCAAAATTACCTTTATTTGCAAGGAACCAACGCAGCCCCAGGTATTCACAGTGAGATAAAATGGATCTGAGACCCCCATACATAGATTGTCCATAAAATACCTCGAAAACGACACCTCACTTGATCCCCTACCCTAAAACCTTCAAAGGCCCCTACCGTAGCCTCTTTCTTGCCCCACAAAGCCGTGTTTGAGCAGTCAATTTGAAAACCTTGCGGGCACAAATAAAAGGAGAGCCGAGTACCTATTTTGTTAAAATTGCAAATATTGAAGTCGATCAAAATTTTTGACTACTGTCGCAAAAAGGTTGATGATTCTGAAAATAATAAACCAACATTTATTTGCTGCTTTGTTTTATTCCTGCGAAAAGTAATTTATTAATTGAAGACCACAGGGGAAGAACGGGCTAACGTCGTTTTTTTTTTTAAGGTCGAAAGATGGCCCGTTCTTACCCTGAAGCGCTCTCTGAGGCCCGTTTTTCCCCTGTATACGTTTTTTCAAACGCGATTTTCGGCCGTTTGGTCTCGTTTTTCCCCTGAACTAATGGTTCCATCGAATTCGCCATCCCAAAATCTATGAGAAACCGTCGCTAACTCATTTCACCAAAAACATCGAGTTAGCCCGTTCTTTCCCTGTGGTCTTCAATTTATTTATAAATTTATTATTTTTATTAATTGCATTTATATTTATAAATTTATTAATTTATTCCTGTGAAAATTAATTTGTGTCAATGAAAAAAATGTTGGAAAACAACTTTTTTTTTTTTTAGAAAAATTGTTTTCAAAAAAAAATTTTTATTTTTACTAGGAAAATATTTGACCTCCTGGGATCCTTCAAAAATCCCATTTGAGGCCCCATGAGAGCTCTATAGCTAAATCGGATCGTTCCGGGACCCCCAAAAATGGATTCTACGTCCAAAAATACTTCGAAAATGACACCTAACTCGATCCCATAGCCAAAAGTCTTCAAAAAACCCTCCCGTAGCCCCATTTTACCCCCATATTGCCCCACGGGTTTGGGTGATCGGGCTGAAAACCTTGGGGGCACAACTAGATGGTAAACCAAGTATTTTGTCAAAATTTCAAATTTAAAAAAACATTCAGGAATAGGACTACTGCTCATAACGGCCCGGACGGCATACGGCATAATATGCCGTATTATGGCGGATGGACATAATATGCCATATTATGGCGGACGGACATTTCGATTTTGGAATCTAGACCTCTTGGAACGGATAATGTCAACTTTTGAGGCTCATCGGAGTCGTCGACCTCCGTCGCGATTACAAAGGTGTATCATTCCAAGAATTATAAACCAAAAGTAGCTGACTCGGTAGGGTGGACTATGTAGGTAGCTTTTTTCGAATCTTCCCTTTAAAGCACAAAAGGGTAAATTGTAAAGCGAACGAAAAACTACTAACGTTGCCTACTGTAGTAACGTTAAAATGTTTCAGTAACGATTATGTCGGATGTCCCTCACTCCTGAGAACAGCATTAGGTTAAAGGGGTTGATTCGTCACTCACTACCAACCCACTACCTCGGGTCAAAATATGAACCAGGAAATACGGGAAAAAATTTTACGACGAGAATTTCCAGATGTCCAACGACTGGCAATTTGAAAAAAAAATGAAAGCTCAACTTTGGACAATAATCCCAAAATTATCATAGTACGTAGGCTATTTTTGAAAAAAGTGGTGTCTTCGTGAATTCATACAAAACAAAAACAAAAACGAAAAAAATATCATAAAAATCTATCCAGATAATAAATGCATGTAAGTAAAAACGTGAGAGAAGTGCTCTTAAGGTGTCCAACGACTGGGTGTTTTACCCTACGATTTTTGAAAAAAAAAAAAAAAAAAAAAAAAAACATTTTGAAAGCGACCGAATCGAGCGTTTTTCGATTTTTTTTTTTTTTTTTTTTCATTAGCTAATAAGTATTTCAATCTATGTAATTGGTGAAATGTTAAAACTGAACTATTTCATTATTACCTTGGTTTCTGATTACCGTGGGTGGATTGTGATTACAATGGTATACGAAATTAAATTAAAAATTTTCTGGGTGGATAGTGTAGTTTGATCTCAACTGAGGATTTTAACGTTATCTCCAGCTGTCAGTCTCCCTGATTTTTTTTTTTTTTTTTTTTTCAAAATTTTCTTCCAACTTGATGATCCGGTCATTTTCAACCTTCGAAATTTGCCCTTTTGTTGAGAATCACCCTAGTACCGACCCTATAATTTTTTTAAATTAGAATTTTGTATCTATTTGTTGTAGGTAAGCCCATGTGCATTCCACGGTCACTGCAACTACAACACAACAAGTAGTTCACTTCGGGGGGAGCTTGATGATAGAAACAAAAATCATCTTACCTTCAAGTCGCTCGACAGAGAAATAGTAGAGAAATAGTAAGAGACAGAAAAAAACCGCCAATGAAGTATTTTATCCAAATCAGACCTAGAAAGTATTACTGGCTCATAGCTTGAATGCATTCAGCCAAAAAGAAAACCACTTAATTTCTTTTACCCTAACACTACCAGAACAAGGAGTAAAAAAAAAAAAAAAAATACAAGAACACACGCACACTATTTGGCGTACTTTCCAGTTTGCATCGCTCCATGCACCTTGTATTAACAAGTAAGCAAAAAATCGTCCCCCTCTTATGTAAGTGACACCACCAAAACAGCGCTTTAAGACTGCCAAAAAAGTCCCTGTCTCGAGATAGGGTGAAGATTTCGATTTTTTTGTCATCTCCCTCCTCGTGAAATCAAACGTCCAACCCCTTCACGGAGGGAATGCCAGGGAAACCTGGTTCCTTATGCGGGGGTGGGAACCTCCTTTCTGAGGGGTGCTCGCTATATAAGCTGTTAATAATTAACATTTGAGAGACTTTGAGAACAGCGCAAAAAAAGTTTTTTTGCGTGGAACTGGTTTAATCCATGATTTTGCTTTCCTCCCACGCTACTCCTCCTTCATCGGTTATGCTCACCAGACATGTGCATCAGCCAAAAAACTCGGGGATCTCAGTGAATGTGAACCTGTTCCTATGAGAAACATTCCAAATGCGTTTCACTTGATCGAACCCCTTCTCAATTACTGGAAGTCTTGAAATGAAAGCCGTTGGACTGACTGTTGGGGCTGCTTTTTTGTTTAAAGTAGAGGAAGAAAAAGTGTTGAAAAGACCAGGCTCTTCTTCGAAAATACTAACCGTTAGCTTTATTCGAGCTCACTTTCCGGCGTATTTTATCGTTGAAACTCTCATTAATCGTCAATTATATTGAAAAAAAGTTTTAACAAAACAGGAAATTCATACCTGGGTAAAACATACTTACAAAATTTAATGACCTTGAGTTTTGACCTACCTACGTCTTCAAAAGTTTCTCCACTTGATCAATTCCCCTAAAACTTTCCGGAACGGCGGTGTTTTCGAGCATAATATATTATATTGAGCCTATAACAGATGTTTTTCGAGCATATTAAATATGCTCAAATCAACAAATTTTGTTGAATTTATCGTGCATGTCAATCCGAGCCCTAATTAGGCCCTAATGGGCCATTCTCCCAGAAAGCGACATTTTCAAATCTCAATGTTGAAAAAAATAAAAATGCTCCAAACTGTTTGAAAAAAAAAGTTACATTCTGGTAACCATCACTAATGATTATTCATGCCTATCCAATCACAAATACTACTTATTTTGAATAAAAATAAATAAAAATAAAAATGAAAACGTCCGGACGGAGGATGACGCAGTGACGATTTTGTCTTCTGTTTTCATCTATGTATGTTTAAATTTAAACTGAATAAACGCATTAGTGATTGGCAACACTAATAATTTATTGAAAGGATAGATTAGATCAGAGATGAGGTAGGTAGGTTTACATGCATACATGCATTTCATGAGTCAATATTGACTTCATTTTGTCTTATTTTCACGAATTGCGTTTTGAAATACAGAATGATGACTGTTCAAATTTTTTTTTTTTTTTTTTTTTGCGTTCTGAGTAGCAGAGAATTTTACAACTGAATAAAATGTCGATCTTAATAATTATTACAGTGAAACCCCTCTTAGTGGACACCCCTCTGAATGGACAGTTTGACCAAGGTCCCGGCGTAGAGATAGGGGATTCAACGTGTTTGAACCCCTGTATAGTGGACACCCTCTACAGTGGACGTGGACACTAAAATGGTCTTTCTGAACCCCTCGAACTGGACAAAACTAGATGGTAAACCGAGTATTTGTCAAAATTTCAGATTTAAAATACGGCCCGGACGGCGGACGGACATTTCGGTTTTGGAATCTAGACATCGCATCCTTGCGACGAAAGTGTCACAACTCAGAAAACTGCGTTTTTTCTTTTTTATATGAATAGCTTAAAAAAAAAAAAAAAAAAAAAAAAAAAAAACGAGCTCTATCGACTCAAAGAAACAGTTCTAACTTGAGGGACTCAAGTGAACAGTAGAGAGCAGTTAAATCGGTTTCGAAGATCAACCCCCTCCCTCAGAGGAGTGGAACGAAACGCTCGATAAAGTGAATTGGTTTCAGGAACTGATTTAAGGTGATCAATAAAGATCAATAAAGAGGATTGAGTTACCTATATACATACATACCTAGGTACAATTTTTTTTTAAACAAAAGTGAGTTTTTCAAGTGTTTGCCACTGAAAAACCCCGCTATAGTGGACACCTATCAAGTGTCCATTATAGAGGGGCACCCCTCTAAGATGGACACTAGGGTGGGTCGAAAAAAAATTTTTTTTTTGCACCGCTTTGAGATAGTCTCTACTGGAGTTCTCAAAGTGTAAGAAAGTCACTCTACAAATTTCGGTGCATAAAACGCAAATTAAGTGCCGCCCCAAGCTGTTACAGTAAAATTTATAGTGTTTTTTCTGCATTATATCGCAATTTCTCGGTTTTTAATAGACCCTTTCGTTTTCAATGAATAGGTAAATTGAAGAAGTCCGATATAAAACTCCGTCCGTATAAAACTGTTATTTTATGCATTGCGACGATCTTATGCATCTATTGCGATTGACCATTATTTTGCAATAGTAAATGGTAGAAAATGACGAATTAATATCGGACTTCTTCAATTTATTCATTGAAAACGAAAGGGTCTATTAAAAACCGAGAAATTGCGATATAATGCAGAAAAAACACTATAAATTTTACTGTAACAGCTTGGGGCGGCACTTAATTTGCGTTTTATGCACCGAAATTTGTAGAGTGACTTTCTTTCACTTTGAGAACTCCAGTGGAGACTATCTCGAAGCGGTGCAAAAAAAAATTTTTTTTCGACCCACCCTAATGGACACCCCTCTACAGTGGACATCTGTGTTGGTTCCATCACTGTCCATTATAGAGGGTTTTTTTTTTTTTTTTTTTTTTTTTTGCGTTCTGAGTAGCAGAGAATTTTACAACTGAATAAAATGTCGATCGTAATAATTATTATGTATTGTCTTTTCCGTCGTCCTCCGTTAGGTACATTGCGTCATTCTCCGTCCTTCAATGAAACAAGGGTGGACAGAGAATGATGGAGAATTTTGGACGGAGAATGACGGGAACAAATGGATTTTCCTGTTTATCTTTACATAACTTTAACAAATTCTCAACTAATTGGAGTGAAATTGAAACTATTCTATGAGCTCTAGCACACCAAACCGAAGAAAAAAATTATTTTCAAACAGTGACCATGAAATCACTGAAGGGAGGATGACGGATGTTGATTGGACAGCCACGTCCAGGACGAGACAATTTGACGCTGAGACTTTGAAAGGAGAAACGAACTGTCGGCGGGTGTTCTAGACAGCTGAGATGCGCGGGAATCGAATGGCGGGAGAAAATAAGTGGGAAAAACCTTCTGTGTCAGTCAAAATTCAAGAAACATCTTGGACGAGCTGATACGCAACAGGTCCGGACAAATATATTCTCCTCTAGATTTTCAAAGTAAATTAACTTAAAATTATGAGAACCTCTGAGGGAGAATCTCCAGATGTTGACCAAGGTGCTGAGGGGGCACGAATTTTCGTTTAACCCGCGAAAACCTCTTTTTCAAGACATCAAAGTTGGGAAGGTCGAACCTGGACACGGACGGAGAATGACGAATTGACTATTCAAACTTTTTTTTTTTTTTTTTTTTTTTTCAATTGAATGAACTCATTAATCGGAAAAATGAGAAAAGCGGTGCTAGATAAAGTCAAATACAATAATTAAAAAAAAAAATCCACTCAAAAAATTATGATGGAGCTTGGAAAACGCTCCGGACATCAAAATATCGCTTTCTGGGCGAATGGTCCTATTGATGATAAATGTACGAGTGGATCGTATACATCTGGTAGTTCTACCAAGTATAGTAGGTACTCTTCGTGAAGTTGAGCAATAATTGCGATTGGCAATTATTGCTCAACTTCGTGGGGCAGTGTGGTTTTTACGGGTTAAAAAGTTTTCTGAAGGGCTTATCCGATTAAGGTTTTCTTGTCAGACGTAGAATCAATTTATGTGGGTCACATACTGACCATACTTATCGCTGGTAAACATTATATTATATTATGTTTCTGGTTGAACCAGTTTTCCAGTGTTTTTAAAACTTATTGGAACTCACTCCAAGCGGCTTAATTTTGCTATTTGAGTGGGTTATAGCTTTACGGAGTTTCAATTATTGAAAGTGGCGTCCATCACTGTTAATTATTAACTTTATGCCAGTTTTGGTTTATCCGTTTTTGAATAATCACATTATCATTTTAATTTAAAACTTGAATTTTCCTAAAAATTCTTCCTTGGTTCAAAAGTAAATTTTTCGTAAGTACTATAGTTATTTTTTAATAGGTAATACATTTGGTGAAGTTGAAGCTGCACTTCAACTTATTAAATATGTTTATTTCCTATAGGTATACCAATAAAAAAATAACTACAATACGAAACATTTACTTTAATTTACCTTCAAGTTATTAAACAAATTTTATTGAAAAATCATACACTGTTACGATGCGTCCGTAACAATAGGCAGCTCCGATAGGACATTACGAGAGCAAAGTCCCGTCCACCTTACGGGCTCCTCTCCCCCTTGACCCGTCCGTTGACATTACGAGTTAGTTCGCCTCCGATCGTCACATAGGCACGTTATTTTGTTGATCTGCCCAGCAGGATTTCAAATTTACGTACTCCACGTGTCGAAGCTAAGAGAAAATTGCTGCACATGCAGGATTAAGAATAGAAAACCCACTTTCAAGGGTTTACCAAAAAGTGCTACCCTGATTTTGTGGAAAACATTGCTGAGGAAACCTATCCCGAAGCATCACATTCACAGTTACTAATCAAGAAAATTGTATTTTCTGCCCAAACGGAAAATCCTCGAATATAGACACCATCTACTCGATCCACTGATAACTGTCAAAACCCCAGGAAGGTGGAGCTTCAGCCCAACTCATTTTCTTCGTGGGAATCTCTCATCGAAAACGTCCCACTGGAAACCCTGCCCAGCGTCGTCATCCGATCTACGAAGCCATCACAAAAATAAGTTATAGACTAAGGCTAGACTTAAACTAGAAAATAAAAATAGGAATAAAAACTAGGCTAGGGCCAAGTAAATCGGTGATCACCGTAGGGTATTATTATTTTTTTTAACCAATTTGTACGAGGAGTTCGTAAGGCCTGATTAGAGGAAAGGCGCATGTTTCTTTTTTTTGCTCGCATACCCGAGCCACGCCACTGGAACAAAATTATTTCTTTTTGAAACTCCGAAAAATAAAAGAAAGATCGTACAGAAAACTTGTTTCGCCAACAGTTCTGTGAAGCTACCCAGACACTCCACATATAGCCGTCGACGATAAAAACTCAGGTGAGATTTCAAGGTGAATACGGCCAAAGAAACAGGGTAGGCTACCATCAGGATTTGTTCGTTTTGACTGAGGTAAGACCACCCTCCCTGGCTCATACAATATGAGGTAAGATATAATATACGAGCTGTAGGTACTATATTGTAGTAGAGCTTCGAATGTTTTTAATGAGCTGTCGAGAAAACTGGCTTGTATCGGCTTGACGTAATGATTTGTTACGGAGATTTTAAAAAATTCGATTTTGTAGCCTGTGCTTTGTGAGGGGTGTAATCAAGCAATAAAAAACGAATCTCCCACGCAAGGGCTCTCCACTTAGTCGTGAACAGGTGAGCTCGGCGAAAAGGAAGGAGGGATAAGCTTCTATTGAGAAGAGGAAGGGGAAGAAACAGTTTTTTTCCACCGATCTTGGCCGGCTCCGAGGGGTCTTTTTCAAAAGGGTTGAGGATCTTTTTGCAATTTTTTTTTCTTTGCATGAGAGGAGAAGGGAGGAATCCGTTAAGACGTGGGAAGAGCACATCGCTATCAGTGTCTACTTCGACTTCATCGTGACATGGATGTGATCAGATCCAATAGTTAATTGTGATTCGTGATGTATTGATTTTCACTTCGTCCCAGTCGTAAAATCCGCGTCAACAATTTTTTTATAGGGGGCAGGTTGCGATTAAAAAAAAAATTATGGGGAAAGATTTGGTTGTACCTACCTACATTTAATGTAGGCGTGGATTGTGAGTAGGTTGTGCTCGAATGTTGCCATTAGCGTCGATGGACTACCTCCCCTGCTCTCTTATTATCACCACCCTGTAGTCATTGTATTGGTATCGGCAAGAAAATGTTCAATCATTACGAAACAAACGAATATGGTTTAATATTCTTGGGAATAAATAATACACTCGCGACCGAGGTCGACAATTTTGATCGGCCTCAAAATTTGCCATTCGTTTCCACAACCGAAAAATGAAATGCCCGTCCGCCGTTTTGGACAGTAGCATTTTTTTAAAAATCAATTCAATAAATTTTTATTTGCTATTGCTGGTAACACTGACCTTTACAACAAATCATATATGTTACAAACTGGAAAAGGATTAAAATTAAAACTTAAAACAACTCTCCGTATAAAATCAAACGGGCATATTGCATCGTAAAATATCGATTGCCTAAGTATTAGAGTTTACAGAATTTTTTTTAAATCTGAAATTTGTACAAAATACTCGGTTCGCATATTGTTTGAAGGGTTTTAGATATGGGTCGGGTGAGTTGTCGTTTTCGAGGTATTTTTTGACATTGAGTTCATTTTTTGGATTCCCTCACTTGTCCAAACACGCGGGAATACTGTTATTTTTCTTTTTTTAATTTAATTTTTATTTTTATTCTATTTCAATTTTCAAATTTTCTTAAAACAATTTTTATTGACGTAGAATTAATTTTTGCACGATTTGTACCGAAGAATAATTAACCCTTGTGTAAAATTTGCAGCGTTTTTGAGTTATAAACCGACTTGTTATGCCCAGTAACGACGGTGCTGTCTTCTTCAGGAACATATCTCTTCTTCTTTCAGCCTTTGTGGTTGACGAGGTATGACTCATTTGAATAAGAAGTAGGAATGATAAAATTTGTCATAAAACCTCGATTTAATCCTGTGCCTGGAAACTCAGACTTGTCTGTACAGGCACTACTATACTGAATGAGAACAGGTTTGTTCCAGGTCTGACTGCGTCTGTCGACAGAAGTTGGACAGCTGTCGACAGAACCCGACCGCACGTACTCGAGTTGTCGGTTTCCGTCCAACCTACGCTCGACCTGGAACAGCAGTTTCTACACTGCGCATGTCTCCGGCGATTTCTGTTAACATTCCGTCAAACCTGGAACAAACCTAACATACGGCGTAATTGAATCTATACGCATCTAGCGAAGTAGGTAGCCTGATTTTGCTTCCTTCCAACATACTTGCTTCTTCTTTTCAATTCAATGGGATGGCCTTTGGTCGAGCGAGAGCGATTTTCATTAGGATTCATTAGAGGGCTCCGTGATGGAATTGAAGATAACCGTCTAGATCGGCCGGTTGGAGTGGTAGTATGTATCTGTGAGCGAGGAGTGGGGGGGGGGCTATACCTGCGTGCCCCCATCGAGTATTGAGGGCGGTAAAATGGTGGTATTGTTGAGGGAGGAAATTGTGGACTGGGAAAGGGTGGAAATGAGGGTGGATGGATAGAATCGTGAGAGTGCTCCCGTGCAGTGCCAAAGCGCAAGGTGCGAGGGGTGGGGGGGGGGACACCTCGACAAAAGCGGGAGGCAGAAATATCGAGATTAGGAATCGAATTGACTTATCGACGCTATGCACTTAGTCCTCCCCCACACCCCTTTTCACCAGGCCATCGTTCCATCCGTGCATCCCTTCACTGCGGTTAACACAATAGCGCCATGGTGTGTGTCTCTACGTGTTGCCTGTGTCTGTGCCTATGTGTTCTTGCCCCCTCCTACCCTCACCATCCCACCATTACATTCTACATCCTGGTTTTCGCGGTTCGCTTTTATAGGCCGCCATTTGAGCAATACTTATCCAGTCCCAGGGTCTCCCATCATTCGTTTAGTTAAACTCTTTTAACCGATTGCACCGTTATATCGTGTCACTGTGGAGAATTTTCATTTTTCTTCGACCCGCGTTGGTAACCATTACCTAACCGCTTGAACAGAATCTGATGTACTTAGTGTTCAAGGAGAGAAACAATGTAGGGAGTTGTAATATCTTTGGGGTAAAGTAATTTGGCGGCTCTCTACGGTTCCGACTTATTTATATTATAATCAGTCATTATATATTATGAATAAATAGGCATATCCCATCTCATGTTGAGTATCAACAGTTTTTTATAGGTACTCAACATGTTTACATTAATTTTTTTAGATAACCATTAACACCCCACTAGAATATATCATCGTTTTTTGGTGGAGAATGTAAGGCAGTGGATTTATTATTCTCTGAACAACCAACGGAGGTTTACAATCGGCCTCAAAATCTGTTCTTTTGTATTTCATGATGCGCAGATTTGAAAAATGCTCTATGCGTCGGCCGCTGTTCACGTTATTTCTGCGAGTTAGATTTTTTTTTTTTTTTTTTTTTTTTTACGTGTTAAATGTGTTGGAGCAAGAGGTCGAGTTAAGTATGGTTTTCGAAGTAATTTACGTTATACGCTTCTACGTCTATGGTCCTACAACCCTTCAGGTATATTGATGTCTTTTTCTTTTGCTTTTGCCTACCGATTGTCGCGGAAGCTCTTGTGTTCACTTTCAAGATCAAAAACGTTTCTGTTCTCAAAAGTGAAAAATCCTACTCGCATTTTACGTTTCAGGACCGCCTGAGCAAATTTGTTTCCGTGTCTGTCTGACCGGATTTCCTTGTTACAGTCATAACTTCCACAATTCTGATCCGATGTCATTCAAATTTTGAGGGTTCATGCGGATGCAAACTCTTGAAGTCACATATGAATGTCATAATGATCGAATTAGTGGATGCGCTATTATGAAATTCTTCAAAGTAGCACAACTGAATATGTATACGCAATTGTTGCACTCATTTGGTTCTCAGACAACCGTTTCCGACTTGTGCGCCCGATGTACTCGTCGCCTAGATGACTCGTATGTGAACGTTTTTCAAACTTCGAAAACGGTTTTTCGATACCTACAGCAGGATTGGCACCAATTTTAGCGCTTAAAATCAGGTAAAAAGTAAACCCACCAGCATTATGCGATTTATTGAAGGGAAACTTAATAAAGGAAACTCATCATAGAAGAGGTGTATACATAGTAAAGGAGCAGTTCTTCTTTTAAAAAAGTTATCTAATTAAAATTATCTTTAAAAAATTATTAATATAATATTGTAATATATTATGAATACATCAAAAACTCAGATCTTATTGAAATTAAGGGTTATTAAATTTAAAATAATTCCTTACGCTATCTATTAATCTCTGTATTAATGAGACAACCCAATTTTGTCTGGTGCATCCGTCTTGTATATCATCTATTGCATCCATTCCGAGGTGCGAGTACCAACTTCTTGTCGTATTTTTTCTTGTTATCAGGCTAATTTTAAATAGATATTTGGGATATAATTATTACTAAAGACAAACTAATGTAATGAATCAGGGTTTTGCCATGGTTCATGCCATTTATTAGGCATTACAATTCCATTTCACTATCAAACAATTTTTTACTATAAATTACTATAAATTAAATTTTTCCGCGATTTTGCTCAGTGAGGGGGGTCAAAAACTTCGATCGGCCTCAAAATTTGTCGTAATGCTGTCTGTACCTAAGTACCGTTCGCCGTCCATGCCGTTTTGAACAGTAAGTTTTTTTTTTGTTTATTATTCTTGGATTGATACACCTTTGTAATCGCGACGTAGGTCGACGGCTCCGATCGGGCTCAAAATTTGACATTATCCGTTTCAAAAGGTCTAGATTCCGAAACCGAATGGTCCGTCCGCCGTCCGGGCCGTTTTGGGCATTAGGAAAATTTTTTAAATCTGAAATTTTGACAAAATACTTTGTTTACCATCCAGTTTTGCACGCAAGGTTTTCAGCCCGATCGCTCTAACCCGTGTGGCGCTAAGGGGCTACGGGAGGGATTTTTTGAAGGCTTTTGGCTATGGGGTCGAGTTATGTGTCGTTTTCGAAGTATTATTGGATGTAGAATCCATTTTTGGGGGTCCCGGAACGATCCGATTTCACTGTGGGGATCTATAGGGCTTTAATGGGGCTACAAATGGGATTTTTGAAGGATACCAAGAGGTCAAAATTTGACCATACCTATTTAATATTTTCCGAGTAAAAAAGCAAAATTGAGAAGAAAAACATTTTCGAAAATTTTTTCATATACAGAATTTTCGCACAAGTAACCTATATCAAAGAATAACAAACCCTTGTGTAAAATTTGCAGCGTTTTTTTTTTTTTTTTTTTTTTTTTTTTTTAATCTGAAAATGTAATTATGACTGTTTTCATTTCAGGTTTGCGTGCACGGGGAGGGAAATTTTGATGGGTTTATGGTCGGGATGTCGTTCTCGGGATCGTCTAGCAAACATTTTTCACTTATGGTTTTCTTTTTTTCTCTTTTTTTTTAATTAGTCATTTTAATTGACCATGAATAATTAAATTAAATGAATAATTATTTGACTTCATTTTTAATGATTAACATTAAAATTTGCACAATTTATAGCTTTTTTCAAAAACATTCTTGATAGCTTTGGTTCCATTCTATATAAGTATCTATATAGTTATGGAATTTAGACATAAAAATCGTGTCTTCAATAAAAAATTCTCCTTCTCTTCTAATTTCAGAACCTAATCACTGAAATGCTTTTTTAAAATGGATTTTCGGATACCTACCTATGTAGTTTTATTCTTTTAAATTGGCTAGTGAGCTAGTTTACCAATATTGAAAACTGTTCCTTCCATAGTTTCCAAAACATCGTACTGAGATGAGTTGTTGACTCATCTAGAAATAGACCCTCAAAAATCTTCAAATCCTATAGGATGACTCAGACGTCTCAAAAGGAAGAAGCCTCATGACCTGTGAAAGCCTCGTGTTTCGGCGTAAAAGAAGAGCATGAGTCTGATTTCTGTTTCACTAACTGATTTTATACAACTTCGGTGGTTTCATCAACTTTTTCAATTTACAATTTCATTAAACATGAAGGATTTTATGACAACATGAATTTTATTACCAAAAGAGATCCCAATTTTGGATGAAAAAATCGTTTCACAAAGAAGAGGCCTCAGTCCAAGACTTTTGAAGAAAAAAAAAGTACCTCATTGTTTGCCTTAGCTAAAAACTGGATATAAACTGCATACCAACACGTTGTAATAATTTATTACCATCCCAACCACATGCTTCAAAAACCATCGACTTTAGGTAGTTTTATTTCGATTTCCCAAAAATACTTGAAAAAAATTAAATATTTGAGGTTAGGATAATATCCTAGCGATGCTATCGACGTGGATTGAAAAGTTGTTGAGAAAAAATTTGTTCTCAGAGAGCAAATGAGATGGGATTAAGTGCTTCAGTAAGGTGGTGGGGAGGAGGTAAATCTCAGGCAATTGCTGTCGGGTGCAATTGCAATACAAGGGAGCTGGAATAATTAGTATTTTTATGTACTTTTTGTTGGAAAGAAGGGAGGAAAAATAAAATGTTGTCGAGAGGAAGGAAAAGCGGGTGTGTGTAAGTCAGATGTGAGTAATCGCTACGAGAATAAGGGTTGGAAGAGGGTGAGTTGATGAGGGTATGGGGGTGAGCGTTAAGGGTGTTTGAGGGGTGGCGTACAGGGGGAATTACTGCCAGACCTAAGGGATGCTCCCGGGGGCGGCGGGGGTGGTGCACCTGACAAAAGTCGCCCCACTCTCGGGAGGGTTTTTCGACGAGTCGTTGTGATTCGTCGGGACCGCCGACGAGGCTCCGCCCACTTTTATCCCCCTTTTATCCCGCTCTACCGCCCCTCTCACCCTTCTTTTTCAACCTTTTGTAAACTTCTCCCCCGGTGCTCCTCGGAGTGTAAAATCCACCCATTGGTTCTTCTCGGAGGCCGAGCTTGAAATGCCCGGCAAAAAAGAGGGTTCGTTCCCGCCCAGAGGACCTCCATGATGCCAGTCCTCCCTCAACCCCCTCCCCGCCCCGATCCCATCACATAAGTTTATGCTAAACATATCTTATGGAAATCGCTCAATGAGGTGACGGGTGCACTGTTTATAACTTTGGGATGACTGGCCATGTCAAGATCAATAGGTGCAAGGTCGGTCTCGTGTCATTGCCCTACTGTATGGAACCCAAACAACAATTTCATACTACGCGCACGCTTCCCCGATGGTTCCTCGCACAACCGTCGCCCTCAAACTGTGAACTCCCATCGACCGTAATTAACCTTGAATCACCTCTAAATAATTCCCACTTCGGTTTATCACTCTCAATAGGTTTGAGTGTAAGTTGAGTGTGAGCGTGAGAGGGTGTAAGTGCGGGTGTGAGGATGCCAAGGATGTCAACAATTAACTCAAATAAACAAAAATTTGTGCGCTTGACACTTTTGAAGTCAGAATCTAAGAGATCCGGCCAGGTTACACAAGGTTATCAAGCTAGTTGTAGAGGGGGTAACTCACACTACTTACATGCTCACATTCCGAAATGTGAGCAAGTGTGAGCACCTTACATCGCCTCATACTCCCGCTTTGGGAACAGCCAAGTCGATCCTCGCCTCATGTGAGCGGTAGCTTTCCCGCAATTCGAGGTACATACAGCAATCCCGCGGGATCCTGCGGTGTTTTTCCAATCTCGCAAATGTGGGATTCTCAACGCGGGATCCCGCGGGATTCCTCTTGTTGGAAAAAAAAACAAAAAAACATTTTCTGTGGTGTGAATCACAGCCTGCACATTGTAAATCACCTCCTCATGCCTGTTGTGCTGTATGTTTGTTATTCTTGTGGTATCTACGATCCTATCAAAGATCCAGATACCTACCATCTAACCTATCTGAAGGGAAAGAGGGGGTGCTATCTCCAGTTTGCTGTGGCGTGGAGTTAGAGAGAGCATTCTCTACGGCTGGGTACCTATTTCTGCAATAGTCTCCGATTAAATTTGTGTGAGAGATACTTTTAACTGGCTGACGGCACGAGCGGTCCGGAGGTGAGTTTTCCCCGAGTGTGAGCATGAGCGGTCCCTAATAATAAATCCTCCGTTGTTTAAAATACTGTTTAATTATCTAGGAGGACTACTTTTTGTCAAATTTCTCAAAAACCCATTAATTTCCTAGTCAATGAAAAATTAATTTTAGTCCAGGCAACGAAGTATTTGGGGTAGAAAAATAGGATAAACGCCAAAATGTTGATTGACGTCTGAACGGTTGACATGAGAAAAACGTTGTACAAGTAACGGTTGAATTTTGACGGCTTTAAGCTTTGTAGGTACGTAACACACTTGGGGGATCGGACGGATGGTAATTAATATACGAGAGGAGTACCAAATTGAGATTCTTCAATAAATGCTCCATTTTGGTTTATTATTCTTGGAATAATACACCTATGTTTTCGCGACGCGGGTCGACGACTACTATCGGCCTCAAAATTTGACATTATGTTTCAAGAGGTCTACATTCAAAATCCGAAATGTCCGTCCGCCGTACGCCGTCCGCCGTCCGCCGTCCGGGCCGTTTTGGCCAGTAGGAATTTTTTAAAAAATCTGAAATTTTGGCAAAATACTTGGTTTACCATCTAGTTGTGCCCGCAAGGTTTTCAGTCCGATCGCCCAAACCCGTGGGGCGCTATGGGGCTATAATGGGGCTACAGAAGGGGTGTTTTGAAGGCTTTTAGCTATGGGATCGAGTTAGGTGTCGTTTTCGAAGTATTTTTGGACGTAGAATCCATTTTTGGGGGTCCCGGAACGATCCGATTTTTTTGGCGTTCTATAGGGCTTTCATGGGATTTTTGAAGGATCCCAAGAAGTTAAATATTTTTCGAGTAAAAATTAAAGAATTTTTGAAAAAACACATTTTTGAAGAAAAATTCCCCCCAAAAAATTTTTTTTGAAATATAAAAATCCAAAAAAAAAATTTTTAATTTTTTTTTATTGACAGAATTAAATGTCTGTACATGTAACCTATATCATCACAGAATAATAAACCCTTGTGTAAAATTTGCAGCGTTTTTTACATCCACGTAGTTTCAGTTCACTTCACGTTCCTGGTCTCGGGGCCGCTCATACATCTAGGCCTGCTCAGTTCGGGACCGCTCGTACATTAAAATTTAATGCATGGGAAGAAAAGCGGTCCAACCGCATTTAAGGAAACTTTTGGAAAACGTAGGTTTTGCGTATGAGCTTATGAAAAATCCAAATCAACAGAAATGTGTTTAAATTTAATTTATTCTCTACCAGAGATAGTAAAAAAACATGTGGTACACAAAAAATATCGATTATATAACAGCAACTGTTTTTACTAGATCCATGAATGTTCCATACCACAATTCCGCTTCGCGCTTCTCCAGATGTACCGTAAAGGTACAGGAAAAGTGGTTCAACTCCACGACTTGAACCACTTTTCCGCTTCGTGTTTACCTAGATGTTGAGGACAAGTGGAACAACTCATGACTTGAAGTAGTTACTACTTTTCCACTTCGCGTTTCTCCAGATGTTGAGGGAGAAGCGGTAGGTACAACTCCATGACTTGTATTTTTGAAGGACCACAGGAGGTCTAATAAGGTGTGGTTTTCCGAGTAATTTTGGACGGAAAATCCGATTTCAAGATCCCACATCTGTCCAAAAATCCCACAGAGATTTTTTTAAATTTATTATTTTTATTTTTATATTAAAATTGTTGTCTTAATGAAGGGGCCGTCGATGGAGTAGTGGTTATAATGCCGTGTTCACCCAAAGGGGTCTGGAGTTTGAGACTGTCTATATTAAGGTTTTTCTCCTTTTCCTTTCCGTTTTCACAGTTCTCGTTGAACTTCCAGACAATTATTATGTCAAATTACCTATGTCAAAACTTAGATTCTTTTGAGTAGAGTTATACATGCATGTATAACTCTACTCAAAAGAATCTAAGTTTACCATGGTAACGCAATTCAATTGCAATGATTACATTGATTTTTAAGCATTACAATAACAATATTACAACAATTATTGTTGTAATATGTATTTATATTCGTATTCAATTGTCGAACTTTACAGTACCTATTTCATTGTAACTTATTAACCATTTCATGGTACTCTTTTATAGCATTGTTTTCACTTTCGAAATGAAAAAAAAAATTCTCCAAAATCTAAATTTCCACTCACGTTTTGCGTTTCAGAGCCTCCTGAACAAATTTGGTTCCGTGTCCGTCGGTCGGTCTGTCTGTCTGTCTGTCCGCATTTCTTTGCCACACCCATAACTTCCACAATTTTGATCGGATTTCAATCAAATTTTCAGGAATTGTGTGGGTATAGCCCTTGCTGGTCCCCTATCAGTTTCATCACGATTGCATCAGTGGTACTCCCTGCGCATGCGCGAACGTAATTTTCTCGTTACAGTCACAAAATTTAATACGTTCATTTTTAACCTGGCACGAGGAAGCTCATGTGCCATTGCCTTGGCAGTGTATTTTAGTCGAGATTTGTCATCATTAGAATTATGTAGGCCTTTGGCTACGAGTTTTCACTTAAAAAAAATTCCAGGGGTGAAGACACAGCAAAAAGACCCTTAGAGATGCCTTTGTGTTCAGTCCTGAATGAAAAGCGAAAAAAACCCGAACACGGTTTCTCAAGTTATACATCCGATGAACCGTCAAGAGGGTCAGATGGGGCGTTTTTTGAGGGGACGCTTCTCGTTTGAGATCCGTTTCTTTATTGACATTCCTATAGGATGAATGAAGTGTTGCAATCTTTTGGTCGAGAGGCGATAATAGCATTTCGATGAACAGGAACGGAATGTCACAATACGGAAATGTCACATAACGGCGTCCGGTCTTCCGTCATTTTCGGATCCGATCCTTCCGGCTCACAATGAAATGCGTTAGGTACAATGCACACAATAGAAGTGATTTAACAACCTTTTTAACAGTCGTATGAAATGCTCTGAAGGGATGGTAATCCCTACGAAAGTTCCTGCGGAATTGAAGGTTTTCATTCCGTACACTCAGTTCTTCAGAGATTCAATCCTGCTGAAAAATTGCGTGGTCCTATCAACATGCAGGCTATTATGTAGTTGTAGCTTTTACTTAATATTATAAATTGATAATTTCCCGTTGTTTTCGAAATTGATTGATCCCCAACTTTTTTCCATCATCCCATTGTCAACAATATTTTACAAATTTTTGAGTCAAGTCCCCAAAATAGTACGAATTCGTAACACAAACCATGTTTCTGTTTCTGCAATTATTCCCTGATGATATGGGAATCAGTTAATGAAACGTCGGCATGTTTATCTTCTCACTTGACCTAACCTCAATAACTTACCACATAAACAGAACATAAATTTATAAATAATGGTTAATGGTTAATTCAGGTAGTACTAAATTAGGATTAAACGTAACATTGTGGCATGAACAGATATACCGTATACGGTATAAAATAAAGACGCGGCATATATATATGCCGCGTCTTTATTAGGCCTTCTTTATCAATAATTGGTAAAAATAGATAAATTATTCATGTTAGTGGTAAGTTATTATTCCTAATAATATTATAAAAAATCTGTGCGTTATAAGATACGTGAGCATGCAAGCCGTAGTTCCAAAATTCACCACTGAGCTTACCATATGACCAAACACACTTTATAATAAACTTCTCAGTTCTTACCCCTGAGCGGTCCAAGTATTGGAGATTAATTTTTCATGCTTTCACAGTTAATACTTATTTATAACGAAGCGAAATCCCGGGTTTATTCGGGAAACACCGAAGCGTTAAAGTGAAATCAGCATTTTCCAGGGCAATGGTCTCTTGTTGTTCCTTTACTTGGAAAATGGAGGGAGCTTGGAAATTCGTCCGAGGGAGGCGAGCGAAAATCCTCTTTTCAAGTCCACAAAAGAGGGTGTAATGCGACGTGGAAAAAGATATTTTTCGCGCGAGCTGAGAATGTTTACACTGGGTTCAGCCGTACAATTAATATTTTTTCCTCCTGGCCGACCATGCTTTCCCGGGGAACTTAGACAAAATGGCGGGTGATAAGGCGGGAGGGGTAGTTCGGGGGGAAAACCCTTACAAAGGATAATGTCATGGATCAGTGAGCTAGACGGCTTGGATTTTCAAAATATTCCTCGTCACCTCTGTTAACAGGTCGGCGATCGTGGGGTGGTCCTTTGTGAATATCATTATCGGTTAATTGATGGAGCTTCGCAGAGCCTCTCGTAGGTGTTGGGTCGTCATTGAACACACGGACGAGGGTAATTGCGCGAATGTAACACTTCCTCCACCACTTTGAACGAGAGCTCTTCAAATATATCGTCTCTCGCAAACGGAAACTACATCGAGCTATTTTATTGATGGACAAGACAACTCTGCGATCATTTAGTGGTAATTTAAAATGTCAGACATAATATATAAGCAACGAATAATGGACTGAATTAAGTGGACCTTCAAAAGTTATAACTACCTCCTGATAAATATATATATACATACTGTCCTTTCCCCTAAATAAAATATTCGATACCTATCTTAAGACACTGTGTGTCATATAGGTAGACATTATTACACAAAATGACTAAAAAACGAATATGCAGTAGAAAACAAGGGTGGACATTTAATTTAAAATCTCGCTTTGCTCTCCGTTAAGGCAACGTTTATGCGTAGACAATGTGGGAATGCCAAATTGAAATTACCTCCTCCTACTACTAGCAGTCGCTAGTTCCTTCCCTTCGCCTGAAGACAGTGCTGTCGCTACAGGGGTTTCCAAGCATAGGTCCTACTCGTTTCCCGCCACCAATCAGTATTATCAACTGATTGGGCTAGAATGCATTATGGCTGAAAGTTCATTTTTATGGATTCGGGGGAAATCGACCAGGAGGCCAACCCTGTAACGGGGGTCAATCCTGTAACTCTTCGAGCAAGGACTTTGGAAAGACCAACTCATGCACCAGTTTGAGATCCGAGAGTACCATTACATTCCATGACGCTTCGAGCAAAATGGTGGATACTCAGGATTTCCCTCCCGGAGATGCAGCATAGTTAGACTCCTCTGTCGACACCGCATCAAACGGACTGCTGCAGCTAGCATGCTAGCGGGATTCCGGGATTTATCACGTGTATACAAACCACCTACAAACATCATATAAACAATGTGATGTTTGTTGGTGGTTTGTATACGCCTGATGAGGGTGGCCATCATGGCACCGAAAACTTGCGAGTAAAAGAAGTCAACCAGTACACGACTGGTTTCGTCAATCAACCCTTTCCATTAAAAAAAAAAAAAAAAATGTACAGCCAAATTCAAGATTCTTGATCGAACCTCAAAACATTCAGCACTCACGTTCATCATCAGGTTTAAACCAATACTACATCACGGGTTTACCCTTTTTTAGAACTAAGCATAGTCTTAGAGTGATCCGACTGGTCTGTGACCCCTTGAATCTGATCAGAGTCAAAAACTACTTCAAAGATACCTCACGAATGATACGCGATTTTAAGTCGCGCATCAATATTTGTTGTTTACTGGGGGTCGGTCAGTCCGATATGCTTCCCCCTTGTCGTTCTTATCGGTGTTTACCGCCAAAGGGCCCCGATGGATGAGCAAGAAGTGTCTACTTGCCCCTTCCTCGCACCTCCTCTCCTCAGCTTGTGGAAGACGATTACGTGTTACAAACAGTAGGCCGTACACAAGTTATGAGTGCAGTTCCCTGCTCGGACTGCCCCTTGGATTTGTAATTATTTTTTTCTCGTTTACTGACTTGTTAATCCTGCCTCCGGAAGTGTGTTGTAAATTGGGAGTAGTCCAGGAATATCGAATAGTTCGATCTGAAGTGACCATGATAATTGTTCACTCTGACGAAATAAGCTCCTGTAAACCGGACCTTTGACGTTGTACCTACCCACCAGGTAACCAGCAAATTTGTTATACCATTAGTAGTTTTCACTCAGAGCTTAAAACTCTGGGAAGAGCCTGCCACTTGAATGCATGTACCTATGCTCAGTTTCTTTCTTGGATCGCTCATTATAGGTCGAATGCTTGTCTTCAAGCTTTAGTGGTAATTTGGATGGAATACACTAAAGGGTCCTCGCTTTCTGGTTGAGCACCGTGGATTGTCAGTTGACTTTTGAATTGAGAAAAGACCAAGTCTTCGCTTCGCATATATTTTTTCGTCCAGAATCTTCCGCAGGCGTTTTCTGGGTTCATCCTTGCCACGTGTCCTGCCCATCGGAGTCTTCCAAGCTTGACAACACGTACAACGTCCCAGTCCTTGTAGAGGTTCATCACCTCAACGTTCGTGCGTTGCCTCCAGCTATGCTCCTCTGAGTCGAACACGAGTCCCAGTATCCTTTGGAGAACTTTCCTCTCAAACTTGTTGGGTTTCCTAAGTTTTCGATTCATTTACCTCGAGACCAAAGCGTGATGCTGCGTCTTGAAGCTCGGTAAAGGAAGGAAGGTTCGAAGGTTCGATAAAATATACTCATGGAATCGAAGGTTCTGCCAATCATGTCAATGTCGTCAGCGTACCCGAGCAGTTGCGCCAATCTATAGAATATTGTGCCACCAACTTGAATGTCCAAAGCCCTGATTGCACCGTTGAGAGCGAAGTTGAATAGTAAACAGGCTAGGCTGTCTCCTTGCCGAAGCCCTTTGCAGGTTGTAAACGCAGAGGATAGTTCTCCATCACTACGAACGAAGCATTGGACGGACTCCATCGTGACTTGGGTTAGACGAATGAGCTTGTTTGGGACGCCCAGTTATATTGTAACTCCCTCTGGTTGATGCTGTCATACGCGAATCGGATGTCCACAATTATGTGGTGGGTTTGGATATTGAACTCGTGGCCTTTCTCCAGGACGACTCTCAGCGAGAATATTTGGTGCGTGGTCCCCTTTCCCTCATAAATCCTGTCTGATATCGCCCAATCTCTCTCTCGGCGAACGGGAGCAGTCTAAGAAATAAGATCTTGGACAGAATCTTATAGGCGCATGCTAGAAGGGATATCCCTCTCCCACACTGCAGGATGTCCCCCTTCTTGTGGATTGGGCAAATTATCGTGTCGTTCTATTCGTCTGGAATCGTCTCCCCATCCCAGACGTCAATAATGATATTAGAGAGTTCCTAAAGAAACATCCGAGATACGTCGACCGTTAATTTTTATCGCCGTAAGGGATTTGTCTAGGGAGAATCAAAGAAAAGCTAACTTCACATATCACCGTAACAGAGATACGGTGTTATCAAAAGTCACGCTAAATTTAAAGTTCCGCTATTTACCTTATATTGTTCGAAATTAACGGCGTTATCCTTAAGACCGTAAGTTTATCGCCGTATCTTTACGGCAATAACGTTCGACGTTAGGCATAAGGACGTAAGTTATCGCCGTTATTTCTGCGCATGCGCGAAATCTCGAGTTACGTCGACCGTAACTCATCACCGTTAGGCAAAAAGTGGCTTAAGGAACTCTCTATTGAGGAGTACTTTAGCCAGCTCGCAGCCACCGTATTTGAAGAGCTCGGCAGGCAGGCCGTCAGCGCCTGGGGCTTTATTATTATTCAGGCTTTCAATAGCCTCCTGAACCTCTTCAATGTCGGGTTGGTTCCAAATCATCATGTGCCTGTATCTCGATGGCTGGTCTAGGATCGGTGTTCGCTGTGCCATTCAGAAGATTTGCATAATGGGCTTTCCATCGTTCCAAAATCCCTCTCCTATCATTGATCAATGTTCCATCAGTGCTTAATTTCTCATAACTCTTAATAATGCGTGAACAATTATTATATTAGTGTGCTATAAATCTATTATATAAAACTTATAATACAGGGCTATGCCCAACAGCAGACTCCCAATAACAAGTCCAAGATTCAATTAAACTATCTATATTATTAACTATGCATAGCCTACGTAGTTTAATTAAAGAAAAACTGAAGCGTGTTGCAATTCATTGCATTAAAATTGTGGATATATAATTATATGAACATCAGTCCACCTTTATATATATATACCCTTATACATGACACCCATGGGTAATTCTCTGAATGAATAAAGACAACAAAAAACTTATTTTTTACGAGTGTACGAGTCGTCGACATTTCAGATTTTTGAATAACTTCCTACTGCCTAAAACATCGTGGACCTTTTTAGGTAGATTATCCATAGAATAATGAACCCAACTGTTACAGTTGCAGTCGCTACAGTAGCAGTACAGTAAGCGATTATCTCTATAAGATAAAGTCAGAGTGTTGCATCCTCCGTGTACTGAAATCTCTGCGAGACAATTGGGTGAAACAGTTGTACCTTCCGATGTACAAATGTTTAGGATTAATACACGGGCAATTCTTCGGGGTCAGCTCTTTATGTGAAACACATTTAATGCTTCCCCGCTTTGAAGTTGACGTTAATTACTCTGGCGGGATGAGGGCAGAAAAAAAAAAAATCCTGGATGGAAAAAGTTTCTGAGAAAGGCAGCAGGTCGTTCCTCGGGTGACGTTGGAGATGACAACATTACTCGGATTTATTAATTTATTTTCGGCTCGTTGGGGCGAAAGAAAGGCCGAGTAATTAACATTTATCAAACCGTTAACGTTTTACTTCCCGGTTTCACACACAGTAACTTTTCCCGGCAAAGTAAAACGCAGAAGTTGAAATACGAAATTTTCATGAAAACAGGCTTTCGCACGGTGGAAAAGGTAATCTGACTGTATACTGTTGTTGTTCCTTTGTACATACGATGAGTATTCTTCCAAAAGGGTTTGAATTGTGCGGTTAAAATTCATAAACTACAAGACATTTATTCCAACTCATTTTCCATACTTTAAAAGCTTAATTTGTTAGTCTTTGAATCAAACTTATAATATACATTTTCCGAATTCGGTTTCTTCTTACGAAGCCCTTGCAACTCTTTTAATTGGGCACGTTATACAAAACTCAACTTGGTCATTAGTGATTCATTGCTCTCTTAGGGTGGAAAGATGAAAGGAGTCTTCATTAGGTACATTCCTCGCTTTGTGAAAATATATCCTTCTCTGGAACAAAAAGATTTTAACAGGTTACGACTAGTTATTTCCTAATGAGGAACATCAAACCCGACCAGCCGTGAAAAAAAACCAGAAAAGAGTAGCGGGTAAATGAGGGTAGATCCCGGAAATACGAGCCTTGCCCCTTTTCGTATCTCTCCCCCGGCGCTTTTTTTGCTACCCAAACACGATCAAGTGGCGAAAAATACATTCCGAAGGGTCAAGAACGAAGGTAATCCGCATCAGACTTGGGTGCCTTGGGGCCCTGTTCCTCGTTCATATATGTGGCCCTCTCTGTTTTTTTTTTTTTTTTTTTTTTTTTTTTGCCTCAGCTCCCTTTAGGATAATAACTTTCGTTATCGGAGGCCGTCCCTGCGGATGGTGCGGGGGCGGTGTATTTCAAATTAGAAATGATAGAGTGGACAGTGCGAGGTGCCGACGTGTGACTTGGCTCTTTTGATCGTACTGATGTTACGAGCTTGGGGAATAACGAACGTAATGCTTGAATTAGTGGAGTGAAATTTAACGTGAGGGGAAAAACCTTGTGAACAACGCACCTCATTGGTGATAATAACTGCACACACCTTCAGTGCATGGATATCATCATACACCGGGATGGCGAATTAATTGGCCGTTAAGCATGGTGGGGATTTTATTGTCATTAAGGGTTGTAGTTCTCGAACAGTGGTGTATAACGTCTGCTAGGATTCTTGAGGGTTGGTCAATTAATGGACATCTTTTTCCAGGCCGATGTTTCGAAATATTTATATTTAATCTTCAGGGCTATAGGGAAGAGAGGGACAGGATGCATGTTAGCATGACTAGTATTACACCACATACTGACTACAGCTAGGCAAGATGACGAAGAGAAAAAAACTTTAAGGAAACTGAATACTCTAGTAGAAGAGACACGTGTGTAGGGTAAACAATGGCTGATAAGCAGGAGGTAGGAGACTGATAATAGGTAACTTTTATGGGCCCACCCATGGAGGACACACTAGATAGGTTAGTGATATCACTAACCATCTTATCATTAGATAAGATTTTTTCTTAGTCTTTCTTAAAGTTTCCTATTGTGTGAACCGAATACCATCTAATGTGCTATGACAGAAGGGAATATGTCGCCCTCAATGTAATACAACGTCACGATTTTCCAAGGTAACTGTGCACAATTTGCACTGCACATATTATCATCTTGCCTACCTGTAGTCAGTATGTGGTGTAATACTAGTCATGCTAACATGCTGTCTGTCCCTCTCTTCCTTATAGCCTTATCTCATCCTTATTTCATCTTCAATTGAAGATGAAATATAAATATTTAGAAACGTCGGCCTGAAAAAAGATTTCCATTAATTGACCAACCCTCAAGAACTGGGATGACTAACTCTCGTCATCACCCCTCATTTGTTGGTAAAACTAATGAACATTCGAAAAATAGTAAAACAAAATAATGCAACTGATGTATTTTACTGATGAGGTACATTAGGGATATAGCATGTGCCGATCTATTTCAACCTCTTACCAAATGAATCAATCCTTATGCACAAATTTAAAAAACAAAACATAATGAGTTACCTACTTAAACCTTTGGTCAAAATAATTCCTACTTATTCCAAAATAATTAAACCTCTTCCCAATACAAACATCATACTTTTCCCCGAAAATCAAACCTTTCCCGAGAACGAGAAAAGATTGAATTGCATGTATAAAAATTGCTAAACAGTAACTGTTTATTCATGAATTAGGAACTGCAGAAAAGGGTAGAACAAAGGTGAGGTGAACAATCTGTGGATCTATGAATAATGTCACGAATCTGTGTCCTATTTCTTTGATCTGTGTCCAAATTGTCTATTGCAGGGGTTCCCAACCTTTTTTTACCTCGCCCCCCCTAGGTTGGTGTGAACACCATTGCGCCCCCCCCCCCCCCCTCCCCCTATTGTTCTATGTAAGTATGTATACTCCCCCCTCCTCAAAAATGCTAAGTATAAGTATAATTATGGTAAAATTTAATGAGTAAATTCAAATTCAAACGGAACGTTTTATTAGTCAGTAGGTAGGTAGGTACCTAATTAAAATATTGAATTTCATGGCTCATTAAATTCTTCTTTGTTTTTTTTCTTCTTCTTTTTTTTTAGCTTAATGTGACAGTTGATTTTGTTTTTCGGTGACTAATTTCACAATGTTTGGAGGAATTTTCGACAGCGCGCACCTTAGATCACTTTTCGGCGGTTTCGGGATTTAGGTTTCAATGCCAGTAAGTGTGAAAATCCCGATAGATAGGTAGTTGAGAATTGCACAAGAATTTTCAACGCCACCGTAGAAATATTTGGATAGGTAGGAAGGTATTCTATCCAGAATTTCTCCAACTCTGCTGCTTCGAAGACCATCTTCGCAGTCGAATCGCTCTGCAAATCTATCGCTTCTTCCTGAATTTCGACTGGAAGTGACTCCACATTAACAGTGAACGGCGAGGTTGTCAACATGGTTTGCCAGCCAGCTGTGTTTATTTCAGGAAAATAGCGCTGAAGTTCATCTTGCAGACCATCGAGATGTTCACATAATATATTACGGTTTCTTTGCATTCCAGGAATAATTTGTTGGGTGGTTTACCATCCAAAAGTTCATTCAGACGACGGAATGACGAGAAATTGGGCGTGGAGCAGGCGTTGTTTCCACAAACGGATCTTTCCCAAAAAACCTTAAAAATTAATTAACTTAACTTACTTATTACTATTTATAAGTATTCATTAAAATTCATTCATAGATTAAATTTTATTTTGGCCCTTTGGTCTCAAAAGGCTTCAATAATTGTTGTCAGTTTATGGGCCCCGATCGCGCCTCCCCTGGAGGCCCTTCTCGCCCCCCCCCCCCCCCCCCCCCAAGGGGGACGCGCCCCCCTGGTTGGGAATCCCTGGTCTATTGTTTTCCATCCTCATTATATTTCCTACATTTGTGCAATATGGTTTTTCCAGTAGGTATTCAAATGAATAGCTGACATTGAGGCTGCTTCCTTGACTGAAAAACCATCTTCGTATAAATTCTCAAAGAACTTCTTCTTTTCAATAGAAACGCTTTGGTATGCTGGAATTCTGGTGTTCTTTGGTACAGGGTGGCGCAGCAATGCCTCGTGAATTTGAAACAGTCGCCAAATCGTCAATATTGAAGGTACCGGGTTGAAATAAATTAATTAATAATAAACATGGGGATTTTATTGAAGAAAAAAAAAATTTTTCAATTGTGAAAAATTATTTCCATCAAATGTCTTCCTTCTTGGGCGATGCATTCTTGGAGTCGGTCCCTCACATTTCCCATTGCTCGCTCCAACATATCGGTCGGAATTGATTGAATTTCAGTCTCAATGGAAGCCTTTAACTTCTGAAGGGTGCGAGGTTTATTGGTGTACACCTTCCCTTTCAAATAACCCCCTAAAAAGATGGGGCCAATCCATGTCTCCGTTACGCGAAATGAGATGCCCTGGGAACAGAGTGCGTAAAGCCTGCATGGATATTCCTGCCGTGTGTGCAGTTGCCCCATCTTGGTGAAACGACATTGAATCTGTATCGCAGTCGTTTCGCAGTTTTGTTCGAGTTGTGAAATCAAGAATTCTTCAATCATTCGTCCATAACGCACAGAATTCACCGTAATCGCCTGCCCCCTTTCATCATAAAAAAAAAAAATACGGTCCAATGATTCCCAGCTTGGAAACTCCACACCAAACGGTTACTTTATCACGGTGGAGAGGTTTCTGGTGTGATTCAACTCCAAGAAATTCAAGCAATTCCAACCGATATGCTGGAGCGAGCAATGGAAAATGTGAAGGACCGACTCCAAGAAGGAAGGCATTCGATGGACATCGTTTTTCATAATTGAATTTTTTTTTTTTTTTTCTTAAATAAAATTTCCTTGTTACTGAACATTTTAAAATTTATTTCAACCCGATACCTTCAACATCGACGATTTGACGACTGTTTCAAATTCACGAGAACCCGCTGCGCCACCCTGTACTTATAAGGAAAAAGTTTAATTATTTCGGGAAAAAGTTCAACGGGGTCTGATCCTATGTTGGAAAAATAAACAAGTTCCGCCGCAAATCTTTCCAGTGGCCCGAAATAGAAGGCACGGGTCGAAATAGGTCTTCAGTGAAGATACAATCGCGAAGGTATTCAAACCAACCCGGGAACTTTTCCAGATAAGCAAAAATTAATCTGCCACAGACCACTAGCACTGAAATTAGAAAAGAGACCTGATTTCGTCAAATTTCGAGGTTTGTTTTGTTAGTCAACTTGGTTTTTGACGACCTTGCACTTTAGAGTGACTGTTATTCCGATACGTGACAGACTTTGGCTCAGTGAGTGCCAACGTGACGCGAATCTGACGATGTTGTTTTGGTTATTGCCATCGAATTCGAATTGCTAGAATTTTCCTTTTGTTTTATCTGGATTTCCGTCACAATGCCGCGGAGAACAGTGGAGAAGGGTTATTAAGAGGGGAACGACGGCAACCTACCTACCCGAAATAGTGACTGAGATGGTTGCTGAATTGTATGCCAACAACCCGGACTACATTTTTAGTGAATCAACGGCGGAAATCAAGCGGTTTCATTCATAACGAACATACATAGGTGTATTATTCCAAGAATACATTTTATACTCTAATAACACATTGAAATCAGGCCATTCAGTCAACCACAAATAGCCAAAATCGTAGTTGGTAGCAAGTACCTTGTTCAACGTTAGGTTCAGCTTGTTAGGAATTCACATACCGTGTATAACAACTTTACGTCCGAATGCAGTTTGTCCAAGCTCCCTACATTTCAGAAGTGTTCAAGTTTTGATGAAGTAGAAAGAATAATTTAAAGTCGGGTTTCTCCTCCCGCCTGGATACATTAAATTAGCAAAAAAAGTGACTTTTGCCCGTTTGCTTGCCCGAACATACTCATTAAAACAAAACGTGTTTTAATTTGAGCCCTGTTTTGAAAGACCCTTTCCTCTCTTTTTTTTTCGTCCACAAACAGAAAAGCCAAGTTCAACTCTGAAGGAGGCCAAATTATAAATTATAATTATGATACGCGCAGATAGTCAGAGGAATAAAAAAAGGGGCAGCTTTATAAAATATGCTAGAGGCATTACGTATTCAGCTCAGGATCTGGAAAGAATAGCTTTTTGATACTCTCGACTTCCAAGACCTCGTGTATAATTCAGCTTTAACTCTTGGTAGCCCCACAACTTCAGCGAAGCAGACATGAATCAGTAACACTTCACAAAGGGCGGGTCTTTGTCTACTCCGCAAGCCGGAAAGGGAGGGATAAGAGATCACCATGAATTTTAAACGCCGCCTCATCCCCTCATACTCCACTGCTGTGCTTTGCGTTTCAACTCCAAGGGATATTTTAGATCAAGGGTCCAGGCTTGGGCTGGAGAAAGGAAGGGGTACTCGCTTTTCGGACTCGCGAAAAGATGGATTTTCCACCCGGAAATCTGGACACAAAATCTGACCTGCTGTTATTACCTATTCACGAGCAAGACGGAATTGAGAAAAAGTAATTACAGGTTAGTTAGTATGACATACAAACTTTATTATATACAATTCATTTTGAATCATCCCTTCCGTTGCTTATGAAATTTGTCAAGCTAATATAAGCTGTTCATAGGTTAAGCTGATACTTGACACTTTGTTGACAGGATTGATTAATCACGATGGGTGAATATAATTGGTTGAATGATGGATGATGGGGAAAATGAACAACTTCTTCGGATCGCTATTTGCGCAATTCTCCCGAAAATTCCCTATCGATGGGTTTTCACACAGGAAACTATTTAAATTTTTTATTCTGTGTGTTTTCAGTATTTTGGACTTATATCGGCACGATGTAGGTCTAAAATTCAGTTGTTAAGCCTTATTCAGCTGAAAAGTAAATTAACGAGTCAATAATGGTCAAATTATATATATATAGGTATGCAACATCACAACAAAGATATACACCCTCATGGGTATATATCTTTGGGAGGAGGGTATATGTGCTCTCTAGTTAATACGCTCAAAAATACACTATATTTTCCAATCAGATTACTCGAGGTCGAACGCCTTGCTTTGATACTTTCCAAATAAACGGTTTTCATTTCACATTCTTTTCGAAGCTAATCGACTAAAAATGCAAAGAAAAAATGACCGTTTGAACCGCTCATGTAGCAAATTCCCCGGTGCACGTTCGACGAGGCTCCTGATCAAAGGATGCGAGATAAACTGCTGAGATTAAACTTTTGTAACATGGAGTGGTTCACTTTATCCCGTGAGCATATTGAGATTTTATTACAGCATCACGTTCCTCTCCTTCACGGTGATTACTTCTGCTTCGTAGCTTAAAATTGAACGCTCAAAGATATTAGAGGTACTCTTCCAATGATGGGCACGATGGAAATTAGTATGCACAACATAGGTAATAGTAGGTACCTACCAACTAGTACCTATGGTACCTACATAGGTACTACCTACTAGTACCTATGGTACCTAAAGTAGTAGTATTAGTACCTATGAATATTTCACGTTCCACATTCTGCCAAACAGAGCTATCTTGGCACACTACTCCACATACATTGCGAACCGAGTAGACGATCGAAAAAACATCCCACCATCACTTGGGAATAAGAAACCAAGGGCCGGAATGGTAAGTTATAATATGACTTATAGACAGATAATATCTATTTACATATCATGTAAATTATAATTGAAAATTACTAATTTTTTCGAAATTTTATTCTTTTTCGAATAATCTTGAAATAATTTAGAAAAATTGAATTAAATTTTTTTTAAATTAATAAAATGTAATAGGTAATCTATCTACATAAATGTTTTACATTGTCAAAATTTATTTTAATTGTTTATATGTTAATTTGTATTGCCACTTCATTCATTTTTCATATTTTCCCTCTATATTTCAATCTTTAGGTTCATATTTTTTATTGTTTTTTTTTTCCAAAAATTGTTTACTTGCATTTTCACTTGCCTGTGGCTCCTCCTACCTGGTCCTTGTAATTCCCTTGACTCATGACTGAGGACAGTAGAAACAGAGGAGGCAACCACCACCACAGCAAATTCTGGCTGTTGCCTGTCTTATACCATTAAACCCATGGGTTGCCACCCACGGATTGCCACCCATATAAATATGGCATATTTCAATGCGGTACCTATTTGTTAGGAATGAAATATATCAGAAGATGCAAGTTCGGATTTGGTTTTGGAATCATTAAATGGTTCAAATATTGTCTTCTAACTCGCATTACACTGGTGTCAGATGAGTAGGACCCACCGCCTGTTGAGCAGTGGAGATGGATGAGAGATCTTCCTGTGTCCTGCAGTTTCTGGACAACAAGTTTGAGGTTCTGTTTCAGAAGTAGAGTGAACGCCTCAATCGTATCTGCCAGGAGAGGCAAGCAAGCCATTGGCGGGATATCGAGAAGACTGATGGATTCGCCTGGGATGGAGTTTGCTAGAGGAAGGGAGGAGGCCGAAACCCCAATCAGATGGGGATTTCGGCAGGAAAGAAGAAAGCAAAAAGTAGGGAGGAAGCCCAAACGCCAATCAGGCCATCGGTTGAATATCGAAAAGGCGCTTGAAAAGGTCGAAAACCTCGGCGCTATCGAAGTAGTAGCGTATTAGAATCTGTGCCAACTCGAGAGAGTATGTGCCAACAATTAGAGAATGTGCCAACTGTCGAACGGTCAACGGAAGTCCTCTCCGCCTCTTCAGTAGGGGCCGAAGTCGTCGTCGGGAACGGAATCGACGATGAGCAGAAAAGAGAAAGTGAAGCCGCCTGCGACTATCGCAACGCAACCGTCTATGGCATGGATAGTAAGTAGGTAATACGTCGAAGGAGAGGCACGATATATATGATTCCAAAGAACTCGACGGTGAAAGCGACAAAATGGAGGTCACAAACGATGACGACTGCATGGAGGCCATGCAGAACGTCACGAGGAGCGGGTGCCATACGAAGGCCTGATGGGGCTAATGGTGGGTTTTTGAAGGATGTTGACCCGAGAGCCGTACAGTCTCATTTCGACGAAGAATCGCTTTATTCACAACCAGACGTGTCCGACCACTTTTCTATCTATTTAAAATAGTAAAAAGCACGAGTATACTCGAACGCCTGGAAACTATGTCCCATGACCCCTTGTTTCCAGGTAACTTCTGCAGGGGAAGAATAAACACTCTTTTTTATTTAAATTTATCCACATGGTAACATCAAATTTTGAGTCCCAGAAGTAACACTCACCTCTCAGACGACATATCTTGTAGGAAAAAAGCAAGAGGCCCAACTTGTTATTGTTAACGTTCGTTCTAGATTAAAAAAAAAAAAAAAATCAATTCTTTTTTTTAATGCCAGAGAGGGAGAGGATAAAATCCTCCCATCCCGTTTTCTGCCCCCCTTAGTTAACAACCTTTCGAACAGCTTTCGCTTCTTGGACGTCCTGCAACAAAAAAACAGGCTGAAAAAAAGGGTAGAGGGGAAAAAGTTGCAAGGAAGGAGAAAGGGGCAGACGGGACCCAACTTGCTGATAATGCTTAACGTTTTTTTTATCGCACCCTCAGCCGACATATTAAAGAGGGGTAAGTTTTTTTTTTTTTTTTTTTTTTTTACATTAGCTAAAGGGTGGATCCGGTACATAATTGCTTCCTCCTGCGTGTTGGTGAAATCCTGTGGCCACGTTGATCAATAGCTCTGGCCGACAGAATATATTAAAAGATCGACTTCCCAAACGCAGGAAATGAATTGATTGGGCGGAGTGACGATTTGTATAAGTTGGATTGGAGTGATTGAAAATGTTATTACCGGTGGCAAGTCGATAGTAAGTAGGGGTAGAAAGATGTTCGATTCATTCCAGTCCCATACTCAAAATAATTTCCATATCATATTATATAATAAGATGATGATAATATGATATTATCAATTCAAAATAATAATAATAATAATAATAATAATAAAACGCCTCATATAATTATAACCCGTCGTTGTTCTAAATGAAAATAAAAAACACGATTCCTGTAATTTTAAATGTACGGTTTTAAACTGTTTTATTCCTGTTTGGTTCATACACTACCACGTACTCCTTTGGTGGAACCTATTCCCATGCTGGAAAATGAATGCATAGTAAAAAGAACATCATCAAAGCAATTTCAACTTGTTAGAGCTAAAGAAATTATTCTGTCTTTAATCATAGAATTACATCAAAAGCTCACAACCACTGGGCTCCATGTTTCTACAGCTGAATTAAGTACGGCTCAAAGTTCTATTTGATCTCTTTGAAGCTCTCTGAACTCGTCTTTAGTAGAGCATGAAAGAAAACTTTGAACAATTTCACAGTGTTTTGACCCCCTCTGAAGAGATGGGTTCTTTTTGCTGGCTGAAGTTTGCTGATCGTGTGAGGGTTTCAGGGGCCTTTGTGAAGCCTTTGCAAATTGCTAAAAAGAGAGTAAAATTGATAAGTGGGCACGGTTGAGCGCTCACACGCGGGATCTTTGTTCCTTTGAATCCCGCATAGGTGTGGGGTGGTTATGGGGGTCAGAAAAGCGAAGGAAAAGAGGAGACTTTTCCCAACCACTTTCCCCCTTTTCCACTTTTTTCTCCCTCTTTTTCAACAACCCTCCGGGCATTTAGTCCGTTATCCTGGTGAACAAAGTATGACCAAGGCATTAATTGCAAATCCTTGGTGCATATAGATACAGGGGCTGGGGAGAGTCTAATATATGGTTATCCACGGCTCCTTTTTCACCGACCCTCATTTCCTACCCTTTGTTTATCCCAGCTTAGGGATTTTCCCCTAGCCTCAACCGACCCACGGGGGTCCGCCATTCCGAAACATGCGCGGAAGCAGAAGGTAGGGGGAAAAATCCCGAAGAGCAGGTGGTCCCTAGCCCAGGCTCACCCATCTTACTTGCTAAGATAACACATATTATACCTAATATAAATTACGCCCCAACGTCCTCTGGCCCTCATAATTTCCACCCTACCGTGAGTTGGGGAGAAAAAAAAATCGTAATTTATGGATCTGGAAGTTGGAACCTCTGCACGACTTGCACCCGAATAATTTCCTGCCTTCCTCAGATTTCTTCCACGGAGGAGAGTGAGCAATAGCCCTACGCAGATGAATCACAGCTCGCACGAGAGCATTTTTTGCAAAGGTCGTCCATTCAGCATTCTACTGTGATGAAAGGATGAACAACATACTGCAACGCATTTTTCGGTGTGCAGATTCCTCCTCAGGAGTTAGGTTTCGTGATTGGCAGATGATGATTACACATTTTCTGTATAACTGGAACCACTATTCTTCGATGTTCTTATAACAAACCATCAGGCTTGTCGCTTGCCGAGTCGCCGCCTTTTTGTGAAATCAGCCATTTTTTAAAAAGGCTAGGCTCTTTACAAAAAGGCTGATTTCACAAAAAGGCTGCGACATAATAATATTATGTCGATTTCATGTATTATATGAAATCTCAGCCTGAACTCATGACAATGATCGCCACCAGATTAAAATATACAACAAGAATTTCTTACAAAACCAGCCTATTTCGTCCCTCATGACCCCAAGATTTGGCCGTTGCCGCAACACACTGTCATGAACTGGATGCAGCCTCCTAACAATGGGCCAGGGTACCGATTGTCGACTAATACTTTTTTCTGAAAGAACTTCATAATTTGAAGCCATAGCAGTGAGTTTTGGGCTCCTTCGGTGTAATACAAATTTACAGGGCACTTTCGTAAATTTCAACTTTGAATCTGGAGGGAAGAGTGGTGCTTTCAAGAAGTGCTCTCTGTTGGTCATCCAATGAACTAAAAGCACAATTTCAGAGAAGAGAGATTCACGAGTTGAAATCGCAAGGAAAATAGTCGTTCGGATTTGTTCTGACTCTAGAGTGACGGGACAGACCATATTCATGTTCACCAACATCACATAACCCAAAATAAAAAAGTTTTTTTTTACATTTCCTACTTTTTGTGCGAGTGCACTCTGGCGGATTAGTTAAAATGCCACGGCGGGAAAATTCAAAACGCCAAACATTCACTAGTGATTTCCTCTGCTCAGACACCTAATTTCTCAGTGCTAACTGTAGGTACTGTCGAGCTCCACCAATACCAATCCGGGTCAATATTTTCCAGGATTTCGGGATTAGAAAAATGATTCCCAGGATCAGTGCAAGGATTGCAGTGCATAACCGTGAATAAATAAAATCAGAACTTCAAATAGGAGCCACTTTGAAAAAAAAAATTGAAAAATACAACACCAAGTTAGAAAGTTGGAAAGTTGGAAACCACTAAGATTACTCTTTGGTTTTAGAAGTTATATTTGATTGAAATTTATCTTTCTATGAGGCAATTCGGGAGAGGGAATGCATTGGAGTTGAGTACAGCCTGTTTTCCACCTCCACTGTACAATGTCTGTACTGCTCCTAAACTGAACCGGATTGGGAACAAAATGTAAAGTAAGGGCATAGCCCCCAAAAACTTTCGGTGTATAATCCAACAGATGGCAGCTCTATTATTGTCACTCAGGGTCAACATGAGAAAAACATGAGGAGGCAGCATCTCGACACTGGTTATTATTCCAGAGCAGAAAGTGTGAGTTCCAGTTCCTGCTTCATAGTTCTGACTCAGAAGTTCTGAGGTGCGTCATCTCTACAGCGATATTACTTCGTAAGAGAGGTGAAACTGGTAAGTTTTACGAAGCAGTTTTACCGTAGATTTCGTTTCGGGGATTGACTTTGAAATAATACCATTGATACTGGCTGAGATATGTGTGGGAAGGGGAGAAAGTAGGTAGTGTACATCCCAATGAGGCCAGGATGGCCTTTTAAAATAAATTTTTAAAAATTGGCGATGATTTATTCTGAATTTACTTGACTGCCTGATACCTTTTTAGATCATCGGGTGGCCTTATTGGTCCATGAGTTGGGGGTGTATGGCCTCACTAGCTTTTCGAAATTTTAGTATAAAATCACTCAAAATAATATTTTGAGTGATTTATATATCGATCGTTCGGCACAGAAGATGGGGCGGGTGTGGTCCAGGTGAGCGGTGGCGAATAACGGTGGCGGCACCAAGAACACCAAGAACTCCAAGAACACCGGCGCCCGGATGGGCACAAGAGCATCTCCAACAACACCGAGGGATCTCCAGGCTCCCTGTTCCCTTCGCTATGGTCGCACACCAGGGGGACTCCCGAGGAGATGCGATGGGTGTGGGGAGGAACCGTTCGGGCTGACCCACGCCTTGAATTGCATGAAGGGGGGGCTGGTGAAAAGAGGCCACGACCAGCTGCGGGACTCATGCGCCCAACTAGCAGAAAGTGCCTGGGGGGGAGTCTCCGTAGAGCCATTTCTGCAAGAGGCAGATGGGGTATCCCCGGCCTTAGTGGCTGACTTCAAAGCCCGTGGAGTCTGGGAGAGGGAGAGACCGGCGTTTTTCGACGGCCGCATTATAAATGCTGACGCCGTCTCTTACTCTTCCCAGGACTGGGCCATTACAGCCAACAACGCAGCAAGAGCCAAGCACTCCAAGTATGAGGCGGCTGCGGAAGACCTGAGGGGCTCCTTCACTCCACTGGTTGTGTCTTGCGATGGTGCCATGCACGTAGAGTTCGACTGCTACCTGAAGCGCCTGGCCCACGCGCTCGCCGAGAAATGGGATAAGCCGTATTCCGTTGTTTCTGGGTGGGTCAGGGTGAAGACCCAGTTAGCTCTCATCAGGGCTGTGGGCCTCCGGATCCGGAACACGCGCCGGCGGATTCGAACGCTCGGCACAGAAGATGGGGCGGGTGTGGTCCAGGTGAGCGGCGGCGAATAACGGTGGCGGCACCAAGAACACCAAGAACTCCAAGAACACCGGCGCCCGGATGGGCACAAGAGCATCTCCAACAACACCGAGGGATCTCCAGGCTCCCTGTTCAAGGCTTTTTCTGTTGGTTGCCGTTTCGTTGTTGTTGTTGTTTCTTGTTTTTGTTTTTGTTTTCGTTTTTGTTGGGGTTCTCTTGCCGAGATACTACTCAGTATTATTAATAAAGGATTCATTTGTATATCGAAATATTAATTCGAAAAATCAGAAAACAGTTTTTTGTGCTGTTCAATATGGTGCCCAACTGTATGTCAAGTTTCAAAGGTGTTAGTCCCAATAGTTTGGGTTGTGTAGGGACCTCAAAGCTTAAGGTGGCCTTATTTGGCGCACCTACCTTACGAGTCCTACGTTCACTTACAAGGAATATCAATTGACAGGCGATTCATATTCCTTGCTTTTTTATTTCGTCGTTAAAAAAAAAAAAATCTTGGAATATACCCCGTAGTATTCACAACGGGGGAGTGTTTCAATCAAGTCCGTAGCGAGCATGGGGCAGGCGGAGCGGTGCCCCAGGGCCCCCAACGGTAAGGGGTCCCATGAAACTGCTGTTTCGGGGACCCCTGACCTGCACGGGTCTCCTGAAAGTACCTCAAATTGAGTGTTCACGACCCCTATACGCGCGGGAAGTTCAAACGTTCTATAGGCAACCCTAGGTGTGCCTACTTTAAAATTTGATAAAAGATTACTGTATGAGGGGCCCCAAATTTACTTGTTGCGCCAAGGCCCCCGAGGCTCTAGCTATAGCTCTGCCGTATACGGCACTGGTTTCAATACCGGTCAGTTTGGGGTAGGGCGGCCGAGTGGTACGGGGATCTTACTCCAAGTGTGCCTTCAAACCAAAATTTGGTTATTTAATAACCTCCGTTCAAAACATGTGTTAGAATCGCCAAATTCCGCAATTCCGGGATTGTTATGGGGCGAAATAAGGTCAGGATTCCCGGATTGGATTCTCTACTAGGCAATACTAGGATGGGTGGGTACCTACTTCTTTTGGGAGGTAATAATACTTCTTTTATTCATTCGACTAACCTAGATATAGGGGCCATAAATAATTTTTTGATCCCTTCGTTTTTATCCCAATAAAAAATAAATAGAAAAAAGAGTCCCAGGATTGATATTGACCGATCACGCAGTGCATTACCGCGCATTGGTCGTCAGATGAACTTTGGTTTTGACAATCTTCAACTCATCTTCTAATTATTTCTAACTGTCAAATGATGTCCAACCCTTGAAAGTCTACATGTATTGATCATCTAGGGATTGGGAAAAATGTCGGTGATTTTTTTCGTTCATTACATTGTTTTCATAGGATCATAGGTTATAATCTGCGGCTGCATGAAACTTGGAATCGGCGTGGGAAGTCGCAGTAAAACATTTTTCTCTCGCCAACAACTTTCCTGGATGAAATCCAGGCCGAATGAGCGACTCAGGGTTTAATTAATAAAATGGAACCCTGTCGGTGAAAACAACCCTGAAATATAATGAATTCCAAACTTTTCCTCCTCAATTAAAGTGATGTGCCTCGGGTTTTATGGCAAATGCTTTTTAAATAATTTGTTTAGTGTAGTAATGGATTGGAAGTTAGTACAAATGTTTTCAAAAGTAGGGATTCGGAAAATTTTTGGCAAAAGCCCGCAGGCAAAGGTGTCGTAATATTGAAAATGAAATAAAAGAAAATATATAAAGCGAGAAAAACTGGGCCAGATAACCAAGCCAAATAACCTTTTTGTCACAGGAGAACGCCCCGATTAACCAGAAAGTAAACCTAGGGGCATAGCTCTCACCAGTGTTGGTAACTTTTGATCTCGATCAATCAGTGAAACTTCTTGTTTACCGATGGATGGAAAAAGAGGTAAAAATAAAATAAACAAGGTCTAAAAACATTGGAGCAGTCACCAAAGGGCTCGGATGAGGTCAGATTATTGTACCGTTTCGATGTTTAGAAATTGTTGTCAATGAAAACAATTTTGAAGTACTGTTTGAACGGTATAATACCGTTTTTTCATCTAGAATAATTGTAGATAAAAAAGCTTGTTAACTGTGGTTGACCCTTTTCATACACATATTATCTATTTTTGTTTAGAAGTCACATCGAAATTATCCAAGCAAAAACAGTCGGAAAACGGGTATTTTATTCTCTATTTCGTCGAAAACGTGAATAATCATGGTTTTCTTTTTTACGGCTGAAAACTAGGGTGGTGGCACTTATTATCGACATTCTCCTATCATTGTCAGTTCACCTATTTCATATATGAACTGTCAATAATAGGAGCATGTCGATAATAGGTGCCACCACCCCCTATAGGAGCCCATAGGCTCCTAGGAGATCTTGTAAGAATTTTAAATTTATAAAGGTATAAATTGTATACCTACTACCTATAAGGTATAGGGAAACCTAAAACAAAAATATTTACAATTGAACAGCCAATATAATGTATTGTTTGTTCAATTGTAAATATTTTTGTTCGTTCAGGGATATCCATGCGAAATGTATTCTTATTATATTTTGCATGGGCATCCCTGAACTACCAGCTCGATTTCTCTCAAGAAGGATAGGTACGCTGGTGACGTGGTTTTCGTTGAATTCGGAATGAAAACGAAACCAACCAGAGGCTTTTTTCAATATCCAGACATTTTTTTCTGCCCCGTTAAGTGGCCAAATTTATGTGTTCGGAAGAGCTTGTTAATGGTGGTCGCTTTTCATGGGAGAAGTCCGTTGAGGAGGGAACGAAGTGTAATCGATGAGTCAGACATTTTTGTCGATTTAATTATCTTATTTCTACTTCCAATGTACTTACCAAGTTGATGTGAAGAGAGAGTGGGATTTTATCTCCTACACTCTTGTTTGTTGGATCTGGGAAGAAAATGTGACGGAAGCATGCTTGGGCATAAAACTCAAGTAATTCAGGATAAAATAAGATTCAATCCCTACCGAAAACCACCCCGCCCCATAGTCAAATCATCCCCGATAACCCAGCAACAAAACGTCTACATCGTCAACATTTTTTCAAAAAGTATTCCATAATTCCCAGTGAAATTGACAAAATAGGCCCTGGGTGCTTTTAAATCACTTCTCTCGTTTTCCTGAACTCAATAAAATTTCTTATCATTTTTTATTATCGAAGTAACATGAATCATTCACATCCTCATAAGATGGAGTACCTAATCCTTCGTATACGAAGGATTACCTAAATGCCTATGGGCGTTAGGTAAGTACTAATTTGAGCGTCTAATTTATTAAATTTTAATATGCAGTTAAAATCAACATGATATAAGACATTAAGACAACATTGTCGTCACCTACGTTAGGTATGCTTCGTTGCATGGCATAATGCAAATCTCAGATTTGTATAGAAGGTTAAGTGAAAACAGGAAAATTTTAATAAAATTTGAAATTTTTAACTGAAAAACTGTTACATTGTAATAAAATTGTAATAATTGCATGACGTTATTGATAAACCGTAGCTAGCAATGATTTTTTTATCGTAGTAGATTTGACTGCCCTCAATCACACACGATGGTTAAACCAGGCAGGAAACAGGTTCAACTGAGTGGAAAACCATGGGTGGACACTTGGCGCTTGTTTGAAGGCACAATCTGCTTACGAATATTATTGCGTAATCCTGCAGGGAAAACCGTGAATAGGATCTTCCTGTATTCTGAAAGACTCAGTTGAATGGTAAAAAGTCCACGTTCGAACGCAGAAAATAATTCCGTCGTCGCGAGTCTGTGGAGTGGTACCACATCAAAGATTCCAGGACTCAACGCTAATAGCAAGAGACCACATTGTTTTCATTTGAGGTTTAAAGGGAGGTTCTGCCCGAAGCTCTGAAGCTTGAAATTCCCACACAGATCAATGGTGGACCGCTAGAATTTCGTTCCAAAGGCTTTTGCCAATTGTACGTCAGTCGGTTACAAAAGCCGCCAGGGTCCTGATATATTGCTAAAACCCCTTCGTTTCCCTTCTTCACAATCAGCTGTACCATGCGTTCACTAAGTAAAGTACATTATATTGCAATGTGTCTCAGTGGAAAAAAGGTAGAACTTTACCGCACGAACCTCTCATTACTCACAGAAATAGATTACTGGTAGTAAGTACTTTTGGTGAACGAGTGGATAGATCCAACAGAAAAGGTAGACTCCCGACAGGGGCTTCTCTCTAAAACTCTGCCAGTGTAGAAAAGCCATTGTTGTGTCAGCGTAAGCTCTGGGGGCTCTCGGAGCGCTTGGAAAGGGAAGAGTAATAAATGAGCTTGAAGTACTCTGTGGCTGGGGATCGTCGGAAGGGTGGTGGAAGAGGGGAGAATTGGCCGCCTGCAGGGCCGAAAGTAATGAGACGAGGTAACCATGGCAGTGGCAAGATCTTTAGTTCCGCGCTTTCCGAGGGGCAGCCCATTTTCCACCAAGTGTGTTTCCACATACAACCCAGCCTGAGTAACATCCAAAAAACTCCTTCATGAGACGCATGAGAATAATGATGTCGTGCGGCGAGAAAGTGGGACTACATCTTCAAATAATGGACAATTTTCGACGATATATTCTTCAGAATAGCCGTTTAATTGTAAAACCAGCTCGTACCAAGTAGAGATGCAGCTGGGCACGCAAGGTTCTTCCGGATTATTACAAACTGCAGCCGCTACGGCAAAATGTGATCACTTTGGTGGAATTAACCCTTGTTGGGTTTCTTATTACTATATGTTTTACGACCTGCTAATCTAACTAACCATTTCAAAGTTATAACTGCTGGAAGAGCACTTTGAAAATTTGGAGGGGAATCGGCAATCTATAATGTATAAGAGTAATAAGAATGGATGTATGCATGTATGTTCCAACATCACGCCCAAACGGCTGAACCAATGTCGTTGCGGGTGGGCGCAAATTGACCCGCGTGTTCCGACTTAGATGCTAGGCTGTTGTAGATTTCGCGATCTCTCTTCATCGCGAACGGAGCATTCCTTCGCGACGAGAACCAGGTCAAATAGCGTCGTTACTAGGGATCACTAGGAAAATTTTCGTAAAGCCAAACAGACGAAAAATGGCTCAATTCGTATGAAAACAACTGTTTTAGTAGGTTTAGGCGTCTACGTAGCTCTCAAAGATTGACTCCAATTTATTTTGAACTCTCCTCACAATCGTTCGCAGGAGGAAGGCAATACCTACCCTCCCTGGTGTCTGGAGATGCCTCATTCATGTCGCCACTGCCGGGTTCTTCTTCGGGGTGTTCGTCTTCCTCACTTGGCGGGTCGAATGAAGACGAAGTGGAGTCGTCGTCTACCATCATATTGTGGAGGACACAGCACGCCCGTATAAAATGGGCGATGGTTCGCGTATTTCGCAACTTGAAGTGGTATAGCTGCCGAAAACGGTGTTTCAAAATGCCGAAAAAATGTTCCATCACCGATCGGCTCGAACGTAATTTCTTGTTGAAGGTTTTGTGGGTTTGGTTTAGCTGCCCCAAGTCTTTAAATGGAGTAATCAAGTTCCTGAGGCAAGGATATGCGCTGTCCCCGAGGATGATATAAGCCCCACACATCTTTCGCAAGTTTTGACCCAGGTCGGAGCGGCGGAACACGCGTGCATTTGTGGGCAGAACCGGGAAATCCGATGAACAGGTCCCTGACTCTCGCATTGTGGTCACAGTCACCTTGCACCTGTCAAGGAAGAGCGCAACACATTAGGAACTATGCTTTGGTAAAATAATTGTAAGCACTACGTGTTTAAATACGGGTTCAGTACCATCGACATTCTGGCCACGAAACACATTTCGCGTGAAAACCAAGCACGAACGAGTCAAATGCAACTCAAACATATCAGCCACCAATTTCAACGAGAAAATAGGTATGCATTTGGCCCCTCCAGTTGCTTTCTGTTTTCCCCTCTATAAAAAAAACACTACTTTCTGTCAGACTTCCTTTCCGATTAGTACCTAACACTACTCAACAGCTACTATCCAGCACTGACCAAGAAAGGTAACTACGAGTACAACAACATTCGACGCAGAATTTTCTCCTCTTCGAAAAAACTATAGGTTTTTACAGTTATACCTAACTGTATTTTGTCAGACTTTCCTTCTAGGTGTAAACACTGTCGCAATTGTTCCCAAGGTCAATGCGAATACCAGCCGCTGATGTGGTGGGGGGGGGGGGGGGGGGGGGGATTAACGCTTCCGACGAATAACGAGAAATTTATCAGGCTCGGAAGGGTCGTGTGAGAGACGGGAGCTCCTACCCGATTGTGACTCCCTGTTCCCTCGGGGCCATAGCGCAAGTGTCGCCCCCGCATTCACAACCACGTACTCCACGTTGCCAGTTGATTTTCTGTGCTATTATTATCGCTCCTCCCCCCCCCCCCCCCCCCTCCGTCAGCTCGTAACCACGCTTTACAACCATGTAGCTACCATCTTCCATATCATTGCTTCAGTCAGAGTCGAATTGAGGAGTTTTCCAAACGGTACAACACCGGCACAGTGACCGATAAACTTTTTTTCCCCGCAGAAAGCAAGATGGACGCAGTTGGAGGCGGCAACAAATCTCTACTACCCAACAACATAGACGCTCTTCTTGGAGACTCTAGGGAGGAGCAAACATTTTTTCTAAATTTTAATTAGTGCCTAGGTATTAAATTGTAATATGTTCCTAACTACATCCTACGGTAGGACCTACCGATGTGAAAATTCAAACAAGGCGGTATTGTGATTTTTTCTGGAATAAATTACCTATTGAAACCTAAAGAAAACATGACATGTGATTGATGATTAATCTATTTCATAAGTTTGTCGTTCCCTATTATTATGACTGGAAGACTCTCTCTAGTTCCTTGAGCTAACTCTTGAAACTAACGTTTAATATGCAACATTAAATGTTTTAATCAATGCGATATTTTTTATCACAATCCATTGTATTATTTTATTTATATATTTTATTATTATTATTATTTATTTTTTTATTTTTTATTTTTTGGTTTACTAACAAGTCAATCAAATGAAGCTCGTTGTTTAGACCAAAATTTGGTATTTAATACTTTCTTGAAATTGATGAAACCTAAGAATCCTCCTACCAAGGTCATGGCACAGAAGCTTCCTCGTGATCTTCACGACATGACATGGTGACATTGTCACCATTAATATTTTAGGAGACCAGAAACGACCGATTCGCCATACTCATGACCATAAAATTCCGGGCAACCAAAAATTAAAAAGCATGAAAAGAACTCATACTATGGGTACAAATTTTGTTCTTGTTTCCCATGCTTTCTCAACATTTAGTACTAACTAATTACCTCATAAGTCCAGATGAAGGCAGTTACTGTAGGCACATTCATTAGCCGAAAGCGCGGTGCTAGAGGACATGCTTGAGTTTCTTTTGACCGAATGCCGAATTGAAAACTAGAAGAGACCTTACCTGCACAATCCCTGAAAATCTGACAAAAATCCGTTCGAAACTGAAGGAGTTAGGACTGTAACAAGAAAATTACGTTAGCGCATGCACTGAGCGTACCGCTGATTCAATCATGATGAAACTGATAGGGACCAGTCTTGGGCTATACCCACACAATTCCTGAAAATTTTATTGAAATCCAATCAAAATTGTGGAAGTTGTGCAAGTGTGTGGATTGTTGGAATTGTGCAAGTGTGTGGCAAGGAAATGCAGACAGACAGACAGACCGACAGACACGGAACCAAATTTGTTCAGGAGGCTCTGAAACGCAAAATGCGAGTAGAACTTTTGATGATGGAGCGCAAACATTTCTTTCATTTTGTAAGTGTAAACAAAGCTTCCCCTGCCTTGCAGACTCGGAAGCAAAAAAAAAAAAGAAAAAAAAAAAAAAATCGAAGGAAGAGACTCTGATGTTGAGTTTGTGAGTCCGGCGAACTAAAATGGGTAGATTTTGGTTTATTATTCTAGGAATAATATACCTAGGTACCTATGTAATTGCGACGGAGGTCGAAAATACTGATCGGCCTCAAAATTTGACATTATCCGTTTCAAGACACGAAGATTCCAAAATCAAAACACTACAAATTTTTCACAAGGTCATTATTCTTTGAAATAGGTTAAATGTGCTAAAATTAATTCTGTCAATAAAAAAATTTTGGGAAAAAATTAATTAGTAATTTTTAGTAATTAGTAGTAGTAATTAGTAAATTAATTAGTAATTTAATTACTAATTTATTTATTTTTTACTCGGAAAATATTTGACCTCCTGGGATCCTTCAAAAATCCCATTTGTAGCCCCAGGAAAGCCCTATAGATCCCCACAGTGGAACGGATCGTTCCGTTACCCCCAAAAATGGATTCTACGTCCAAAAATAATTCGCAAAAGACACCTAACTCGATCCCATGGCCAAAAGCCGAAAAAACCCTCCCGTAGCCCCATTCTAGCCCCATATCACCCCACGGGTTTGGGCGATCAGGCTGAAAACCTTGCGGGCACAAACCAAGAATTTTGTCAAAATTTCAGATTTAAAAAAAAAATTCCTACTGCCCGAAACGGCTCGGACGGCGTACGGCGGACGGACATTTCGGTTTTAAAATCTAGACCTCTTGAAACGAATAATGTCAAATTTTTAGGCCTATCGAAATCGTCGACCTCCGTCGCGATTACAAAGGTGTATTATTCCGAGCCTAATAAACCAAAAGTCCGTCAGCCGTCCGAGCCGTTTTGGGCAGTAGGAATTTTTTGAAAAAGCTGATTTTTTGACAAAAATACTGGGTTTACAATCTAGTAACTAGATGCACAACTGTTGTGCCCGCAAGGTTTTCAGCCCGATTGCCTCAACCCGTGGGGCGCTATGTGGTTACGGAAAGGGTTTTTGAAGTTTTCTGGCTATGGGATCGAGCTAGGTGTCGTTTTCGAAGTATTATTGGACGCGGGGACTCACGTTTTTACCCCGGTTGGTAAATAGGCATCGTTGGACTCCCGAAATGAAACAAGCGGATGAGACTGAGACCCTCATAAATGAAAACCACAGGGAAAGAAGGGGGAATGCCACTTTTTTTTTCGAAAATGAGAGAAAGGTTGGCACTAAAATCTCCCAAGGCTCTAGTTTCATTATATGTATGACTTGAAAACCGGAAAAAATGGGGTGGATCTGTGGGTGTTCATCGTCACTATTAATAATTTATGATTATTGTCGTGCTAATATTCAAGGCCGGCGACCGATTTCTTTGGAAAAGTACTAAAATTTCCTCCTCTTGAGACATTCCCCCTTTTTATAGGTTATAGGTTTATAGGTCCCACTCCTCTAAAAACGTCCCCCATGGCCCCTTTTGTTGCCCCACAAGATAAGGCGATCCGGTTGAAAACCTTCAGGGCACAGCCCGAAGGAAAACCGATTAGGTATAGTACTTTGTAGTGCTGAGACTCGGTCGGTGTGAAATGGAGAGACAAACCAACATATTTGTAAGTAAAGATAACAGATAAATTTCATAAAATACCGACACAAATTCATCAATTTCTCTTCAAATCTCATCATGCTCTACAGGTCCCTTTTCCACCCACCAGCACCACTATGTTTCCGACCATTTACCTCCAAGATAGCCCTGGATGATGATATTTCATCCCATACCCCTCTCAAGTCACTACTCTGTAAGTCAGCATGTACATTTTGTAAATATTTTCTGTACATAATTTGTGTATAAGTTGGTCACAGCCTAAGACCCTAGTAATTTTTGTCTATACAATAAGTACAAAGAGGAAGTTTACTTCCACATTAGAGTATTAACAATGTGATGTCTACGTGTAGGTGACTATACGCCTGATGAGGGTGGCCATCATGGCACCGAAAGCTTGCGGAAAGTAAAGAGAAGTAGAGACGTACACGACTGGTTTGGTCAATCACCCCTCTCCATTAGGTATAGTGTCATAATTGCATATTTTTACAAAAATTTTAAATCATGACAAAAACTTATAGTACAGGTCTGGAACCCTTTCATTCGATCCACTCCAGAATGAATACTCAAAGGTGGCAAAGCTCTCCAAAAACTTCACCTTTAGATCCACAAAAGCGATCAGTCTGAAAACCTTCAGATTGTCTGTGATTCACATGAGTCCTCCTTATGTGGTATCAAACTTATCTGTGGGGTAGGAGGGGGCGCTAGCTCCAGTTTGCATAATATGCCGTGTAGTATAATATACTAGGTGTAGTACATAATATGACATGTAGTACATTGTACTACACCTAATATAATATATCATATTATTATTCATTTAGTTTGACGATTCGACCCACGAGTGTGGAGTCCGAGAGAGCATTCTCTACAGCTGGGTATTTATGGAATCGTCTTCGATCAAATTTGGGTGATGAAATTATTCGCTCTCTTACCTTCATGAGGTCTTCATTTCAGCAATTTCTCCATTCTGATGGCACACCCACCCAGCTGTCGAAAATGGCTCCATCTCACTCCCTCCAATGCATTCATTTCTTAATATTTGTTCAAATATTTTTAAATACATTTTTGTAAATAAATGTCATTTTTTTAAAGCAACATTGTGTTTCATTATTCACGAAATTCCGTGGTTTCCGCGGGATTGAAAATCGTGTGGGATTACGACCCCAAGGTAGATCACGATTTTTTATCTCTGTCGCTTCCTTGGTGGATTATTCAGATAATAATAAACGAAAATAAAAGTAAATTATAGTTAGTGTTGTTCAATTTATAAGTACCTCCATACATATTATCTTCATTGCATGTGTCGTCATTAAAAGAAAAAGTACACGAAGAGATGAATATAAATTTATAGAGAGGGTAACGGGCATTCGTTTGATTGGCTTTTTTTACCTTTGAGGGTCACTTTCGTCAATCAAGGCTGTTTGCTTATACGAACGAAGGTGGCGCATAGCAATGAAGCATATAAGACCAACGGCACCCCTTCGACATGCCAATCCATCACTAGGAACGTCCCATTGGGGTTGGGATCAAATTAATTATTCCGGTCCCCGTCCTATCGAAATTTTCTTAAGCCGAAAGTAAACACCCGGTGGCGGTTCGTTTTCAACCTTCCGACTCTTTCCAACGGTGGAACGAATTATGCGGTTTCGGGGCACGAGTGACATTTAAACGAGTGCGCGCGGTGAAGAAAATCTTAACATGGTTCAAAGTTACGAGAATGAAAGAATACGGATGTTCACCTACCTCCCAATATCATATCAAGGCTGAAACAATATGTCACAGGAGGATTTGGGCATCACAAGGATTCTCCAATACAATTCGTACAATACCAATAATTGGTAGTGTAAACCTAAATTTACTAATAATTAGTAAATGTAGGTGGTGAATTTGTTGAGGTTCGGTCAAAGAATACAATGAATAAACCGCGGTTTCAGAAGGCGTATTCTCCTATCATCAAGTGTTTAAAGTTTTGGTTAATAATTCATGAAATAATAATAATAATAATCTTTATTGTTCCTTAGTCCGTTTACAATATGAACAGACCACCCATGACTAAAGTCGTGCGAGTGGGTTGGTGTGTTTTTTCTCTCATTTTATTACAGAACAGTATTACTACACTAATTACTCGCCAACCATCAACAATACAAAAACATTGACACAATACCAATAACAAAAACAGATACAGCTAATTTTAACATGATGCAACTTCGAATATTTCACAATTAGATTACCTACCTATACACAGATATCACATAGGTACAAAATTTCTTAAGAACTAGGATGCGCTTTTTTTAACAATAGATTTAGTGCCAAATCTAATAATAGTAATAGCAAATACCAAAACTAATAATAGTAACAGTACGTACCACCACCATCATCAGTCCTTGCTACTTAATAAGTAGCAAGTTACTTAGACAAAAATAACAAGAGAAATTATTATATAATTTATCTTGTTATTTTTTTCTTCCGTTTCCATTTTTATTTTTTGACGATTTCTGATGATTCAAGTCTGATGATTCTGATTTTTCTAGTGCTCACCCGCTACCTAACGTAAACACCATGTTTGGCGTAGTTATTAATAAGAAAGCCTGATTGAGGGTTGTTGATGGATACCATTCATGAACAAAGTTTGTATTTTTTGTAACTGTGATATCTTTTTTTTTTTTTTTTTTTCCTGAGTTACCTACCTACCTTTAAAAACTTAATTGAAGTTTGACAGAGTTCAATAATATTATTTCCCCTTACATCTAGTGAATTAGGAACAAAACTCACTCAATGCAGATGAGTTAGTTCCAAAACTACTTCAATGCAGGAGCCAGTTCCAAAACTGGCTCGTTGCAAACACAATTTGCTCCTAAACCATTTTATTTTCATGCAAAATAACTTTCCTTTGGCATACTGCTTAGTTGATGTTTCTAACGCCATTTTACAGAAAGAAACATTCAAAGTAGCAGATTTTTCAGGCGGCAACGGTTTTTCGCGATTGTGGAAAATTGGGTAACATAACACAGTTTTGGAACTCACGTACTCAAACAATAAACCCATCTATACACACACTGCAGTTTTCATCGTTTTTGAGTCTGCAAATAACAGCAACTATGTCAAAAATTAATAAATATTATTCAAACAGTCGAGCCAAAAATATCTGAGAGCCTATCAACGGTTGATGGTAGGCAAACCCCGCATGACTTTCAAGTATTGCAGTGCTGGTCGATGTGCTCTTACCCTAGTGAGGGATAATATAATTATAATTATAAAATAATTATTTTATATTATCCTGATAATAGGAAAATATATTATATTATCCTATATTATAGGATAATATCCTATATCCCATAATATTATTATGGGATATTATAATATAATATATCTCATATCCCCTAAGTCAGTCTCAATGAATGCGAAAAATGTGAATTAAATCAGTTGTGACTCGGTCCATGAGTTTCTAATAGATGACACACTTTTTGCCCTTCCAATCGATCCATTAGTATCCGAAAAAGAAGGAATAATGCTTTGAAAGTTTCGGAGTTCGATAGAGCTAGTGGGCCTTCGCCAGAGCCGGAGTAATGAAAATGAATTGGATTCAAGCGGAGTCAAACTTCCCTGGAGGACCTCTGGGTGGCGCCGAACCCACACCTTGTTCAGTCGGATACAAAAGTGTCAACTTTATCCCCTCTAATCCCCCCCTGGCTGTTCAACACAGCATACATCGCCGGCAAAAATATTGCGTTCTGCGTGTATTGGGTTCCTCTGGACTCCACCTTTCCAAAAGTATCCCAATTTCCTCGTTACTCAGTATTGGAGAACGTCAACGGCTCTGACTTAATATCTCTCCGATTATTGCGGCGTCGCGTTATTACTTATTAAATTTAAACACACGGCAAACGCTTCAGAAACCCTCAAAACGCAAAAGTAGAAAGATAATATCTTTCTACTTCTGCTTATATTATAAGCAATTTAAAAACATGATATGTTTTGCATACTATGCAAAATATGCAAATTCCAGACTCCAATTATTATATAGGTATTATATTGCGGAGACTCTGCTTGACCTCAACGCCGGAGAGGTCAAGCAGGTGATTTTATGCAAGAGGGGCATCCGTCCAGGGACTGAAGACTTTCTTTTCCCAACTCCATGGGTGAGCTCCTCGCTTTCTGACGGCTTTTCGTTGCGAAGACCGAACTCCTATTATAGGGTATAATACCCGAATTCAGATAGCCAAAACCCTATAAAATCATTTCCGCCGTAAACGTGAGAGACGGCTGACGCCACAGTGGTCCAGAACCCCCGAAACGTGGATTTTTGATGGATTTAAACTAGGTGGACGAGATGATGTTGGTTTCGAAGTATTTGTCCATTGAATCCATTTATGGGGGTATCAGAGGTGTATGAGGCCCATCCGACGACACCGTGGGGATTTGTGGGGATCTATGGGGCTACAAATGGGGGTTTTGGAGGATTGGGTAGGTAGGGAGTCAAAGGAGAGTCGTTTTCGAGGTAATTTCGGACGTGGAATCAATTTTTGGGGGTCCCGTTCCTATCTGTTCGGAGTTTCAATTAAATAATTTTAAATTAAAAAAAAAAGATTTGTAGTCATACGATCATGTTTTGGACAGTATAATTAACTGTCCAATGTATATTATACATTGTGTAAAATTGATAGCGTTTATCGTTTCAAGATGGGTACAATCGAACAATGTAGATGTAGCCTTCGGCTTTTCACTGCAATTTTGGCTTGGAATAATTATTATTACAATTATTGGAATAACCACCCAGGAACCGCCACCTACCGCCGTCGCGTAATCGCGACGGAGGTCGAAAATTCTGATTGCCTCAAAATTTGACAATATCCGTTTCAAGATGTCTATATTACAAAAACTAAAATTTAGTTTAATTTTAATGTCCTTCCGCCGTCTGAGCCGTTTTGGGCAGTACGATTTTATTTTAAAACTGAAATGTAGACGAGTCGAGTATTTTAAAATACTCGGTTTACCATCTAGTTGTACCCACAAGGTTTTCAGACCGATCGCCCGAACCCGTGGGGCGCTATGGGACTAAGGAGCTAAGGGAGGATTTTTTTAACGGTTTTCGCCTATGGGGTCGAGTTAGGTGTCGTTTTCGGGGTATTTGTGGACGTAGAATCCATTTTTTCGTGTCCCAGCTCGATCTGATTTCGCCGTGGGGCAATCTAAGGGGCTTTCGTGGAGCTACAAATGGGATTTTGGAGGGATCCCAGGAGGTCCAATAAGGAGTCGTTTTACGAGTAAGTTTAGACGGATAATCCGTTTTTCGAGATCCCAAACTGTCGAGCTGAGACATCGTACAGATTATTATTTTTTTTTTTTTCAATTAAAAAAAATTCATATTATGAAAGTTCGGCAAATCACTTGGTTTATTAATTGTGACGGCAAAGGTTTCTGAGTACCAATTAATGTTGGTTTTGGCTCAATCAAACTGATTTCGTACTTGTCCGATCTTTGAATTAGGATCACCATCAATCGGTGCAAATTCTATTAAATCTGTAGCTATCAGTGCCAGTTGAATGACCCTGGCTTCCCCCTTCACAGACTCCCCGACAATGCCACATCGCGCGCGCTCTATTGGGGTTCGCTGGTTTTGATTCGGACTGCCATCTGGTCGGTAAAGGGTTGCCGGTAATCCACCGTCAAAGCGGTGCAGTCGGTCGGGGGAAGGCTTGAAGCCGGTAATGGAGATGTGTGGTAAAGTGGTGGCGCTGCGGTTCACTTTATCGACACAGCATCCAACCTCATTTAAATATTGTGTAGTAATGTTGCGTCTGCTTCTCGCTAGATGGCTTCGAAGAGACATTAGAATTTTTTACATTTCCCTCTCTTCCAGAAGATCACCTGTCGTGGGACACGGCCATAGTAATCTGAGAACCTTCGTGGAATTGTGGAGAAATGTTTATTTCCGCAAACGGTGTAATTATGTATATAACATATTCTGATATATAATGAGGTTATTATATATGTAATATAAAATAAAAATTTATTGAGCAAAGACAAGAAGTCCATTAGGAGCTCACCACATAAATGACAGGTATAGTACAGACCTATGTAGAAATAGACGGCATAAAACCTAAAATATTAAACATTTTAGGTGAATTTTACAATTTGTATCCAAAAAGGAGTTAAATTTTACAGAAAATTTATGAAAAGTATATAAAAATCAGTAAATAAATTACAAAGAAACTGTATATAGGTATATACCTAATGAATGGTGGGGTGAGCGGTATTGAGAGGGGTTGTGCATGCAACTCATCGTTGTCCCTGATCGGAAAAGTAATCCGCAGCCGAAGCCACAAACAGGCCAAGAATATTAGGTATGCGACGTTTGGTTTCGTGTTGCTCTTTAATACTGTGCTTACACACCGGACGATAACATTGTTGAAAACATTGTTTCTAGCGTTTTTCAGAAAGTTTCCGTTTACACCAACGTAAAAATGTTGTCAACATCGACCAAGGCGAATTGCTGAAAACATTGTTAGAACGCACGAAATGTTACTGGAAACCTTACTGCTAACATTTCAAGTAACAAAGTTATTTTTTCTGTCAACATTGTCACCAACATCGATTTTTGCTATCGCCCAAGGAGCGATCGCAAAATGGGATCTTTCGGCAACATTTGGATTTGGAGTTATTACAAGGGCGGGGAAAGGGCAAGGGTTGGCAAATCCAGATGGATAATTAACTACCTACTGTACGTATCTTCACTCTTTCTTTTTTGGTTTAATAAACCAAATAAATAAATTATTCTTTGAATCTTTGTACATTCATTCATATTCATAAAGGGAATACTGAGATGGCTTTCCTGTAGTTGTTGTCTGCCGTCGAATACGGGATAGGGCCTACACGATTCAGCAGGAATTCTAAGTCGGTGGAGGATATTCTGGCAAATGCCCTGAAACTGTCCAGCTTCATCTTCTTCAAATTCAACATAACTTCATCCTCTCGGACATCCTTGAGAACATCCTGACCGCTAGCTTTCTTCACTAAGGAGGGCCGGTCCCATACTCTCTTTCTTCAACAAACCGAGCATATAACTACAACGCAAGCGGCAGCAGTCGCGATATCACCCACTTGCCACACCGGAATGAACTGTAGACGGCCGCCATTACCAAAATGTTACTAGAAAAGTTATCAACAATTGTTAACAACTTTGTTAACAACAATTGTTGACAACTTTGTTAACGAACTAGACCCACAAAAACAGACAGAAGAATTGTTGATAGCAAAAAAGTTTATAACCTTGCTGCTAACAATGTTTTTACGATTTCTGTTGGCCGTCTCTTCTCGTCCACCAACATTTTTGTTGTCAACAATGTTTTGCTAGCAACACGTTTTGTTGCCAACATTTGGTGTGTAAGCACCTTTAGAAAGTAATGTTTTCCAAGTTTGCTTGCCTCTTAACTACTTACCAAAAACTAGTTTTCCCCATTTGGCAGAATTTCTTAAATTCTATAAGGAAATATTAAATATTAAATTTTAAATTTTGTAAAATGAAACCTCGTGTACGTTACACCCACAAAAGAATGTCTTTATTCCGATTTCCGATCAACTGAAGTCACGAAAGTAGCAACACGAATTTAAGAGTTGTGCCAAATATGAACAAGATACCTAACAATTTTGTTCGCTTCCCAAGTAGGTTTCGCTATCCAATGTTTTTAGAAAAGAAAATGAGTTGCTACCTTTGTGTGGTTATATGATGAGGGACATTCCCAGACCCCCGATTAAAACAAATTTTGTTCAATTTCGATCAAGGATCAAAGGAAGAAACTTTACAGTTCATCATATTTTAATCGTCTATGATTAAGATTCAATATCTTTTTTTGGTGCTTGGACGCTGAAGAATCATGTTTACAGTAACATGTGGTGACTCGGTAAAGCAGTCTCGTCGCCAGTTTATATAAGGTAGAAGAACGTGCCTTAGGTACTGAAAACGATATATTATGGGAAAACAGGGTTTTAAACAAGTTTTGGACTCTCTGGTCAAAAATCTGGATCCAATGAACTGCATCCATTCACCCCCGGAGGCATCAAGTCAAAGTGGGCACTTCGTACGTCGGTATGATTCATACGGTTCCAATTTTTGGCACTGATTAGGATATCCATTTAAACTTTAATTATAGCGAGTAGGTATACTGTTTTTTTTTTTTTTTTTTGTTTTTTTTGTTTTTTTTCTTTTTAGCCCTCCGCTGTTCTAGAAAGCAGCACCTAAATTACTGTACCAAACAGCATCACCTCTTTTTCCAGCGAATCAAGTATACCCCACCCACCTGAATCACACACCCCATCCACTAGATACGTAGGTGGTACCCAAAGAAGAACTATAAATGCTACAATACAAGCAAAATTTGCTTGTATTTAGCACCACAAGGTGCTCCGTGAAAGAACTGAAAGAATTCATTGATGAGTTCAGTGATTTTAAAACTCCATCTCTCGATGGAATTGAATTGTGCAGGTATTTTTTTAGAGCTTCCTCCTACCAGAACAGCATTTTCACAGAAAAATACCCATGTCAAATTCTCTCAAATGGAAATTTTCACGTTAAGGATTCGAACTAAATCAAATTTGAGTGTAAAAAATAAATCTTCATCCCGCAACAAAAACACTAGGTAACAGAAAAAGCAGATGTTCCTACATGTTTATGGTACATCCCCACAGAGAGGTCTGGGGTCCCCAAAAGTGAATTTTCCGCACTATTTCTAGCCGCATAGAGCCCCTCAGATTAGAGTGATTGGGCTGAAAACCTGGCGGATGCAACAGTTGTACTGTATTATAGTTACTATAATCATAAGGAGAGCAGAGTACCTACAATATAGTTCTCACACAATTATAGTCAAATTTCAGATTTAAAAAAAAAATCCTATTGCTCAAAAGACCCGGACTGCAGACGGACATTAAAAATAAATTTTACTATTTGGAATCATGAAACATAATATTGTGGAACCAAATTTGATTTTGAAGCCGATCGAAATGTTTGTCCCCCGTCGCGAAAACCAATACTCAGATTCCACTATCTCAAATCACCAATAACTAGCTCCTGTAAATTTAAATGTGACAGCAGACCTGTGAGTGCATAATTAGGGGATTCTCCCGCCCCATTTTTTTTTTTTTTTTTTTTTCTTCTTTTGCACTCCTGTTTTTTCACTTCCTACCTGTCAATAATATGTTTATCACTTCCTTTTTGTATCCCTTCAACTATCGAGACTAGCAAGCACTAAATAACAGAGTTAAAAGCTCTAACGCCAATCACACGTTAACGTCACCGCACGTGGCATTTTCAGGAACAGGTAACAAAAACAGGCTGTATAGAAAATAAAAATGTACCGAGCGAAAGCAAAACGCCGACAATTAGTTGTAATTAGCAAGTCCTCGGGAAATCGGCAAAGTGGCTCAACGGTGAGGAGGATCATCAAAATTAATTAAAACCCATCCATTCGAATTAACTAGACAGCAGAAATAGCAGAGAGAAAGACTCTGGATCCCCCTCACATTTTCAATACTGCAGGTAATCGAAAATCCTAGTAACTTGGGGATTTCACAGTTGAAGCGACTATCAGATTATAGAGGGGAGCAATTTAGCAAAATAAAATAATCATGTCATTTATTGCTATTGGCTCATTAACTTCAATCTGCGTCCATTAGATGAACTAATGGGGGAAATAATGCGCTAATTCAATGGAACTCATTCGGGCCGGAAAGCTACGCTTCGAAGAAAGCGCCTGGTGACGATACCAAGTCATGTTGGAACAGATAACACCTTTCGTGCTTGTTAATTGCCGTAATTGTTCAGCATTTTGAGTGAAGGAAGGGAAAAGTGGGGAGGATAAGCCCTTATCCTATTTTCACAGCTATTATAACATGGTTTTCTGTTTACCGTAAAAGCACCGGAAACCCGTCATAATGAATATTATGACTCATTAATTAATATTATCACCATCTCTCTCTCGTACTTTTGAGCCGCCCTTCCTGCTGCCCAACTCGCCCGTCGCCCTTTTAAAATGTTCGCGAAAACGCACTGGATCGTCGGATGGCCCCGCGGTGAGGGGGGGGGGGGGGGGGTATTTAAACGGTGAATCATTTGAACATAATACGCGACGTTCAAAAGCCGGTTCGGCCTCTGGATAAAACAATTGAGAAACGCGGTGGAAATAATAGACCATTCGACCGCCCATTACAGTTAATTGAGTTTTCAACGGCCAAATCCTGTGCGACCGGCCCATGAAGGCCGCAGTCCAAAATATGACTTTTTTTTTTTTTAGAAACTAACCTGAATTCTTGTTTTACGGATTAACGTGTGTTAACGTGTACTGCGCAAAAAAGGCGAAATGTCAATCATACAAACCATCCACGTTTTCTTGAACGGCGACATTTCTTGAAAGGCCTATATTTGGCACAACAGGGTGAAAGTGGTCACTTTTTACTCATTTTGACATTGCTCGGACCCCTTCAAGTTTTCTTCAACATTTCTGGTATAGGTACTTCGAACCCCTGGGATCTCAGCTTCCCAAAAATCACCGACTTAGCTTCAACGTGTTCGCCTGCTCATAATTCACGATTATATCATGCCAAATGTTTTGACCATTACCTATCCCTCACCCAGTGGGAGTAAGTGGCCAGGGGTGAGGGATAAAATGGGCACCATTCAAAAATCAACAAATCTTAAATATAAAAAAAGATTTTATTCTTGAAAAATAGTAGTATAATATAGGTAATAATATAGGTATAATATACCTACTACTATTTTTCACGAATAAAATCTTTTTTTTTTTTATTTAAGATTTGTTGATTTGTTGATATTATATACAAAAGATTTGTTGATATTATATACAAAATTAATACTGTTAACTTTCAAAAGCAAGTTAGTGGCGAGTAAGTGATGAGCAGAGACGCCGCGTTTGTGACTTTTATTTTTTCATTTCGTGACCTTTATTTCTTGACTTTAATGGCTTTTATTTCCCTGTTTCATGACGCTTTATCCAAAAGAGGGCGACGTTTATTTTACCAGCAACGTCAGATTTTGATGTATGGGTTACGGACTTCTTATGCTGGTCCAACTGGCATTTTCTTTCGAAGTTATACTACAACAAAAAGGAGGATTCATTTGTTAGGATTTAGAAATCAGTAAAAATCTTCAAATCTCACAGCTATTATAGCATAATAATGATGATATAATTATAGTATAATACTACATAATAATTATAGTATAATACTACGGACGTTTAACTCGACCTCAACAGACACTAGCCCAGAAGCATCTCAAATTGATGAGTAACCCCCTTTGAAGACCCAAACTTGAAGATAAAAAAATAACGATGTTTTGACCGAACAACGAACAATATTGAAAAATAACTATTTTTTGAAGAAAAAAATACATAATAATAATAATACTAATAAAGTCCTCGAAAAAGTTTATTTTTATTTGCCTGAATGCCTGCCTTGAAATATTTTTGGACGTAGAATCCCTTTTTGGGGGTCCCAGGACGATCCGATTCCACCGTGGGGATCTATGGGGCTACAAATTGGGCTTTTGAAAGATCCCAGAAATTGCAATGATGTGTCGTCTTTTGTCGTAATTTTGGACACCTTTTGTGGGGGTCACACATCTGTCACAAATTGTACAGGAAATTTTTTAGCATGGAACATGCTTTAGTCGTGACTAACTGTCCGAAATATAATATATTTATACATATTATGTATACATATGTATACGATGATAAACCTTTGTGTAACATTTGCAGCGTTTCTTTTAAGGGGGTGTGTCATAATACATAATAATACACACTATTATAATAATTATGTTCGTTACGTACTTGTTACATTACATATAACAAAATTTGTTTATATCTAATGTAATTTAAAATTTAATTTAATTTTGTTTTTTACCTATGTGTTGTTAAGAAAATGCCTGAATTTGACACAATCCATTGGTTCGGTATGATAATATCATACCGAACCAATGGATTGTGATGGAATTTCATATTATGAAACCAGCGGAAACTGCTCATGCCGACTTCAATCTCACTCGGTTCTTGGCGATCTTAAAGTAGGTAACAAAGTTTTAGGATTGCAAGCACGTAAACTAATTTTCCGTAAATTTCCCCTCCCCACACTTCCAACCCCCCGTACCTACAACCACCATAACCAGGAGAAGAAGAGGTAGGTTCTGGTACCCCTCACGTCAAGATCCAACCAAACAGTGATTCACGACAGTGATCACGACTCGTGATCCCTGGTAAAAATCTTATTTTAAATCCCCCCATCGTAATTCTTGTATAATTAATTAAAAAATATAAATTAAAAGCGTTTCTTATTTTTGTGAGCAGTTTTTAAACATGCATTGGTTTTTAGTTTTTTATTATTTTTTATTATATTTTAATTTATTATATTTTTTTAGGGGCCGCTTTGATCCATGTGCTCGTCAAAATTTGACGCGCACATTCATTAAATTTTAATGTATCCGCCCCTGATCTGTACTGTCATTTATACCTGCTGGGTTTTAGAAAGATTATTCTCATTATTAGACGAAATTTCTATCCCAGGAGGGCAGCACAAAACTGTACAGCCGCAGAGGAAGGAATAGTGTCGAGCAGGACGGGGGCAGACAGTCGGTCGGAAAAGCGCGGGCGGTATGGCAACAGGAGGCGTGGAATTAATCGGATTTCCCCGTGAAAATTCCCTAAAAGCAGCAGGAAACCCGTCGTGGTGGAGGAGGGAGGAGCCGGATCTGAATATGTAGGTTGGCTGAATTCTTAGTGAGCATTTATTAGTGATAAACCGGATTCAGTTCAGCGCTGAAGAGACGTGACGTTGGCGGTTCCATGGGGCGGTGGGGCGGGGGTGGTTATTCATTGACATTGGCATCGCTGGGGGATTTGGAGTTGCAGTTTAAGTGGTACGCGGTGGCGGAGGGTGAGCTCAGCATGGACGGCGGAGAGATAGGAAATTGCAGGGAGTCCGGGGGATTAGAAAAAGCACGCTGGTTTGGTCATAGAGATAAATGGATGGATTCCGGTTTGATTAACAACGGATCCTGCAGAACAATTTCATACCAAATAACTCAAAACTGATTTGGGTCGCTTAAAAAATTAATGACAAGAAATGAAATAAAATAGAATATTAATAAAATAAAATAAAGAATAACAAAAAGGGAAAAAAGAAAAATAATCATTTGAAATAGGTATACAATTAACAAAAATAATGAAATTAAAGATAAATTAAAAGTAAAATAATGAGCCCACGTGTAATCAAACTTGCAGCGTTACAAATTTTACTTAGATTAGAATCTAATCAAACTAAATCATTAAATCATCTAAAATGGGTTCCCATTTTACATTAATTTTGTAAATTTGGTTGATTTCAAATGCCTTTCGACAAACTCATCATTACTCCTCAATTACTCTTACAAAAGTAAAACTAAAGCTAAAAGTAAAACTGGAACGTATTTAAATGGTTTAGTCACTGTTTCCTATTCTGATTTACTTTTGTCGAATTCTTGTACTTCTCCAATTGGATTTGCCTTTCAAATGTATAAATTGTCTCAAAACAGTGGCACTTCATTAAATTGTTGTTTGTTATGGAAAATGCACATTTCAATCCTAATGATTCTTGTGAGCTATTCTTTTAATGCACACATTAGATCCCCTGGTAGTGGGGTCGTCTCTCTCCTTATTGGATTGGGTCTGACTGGCCTGTCTACGTTCGCCAAAGCACTCAAGCTAGATGCTAAGCGTGTAGGAGGTGTCGATGGACTTACTCAGTTTGCACGGTACTTTTTTGGAGGAGGTGTTGTTGAACTTAATCAGTTTGCATGGTACTTTTTTCTGACCAATTATCAAACATGCTCACTGGATGATGTAGAATCAATGTGAAACTAGGTCTTTCTAATCGAACAAACTTCAATTGCCATTAGCGGATTTCGTGACATTTTTCACCAATTAAGCCACTCGAGCAGACACACAAAAGCCGATCAGATCAAAGTAGGACACGCTTTGATAATAAATTATTCATTTCTCATGGCGCTGCACTGGCCTCCTCTATACCCGACCGTCTAGCGATAAATCTTTGAAAGTAATAATATTAATTATAAATCAGGTATTTGGAGTTTTTAGAGATAGAAATTGCTCTCGATTTCTATACGTCTCTGGGTTTAAACCTGGTCGTGTGGTGCATCCAGTCCAACAGCCAACTTTGTCGCCTTAGGATCCCGATAAGTGGCGAACCTTTCCTTCAAACCCGTTCCCATTCCTTGTGATAGATGGGCATAGGTACTTACCTAAGTTTTATCAACCCATATACAACCCATGTAAATATGGGGAAATTTTACTGCAGCAAAGGCATTCTTTCTCTTCCACTTTATCGACTGTGTAATTGCAACGGGAGCGCTGCAGTTCCGCGCGAAGTCGAGAAATGCAGTTACTTATCTCATGTTGCAGTTCCGCGCCGGTAAATATTTTCCGATTTTGCGCAAGTAGGGGTCGCAATCCCGCGCGGGATTCAGTCTCGCGGGATCCCGCGTGATTTATAATTCATAAATTAATTTGGCATTTAAAAAAAACTTTTTTTTACAACAACGCTGCAAATTTTGCGAAAGGGCTTATTATTCGTTAATATAGGTTAATCGCGCCAAAATTAATTCTGTGACATTAAGAAAATAGGTAGAACTACCTACTTCCAAAAAAATAACACTTTTTTCTGTGAGATGTTCGGTAAGATGTGGGACCTCAAAAAACGGATTATGCGTCAAAAATTACTTGGAAAACCACACCTAATTTGACCTCCTGGGATCCTTCAAAAATCCCTTTTAGGTAGGTATAGCCCCATGAAAGATCCATAGGTCCTGGATCGTCCCCCAAAAAAGGATTCTACGTCCAAAAACGACACAAAGTGGTAAGTGTTAAGTGTGTTAAGTCTTAACTCTACCCCCTCCCCATTTTAGGCCCATAGCGCCCCACGGGTTGCGGAGATTGGGCTGAAAACCTTGCGGGCACAACTAAATGGTAAACTGAGTATTTAGTCAAAAGTTGTCCTGAAGGCAAGTTCATATTAATTTAGACAAAAAGGGAAAATTTTAAATTTGAATGACATTGTGCAGTGGGTACAAGCTCTTCAAGAACAACAGAATGCGCTGATGACCGAAAAATCGGAATTTATAGACTGTCCTTGTTTTTCCCTCTACCCTTCCATTATATGTCAAGATTTTTTTTTTTAAGTTTAAAAAAAAAATTCTTTGCAGTTTTTGGACAGAAGAGGGCCCCCCGAAAATGGATTCTCGGAGAAGAAAATGGAATACTGCTCAGTAGAATCCATTAAGCAAGACAGTCACGTGTCGGGTTTCCCACCTTATAGATGTATCGACTGAGTCCTGATCAATATTATGATTAGCTGATTAATAGGTCGTCTTGGGATCGACATCACGAAGGCAAGACGAATGCATAATACATATATGTATTGGGATGGGATGTCGGCCCTGAGGGGGATGCTGGATCATTAAGGCGAAACAAGGGCCCGGAGTAATACCTGGATTGGGTGATGATACAGTTCAACCTACCTGCCTAAGGTAAGTAAATTAGTCGACTAAGTAATTCCCCCTCCCCGCCTCGCGATGGCTTTCGGGCCCCTCCAGGACGATCTTCTCTGCATAATGTGATGACAGCTAGGAGGCCACCCCGTCCCATCTGACTAATTCAGCGAGCGTTCTGTTGACAAGGTGACTACTCCGCTGCGCACTAACCTATCCTATATATAGAGGTTTATCAGCTATTAGCTTGGTGATCTGCTCGTGATCGCTACAACATATTCCGGGCGCGCTTACCTGCTCAGCAATAATTAAACGTAAATTATTTACGTTACCACTTGGCGCTGACACTTGTGATCTGCTTTGAAGATTCCAATAAACAAAATGTACCTACGTCCGCCATCCGAGCTTTGGGCAGTAGGAATTTATTTTAAAACGCGGCAAATTTTACACTAGGGTTTATTATTCTTTGATATAGGTTACTTGTGCAGAAATTTAATTCTGTGTCGATAAAAAAAATTTTAGAAAAAAAATTTTTTTTTGATTTTTTATTTTTTCAAAAATTGTTTTTTTCAACAATTTTTGGTTTTTACCAGAAAAATATTTGACAACCTGGGATCCTTCAAAAATCACATTTGTAGCCCCATGAAAGCCCTGCAGATCGCCACAGTGAAATCGGATCGTTCCGGAACCCCAAAAAGTGGATTCTACGTCCAAAAACACTTCGAAAAGACACCTAACTCGATCCCATAGCCAAAAACCTTCAAAAACCCCCTCCCGTAGCCCCATTTTAGCCCCATAGCGCCCCACGGGTTTGGGCGATCGGGCTGAAAACCTTGCGGGCACAACTAGATGGTAAACCGAGTATTTTGTCAAAATTTCAGGTTTTTTGAAAATTTCTACTACCCGAAACGGCCCGGACGGCGGACAGACATTTCGGTTTTGGAACCTCTTGAAACGGATAATGTCAAATTTTGAGGCCGATCGGAGTCGTCGACCTCCGTCGCGAAAACATAGGCCAATAATAAACCAAAATTTGAAATTTTGACAAAAATACTTTAGTAGTATACAAAAATACAAAAGTATTTAATACTCTTTACTATCTAGTTGTGCCCGCAAGGTTTTCAGAACAATCGCCCAAACCTTTGGCGAGGGTTCCTTACAGAATCTAATCTGATTAGATCATCGTTTTATACGGGTCTGGAAATTGTATTCAATAACAAAAATGTTAACATCTGGAATAGACTAAAAGTCTAAAAAAATTTAAAATGATGGTTAGAAGAAAAATTTGAATCGATGAATATTTAATAGTAAATATTGAAACATTTAGACCACCAAAAAAGTAAGCTTCTCTCACAGTGAGTGTGTAACTAACTGGCTTATCTTAATTTCTTCTTTCAAGTTTCCGTATGAAATGTTAGTTGCGTGTAGGCAGGTAGGTCCTATCATCATTAGGTATCATCATTAGGTATTGTATAGAACAATCATTGTTTCATCCGTGTATCCCATTCCTGGTAGATGTTGAGATTGATCTTGCTCGGCTATTAGTGAATTTAAATGCAACGCAACTTGACAGTCTGGAAAAAGTTAACGTTGTCTATACAATCCCAACGATCAAGTGTTTAAACTCCGTACGTATTTTCCCCGACAAGCTAATTCCCCATGGAGCATAAAGTAGAAGATAAAGAGAGGGGGGGGGGGGGCTAGGAATACGTACAGCAATCCATTAAAACCTCCCGTAGAACTATAGTAAACCGAGTGAAGTTCTTTGTACGTACCTCCCATCTCATTGCCCTCCCTTTACCACCAACGACAGATTTCCAGAATACGTGTGTTCAACCACTGTAATAACTCGCGTTCGTCCCACAGTAATCAGGTTTGGTGGAGTCGATCGTGATGAGCTCAAAACTGAAAAGCGATCACATTCACTCGGTTAAATGCTATGGTAGGGCCACTGCCGACGTCAATCATCCCACAAAACGCTACTTCTGTAAGCATTTGGTAATAATTATCAAATGCTTACAGAAGTAGCGTTTTGTGGGATGATTGACGTCGGCAGTGGCCCTACCATAGCATTTAACCGAGTGAATTTGATCGCTTTTCAGTTTTTTGAGTTTTGGTTTATTATTCTTGGAATAATACGCCTATGTTTTCGCGACGGAGGTCGACGACTCCGCTCGGCCTCAAAATTTGACATTATCCGTTTCAAGAGGTCTAGATTCCAAAACCAAAATGTCCGTCCGCCGTCCGGGCCGTTTTGGGCATTAGGATTTTTTTTTAATCGGAAATTTCGACAGAATACTCGGTTTACCATCTAGTTGTGCACGCCAGGTTTTCAGCCCGATCGCCCAAACCCGTGGGGTGCTGTGGGGCTAAAATGGGGCTACGGGAGGTTTTTAAGGCTTTTGGCTATGGGATTGAGTCAGGTGTCGTTTTCGAAGTATTTTTGGGCGTAGAATCCATTTTTTGGGGTTCCGCAACGATCCGATTTCACTGTTGCGATCTATAGGTTTGTCATGGGGCTACAAATGAGATTTTTGATGGATCCCAGGAGGTCAAATATTTTTCAAGTAAAAAACAAAAAATGTTGAAAAAAAATAAAATAATTTTTTTTCATTGACAGAATCGGCCAGTGGTGACTACTTTTTCGTTTCAAAAATGGTAAGTATAGGCCTATACAATAATTATTATCTCCTGACCATCCCACCGACCTCCGTAGAAGCTGAGGGTCTTTTCAGCAGGGCTATTTTCGACAAGAAGCCAATTGGCTGATCCAACTTTGAGTGCATTATGCTTTCTAAGAGCACATTTTTTAAGTACATAAGTCAAATTTTCCCTTATTGAAAGAAGAAGTAATTGTTTACAAACAAGTTTTTCGTTGTTTTTAATAAATTTTTGATTTTCAAAAAAAAATCTTTTGGCTCTGAAAAATCCCAGGATCCCGGGATTCAGAAAAACATCCGGCATTGCAACCTCTAGTTGTGAGGCCGATCGCACCATCGACGGTTCTCCTATGAAAATATCAGTGTCCATCGTAACCCACTTAGATTTTACGCGAGGAAACTGCTGAGTGTGTCCTCTCAATTCCAGGTGTCCCCACGTTACCTTGACGTTAGTCACATACGATGACCTATGTGACCGGTTAGTGTTAAAAAGAGCTTCTCCCCCGCAGGCGCATCTTCCAACCCTGGCAGGTGTTCAGGCGCGAACTGACCTCACAGCTGAAGGAGGCGGGTGGCGAGGATGTTGCGACTGCGAGGGTGTTGACAAGAAAAGACACCACATTATAAAACTGGTTGGCTGAAACGAGAAAAAAAAAAAAGTTATAAAAGACGCCAGGTGAACTACCGTACAAGCGGGGGGTTGGGGTGAGATCCCGAAACTCCCCCGACCGGACACCCCCCGAAAAAAAAAACGATCGCCCCAAAAACTGGTCCGGTTCAGCTGTTTCGACCACCTTCGACCCCGCATTACTCAAATTTACAATTCCTTTTATTGTGACTCTCCCTCCCCCTCACAACCTGACGCCCGTTGAGATTCGGTAACTTGGCCCCACCCGCGCAACCGGTTTGCCTCCTGGCGGATCAGCCTACAGTCGTTGTAAGGATTTAAGGATTACACTCGTTAAGGATTTTTACATAATATGTAATATAATGTATATTATACACCGTCGCACGATACCATCACTCCATTCGTTTCCGCGGAATTTTAAAAGAGAACTGTTTAATGATTAACTGGCGTGTAATACTGTTCTTAGTATAACTTAGTATAACATGTTTGTGAAATGATGAATTCAACATTCGATGGTTAATTAATTAATCAACCTAATTAATTAATTTCGAGTTAATTAATTAATTTTTTGCTCTCCTATTATTTTAGGCGCCTATTATTTTATATTACCTATCATTGATTTTTTAATCATATTTAAACTGTTGTAATTCAGTTGAAATTAATATACTTACCTAATAATTAGGTAAAAAAATTATTTTTGAATTGAGGATTGGAAAAACTGCGCTTTCCGCCTAGTGCGCCGTTTAGGTATTTATTTTATTTTTTATATTAATTTTCGTAAATTGAAATTTATGTTGACGAAATTCTCCGTATGTACTTGTGTGAAGTTTTCCAGCGGGGAAATCGTGAACACATTTTTAAATCGCAACTTCATTGAATCCGAATATATAGGTCGGTTATCTTGCCTTATTATTTTTTTTCTATTTAATGAAAAAATAGATTCTGATAATAGGTATTTCTAATATTATGACTTATTGCTGCAAAGCGGCTTGTAGGTACATGATAATTCGCAATTATTGGACTAGGTATTCACATTTTCCCCGCGGTGGGGTACGAGGGGTCTGAAAAAACTGAGGATCCACGGAAACGTTATCATGGGGAAAAAAATAGCAGCTAAGATGCCTGACAAAAATGCAGAAATGAGCAGCATTGGGGGGGGGGGGGGGGGGGATAGCCGAGTTCAACGTAAGCTCTGATAACCGCTGGTGGGAAATTGGCTGAAAATCTGAAGATACGACGTTCAACGGTCTTTCGAGGCTTTATGCTATGGAGTTCCTTACTTACAGAACTCTAACCCGCCTGGCCCACATTATACTATCCTTGAGAAGACTTACCTAATTCGGCTTGACCCTAACCCTTATACCCTTACAACACGTCGTTTTTTAAGGCAGATACTATCGGGTTGATATGATCGACCTTCAATAACGACGCAGATTTATTCTACTAAATAATATTTATATATTATGCACATTTTAATCAAATTAGATAAGGATACTAGGTACGAGGTAGTTTTTTAAAGTTAAAAATCCAATGAGAGCGAAAAGGTTAATTGCGGGTTGGGTCTTTGGTGAAAGAGGCAACCTCGTTAACGCGTGTTGAACAAAACCTAACGGTAAATAGAAAAGAAGTCTGTTTGAAGAGAAAACGCTGCTTTACAGTAGACAAACAATCCATTAAGGAGAGTTGGGAAGGTAAGCAGTTGGATAATAGACAGTTGATGGCTTGAAAGGATATTCAGCCTAAGAGAACAAGCGAAGAGTGCTGGAGGGCCACTGGGGTGGGGGTGGGGTCTCCATTCTAGAAAGGCCCGATAGCTTTTCCAGTCGGTCGTTACCAGGTTGATTGATTGGAAAAACTCGCCCCCAAAGTGGATTGTCCCTCCCCCTTCCCGTCAACCGCACCGTTTTACAGAAAAAGGCGAGTGTTGGCGACAAAACGGACACTCAGCCTCCACCCCCAGGTTCTCCCAGCCGTTAACCTCACCCCCCCCCCCCCCCTTCACGACGTTCCTGCGACCGCAATGGTGAGTGGAGTTTTTCTAGAAAGCAGGCCGAGTAGGAACGGGACTAAATGACAGTCGTGAGGGGGGGTTGGGGGTCTCTTTGACGGAACAGGGAAAAAAGCTACAATAGACCCCTCCCCCTCCGTTAAGCTCCCCCCTCCCATCGGTGACCACAGTTTGAAAAGTGGACTACCCGCTTGAAGGGAACGGATTGGAAAACAAAGGGAAAATACCAAGAAGAGTAGGGGAAAAAAAACACGTACAGGAAGTGGAAAAAATAAAAGGGGAAAATCCCAATGACTGGAGTGTTAACTAAGCACCTGGTTCCACCACATAGGAAACTCGTAAGGTCGGCTAGTTGGAGTTTTCCTCATATCCTGTTGGTATAGAATCCCAGAGTCAAACCCTTTGACGGCTCGAGACTCCTGTTATCCTGAAATTCTAGGCTCGTACTTTACCCTTGAGTATGTAAGGGTTAACCGCACTGCTTACTGTAAATCTGGGGAAAACAGCTAGTTCTTAGTGAAAAAATATGAAATTTGTATAGCCTATTCAGAATAGGTTACTTACATCTAATTAATATAATAATATTATTTTCAATATTATAGCAAAACCAGTGAACGGGCAATATTGATTATAAATAAATTTCAGAAAAATATCGCTCGTCACCCCGTGTCTATCTGTAAATTTTGAACCCTGTTGCATTGGCCGCAATTATACAGAGGCTATACAGTGTAAGTAATTTTTCATTGATCTTGCTGATTGATCAATGAATTTTAGAATAAACACATAATATTATCCGATCATATTAGCCAGTAAGGTAGGAAGTTGGCTGTAAAGGTTGCAGTGGGGGTGAGAATTGGGGCGGCGCCTCTTGCCTAACCCAGTAGGGCGGTTTTCTTGAGCTGCCGCCTTTCGGCCCCCCTCACGAAGAGGGGGAAAAGGGAAATCCGGCCCTTCCCCTCCCGCACCAGCAAGAATTTCCCAGCGGGGAAGGGCTCCTTTCCCGCATGTTGAAGAAGAGGGGGATGTAGTTATGGAGGTGTATTGATTCAAGCAACATCTTCACCCCCACTTAAGACTCTCATATTGATCCGGGGCTCCTCTGGAAGCGCCCCCTTTTCTCCGCACCCTCTTTCTCCGTACATCCCTTTTCTCCGCAGCTTCCCCTTAGGTCTCTGCGCCTACCCCCCCCCCCCCCCCCCCCCCTCTTAAGACCGCCTCCCCGAAACCCCTCCACCTGCCCAAAATAAGATTACCGCTCACGATTAAACCGTCTCCATTAACCCTTCTGCTGCTTTTTTCACTCTTTTCATTTTTCTTTCCTCGGTGGAGCAAGATTTAAAATAAAAAAATAAAAAAAAGAAAGAGACGAGAAAAGAAAAAGTCAGAAAAAAAGTTACCGAGAGAGAAAAATCCCTAAAACCTCCTCACTGGGTGGAAAAGGGTAGAATAGGCTTGGGTTTACGGCACGAGGGACAAGATGAGGGGAGTAAGAGAGAAACCTTGATGTAAATTCTTTTTTACCTCCTTCTGCCTTTAAAAAAATTCTCTTCTCTCGGTAGACATCGCAAAATTCTTGTATTCTGTAGAAGCTGGAGAATCTAAATCCAAAACGTTCATGTTTTGAAAATCCAGGCAAGTGCAAATATTTTATCTAAAAAGGAATTGACATTGAGGTAACCCAAGGTAGAATTTAGATGATTCACGGTTCATCACTGAGTTGTCACTCACAGCCTCAGAGAGAACGGTTCATGGAAAGTGGTCCCTACGTCATTACCCATTACCCAGACGTAGAGAGTGCACAAATTAAAATTGAAATGAGGATTCAACTTCATAGTGGAGGGGACTAAGGGTTGGGTTGGTCGGGTGTAGTTTACCTTACCCCGACCTAAAATTAAAAACGCTGCAAATTTTACACAAGGATTTAATATTATTTTATATATTTTTACTTGGGTAAAAATTAATTCCGTCTGTAAAAAAATTTAAAAAAATTGTTTCAGATTTTTTTTTTAAATTTTTTTCGAAATAATTTCGAGGAGGAGTTCAAATATTTTCCAAGTGAAAAACAATTATTGTTTTTCACTTGGAAAATATTTGAACTCCTGGGATCCTTCAAAAAACCCCATGAAAGCCCATGAAAGCTCTCTAGATCCCACAGTGAAATCGGATCGTTCCGGGACCCCCAAAAATGGATTTTACGTCAAAAATACTTCGAAAACGACACCTAACTCGATCCCATAGCCAAAAGCCTTAAAAAAACCATCCCGTAACCCCCATTTTAGATCGGGCTGAAAACCATGCGGGCACAACTATTTATTTATTTATTGAGAGCGGGCAGAGCCCAATTGTACAGAAGTTATATAGCACACTCGTAGGCATAGAAACATGTTTGATAAATTTGTGTGTATACAAAAAAATCACTATTATCATTGACAAATGGTTACACAACCACATGTGGATACTGCTAAATGGATACATATTTATAAATGGATACCTAAAATTTAGGTATCCATTTATAGTTATGTAATTACGTACCCATTTAATGGGTACGTAAATTACATGGGTATATAAATGGGTTGGTACATAAATTTTTTGGCGATCGGGAAACAGATAAGAAAAGTCAGGAAGAAAGAAAACATTCATGGAGCGTACGTTTGAGGTGAGGAACTTCCCGAGGGTAAGGATTGTGAGATAGGTAGGTTCCAAATACAATGTTTGTATGTATTAGTATTTTGTACCGGGTCCGAGGTACACTTCTAATCAGAATCTAGAGTGGACCAGTGCTCTCGGGCTCAGTGCTACGATGGACATCATTCCAACCCACACTAAGTCGGGGGAGAAAGTATGTTTTGAAAATTCCATGTACACGAGTCACAAACCTTTGCAAGATGGTGTTCGGTGGACGTGCACGAAAAAATCAACGTATGGAGTAAGTAAGTGTGGATTTATTATATAATAAATGATATCATTTCACGTTTTTCAATGTGTTCAATGTGAAGTGAACTTCATTTTCCGATTCTAGTGTAACGGTGCAGTCAAAGTTGTTCAAAGTTGGGTCGACCAGACTGGTCGGACCAGTCCCTGAAGTGACTACCCGGCACAACCGAGATACATCTCGCTGGTGCCGGACTACCCCGCAAAATCACGCACCATGTAAGGCGGCGGGTGGAGGCGGCAAGAGCGATTGCTGTAGCCAAAAATCGAGCTGTACAAACGCTTTACAAGACCCACCGAGTGGGCTGTACGCTGAGGCAGCCGAGAAATTGTCCACAAGTGCGAGATCCGAACTTGTTCGAGAGGAATCGGCAAAAAAATTGCTGCGAAGCTACCGCCGAAAAGTGTTTCCCCCTACACGTGCCGTTCTGAAGGAACTGAAAAATTGAATGAGTTATAGGATTTTTCGTTGTGAACCATTTTAAAACTAATATTAAAAGTAAAATAAAAATTACTGCTAATATTTATGTTTAATAGTGCATATATATATGCATTGCTCAAATTAAAAACATAAAATTAAAATTACCTATAAACATTTTTTTTAAATATGCAGAATAAAAATATAAATATAAATCAAAATTGATACTAATAATGTCAAATTTTGAGGTCGATCGGAGTCGTCGACCCCCGTCGCGATTACATAGGTGTTGTATTCCAAGAATAATAAACCGAAAGGGTGGACAATTTAATGTCATTTTTGTTTTCTCCGTCCTCGTGATGATGTATACATACATACATGTATCACATCTCACGTTTTTACTTCATCATTCAGGATTCAGCCGTTTTGAATCTGATGAAATGTGAGGGATAAAAAAAAGTATTGGCGCCGATACTGGAAAAAAGTATCGATACTACGATATATATCAGGGACAAAAAGTAACGATATTTATCGATACCTTTTTGAAAAGTAACGATACTTTTTCAACATCCCTATTTCAGCTCTGCGGCCGGAGTGCTGCCAAATACAGCCGGGTATTATTCTTTGAAGTAAGTATGTACCTAGGTAAATTTGGCAAATATTAATAAAATTATTTTTGCATTTCCATAAAAAATGATTTAAAAATGCAATTTTGCCTTTCCATAAAAAATTATTTAAAAATTAAAATTACTATGTATAATAATTATACATTACTTATTACTAATGTATAATAATTACTAATGTATAATAATTACACATTAAGTGTACCAAAGTGCACCAAAGTGTACCAAACTGCACCAAAGTGTTACACATTACTAATGTATAATAATTATACTATGTATAATAATTATACATTACAAATAAAATTATTATAATTATTATAATAATTATACCTATAGTAATTTTATTTCATCTCAATAATAAATTATTTATTATTGAGATGAAATTAATTTTTGCAGTATTAAAAAAATAAAATCCGTACGTAGGTACAATGTTTGGACATATTAGGGTTTCAACAAAAAAAAAAAAGAAGAATTATGCGTTCAAAATTATACGGAAAGCGACACCTCATTTGACCTTAGTACATCCTTTGAATCCTTCCTTTACTAAAAAATTTTTCCTTTACTAACATTTAATGTTACCCACAGTAATAAGGCCTTGGGCATCGAACCAAACCAAAGAATACGCTGCAAATTTTACTCAAGGAAATATTATTCTTTGATGTAGGTAAATCGTGCAAAAATTAATTATTAGTAGGTAGAAAATTATGTAAAAAAAAAAAAAAAAAATGTTATCCCTAGATGAAATACAAATCCCCCCCCCCCCCCCCCCCCAAAAAAAACCTTGATGACATCGACCCCCCAAAATCCCCCAGTGAAGAAAAACAAACCCAATATCTTCGGGGGGGGGGGGGGGGGGGGGGGAAACCCCTGATTTGGCAACAGTGCTGCAACAGTGCCAGGCACAGAGGGACTAAGGAAAGGAGTGTCTGGAGAACGTGTCAATTCCAACTCGAAAAAATATTTATGCTTCCCGAGTTTTAAAAGATTTAAGTTTTCCTCCAGTCGACTATTAGCCGATTAAACGAGTAACAAGCGTTTTATTCGGAAAAGCACTATATAATATATTATTTGCACCCTTAAATTAACTTTTTGTTGATAAGTGCTAGTGGGGCAGGATCAACAATTATTGAATGTGGGGGAGAATCAACCGTGGTCGTGATTCTCCTTCGGTAGTTGATTCTGCCTCACCTTAAAAAAAAAAAAAAAAAAAAAAAAAAATTACGATTAACTAACACTCATTGAGTGTAGGTATTGTCAGTTCGAATTCGAGCGGGAAACCCCGAAAGAGAAGGAAAATTTCCTCATTTAATGTAGCTTCACAAAGCGGAGCAAGAGCGCGCTAGCGTCTGCTCCACAAACGTTCTAGGGATGGGCAATCGGTAAAAAGTATCGATTTTTAAATCAATTTGGAATCGGCTACAACGAATCGATTTTCAAAAAATCGTTTCTCTCAAGCATCGATTTTTGCAAAAATCGGTTTTTTTAGCGATTTTTTTTTATCAAACTCGATTTCTTGTTCAAGGAGTGGATCATCAATCTAATATATTGGATTATAATATAAGAATTATATTATATTATAATAGGTAAGAAAAAAGTCTGAACAAATATTCACGCTCCTCCGGAGTAATAGTGGTATAAGTCCAAAAACAGCTGTTTTGAGTTATATGTACCATTGGGTAGCTCGCGACGAGCTTAACATGGGGGTATTATTGGTTTAAGCATAGTTCAAAAATTACTCGGGAGAGAGCAGATGAACCGGTATGTTTTCCATGCAGATTACCGACATTTCGTTTGAAGAAGGTTGGTTCATCTCTAATGAGCCGCTGTCCGTCAGAAAAATCAGGTATTAACCTTATTTTTTTCACTTCAGTACTGGTATATTTCAAGAAGTACCGCTGTTCAACCAAGAAAATATCCTTTTTTGTGTGCTTGCTGTGGCAAAACCGGATCATTTCAAAAATGTACCACTACTATTCCAATATTAACGTGTGTCATCCCTTGTGTTCATCAGTACAGTAGTGGATCATGTCAAGATGTACCATCCATTTGGGCCCAATTTCTTGGGATAAGAGTGGTACATAATTGAAATTTAATTGATTTTAATACATGCGCGTCGTGAATGAGAAGGGGGAGAAGAAGCTTTGGGAAAACCTGAAAGTTAGATAATAATATGAAAGCCTGAGAAGCATCGGATATCGGAAACAAAGCCCTCGTGTCTGCAACACGCGAACAAAGATGTGAAAAATCTTAAATTGCGATTTCCCAAAAGTAAGGTTTTTGGACTTATACCACTATTACTCCGGAGGTGATGAAATTTTCATCTTCCACATCCTGCAGAAATAATAGTTTTGATACGAGCTTCCCACTCAGTCTGTTCCTCGTCGAAGATACAGTTTTCCCTGCTTTAAGGTAAGAGAACAAACGTTCACTGGGAACGGACGTTGCCACGGTGAGAATCGATACCGTGAAGCCAATTCAGTCAATTCAAAAAATCATCCCTCATTATAAATAGGAGAAAGAAAATGTTTCAAGGAGAAAAATAATTTGCTAAAACCCAATTTTTTGAATCTCTCTACCCTGATTTTGGGCAAAATCGGGATAAAAGTATCGATTCTCAATTTTATCCTTTATTATCGTTTTTATCCGTTTGATAACAAAAATCGAGTTTTTTACAAGAAAGAATCGATTTTTAGAAAAATTGGAAATCGATTGCTCATCCCTAAAACGTTCTCCAGACACTCCAGAAACAAAGGCAAAGCCTCTGCCCCTGGTCACCGAAAGGATTTCACGCTTTGGATAATTTTGACGGTATGAAATATTCTCTATTTTCTCTATGAAACATTTCTAGTACTTTCGATTGTACTGTGCGAGTTTCTCTAGTGTGATTCCGCGCCCTGAATCAGTTTTCTCTTCACAAAAACTGTCTATTTATTATTAGAGGTTAGGGCTCCTATTGTCGCAAACATTTCTAGATAGTTTTGGTTGAAGATGGACATTTTCGTTTTATTTCTTGCACCACCTAATTGACTTTTCCCAAACACACGATAATGTTTAGTATAATGTCAATAATCTTCATGGCGAAAAAAACGTGGGATCTGAAAAGAGAAGGCAGGAAATACTCAGGTTATTTTGCTCAGTGACGCCGCCATGGCTTCGCTTTCGTCTAGGCTATTTTCTCAACGTTGCTAAATGTACAAGAAAATACTAATGAGAGAAGAGTGGTGTTTGTTTGTGTCGCCATCCGACGCAAACGGCTGAACCGATTTGATTGATTGAAAAAAAAAAAAAAAAAGAATCCGAGGGTTGTTGCCCGATCTTTCACACTTGCCCTATACTGCCGTGCTAACGTAAAGTGCAGTAACTCCACATTTTGCCGGTTTTGAGTTATACCCCGAGGGGGTATCTTAGATATGTAATTCATCATATGAAGGGTCAAAGTTCACCCAAAAAGCCCTTTTTCCCGCCAAAATCGATAAGCCATTTTTCAGTAAGCGCCACGAATATTGGGTATTACTAAGCTATATCGCAGTAACTACATATTCCAACGCTAAAATGCAGTATCTCCAGCTCAATGTTTTGGAGTTACTGCGATATAGCCTAGGGGAATGGAGATACTGCAATTAGGCTTGGTGACATTAGAAATTCATGTGGCGTTTACTACGAAATCATTACTGGGATAATGGATCTACTGCGATCTAGCGTTGGCTCTCTGATCGCCGTTTATTATTATTGGAATAATACACCTATGTTTTCGTGTCGGAGGTCGAAAATTCTGATCGGCCTCAATATTTGACGATATCCGTTTCATGACACGTTGATTCCAAAAATGAAATGTCCATCCGCCGTTCGCATTCCGAGCCGTTTTGGGCAGTTGGAAGTTGTTTAAAAATCTGCAATTTTGACAAAATGCTTGGTTTACCATCTAGTTGTGCCACATGGATTTCAGCCCGATCGCCCAAACCCATGGGGATCAGTGGTGCAAAAAAGGGGACATGGGAGGGCTCTTTTGAAGGGTTTCGGCTGTGGGATCGAATTAGGTGTCGCTCTCGAGGCATTTTTGGACGTAGAATCCCTTTTTGGAGGTCCCATGTTCAAGCCTTCCTTTGGGGCCCAAGAATGTTCCGATTTCTTCGTTGCTCTGAGGGGGTTATACCTACCTGCTTGAGGGTGGGACAGCGGCTGATGCACAGTTCTTGGCAGGGCTCTGTCCTCGGTCCACGCTTGTGGAACTTGGTGTTCCTTCGGGAATGCCCGCGGTTCTCGGCCGATAGGCTTGCCCTCGCGCGCGTGGCCTTCCTTGATGGGGGGGCGGGCAGACCGGTCCTACTATGTGTTCGCTATGCAGGGGGCGGCCGCTCATGTAAGGCGGCCTACTGCCCCCTGCCCTATGGACCTTGGAGCCCCTGAAGCAAATGCTGGCGGCCCCGGACCTGACTAAAATTTAGGACTATTTAAGTAATAGGTCCAGGTTGGAGATTCCCCTTTTGGGGGACCCGGTCGTGTCCATGGGCCGGCATACCGGTGTCAGCATTTGCCTCAAGAGGTTACAAATGGGAATTTTGAAGGATCCCAGGAGGTGAAAATATTTAATATTTTCCGATTAATAAATACCTACCGAGTAAAAATTATTTTTGACGCATAATCCATTTTTCTAGGTCCCACGTCTTTCCAAACATCATACAGAATTTGTTTTTCTAAAATACGACAAGAAAAACAAATACATCTTTAAGAATGTCATTTAAATTCATCTGGTTTGAAAAAAAAAATATTATGACGCCACTGTTTGCGAAAAAACGAAATTGAATATTTTTCTCCACTTTCATAAATATGGAGTTACTGCACTTTACGTTAGCACGGCAGTATAATATGGTAAGCTTTAGTGCAGTAACTCCAATTACATGGCTGTTACTGCATTTTAGCGTAGTGATGGAGAGTGATTAGCTAAGCCAAAATGCAGTATCCGCCCAGCCACATGTGAAATCATTAAAAAAATATTATTTTTTTTCAAATTGCTATAATACGATGCCAATACCAACATGTGAAGCCACTGTTTGCGAAAAAATCATTTTTCTAACTGGTGGCCCAGCGAAAAAACGGTTTTTTGGGGTTTTCTCCACTTTCATATTTTTGGAGTTACTGCACTTTGCGTTAGCACGGCAGTATACCCTTCTACTTCCGGTGATTTGGGTCATCCTCAGCAACCTCCCATGTTTCCGATTGAAATGCTTCCTACTGTGAAAATTGTCGGATTGAACGGTAATACAATCTTTTTCGGGCGTTGAACGGTAGAACGGGAGTTTTACGTTTCGTCCCCGTCCTCGCAGGCATTGGTTGTTCTGGTTAGCGCTGGATGGGCAAGCCCACAAAATTGGAGGGAAGACCGCATTGTCGGCGACGTAGTTGTCATGTAAGTATTCCACATAAGTCTGGGCATTCTGAAGTGTGTCTGGCTTGTCCAGGACCCACTCACAGAAAGCGTCACCGACTTCTTTTCGACATTCCGCTAAGCTTCTTCTAACCCACTGTTAATCGTGTTTATCGTCGTTATCTTCTCCGGGGACGAAAGGTCCGTAGGGTAGCGGGGACGAACGATAGGAACGCGAAGTGGACTTTCACTTTTGCAGGGATCAAACGTACGCACACCTATAGGACACCTCTTGAATAGTGATGGACCCCTCCAATTGTATTCATATACCTACCATAGTACCAGTGCACCTGGCATCCGCTAATATTCACCTAAATTTTACCGTACCTACCTAACAAATCACGTCGGCAGTTGTAATTCTCGCAGATAGTTCTTGAATCGTTAATTAATGACTTTGAATGTGGATAGTGTATTAGCTAGGTACTAAAGAGTTCTTTGACTGAACATCAACTGTTGAGGTTCGGTCAGAGAATATGCTGAATACGTGGCTAAAGAAAAGAATAAGGTAAACGCGGTTGGAGTATACTCGTGAAACGTAAAACTTTTTCGTAGATTTAAATGGATAGGGGGTTGCCCGGAGTTGCCCTACTGTTATTCGGGCGAAAACGGGTAGGTTTTAAATGTGATTAAATGCTGAGGTAAATTTTGATGATGTCTTCAGAGTAATTTTGGACGCACAATCCATTTTTCGGGGTCTCACATCTTCCCAAACATAGCACTGGAAATTTATAAAAAAAGTTTATTAACCTTATTTGCAGCGTTTTTTACTACTTGTGGCCTGTTATGATGTTTAACTACTTATTATTATTAATGCCAAATTGCGTTTTACATCAGCCCTAACTGTACTCTTATCTTGGTTTTTACAGGTTTTGAAAGGAAGAGCCGACATTAAGAATTCCTCACTTGGAAATTTGTGGAGATGGTCGCGAACTGTTCTATTATTGGTACGTACATACTGATTCCAGAAAAACCTTTTTTCATTGAGAGCAGTGATTTCATTGGAACATGCATAGAAATTGTAGACGTGAAGTAATTTCCGTGTTTCATGTACGACGTATGTTGATTTCCAGGACGCCTTGACTTGATGTACCATATGAAGTTCAGGACTCGTATTGCAAGAGAGAAGTTGCCAAGTCAAGGATGATTACAGAAAAAGATGAGTAAAAAAGATGATTTTTAAGCTGAAAATCCGCTAATCGTATAAATGGATCTTAAACGTGCAGTACGTATTTCTGGTTATGTGAAAGTTGCATGGGTTCAATGACTTCGGGCTGCATGATCACGCGCTGGGTTTGTAAGAATTTTAAGGCGATAAACTGAGAATTTAGAGAAGAGTTTTGATGTTGAGGATATTTGAATATTGTATTCATAACGAGAAATCGCAGAGTGAAAAGGTCACAGACTTGAAATATTGACCGTTTTAGGGTTTGGAAGTGAAGAGTGGCGGAAAGAGGGGGTGGAATACAGTTATGTTTTAGAGGAAGGCTGGTAATAAGTTGTGCTGAGGAGAGCTCCAAGGGAGAAGGGTCGGAAAAGATGGTCGGTAGGGGGAGGGAGGAACTAAGGGATTGAAACGAGATGTGGAGGGCGGTCGTGAAAGAGGGAGAGTTAGGGTTGAAACAGAGTTGGTAGAAAGGGGCGGCGGGGGTTGAAAACTGCGGACTGAGGAGGGCGGAATCAAATTGCTTGCGAGGGTGTTGGGAGGGAAAGTCCTCCCCTTGCCGTACCCTCCTAACCGCCGAACCACCCTTATCAAGTCCCCCGCCCCCTGCCTTAATGCCCTAAGCAACCCTTATATTCTCCAACCCTACGGGCTCCAAGGATACCACCCCGCGCATACCTACTTTGAAGTACAATCGACCGTCTTGTACGGACGGTGGGTTGGAGCAGAGAAAACCGCTCTGACTTACCTTCTTGTGCACTCTCTCATACTGTGAACTAGAAAAAAAAATCATGTTCATCTACAGAATGTGATGATGATGTGTAGAAGATTTTCTAGACAATGTCATGTGTCTCAAAATGATTCACAGTTTTGCTTCCGAGTCTGCTAGGCAGCGGAAGCACTGTACTCTTTGAAAAAAAAAAAAAAAAAAAAAAATGGTGTCCACTTTGAAACAAATTCTCCAAAATCAAAGTTTCCACTTGCGTTTTGGGGCCTCCTAAACAGATTTGGTTCCGTGTCTGTCCATCCGTCCGTCCACATTTCCTTGTCACCGCCATAACTTCCACAATTTTGATCGGATTTTAATCAAATTTTCAGGAATTGTGTGGTCCCCTAGATGGTCCCTATCAGTTTCATCATGATTGATACAGCGGTACGCCCGGCGCTTGCGCGAACGTAATTGTCTTGTTGCAGTCAAAACTCCATCAATTTCGAATGAATTTTGGTCAGATTTGCAGGGATGATGCGGGCAGTCATGATTACATCAGCGGTACTCCCTGCGCATGCGCGTACGTAGTTTCCTTGCCACAGCCATAACTTTCACAATTTTGATCGGATTTTAATCAAATTTTCAGGAATTGTGTGGTCCCCATCATGTTCTGCAGCTGAATGTCTGTTTGATTTCACGTTGTTGAACTTGCACTTATCAAACACTTTCGAAGTTTTGCGATCTGGAAAATCGTAATTCCTCTACCCATATTTAACATATTCTGCAGTGTTCTGTCCGATTGATCTCAAGCAGCACTTGCACATGTTGAACATCTTCCTGATGTATTTGAGTGTTGAGAAATCGGAAATGTTCTACCCATCATCATCATATTCTGCAGCTGAATGTCTGTTTGATTTCACGTTGTTGAACTTGCACTTATCAAACACTTTCGAAGTTTTGCGATCTGGAAAATCGTAATTCCTCTACCCATATTTAACATAATATTATTCTGCAGTGTTCTGTCCGATTGATATCAAGCAGCACTTGCACATGTTGAACATCTTCCTGATGTATTTGAGTGTTGAAAAATCGGAAATGTTCTACCCATCATCATCATATTCTGCAGCTGAATGTCTGTTTGATTTCACGTTGTTGAACTTGCACTTATCAAACACTTTCGAAGTTTTGCGATCTGGAAAATCGTAATTCCTCTACCCATATTTAACATAATATTATTCTGCAGTGTTCTGTCCGATTGATCTCAAGCAGCACTTGCACATGTTGAACATCTTCCTGATGTATTTGAGTGTTGAAAAATCGGAAATGTTCTACCCATCATCATCATATTCTGCAGCTGAATGTCTGTTTGATTTCACGTTGTTGAACTTGCACTTATCAAACACTTTCGAAGTTTTGCGATCTGGAAAATCGTAATTCCTCTACCCATATTTAACATATTCTGCAGTGTTCTGTCCGATTGATCTCAAGCAGCACTTGCACATGTTGAACATCTTCCTGATGTATTTGAGTGTTGAGAAATCGGAAATTTTCTACCCATCATCATCATATTCTGCAGCTGAATGTCTGTTTGATTTCACGTTGTTGAACTTGCACTTATCAAACACTTTCGAAGTTTTGCGATCTGGAAAATCGTAATTCCTCTACCCATATTTAACATAATATTATTCTGCAGTGTTCTGTCCGATTGATATCAAGCAGCACTTGCACATGTTGAACATCTTCCTGATGTATTTGAGTGTTGAAAAATCGGAAATGTTCTACCCATCATCATCATATTCTGCAGCTGAATGTCTGTTTGATTTCACGTTGTTGAACTTGCACTTATCAAACACTTTCGAAGTTTTGCGATCTGGAAAATCGTAATTCCTCTACCCATATTTAACATAATATTATTCTGCAGTGTTCTGTCCGATTGATCTCAAGCAGCACTTGCACATGTTGAACATCTTCCTGATGTATTTGAGTGTTGAAAAATCGGAAATGTTCTACCCATCATCATCATATTCTGCAGCTGAATGTCTGTTTGATTTCACGTTGTTGAACTTGCACTTATCAAACACTTTCGAAGTTTTGCGATCTGGAAAATCGTAATTCCTCTACCCATATTTAACATATTCTGCAGTGTTCTGTCCGATTGATCTCAAGCAGCACTTGCACATGTTGAACATCTTCCTGATGTATTTGAGTGTTGAGAAATCGGAAATTTTCTACCCATCATCATCATATTCTGCAGCTGAATGTCTGTTTGATTTCACGTTGTTGAACTTGCACTTATCAAACACTTTCGAAGTTTTGCGATCTGGAAAATCGTAATTCCTCTACCCATATTTAACATATTCTGCAGTGTTCTGTCCGATTGATCTCAAGCAGCACTTGCACATGTTGAACATCTTCCTGATGTATTTGAGTGTTGAAAAATCGGAAATGTTCTACCCATCATCATCATATTCTGCAGCTGAATGTCTGTTTGATTTCACGTTGTTGAACTTGCTCTTATCAAACACTTTCGAAGTTTTGCGATCTAGAAAATCGTAATTCCTCTACCCATATTTAACATAATATTATTCTGCCGTGTTCTGTCCGATTGATCTCAAGCAGCACTTGCACATGTTGAACATCTTCCTGATGTATTTGAGTTTTGAAAAATCGAAAATGTTCTACCCATCATCATCATATTCTGCAGCTGAATGTCTGTTTGATTTCACGTTGTTGAACTTGCACTTATCAAACACTTTCGAAGTTTTGCGATCTAGAAAATCGCAATTCCTCTACCCATATTTAACATAATATTATTCTGCAGTGTTCTGTCCGATTGATCTCAAGCAGCACTTGCACATGTTGAACATCTTCCTGATGTATTTGAGTTTTGAAAAATCGAAAATGTTCTACCCATCATCATCATATTCTGCAGCTGAATGTCTGTTTGATTTCACGTTGTTGAACTTGCACTTATCGAACACTTTCGAAGTTTTGCGATCTGGAAAATTGTAATTCCTCTACCCATATTTAACATATTCTGCAGTGTTCTGTCCGATTGATCTCAAGCAGCACTTGCACATGTTGAACATCTTCCTGATGTATTTGAGTTTTGAAAAATCGAAAATGTTCTACCCATCATCATCATATTCTGCAGCTGAATGTCTGTTTGATTTCACGTTGTTGAACTTGCACTTTCGAAGTTTTGCGATCTAGAAAATCGTAATTCCTCTACCCATATTTAACATAATTCTGCAGTGTTCTGTCCGATTGATCTCAAGCAGCACTTGCACATGTTGAACATCTTCCTGATGTATTTGAGTTTTGAAAAATCGAAAATGTTCTACCCATCATCATCATATTCTGCAGCTGAATGTCTGTTTGATTTCACGTTGTTGAACTTGCACTTATCAAACACTTTCGAAGTTTTGCGATCTGGAAAATCGTAATTCCTCTACCCATATTTAACATAATATTATTCTGCAGTGTTCTGTCCGATTGATCTCAAGCAGCACTTGCACATGTTGAACATCTTCCTGATGTATTTGAGTGTTGAAAAATCGGAAATGTTCTACCCATCATCATCATATTCTGCAGCTGAATGTCTGTTTGATTTCACGTTGTTGAACTTGCACTTATCAAACACTTTCGAAGTTTTGCGATCTGGAAAATCGTAATTCCTCTACCCATATTTAACATATTCTGCAGTGTTCTGTCCGATTGATCTCAAGCAGCACTTGCACATGTTGAACATCTTCCTGATGTATTTGAGTGTTGAGAAATCGGAAATTTTCTACCCATCATCATCATATTCTGCAGCTGAATGTCTGTTTGATTTCACGTTGTTGAACTTGCACTTATCAAACACTTTCGAAGTTTTGCGATCTGGAAAATCGTAATTCCTCTACCCATATTTAACATATTCTGCAGTGTTCTGTCCGATTGATCTCAAGCAGCACTTGCACATGTTGAACATCTTCCTGATGTATTTGAGTGTTGAAAAATCGGAAATGTTCTACCCATCATCATCATATTCTGCAGCTGAATGTCTGTTTGATTTCACGTTGTTGAACTTGCTCTTATCAAACACTTTCGAAGTTTTGCGATCTAGAAAATCGTAATTCCTCTACCCATATTTAACATAATATTATTCTGCCGTGTTCTGTCCGATTGATCTCAAGCAGCACTTGCACATGTTGAACATCTTCCTGATGTATTTGAGTTTTGAAAAATCGAAAATGTTCTACCCATCATCATCATATTCTGCAGCTGAATGTCTGTTTGATTTCACGTTGTTGAACTTGCACTTATCAAACACTTTCGAAGTTTTGCGATCTAGAAAATCGCAATTCCTCTACCCATATTTAACATAATATTATTCTGCAGTGTTCTGTCCGATTGATCTCAAGCAGCACTTGCACATGTTGAACATCTTCCTGATGTATTTGAGTTTTGAAAAATCGAAAATGTTCTACCCATCATCATCATATTCTGCAGCTGAATGTCTGTTTGATTTCACGTTGTTGAACTTGCACTTATCGAACACTTTCGAAGTTTTGCGATCTGGAAAATTGTAATTCCTCTACCCATATTTAACATATTCTGCAGTGTTCTGTCCGATTGATCTCAAGCAGCACTTGCACATGTTGAACATCTTCCTGATGTATTTGAGTTTTGAAAAATCGAAAATGTTCTACCCATCATCATCATATTCTGCAGCTGAATGTCTGTTTGATTTCACGTTGTTGAACTTGCACTTTCGAAGTTTTGCGATCTAGAAAATCGTAATTCCTCTACCCATATTTAACATAATTCTGCAGTGTTCTGTCCGATTGATCTCAAGCAGCACTTGCACATGTTGAACATCTTCCTGATGTATTTGAGTTTTGAAAAATCGAAAATGTTCTACCCATCATCATCATATTCTGCAGCTGAATGTCTGTTTGATTTCACGTTGTTGAACTTGCACTTATCAAACACTTTCGAAGTTTTGCGATCTGGAAAATCGTAATTCCTCTACCCATATTTAACATATTCTGCAGTGTTCTGTCCGATTGATCTCAACCAGCACTTGCACATGTTGAACATCTTCCTGATGTATTTGAGTGTTGAGAAATCGGAAATGTTCTACCCATCATCATCATATTCTGCAGCTGAATGTCTGTTTGATTTCAAGTGGCAGTACTTGCACATTTTAATCCTTCCCTATACTAATAAGTATTTGAGTTTTGAAAAATCGAAAATGTTCTACCCATCATTAGCATGTTCTCCTGGTGAATGTCCGTTTGATCCTGGAACATATCTCATGTTGATGTCTCTTCACTCGCTTCAGTACCGCTAAGCAGGGTGACACACCTTGGTGGGCTCTTCTGTTCAACGCTCTTCTCTGGGAGAAACGAGAGCTGAGTTGGACTCTTATGAGGAATATCTTGGGATTGACTGGGGGGTGCCATGAGTCTATTTGAGACCTCTGACGTATTGAAACCTTAATGTAATTTTACCAGCTTTTCTGTGTGTGATGTATCTCTGAATATATCCTATTATCGTATATTGTACGTTACGTATCAGTAGATTCTACTCTTTTCGACGTTCGTACTGCCTTCTGGCCTTTTCAAAGAATACATTTTACTTGATTCTGATTTTTTTTTTTTTTTTTTAAGGTGTTATTTGTGTTGAACCCCTCGTTTTATACTGATCGTATTCTGCAGTGTGATTAGCAGGCAGTCTGAGCACAACATGACTTTTAATTCAATTCCACGGATTATATCTGTCGTCAGCTAGAAATTGAATGGTGGTGATGAATTCATCTTTTGACTGCTCTTAATTATCCAGTCTTACCACGTGCTGAAGGCATTCTGCTCCTACGGGTTTTGTCTCCATTCTCTTGTTATGAGTGAATTGAAAGTCTCCAGTCCAATGGTGTTGAATTCTTCTCCTGGGCTTTTCCTCCTTGGTAAGGAGTCCACTGGTTTCTGTTCCATATTTCGAAATTAAATCCCCATCTACCATCATGTATTCTCACCAATGGGGCCTTCAATGATGAGGCAGTGTGTATAAATTTTGGTGCCTGCCAATTTGACTCCCAGCTTGTTACTCTTGAAATGAATCTTAATGGCCCCCATGAGCAAGTGACCTCTTCAGCAATAAAAACAGTCATTGCTTCATCAGAAGATCTCATCTTAGACAGTCCTTCATTCTCAGCTTGTAGATGGGTCTCTAAGTCGTCTTTCTATTGTAATCTTGAGTGGCACAGTGATGAGAGCGTTTTGTATCGTATCGAAGCTTGAATGTTCGATCCCAGCAGTTGTGAATGTTAATTCCAACTGCCGACGCTGATCCGACCTCTCGAAAGAAATTGGCAAACCACCGAAAATGTCAAGGAATTCCTTCTCGCCCATGAACGTCTCGTTGGCAAGTTGTCATATGGCTTCTTCCTATTTTTTGCCTTCATATCTATTATTGGTTCAATATAATGGTGAAGTAATATTCAGAATTCATTGCTATGTCTGACACATAATTTCCATTAACTTTTTTAATCCTGAATCAGGACTCATTTTTCATTCCTATTTTATGTACCCGAAATATTGTATACCTGCTGTCATCAGTGTTTTGAACACGTTCGGAGTTAATCTTCAATTCTCCAGTCATTCCATTTGGCTTTTTGATTGACCTAAAACGGCTTCCCATTAAGAACTGACCCCTTTCATTTTTATCGAGAAATACAGGGGAAAAAAGAGGGAGCCAACGAAGGGTTAGCGCACCCGTTTTTAAATTAATGGGTCACTGAACCGGCTACCGCCCGCATTTCCTAACCAACTTTTATTTGTACGAAGACTTTTTTCCATCTCGTTCTTTGTCAGATTCGGCCACTTCCTACAGCCCCTTTAGGATGATGTATAGCCGAAACTTCGGCCCTGGAAATGATAAATCCATTGTACATTTATGTTTATTGAATGCTACACGACCCTATGTGATTCATCTTTTTTGACGACACAATTTTTTTTTTCTTTCTTTCTTCCAATAAACTCAATCTAGCTGTTGTCTAGTAACTGGACAATAACAACTGGTGTCTGTATTCAGACGAATGGGGAATGTTCTAATGGCTTCAAATCGATTCAAACTCTGTTTTCTTGTTGATCACGTTCGATTTTCCTCAAACTTGGTGCGATGTTACTGTTTTGCTCAGAAACATGGGAAATAGCCAACAAATGTCCATCTCCTCGCCACGTTGCTGTAGGGAAAAGTATACATTTTTGTGTATTTCGACCCCCCTGGATGTTTTTAACTGAGGATTTTCAATGATTGTAGGATTCAAGGTGCCCACATTTTTTCTTTATTGCACAAATTACAACAACAACAAATTTTACTTTCCTCCACTGCCAGCCCTGTTTATGTGACGAGTGAACATTCCTCTTATATGATTTAGTCCAGGAGCTGGACTCTAGTGGAAATATTGAAGAAAAAAAATTCGTTATGAAAATTTGAACTTGAAACGCATTTAAAAATAGAATGATAATAAATTGAATAATAATAATATCTTATACACAAAATATTATTTATAAATAAATGAAATTTATTAATTAAAATAATATATCGTCACCCTCATGAATGTGCTCATCAGCTGAACTGAGAAAAATCATAAAACAAATTTGAAACGTTTCTGTGGAAAAAACAAATCTTTTCCCCATTTCGCTGTCTTGCATTCAGTGTTGGTTAACAGAAAAATAGTTTTCCGAAGATAAGCCTCCCTCTATTAATTTTCTAGCACATTCCTGGTTTTCGCACATCACATTTTGACGATATTATCACATTCGTGATTTAGTGAATCGGAAAAATCCTGATCTATGCTGCATACTGGGCCATTTTTTTTTTTTTTTTCAAATTTGGCCCCTTATTAATGGGCTGGCACTATTCAATAGGTACCTACGCTTTGTCAGGCCACATACGTTCTTTGGAATCTGTATTATTTTTTTCGTTATTTTGAAATTTATCAATCATTGAATAATGAACCTGAATTTGTTCATTCAAAATTATAATCAAACTTACAAAAAACTGCAATTACAAAATTGAAAAAGAACGGGAAAATGTTACTAAGAATGAAAAAGTTAATTAGTTTGGTCCATCGAAGTCGAAAAATTTTAATGGGTTTCTGTTCCCGGGAAGTTGGCTTCTCTCCATGTGAAGCGGGCACTAGCAAAACTGGGAGCTTCCGCAACTAAACACTTCTCAAGGATAAGACGCGTACGCCTTGAAATTTGGCTACAATTCATTTTTGAAAATGTACGAAAATAAACACACAAAACTTGAGCAGCAGCAAAAAAAGCGCAAGAAAATCGACCGCGGAAAATGCGCTCATGATCAGCTGAAAATCGACCGCGGAAAATGTGCTCATGATCAGCTGAAAATCCTGCGATTTCTATATCAACTGGCGAAGTCATCACTACCCAAACGCACATTCATCTAGATTTTGAAATAGGCCGCGGCTTCCCTCTGCGTCATCTCCTTGCTTCTTGTAGCTGCCAAACATTCTTCCATTTTTTCATCGCTGTAATCACGGCACTTCCTGCTTTCCAACTTTCTCCTATTTTTGGTCGGCATCTGGAAAAGAAAAGATCGAAATTATCCCCAATTAGTTGCAGCTGAGTTCCTCTGAAAGTTGCCCCAAAGTATGCTGCACTCCTGGTACAAAGTTACCCTTTATCAATATTTTGAGAAAAATTACAACTAAAGTCGTTCAAATTAGAAAAAATAACAATAATATCTTCATCTGCATTAAATGTCCAACGCAATATATACATGGTACTCACTTTTCCTTCCCATCCTCACCACAGTAGCATTTTTGTTGCAGCATTGAAAGTTTGCAAAACAAAGGTAGGTACTCTTATTTTTCTTGGGTGAAGAAAAAAAGTTACCTCGGTGTGACTCAAAGATATATAGGTATACAATATACCTATATTTGGTGTGACCTCGTGAGTGGGCTATTTGTTGATGAAATACAGTTTAGATATTGGGGAACCTTTTCATTTGGCTGCCCAAGCATTCTAAATGGCAGCATGTCGTCGCTTAAGCGGAAACACCAGCTATATCAGGTTTTGTTAATTGTCGGATTTGACAGTTCTGGAGAGGATTTTTTGCCAAGACTCGATAGGTGAAGCAAGATTTTCGGTAAATCGAAGGTGAACCGTTGATTGCGAACAGTTTTTGTCTATGGAATATAAAAATTATAATCCTAATTATCATTATCATGAGAAGACTACCTATTACTTTCTACAACTAAACTAGTATACTCCAAACAATAACCCTAAATTTGATCAAGAAAAGCAATTGATTGTACTCACGCGAATTAATTTCGAACTGTTTCAACTTCTTTCGAACTCCCACTTATTTTACAACGTTTCAAGGCAACCGTGTGGGCATCAACTATCGGCTCTGATTCATTCCTCCATACACGAGGAAAGATTGTAGAAACTAATCAAAGCAAGCTATAAGAAGAGGCAGAAGAGTAGGTACAGTCTGCTGCATTCCGCAGCCACCAGCGACCCGAACACCACAAGTTATAAGAAGAGGTGGTATAGTAGGTAGATCCGCTGCGATGACTCCTGTCCCAAAGAATTTAGAGCCAATTTATAATGAAAAGACCTCCTTTAAAACCCGGCACCTCCACGTTGGTCCATCCCAGGCACACCAATTCTGGCCATTCGGTGTGGCTAACGCCGCAGGGGACAGGAGGGCCCGCTGTACTCCCCCTGGGGGAGTGCTGAATATCAAGAAGAAAGGAGAATGAAGAAACATAAGTGCACTTCCCCTGGAAGTGCACTTCCTCTGTCTTCCCCTTCTTCCTAGGGGAAGACAGAGAGCAGAAGGTACGAGAAAGGTTGTAATGGGCCAGAAATGGCCTTGGACATAACCTCAGAAGCTCAGTACAGCGGGTCAGGGGCTGGGAGACGTTCTCCGTCCGATTGATCGCAGAAATTTTGCTACCTAGTGCATTATAGGTCCCGGAAACTTGATTTAAAAAAATCGATTTCCGCCATTCGATGAGGAACGTTTGATTACCTTTCCCGTCATTCCTAGATCGATTTTTTTACAATCGAGTTTCCAGGACCTAGTACCGTAATTTTGTATCGGTGACCTCGCTTCTCACCAACTGAACCCGTCACTGAACTACGTTGATCGTCGGAAACGGCAGTTTCTTTCCAACATTCCACGGTGCTAGGAATTTGAATGGTATCTGTTGCGTTCGCTGGATTGTCTTTGTTATGCAGTCGATGTTCCTCAGTTTATTCAGATATAATGCCTTGGGAACATAATGTTGAGACTTGAAAACTTATTTTCTCAACTAGTGGCAAGAACTATTTTTCTCAGCATGATCTCTTCGTTTCTTACGACATTGAAACAGACATTGCTCCCTGTTATACAAGATGACTTGCCCAATGTCTGCCAGAATTAAGTCATCTTTTGCCTTTTGAGGATGAACATTGACGGTGATGATTAGAATTGAACATCAGTTGGCACTCTTGGCAACTTACCTATAAAAGCAGTAGCCAGGAATGAATGCTACTTAGACCGAGCCAAGTGAAGCATTTTCTCGGCTCCCTCGCCTTTTCCTGTAATCGATTTCCTGATGGTGGGTTTTGCCAGGGCCCCAGATGGTCGAGCACCCCCTACAGGGCTGCTTAAAGACGGTATTTCCATCTCTAACGGTGGGGGGAAGGGCGTTGTCTTGGATACGGAGAAAATTAGATATCTTCCACCCCGTGGGGGAATCTCGCAGCGCTCATTTCCTACTTGAACTCAAGACCCTTAAACAGATTTGCACGGGCTGGAGAGTTCTCAACAAACTCGATAAGTTACGAAATGAAATGTCGCACCTTACTAATTTGTTGTATAAATTTTCTTTTTAAGAAGTACCTACCTGTCCCTAGTTGGCATGTATCTTTCCTCGCTAACTGTTTTGTCGTGGTGATATAGTGCTGCACACATTAATTCCGCTGGAATGGCCTGAAATTAATAATCCCTGAGAGCACCTTTTCTTTAAAATAACGTAACAGTCGAGAATAGTCTTATTCATGTCTAAGAGCTCGGGTTCTCTTCCCATACATTTCTTACCCTGGATTCGACAGTTACCTTTTTCAAAAGCACCAATTAAAAATTTTGATTTTAAATAATTTCAGAAATGGAGGCAATCTTACTGTTCAGATCCCAGTATTGGCGAATGCTATTCCATCTTGTGATTTCTGTGCAACCATTTTGCAAAAATGAACGCACGTTGCGATGGAAGCTTTTCAAATGCATAAAATCCGATTTTGTAATCAAAACATTGAAATAATAAGGAAGGATAAGTAATGAAATAATACATCGAGAATTAGCTTATCCGGTACTGTAGAAATCCGTGTGGGCACGTACATGGTCGTATTGAATGCTAGATTTGTTGTTGCATGAAAACGTCCTTTATTTCCCTATGCATTCAGGAACGTCTGTAATGATAGATTTCATAAAAGCGATTGGCCTGATTGGTCTGTGGGGCTTGGAAGCGTAATCGAGTTATTGTAATGATGATTATACGGGCCATTGAAGGGGCGATTGCTCGGAAAGTGTATTGAACCAAAGGAGAATCTCCTTCCGAACTCTTGTGAATTCGGCCATTAAAATTTAATGGCTTATTTAAGGGGAGACACGCACGCCAAATTGACCAAAAATCGATTTTCGGGAAATAATTTTTAAAAAAACTACATCTTATACTGAACATTTTGATATAATATAATCATATGTACAAAAATTTTGAACTTGTGTTCTGAGCGCTTGAACGTAGGCGATTGAATTGAAAACATAAACAACGAATGTTATCAGATGTTGTTCAATACAATTTTTCGTCCCGAAAATTTCAAGATATTTTGTTCGCCACTGATAAAGTAGGACATAGAAAGAATAAATAAAACGAATAATTGTCCAGAACAACGTGAGGAAACAGCAAAACACTGAGTAAAAGGGGAGTTGCGCTCGCGGGATCGGACGAGTCTTCCAGCGGGGGGAAACTAAAACGGCGATTTCTCGTTTTCATGCTTCCGCGTCAGTTCGGAACACATAACTTTATCATTTTTCAATGTTTTCGAATGATTTTTTTTTCTACGTGTTCAGTAACTAAGTGAGAAGATATGTACAACAAATCAAGCCAGAAAACCAAATAGAACCGTCGTCAGGAACAGAAACGTACGGAAAAACGTAGTAAGATTTTTAGCAACTTTTCAGAGGCGAGCATAAATTTTTCTTGTGCCGGGATATTTATGGTTTATTCTTTATTTAATCTGCATTATAAGAGGAACACACACAAAAAATTTGAAAGTGATACGATGAGAGGGGACTTCTGTAGAGGTTCCGAACGGAGGCCCGTTTTTGAGTCAAATACAAAGGGACCCGTTGGCGCGCGAGTCTCCCCTTAATAAGCCTTAATCTTTGCACCATTACCTGATGAGAGCCCCCACCCTAGCTGTTGCCTTTAGGAATCGTAGACAACAGCTTTTAGGAATAGGGTTTGAAATTGATGTATCTGTAGGATCCCAGCCTCTGCCGGGTGTGGAGTGTGTACCTACGTGTTGATTTCGTGTTCCTAGCATTAATTTGTCCCTAATTAATGTGTTGTGTGGTTGGGGGAAAGCCTCTGGCGTCATATCCAGGATTTCGCCCCCGTTGTCTTTGGAGAAAAAGGAAGGGAGTGCTTGAACGTATTCGTCTGGGGCCTGACACAAAGTGTTGTGATCGGCAGCGCCAGGGAATGACGTCGAAGCAGGATGGGTCCTCTCGCTATGCCCAGCCCGACTAAAAGAGTCTAGACAGACTGGAATGCGTGGGAGGCCGGACAGGAGTTCAGTCGCAGCACCCAATGAGATCGAGGAGTCGACTTCAGTGGATGCGCGATGTCCTGAACCCACACTTGCAGCAACGAGGTCCTGAGCTACTCTGATCGAATTTCGGCAAGAGTGGCGTCATTTCCAGGTTGTGCCTTACGAAGGATTGCACTCCCGGCTGCCACGAGCGAAGTATCGGCAATGGCGGCCTGGGCTACAATCCCGCGTGAAATGTTGTGTGTGTCCACAGGACTGGCTTCTCTGCCCGAGATACTGTCGGGTGGAGAGTCCTGGTCAGCGGACGTGAGAGAAAGTGTGTGTGTGTGTGATATCCATAAAGCACTGACACCAAATGGTGGTCTGTTTGACTGATAACTAAGCGAGAATTTACTCCAGACCCACGCACGGGGTAGCCGACGTGTGGGCTGGAGAATGGCGGTTCTGATGCGCAGCGTCGCCTCCGTGAGGCGGGTGAGAAACAATGCCGGTCGTTCTTAATGAGCAAGAGTGCCGCTAGAGTGCGCGGGCGGCCACAAGACCCCCCCCCAAGAACGAGCGGCGCCAGGAGGCGGCGAAGACGCACAGAAAAAAATGTTGGGAAAATATTAAAAAATTGCAGACGACCACCAGGTCGTGAGAGCACATCGTGCTAAAGACAGAGAGAAATGAGGTGCCCGAATATTAAGTTCCCCCGGAGTAAGGGGTGAGAATTAAAATATTGAGGATTGATAAAAATTATATTATGAGAAAGTACGTCATTGTACAAGAGCAAAAGTAACTAGATAGTAGGTATGGAGAACGAAAAAATGCACCTCTAAGAAGTAGGGGTGGAAAGGAAAAAAATGGAAAATATTTACAATTTTCGTAGACGTTTGGCTGGACGTCGCACCTGGTATCGGGCTGGCCGCAGGTCGGAAGGCGGGCGTGGATGACGTAGAGAGGCAGGAGACGGCGTCGGGGCTTTCTTAGCCAGCCGATGGTAACACAGAGTAGGGTCTCTGGGGCGTCTACTGGGGATCATGATTCTAGGCGGTCCTTGTTCGTCCCTGAACAGGGTGAACGCACGGGGAGTCCAGGATCGCATCAAATTCTAATCAATTGAAGGAACCAACTAATTTTAAATGAAATAGAGAAACTTCTTAAAATACCTGCGAGAAAATATTCCTAGGAGAGGAACTTCTACTTGTGGATCCAGGGCCGTTTGACCGCCCTGAGGCTTCATTATTGGGGTTTTTAAATGTCGGTGGAGGACTGTGTAGGGTATAATGTGGTGGAGAGCAGCAGAACGAATCGACGTACAACATCTGACGCTATGAAAAGCAGCAGCAAACTCCTGTGAAGTGTGCTTTACCTAGCGTTTCCCGCGCGGATGCGGCTTGTAGTCTCGTGGCATTGCTGATCCTATTCACCCCACTTTAAGTTTAAAACTGAGGCGGGAGCGGAAAAATACTGATGCTTACTACACGAAAATTCTAAAAAACTCAAAAACTTGAGGGAAGGCACATGGGAAAATGACAGATCCGATACAATAACAAGGAGGCCGGTAACTTTATCAGGGTTATCAGGGCACAGAAAGTTTTGGCAACAACAAAAACCAGCTGATCAAGGCTCTTCCAGAATCAGTGTTGCTAGTAATATTAGTAATAACCACAGATTTCATCCGATTTCATGGCGACCAGGTCACCGAACTCTCCCACCGTAGCCGCCTTTACCTGTACAGGGGTAAACTATTTTTAGAGCGGCCGCAACATACCGTTTTCGCTCGCTTGACGCTTCTATCATACCCGAGACCTAAGCCTCAACGGTCTGGCTGGGAGTAATAAGAATAATTTTTTTTTCAACAAATTTCAAATGAGTGGACTTGTATTTATTGACTTGCAGAGCGAAAACTATTCCCTGGAGTTCAGGATTGAGATGGAAACACGTTTTATACGCACTGATTTATTATACGAAAGGAGGATACTTCATTACACCACACGGGTTATGACAAGACTACTACTCCCCTTCCCCCAACCAGAGTCACCTGATTAGGTGCTACCTAATCTGTGGTGGGGGTCAAACACACCTGCGGAACTATTGCCGCCAACACCCCCCTTCAATATCCCAAAGGTGCAACTCTGATTTTACTGAATAAATCATTAAAATATTCAGCACATAACATGAGCATTAAAAAACTCTAATCTAGATTCAAAGAGATCAACACATGAAAAACTTGACATCAAATCCTTGATAAAAAAAAGAAATAGACACATAAAAAACATCACAGTTTTCAGACTTTCAATCAAAATCACTACATTATTTCTGACCATCAAATTCAACTACATTTAGCTTTTCACGAAAATATTCAAACTTCTTAATTGACAAACCCTTCGTCAGGTTATCAGCAATCTGCTATCAAATTGATTTCACATCACCACTAGCTACTAGATCACGTACAAAATGGTGAATTATATCAATATGTTTTGAACGCTTAGTCTCCAAAGATTCTGCAATATCAATCGAAGATTTGTTATCCTTATATAAAAGAATTTGACCAACTTTAATTTTCAAAGAATGATCCAAAACTTGCTTCAGGAAAATACATTCTGGAAGACACAAAGACATGGCAACATATTCTGACTCTGCCGAACTACGGGACACTACAACTTGCTTTTTTGACTTCCACGAAGTCACATTATCATTTAACTTAATTACAAAGCCGCTAACGCTCTTCCTGTCCAGCGGATCCATTGCGTGGTCCGCATCTGAATAAGCATTGAGTTGAAAACTTGAACCGTTCGTCTTCCTATATAGTAATCAATAGTTTACTGTGGATTTCAAATAACGAATTAAATTTTTCAAATAATTAAAATGTTCCTCATCAAATTCACTCTGAAACCTTCCAACATAAGAAACAGAATATGCGAGGTCTGGCCTCGTACCTGTCATGATGTACATTAGACTGCCTAAAACTTCCTTATAAGGAGCATCACAGGCACCTGAGCCTTTATTCAAATACAATTTAGGTTGAATTGGAATTTTAGCTGAACGATAATCTGCCATTCCAAACTTTTCAATTACTTTCTCAATTAAAAGTTTCTGACTCAAAAATAAGCCTTGCTTAGTTTTACAAATTTCAATTCCCAAAAATGTCATATTTGTTGCATTCGATAAATCACTCAATTTGAACTTTGATTCTAATTGCTTTTTAATTAATTTTGCTTCAACAGCACTAGGCGTAAAAACGATCAAATCGTCTACCCAAACATGTCCAGGGGGAACACCTGAACGCTCCGGTGGTTTCATAAACACAGGCCGCTCGAGACGGTCGCACAGGAACGCTGCCTTGACGTCATACTGGAAGTACTGGAGGTTCTTTTCGATACTTATCGCCAACATCAGCCTCAAGGCGCTCATTCTTGCGACGGGGGCATACAAATCGCTGGAGCTGAGATCGCTGGTGTCTTCCCATAAAGCCTCGGGCCACCAACCTTGCACGCTTCACTGTGACGCCATCAACGAGCTTCTGCCGGAACACCCATTTCGAAGTTATGACAGGCTGATTTCTGGTTGCTGGCACGACTTCCCACGTTCCGTTGTTCTCCATATTCACAAGCTCCTCCTGAACAGCCCTTCTCCATCCCTCATCCTTAACAGCTTATTTTTAGGTCAAAGGGGTATCTGATGGAAGGCATCCAGTAGAGAACGCCGACAGGAAGTTCAACTAGAAGTCCTGCAGATGGGTTGGCACACGTCTCTCTCGCCCACTGGTGCGAAGTACGGTTCCAAAGCAGGCGCAGAAGGTCCCGCAGAAACAGGGGAAGAACGATTCAAGATGTTACTGGAGTCGTGGAATTCATCACCAGATTCATCACCATCTGAGTCTGTCTCCGACGCCATCGACTCATTTGATTGGCCAGCTGGTTCTTCTGAATCTTCCAGATCTTCCTCCGAGTCCATCCATACAGGGTTGTTATCTCCAGGAAAAGGTTCCACAACAAGCTGAGGGCTTTCATCAAACCGCACACTCCGGGTCCGTTTGCGCCGTGGTTTTTTAGCTTCAGGCAACTCTGTGTATGGCTTACGACTTTGCTTGCCTTTTACACATACATCGCAAAGCTGCTTCACGGGACAAGCCGATGAGTGTCTCATCCGTCGATGCATAACAGGATCCGACGCAGTTGCAGCTGTCTCATACTCCACAAGTTCCAAATAAACCGAGTACATGTTGCCACTGAGTTCGCCACTCAGAACGACACCGCCGGCGGACGAAACAGTCACCTTGTTGTGTTCAAAAACTATTTTGAGTCCAGCACGTTCCATTTTTGACACCAATAAATTACAAGGAATCTGGTCGCACATCAATACGTTCAACAAAACAAACGATTGACCGTTCCACCTGACCTTCAACTTTCCACGTCTCGTAGCATGCAATTTCTCACCCTGCTTGGCAACACTAATTTGAATGTCCACAGGCTCAATGTCAAACATATATTTGCCGGTTTCCTTGGTGCAAAAGTGCGAGCTACTCCCGCTATCCGCGTAAAAAAGCACTTTCTGGTTTTCACCGGCTTTTGTTGACAAATTTGAGGCAACCATTTTGCTTACATGAACAACCTTCTCCGGTTTATATGTATGGAGCGAACAGCCGGAAGCTAGCTCGTCGAAGTTTCGTAGGCTTGAAGTTTTCAAGTCGGTTGTAAGATCGATACTGTGTTACGGGGCCCAGGTCTGGGGTTTCGAACAGTACCATGACGTAGAGAAAGTGCAAATGTACTTTTTAAGAAAGTTGCTTTGGCTTCCGAACCGCTCGCCGTATTATGTTGTGTATCTTGAAACGGGCTTGACCCCCCTCTTCATTTACGGTCTCCGATTGCACCTAGAATATACAAAGAAAGTATTCAAAATGAATGAGTCGAGGTTCCCCTTTATCGTCGCCGCTGAAGTCGCACGTAGGAACATAGGTCATGCGGCGCACATAAGAGAACTCCAAACTCGGCACGGAATCACCCCAAACGACGCTCCCTATCTAAAAAATGAGGCGATTAAAATCCTCCTCGGCAAAATAGAGAACGATCTCAAGAAGAACTGGAAGGAGAGAGCTGCGGCTTCTTTGAATTACACGTGGTATGGGCGGATGGACCACACCGTGATGTGTGCCAATATGGAATCGCCGGATCGTCGAATCAGCCAGGTGAGATGGGTGATGAAAATCAGGTCTGAGCTCCTTGGTCTGAACTATCAGCCATGCATCTCGGAACGCATAGAACTCTGTTCTATGTGTAATCAAAGAGCCCGCGAAGACGTCCACCACTTTGTCGCCGTCTGCCCTGTGTTGAGTGAATTCCGTCGCAGATGGTTGGGTTGTGCGGTCATGTCAGTGAGTGACTTCCTGATTCTTGTAAACGAGCCATCGAAATGGGACAATTTAGTTCTATACGCGAGAGTAGCGTGGAGATACCGCAAAGAATTAATTTCCGAATTTAATTATAACTAGTGGTAGGCCCTAACCTCCGGGGAATGTTCCCTGGTTGAATGTATTTCGGATGTTGTTGTTGTGTGGCTGTAGTGTTTATAGTGTGTGTAAATAAATATTTCCGATTAGGAACCGATTTACGAAAAAAAAAAATATATATATATATTTTAGGATGTTGCTTAATTTTAATTGTAATTAATTGTGATTTGCATTTTGATATGAGTGATTGATTAAGAATAATTATTAAAACGTGGAGAAAAACAAAAACAAAACAAAATGTATTCAATTATTGTAGCAAAAAAAAACAAAGCACAAGTAGTAAGGTCGCTTTCTAGACACTCCGGTCGACGGCCAATGGCCAGTACCGCAACCCAGATTTTGTTATTGAATTATTTGTGTGTGATAATTTCTCAAATAAATCTGTTTTTCTTCTTCTTCTTCTTCTTCTTCTTCTTTCATCAAACCGCACACTCCGGGTCCGTTTGCGCCGTGGTTTTTTAGCTTCAGGCAACTCTGTGTATGGCTTACGACTTTGCTTGCCTTTTACACATACATCGCAAAGCTGCTTCACGGGACAAGCCGATGAGTGTCTCATCCGTCGATGCATAACAGGATCCGACGCAGTTGCAGCTGTCTCATACTCCACAAGTTCCAAATAAACCGAGTACATGTTGCCACTGAGTTCGCCACTCAGAACGACACCGCCGGCGGACGAAACAGTCACCTTGTTGTGTTCAAAAACTATTTTGAGTCCAGCACGTTCCATTTTTGACACCAATAAATTACAAGGAATCTGGTCGCACATCAATACGTTCAACAAAACAAACGATTGACCGTTCCACCTGACCTTCAACTTTCCACGTCTCGTAGCACGCAATTTCTCACCCTGCTTGGCAACACTAATTTGAATGTCCACAGGCTCAATGTCAAACATATATTTGCCGGTTTCCTTGGTGCAAAAGTGCGAGCTACTCCCGCTATCCGCGTAAAAAAGCACTTTCTGGTTTTCACCGGCTTTTGTTGACAAATTTGAGGCAACCATTTTGCTTACATGAACAACCTCCTCCGGTTCATATGTATGGAGCGAACAGCCGGAAGCTAGCTCGTCGAAGTCCCAACTACAAAAAGCGATTTCATTTTCGGATGCATTTTTCTGGACTGAGTTCGCAGCATGCGCTTTTTGCTCATTCTTCTCCTTTTTCAATGGACATTCCTTCGCGCAATGTCCCGCGAACTTCTTACAAAAATGACATTTCCACGGAAAATGGTTAGCTTCAGATTCGTTCCCCTCAGACGGGCTGCTTGAGTTACAGGTAGGTCCGCCGTTTTCCTTCCGATTACCGGAAGGGCCGAAATTTCCCCGCTTTCGCATTCCTCCCCGCAGATTTCCCGCACTGAAGGCGGTTTGATCAACTTGTTGATTGGGATTTGATTGACCTTGAGACGGTTTTCCCAACTTCTTTTCAGCGAGTAACAGCCGATTTTTCACAAATTGCAGGCTTACTGTGGAATTGCTTTGGCTTGTTGCAATATCAATCGCAAGTGTGACAGATTGATAGGGGCTGGGCCTCTTCGAGAGGAGATTCGATATCTTTTCTCGCTCTGGCATCTCACCCCCCGCAGCCTCAAATTCGGCCATCTTGCAATCAAACCGTTCCAGGAATTCCTTCAAAGAGCCATTCCGAAATCGCAGATCATTAATTTCTTGGCGGAGATCAACTTGTGCTGACAAACCTTTACGGACGTAAGTCTCCTCAAGGGCTTCAAACATTTCACGGGCCGATTTCTTCTGTCGAATGGGGGTCAAAACTTGATCGTCGAGCCATCGAACCAAAATATCCCTCGCAGACAAATCGTCCTTTTTGAACTTTTCAAACTCCACTTTTTTGCCGGAACTGTCCAGTAACTTCACCTCGTCAGTTGATAGGACGTACAAAACTCCATCCCGCTCCAACTGAAGCTTTATCCGGAACGACCAGTTCGAGAAACCTTCTCCATTGAATTGGCGCAAACCGGCAACCACTAGCTGCGTAGCCATTTTTTTCTTAGAATCGCGCACCGATTTCCGAGTAAATTCACGAGTTTTCACAGAAAAAAACTTTTTTCAAACTCCATTACTCTCGCGTTATTCTGGGCCCATAACCTATTGACTTGCAGAGCGAAAACTATTCCCTGGAGTTCCGGATTGAGATGGAAACACGTTTTATACGCACTGATTTATTATACGAAAGGAGGATACTTCATTACACCACACGGGTTATGACAAGACTACTACTACCCTTCCCCCAACCAGAGTCACCTGATTAGGTCCTACCTAATCTGTGGTGGGGGTGAAACACACCTGCGGAACTATTGCCGCCAACAGTATTACATTTTTCAAGTTATTCCTGGTAAAATGGTGGTAAAATATATGCACAAATGCGGTGTTATAACGGACTACTCAGTACGGACAACATAGAAGTACGGATAGTTGGCAACCGTACCCTACACTGCCCAAGACGATTATTTAATTTGAAAAATAAATACGTTTTAACTGACTCGGGTAGGTTTTCAGCAACCAGTGGAGGAAGAGATTGAATGAGGTTGAGAAAGAGAACGTGGGGGTAGAACCTCGATCGGTAAGGGCGGAAGGGTATGGTGAGAGGGTTGGGGGCTGACAAAATGGAGCCATTTCTTAAGTGGAGCTCCCTCTCTTGGTCCCTCCCTCGGGTAAAAGGGAGCCAGGATCAATACCCGGAGTCCTGTACTTCCCAGCTCCCCCGTCCAAGTGTGGAAAAGGGGGGCCAACGTCGTCCTTTCCTGCACACTCAATCTCTCGCTCTCTCTTCCAAGTCCCTACGAACCCCCGCTTGCGGTTCTGCGCTCGAAAAGGGCTTGTGAAGGTGCAGGTCGGGGTGTAGGAGGAAGGGGAGCGCCGGTACCTCCCCTCGCCAATCCTAATCTTCTGACTGTACACATCCTCTTCACACCGCAGGTACACTTCCATCCACAAACACGTCCCCCTCCCAAACACTTCATCGTAAAATCCGACGAGTACACCCCCTCTCACAACGCTTAGGCCCAATATTTTTTTTATAAACCCGAGATTCACCCCCTCCCCCCACCTTATACTCCTCGCCTGTGTTGCCCTTCGTTATTCTATGTAGGTTCCTTTGATAACCTGTTGAAAAACGCTGCAAATTTTACACAAGGGTTTATTATTCTTTGATATGGGTCAATTGTTCAAAAAGTGATTTAAGAAAAAATTGTGAAAAAATGTCTGTACAATGTTTGGCCAGATGTGATACCTCGAAAAAATGGATTATGCGTCCAAAATTACTCGAAAAACACCTCTTTCTTTTTATCTCCTGGGATCCTCAAAAAATCCCATTTAAACAAAGAATAAAAACGCTGCAAATTTTACACTAGGGTTTATTATTCTTTGATATAGGTTACTTGTGCAGAAATTTAATTCTGTGTCAATGGAAAATTTTTTTTTTAACTTCATTTAAGAAAACATTTTTCAAACATTTTTTCCCCAAAATGTTCGTTTTTTACTTGAAAATATTGACCTCCTGGGATCGTTCAAAAATCCCATTTGTAGCCCCATGAAAGCCCTATAGATCGCAACAGTGGAAGCGGATCGTTCCGGGACCCCAAAAAATGGATTCTACGTCCAAAAATACATCGAAAACGACACCTAACACGATCCCATAGCCAAAAGCCTTTAAAAAAAACCCTCCCGTAGCCCCATTTGAGCCCCATAGCGCCCCACGGGTTTGGGCGATCGGGCTGAAAACCTTGGGGGCACAACTAGACGATAAACCGAGTATTTTGTCAAAATTTCAGATTAAAAAAAAAAAAAAATCCTACTGCCCAAAATGGCCCGGACGGCGGACGGACATTAAGTTTTCGGTTTCTAGACCTCTTGAAACGGATAATGTCAAATTTTGAGGCCGATCGGAGTCGTCGACCTCCGTCGCGAAAACATAGGTGTATTATTCCAAGAATAATAAACCAAAATCAGAAAATTTGAAATTAGGCGCATTCTGATGTATTCGTTCAAGACAAATTTTTCGTGGTTAATTGTTCGATCAAAACACATCATCAAGTTTTAACGTCTTGACGGCAGTATTTGCCGTAACAACAACAGTTACTGTTGTAAAGGATTGCGCTTCGTGAGCAAGTACCTACAGTGCTTGTAGTACCTACTTGGTACCTACTTGAAGTCTTGAAGTACTGGTTCCTTTTTCTCTGCGGTGAGTAGGTACACACCAGATTCTTCAACCGAAAACTACAATAAGTATCAATGTTTATCCGGGTGTAGTTCTAATAGCCTTTTCCCCTGCTTTAATCCCTGCTGTTTTCAAACGAGAAAAATTCGTGGAGTATCGGATTTTCAAATATCTCGACTTTGGCGAAAGCTGCTCACAACATTAGAGCAGTTACTGGCACGTGCCTTCTGCTCTAGCTTTTCTTCATCGGTCGATATCATAGATTCTCTTCTTGTTCATCTGTTTCGCAAACTGGATCGAGTGGCAACGCGAAAACACCTTAAGGAACTAACTAACTGTTACTAGCGTCGTGAATGCGTTTAACTCTTGGAGAGTAAATATTGCTGGTGTGTTTGGCTATAGCATGTATAGCAATGTGTGTGTATACATTAATGTTGCCATTCCGTAGCTTGGTTTTGTCACATATCTTTCTAGGAATCTTAATATCAAATAAATGAAACTCACCATGTCTACTTACATCAAAATGGTCTCAATATTCATGTTGAAATTTTTCTTCTTATTTGTCAAACTCGTCTGCCTCAAAGATTGAAAGTTGGTACGGCAGGCGTACCAGCGGTCTGAGGGCGATGATACTGAAGAGGAGATAATCCGTCCGTGTTGGCTCCGCGAATTTTGATCTTTGCACGGCCGTATTGCGTCCGGATTCGGATTTCATAAGAATCAAACTGACTGAGTAGCTCGGTGGAAGTGCACAAGGCGAGGGTGTACCGGTTTTGTGAAAATCTCGAAGTGGATCAAAACCTTGAACACAATCACGAGCCAGATTCTACAATCGCACGTCAACAAATCAGCAACTCGTTGAAAAGACAATCTAGGTATATGAACGTCCAAAGAAAATAATACGACGCAAAATTCAGGAAAGTGATTTAGAGGATAGATACTGTGGATGAAGGGTATGTGGTAAGATTTCCGAAAAAAATTAAGTGCTGCTATCAGAATGAACAGAATGACGTAGTAATTATTTTTACTTGTCAATCGAATCTAGATGCGCTCAAGCAAGCCTCTACTGTTTTTGTTGAAGGGACTTTTAGTAGCTAACTGTTCTGACAAATGTTCACTTTGTTCGTCATCGCTGGAAACCACTTCTTCAGAACTCGTCGTAAGCCTGTAAGTGGGAAGGGGAATGAAGTTGACCGGGAGCCTATACCGTATATACCACTGGCGGCTCGAAGGTGGGAGCCAAAACGGACGTGTGGTAGCCAACTCGGAAACACCCGAGGAGAAAATACGATTTTATTAAGTTCAAGAGCATCAAATGTTTTAATTTAAAAGATGACGTCTTCAATAATCCTTTAGAACGGACCCTTACATGAAAACCGTTTTTTAGAAGAAAGGGGAGAAAGATCGTCAAGCAAGCTTGTTCTTCCACGTGCTCTGCTCCCACAATGCGGATATTAACATGTATAAGCTCATACGATGGGGGAGAGCAGACCTGTCTGCATTTTCAAGATTTTATAATCAGTATACAAGAGGGAGTGTTTTTTCTCCATTTTGAAACCGGCTGGACGTGTCAAGGGGGTGGCCCGTTGCCCCTTTCTAGTAGGGTCCGGGACAGAGAACTGCACCACAAATGACAAAGGGGTCCTAATCGCGACACTCCTTCCCCTGGCGGTGCAGTGTTTCTGAATTTCCAGTCCCCCTCCAATTCCATAAGCTACCATTTCAGGTTTAATTGTTACAGAACAGGAAATGAACCGCATACTTCCGCTGTGCAGAATCCCACCGGCCTGCTTGCTCTGGCCACTCAAGTCCTCATTGTTTGTACCGGTTTCACCCTCTTTTGTTCTCCCAATAGTTATTTATGAGGTTTTTCTTCTCTTTTTTTCCCCTTGATTTTCTCTACGCTTACTGCACTGGCTAGACGGTTTACGTGCTTACTGCCACAGACCAGGCGTTCCATCTTTGTCCACCGAGTCCTAACCGGTGACTTCCAGGTCGTCCGGGAGAGCTATGACTATTTCAAAGGCCATATCGTGTCCGAGGTATTCGTGTGTCCATCGCACGATTGGCGGCCTGTTTGACCCTTTGCCAAGTCAAGTATGCATTACTCAATTATCTTCTTCATTTAAATTTGAGGAAGAAGTTCTTAATATGTTCATATTATGAGTATTTTTTACATACCGCACGAAATATTTCGAACAATCGTCTTCAATCAGAAGCCTGTCATCTTCGTAGGATCGAACTAGTTACCAAACAACAATTTTGCAGGATGGATTTGCGTGAGAGAGACATGACATGCCTCTCTCACGCAAATCCATGACATGTCTCTCTCACGCAAATCCATCCTTACTACCACATTGTGGTAATGTTGTGTTTGAGGTAGGTAAGGGGAGTAATAAATGAATCATAAATAAAAATAAGAAAAAAAATGTCTTTACCATTAATGGTAAAAAATGGGAAACTAAAAAACAAAACGTACACTAAAAGTAAAAAATTGAAAAATTGAATTGAGATTGATTTTTTTTTTGATTTAATGTTTAAAAAAAAAAGTAGAAAAAAACTGTTCTAGTGCCGGCTGACAGGAGTTGCGAATGTAACGAAGGACGTGTTGCATTGTGGCCGATAAAAGCCAAATGATTACTTGTTCATCGTAGTGCAACATTCATGCGCCTTCTTTTCTGGGAGTACATAAAATGAATGTATTAAATTTTTCCACCTCAACTCTTCAGCACTCAGTCACCACGTATCCATGTGACTAGATGTGTGTTGCTATTTGGTTAACTGTTAAAATCAACATGTTAACAAAAAAAAAAAAAACCAACGAACAGTTTAGCAGTTTCCAGATTAACAGTTGTCAAGAAACGAACAAGAGAAACAAGAAACATAAAATGTTTCAAATTAAACGTCCAAATTTTGAACGTTAAACTCACGGAAACGTTAAGGGTAAATTAACATTTGAGGACAAGGCGGTTGGAATGTTTGGTGATCAACTCCTGGGTTCACATGGTCTGAAATCTGATTAGCGATCTGATTGGCTCTTCAGATTTGATCGCCCCACCTCACCCCGCTTCCAGGCCAATCAGATCGCCAACATTTATCACGATCAACATTTATTTGAAAGTTAAAGTCACGGAAACGGTAACGCTAAAATATTAGTTGAGGCGATCAGCTGATATCCAAAATCAGTACACAACTTCATCAACGCTCAATTCAATCTGTTAATTTCTAACAGTTTACGTTAACAGTTAATTCCCGTCAACGAATGTTGATCAACGGTTTTTGAAAATTAACAGAAACGCCTACCTCTACATGTGACCTTCTGTTAAGGCCGCTAATTTCTCATTAAAAATCGAGAGTACCTTCTTGTTACTATTTATTTTATCTATGTTGGACCGAATTTCTCCATTTCTATGATCTTCCCATTGCGCGAGAAAATTGATCCTAAATAATTCTAATAGAAAATTCTAATGAAAATTCTAAATAATTCTAATGAAAATTCTTCATAGAAAAATTTAATATTGAGCAAACCCATAGTAGTGCTAAAAAATTGCAATAATATCACTAGTTTTTTACCATTTTTATGAGTTGATGCCGAAGCAGCTAAAACATAAAAATCTACCTACTGTATCTAAAGTATGTACCTATAGCTCTTTTCGGGAATAGGAACTTAATTTTTTCTTCTAATTTTCTGAGTGAGGGTATACACCTAATTACTTTAACACTCATATAGGTAATTATATGCATCATAACTTAATAATGAATGTGAGGTGATAGCTACCCACACTCAAGACATTTTCGAAATTAAAATTCATACAATTTATATTTGAAAATAAAGATTTTTTTATTTAAACAAAATTTAAGACTTAATTTATGCTTACTTGGTATATTGAACGAAGTTATTTAAACAATTTAATATTGAACAAACCCATAGTAGTGCTAAAAAATTCGTCCGATTGCAACCTGCAATACAGCCCTGCCCTATGGTTGTGTTGGTTGCCGGTGTGGGGAAGACACCAGAGGATCAGCGTGTTAAATTGTCTGTGGGCTTGCTCGCACTTGCCTCCAGTTGCACAGGAGCAGATGCGAATGGTTTGAATTATTATATTTTTCATATCAATTTAACGTGTTCGATAAAATGATGGCAATAATATCACCACTTTTTTACCATTTTTATGAGTTGATGCCGAAGCAGCAAAAACATAATAATCTACCTACTGTATCTAAAGTATGTATAGCTCTTTTTGGGAATAGGAACTTAATTTTTTCTTCTAGTTTTCTGAGTGAGGGTATACACATTATTCCTTCAACACTGATATAGGTAATCATGTGCTTCATAACTTAATAATGAATGTGAGGTGATAGCTACCCCCACTCCAGACATTTTCGAAGTTGAAATTCATACAATTTATATTTGAAAATCAAGATTTTTTGATTTAAACAAAATTTAAGACTTAATTTAAGTATGCTTACTTGGTATGTTGAATGAAGTTATTTAAAAAAAATTAATATTGAACAAACCCATAGTATTGCTAAAAAATTCGACCGATTGCAACCTGCCTTGAGACCCTTTGGCCAAATACGATAGCGGCAATGACATCCCTTGAAGCACTCAGGGTGCAGGTGTACAGCACACTTTTCGCGTAATATAATATCTAAATTTACCTATTGCGGCAGATTTTGCATCTTTGCCATTTTACAAACCCATAGTAATGCTAAAAAATTCTCCGATTGCAACCTCCCATGCAGCCCTGCCCAATGGTTGTGTCCGTTGCCGGTGTGGGGAAGACACCAGGGGATCAGCGTGTTAAATTGTCTGTGGGCTTGCTCGCACTTGCCTCCAGTTGCTCAGGAGCAGATGCGAATGGTTTGAATTATTAAATTTTTCATATCAATTTAACGTGTTCGATAAAATGATGGCAATCGAATGATCGATGATGAGTTCGTAGCTGAATAGCTACGAACTCGGCCAACGAAGGGCTCAGTTTGTCCAACGTGTCCACAATTGATGACCCATTATGTTTAATTTCTTCACGAGTTCTATCATGGAGGAATGGAATATCTATTCCTCCATGGAGTTCTATCTTACAGTTGGTTTTTATCACAGTTCCTTTGCTCCTGCAATTTTATTTTATTTTATTTTATTTTTTTTTGAGGGATCGATGTCTGATGTTAAATTTCTTGCTTTCACTTACAATAGTTCTTGTCCTAACGGTAGCTTGATGATTACCCATTGTGTCCCGGTTCTTGCCTATAATGATAGTTGACACCGTTGTAGCATCTACACGATGACTTCTCTGTGAGAGCTGAAGAATAAAATGTATCCTTTCGAAAGATCGGCGAAAGATTAAAACTTTTGGTTTGACCCTGATCCCGATACGCTGAGTAGAGGAGCTAGTCAGTTTTTGGGTCGATCTCCACAGTCTACATTCATTATCAGAATGACACTATTCCTTCAAGAATGCTGGAAAGTAAGAGTTGAATTGGTCGAACCCATTCCTCGAGAATTTCGTTCTCGTGGGAATCCAGTTTCGAAGCCACTTCCAATCATCCTGGATCTCAAAGTTTCAAGGTTGATGAAATCTGACTGCCCTTCAGATCAAATTGTCAGCTCTGCTGATGCCCCAGAAACTACCTACTGTGCCGTGATGTACTTCTTGTTTATGAATAATTCTCATTCGATATGAATTACTATATGAATGATTATTATCGATATAAATTATTATATGTATAATTATTATCGATATGAATGATTATTATTCGATAGCGATTCGTGCTGAACATTCTTTCTGCGAATTAGTGTCCTTGTCAAAATAATCCCTCATTCCTCTCATTGAAGCGAATTTAATCCTGGATTTGTAACACGATATTCACCCCTGTTGGCTGCGGTTAGTCCATTGAAACAGCGTTCTCACTTGGTTTAAATGGTTCACAGGTCGCTTTACTCCTGAGTGTCAATTGCAGGTATTTCGAACAAATTGAGATATGTATAGCTATAATCAGATCTCATTCGCTAATGATTTTTAACTGATCGCAACGCTTCATTTGTCCCCGTATATTTAACGAAAATTTACGGAAATTATTCTCACCACAGGACTCGCCTTTTGAAAATTGCCGCGTGTTTTATCGTACAGAGGTTTAACTTCCCTTTTTTCCTGTTTGGCCCTTCTGTAGGTAAATAATATTTCACGAGATGTTTTTGAAAAACAGGGTTTAAATCCCTTTTCATAAGCGCCTGAACTGTTTGTCGACCCTACACTGCGTATATATCCGACTCCCTTGGAAGTTTTCTTTTCGAAGAGTTATCGTATTAATACTCCCCTCGACGTTGGCGTTAAAACAACAGCCTAAAGCACTCTTTATTGCTTTGTGTAATCTAGCAATTTTGCCGTTTCTTTGTAATGAAGCTTCAACTCTATATTGAGTAAACATTACACCTGCGACCGTTTAGCAGACCGCTCCATTTCATGTAGGAAAGGAGATGTGTTCCCAGGTTTTTCACTTCAGGTTCTTTTAGCAGTTGCCCCTTTCTGTTTAACATTTACCAATGGGCTACACGAGCTGAACAGCTTTTGGATTTATGCTGGTGACAGACAAGGATTTATTATTTATCTTTAGTCTTATCTTTTCTCTATTGATTGCTTGACGCCTTCTTGCCTTGACGAAAACCTCATATAGGTACGAGTTGATTGATCAAGTATTGGTTAAAGCCCATAATCTTGGATCGAAATATTGCTCTTATGTCGACTAAATTCTGAATGGTGGTTGTGATGCTGATGTGTCCGCCACGAGTTGTTCTTTGGGCATTCTCGCTGTCGAGGACTTGACATAGTTGGCTACGCCTAAGTGGGGTTTTGTCAAATGCATTTAGGTTAGCTGGCAAACACCACACTAAGGGTGACTCCTTTTGGTGGTCCTCGATTCGACACAGCTCGGCCTCCGCAAAATGATTCGATTCCGCACAACTCCATTAATGGACTTCAAACTAAGCTTAAAGGCTTCTACAAACAGAACGCGAAAGTGCTGGCGAACCAGGGTGAATTTTGCCTTCGGGGAGATGAATTTCTTCTTCTCTTAGCTGCGAGATTAGCAATAAGTCGAAAAACGCTGTAAATTTTACACTAGGGTTTATTATTCTTCGATATACAAGGTTAGTTGTGCAGAAATCCATTTCTGTGTCGATGAAAAAAATTTTAGAAAAACGTTTTTTGGTTTTTTTTTTTTTTTTTCAAAACAATTTTTTTCAAACATTTTCCGTTTTTTACTTGAAAAATATTTGACCTCCTGGGATCCATCGAAAATCCCATTTGTAGCCCCATGAAAGCTGTATAGATCGCAACAGTGAAATCGGATCGTTCCGGGACCCCCAAAAATGGATTCTACGTCCAAAAATACTTCCAAAACGACACCTAACTCGATCCCACAGCCAAAGGCCTTCAAAACCCCTCCCATAGCCCCATTTTAGCCCCACAGAGCCCCACGGGTTTGGGCGATCGGGCTGAAAACCTTGCGGGCACAACTAGATGCTAAACCGAGTATTTTGTCAAAATTTCAGATTTTCAGATCATCCGAAGACCGATTTTTCACGTATTTCCGGATGTCTCAAGCTCATCATGCCGCGCGGACTCTGTAAAAAATCACAACTCGTTCGCTGTCCGCTGCGAACCGAGCTGGCCCGCCGCGGCAGGTCGTGTTCTGTTTGACATGGATCATTGAAAGTCCGAAGTACAGAGTTCGCGATACCATCGCGGTCCAGTCTTCTGTTTGTAGAAGCCTTAACAGATTTTTTCTATCCGATTTTCCTGACTAGTTTTGTCAGCATTGTTATTGATATTCGATGTGGCCGCACTGCTCGAGTTGCACTTTGATCTGCTATTTCCCGCCCTGTGTTGCTCTGGTACTGGCATTTACTACTATGTAACATGAACGATTCATCAGTTCTTGAGGTACTGTCCCAGCAACAACTTCTCAACCGTGGGTCATCATCTCCCGGGGAACTGGCTGTCCACGGACTGTGCAAAATGGTGGCAAAATGAATTTGCATGATTAACTTAATGTTCCATGTCATGTAATCGTGCCCAAAAGAGTGACGCCCACTACTTTATCCTGGAACGTGGGAAGGTTCCAGAGAGAAACAGCGGCGCGCCGGTTTGGGCGTTTGAATGCCAGGAACATCTGATTCGAGCAATTCCTCGTACAATTTTCTTTCTTTATATCAATGAGCTCAAAACGAGTTGCCTACAATTTCCGGTACTAGTGCATTATAGGTTCTGGAAACTCGATTGTAAAAAAACGATCTAGGAATGATTGTAAAAACGCTGCAAATTTTACACAAGGGTTTATTATTCTTTGATATAGGTTACTTGTGCAGAAATTAAATTCTGTCAATGAAAAAATTTAAAAAAAAATTTTTTTTTGGATTTTTATTTCAAAAAACTTTTTTTGGATTTTTTGTTCAAAAATGTGTTTTTTCAAAAATTCTTTATTTTTAACTCAAAAAATATTTAACATCCTGGGATCCTTCGAAAATCCCATTTTTAGCCCCATGAAAGCCCTAAAGATCGCCCCAGTGAAATCGGATCGTTCCGGGACCCCAAAAAATGGATTCTACGTCCAAAAATACTTCGAAAACGACACCTAACTCGATCCCATAGCTAAAAGCCTTCATAAAACCCCTCCCGTAGCCCCATTATAGCCCCAAAGCGCCCCACGGGTTTCGGCGATCGGACTGAAAACCTTGCGGGCACAACTAGATGGTAAACCAAGTATTTTGTCAAAATTTCAGATTTTTAAAAAAATTCCTACTGCCCAAAACGGCCCGGACGGCGGACGGCGGACGGACATTTCGGATTTTGAATGTAGACCTCTTGAAACGGATAATGTTAAATTTTGAGGCCGATCGGAGTCGTCGACCCGCGTCGCGAAAACATAGGTGTATTATTCCAAGAATAATAAACCAAAATCGATCTACGAATGACGGGACAGGTAATTGAACGTTTCGTATCGAATGGCGGAAATCGATTTGTTTACAATCGAGTTTCCGGGACCTATAATGCACTAGTACCCAATTTTCTTCAGACGAAATCCAAATCAAAGGATAGGTATTGTGTACCCAAGTTTTTGGTTTTGTGGATTGTGTATTTGTGGGGCAGTTTTTGGAATCTGCGTCTCGCTTCTATTAAAACTTGGTTTGAGACTACTAACGGCTCGGATGATTCTCTGTCCAGGCGATGTTTCCGGAGGGTTCCATCGCGGTATATTTTTTGTGTTCCTCTGGAGACTAGTAAACCGGGAAGTGAAGATGACGAAGGAACGGAAGAAGCAAGAGGAACGGGAAAGGTATTGAACATGGCGAACTAAATAAATAGAGTTGTGTTCGTGTGATAGTGGCGGGAGGGGGCTGTAAGGTTGGAGAGGGTGTGTGTGTGTGTGTGGAGGGTTGTTGGGGTAGTGGAATCAGAAAGGATCCCGCTTGGTGTGGGTGGAGGGCGAGGATCCGGCAAGCTGTGCGGCTAGAGGCCTTTCCCCCTTGTAAGGAAACAACGACGAAGCGAGTTTAGGGCTGACTAATTCTGTAGTAATACCCTCCCCACCCTATCGTTCTGTTACTGCGAACGGTAACCCCCCCACCACATTTTCAAGCTTTGGACGGCCATCTTGCCTCCTCACAAAGCCCCCTTTCCTACTCTGCCGCACTTACCCTCTACCGGGGAGCCTGTTTTATGTTTAATTGATCTGAGAAGCAGGATTTCATCCCCCTCGCCATCCCATCGTGACCTGCCCTTCATATCCTACTTAGATCCCTCTAACCCCCCCCCCCCCCCCCCACAACACACACAACCACAACCATCATTCTCTCCGACGCAATTCGCCCTCGTGGCGTAAGCTACCGCTTTCTGTCTCCCCCCCCCTCCCATCTTTCTCCTCCACTCCCTACCTTTAGTACCCCTTTCAGCCCTCAGCAGCACAGAATCTCATCTGTCCCAGCCCCCCTCTCTTACACAACCACTCAACTGTCTATTACAATTCTCTCTCACCCTTATGCTTTCTATCTCACTTCCGACATCATCCCCGTCCCTCTCTTCTTCAATCCAACCCACATTTTCCTCATCAAGCTCCGACTTGACGGCTCTACGATTTAGAACTGCTAGAATTTCAAAACTAACCAACTAAAATAGTCTCTGTCAGTCAGTATGTCTGTCGGTTGTGAGGACGGATACATTAAGTATAACAATTTCCTTCGGAAAATGCGGCCTCTGGTAAAAACGCTGCAAATTTTACACAAGGGTTTATTATTCTTTGATATACATTACTTGTGCAGAAATTTAATTCTGTCAATGAAAAAATTTAAAAAAAAAATTTTTTTTTGGATTTTTATCTCAAAAAAAATTTTTTTTGAATTTTTTTGTTCAAAAATGTGTTTTTTAAAAAAATTCCGTATTTTTTACTCGAAAAATATTTAACATCCTGGGATCCTTCAAAAATCCCATTTTTAGCCCCATGAGAGCCCTATAGATCGGCACAGTGAAATCGGATCGTTCCGGGACCCCAAAAAATGGATTCTACGTCCAAAAAAACTTCGAAAACGACACCTAACTCGATCCCATAGCTAAAAGCCTTCAAAAAAACCCTCCCGTAGCCGCATTATAGCCCCATAGCGCCCCACGGGTTTGGGCGATCGGACTGAAAACCTTGCGGGCACAACTAGATGGTAAACCAAGTATTTTGCCAAAATTTCAGATTTTTAAAAAAATTCCTACTGTCCAAAACGGCCTGGACGGCGTACGGCGGACGGACATTTCGGATTTAGAATGTAGACCACTTGAAACGGATAATGTCAAATTTTGAGCCCGATCGGAGTCGTCGACCCCCGTCGCGAAAACATAGGTGTATTATTCCAAGAATAATAAACCAAAAGGCCTTAAAGTCATAATAGTGTCATAATGAACCAATGACAGTAAGCATTTGACCACCTCGGCTGGCGTTACAATAACATAGTCAGAATGATCAAACTTGAAAGGTAGATTATGAATGAATAATTGAAATAGCTGCCTGAAATTTAATACGGCTTAATAAGATTTAATCATCAGGAGAATTTGAACGGAAAGAGCTCCATAAAAAAACGTGATTGTTTATTGTTGGATGTAAGTAGGTGTCATCAATGATAATTGCTGATTACAGAGCGATGAATAGAAGTAATTATAATATAATATTATGTAATTATAATATAATATAATTATGCACAATATTTCGTCGGTGACTCTCTAACACCGTCTAATCCCCCCCCCCCCCCCCCTTCTCCTGTGAGTTAGGCTGTGTTAAAAGGTCTCCGACGATTATTTAAATTATTGAAGGAGCAAAGAATAAAATTTATTCTTATAAGATTTAATCTTATAAGTTTCTTTCTAATTAAAAAAAAAAAAAAAAAAAAAAAAAAACGCGCATTTACCAGCTATATGGCGTGGCAATATAACATTATTACATTAATAGAAAGATCAGTCTAGATTATGAATAAACATTATGGTAAATATTTTCTCATAACTGGAAGCGGTGAATAAGAGCTGCACGTAAACAGGTTTAATTCATGGAGGAGTCACCAATGATTGACGGTTGAAATTTCCAATCTTGAACGTTTGAATCTTCTGAGTCCCTTCGAGGTGGCCGCGATCCCGTTCAGATGGTCATCTATCACCTCCACCAATCCGTAATTCCTGGAGAGAAACTCTTTCGCTTTTTCTCAGATTTTCTTCTCGGCTGCTCTTATATCTTGTGTGGTGGTCAGTCAACGTGGATCAACATTCATAATTGAATTATTTTCGGAACAATAAGCGGTTTGGCGCCGCTGGGACTCCGTTTTTTTCTTTTTCCTCTTCCGATTTGGCGCAAAAAAAATTTGCATTTTGATACAAGCCGAAGAATGCAAAATTTGATTCGAGTAGGTAATTGAAATTACAAAAACTTCACGCTACACGGCGGGACGTTGGTCATGGTTTTCCACACCCGGCCAACAAACGGTTAGCGTTTTATACTAACTAACAACGTTGTTGATCATTAATCATACAACATGACAGTAATAATATTAATAAACAGTCCGTCAAACCTGGAACAAACATATCATGTTTGTTCCAGGTTTGACGGACTGTTTACAGAAATCGACGGAGACATGCGCAGTTGAGATAACTGCTGTTCCAGGTCGCTTGGTAGGCGAAAAGTCGCCGTCGCCGGCTGTTCCAGGTCGATTTGTAGGTTGACAGAAGTTCAACTGCAGTCGGACGGGAACCGACAGCACGAATGAGTTCGGTTGGGAGCTGTCGACTTTGATAACCCTACCCAGTTGAAACCTCTCTCATAACCCTCTAACTTTATTTTGGTGCTTGGAGTGTCAAGTTGTCATCTGGAAGAGATGAGCGTCCACTCATCTCTTCCAGATGATGATCTATGGGGCTTTCACGGGACTGCAAATTTTGTAGCTCCACCGAAAACTCATACATCCTCAAATCAGATGGCTTCGGGCCCCCAAGAATGGATTCTGCGACCAAAAATACTTCGAAAACGACACTGTATGTAATTTACAGTCACGTGAATCACCGTGAAGTAACGCTACAACAGTTTGTAGACGGTTTGGCGTTCCATGTAAGCGAGTGCGCTTTTGGACAGAACTCAACTGCGATTCAGGAGGCATGGGGACAGCAGTCGACAGTGGTCAACTTCTGTCGACAGACGCCGTTAGACCTGGAACAAACCTAATATCATAAAATTAATAATGAACTGGGTAATAATGAACATGTTTAATAGGTACTAGTTATTTGATGATAATCGCAGGTCATATTTTTGCAGACACTCGGCTAGCGGATTATACAGACCTGTATAATAAATAGTGCAGTGCGTTGCGCAGTGCAGAGCACGATGCCTTGGTATATACCACATATGTGACCATTTTCGTTTTTTTTTCCAAAAGGATTTTATCCGATATCGTTGCTGCTGTGTTGGAGGTAATTGAATATGTATATACATAAAATATTATATAAATATTAATTTCATAGTATAACATTTTAAAAAGAAATTCTATCCCAGGCGGGTGACTTTGATTGACTGATTGATGAGGATATACACCTTGGGTTTACGGTGATTTAATTGATCAGCCACTATTCTTCTGCGGGTGAGGGAGTCAAGAGAGAGAGAAAAAAAAGGTCGCCGGAAAAATACGAACGTAAGGAAGAAGGGAGTGAATACAAACCCTCACCCCCGATCGCCCGGGCGGTCTTGTGGGAGAGGGGCTCTCTGAATGAAAAATCCTTGACCTGGGACACAAACGACGAGAGGGGGGGGGGGGGATGAAACGTAGTATTGGAAAAAGAGGCTTTCATTCTACTAACCCCTCCGCCCGGCACACTTTTATCTCGGCCTGTGTGTTGCATACTAGAGGGGGCGTTGTTCCCTCGGCTCGCCCTTCGTCCTCAACCTTCGCCCTTATTCAGTTTTTATGATCCTGCTCCTAATTTAATAAACTTTCCTCTTATCTGGCGTCACACCTTGTATTTTCCCTCGCAAGCCAATGACCCTACATCTACCACAACACGGTTAGATGCTACACCACGCACGTGTAAGGTCTGTGCCTATAATGCCTACTGAACGAACTCATTTGTATAGTCGAGATTTGTATCATGGTGGAAAACAGTAACTGTTGAGCGCACATCGTAGATGGGTTGATAGATTGAATATGAGTTTGGTTAGGGAGAGAGAACGACTCCTCTGCTGAATACTAAATTGTTTATTCAGGTAAACAATTATAGCGTGGGGACCGGTTTCGAGCAACTAAGCTCATCTACAGCCCTGACAAGAAAACCATTTGTCATTAGCATCAGAGGAAAAACCATAAAATTATATTAACAATGTAAACTCGAAATTATATTATACTGAAGGTATATGAACAAACACAAATGGTGAAAAATTATAACTGACGAAAACGGTCCAGAATGGTGGTACATAACTTGACAATAGTAAATTCGGAATATGGACCCACTGTTAAAATTGGCTCCATGACTGATGGCCAGTGAACCATTTGAAAACCAGTTATGGTATACTACAGGTACTGAAAAGGTTCTCTCTCCCTAACCAAACTCATTGGATTAGACCTCTGCACCATCGGCAAACAACCACTTTGTGATTGAATATGAGTTGAATTGAAGATTAAAGTTTAATACATTGGTCAAAATTACTCATTACCTTAAGGTAATAAGTAATTTTGACTATTCTTAAGATTTCAACACCAATTTTTGCCTATGTAAATGCATCAATGCTCTTGTTACCATTGTTTTGCTAATGTATTCTTATTAACTCTTATTTTCATTGTTGAAATGTATTTTGTTAATCATTTTCAAGTGAGCAAAATATTCCTCTTGTTACCATTGTGCTCATAATGTGCCTAGTCTCATCAACTGTTACTAACTCTTATGTTCAATTTTTAAATCTATTGGGTTAATCATTTTCAAGTGAGCAAAATATTCCTCTTGTTACCATTGTGCTCATAATGTGCCTAGTCTTATTTCCTGTTACTAGCTCTTATTTTCATTTTTGAACTGTAGGTATTTTGTTAAATTATTTAACTGTTTGAATTTTTGTTAAATTATTTATTTTGAGTTGTTATTTTGTTGTTGTTCTTCAAATGAGCAAAATATTCCTCTTGTTACCACTGTGCACCTAATGTGCCTAGTCTTATTAACTAACTCTTATTTTCATTGTTGAAATTTATTTTGTTAATCAAATGAGCAAAATATTCCTCTTGTTACCATTGTGCTCCTAACGTGCCCAGTCTTATTTACTGTTACTAGCTCTTATTTTCATGTTTGAAATGTATTTTGTTAATCTTTTTTAAACGACCACAATATTCGTGTTAATTAACGCACATGAAAATGATATATTTCTAAACGAGGAAAATTGGCAAGCGAAAGAAACTTTTGATATCTCCCAGCTTCTAGTGCTTGAGCTTGGGCCCTTGGACATCCGGCCAAGATCACTTCGGAAATTCGGATGTGGTGTACTGTAGTTGACCTGATGTGGCTTCGATTATTGGACTATTTGTACTCGTTTGTGCCGCAGGGGTGTCATTTTTCTGCACCATCCGTTGTCCGTCCTCCACATTCGCACAATTGTCAGAACGTCTAGACGAAGACACCAATGAGAATTCAAGCTGTAAACATATCTGCGATTAGATACACGATCGAGCCATGCGCTTACAGGCTGCCATCATGAGGATCCACCTGAACTGGAAGTTCTCAAACATTCTCGTCCCTTCCTTCACTTTGAAGTCCCTTCCAAACTTGGGATACCGCCTAGCTTCTAGTTCTTGAGGACCCTTGAACACATCCTGCCACGATCACTTCGGAAATTCACTGATATGGTGTACTGTAGTTGACCGACGTAGCTTCGATTATTGAACTATTCGTACTCGTTCGTGCCGAAGAGGTGCCATTTCTCTGCACCGGAGCGTTGTCCGTCTTCGACATTCGCACAATTATCAGAACGTCTAGACGAAGACTCCGGTGAGAACTCAAGCTGTGAACATATCTGCGATTAAATACTCGATCGAGCCATGCACCTGCAGGCCGCCATCAAGAGGATCCATCCAAACTGGAAGTACTCGAACATTCTGATTCTTTCCCACATCAAAACCAAAGAGCAATGGAGTGTTTGAAATTGGACTGGTGTCGCCGTTGATATCCTTCATGCAACGCTAGACCATAATGCATTTTTTCCTCGAATGAGAATTCCACGAAAATGTGAAAACTTGTAAATCAAGATGGCCCAAACTCATCCGCCGTTCTGGACCAACAGCAAAACCTAAAACTGTTGATTCAACGTAGAATGACTGCTGCAAGACAAATTCGCCGACATCAACTCACAATTTTCACTGCGATCTATCGATAATAAACCCGGAAGAACTTGAGTCGTTGACGTCCACCATCGACATTCGACTGCCCCATCGTCTACTTCCGTTTCGACACCAATGAATCCCTGAGGAGACGCAGAACAAGAACCGCGACTGAAACGCACTAAAGCACTACTACTAAAGGGAAGAATCCGACGAAAATGAGAAATCCAGTTGATCGAGCAAACCGTAGTCACTCCTCGATCCAGAAGAAGACAAACCGTTCTTTCTAGCCAACACTCTTGTAAGAGAAGAAGAAGCACGCCAAAAATTATCTTGAGTTGTCTTCATAGTAAAGGTAATAGCTAGAAGATAGAAATGAATGTATATAAGTTTTTCAAATAGAAAAAAGAAAAATAGAGATGAAGAAATGTACGCAGAAAAAAAAATGAAGAGAATGTGAAAAAAGGAAAAAAAAAAGAAAGAAAAAACGAAAACACGAAAAGAATATACTTAACGAAAATATGAAAGAAAAAAAAAACGAAAACACGAAAAAGAATATAACGAAAATATGAAAGCGTACGACAATACCCAATCCGTTTGTGGATAAAAATGTCATTTTGTATGTTCCAAAGAGAGATAATTTTGTTTTTATTCTTATACTTACCTATTGTTAATAGGAGATACCCTTAAGATACCCTCCATTACTATGGTAGTGGAGGGTATCTGAAGTAAACCTGCGATTTCAATATAATTGATACTGCTTTTTAAAGAAAAATTGATTTAGAGAAAATCGCCACGATGGTGTTTAAAATGGCAAAAATTGGTGTGGTACAGACGAATCAATCTGACGAGGGTAAATTAAAGAAAGAAATGATCAGATATTTCCAAATAAATTTCAATCCAAACCAACTCAATCCTGGAAATATAATTTTTTTTTTTTTTTTTCATCTTTAAATTCAGTCAAAAATAAATTCAGTGGTGTTAGTTCAGGCAATCGACAATTACTTTTTCTACACTGGGGTGTTGCGAAGAGAAAATGGCGCAATGGCTCTTGGACGACATCGTGAATCATCAGCGAATAGGAGGACGTCAATAACGAGGCGAGGAAGAGTGAAGTCAGCTCGAAAGGAAACCGTAGCTAAGGGTGGTTGGGGGGAGATTTGAATAACATGGCAGAGCGATATCGACTCAGAAGCGGGCTGAAATGAGACGGAGGGTGTAGAGTGCCTGGGTTACCAACTTCGTGAACGGGCGAGGGCGGGGAATTAAGATGGAAAGAGGGACGGGTGTCCTAGGGGGGAATTGAGGGGGGTTAGAAATGGTGGAGATAACGGTGTTTCATCACTTTGAGGGTGAGAACCGATCGATGAATTACCTAACCGCCGAAGGCTCTTCGGCAGCTTGGAATCCCTTCCAAAGGATTCCGATTTCCCACTAAAAGGAATTCTCGCACGCGGAATAGACGGAATTGATTGTTAAGCGTCGTAAAGCTTATAAGGTATTCATAGTAATCGTTACTTCTGTGATTATCAATTAGCTGCAGATTCTAGTCGGACTCGGAATGGCCTACCACCTTTAACTATCACTGAGGAAATTTTCATTCATACAAAAATTAGAGCGGTGGTTCCACAATAAAATTTATCTTATTTAATAAGATATTCTTCAAGATCAGGTCCTGGTTTTCAGTATCTACTTTCGGCAAGCTGGTTCACCTCTATAAAAATCTTGCTCTGCTCTAGCGGTGAATTTCAGCGTCGATCTCTAATTCATGTAGCTTTGACCATTTTGTTTGCGAAGTTATCCTTCATATAACTGTTGGTTTTCAATTGTGAACCGTGAAATTGGACTGAATAAACAAAGGGTTATAATATAATTCATATTATGAATAACAGACCTGCCAGATGAGCTGTCTCCTTTTAACTGAACCTGAAAGAAAAAAACGTCTGCAGAACTATAAGATTAATGGGATATTCCAGCTGCTACTGAAACATTTTCATTATAAAACGCTGCAAATTTTTCACAAGAGTTTATTATTATTTTTGGTATAATGGTGCCAAAATTAGTTGTATGGCAATAGAGGATTTTTTTTTTTTTTAATTAACATTTAAGAGTGTAACACTTACTAGCACAGTGTTCGGACAGATGATGGACCCCCAAATTTGTTTGGTCGTGCGGTCTAGTGGGTGGGATATTTTAGGACGTACAATCCATTTTTTGTTGTCCCTTTTCTGTCCTAACATTGTACACGTATTCAGTGTTTTTTATTTTAATTTTTGTATTTATTTTACTTTATATAATTCCTTACCATAAGAAATACACTAGGCACAATAATTGTGAGCGCGTGTGTTTATTAATTATTAAAGGTGGGATTTCCCTGACGCGTCTGCGGCTCGCGATTTTGTCGTGTTTCTACTCAGCCGCCTGCCGCGCCGCGCTATGGAAGGGTGATTTCTCAAAGAGGCGCGGCCGCGGCGGCGGCCAGAGACCGCGTAACTTGGCTTCAGATTCAGTCGAGCGAGGATATTGTTTGTTGATATTGGACTGTTTTTTTTTTTTGTTTTTTTTTCATCAGATAGCCAATCGCTACCCATGTTTTTTCTTTCTTTCCAATGTCCTTGTAGTCTTCCGACTCATTATCGTACAGGAATGCATATTTCGCCACGATGTGGATGAGAAGTTCGTCCTCTTCGTGGGTGAACTTCATTTCAGACAAGCACACAAACACACAAACGCAAACGGAAAGATAAAATTCACTCGTTTTCCCCGCTTTACTTTACTTTACTTAGTCATGAGCAGGCTCAATTCTGTGATTCACAGTCAAGAAAACCAATGAGAACATTGTGATGGTTTGCATACCCCAGCCGCGAAGGCGCGCGTCTCCCATGTAGCGAGTTTCAACCCCATGTAGCCGCTGAGATCGGCCGCGCAAACGTTTCAAACATAGTCGCTTCCAATACCGCGAAATTTAATATTCTCGTGAGAACCAACTTTCTGATTGGTTTACCCGAAAACTCTGAAAGGGCGTTGGCTAATACTCGAGAAAGGAGGGTGGATTTGACAACTCATTACCTGCTCAGGTCAGCTGTAATTGTTTTGAACTTGATTATTTCCTTGAGCAGTGAAATGAAAGTTTTTCGGATTTCAAATTTAATTCTCAGCGAGATTGCAACAACCTGCAGATAATAATTTTCACGTGAATTCATTTTTCCATCCCCTTGGGGTGAGAACTGCTCTTTGGAGACAGTTTACCATCACTGGTGTATTGCATTCAATGAGGTGGTTAGGGTGAGAAATGACTCCTCTGCTGAGTACTAAATTGTTTATTGGAATAAACAATTGTAGCGTGGGGACCGGTTTCGAGCAACTAAGCTCATCTACAGCCCTGACAAGAAAACCATTTGTCATTAGCATCAGAGGAAAAAACCATAAAATTATATTAACAATGTAAGGTTTTTTCCTCTGATGCTAATGACAAATGGTTTTCTTGTCAGGGCTGTAGATGAGCTTAGTTGCTCGAAACCGGTCCCCACGCTACAATTGTTTATTCCAATAAACAATTTAGTACTCAGCAGAGGAGTCATTTCTCACCCTAACCACCTCATTGGATTAGACCTCTGCACCGTCGGCAAACACCACACTGTATTGCATTCACTTCGGAAATAAGCGTCTCGACTTGATAAATCGGTCAGAATTTTGATTGATTACGACCGGCCCTTCATCTCTCCGGACTTACTGGCGTTTACCTCAATGATGAAATTAAGTGTTCTAACTCACCTTTGCGCAACATATTAGGTAGGTAGTTCCGTCTGTGCTAGTCGGGAGCTGACTGGACCTAACCTGACGGGTAAGCTGTTCGAGTTAGGGTGGAAGGGGTCATCTATGATCACCTAGGTGGGGTTACCTGTTTGAACGACTAGGGGGAGTCCGATTGTCCGACTCGACAACCGGTTGGTTCGCTTTCAACTTCATCACGTATTCCTAATTTCCACCTTTGACCTTCGTTTGAAACCGCGTCTTCGTTCACACGCGTTGGGAAAACGCATCTCTGTGAACATCCTAAGAAGGGGAATGAAAGCCTTTCTTATTCTTATTGAATGATTTTTTTAATAAAACCTAATTTGTCAAATCTTTCTAGTACGTACGGAATAAAGAACCTGCGTACTACATTAAATGAGAAATATTGATGAAAGAAGTGGTGAAAGAAAAAAGTTTGAGATTATTTTTTAAGGGAATGATGCAAGTACCTAATTCCATTCAGAATCATCCTATCGCATCGAGGCTGTGCAGGCGCTCAATCCATTCTTCTCCGTTTATTTATTTATTTTTATTTTTTGTCCTTGGCATATCACAGCTTTTCTTCTTCATGAGTGGTAATCCGAAACTCCGTGGGCGTTGAGCAAACATCAACTGTATGATTGGAATGTGTGATTATAACGCATCTTCTCCGTAGACTCCGCCACGTCTGTACACGGTTTGGTAACAATTTATGCGCATTAGATTTTTTTCTACTCTTTTGATGCCTTGCTTTATGGTGAATCCCCGGTTTGTGAATTCCTTTTGGACTGTTGCCTTACATTTCGAGTTCTGGCGACGTAGGCCTTCCGAGGGCTATCGAGAAATCACCACGTTGCCTCACTGGCCCAGTGATACCAGTGAGTATCAGATGAAGACGTGCAGAAATGTTTTGGGTTGACCATGACATCTGGGTAACCGGCAGTCCCAGAGCTACATCGTTCTCACCAGACCTTCATGTACTGAAAAAAATTCCATAACTTTCAAGAAATGTTCAAATGTGAATTAAAAACGGGGAAGTCGGAACCGGGTCGCGAAGCGAAGTGAAAAACCGCGGTGGCATTGATCAGTTCACATGGTAACGCGAGCGGAGGCTGAACAAAAGACTGCTGGGGGATTCAGCTGATGAGCGCACTGCCGTTTTGAAGGATGGTGGGTAGGAAGAAACGTCCTCCCCACGGAATCGGCAGATCCACGGATGACATCTTCAGGAAGAAGACATAGTTTTCTCACGGGGCGTGGCAGTGTTCCTGTTGGTGTCCGTTCATCGGCAACTCTTGTACACAGGTATGGCATCAGCAGTACACATTCATTCCGCCGAGTCACTCGGAGTTCAAGATTGGGTATATCCAAGCGTATTTCATTTGGTCCTCTCGACCAAGCGCACAACGCGTTGTTGCGTTCGTTTTCTTCAGCCAAAACTGCCGCCGTATACAATGTCACGTTCGCGCGGAGCCGATTCCCCTGTCAGATACCTGATTTCCACAACCTCTTTTCCATATTCTGAATCTTGGACGGTTTCAGCTGCAATTGAAGGTTCCTATGGGATCCGGTGAGCTTCCTGTATTTTGTTGTCTACTCCCTCGCACAGGCCCGGTAATCTACCCTTATGGGGACCTAGCACATCACCACTACTAACAATGTCAACTCCTCTCATAGACTAGACATGCCTTATAAATCAGAAGAGAATAACTTCTTCGTCGTAGGTCATGAGATTTCTTGTAGGACGCGACTTTCTTAACAAACGCGGCCCTCGTTATTTCACCAGTGATGTATTCGCGAATGTACGTGTCAATTTGCTGCAGCTTTTCGAGCACTTTTTTTCGTGGGCGAACCGGGTCACTCACGCTGTTTATCGCTATCACCGTGTCTATCTGCGTGTTCAACAGTACTTCGAAAACGAAAATGTTCGGGTGGTGGCTGTTAAATTGTCTGTTGAACTTGGCATGGAAAGACTCGCAAGCATTAAATGCTTGTCGTCCCCGAAGCTGAGCTCCTCACTGGTCTCTTGACTAGTATTTTACTGGTCTGATTTCTGGTCTCAAACCGGCCTCTTGACTGGTGTCTGACTGATCTGGTTTGGTCTGGTTTCTGGTCTCTGACTGGTCTTTCCTCCAGCACGTCTGTGCCAGTTCATTTTGGCCCTGCTGGTTCTCGGATTCGCTGAGGTTTCAGGATTAACGAGGTTGTCGTATCGAACGTATCTGGATTATCTTCCCGGCGAAATACTTCGCCGCCGGCCTCCAATTCGTCTTCTGCGGTTTGGATAGTGAGTGGAGGCACCTGGGCAGGAGCAGCGGCTTGTTCACTCCTTGATCCGATAGTAGCTCAACTAGACAAATGAATGAACCTCATGTGCGCCTCGAATTCGAAGTCCTTTCGGCGGCGGCCATTGGCGTTGTTGTTGTCCACAACACCCTTACACGGCCTTCCTATGCTTTCATCTTGTTAGTATCCTGGGTTATACCGTGAGTCCCTCCCAAAAGCGGTTCTTCGGCGATGGACGTGAACATAGCCCTAACGGTTTTGAACCGTTTATCTCTCTCGATGTTTGTCATCGCCCTCGTCGACGTTTGGTATGAGGTGGTTGACGGCTGGCTGCCTCCAGGTGGCAAAATAATGACGCCATAAAGATTGAGGCTTCCATCAGAATTCTCCATTTTTGGCAAACTCCACAAACAATCCACGTGTGAAAAAAAGTAGTGGGAAATATACACAGTGGAATCTCGATAATTCAAAAATCACGGATTTTGCGTTCAAAATTTCTCGGAAAACGACGCCTTATTTGACCTCCTGGGATCCTTCAAAAATCCCATTTGTAGCCCCATTGAAGCCCCATATATCGTCACAGTGAAATCTCATCGTTCTGGGACCCCCAAAAATGGACTCTTACGTCCAAAAATACTTCGACGGCGACACCTAACTCGAGTTTTTGTGAGCCATCCATGTTTGCTGCGAATTGCAGTGTGACAAAACGAGAAAAAAAAAAAACGAATTATAGAGATGCGTGGCACGAGAAATACGAATTACAGAGCGTTGACGACTGGCGATTTTTTCAAGGGACCTGGCATTTCCTTCGAGTTATCGCGAGATACGAATTATCGAGATTCCACTGTACTTCCTTCCTTAGTAGAAAATAATATTATCTTCTTTTTTAACCATATACATAATATTAAATATTTTGTAAATTGTTACTTCATAATATGAAGTTACAATATTATTGTAAGGTTTTCTTTTATGCCGTTAGTTAATGGAGAAACCGTTCCAGGATTACAGGGAGCACACCCTTCCGCCCTAAGCAAATTAATCACATAATGGAGGATTGTCCATTAATGTTCTTCACGGTTGTTGCTTACAGTCAAGATGGGAATGAGCACAGACGATCAATAACGAATCCCTCCAGGCTTTCTGAGAGCTTCACGAACAGTGACCACCCACCCCTTTCCTTTTGTACCCTCGTTATAAAAGGGGTTTCTACTTGGAAGGGGGTAGTTCTTATTAATCTCCCTCTGCCGTGCTTAGATTAAACTCGGCTCCCTCCAAGGGGAAGACATAGGGGTGCCCTCACTCCATTCCTAACCCCCTCGCACAAGGAAAATGAAAATTTCCCCTTCATTCGAGGCGGACAAGAAAAAAATCTTCTGAACTAAAGGAAGCGTTTGGGGGAGCTCAGACCCGAAGCCCTTTTCCCCTCACAACCCCGTAAAACTGTTTGTATAAAGAATGGATCGCGAGGGAGGGGATTAACAGCAAGGGAAGCTCCGCTTTATATTGCGCTCCAAAACTCCTGTGTTGCTTGCTGAAAATGAATTATGAATACGGGATCGACAAAAACCCGTTCAAGTATTCGAAGATTGCCGCAGATAATCATGTTAGCTCATTTATTCACATCACTCCCTTCATTCATCCTCTTTACCTTATTCATTCAGCACTTCAATATTCATCGTTCAGGTCTCTGAACCAGAGGACACCCCCCCGACCCCCCTGGGGACAATTGTTCTAGATTTCGTGTCTTGTGGACAATTGTTTTTAAGAAATTGTCTTTGTCTGAGCAAATTACAAGTGTTTCAGCCTGAGAAAAAGTGTAGAATGCAGATGTTTCTCCCCATCTCTATTCAATTTATCTTCATCAGTATAGTCAAGTTGTCAGCGTGGAGGGGTAGTCTGTAAACTTGGATCTCGCATTCATGTGTAACTTGCATCGCAGTTCTGTGCTACTCTTATTCAGGGTCTGAAACCGAGATTTACGAGCTGGGTAGGTGTCCACTCGTCACAGGAGGAAGATGCGGTGGTGAGTGGACAGTTGAAAAGGATAGGTGAGGGAATGTGGGTGGGGTTGAAGAGACGGGGTTTGCTGGTCAGTGCTTAGAACTCTCCCCAGTGTGGTCCCTACTCTTCACCCATTCCGCTTCCCTTAAGCTCAGAATATACGAGCTTGTGTGGGCAACTCTGCTGCTGCTTATGTACGGCCTTCCCGAGGCAGAGTTGTAGTTCCACTCCCCTCCCATCTTACTCGATTCACGGATTCTGTGACGCAGGAAAGGAGGAAGAACACGAGCTCGTCCCTCGTGAATTATTGTCGACAAGGGGTGTTGTTCGCCTAGGAGGTCCGGGCCGGACCCTCTGGACCTTCCAGGATGGGGAATCTCACAATAGGACACCCCCGGCCTCGGACCCTCGTCGACCTGTCCCCTTTCAGAACGTCGCACGTGTTATAATATGATAGTTGACCTCCCAACCTGACATCGTGACATTGATCCTGAATAATCATTTCTATGGTGTTATTTACATTGAATGCCCTATCTTTGTGGCGAGGCTCGATTGTTGGTGGGACGCATCCCTTGTGTTTATGAATTCGAAGGGGGGTCATGCCTATTCGGCTCCCGTTCATTTAACATGTCAATTCCAATTAACACGAAAAACGTGCAAACGTGCGGAAAGGTATAAATAGTTTCCTTGAAAGAATTATTTCAACATTTTATTCTGGAAATCTCATTGCTTGGAAGTTGCTGTTTTTACGTCATTATATTGTAAATAACAGGCACCCATACAGCTGCTCAAACCCGTCTTCATTTCGCGGAACCACGCGGGTGTCTGGAAACAAAGCAGCGTTCTCGCCCAAACGCCCCTAGCTTGCCATAAAATGCAAAAAGAATAAAAATTGTTCTGTACGTCGATAGTTCAGATGTTGAGGAACAAATTTTTAAAAAATCATCAAAATCGACCGGGAGGGGGGAGTTCCTCGAACTTAGGTGACTTTTTCCATTTCGGTACATTTTTCTCTGAAACTACCGATCCGATTTCAAATTTGTTTGCTTTGTATTGTTTGTAGGTTGCCAACGCATCGATAGACACGAGTTCTTTTTTCTTTTTTTTCAGCAACGTTTTATATTTATTTTTCATGATGGAAAAATTTAGGGTTAGGCTAACATACATTTTAGTACCTACCAAATTCTAGAATAGAAAAAACGCAATAATCTCTCGTCTGTAAAAATGCATCAGAATCATACGAACAAAATATTTAAAAAAAAAAATCATCAAAATCGGTTGATTAGGTACTGTAGAAAGTGTACCTAAGCAACGGAAAATCGGGTTTCTGAGAAAAAAGCGTTCTTCAGCCTGGGAACATTTTTCCCCTCCCGGCGCAACTGAACGCACCGAGTGTCCCTGCTCTTCGCGGTTCGCGCTTTCATTCTATCGCTTCAATTTCATTCCTAACATGATACTCTACTAATGATGAGGATGAAAGAAAAGAGAAAAAGAAGAAGTCGAAGAAGGTTTTTTTACTTGTCACTGGTTATATAATCACTGTTGTTGTTTATTACGAATACAGTCACGCGCCGCATTGAATTCATTGAACCGTGTTTATTTTGTGGTAGAATCAGTTCATTTCTTGAATAAAATGCCCCGTTTAGGCAGAAAAAAAAAACCGGATAAATGTCAGCAAGAGAAAAAGTGTTGAGATTCCTTCCCGTCTTCCGGTACCTAGGTCCGTTTCCTCACGCCTCATCGGCCGAAACTTCGTCGCCTCCCGTCTCATCGGTGAGCATGAAATTATCTAACAGGTGTAATATCAAATATGAGTATCTAAATATTTTGAGGATCTAAAATTCCTCAATATTTCATTTCCAGAAGTGGAGCTGGGGGCAAAAGGGCAGAGCAGTTGTTTAGTGGGCGGAACGAGCAGACTGGAGACCGAGAGTGCTGGCTGCGATTGTTGCCTTTGAGCTCAATTTGTGTTGCCCTATGTACTCGGAAATGTTCGGTGTTCAGAATTGAATGAGGAACTCAAAAATAAATGTTGAAAAAATTTTTTTTTTTTTTTTTTCGAAACTTTTCGTCATGACTCCCCTTAAGACAAAACGAAATGTCTTGAATCACACCCTATGTTTCTAACTGGAAGCATAATTACTCGTGGAAGACAGTTTTCTCCTTCTCCATTTCTGTAGTCGCTTCCAGACGAAGCTGATCAGTATCATTAAGCCGAACTCGTCTCGACGCAGTTGGCTTTGGCGCTGTGCAGATGCAAGCATCCCGCATCCCGAATCACGGCAAATTCAACCCGAAACAGTTCGGTTGGTACATATCAAAGAGCCAATGGTCACAGTGTGGACGGCACGGTTTGGCTTCAGTTCAGCAGGAGCTACATACGGTTTGTAGGATGCCAGGGTGTCGTTTTCAGAATAATTTTGAGCGTAGAATCCATTTGTGGGGTCTGAAAACAGTCCAAATACTGTTTGGTTATTCATTAACCTTTAATTTTTAATAATTAAAATTAATTAATTTGAGTTGAGAAGATTATCTAATTGACATAAAATTAATTTTTATACAATCATACCAAAGAACCCTACACACTTTTTTTTTTTTTTTAAATATATAAGGACAAAGTTTGAGGCCGATAAAAAGTTTTGCCTTTCGTCACATTGATTATTCTGAGAATGAAGTTGGCATAAGGCATCCTGCTCCTATAACTTGAGCTCGGTGACCACATCCACCAGGTCCTTCGCCTCATGGGCCAAACCTTCAAATAATTATAATCGATTATAATCGATTATTTTTGGGAAACCATTGCAAAACATTTCACACTGCATGCTGATTCAGAGTAATAAAATATGTTGTTATTTTTGGTTACCTGGTATGTCGAAAATTATTTGAACGCCTTCACTCTCTTCGAAGGCGTCTTCTAAATTCTTTCTCGCATCGCGTTTTCTTCACCCAGCTTCTTTCGTCATTGGGCTGCTGCGTTGGCTTATCCTTTTATTCTTCTCAATAAATCGGTGACTTGAGTCCCAAGGACGATTCTGAGCTTCTTCATTACCGTCCGATTATAAAGCTAAATTAAAAACCACTTCCTACTCAAAATTAGGGATTATTGGGTACTGAGATTGAGCACACTTGAAAATAGAAGTTAAAATGACTTTAATTAACGGAACACAACACGCATCCGAAACAAATTTCAACATAACCACAATTTTGATGAGGGAAAAGCGCCAACCCAATCTCATTCGTCTAACCCAAGTCACGATGGAGTCCGTCCGTCCGCTTCGTTCGTGTTGATGAACAACCTTTTACAAAGGACTTCGGCAAGGAGACGGCCTAGCCTGTTTACTATTCAACTTTTCTCTGGAAGGTGCAATCAGGGCTTCGGACATTCAAGTTGGTGGCACAATATTCAATAGATCGGCGCAACTTCTCGCGGGCATGCTGACGACATTGACATAATTGGCAGAACTTTCGTTTCCGTGAGCGAGGCCTTTACCGAGCTTCAGGACGCAGCATCACGCTTTGGTCTCGAGGTAAATGAATCGAAAACTAAGTACCTATATGGTCACCAACCCAACAAGGAGCGTCCCTGTTCGAATACACGTGAATGGCTGTACGTTTGAGACCGGGTTCCCTGGTGAATTGTGAAAATGACATCAAGTCTGAAGTGCAGCGGAGGATCCAGGCCGCTAATCGATGCTATGTCGGCCTGGTACCGCAGCTGAAGGGCAGGGTCATATCTCGAACCACCAAGCTTCGTCTGTATAAGACGCCAATAAGGCCAGTGCTTAGGTAGGTACCTATGGTTCCGTGACGTGGACGCTTACAAAAGCACTCAAGGAAGACCTGCGCCGGTTCGAAAGGAAAGTTTTCCGACGGATACTGGTACCCGTGTTCGACCCAGAGGAGCATAGCTGGAGCAATGTGGACTAAATGAACCTCTACAAGGACTGAACCCTTTTGGTTTATTATTCTTGGAATAATACACCTATGTTTTCGCGACGGGGGTCGACGACTCCGATCGGGCTCAAAATTTGACATTATCCGTTTCAAGAGGTCTACATTCTAAATCCGAAATGTCCGTCCGCCGTCCAGGCCGTTTTGGGCAGTAGGATTTTTTTTAAAAATCTGAAATTTTGAGAAAATACTTGGTTTACCATCTAGTTGTGCCCGCAAGGTTTTCAGTCCGATCGTCCAAACCCGTGGGGCGCTATGGGGCTACGGGAGGGGTTTTTTGAAGGCTTTTAGCTATGGGATCGAGATAGGTGTCGTTTCCGAAGTATTTTTGGACGTAGAATCCATTTTTTGGGGTCTCGGAACGATCCGATTTCACTGTGGCGATCTTTAGGGCATTCGTGGGGCTGAAAATGGGATTTTTGAAGGATCCCAGGATGTTAAATATTTTTCGAGTAAAAAATACAGAATTTTTGAAAAAAACACATTTTTAAACAAAAAAAATCCCCCAAAAAAATTTTTTTTGAGATAAAAATCCAAAAAAAATTTTTTTTTAAATTTTTTCATTGACAGAATTTAATTTCTGCACAAGTAACGTATATCGAAGAATAATAAACCCTTGTGTAAAATTTGCAGCGTTTTTCGTCTTCGTTGCCTGAACTATGGTACCAGGGAGACTCCGGTGGACAGAGCACGTGGCAAGGATGAACCCAGAAGAACTCCCGCGGAAGGTTCTGGACGAAAAAATATATGCGAAGCGAAGGCTTGGACGACCTAAACTTGGATCACAGATTAAACTACTGACAGATGGCCGACTCAATGTTAAAATGGATGCCCCAAAACTGCGCTATCTTTAGTTTGGCTAAAAATTACCGAGTCTTATCTGACGTTATCAGCTAGGACATCCGTCCTCCATGAATATTTTTCAAGACAGAAAAAATACAGAGCAACAACGCCCCAGTTTCAAAGGTTAGCGTTAGCGATTGCCATTGCCGCCATAATTTAAATCTCGACTAGGAAAGTAGGACATAATATAAATTAAAACTAAAATTCGAATATTACCATTCTGAATGGAAGAACCCAGTATTTTTAGGCGCAAGTGTCTATGATCCTGATGGTGAAAAATCATCAATGGAATCACAGAAACATTCACATAAACATAGGGGGGTTTTCCATTCAAAGTGATAATATTCGAATTTTAGTTTTAATTTGTACATATCTAGGAATATTCCGTTAGGAATATTCACCAAAGTGAAATTCGCGATGGAGAGAATAGGAGTAGAAAAAATTAAACGGATTTAATATCACAATGATATTTGTATTTTATTTTTTCAAGTGCAAGAATTAAAACACTTCAATACAACAGAGCAAATCATGAAGAGGTGATGAACAATAATGATTATTATTAAGTTTTACAGGTTCACAAGTTTCCTGACCACAATAATTATTATTATTCATAATTTCGATAATTTAAAAAATTTCGATAAAACCAAAAATTGCAGATCTATACGCGCCTTTGTCAATTTACTGACGATAATTCGAGGGACTTCACTCTTGATGATATTCCAAACTTCCTCTGTATTCCTAGCAGGGTCGTCTTCAGTCCATCCAGTCCGTGACGGTACATGGTGTTTACGTAGGCCTATCTCTCCACTCGTACACGTCTTGATGAACGACCAATGCTCCACCTGCAAAACGAAAAACCCTCACAGTTACCAGGATGTTCCATAAGACTTTTAGCGTAATTAGAACTCAGAGCACCGAACAACATAAAGTCAAGTGGCTATTCTCGAGTGAAGCAACAATTCCGTTTAACCTGACGTAGGTACCTTTTCAATGCTAGGACTCCAAAAATCCTTGTGAAGAAGGATCTCTCTTCGTTCCAGGAGACGACAGTTTATCCCTTTTGGACCACTTGCATAGTCATACCCATTCTGAAGTGAATTGGGCCGGGCGTGGTTCCATTTTTTCTGAAACAAAAAGCAACAATTAGCAATTCACGATTTAAAGCACTCAGCTAAGGCACTTATACCAAGAAGTAGCACGTATACCTATAGCTCCAGTGCCCGAAAGAATAGTTGTCCCTAATATCCACATTTATCTCTATAGGTGACAAGCTACTGATCAGTGATGATATCTATAGAACTTGGAATTTGTAGTATGGGTTTATCGATTCGATACCATTCCCATAATGCGACCGAACAACAATAATACGTACACTTTCTGAGAAAAAAGAAGCTTACCAGATGTATGAAATGGTCATTCCGAAGTGCTTCTTTGGGTGCCATACACATGACCAGGCGTTAGCGAACTCTCGCTACTAACTTCAGTTGAGCGTGATGGCCAGTTATTACAGAAGTAGTAGGGACCTACTACCTACTGTGGGCTCCGAACTGCTCGACACCTGGAGTAATGAGTTAATAGTAACATAAATATATTATATTCGCAACCTGTAGGCACATTTCAACTACAATCAATGATGGCAGGAAATATACCTGAGATGCTAATTTGACGTTCATAATTGCATGGCTTCAAGTGGCTAGGCGTAATTTTATGTAGTAGGTAAGCCTCAGAAATAAACGCTGCTTCCGTCTAATGCAACAGCATGTTCTATGTCCCTCTAAGATGCTCGGAGTAAGGAGTTGCCTTCCTCCTGGAAAGAATTGAACATGTATTAGTGAAAAGTGTTGGGTCGAAATCTCTTCATGTAGGTAATGGAACAAAAATTGAGGCAAAATGGAAAACGCGACGTTATATTCAGAGCAACTCTAAGAGCAAGCTAATGTTCAGTGAGCAAAGATGCATACAAATACATGCAAAAATTAATTATTCGTAGAGAATCTTAACAGAACTCTTAGAGGCGAGCTCCAAAAACCAGGAAAGAACGCTCCACATTTTACAAAAGGGTTTGGTTTATAATTCTTTGATATAGGTAGGTTAATAGCGCAAAAATCAATTCTGTCCTTAGGAAAATATTTTTGAAAAAATAAAAACATAAAAACTGTTTGTAGGTATAATGTTGGGACAGACGTAGGACCTCGAAAAATGGATGCGTCCAAAATTACCTACTCGAAAACCACCTTATTAAATATGACAAATTTTGTCCTCCTTTTGTTCTGGGACTCCCGAAAATGGATCCTACGTCCAAACCACTTCGAAAACAACACCTAACTCGAACCAATAATCGAAAACCCCTCCCGTAGCCCCATTTTAGTCTCATAGCGCCCCACGGGTTTGGGCCATCGGGCTGAAAACCTTGCGGGCACAACTAAATGGTAAACAGAGTAGGTAATTATTTGGCCAAAGTTTCAGGATAACAAAATTCCTACTGATCAATACGGACGACGAACGGACATTGAACCGGATAATGACAAATTTTGAGGCTGATCAGAATTTTGGACCTCCATCGCGATTACATAGGCGTATTATCCCAAGAATAATAAACCAAACCAGAAGAAGTCTAGAATTGAAAGAAAGAACGTCTAAATGCGCCTTCTGATTGTCGGGGACTCAAACAAATGCAGTATAATATTGCACTAGCAAAATCTGATTTTGCTAGTGCAATTTTTATGAAAACATCAACATATAGGTATCAAATATCATGGGCGAGCTTACCTTTCCATGAGATGTTCCCTGGGGAAATGGAAAAACTTCACATCTTGGGCGTCGAATAACGTCGCAGTTTCTTCATTTTGGAGCCACTTTTGGAGAAGGAGTCGTCATTACACTGACTTTTGAGAAGTTAGAATTATTTGGTTTTGTCATAACTGATAGTTTAAGAAAAAAAAAAACTATTCATGAATGCCGTGAGCACACGGCATTCGGGAAAGTTACCCACATCAGAAATTCAAAAACAAGTAAACACAACAGAGAGAAACCGTTACGGATTCACAATGCTCAATTCCAGGGGCAGTGTTGTCAAGAGTATGCCACGTAAATTCTAACTTTCATGAGGAAAGTTTCTTTCTTGCTTGTTCATTTTTCCATGTAAAACGACCAAGGAATGCCGTCGAATGGAAATAAAATACAAAGAGGCTTTATTTATGTATGTGAATTAACTAAAAATCAATTTATTGGACACTTCATTTCCGATGCATGCACATAGTTAAACTTCTGAAAGACCTATTCAACGACACTAGCGCGCTCAGTTTGGCTAAATGACAATAATTTTTTGGGGCATGGCGGATGGCCTCGCGACCACCCCCCTGACTTGGATGGTGCAGCGGCAGACGCGCGCAACCAAAGCAAACCAAAGAGAGGTCTGGCCGACTTCAATACAGAAGGCCTCGGACCACTCGCGGGTTGTAGCGGGGCTGAAAACCTTGCGGGCACAACTAGATGGTAAACCGTGTATTTTGTCGAAATTTCAGATTTAAAAAAAAATCCTACTGCTCAAAACGGCTCGGACGGCGGACGGACATTTCGGTTTTGGAATCTAGACCTCTTGAAACGGATAATGTCAAATTTTGAGGCCGATCGGAGTCGTCGACCTCCGTCGCGATTACATAGGTGTATTACCTATTTCAAGAATAGTAAACCAAAAGTGACAACCCCGATTCACCAGACAGGAAGAACTACTCCAATCTCCCAACTTCTTTGTCACCTGTCCGTAAGCAAGGTGGTTTTCCTTTGTATTTCCCCAATAAACTGAACACAAAACCACCCTAGTAAACAAACGCCGAAAACGCACCGTCAAGTTAGGAGGAAAAGTTCCTAAAATGGCCGTTTTCTCCGTTCGGCGTTTTTCTCCCTTTCGGTACCAAAATCTTCAGATCTACCCAACCCTTCTGAATTCGTGTTTTTTGAACTGGTAGAAAGATAAGATCTGCAAGAATATCCTAATATATAGGATTCTCTTGTTGATGTTTCTTTGGGTCACTGAACGGTCTTCATCCTTCCATCCCGTTGCACCATGATGATAGTATCAACACAAACAACATTATTTTCTCCATCCTGCACTTCCTGAAACCCGATCGAAGAGCGTTTTAGACTATAATGAACTATAACTTATAGTTCATTCGATATAATATCCTATATTATAGGATATATAATATATTATGGTATTTGTACGAATGAGGTGTTTCGGTGAAAGAAGTTCGCTGGAATTTCATTGGGGTGCGTCCACGAACAAAACTTGTTCAATTGATCAGCATGCACTTGTTTATTTTTGGCCTTGGAATCCCGTCTTTCGTGTGCCCAAAAATAATCGTGTCATCTTTAGACTTGGTGTTCACTGGATATTTCGGTAACGGGTTGATCTGGAATATATTTCAGGGCTCTTCACCCGTGTTAGGTGACCCTTCCTCTACCTCTAAACCCAATTTGTTGTCGAATAAGTTAGGGAAGTGATGGATCACTAAATCAGGAAAATGTGCACCGGCATACTTGGCGGCCATCGATGTAATACTAATATCGGGTTTCGGCCGGCTTCCCCATAAAACAAGCGTCATCGATCTTCCCTCCAAATGATTTATGGGGTGGTGAAGGGGCCATGTAGTGGTGGGGGGAGAGGACCGTAGAATATTATTCTGAACTTAATATTTAATGTGGAGCCACGGAGGGAAACAAACTCCTGATAGCAACGTGCGGTTTTGGGGATGTTACATGCTTCACGTTCACCCCCCTCCACCCTCTTTTTACTCCTCAGCCCCTTTCCATTCAACCCCAGGGCTAATAGCTGGACTGACTGATGTTGTTTAACGTGGCTTTAAGTCTGCTCATAATTGAAGATGTGTGTTTAGAGCCCTACTCCGACCAGCTTAACTCTCAGGGCAACTGGCCGTTTCGAAGCACAAACACCCCCTGAGCTCCCCCTTCAACCCTCTCTACCTTTATTCTGTTCGTCCCTTCTGGCGAGATACGTTTTCGAAATAGACGCCCTGAAAAGTTCAAAACCCATCAAGTCTTCAACAAGCCCCACCTGGAAGCCTCGCTCTCAATCCTCTACCCACTTCACAGTCTCAACAAACACAATTCATCTCTCAATTTGAAATTTCCTCTCCGCCCTCATCTCTGGGAATGGCACCTATTATATTATGTTGGCGTTCAAACTTACTTGGGCATGAAGCACCTCTGTTCTCGTGGAATATATTTGTACCTTGACTGTTTAGAGCTCGTTATTGAGATCTGACGAGGGAAAAACCCCCCCGAGTCCTCAGGGACGCTTTCTCATCTGACTAATGAACTCATTTTATGAAAGTTTCCGCCCTTCACCTGTCCGTACATTGTACCTCCAGCTATATACCATTACGAAAGGTGAGTATGGCGTTATGGGATGGGTGCGGGGGATTGAAGAGGTGGTTGGTGAACAATGGAATGTATAATGTACTCCTGGGTCTTACTCGCCTCTAGAAATCCCTTAAATTTCCCATTCGGGGTATTTTCTAAAATTAATGCATCGTATTTTCGTGGGAAGCGAATTTATAGCTCTCAGAAAATCTAACGGTGGCATCAGACTGTATGTCTATCAATGCTTGAATGTATGTGCTCTCACCTTCACCTATATACGGCAGTCTACGGTAGAAGACACGTGGCTCAAGGGAACAACTTGAAAACAGCCAGTTATGAGTTGAACTTAGTGTTGCCAGATCCGTCTATTACGTCCATCGAAGGGGTCCGCACAGTGTGACAGTCCTGCTTCACGAGGCAACCTTTTTTTGTTACCACCCACACCCTAGCTTAACTACCTCATCCTACCATACAAACAACCACATCCTAGTCTAATTTTTGACCCTTTAAATTGCAATATTAGAAAGGAACAGAAGTGCTAGCTGAAACACAAGTAACTTCACGTTGAATTGTTAGAAGGATGGAGGAACTTGATTCCCTTATGGCCGTAACACGTTAGGGTATTCCGAGGAAGCGAGTCTTAAATAAAGATCATAGCTGGCCACAGATGAGAAGTCAAGCCTGTTGAGGGCTTGCCTGAATTTCACTGACATAGAAAAAATTGAGTATAGTAGTAGTAGTAGTAGTAGTAGTATTTAGCTTTGCATCGTCGGTCCTAGGAGCTTTAGTATGTGTGTCAAATTGTTTTCATTGGTTCCTTCGTGGCAGCGTACGAAAATCCACCTCCTCTTCCACTTCGAACGAAAATCGCTTTTCGTACCTGCAAAAAAGTCACAGAGGGCGGTTCAGCCTTTCGACCGTCCACCTCACCAACCAGGTGGTTTCACACATTCAACAAAATTTGTTGAACGATTTAATCGTTTAAAGACGATGCGAAGTGATCAGTGAGGGATGGTTTCGGTGTAACGCATCCTTTTCTGATACCATGTTTTGGAAATGGAGAGGATTGCAGCCGAGAACATTTTGTAGTTCCTATTGTAGGCACATTCAGTAGGTGATTCTATGGTCGAGAAGGTGTTTTGCGAGGTTAAATCTCTTCGGATTTTTGGTTTATTATTCTTGGAATAATACACCTATGTTTTCGCGACGGGGGTCGACGACTCCGATCGGGCTCAAAATTTGACATTATCCGTTTCAAGAGGTCTACATTCTAAATCCGAAATGTCCGTCCGCCGTCCAGGCCGTTTTGGGCAGTAGGAATTTTTTTAAAAATCTGAAATTTTGACAAAATACTTGGTTTACCATCTAGTTGTGCCCGCAAGGTTTTCAGTCCGATCGCCCAAACCCGTGGGGCGCTATGGGGCTATAATGGGGCTACGGGAGGGTTTTTTTGAAGGCTTTTAGCTATGGGATCGAGTTAGGTGTCGTTTTCGAAGTATTTTGGGACGTAGAATCCATTTTTTGGGGTCCCAAAACGATCTGATTTCACTGTGGCGATCTATAGGGCTTTCATGAGGCTAAAAATGGGATTTTTGAAGGATCCCAGGATGTTAAATATTTTTCGAGTAAAAAATACAGAATTTTTGAAAAAACACATTTTTGAACAAGAAAATCCAAAAAAAAAATTTTTTTCGAGATAAAAATCCAAAAAAAAAATTAAATTTTTTCATTGACAGAATTAAATTTCTGCACAAGTAACGTATATCAAAGAATAATAAACCCTTGTGTAAAATTTGCAGCTTTTTTTGCAGTATTTGCATAATCGTCGAGAATTTCCATAAGTATATTATCTCATCAAAAAGAGGATATAGTCGAACGAGGTATAATTGGCCGCCGCAACTCAAGGACATTTTGGTTCGAATCGAGTATGAGGGCGTTTGTGAAAGGCAGAATTCACGTGAAATATCATCGAAGTTTTCGCTCATCACACACGCGTACAGGATGAAGATGCTTTACGAGGACTACGGGAGAGCTGTTCACTCAACATACAGTGGCTTATACCGAGATCTCAAGCTGAATACCCTGGAACCTGAGCCCTACTTGATCTCGGATTCCTTGATCATGGAGAAGCGGCTGTTTGCAGCTCAGAATCTTGATCCGCCACTTGATTACTTTTTCCAGGATCTTCACACTGAGTCTGCTTCTTCCTGATTCCAACCTCAACATGTACCCAGGGGTGCTTCGTGGGAGCATCAACGGCTTTTAATTATTCTGGTTTGCACCTGTTCCAGGGAGTACATGTACCTCAGGCTCCACACTTCCGCATTATATAGTAACGCCGATTCTACTAATGCATCCACGAGTCTTGATATGGGGTCCCATTTTTCGCACTTACCCCTAAACATCACTTGTCTGGCTCCTCCCCAAGCTGCAAGTGCTTTGGATTTGAAATTGATGATGGCTTTACGAAACACTCCGGACGAGCTAAAAGGGATACCCAGGTAGACGTAGTCAGTCGATCCCTTTACTTGGACATTTCCGGCTTTATAAAGCGGTCCACGCCCAAACCCCCGCGCTTACAGAAGCATACGACCCTTGGCTTGTCTGGGTTAATTGTTAATCCCATTGACTCCGACAATTCAAACAGGGCCTGTAACTTGCTCTCGACATCTCTTGAACCTCAGATAGCAGACAGAGACAGATCACATCAAACGTGGGACATCTCCGATAAGACCAGTTAAGAAATGGCTTAGTCGTGGCTTCCGCTGACGAGGATGTTCCAAGAGTTGTACCTGACGATGAATGATGACACGCGAGAACAAATTTTGTTCAGAGATTTCTAAAACGCTCCCTGTTTGGCAACACTGTAATTTTGAGGCCTTCCTTCAACAAATCTCAAGCTGAGGTCGGAATCGATCCAGAACGCACTATGAACAACCTCCTCTCATCTTGCAAGATGAGGCCTTCCTCACCTTAGTGAGAAAAAGTCTCATCTCTAGGAAGGTCCCTAAAACAGGACAGAAGCGGGCCCTCGCAGGACAACAGGACATTCCACCTTGGAATTTCCACGCGAAAACAGGACGTTTGCTCACCTTATTCTGTATAATATACATATTACGTTATGTGGGGTACGGCAGACGTATGGATTTCAAAAATCAATAAAATGCAAGGTATTCAAGAATGACCACGTTCTTCTTTTTCTTTTTTTTTTAAATCGTCGTCTAGAATCAAACCGCAACCTATCCAAATTTTTGAAAAATGAGGTTATGGCGGTTTCTGACAGTATTTTTTCCACTGAAGCCATTGGTGAAGTTGTTTGGAGTCAAACTGCAGCCCTTCCCTGAGAAAAACAAGCAAAAAGTTGAGAGTTGGAGTCAAAGTGTATCCTATCCAGCGAGTTATATTGGATGGGATTCACTTTGATCCCAAGCAAGTGATTCAACCAATCAGATTGCAGGATTGAGGTTCGAATCTTGGCCGCCAACAAAAAACAGATGTTTCCAATATAATATTGCATTATTTTATTAATTTTTAGTGATTTAATAATCAAAACTGTAGAAGACGTCGGTTATTTTATTCCTAACCTTCCGAATAATATTTTTCAAACAATTGAAAAATCAATATAGGTGCTCATGGTTTGTTCTGATTGGCCTAAGGCCCCCGATACTAACCCGCAATGACAAAGTTTGGAATCAAACCGCAACCTATCCCAATGTTCGCGTCAAACTGCATCCTATTCATTCTTTTTTCCCCGATTTTGGAAAGATGAACAACAGAATAATTGTTTTTTCACCTCAAACGCCTTCACAGGATTGCAATAGATGCTAGAAAGCTATCAGTTTAAAGCGTAGCATTGAAAAAGTGCCCTAAACAGTTTTTGGCGTCTCCTGAAAAGTTAGCCAAAACGGATAGGTTGCGGTTTGATTCTAGACGACCATATGGGAGCTTTGAGTTTAGACAGTTTTGAATAATGTACGTCGGGGCGGGTGAGTTGGGTACCATTTTCATACATTTTTCTTCGTAGTTCGTGATTATCAACTCAAATCTCGGCTTTCTTGGTCTCATTTTGTTCCTCAGAACATGGGCTTTCAATTCCAATTTCAAAATTGACGATATTATCACTCAAATGCTCTTGGCATTGGCCTAAAGGTTGTGCCATTCTCATCTTTCAATCCAGGTGAGATTGGTACAGCTCTGATTTTATAGTCTTTTTGCCTACTTTTCGGCTTCCGTACTCTTCTCACCTCCTCAGCCATATCCAGAAACAACCTCGTGTGAAAGGGAAACAGTTTTGAGAGTCCACAATCATTTTTTTCTTTTTTAAACACTGTATTTTAGTAACGGAGTTATACATATAAAATTTCAGCCTCATCACTAGGCAAAACGAGTTATAAAATTTCAGCCTTATCACTAGGCAAAACGACCAAAATACTGATATCAGTCTTTGTCAATCACGATGCATTGGAGATCGAAAGAAGTGATGGGGAAACCAAACTCCGACACAGTAACCACGTGGTCGACCAAGGCTCTTTCCTCCTCATCAGAGAAAATCAATAATTGATCACTAATCATTGAAAAAAATCAATAATTATTGACTCCCACTTTTCTGGCTCGATTTTCCTTTCAAATGGTTCACAATAGTGTTTTTGGGAATTTGATACTTACTGGCTGCTTTTCGAATAGAGAGTTGTTTCATGCGAACCGAGTCGAGGGCTTCTTGGAGGGATTGCGTCGTATAACTCATGTACGGTCGGTCGCCTGCCAAGCTTCCTCACATAAATATTTGGCATTTTCGGCGACTTTCGCCTTTCTTGATCTTGGGGAACGACAAGGACCCTCCACCTGCAGTAAAAAAACATGGAAAAATATGTGAAATTGACATTTTCCTAAGTGTATCCAACTCACCTTCCCAAACTTCCACCAAATGTCTGTACCAAACTCACCCTAGCAAAGTGCAATTTCACGACAAAATGGTTCCAGAAACTTATCAATTGAATATCTTGATCTGAAATTTACAGGTCTTCTACTTAAAGTATTGTGGAACCTAGTAGTACTTACCGATTTCACGTATCTCTTCACAGGAAAACAGCCCTGATCAAATTTCCCAGCTGAAACGAACTTGTCAAAAAATCACACTCAACCAAATACGCTGATAACACCAAGATAAAGCAGACCCACCCCGTTCTGGCAGTGTTGCCAACTTCGTTAGCTTACATGTCTAATAGACATTGTCTACTGTATGATTCCCACGACTTTCCGGCCTTGATGTACTTCGAACAACCCTGCAGTTAGTTTTGTTCATTGAAAGACGTCACTGTCCCAATCTCACCCGCACCAAATGACGGCCTTCACAATCCAAACATTGCGCAAGCCTTTGAGACTATGAACTGATTTGCTCCGATTGCAGTTACCAGCTTCATCACGAAACGGATTAGGACAAGCAGTTCTCAGGCTGCTCTCCCCATGTATTCGGAGCGCCAGAAACTGTTTTATCGAAATATTTGATATTTCTATGAACCTATAGCAAAACTTTTTCCCCTTATTTTTCATACTTGTTTGCTTTGTTGATACACAAAATGACCGATTTTTGGTACTAAGAGATTTCTTGAGCCAACCGCGAAAATACTTCAACGCCTTCAATTGGGATGATGTCAATATTCTAATTCTAGCAGTCGACTGATCATACTGCAAAGTCCTAGTTAGATTTACAAAGTGGTGAGAGGTACCCTTGGACTGGAAGTGCAGCTAGAAATAAAGTAAAACCGCAAGCCGAGTGTTTCACCTCGTGCCAGGAGAGGAAAACACTTGAAACAAGAAGATAAAGAAGGGTGGGAAAGCAGGATTACAACTGCATTTTATTGCATCGTTATTCTCTACTACGCTGCGAGGCTAGCCGACATCAAGTATGGTTGTAAAACCAGCTTTAAAATTTTCACTATCTTGCATTTTATAGCCGCTTATAATATCTTCATCACGCCGCCAATACGAAAATTAAAATTAATTCCATCGTCAAAAACAAAATAAACTTGGATGATGGGATAACACATGTTCCTCTTATGACGAGGAGAATATCATATGGCTCAAATGGAGAGGCTGCCGCTCGAGCGATTCTGGAGAACGTTTTTTACGATTTGGGAAACGGTTCATTCCACACTAATTTCGGATATATTCTGGTGTGTGGGAAGAAGATTTATCTTTCTATTCCCCGGCCATTTTTACGTCCGCTTAGCGCATTGAGCGTAATTTTCGATATGTCTGATTGAGACGGCGTTTCCTCTGTATCCTCCCCCATCACTTGATCTAGGTATTATTCAAATGGGCGAGCGAAGCGAGTCCCCCCCCCCCCCCCCCCCCCTCTGTCCGAGCGAAGCGAGGCCCCCTATCCGAAAAAACGAGGCCTTCGGTCTAATTTATATGACTGATATAGATATTTTTAGATATCTTCATTTTCATCATTTTTCCCAAGTCCTTAGGTCAAACTCAAGGTATTTTGCAACGGGGGATAGTGTTGGAACATTATACGAAGCACTTTCACTCCCTTTGCAGCACCTTTGCCTTTGTCTTTGCTAATCCTGATGACAAGTTTTTCAGAAATACCGAGGGCGAAGCTGAAGAATTTCTTGCAGACCCGGAATCATCTCTCTGGATTTCTGCTAGCGCAAGAAGTAACCTAGCAACCCAGTTCGAGTCTTCTTTGACACGTCTTGTCACTTCGTTTCATACGCCGAACGAAAGTGGTCGAGTTTTTGGCAGCGTTAGCTTCGCTCATCAATTCGTAGAACGCCGAAATGTGCTGGATGAGGTAAACATCCGGTTTTTCGTTCCCAACTTTTGAGTAAAAATTCATTCGATTGTAAAAAACGTCTTTCCAGGAATTTCTTGCGCATTAAAAAACAGGAGAATCGTGGCGACAAGGTTTTACCTTCTTATTCAGCACCGTCGAGTTCGGGCCTGTCTCAAAACTATGACAATCATTTCTTCTACTGTTTCCAATTTATTCACACCGGCCTACTTTTGACTACCAACAGAGTTTTACCAACCCGTCCATGGTCACCACAAAAAGCGCGGTAGAGGTGTATTAAAATGATACGCTTGTTGGCGTGTGTAATAAAATTTCATATGCAAGAGGGCTAAAACGAAAGACAAATCGCAGGGCAGATATGCTCATGGCATACAATTACAACGTGTTAATAAATAGCAAAAATAACAAAATTTATCGAGTGAGCTCAAACTCCCAGAGAGCAAATCGTCGAATGTAGGATGATGCCACTCTTAATATTATTATACGTGGATATTATCGACGATTGGATGGGGTTTCATTCGATAACCTAATTGAAATGTTTGTTCCAACATGTTGACCAAATTCTAGTCACGAAATGTACATTGTCAAGTATTCTAACCCTGGCTCGTTTACGACTTACGTCTTCTTGGCAGTCATCGAAGACATCCACCTGATGATTCTTGCCACAATGGGCATTTGAATGAACCAAGAAAATTTTCGTCTTCACATCTAACTGAGAAGAATAAGTCCTCTTCAATTATTGAGATCCCCCTGGAAATTTTAAATCATGAAAGTATAAACTATCGTAAAAGTACTTTTGGTTTATTATTCCAAGATTAATACACCTATGTAATCGCGAAGGAGGTCGACGACTCCGATCTGCCTCAAAATTTGACATTCCGTTTCAAAAGGTACCTTAACCGAAATGTCCGTCCGCCGTCCCGCTGTACAGAGCTTCTTTGGTTGTATCTAAGGCCATTTCTGGCCCATAACAACCTTTCTCGTACCTTCTGCTCTCTTTCTTCCCCTAGGGGAAGTGCACTTATGTATCCTCAAATTTCTTCTTGTTCTTGATCTTCAGTACTCCCCCTAGGGGGAGTACAGCGGGCCCTCCTGTCCCCTCCGGCGTTAGCCTCCTCATTCTGGTGTGCCCGGGATGGTCCAACGTGGAGGTGCCGTGTTTTAAAGGAGGTCTTATCATATTTAATTGGCTCGAAATTCTTTGGATCAGGAGTCATCGCAGCGGACCTACCTACTATTCCACCTCTTCTTGTAACTTGTTGTGTTCGGGTCATTGGTGGCTGCAGAATGCAGCAGACCGTACTACTCTTCTGCCTCTTCTTGTAACTCGCAGTAGCCCCATGAAAGCCCTATAGATCCCCACAGTGAAATCGGGTCGTTCCGGGACCCCCAAAAACGGATTCTTCGAAAATTACTCCTGCTCGTCCCCATAGCCTAAAGCCTTCAAATAACCCCTCCCGTAGCCCCATAGCGCCCCACGGGTTAGGCCGATCGGGCATTTCGGTTTTGGAATCTAGACCTCTTGAAACAGATAATGACAAATTCTGAGGCTGATCGGAGTCGTCGACCTCCGTCGCGATTACATAGGTGTATTATTCCAAGAATTATAAACCTAAACAGTACTTTGGTTCTGTACCCAGTTGTGCTGTCGCAGGTCGGGTTGGGGGGATATTTTCTCATGCTTCCTCTACAAATTCGAATTTGATAAACTCCCCATGAGGTTCGCCACAAATGAGGAAAATCGTTTAATGGACCCCGGAACCGATTGTCGAATAATACTTTTTTCTGAAAGAACTTCATAATTTGAAGGCATAGCAGTGAGTTTTGGGCTCCTGCGGTGTAATACAAATTTTCAGGGCACTGTCGAAAATTTCAATTTTGAATCTGGAGGGAAAAGTGGCGCCACTCTCTCATTGGCTGCTCACGGCCACCATTTCCGCCGTCACCTCCGGCAGATTCCCGTCTGTCCCTTCTTATGCTAGCGCACTCTGGCGGATTAGTTATAGTGCCACCGCGGGAAAATTCAAAACGCCAAATATTCATTAGTGATTTCCTCTGCTCAGACACCTAATTTCTCAGTGCTAACTGTACCTACTGAGTACTTTGTTCATTACTAGTTCAACTATGTTCGGCCGAATTTTCCCATTTCTCTGACCTAGTTCCGTGGCCCATTGAAGATGTGTGATACCTACGCCCTTATTGAAGGGAAGAAAAATCTCCTCAAAAACTTTTCTCCGCAAGAAGGGGGTGCGGAAAGAAATGATATCATCTCGTTTTTCATAACTAAAAGCTTAAAACGTATTCTATTAACTTGTTACTAGTACTCGTCATATCATTCATTGAATAGGTAGATTTTACAAGGAACGCAAAAACCCTTGACCCGTCAATATTATCACTAACATTTCCAAGGTAATTTCGGAAAGGAATATTGCAAGGTAAAAATATTCTACTATAGATTATAAACTAATGAACTTGACGGAGGAGCAAGTATTGCCGTATAAGTATTGCAGAATATAATTCGTTCCCGCCAAAAAGATAACCGGTGATAATAAACCAGTTCACCAACGGAACAAATAGGAATCTTTTCTTGAAAATTTGGTCGCTAGGAGAAGTGACCATGAGGAATCGATTTTTGCGTTCCCCATTATTGCACGGACCTCCTCATTTTGATTTCAAACCTCAATTTTACCATCCAGGTGTCGCTTGCAAGGCAAACCTTACCTGAAATGTTAACAATGTTGGCTGAAAAAAAAAAAAAAAAAAATGCAATGGTTATTTTTTTCAGACTGTATCGACCCGAATGTATTTGGGTAAAACGAATTTCACCACTCTTTCGCCGAGCTTTCGCAAAATGATATTTTCTTCTTCAGAGCTCACCCAAAGGGCGTTGAATCAACGAGTTCACAAGAAAGGCCGTACTGGTGTCAGCGTGTTGTTTCACGGTTTAAGTTCGCATACTCTTTCAACTTTAGTTTTGCTTCACTGCCGCAATGAGATTCAATAGAGCTGTAGAACGCCATGATGTAGTCAGGACCTTCCCAAGGGCTGTACTAATTGCAGACTGTGGAGATCGACCCGAATGTATTAATTCGGCTGTCGAATCGGGATTTGGGTCAAACGAATTTCACCACTTTCGCCGAGCTTTCGAAAATTATATTTTCTTCTTCAGGGCTCACTCAAAGGGCGTTGAATCAACGAGTTCACAAGAAAGGCCGTACTGGTGTCAGCGTGTTGTTTCGCGGTTTAAGTTCGTATACACTTTCAACTTTAGTTTTGCTTCACTACCGTAATGAGATTCAATAGCGCTGTAGAACGCCATGATGTAGTCAGGACCTTCCCAAGGGCTGTACTAATTGCAGACTGTGAAGATCGACCCAAATGTATTACCTCGTCTGTCGTATCGGGATTTGGGCCAAACGAATTTCACCACTCTTTCGCCGAGCTTTCGAAAATTATATTTTCTTCTTCAGGGCTCACTCAAAGGGCGTTGAATCAACGAGTTCACAAGAAAGGCCGTACTGGTGTCAGCGTGTTGTTTCACGGTTTAAGTTCGCATACTCTGTCAACTTTAGTTTTGCTTCACTGCCGTAATGAGATTCAATAGAGCTGTAGAACGCCATGATGTGGTCAGGACCTTCCCAAGGGCTGTAATTGCAGACTGTGGAGATCGACCCGAATGTATTAACTCGTCTGTCGTATCGGGATTTGGGTCAAACGAATTTCACCACTTTCGCCGAGCTTTTGAAAATTATATTTTCTTCTTCAGGGCTCACTCAAAGGGCGTTGAATCAACGAGTTCACAAGAAAGGCCGTACTGGTGTCAGCGTGTTGTTTCGCGGTTTAAGTTCGCATACACTCTCAACTTTAGTTTTGCTTCACTGCCGTAATGAGATTCAATAGCGCTGTAGAATGCCATGATGTAGTCAGGACCTTCCCAAGTGCTGTAATTGCAGACTGTGAAGATCGACCCAAATGTATTAACTCGTCTGTCGTATCGGGATTTGGGCCAAACGAATTTCACCACTCTTTCGCCGAGCTTTCGAAAATTATATTTTCTTCTTCAGGGCTCACTCAAAGGGCGTTGAATCAACGAGTTCACAAGAAAGGCCGTACTGGTGTCAGCGTGTTGTTTCGCGGTTTAAGTTCGCATACACTCTCAACTTTAGTTTTGCTTCACTACCGTAATGAGATTCAATAGCGCTGTAGAATGCCATGATGTAGTCAGGACCTTCCCAAGTGCTGTAATTGCAGACTGTGAAGATCGACCCAAATGTATTAACTCGTCTGTCGTATCGGGATTTGGGCCAAACGAATTTCACCACTCTTTCGCCGAGCTTTCGAAAATTATATTTTCTTCTTCAGGGCTCACTCAAAGGGCGTTGAATCAACGAGTTCACAAGAAAGGCCGTACTGGTGTCAGCGTGTTGTTTCACGGTTTAAGTTCGCATACTCTTTCAACTTTAGTTTTGCTTCACTGCCGTAATGAGATTCAATAGAGCTGTAGAACGCCGTGATGTAGTCAGGACCTTCCCAAGGGCTGTAATTGCAGACTGTGGAGATCGACCCAAATGTGTTAACTCGTCATGAACTGTAGTAGAAATAGCGTCCCAGTACCAATTTTTTTTCTTATTGGACTTACACAAATAGTTCCTAAAATTGGCAGGCTCATGTATCTTGTATGTATCCGTATTTGCCCAGCTTAAGCCCACATACATGTGTGTATAGTATATTTTTACTGCAGTTAATGTCGAATAGTGGTATAAAAATCTATTTTAAGAATGACAACAATAGTTATCATTATTATTATTATATATCTTCTCTTATTCTTTTTATGAGAAGAAAATTACCCATCAACTTGACACTGAGTGTCAAGATAAGTCGGATGTACAGATCACTATGGCGCGCCATGGATTCTAACAGGTATTTGTCGGTGTTGGTAACCTTCCCTTTGTTGCTGCCTCTAGAGCTGGACTCGTATTAGTTTGCAAGTGAGATAGGTAAAACATTGTGATGGACAAGCTTGGCAAACATGTATCAAAATGATATGGGGCAAATGAGCTTATTATCCATTATTCCAAGTAGGTATGTAGTAGCCTTCTGATTCCGTCCCTCATTTTCCAGCTAAGTAATGGAAAGGAGCCATGCGAAAGAATTGGAGAAATTTGGCCGAACATCGTTAAACTTGTCAAAAGTAGTAGTATTTCCCCACTGGGAAATGAAGTTTTGAAAAATTATTGAATATTTGGCATTTCAAATTCTCGCACCACTGCCATGTAATTATTCAACCAGTGTGCACTCTCATGACAGGAGGCAATGATTTTAAAAAGGTTGATTTTTGTTAAATGCGGAGCCCTCTCGTGGCGTTCTAAGGATCACGTTTTGTCGAGATTATTTGCGAGTTGATTTGGAAAAATCAAATGTAGGTGGTATTGCTTCATGGGGACATATTTCCGACAATTCGAAGCCCAATATCATCAAAATCTGTTGAATATTAAGCATGCAAATTCCGGAAAACGGTGAATGTTTCGTTTTCCTGAATTTACTCGCTCAATATTCATCCGATTTTTATGAAATTGTGGTTCAAAATGTTTGGGAAGATGTCAACAAGAAGCTATAGCACCAATATTTGACCTTTTCCACTATTACGTAGCCCACTCATCAATAAAAGCACGAGAAAACGTGGTTATTCCTCTTCAAACTGCGGAGCCCTCCCGCACCCCCTTAAGAATTAATTGTGAGCATGTTTCTGCGGAGGCCCTTATGATTAATTTATTAGAGCAAATGCAACTGCTCCCTGGGTGGTGGTGTGCGGGGGGTTGATATCCAAATGAGATCAATACCGCTCCGAGGCGGCCACCTCCAGACAGAAGCACGCGCCTTGAAGACCTCCTTCAAAGCAAAAAAGTCTTCCTCCGCCCCCGCCAGGCCAACCCGGAGAAAACCAAGCCTGCCATGGACGTGGGATGGTTGGATGCGGAACGCTGTCGCCCGTTAGTAAAAAGCGGGCTGAGATGGTTCAAGTTTGAGATATATTCAGGACAATAAATGGAGTCGACTAATTTCACTTGTGCTCTCTTTAATTGAGTGGCGAACGCCATCCAAAATAGTATCAAAAGGCACTCCTCTCCTGCAATTTTTATACACAAATCCTTCCGCTCTGCCTCAGATAAATAGAGCCGGCCAACCACTTATGACCAACGTGAGTGTCAATGTAACTCATTCCAGTGCAGCGGTCCTGGGATGCTGAAATACGTGCTGGACACTTGTACTTGCAGTTGGTCGTAAAGACGCATTGGTGGCACTTATTCTTCTGGTTCCGTACGTGGTCAGAAATTAAATTTTTTTGGCTTTCATTCTCTTTATGTGGTGAGACGCCTTCCTTTTTTGGACATTGGATAGCGCAAGTCTACAATTATTGTATCTATCCAATGTACGAAAAAGGAAGGACTGACACCACATAAATAGAATGAAAGCTGAAAAGCCGAATGACAGATGAGACATGATAAGGGAAACAACCTGGTTAAGGGTTACCCAAACAGGGCCGATTACATAGAGGTATCTTCCCAGCGTTGACTCATCCTCCTCCTCCTGCAGGCATTCCTGGTAATGTTCCATCGTCAGACTCAAAGGCCTCTTCTTCGCTCCCAATCTCATCGAACTATCCTTCAGAGCTGATACCCTCCTAACCAGAGATCCATGGCCTCTTGTATTCAACCATTATTGTGGTGTGATTTGGCCAACTGACCCAATCCTCTCAACCACATACCGCTCATTGCCACGTAACTCCCTCACACGGTAAGCACCACTGTATTTGGTTTGGAAGTTGGTGCCTGGTTGCGTGTACTTTATGGCAACGCCCAGTAGCATAAAGATCGGCTTCTTTTCGTCGTCTCTCCTGCATCTTCTCAACGATCTTCTTGGCTTCCACGCGAATAACCTCTCTTTCCTCGTTGAACAAGTTGTAGATCTACAACAGGTCCTCTGTGACCTGTCACCTCTTCTACTTTGTTGTCAGCAGTGATGGTTTCGTCTGCTTCCTTGGTTTCATCAGAAGGCTCTTCTGTATCTCCCTATCCTGAAGGCATCAAAGGTAAGTAGCTTTTCAGCTTCTTCAGCGGGTTCGGCCTCTTTGTCGTCAACTTCCATCAGTTCACCTTCAACTTCACTTTCTTCACTCCCCATAACGTCTGGGTTGGTCTTTGCTTCTGGGTCTTGCTCAACCAGTTTCTCGTTATAATAATAATAATAATAATAATAATAATCGTTCTTGGTGTTGTGGGGTTATCGGAGGTGTGTGAAATAACTAGTCGTTCTTTCGTGGCCAAGCTTTCGGGTTATAATTAACCATCTTCAGGGCTCTACAAAAAGGAACGAACCTGCCGTTAGGGTCCAGATATCAGTAAGCTGCACAGTGATTCTTAGAGTATAAATGTTACAAACCTTAAGTTACAGTGCGTTGCCACGTAACTCCCTCACACGGTAAGCACCACTGTATTTGGTTTGGAAGTTGGTGCCTGGTTGCGTGTACTTTATGGCAACGCCCAGTAGCATAAAGATCGGCTTCTTTTCGTCGTCTCTCCTGCATCTTCTCAACGATCTTCTTGGCTTCCACGCGAATAACCTCTTTCCTCGTTGAACAAGTTGTAGATCTACAACAGGTCCTCTGTGACCTGTCACCTCTTCTACTTTGTTGTCAGCAGTGATGGTTTCGTCTGCTTCTTTCGTTTCATCTGCTTCCTTGGTTTCATCAGAAGGCTCTTCCGTATCTCCATATACTGAAGGCGTCAAATGTAAGTAGCTTTTCAGGTTCTTCAGCGGGTTCGGCCTCTTTTTCGTCAACTTCCATCAGTTCACCTTCATCTTCACTTTCTTCACTCACCATAACGTCCGGGTTGGTCTTCGCTTCTGGGTCTTGCTCAACCAGTTTCTCGTCGTTATAATAATAATAATCCTTCTTGGTGTTGTGGGGTTATAGGAGGTGTGTAAAATGACTATTCGTTCTATCGTGGCCAAGCTTTTGGGTTATAATTAACCATCTTCAGGGCTCTACAAAAAGGAACAAACCTGCCGTTAGGGTCCAGATATCAGTAAGCTGCACAGTGATTCTTAGAGATAAATAAGATGAATGTTACAAACCTTAAATTACAGTGCGTAGTTACGTTTCAGGTTCCTCCCTCCCAGTCCTCGACCATATGCCAGAGCGCCAGGGTAAATTCGCAATAACTGGATGGGTGGATGTCATGTTTAATATGTCGCTGTCATTGCACTAAAAGTAGAATGCGTGTTCAAAGGGGGGTTTATAAGCTAATTTTAATTGAATTTAAATTTATGACCATGAGGTTGTGTTTACCTGAGTGTCAGATTGGTGGGTATTTATGATGTTTATTGCTGGTTGTTGTTGTTGGGGTTCCAGGCGGTTGTTTTGATGTGTGGGAGGGGGCGATTTAAGTTGGGTTTGTACAGAAATACTTGAATTTAACTAAAATTGTGATGGGGAGTTGTTGGCTTGGGGTGGAGGTGGGCGACTGCGACGATTAATTATAAGGGGAGGTTACGGTTTTTTTTTATGTACCCTGGCGATGGCTATGGCTGATGATCGAAGTAGGGGTGGGGATTACATAGTTTCTATTGCTTACATTCTTATTTGAGTAGAGGGGTTGTACTATGTTTAGTTATTAGGAAATAACGGGCTAAATTGGGTACTTAGGTGCGGGATGTCATTTTTTATATTCTTAGTGTTAGGGTGTTTGAGGATATGGATATTTTCGTAAATTCGGCGTTTGAAGGTAATTGGTTCTTCAGCTAGAGAGGTAACTTTGTGAAAATCGGGTTCATGTTGATGATTAATACAATGCTGGTCTAGGGCCGTCTTCTCTATTTTATTTTGGAAGTAGGGATGGACAATCGGTAAAAAAGTATCGATTTTTTAATCAATTCGGAATCGGCTTCAAAGAATCGATGCTCATAAAATCGTTTCTCTCAAGCATCGATTTTGGCGAAAATCGGGTTTTTAGCGACTTTTCCTTCTTTTTTGGGGGGATCAAGCTCGATCATAATTATTTTATTTAAGTTTTGCATACTTTCCCCTATGTATACTTGTTCGCAATTTTAGCGTTTGCATGGAATTGTATAAATGTTGAACCTAGTGTTAAGGGTTGGTTCTGGGTCTTTAAGTGGCGGGAAATGGTGTTTTAGTTTGCTGTTGTATGACCATGAGATTTTGTAATTTTCTCTTTTAAAGATGTTTTTAAATTTGTGTGCCCAATCGGTACGATAGGGCGTAGAGACGAATTTACTGGAGTCTTTATACTGATTTTGTAAGTTGAATTTCTGGTTTACTATGTGGGTAATGGAGTATTTTTTATTTAATAGATGCTTTTCATCATGGGCAAAATGCGAACGATGTCTAGGTATGCCTTTTATTCATTCCAGTAGGTAATTATTTATCATACAGTTACTTACTTACGTGTTCTTTACATTACTGGAAAAATGTAAGAACCAGCAATACCTATACCTCAATGGCTAGCACAATGAAGATTGATAAAGTCATTTAAACGACGAGAGAAATGATCCAGCAATTCATTAAGTTATTCCTCTTGTCGCCCTCTTCTTTTTTCTGGTTTACTTTCCCTCACGCTTAGGGTGGCCCTGATTGTAGTTCCCCTTTAAAAACGATGACCTCAGACAACTTTTTTTCCCGTATTTTTTTTCTCTCTTATAAAGAGGAAGGGAGGCAGAGAGGCGTTGGAAGGGCGGAATATGTGAAAAAGAGTCAAGGATTGAGCTGGAATGGTTGGGAGGGAGGTGTAGCCATAAAGGTAGAGACGAAGGATTCAGTTTGTGGGAACGGCATCGAATTAGTGGTGCTCATACGTCCCTATAATAACTAAACCAATCCTCTTCTTTTTTTTCCTTATTAATAACCGATATCTGAACCTTTTACCGTTGAATTAGAAAATGAGACTAGCATTTCTGCGTAAAAGTTACTGCCGTGATATAATGCCACGGTACAATTATATTGGGGTATCACTCAATGGCCAGACAACGATGTTTTCACATCGAAAGCGCTCGCCGCCACCACCACCAAATACATCCTGTTATGACGGATTCAACCAGAGTTATATTAGGTCACTAAACAGGGCGTCCACCAAAGAGACTACAGAGACACTCCTATCTTTGTTTCTGGCAGCGGCCGGATTAGCTCAATGGTTCTGGGCGTTACCTACTCACTTCATGTAGCACTCTGGTAAGAGCGCGTGTTCGAATCCCGTTAAAGATTGTGGCATTTTTGTAAATAAATGTGCAGCTGGGATTAGGTAATATATAAGGTGATTAATCAACAAATTAGGGCCCAGTCATGTTAGGCCGATTAGGTGTAAAAATCTTGGCGTAAAACTCAATCTACCTTTATTCTGGCTTATTTCGTTCTAAAAACGAAAAAAATGTTAAAATGGTACCTTTTCCTCTGTCGACCGTACTGAACGACTGCCAAGTACCTAAATTCGCACTTTCTTATTTCTTGATTTCAATAGGAACCCCCGTTTTTTGTTAAATAAAAACGGGGGTTCCTATTGCTGAAATTTTCAGCTTCGGATTCTACGTAGTTTCATGCAACATGACCGGCGATTTTATCGACCTCTTCCTAAACGAATCATAACTGAGCATTAAAGTAAATGTCCACCAAAATTAATTGTGACTTCTTTGTAATCCTTTTTGGTTTATCATTCTTGGAATAATACACCTTTTTAATCGCGAAGGAGGTCGAAAATTCAGATCGGTCTCAAAATTTGACATTATCCGTTTCAAGAGGTCTAGAATCCATAAACGAAATGTATGTCCGCCGTCCGGGCCGTTTTGGGCAGTAGAAATTTTTTTTTTTTTTTAATCTGAAATTATGACAAAATACTTGGCTTACCATCTAGTTGTGTCCACAAGGTTTTCAGCCCGATCGCCCAAACCCGTGGGGCTAAAAAGGGGCTACGGGAGGGCTTTTTTGAAGGGTTTTGGCTTTGGGGTCGAGTTAGGTGTCGTCTTCGAAGTAATTTTGGATGTAGAACCCACTTTTGGGGGTCCCAGAACGATCCGATTTCACCGTGGGTTCTATTAAGCTCTCTTTTTCTTTTCCGTTTTAACCCTCAGAACCCTCCCCCACCCCCTTTCGTGGACACCCTGACTCCTGATAATATTTCGCCTGTCCCACAATAACACGTCGTCTGAGAACACATTGTTGGACGGATCGATAGATCACCAACGTCGTTATCATTAAAACTTAATTATAACGACGATGCAATTTTTTTTCCCCCGTCTTTTTTATACGTTTCTTGGGAATCTTCTAGGACAGGTCCGCTCTAGACCCCCTTGGGTCACTCAAAACGAGGTACCCACTAGGAAAATACTACAAGTCAATGTACGTGCCCAAGTTCGTACAAGATGAAAACTTTGACATTCACTGAATTTTATCTCAATTTGCTTTTTTAATTTTTATGAGAAAATTATGACAATTGAGGAGGTCCGTGCAATAAGGGCTTATGGTAAAAAACGACGTTCTGAAAAAATTAGCTTCGAAGTTTATCAACATGCACTCTGTAATGTGTACCTATCCGTTATTTTCTGTCCAAACCGTTTTCCCTCAAATGTTTTATTCTTCTACTTAAAATGTCACTAAGCTGATTTAACATGAAATTAACCAACCGCATCGGAGATATTTCTTATTATTGCGAAACGGTTATAAGCCCTTTTTGTGGGGAAAGGAAAATCCCCTCTCAGCCTGTAACTAGAACAGTTCCCCCCAAGAAGGCCTTGTATACTTGGGGAAATATTGGTTTTGAAGGAAAAACAAGGAAAATATACTTATAATGAACAGTATTTTTTGGAATAAATGAATATAAAATATAAGAAAAATATAAAAACAAACCCAATACAACAACAACAAAACTGAAAATTTTACACAAGGGTTTATTATTCTTTGAAATAGGTTACTTACTTGTGCAGAAATTTAATTCTGTGTTAATGAAAAATTTTGGATTTTTTTTTTTTTTTTTTTTTGTCAAAGCCTTTAAAAAACCCATAGCCTCATTTTAGCCCCATAGCGCCCCACGGGTTTGGGCGATCGGACTGAAAACCTTTCGGGCACAACTAGATGATAAAAGAAGTATTTTGTCAAAATTTCAGATTTTTAAAAAAATTCCTACTGCCCAAAACGGCCCGGACGGCGGACGGGCATTTCGGATTTAGAAAGTAGACCTTTTGAAACGGATAATGTCAAATTTTGAGGGCGATCCGAGTCGTCGACCTCCGTCGCGATCTCATAGACCTATGATCGGGTGATTCCACGAAAACTGGAAATTTTTGATGTCCAAATATGAGTGAAAAATTCTTTCTTTGTTTATAGATTTTTTTGATTAGGCTTACTTTGAAGGTTGTTCAGATGAAGTTTAGCAACGAATTCAATCATACAAGTGCTCCGTTTAGCAAGAATAGAAAATTTTGTAAATTCGTAAGATGAGGGAATGAGGTAGGTATGAGAATGAGGAAAACAAATAAAATGAGACGCCAGATTGATTTTGAATGTATAATAAATTGACTCTAGCGTACATTGCGTTTGTCTACTCAATTAATGAAAAATATGAAATATATTTAGGTAATATAATAAAATCGTAAGAATGCAGGATCATCCTCATTCTCTCATTCCGAACCTCATTCTCTCATTTACCTATGATTAACGTGAGAGAATGAGAATGAGAGAATGAGGTTTTTGGCTTCAAAATAGGATGCTATTGCACACATTGTTATTACTGCAATTTTCAAAAATCACATGGCACAAGCACTTGGCAACGCTCACTATGTGACTGATAATCAAAATTCTGAAACTTACCACAACTAGTATTATGAAAGATGAGAGAATGAGAATTCAAGTGCCGAAAGATAAAATCCTCCCACAAAACAGGACACCGACTGAAGAGGGAGGATATTTTGACAATGACGATTTCTCGACGTGCAGAAGCGATGTGTGGAAGTGTTGCTGACCCATTTTTCTGGTCCTACTAGGGGCATGGCGGACACACGACTATCTCAAAATAATGTGAGAGAATGAGGTGACTACCTCCGTGACAGCCACATGATGTTGTCCTTACTCAACACGGTTCACTGTTAAAATCCGTATTCTCTAAAAAGTTGAAGGTGAAGAGCAGGTGAAAATAACGATACATTGGATTTTGGCGAAAATCTACTTGGTTCATCGTCAGTAGTTGTTGAAGTTGGAAACTCCGAGAAAGGGACACGTGAGAGAATGAGGATATCGAACTTCAAATTTGAAATTTCATACCTAAGTTTTCAAGGAAAGGGATGAAACTTGATTCGAATTAAAGCTATCGTCTTCTCCCTTAAGCCCAAAAAAAAGTTTTTTTGAAAAATCAAATAGGAGAGCCATCGTGTTTGAAAGACCTAAAATTTCCAGTTTTCGTGGAATCACCCATTACCTTTCTAGTACACCTGTGTACTATTCCAAGAATAATAAACCTAAAATTGATTAGGTACAGAATCAGAAGACTGCTCACAGACGTTCCCGGCAAAAAGGGCTTATAGGCCTATACGCCCTTATTGCACGGACCCTTTCACGGAGCTGAAATTTTGTTTGTGGATGTTTTTTTGTAATTTGTTACGTACATAATACAGAACCTGCTCCCAATATTTTGACTGCAGGTTTTATGTGTTTGTAAGGGCGCTGTTTCTCGTGGAATTACGACCCTTTCAACTCCCTCATTGTTCTCAGTCCAACCTTCCCCCTTGATTGCAGAGTATTTAATTTAAAAACGAGCCGATCGTTCGGCAAGATGGCACTTGATGCATATTCCGTTTTGTGAATAATTATTGTTATAGCAAAGTGAGGGAGAGTAGACGATGGGAGATATCCTTAAAAACGTCTGTTCCCACTTGAGCCAGCGATATGGTTTCATTGTTTGAAGCAGACCAGACCGATTCAAATGAACTAACATCCGCCCCTCGCCTTAAATGACCGCCATTTGAACATTAAAAGAGAACTTGTTCAACATGCAAGATAATGAAATAATCCTGCCTCTAAACAGACTTGGAGCATGCAGCACGTGTCAGGAGGAACCTTTTTTAATTAAAAATCCTAATTAAATAATTTACTTGCCAGATAGGTGGCGATAGAGACCACTCCGGTTGCACACTTCGTATGTAAAACCTTAAACATCGGGATAGGTGTATGGGAGAAGAGGGGCCTCATTTGGAATGCAACCCTTCCGCTCCCGAGCTCACCCTTTCAATGCTGGGCAAATACATGAAATGCCAATTTGTGTGGACCCTGTATGTGAGTGTGGGTGAAGGTACGGCCTCGTGAGCCCAGGGGTGGTCCAATCCCAAAACTCGAAGCTTATCCCTTCGAATAATCCCTTCTATGCAGAGGCAGTAAATAGCCTCAGCTTTCCACCTAAAACAGGAGGAAAGGCCGACCCGTTGGCGAGTGGAGGGGGGGTTGTTAGAGGAGCATCGTATTGAAGGAGAGGGGGGTAGTGGGGTAACCGCTTTCCCGCCTCCTGGCATACCTCATCTTTAATCTGAAGCCCCTCTCTCAGGGGCTGGCAGTAAATTTCATAACGTAAACCCTTATCTAACATCTTGGATACCCAGGACCCGGAACTCACTTTCCTGCGGAGTAATATTCAAAACCAGGGAGTTAACCCTCGTCCCAAACGATATTCATGAGAACACCCCTTCTTCCTCTAGCCAACACTGCACCAATATACTCTCTTGGGGGATGGAGGTTGCTCTAATAAGGGGAATTTCAGGGCAGTTATAATCGATCTCATTCTTCAGAGGGCCGCACTTCCCCGGTTCAGCTGAGTCTCTCTAGTGCCTCCCAAAAGTCCAAGTTATTTATGTGCTGTACCGGCCACCAAATCGGAATCCAATACGATTACACTGATGTGCTGACATTGCAAAACACACTGAACGGTCTGAACTTGGACGAAAACGCTTCGTCAAAGCACAACGATAAAAATAAAACGATGGAGTCTTCTTTAAAAAATGCTTACCTATGTTTCTCTCCTAACTGGCTGTTGAGCGGTCGGATAGGTCTTGCACTTTCTTATCATCGACCAAAATTACTTCCACGCGAGACCTTACTTAACTGGCGAAAACCTCACGTATAGCTCCAGGGGATCATGCCTTGGAGGGTCTACTACTTGTAATCTCATAACCAAAGACAAGTAACATTAAATTTTGTAATTTATTATTGCGATTTATCTCATTTATTCCATGTCCTTTTGTAATTTATTTTTTGTGGTTTATGTCACTTGTTCGACAAAAATGGCCATTTTATGCCATTTATAAATTATTATCCCGTACCAACAAACCACACGGCCGTCTACCACCCGGCGGCCAACACGATTTTATATTATTGTATGATATGATTTCATGTCCTTTATTTTTCAAGTTTTGGCTTTCCTAGAAAGTTCTAAATCATTGTAAAACCTGGAGAAAAGGAAGGAAATTTTACAAACACTTTCTGTACTAATACCGATTTATATCAAATTCAATAACCATCATTCTAGAATCATAAGAGCTAGAAGTGTTTACGCGACTAAATCATTATTAAAATATAAAATCATATGGGATTTTAGCTTTCTATCAGTAAAATTAGTTATCTTTTCACTGAAAAGCATTTTAAGTTTTGAAAATGATCTCTCAACATCAGCAGAGGATGCAGGAGCATATAATAATTATATGCTAATTAATAAGCATAATTATTATGCTTCTGCATCCTCTGTTTTTTCATTAATAGAACATCTTTTGCCGTCCATCCTTCAGGTAACGTTCCTTCTTTTTCACCATTCAGCCTTGCTGCTATCGCACGGATGTCTTCCCAAGCTGGATTACGTTTGAGTACAGCCTCAAGCTTGTCCTTTGCCTTCTTTCCCATCTGTCCTGTCCACTTCTCCTTGCAGAACTCTACAATGGTTTCCACTGCATTGACAAGGAGCGTGTTGCCGCAGCAACTCAATCTTGTCTGACAGTGCCCCAAAGTTGCTGTCAATGTTGAGTAATTGGGTCTCCAATAAATCCGGGATTGACGAGGGTTCCGACGTTTTCTTGAGAAATATAAGGTTTCGGCCGTATAGGTACGGTTCGTGGAAACGTAGACATGGCGACTCCGGTTTCCACCCTTGTCGGTGCAAATTTAATAATTGGGAATTTTGCGTCAGCGCTCTACTGAAAAAGGATCGATGTTTGGAGGTAGGTAATGAATCGCACGAAACCGACGTTTGTGAGGAGGAGTTGAGGAAATAGAAGAGGGTGCTGAGGAATGGGAGTCAATGAATGCTAAGGCGAAAATGATCCAGGGACCGCAGGACAAACTGTTGGACATCGTGATGGATTGTGTTTTGGCTTAGGAAACATTTGAATCGGTGAATGTGACAGGGGTGGTAGTCCAAGAAAGGTGCGTTTTAGAAAAACGAAAAAAAAAAAAAACTGCTCTGTTAACATGCTATAACCTCGGAAACTCGCCCTTTAACATTCACCGATTCATTTAATGTTTCAGGCTTTGACGAAATGTAAGCTCGGGATGTATGAAAATTTTCAGGGTCACATTGAACACGTAGATAGAGAGAGGGGGTTGGTTGGCGTAGCCAGCAGGGGCTGGCCCCGTAGTTCTATGATATTGGATCTCCAACACGAGGAGGAGGAGAAAAATATTTTTTGGTAATCTCTAATAGAGATTCTCTATTCTTGCCACCATTGTTCTTGGGGTACCTTCGGTCATTGGAATAATTTGAAAAATGATCAAAATTTTCTGATTTAGGTTACCTACTTACTTGTGCAAAAATTAATTGTGTCAATAAAAAATAAAAATTCTGTACTTTGATCGAACAGATGTGGGACCTCGAAAAATGGATTATGCGCTCAAATTTACTCGGAAAATATTTGACATCCTGGGATCCATCAAAAACGCTGCAAATTTTACACAAGGGTTTATTATTCTGTGATATAGGTTACTTGTACAGACATTTAATTCTGTCAATAAAAAAAATTAAAAAACTTTTTTTTTTGGATTTTTATATTTCAAAAAAAATTTTTTGGGGGGATTTTTTTTTTTCAAAAATGTGTTTTTTTCAAAAATTCTTTAATTTTTACTCGAAAAATATTTAACTTCTTGGGATCCTTCAAAAATCCCATTTTTAGCCCCATGAAAGCCCTATAGAACGCCACAGTGAAATCGGATCGTTCCGGGACCCCCAAAAATACTTCGAAAACGACACCTAACTCGATCCCATAGCTAAAAGCCTTCAAAACACCCCTCCTGTAGCCCCATAGCGCCCCACGGGTTTGGGCGATCGGACTGAAAACCTTGCGGGCACAACTAGATGGTAAACCAAGTATTTTGCCAAAATTTCAGATTTTTAAAAAAATTCCTACTGCTCAAAACGGCCTGGACGGCGTACGGCGGACGGCGGACGGACATTTCGGATTTTGAATGTAGACCTCTTGAAACGGATAATGTCAAATTTTGAGGCCGATCGGAGTCGTCGACCCGCGTCGCGAAAACATAGGTGTATTATTCCAAGAATAATAAACCAAAATCCCATCCGTAGCTCCATTAGAGCCCAATAGATCCCCCCGGTGAAATCTAATCGTTCTGGGACCCCCGAAAACGGATTCTACGTCCAAAAATACTTCGTAAACTACACCTAACTCGACCCCTTAAAAAACCCTCCCGTAGCACCTCGGGGTGGGGCGATTGGGCTGGAAACCTTCCAGGCACAACTAGATGGTAAACCGAGTATTTTGCCAAAATTTCAGATTTAAAAAAAAAAAATCCTACTGCCCTAAACGGCGGACGGACATTTGTTTTTGAAATCTAGACATCTTGAAACGTAAAACGTACCTAATAACATTATATTATACTATAATGTTAAATTTTGAGGCCGATCTGAATTTCCGACCTCCTTCGCGATTACATAGGTCTATTATTCCAATAACAATAAACCAAAAGTATGCGTATGCACGCATATTATAGCAAACGAAAGGTACCTACAAATTCTGAATTCAGAGAAATAATTTTCATGATCTTAATTTTACCTTCTCAGAATTATTGACCTCCGCCTTTCACGCTCTTTCCTGTCTTATGATTAATCCCACGGAATATAAAGTGGTTTCTCTTCCGTGGTTTAATCCCAAAAACGTTTTCAATACTACATATCTAGAACCTTCTCTTACTATGAACTCAGCCTCACAGAAAAATCTGATAGGTATCATAGAAGACATTCTCACCGTATCTGTTTCTGGCCGGCACAAGCCTTCTCCTCTGAAAAGGATGTGATAAGTGATGAACCTAAGGCGATTTTTTCTTTCGTCTCGGGATCCCGTTTAGCTACTAATATAATAGAGGGATTGAAATCTTCCCAAAGGATTTAAATTCTTATTTAAATAGGAACCCCTATTTTTTGTGAATTTGGATTCCCTGGCCATTTTTACGTCCAATAAATGCATTGAACGAAATTTTTGCGAACCCCCCCTGCCCAACCCTTTCTACGCCCATGCCTTCCTCCGATATTGACGAAAACACAATTTATGGAATTGTGACGTTTGGCTTCCGTTCAGCGGGCCCCCACTTGTCCAGAATCCGGACGGTGTTTCCATGGACACCGCCAAACACGTGCTAGTCATGTGCCGCACCTCACAGCGCAGATGAATCTGCCGGGAGGTCCCCACTCGCATTTTTCCTTCCTCTCCACCCCGGGTCTTCACTCGTTGAAAAAGAAACTCCTGGGAGGTTTTCCCAACTCTTTTTCGCCCTCGCTGCGCTATCTCTCAGCCCCAAGTTGAAACAGAACTTTTCGCCTTTTTCATTTTTATCGACTCCTCTCCCTCGACGGCCACTAGAGACCACGTGTGGGCGGTTTTTAAAATGAACAAGGAAAAAAACCTCTTCGCCTTTTTCAAGGCTGGTTGCCGTGGAACTCCCTCTCGTTGGTAATGTAGCCCTTTGTCTCTTTACCTTATTTACTGTGTCGGTTACTACGTACTGGGTGACCAGATAAACTTTTTCGAAAAAAGCGCTGCATGCAAGCGATAAAGCATTAGGTACAATCCTTCGCAAAAAACTAGTGTCTGACTGACGAAAATTCATGTAAAAAGTGTTAAATCACCTCAGTTTCAGCTTCAAACTTTTTCGGGGCTGATATTTTTTCCTCGTTCCAGAATCGATATTAAATATCGAAATAAAATGTAAAAATTTTTACTCGCATTTTACATTTCAGAGCCTGCAGGAGGAGAGGGTTTGTGAGAAAAAAAAAACTTGCCTCGGAAGGTTTTCAAAGTATAACTAGTCTACTCTCAGCATCAGTTAATAATTGACTGATTATTTGAAAAATACAAAAAACATTAAAACCCATCAGCAGATGCTTCCAGGACACACCGGCGACGAAGCTACCCAGCTCCTTGGTGTTGAAAACCTGCTCAGAAGACATGGGAGAAAAAATTGGTTCTTGACCGAAAAACACAATCTGTGTTTCATTGGTTTAAAGTTTAAACTTTAAACCAATGAAATACAGATTGTGTTTTTCGGTAATTCTACCTATTATTTTATATTGAGTTCTTAGAGGGGGAGCTCTTTCATCATTCAGGTATAAATCCATCAGTGATGCAGGAGTGAGGTTGAGGGGGTGAGGGCACGTGAAGGTGGGTTGAGAGGGTAGAGCAGGGGACTAGTTGAGGGGGCGAGGGAAAGTGTGAAGAAGGGTGGAGAAGCAGGTATGCTTGGGACAGCGATAGAGACATTTTCAACCCCTTGAAAAAACACATTCCGTGTTAAAACCTCATGACCTATGCGGTCTTGTGAAAGTTAGCTCAATGATACAAACAGCAGTGCACCAGATGCACAAACAACAAGCCCCTTAGAAGCCGTGATATGAGTCACAGCTTCTTTCAAGTCATCTAGCAAACTACAAACCATAAATTGCTGTTAAGTTGTAAACGTCCGGCAATAAAAAAATTAAATTGTATTTTTTTCAATTACCTACCTAGTTGCTTACCTATGTACTCTGTCTGGTCTCAGCAGCAATTGCGAGGTAGAATAAACTGATCGGAGGAGGTTGGGTCAAAATTAAAAAATTGTTTGATATTAAATATTAATCATTAATTTCATAATTAAAAAAGCATTTCTAAACGTGTTCATTCTATTTTCAACCCTCACTGTCAGGGCCTGACATGATTAAATTTTCAGGCTCACTGCTCTCACATGAAACTGCGACTTTGAAAGGAGAGGCTCAGGACCGACGTGAGCCAGGGGTCTGCGCATGCGCCAAACGAGTTACTGTAACTGCTCCAAGGAACTGTCCGGCTCCCGCTACTCTTCTCCTGTTCCTTTCCTCTTCATTCCATTATCAAAGCTCTTATCTCCTCCTGTTTACGTTCCGCAAACTAATCGACGAATAATCCTGACGACGAAAATAATTATTGTGATAGTGATTGTGGTTTTTCGCGTAGGTATCGTGATGCATACTATACCTAATATTAGCACTGACTGTGATGCATATTATACCTAATTTGTACATTTTACCTGATTCAGACTGTGATGCATATTATAGGTATACCTAATTTGTGACTTTTTACCTGATTTGAAACTACACAGACTGAGAAGATGTGATGCTTATTATACCTATTATATTATACTATGTTAGGTATACTTACATAAAGTGACAAAAATATTGTGATCTTTGTAATCAATTTTTCCTTGAATTAAAGTCTGATTCTGATTCGTAAAATTTTCTTCCTTGTCCTGTTTAGAGTTTCGTGGATTTTATGTGTTTTTTTTAGATTCTCCAACAGGAGGAAAAAGAAAGTGAAAAAAAGTACCATTCAGTTGCCATGCAAAGTAAATATAGCTTTTTAACGATTTTTTCAAATAAAAATGGGTTATTTCCAAATGTTTGAAATTTTCAAAATTGGTCGAAAATCGAAAATGATCAGTGGGAACTTTATTTTTGTACAGCCTCCGAAAATATGGGAAAATTCCTAATAGAATAAATTTTGAAAACCACACTCTTTGAAAAAGGTATAAGTAAAAGCTATTAGTAGGGCCCCCAACTGATGAGAAATTGGTTTTAAATCTCATTTGCACTGGATATAGAAAATATAGAATTCTGAAAATTCCGAACCATTCGGCGCATGGGCAATAGGGCCTTTTGAAAGGACGGGGGGGGGGGGGGGGGTACATCGGCTTCCAGGAATTAAACACATGCTCTGCGAACCCAGAACTCTTTTCATTTTACGTTGGCTTCCCCAGTCCTAGGTGCCTGTCGAGAAAATCGTTGACCCCAAAAACGATGATTAGGCTCCAAAATAGGATCTTTGTTTAATTCGAGTTTCGGCTTTCGCTTTTTTCACAAAATTAAAAACGAAAGCAGCCAGAGCAAAGCATAACTGGCATTACATTTTGGAAATAAGATGCCAGTTATGCTTTTCTTTGGCTGCTTTTGATTTTGAGTTTCCCTACCTATCCGGGAAGACAAATTACCAAAATTGATACTACTACCGTCGCGCAAATTTTCTCAGATTTTGTCGTAGGTACCTACCTACTATCAACGTCCAACTTTTGGAAAAAGTGGTGCAAATTGTAAAATTTAATCATTTAATGAACTGATGAAATAATTAATATTATTTCCACTAAAATTAGATTAGATTTTGTCTAGTTAAAATCTAATTTAATTTCGGTGGAAATGATATTAAATATCAATCGTAAATGACCTGATGAAATATTAAATTTTAATATTTCATCAGTTCATTAACGATTCGCAGCCCTTTTGTTAATGATTGGCTCTTGATAATAAGAAAAAATCAATATGAGTTATGCGCTAAAAGATCGTCTAAGGATCTGATTCAAATTTATTACCTACCAGTATCCGAAAAACGTTTTAGTTTCTAGTAAAAAAATGATTTGGTGAAGCAAAGTCGGATGCATGGTGGTCTCGCAAATTCGCCGTTTTTGAGGTGTTTTCAATCACTCACGTTGTTTCTTGTGGTTCAAATATTTTTTCCTGTATTAGGTAAAATGTATTAGATGTTGTAGAAGCACTTTTTGTCCGCAAATTGTTTTCTGGAAACCCAGTAAGTCGAAAAAAGGGATGAGCATTTTTAGGCTCTTTGCCAAATTCCCTATTGAGCTAGAAACACGTTTCCACTAAGGCATTTAGGAAGTTGATCAGTAATAATCATGCTGTTATAACGATACCTACTTTTTTTTCAGAATGTAGAAATATTTTCGGTTGTGAGCCTACCGCTAAAAATGTTTAATTATTTCTAACCGCTTCGATAAAATGTAGGAAATGCTTTAGAAGCATTTTTTCTCCGCGATTTTTTTTAAACCTAGTAGGTAAGTCGAGAACGATTAATAAAATTGATAAAATTTATCATTTTTAATAAAATTTATTAACAGAGATGAGTAACATTAAATTTTGTCATTTATTATTGCGATTTATGTCATTTATGCCATTCATTTTTCGTGGTTTACCTATGTCACTTATTCGACCTAAATGGCCATTTTATAACATTTGAAAATTATTTCATGTCAGTTATTCTTCAAGTTTTGGCTATCCTAGAAAGTTCTAAATCTTAAGTAAATAATCATTATTTAGCGTAAAACCTGGAGAAAAAGAAAGAAATTTTCCAAACACTTTCAGTGGGTACCTACTAATGCGAATTTATTTCAATAATAATGTTACAAGGAATTCACGAAATTTATGAGGAAAATCATTCTAGAATCATGAAAACTAAGCGTTCACCTTTACGTTTATGTCATTTATTTGGAATTTCGGCAATTTATGTCATTTATTCGAAAAATGGTCATTTTAGTATGTCATTTAATCGCTGCCGGAGAAAACAAGTGAAGCAGTACCCACAAGATTGGGTTATGATTCCGTATATGGGGTTGCAGGCATTGTGATAGTAAGTAGGTATACACGTCCTTTTGCGCAGAATCCTTTTTCTACTTCTGTATTTCGGGGAAAAGCCCAAAAACGTCCGATTTATGTAATTTATTCTGAATTTTGGCAATTTATGTCATTTATTCGAAAAATGGCCATTTTATGTCATTTGCCTGTTCATCAACATTGATGTTGAACATCGAACATCGAACCTTAAATCGATGTCCGATCCCAAGTTGCCAACTAGTAGTTGGTAGCACTGTCGTTTCACTCTTTTCCCAGGGTCCCTGGGCCAGGGACCAGTGATGCCAGATGTAGGGACTTCTCCCTACGCGTAGGGAATTTCGGGAGTGGTTGAAGCGGAGGGAATCCCTACGCAAAAGCGTTGGAATTTATAGACAAGGAGGTAAACACGCATAATTCTAATAATTGTATTTACATACCACCACCATCACCATGTTGATTCTATTCGCAACTCAACTGAGCTTTGATCTTTACCTAGCTACAGTTTTTTTGGTCCAAGTCCACGCTTGCTCCTTCCCGCAAGTCCTGCATTTTGCCATGCCACCGGACTCCCTCACAAAAACAAAGAAAAAAAGCCCACCACTCGTACTTCAAGTGCGTCACTTGGGAGTTGTCTTCGACGACAAATCTAACTGTACGTGCACAAAATTTGAATTTGTATTAAATACAAAAACCATAAACAAAAAAACAACATGTTCGTTTTAACGGTTTACAGTTGTTTATTTTTCAAGCCATCTTTTCGTCAATCCATAATGACATCTTGTCGTTATCATTTCTTTGCATTGTAAAGAAACGAGACGTCAGTTACCTATCGAAAATTGATAAGAAGTTAAGTAGGCCTATAAGAAGACCTATAAAAGTGAGAGAATAATAATTATTCTCTCTCTTTTCTTTCATTCCGTCAAAATTATCATCACAACAACTAAGTAGGCATCAATTAGATACGTACGATTGACTTGCCGGGGAAAATAATCTTTTGCAAATTTATTTAAAAAAAGATTTAAATAAATATTTTTTCCGGCAAATTAACATCGATGTTGCCTGGCGGAAACATCATCGATGTGAATATCGAACGTCGGACTTAGAAAACATCGATGTTTCGGAAACATCGGACATCGATGTCCGATCCACTGTTGCCAGACGTCCCCCTTTAGGGGGACATGTCCCCCTTTCTGGAGCTTGGTTCCCCCATGTTCCCCCGTCCCCCGAAGTCCCCTTTTTCGGAAAAAGTCCCCCTTTTTCCCCCTTTTCCCCCCAAATGGTTTAGATAGAAAAGAAAACAAATACGTAAATCTGTAAGTATAACTGTTATCGGTACCTACCTAAGTAGTAATCTAGCACCCCCCAGCAACTACCTACCTGTAGGTTTGTGACGCGCTAACGCAATTGGTGAAGAACAGAAAGATGATGATGGAAGAAGGAGCGAAGGCAGGTTACACTGCTGGTTACTGGTCCGGTTTGTTAAACAAACTTTGTATATTTTTGTTTGATGAGTAATCAACTGTTGACCTACTCGATCTCTCTATCTTGATTAATAGTTTTATCTTTGTGTGATGTGTGCAGTAGTAGTGATGGCTATCAAACGCCACCAAAGCAGGTGAAAGTGGGGTTCAAAGCGGGTACAAAGGTATCAAAAATCGTGGGAAAGTCGGGCTGAATTCTGTTCGTGGCTGGGACAAATTCTTGATTCTTGATTCTTGATTCTTGACCTGATCCTAAAAATGGAATAATAAAATTTATTATTCCATTTTGTATTTATTATTATTATTATTATTATTATTATTTAATAATACAATGGAATAATAAATAAATATAATGGATTCTTGGAATAATACACCTATGTAATTGCGATGGAGGTCGAAAGTTCTGATCGGCCTCAAAATTAACCATTTTAAATTTAAATTAAAAAATTTAATTTTAAAATACGTTGTAAGAGGTCTAGATTCAAGAAACAAAATGTCCGTCCGCCGTCCGGACTGTTTTGGGCAGGATTTTTTTTTTTTTAAACAGAAATTATGACAAAATACTTGGTTTAACATCTGGTTGTGCCCACAAGTTTTTCAGCCCAAACCCTTGAAGCTTTTTTTTTTTTTTTTTTTCAAAAAATATTTAATATTTTTATTGACACAAAATTATTTTTTGAACAAGTAACCTTTATCAAATAATAATAATAATTGAAAGAAATTGAAATTGGAGAATAATAAACCCTTGTGTAAAATTTGCAGCGTTTTATAATTTTATTTTTTGTCCCCCTAAACGTCCCTTTTTTGCAGTGATCAAGTCCCCCTTTGTCCCCCTTTTTCGCCTCAGATGTCCCCCTTTCAGGTCGAAGGCGTCTGGCATCACTGGTCCGATCCTTAGTTTGATGGCGGTACAACCTGACCGCCCATGATATTATGGGTAATTTTGCTTCCGAGACTACCGAAACTAGCTGAAGCATTGTTTTGACTTTTGAAATCGAAGTGATAGTTTTTGCTGTATTCAACGTCTAAAAAACGGCAAAGAAATTAAAGCGTAGGGAAATTTCGAACATGGTAGGGATTTTGTAGGGAAAAGTAGGGTTTTTTGAAACAGTCTGTAGGGAATTCCGAGGCAAGTTTTCTGGCATCACTGCCAGGGACAAACCTGTGATGTAGAGAACAGCGTGCCGTTTTTACATCCGTTTCAAAGACTTGACTTTTTTCTGCTTATAACCAACCTATTTGTTCGTTTGAACTTAAGTTTGTGGAAGTATTGTTGACTGGTGTTTAAACTCCCTGCTGAGCCGAAGACACCTTTGGTGGTGAGTATGCACGTGGTAATAACATTGTAAAATAATGACCCGATCACGACAGACCTGTATTCGCTTCTCAACGACACAATCAACTTAACATTCAAAACAAACTAAGCTTTTTCGAAGCCCGATTTCGTCTTTTTCTAAGAACATGACGATGTATGTATGTGGTTGCCACACCACATTGCTCCCCCCCTTTTCTTTTCATCCGGCCGGACATTGGCTGGGGATATCCTGTTGGCACGGAGCCTTGTTCGCTTTTTCGCCCACTGCGCTTCGAATAGGACGTCGTTGAACCTCTTGATGACGACCCAAGGACCAGTCCGCGTCGGCTGCAACTTAGGGCAAACCCCTGCTGCCGTTTCGGGTCGAATACCCAAACCCAACGGCCTACTTGGTAAGGTGGGGAGCGGGCCCGACAGTCGAAGACCTCCTCTCGCATCCTCATGTTAATTTTCGCTTCTTCGTTGGCAAACTTCCGCCCAGTCTCGAGGTCCGCTCGCAGATCCAAGGCGTATGTTACTACCAGCCTTCTTACTTCTGGCTGTGGCCTAACTAAGACGTCTGGTAACCTGAGGTCACAACCATATACCATATACCAGCTGCGCGGGGGCAAATGCTGTTGTGTGTTCCGGTGTTGCCCGATATGCCATCAAGCAAAGCGGAATTCATGTCTCCCAGTCCAGCTGGCTTTTCCCTACAAACATGGCCAGATGGGTTTTTAGCGACCGGTTGAGTCGCTCAGCGGATTGAGGATGCAGCGCTGTTGTTCTTGTCCGGTGGAACCCCAACAAAGACCCCACCTAATTCAACAACTGGGACTCACAATTTCCCCCCTGATCTGTATGTAGCTCCAGGGGCACTCCAATGCGACTGAAAACTTGTTCAACCAAGGCCGTAGCCACTGTCTTCCTCTTGGTTAGGTATCGGTATTGCCTCGGGCCATTTCTTGAAATAGTCGCATGCAACCAGCACCTGTTGCCTCGAGTGGTTCTAGGGTATGGACCGAGAATATCAACGCCTATTCTTTCAAACGGTGCCCCAACCTTCATTTGCTTCAGGAGTGCTGGTCTCATCCCTCGTGAAGATTGGCACTTCACTGGCAGGGACCTCCAGTACTGCGCGGACTTACAGTGGGTGCGTGGGGAACAGCTCATCAATCATGCGCTCTTTCACCTCCATTGGGATTTCAGCACTAGAATCAGTCGCTCGCAGTTTCTTGAGTAGGTACTATCCTGTATCCTAGTCCCCAAGGGTCCTGGTCAATGGCTTCAGCTAGCTCTTTCCATTTTTGGGCCCTGCCTCTCCCAATCGCTCTTCTTAGGGCCCAGTAGTGTAGTGCAGCGTAATTGGTTTTCAAATGGTCCACTTGCCATCAGTCATGGAGCCAATTTTAACAGTGGGTCCATATTCCAAAATTACTATTGTCAAGTTACCAACATTCTGAACCGATTTCATCAGTTATACTTTACACTATTTGTACTTGTTCCTATACCTACGGTATAATATAATTTTATGGTTTTCTCTGATGCTAATGACAAACAACCAACCCTACGGCTTTTTCCTTCATTGTCTTTGCCTACATAAAGAATATTTACCTACTTTTATTTTTGTTCACGCACCAGATTTTGGTTTGCAAAATCTAGACCTACCTGCCCGATTTGGAAACCCCCTCAGATGTTTCTATGAAAATTTACATTAGGGAACTTAATAAAAAACCTTGCAAATTTTACACACGGGTTTATTACACTGTTCAGATTATGCAACAAATTAATTGCCGTAAACCATCATTAAAAACACTGCAAATTTTTCACAAGGGCATATTTTTCCTGAGACAATAAAACATATTAATTCTGTGGCAATAAAAAATTCCAAGAATAATTAATCAAAACGGAAAATTTAAAATAAATTAATAAATAAAATATTAATTCTGTGGCAATAAAAAATTCCAAGAATAATGAACCAAAACGGAAAATTTGAAATAAATTAATACCTTCATTGTGTTAGGACAGATAGAATAACCTCACAAGGGGGCTTACGCCAATCGAAAATGTCACCCCATCCAGCCACCTAGCCTCAATCCTTCATACCTCCTGGAGGCTATTTTTAGTCCCACAATTTTGGGTGATGGGCTGAAAACCTTCAGGACTTGTATGGAAGAGAATTTATGTAAGGCGCTTGTGGGTGGGCACGTATGAGTCGTCCACGAGCCCATCTCTCCTTAAAAGACCCCACCCCTTCTTGCCCCACAGAACCCCAGAGATGGAGCGATTGGACTGAATTCCTTTCGGACACCACTCAAATCGAATATTTCTCGGGTAATTGCTGCGCAAACGGCAAGATTGGCGGTCGGACATAGCAATTTTCGAATCTGCACGTTACAAGAAAGAAAAGGGCGAGTACGGTGACAAACTAGCTGAAGCTAAACTACTTTTGTTCACCAACGTGTCAAATGTAAAAGAAATTCAATTGTATAAGTTCCTTGAAATTGAAATTCTTTCTAAATGTTCGTACCTGCTTTATTTCAGAGTTCCCAAAGTGAAATGAAGACGTCACATAATCACGAAAATGGACCACACCAGCTGATGGAGGTGGATGGGTCTTTTCGTCAGACCAATTGGAAGCCATTACACCAATTCCTCCAGGTAAGCAACAAAAGTTGAATTTTGAGAAATTGCTATCAAAGTTATTAGGACCGTTCAGCCTGTTATGGAAATCGTATTGGGGTTGTCTTGGTGAAAGATGGTATCTACGGGTTTTGTTGATGTGTTCTACACAGTTCGTGTGTCAGGAAGTCTAAAAAATGAGCCCTTGTACTTTTTTTGGTAATTGTTTACTGTATAACGTAAGGTAGATGCGGCGAAATAGTGGGAATCCATCCTATAAAAAGACGATTTCAGACGAAGTAGTCTATTTCCACGATAAATAAAATAACAACTTGTAGACGCGTTTCGGTTTACTAAACCATCATCAGTACAATATTGTACTGATGATGGTTTAGTAAACCGAAACGCGTCTACAAGTTGTTATTTTTTTTTTTTTTTTTTTATTTATTTTTTTTTTTTTTATTTTTTTATTTATCGTGGAAATAGACTACTTCGTCTGAAATCGTCTTTTTAATTGTTTACTGTTTGGTTATGTTTATTGTTTACCTTGTCACCTTCAACTTGTTTGCTACTTGAATATGTTATCAGGAATGGCCTACAAACGACAGATAAACATGTTTGTTGGCCCGGGAAAGTGACAAAAGTAAGATACTTACTTTAGAAGTCGTCTTCAGATGAGGTACTGGCGTTGGAGTCCGGAGATGTTTCACAAGGTGGGTATTGTCTTCGCCGTTGTACAAGTGGCCAATGGCTTTAAAAAGAGCGTGAATACGGCTATTATAGTCTGGATATGTTCTTCTAAAGATAAATTCTGCAAGTTGCCCAACTAGATGATGTTTCCTGTTCCCGTACCGCGGCACAGTACCTCATCTGAAGACGACTTCTAAAGTAAGTATCTTACTTTTTTCACTTTTCTGGGCCTTAATAAATGTAAATTCTTTATTAACAAACATAAATATGTCAAATGTCTTCATACTAAAAAAGTTAGAGGTGACAAGGTAATAGTAAACAATTACCCGCCATTTTGCCGCTTACCTGGTTATTGAAATTTGATTTAGGAAGATTTGCGAATATTCAATATCCAAGTAAACGCCATTGGGTGAAAATCTGAAAATGGCAAAATTCCTGTCCTTATTGAATTTTTGTGGTACAACATATATATTTTTACAAAACTAAAAAAAAAAAAAAACGCTGCAAATTTTACACAAGGGTTTATTATTCTTTGATATAAGTTACTTGTACAGAAATTTAATTCTGTCAATAAAAAAAATTAAAAAAATTTTTTTTTTGGATTTTTATATTTCAAAAAAAATTTTTTGAGGCGATTTTTTTTCAAAAATGTGTTTTTTCAAAAATTCATTAATTTTTACTCGAAAGATATTTAACTTCTTGGGATCCATCAAAAATCCCATTTTTAGCTCCATGAAAGCCCTATAGATCGCCACAGTGAAATCGGATCGTTCCGGGACCCCAAAAAATGGATTCTACGTCCAAAAATACTTCGAAAACGACACCTGACTCGATCCCATAGCCAAAAGCCTTCAAAAACCACCTTCTGTAGCCCCATTTTAGCCCCAGAGCGCCCCACGGGTTTGGGCGATCGGGCTGAAAACCTTGCGGGCACAACTAGATGGTAAACCGAGTATTTTGTCAAAATTTCAGATTTTTTAAAAAATTCCTACTGCCCAAAACGGCCTGGACGGCGGACGGCGTACGGCGTACGGCGTACGGCGGACGGACATTTCGGATTTTGAATGTAGACCACTTGAAACGGATAATGTCAAATTTTGAGCCCGATCGGAGTCGTCGACCCGCGTCGCGAAAACATAGGTGTATTATTCCAAGAATAATAAACCAAAAGTGGCCTGTCTGTCTGAGAATGGTATTAAAATTGTACGGGTTCGAACTTGTCCATCGATTCGACTCAGGGCCTGATGGGTCTGAGTACCCCATTCAAATTACTATAGAAAACGACTCGACTCCCGGGTACCTTCAAAAGCCTATCTGTAGCTCCATGGTGCGGTTGGGCACGTCTGAGTCTTCCATAAACCCATCTCTCCTTAAAAGACCCCCAGTCTCTAGCCCCACAGAGCCCCAGAGATGGAGCGATTGGACTGAATACCTATCGGGCACCACTAAAATATAATATTTCTCTAATTACTGCGAAAAAAGGCAAGGATGGCGGTCGCATGTAGCATTTTTCGAATCTGCTCGTTACAAGAAAGAAAAGGGCGAGTATGATGACAAACTAGCTGAAGCTAAACTACTTTTGTTCACCAACGTAAAAAATGTCAAAGAAATTCAATTGTATAAGTTCCTTGAAATTAAAAATCTTTCTAAATGTTGGTATTTCAGAGTTCCCAAAGTGAAATGAAGACGTCACATAATCACGAAAATGGACAACACCAGCTGATGGAGGTGGATGGGTCTTTACGTCAGACCAATTGGAAGCCATTACGCCAATTCCAGGTAAGCAACAAAAGTTAAATTTTGGGAAATTGCGATCCAAATTATCAGGACTGTTCAGCCTGTTATGAATAGAATATAATAATTTATTACTCTCAACAATGTAGGTCTTTTTACATACTGTCATCAAAATTACACAAACACAGTGGTCTTAGTTGGGGATGCTCGAGAAACTCATTAATTGTATAAATAGAGTGGCGTAACAGCCTTGTTTTAATGGCAGCTCTATAGTTCTTGAACGGTAGTGTTCTAGTAGCTGGGGAGAGGGAATTGAAAGGTTTTACACTACTGAACGTCAAGTCCGATCTCTGGGAAGTGGTCAAACGTTGGAATGGGGTGACAAGGTCGCTTCCATATCTCGTCGAGTAGTGGTGGAGATCTTGATTTCTTGTCACATCCTGGCAGTTCCTCACGTGGCAGAGCGCCTCCAACACGTACATCCCTTGCAAGGTTATTATACCAGCTCTGGGAAACAATGCTCTACAGGATGCTGTCTTGTTCAGTCGAAACAAGATCCTGATGGCTTTCTTTTGGAGGGTGAAGATTGCACCTGCGCCAGCACTGTTACCCCACAACACCACTCCGTAATTCGAGTGGCTGTAGAAGCATTAAATGCTTCTATATTTAATATAGAAGTCGAAGCACGCTGAAGGATATTGTCCTGCAAGCTGGGCGTAGAAGAAACAGCGCCTGATTCAGCTTGCCCTTGAGCTTCTCGCAATATGGGGTCCATGACAGGCGGTAATCGAGAATGAAACCCAGATAATCTGCCGATGATTGGTTGCCTCGGTTGTGGAACAGCCTCAGTTCCTGGGTCTTGTCGAGATTGAGTACGAGCCTATTTGCATAGCACCATTCCTGCAGAGCTGTGGATTGCCTCGAGTGCTCTCCGATCTCGTGCATCCGGGGTCCCTGCTGCAACCAGCACTGCGATGTCTGAGTCGTCCATAAACCCATCTCTCCTTAAAAGACGCCACCCCGACCCCCAGTCACTAGTCCCACAGAGCTCCAGAGATGGAGCGATTGGACTGAATACCTTTCGGGCACCACTAAAATAGAATATTTCTCTAATTACCTACTGCGAAAAATGGCAAGGATGGCGGTCGCACGTAGCATTTTTCGAATCTGCACGTTACAAGAAAGAAAAGGGCGAGTATGATGACAAACTAGCTGAAGCTAAACTAGGTACTTTTGTTCACCAACGTACCTAATAAATGTCAAAGAAATTCAATCGTATAAGTTCCTTGAAATTAAAATTCTTTCTAAATGTTGGTACTTGCTTTATTTCAGAGTTCCCCAAGTGAAATGAAGACCTCACATAATCACGAAAATGGACAACAGCAGCCGAAGGAGGTGGATGGGTCTTTTCGTCAGACCAATTGGAAGCCATTACGCCAATTCCAGGTAAGCAACAAAAGTTGAATTTTAGGAAGGCCGAAGGATTATGGCCGTTCATCCTGTTACGGAAATCGTATTGGGGTTGTCTTGGTGAAAGATGGTATCTACGGGTTTTGTTTGTGTGTTCTACACGATTCATGAGTCAGGAAGTCTCAAAAATGAGCCCTTGTACTTTTTTTTAGCTTACCTGAGAATTGCAAATCTCGGAATGAAGGGTATCCTAATAACCAATTACCTGGTAAACGCCATTTTGTCGCTTACCCGGTTATTGAAATTTGATTTAGGAAGATTTACGAACATTCAATATCCAGGTAAACCCCATTATGTCGCTGTCGTGTTTATCGAAATTTGATTTGGGGGGGGTTTTACGAACTATCCAAGTAAACGCCATTTTTTCGTTTACCTGGACCAAATAAGGAAGGAAGTATGAGAAAAAATAAAATTAAAAAATAATTAAACGCCTTTATCCTACCTTTCCCGTCGTCTCACTTTTTTTCTTTAATGTAATAATATTACATTAATATTATTATTTGAAGGGTGTGTCATATGCATGCGGGCCCACGCGCCATTGGGAAACATCAAATTACTTGTAAACCAGCAGAAAATCGCATAAACTCGTATAAGTTCCTTGAAATTAAAATTCTTTCGTAATGTTGGTACTTGCCTTATTTCAGAGTTGCCAAAGTGAAATGAAGACCTCATGTAATCACGAAAATGGACAACAGCAGCCGAAGGAGTTGGACGGGTCTTTTCGCCAGACCAAATACAGTGGGTTCTATGAATGTATTTCATCTCGAGAAAAATCTGATCCTGCGCCCCTGTGGTAAACCTATAAGAACCGATTTTTTAACATGCCCAGCATAGGGACGGCACCTATGCTGGTTGTGTGAGTGCTCATATTTGAGGAATCCGCCAAAAATCGACTGAATTTGAATTGGAGGGTCCTGCATTTCTAAAATTTTTGCCGATTGAGTATTTTTTCTGCACTGTAAAACAACGGAAAAACGCTGCCAGTTTCACGCAACGGTTTATTATTCTAGTGTTTAAATTCTGCAAAATTCCATGGCAATAAATTATCATAAAAAATATAATTCTTTAGAGCTGATAAGGGGCTCCACAAAAGGATTCTACGATCAAGAATGCATCGAAAACGACCTCACGGCCAAACTCCCTCTTCAGCCCATTTTGAAGGCCCCCAAAAGCTTTATTGGTTCCCAATTTGTGGTCGGATGGGTTTAAGACCTCCATAAATGGATTCTTCGTCCAAAAATTCTACTTACTCGACACCGAAAACCAAAAACCTTCGAAAACCCCTCAAACCCTACCCATAAAACTCCCCCCCCCCCCCCCCCCCCAGAGCCCTAAGGATTTAGGCGTTGATGACCAAAATGTTTGAACCCCATCGCGAAGACGTTGGTACCTACGTAGTAATGAAAGATTAAACCAAAATAGGTCCCCCATATTTCATCCTCATTGGGCTTGTCCCACAAAATTCGTTTTACACATTCAACGTTTTCGTTCGTGTTTTCAGGAGGACCTCTTCAAGCCCGGGAGCTAGTCAAGAATCTCAGAGAGTGGAACAAGGATTTCCCCATAGTCGACTGCTGGGAGGCTCCGACGGAGCTTGAAAAGGTAAAAAAAGCTAAGCCTGTATGGTGGTATGTGTTGGGGAACTTCCTCTTTGCTGTCGGGCGTTGTTTTCTGTTAGGGCACTCATAAACATATTGAAAACCAGGTACCAATAATTGGTACGTATAATTATTATAGGGATTTCGAAGCTTAAAACGCGGGCAAGTGTTGGACTTGTTGTGGGGCTGGATGTGAGGTGTGGTGTATCATGGTGTATCATAGTGTATAGCACTTATTGTATCATTATAATTTGTATACCCTCTAGCCCCCCCCCCCCCCCCAGCACACATAATTATTTCTATACATGTGTGTCATAACTATCTGATCTGCTGGGAACAATAGCTTTAACCTCTACACCGTACGAATCATCTGAGACTTCAGCGAATTTTTATCTCCGAGGTCTCCACTGCCAGTCTTGCGAGAAAGAATCAGCTGATATCATCCTTGGCGGCTCACCTTCCGATTTGTGTGGCTGTTGATACACACTTTTGGCGGAATAACCCGCATGGAATGCTCCTTGAAAAAACATTCATTTTAATTGGTTGTCGAGTTTTTTATTTTTCATTTATAGTTATTAAGTAAGCGAGCGATTCCATTTACTTTCAAGATATGTTTTGAGAAGGCGGTGCACGTTAGATACACAGCTGATGGCTTACCGGCTGCCATTTTTATTTAAGCGTTCAACTCGTCAACAGGTACCTGTTCAAATTCCAGTTTGTGCCTTTATCAGTTAGTTAATCAACCATTCCTAAGTTGGCTTAAGTCGTTTTCAGACCCCGTGGCACCAGGTGGTGAATCATCCACGGGGAAGATGTACTGAAGATTTAATCGCAAATCTAACCTGCGTGTTCGTTTTTTTTAGGGCTAATGGATAACTACATCATTTTAATTTTTGAGGTACGTTCTCGGAGACTTTACTGAATTTTCGGAGCCTTCGTCGTTGTTTTCTTCTTTTCTTTTTTTTTTTTTTTTTTTTTTTTTTTTTTTTGCACGCAATATTCTTTTAATTGATATTTTCATTCTGTAGACGGCTAACGACCTGGAAAGGTTTTGGCGTTTGTTCTACCCGCCTGCTGCCGGAATGCTGACAGGCGAAGAGGTGGCAGTTGGAGTGAATTGGAATTTGAGTGAGGCAGACCTTATACGTTGGGCACAGATGACGAACGACGTGAGTGTCTTTAGGTGGTCCTTAGTCTTTATTAAATGGTTCTTTTCCTGTAACCCCCCCCCCCCCCCCCCCCCTAGTCCAATATCCAAAATATGAAGTGAAGTGTAATTTATGTTACATGTTATTAAATTGAAATGAAAAGGTAAAATGCCACGGGGACAAATTTTGTTTGTCTTAATTGTGCAAAAATTAATTATAATATAATTGTCATATTATGACAATACAAAGTAATTTAAAAACAATTGAAACCCCCATTTGATCCAGAAGATTCTACTAAAATTCGTCAAAAACCCCATCCCGGCCGTCAGTCTAAAAACCTTGTGGGCCTAGAAGAAATACCTACCGAGTATTTTGGCAAAATTTCAGCTTTGAACAAGTCGACTATCCCAAATATGCACAACAAGAGTTTCTGGTGTTATTCACTCCAAAAGTAGAGAGAAAATCGAGTTCATTGTCATGTTTTTATTTTTTTATTTTTTTATTTTTTTAAATCCTATTTCCCAAAACGGCCTTGTCGGCGGACACAATTTCAAATCGAATTTCAACGCTGAAACGATATTTTATTACCTTCCTTATACTATAACCGGAGTTGCCAAAATGGGCCCCGCGAATGAGACATGCGGACGAAATGAGGAACCGGCGCGCCGATTGCTCCCGCCAGCTGGGAAAACATGGCGATTGATCGATCCCCCAGTAAATTTCAGCGATTGATCCCGGTTCGTCAACTGCTCCCTCTGCAAGTTTCGGCGATTCCTCCAAGTATCCTCCATTTGAGGAAGGAGGCATTTATGGTGAGACGCGAGTAGAGGAACTCTTCTACGAACCTCATCAATTCATGAAGATCCTTGATTCAACTACTAGCAACAGACTGACTCTAGTGAGCAGCAAGCAGGTGCCTGGTGTTGGCGGAGAGGGAGACGACTCACTGGTAAGGCACCATCCATTCCTAAGGCATGCCGCTCGACTGCAGAGGATTGGTGGGCCAGGTTACGTTTCTCCGAGTCTGTCATTGATCTGTTGAGAATTCCCCCTGGGTCTGCTATGCAGGTTCTGATGGTTGAGGCAGTCCAGGTAGAATACACCTTTTGCCCCCGCCTTGATGCATCCATCCCTCAGATCTTTCCAACTAGGATTACCCAAGGGTCCAGGTGGCAGTGATGTCTTAGATTCAGTCCTGATTCCCCAGGATCCACCCCCTCTCAATGAGGATCAATGGGGCTTTTGAAGGACGCCTGAAGGTCGAATGTGGTTTCATTTCCGAGTTAGTTTGCATGTAAAATCCATTTTATGGGGACCCAAAACTGCCCAAACACTGGTCAGGAAATAACAACCGGAGGGGGAGCACCCGCCACTTTTTAACAGACTCTAATGGAACTTTCACTTTTTTGGGGAGCAATCGCCCATTGCCCGACGAAATGTGCCCCAACTAGTTTTGTTGTTGGTAGGTGAGTACCAAAATGGGCCCAAAGAATTCGACAAGGCGTTTTGGGTGTGACCGAAATGGGCCCCGTGTCCAGTTATCCAACTAGGTGGTTTCTTCTGGGACTGCAGGGGCGATCCTGGTTTCTCTGTCATGTGTCTGTCGACTCGTGTATCTGTTGGTGTGGGATCACTTTTTCCTGTTGCCTCCTCTTGTTGTGTATGTCTTGTTTCGGCTACCACTGATGACCTTGACTTTCTGGCAATTGGTTCGTCTGTCAGTGAATGGGTCTTGATTCAAGGGCTAAAGGGCTTAATTCAAGTACCTACGGTTTCTGCGTATGGTTCTGCCATCTATGGTGATGTCGTAGGATGACGCATTATGATTGTCCATTATTTTGCCGGCGCTCCATGCTTTTTTTGTTTGTGGTTCCAGTAGGTTTAACAAGCACCTACCTCCTCGCCGATCTCGAGCTCAGGCAAGACTTTTGCATTACTATCGTGAGCCATTTTTGTTCTTTTTCTTTTAAATTCCAATGAGTTGTGGACTCCTGTGACGACTTCTGGCAACAAGAGGTTTTTTGAAATTGGCAAAGTGGTTCTCGTTCTTCTTGACATAAGTCTTTGCACAGGACTTGAATCCATTCCCAAAGTTGGCACGTTTTGCCATTCGAGCAATGCCGCGTGGAAGTCGATGTTGTCTCTATCGCATTTTTGTATAAATTTTTTGTTTGTTGCAATTTTCACGACTGATTCAGCATTACCATTCCCTTGACTATGCATGAGCGACGAGGTTGAATGTATGGACAAATTGTGGTGCCTATTCTTTCCTTGCAAAATTTTTTATCCGTATCTATCCCAATGGCTTGATCCAGTTCCCGCAAACTGACTTGATTGTGGTATCAGTTCGCTTAAGGCGAGGCTTCTTCTTGAAGAGTGGCAACAGCATCCCAATTTCGACGACGTTGATGGTTGCCCCGCTGTCCAGCTGACCTCTTCCTCGATCAAAAATTCGATGTAGGAAACCCATTTCCAGCTAACTGCCGAGTCGACCGAATTGACGTGATGCATCAAAAATGCATCTCCGCTGCCGTTCTCATCTGAATCTTGATGACTCATGCCGTCGCCATCCAGCACACGCACGCGCTGTGACCTTCCACGGCCTGATCGCCTGTCGTTTTTTTCGCTTTTCTTACCAAGAGTGCCCGATTTACAGACAGCCGCGGCGTGATAAGGGCCTGTGAAGGTGTCAATTCGGAGATCAAGAGATTTATCGGCGAAGGTTCCATAAAGTTTTTTTTAAATCACTACGAGGTATTCGTCATATTGAGGATTCATCTCTCTTCATGACTCGGTGAAGGATGTGAAGGCGCCTCACAGCGCTTGCTAGGGAAGACATTTAGGATGCATCTTAAGGAGAGCTCATTGACGATGTCATTATATCCTGCAAACGATATGCTTTCCTATCAGTATTCACCATCTGATGCCGTTTAACTCGTTCCATCCGAGCCCCTCAAAAACTTTAGTAACTTCCTCCTCAATATGACCAATACTTCGTGGTGATTCCTTAAATCGTGCAACCTCTTCGTGGTGTTCCTTGGGTAACGCTAATCGCTCACCACAGAACAAACTAACAGAACGGTGACAAGATTTGTCACCGTATTATTTACCCCCCCCCCCCCCCCCCCCCCTGTTAACATGTCTGATAACAGAGGTTGGAAAGGTAGCTGGCCGAAGGACCGAACCCGATCGCTCTGATCTGTGGGGCTGTGGGGCTTAAAGGGGGTTAGTGGGAAGGGGTTTTAAAAGATTTAGATTGGGGGGTCGAGTAGGGTGTCGTTTTTTAAAAGAAAATTTGGACGTATAATCTATTCTTGGGGTCTCTTATCTATCCTAACACGATTCAAGTATGCATTTTCCTCTTAATTTCTAATTCTGTTTAAAATGGTTTTTCATCGACCGAATCAATTTTTTGTATAATTATATAAAATGAATAAGAAACCCCGTAACCCGTTCTGCGTTGTTGTAACTCTTAATAACATTTTATCGATGAGTTACCGATGCCTATTGTTCCGTGGGAAGTGATGACGCGGCATATCAAACGCCTGGATGAAAAAGGCCTGACTCATAACTGACTAGAATGTTGACGATACTTATATGACTTGTTTTGAGCAAAATTATGGCACTAACGCATATCTTACACGCGACGGGCTTCGGTTTATCACTTTCGTGCTCTGACCCCTCAGAAGTTCCACTAGTCAACCCACCCCCCTTAAAAGATGCCAAGCGCCAAAGTTGTGCCATTTCATCGATTAAAACTATTCAGTCCAGCAGTTAGTTACATGTTCTTTCTAACCCCAAGTTGAGCCACTTATGAAGGTGGTGCTGTCCATTCCTGCTCCGCCTGGGCCAAAAGATTAACATGAATGACTTAGTGAAAATGAATGGAACATTAGTAACTTTACTTATTCTTTAGAATAAATATTCATATATGGAAAAAGATTATGAATGAATTAGAAGAAAAAGTAAAGATGACATGATTAATTGCCTGATCGACTATTTTATGCATTATAATACAATCATCTAAAAATGTGGATGAAAGAGGTAATGTGAAAATCATCGAAAATATTTAATCTAACGTCTACTCTACACCGGGGTGGGCTGCCTGGCCAAGCAGGAATGGATAGTACCGCCAATGGCTCAACTTTTTGTCGAAAATAACGGGCATAAGTGGAGGAGAAAAGTTTCAATCGATTGGTTGGCACAACTGTGATATCAGAGCTTTTGAAGGTTGGCAATCTTTTTTAAACCGTTGGGGTTGGGGGGATAACTGGTTTTGTTCGTTCTTGGCCCAAACTCTGAAAGGGTTGAAGCCTGTTGGAACGTTCTTTTTGAGAAATATATGTAAATATTTTTTACTCAATACAATTTTGGTTTGTTATTCTTGGAATAATACACCTATCTAATCGCGACGGAAGTCGACGATTCCGTTTGGCCTCAAAATTTGACATTATCCGTTTCAAGAGGTCTAGATTCCAAAACCGAAATGGGTCATTCCACGAATAAGTCCCCTTTTTCCCCAGTTTTTTCCATTTATCAAAGTCAATGAAGATGGGTGCTGGTATTTTTCCCCCATCCTTCCTCGGGCTCTCAATGAATCCACGAAGCAGCAACGCGGGATAATCAAATGGCCGAAACCATATAATATATTTCTCATATTATGAGAAATAGCTCCAGAAACCAGGAGAATGAGATTTTGCCCTAAAATATACAGTAACTTCCTTAGAAATTACTTTATACAAACACCCACTTAGCACCTGCATGGTGTCACTATAATCACTTCATTATGCATTTCACTAAATTCAAACTGTGACTATGGGCTGACTTAAAAAAATACAGGATTATGAGGGGTAATAAAAATACTCTAATGTTTTCAAAGCTCCTACGTGCTCTACTCACTGGTCGCGTGATGGTTGAAAAATTTTCATTGGTGCAAGTGATAGAAGGTTCCCAACGTTCCCATCCGTACAAAAAAAAGTCCCAACTTTTCTGTTCGGGTCGTTGGTGGCTGCGGAATGCAAAAACCCGCGCCTGCTCTTCTGCCTCTTCTTGTAGCTTGCAGTTTTCGGATCATGGGTGGTTGCTCTCTTCTCGTTTACTTGTCTGGTGGAGGGCGAGCACTTCTACAAATTGTCCTCCCCTCCCTACATCTACCACGAGTAGTCTAGACAAAAATACAAATCTGAACACACATACAATGACGCACACTGAACTTGAACACAGGATTAGGACAGGACTAAGAAGGTGGGCTGGACTAGGATTAGGACAGGACTAGGAAGGTGGGCTGGATCGAGCTCTGTCTTGCAACTAAACACACGATTGCCAATCAATGCCGATGCAAAATCAAACGGAAGTAGCATCTTGCGGAATTATACTATTTCAAATTACTAGTTCATCATTTGTGGCTACTTGCCAGCAGTGAGGAAGGTTCCCCTTACTTTCTATAATATCCATTTTCGCAATAAACTAATGACTATGTATTTTTATAGAAAGCGCTTCATCCCCAACGTCCCAGGCCACAGCCATGCCTGCCTAGGGAATCGCCGCCGTACCATCCGAGGCAACCGATTAACAGTCCCATGCAACCGATTAACAGTCCCATGCAACCGACGAACGGTCACAAGCAACCGGTGAACTATTACCAGCAACCGACAACTTACGCCTCCGTCCTGAAGCTCAATGGACCCCAGCAAGCACCGCCTTCTGCCTATCTGCCACCTCCTCCTCCTGCCTATCTGCCACCTCCTCCTCCTCCTCCTGCCTATCTGCCACCTCCTCCGGCTAAATCCTTCGAACAGAAAGCCGTCGAATTCGCTCTGAGCGACGAGTGCGTCTACTTGATGGACTTGATCGACTTCAACAGACCTTTGACCCGAATGTTCTACGCCAGAGAACTTTACGAATGGATGCAGTTCTATCAAATGCTCATCAAAACTCCGTACGACAATCCTTTTTCCAGATAAATTTGGTCGAGAACCACCTCTTGCGGCATCTCACCCGCCAAACAGGTTTCCGTCCCCTTTTAAAAAATACTACTCTTGGCAATTCATCTCTAGCTGATGGTTTAGGGTATAATTGGACAAAATATCAATATATAATCCCAAGAAGCCTTTTCGTTTTTGAGTTCATCTTCATGGTTTTCGTTGTTCCGGAAAATTCCAAATTCCAATCTCCCCGGTTGATCTAAGTTTTCATCGTTTTTCATTCAAAACTGAGTTAGGTTATTTCTGGTCGTTGGTTTGTTATGTTTGGCATTTCGTCCTTGTATATTTCTGGAGCCTCAGTATGATTTTTTTTTAACCCGAAGAAAGGATCGACTTTAGTTTCAGAACAACTGAATCCGTCCCTTGTACTCTAAAACTTAACTAAATCACATAAGTTCTCGTCATTTTGTAGTTTTTTTTTTTTTTTTTTTTTTTTTTTCCAATGAGCTGTTTCTATTCAGCGTCGATAATTTACGTTAGGTTGTTAGTTTCGTTTAACGTTAGAACCGACCCATTGCTCATCGAGCAATAAGGCGGCGAATTAGTAGACTCAACACCCCCAACAGAAAAACAATGTAATCAAACTTTTATTTTCTAACTTCACAATGTTCCTGATTTTGGATTTGTAGCTTCCTTTAAGTTTCCTTGATAATTTTAAGACAACCTTCTAAAATTTGAGACTCAGGTATTTTTGTATTAAATACAACAAATTTTGTTGTGAACTAGTCTGTTTTAGTCCTTACAGACGTATGTATTTTGAAAAGTAGCAGTCATTGGCCATAAAAATGGTTTCGTTTTGAAAAAGTTTAATAAAGGTTGAAGTTAATCAGTTGTTTCTTTCTTTTTAATGTCTTCCTAAGGACACCTGAATACAAATCAGCGGTGGTTTGAGGCTTAATTGATATTTCGCCCGAGACGGCGGAAAAAAGTAGAGGAAAGTGAGGCAGTCCAGACCATTTTCTATAAATCCTTTAATTGCAGCCACGTAACTGAATTTTCTGGAACTTTGACAAACTCTCCATAAACTTGGACTCTTTGCCAGCAGAATCCCGATTTAGTCGAAGAAAAAGTCCAACTAAAATCACTGTTTTTGGTGTTTTTTAAAAATATCTGTTTGGTCATAATTGACCCATGTGTGGGGCAGCTATGAACACGTTATGGGGCACATGTGACCACCCTTTTCGAAGCGGAGCAATAGAGCTAATATGATTTTTTAAATAATGAAGGTGTCATTAAAACGCAAAAAACACGTGTAATCGTTCAATATACATAATATCAAGAAAATAAGTACCTGAGGTAGGAAGTAGTCAAAACGTGGGGCAGTTATGACCACTGGTTATATCTGCCCCAGCAACTCTGGTCATAACTGCCCCATAATCAGCCATGACAGATGAACAATTTTAACTCATTGGAGATTCAATTTTCTACTCCGATTGTAGTAGTTTCTAAAGTCATGAAGTGAAGCAAAAAGCACTTCAATAGCACTTTCCCTCTGTCCGCGTGCTAGTTTAGCGTTAAAATCTCAGTTTTAAATGTTGAATCTGGCCCTTATTCCTTAGGATTTGAGCGAGGATTAGGAGTAGGTTAAGGTTTCCCAAACTGCGAGCGATAGAAAACTGGAAGCAATTTTTGGGTGTCCCCCTATCAGATTGGACAGATTCTGTCCTAATATTTAAATTTAAAAAAAAAAATGTAGGTAGGTTATTTTTATTTTTCATTTATTTTTTGAAACTTTTAATTTGTTTAAAATGAGTTTTTATTTACATGGTATTAATTTTTGCACGTTTTATTCACAAATATTATGACTGCTCGGGGACACCCCCAAACCCCCGGATTTTTTCAGTCTCAATCAAGAACAGTAAAGAGGGAGTTTAGCAAAGACCATGGTACACACATACATGCTTCACACAGGTATTTACAAAATGGAGCGTGACCGTTATGTACCTTTGTATTTACATAATGTATGTAGGTAGGTATTTGCATTTATAAAGTTTATACACAGTTACATTTAATGTCATGATCATGATGTAACAAACTTATCTATGATTGATAAATTTGGTTCGTTACTTGCTGGTTCTTACTGCCAGACAAATTTCTTGCAACCTAGCGTTTATAACTAAAAGCTGAAGTTGAATGATCCCGCGTGGACAGGTTAAACTGCCACCTCAGGGTGATATGCCACCTGGAGGTATCTAGGCACCTATGCGTCTCATTGAGCCACTTTTCGCTCCTACTATGAGTCATTACCAGAGACCTTCAAAATGTGGCACTTATTTTGGCCAAATGTAGCATTCTCCTCAGCCAATGTGGCATTTATATTTTCAACTGTTCACCGCCTTCTAACCGTAAAAGGGGATGTTAAACCATTAAATCATGCAATCTAAAGTTTATAAATGAATGTAGTCACTAAGTACAATTTATTTACATTTAATAATGAAAAGTAAGCTTGAAGCTTCTTTATCTATAATTGAATTAACACTTTGTAATTATTACAAAGTTTAAATTCAATTATAGATTAAAAAACTTCAAGTGGGCGCCTACGTTTTTCATGTTGAAATTCATCCGACGATCGCTCAATATGTATTTTAATTTTGAGAAAGACCTCTCAGAATCAGAATCAGAAGAAGATTTATTTTTTGTGTACACATGTTATATGACAATGGTCAAATTGATGTCTTACAGGCTAAACTAGAGGTACATACATGCACATGTCAAGTAAAACAAATTTTAGTCAAGGAGAACATCAGGTGGCAAAAAGCTACAAATAGCGTTTGGTGAAGGCAAAATATTCGTCAAAAGAGTAAGGCACAATTTGAGTCAGGAGGTCTTTACATGTATTTTTGAATATTGTGTCTTTTTCTTGACGTACATGCAGAGGGAGTGCATTGAAGAACCTGATCCCCCACCAATTTTTTGAATTTCGGCTGGCGGTCAAGCGGGAGAACGGGAGGACCAACAAACCAGCATTTCTCGTGAAATGGGAATGCGTCGGAAGCCTGAACCCCGCCAAGTTCCTATGGACATATACCAGCCACTCGAGGATGTACAGGGCAGGGATAGTCAGAATTTCTAATTCCAGAAAAGCATCACGGCAGTCATTCCTGAAAGAAGTTCCTGCAACAGCTCTAATGGCTCTCCTTTGGCTAGCGAAAACCAATTCACTATGTGTGGAGTGACCCCAGCACAGAATACAGTATGTGGCTGTACTTTGGAAGACCGCATAATAAGCTGACAAGACTGCGGATTTTGATAGTTTTTCGGTAAGTCGGCGGAGAAGATATGCTATGCTGTTTAAAGATTTAGCCAGCTGTGCTCAATGGGCTTTCCAGTTCAGCTTAGGGTCTACAAATACTGCCGACCGTTTAAGTGTCTGCAGGGGGGGGGGGGTCGTGGTTCCCCCCGGCCGAGCGAAGCGAGGCCCCCCTGTCCGAATAAGCGGTTGGCCGAGCGAAGCGAGGCCTTATGTCTGAGTAGGGGTTTGAACGTGTCCATCGATGCTACGCACCCCACTAGCGGGGGGTCTGGGGGGCGGAGCCCCCCAGCTGGGTGCGTAGGCGAGCAAAGCGAGCCGGAGCATCTAGTCTATCTATCTATATCACTAATTCTCATCGTCTCTGTCTGTCTGTGGGTATGTCAATCGCCTACTCCTCCTAAACGGTAAGCCCTAAAAATACTTATTTAAATATTAAGTGCTTTGCGGGCAGAGCCCTATGCACAAAGGAGTTGGCCACCTGATCAATAAATGGATGCTAGAGCAAATATAAATCATATATATATAGGACCGTTGTATATGTAGCATTCGTTTTTTATAGCATTTTATAGCGTTTTTTTTTTTTATAGCATATATTTTTTTTTCAATAAGAGGGTTTTTTTCCATCATTTCCTTTTTTCCTTTCATTTTTTTTCCATCTTTTTTTTTTTTGTTTGTTTTCCATTTTATTTCTCTTTTAGGTACTTTTTACAATTTTCTTATGGTTTTTTTTTCCATATCTATAATTTTTTTTTTTTTTTTTTTCCTCTCTTATTGATTCACAACAATAAGCTGGTGTGCTGTGTCACTCGGGGCTCTCGAAGAATGTCCTCGTAGCGATCGCGGATATGGTGAAGGCCCAGATGTGGTCCAGGTGTTCTTTGTCCCTGATGATGAGCAGTTTGTAGAAGTCTTCGTTGCATTCGTCTAGATATTTCCCCAGGTGATGTCGCCGGGCACCATGGAAGTGCGGACATCTCACCAGAAAGTGAAAGACCGTGTCGTCCTCTCCGAGATTACATATTGGGCAGAGGCGGATTGGAGAGAGTCTTGTGCATAGGGCTCTGCCCTCAAAGCACTTAATATTTAAATAAGCCATTTTTGCTATTGTCTCTGCCGACCGTTTAAGTGTCCTTAGGAGGACATCATATTTGTTGATAAACCATAAAAATCACAACCACTTGCAGAAGTCGTGGTTGCGTACTTCATTGAGAGGACGTCTTCGGTGTTCCACTCTTCCTTGAGAGGTGAAGATGATAAATCCTTGAGGTTCTTCCCTGCACTCAGCATGTAATGCAACACTATCCATGACAAGTTGTAAGTGTCCAGTGGTGTTCGGAGCATATTTTTCTTGGCATTCTTGGGCGTAGAAAAAATCAAAATTCCTTGAAACTTGGCTCAAAAGAGGCCAAAACTGGCACGAAATGTGGCATTTTCCCTAAAATTAACGAAATTTAGCGTTTTACCGAAAAATGTCCCATATGTGGCATTTCAATGTGGCGCCGTGGCAATGTGGCATTTGAAGGTCTCTGATCATTACCCAAACAACCGCTGGTAAGCGATCGCCAGTCATTTTCAGCCTCCAGGTGGGATTAGGGGTTGCCTGAAAAAGAAAAAAAAAATGTTCGGCACCTTCCCCTACCATGCTAAAATAGTAGGTGCGTAGGTAACTGTACTGTTGAGTCCCTCGGCAGCAAAGATATACATATACCTTTGCTTGGAGGGATATATATCTTTGCTCGTCACACACCCTAATGATAGGATCAGGTCCGTGATAATCACACTGAAGAACACATGTATACTCAGGCGTCCCAAGTTTCTGGGTCCTGGTTTGAATTCCTGATCCTACTGGTTCTGGCGGATCCGAAAGTTGAAGGGTTGGAAACTTTGATGTTAGATTACAATTTCCAATTTATGAAGTAGGTATGTACGTTGACTTGTTGAAGGGAAGGTCATTGGCGTGCTCACCTTCGATGACCAGAGGGATCAGTGATGGCTCGAACTGTCACGAGCCCCTCCCCCCCTCCCCCCGCGCATGCGCAGCCCGCCGATCTGACAAGACGAAAGAAAAAAAAACAAAAAACAACCGGCCGGTAAAGAGTTCCGACGGAGCGAGTTGCTTTTTTCCAACGTCAGATCGCACCAGCGGCGGGTATTTTTAAATTTCATTGACGGGCGAGGGGCGGGGGGGATCTTGAGAAAGCGAGGAAAGGGAGGGATATCCGTGCTGGCCTCTGGTGGGGGAAATTGGCGAAAGTTGCATCCCCGTATCCGAACCCCCTCTCCCACTTCCTTTTTAATGCTCTCCCATTGACGTGGTGAAGATGGATGCATGAAAAAAAAAAAAAAAAAAAAAAAAAAAAAAATTGATGAAAAAAAGAAACATTTTTGTGGGAAGTAACACGAAGGTAAAATCGCTACCAATTTTACTCAAAGGTTCACTATTCTTGTATATAAATTGAAAACTGTTAGAATAGAAGAACTTCCGTTGATTGATACTGTAGAGAAATTTGAAAAAAAAAAAAAAGATTAATTAAACAATTATGTATGAAAAAAAGATTTATTAAACAATTATGTATGTGTGTGTTATGTGAGTTACGACAAGTAAGTGTTCCCCAAAAATGGATTCTGCGACCAAAAATGAATTTGACTCCCTACCTGAAATCCTACGCGAACCTCTGCCAAATTAATGGAGTGGGTTTCTTTTAAACAAAATGTGAGTTGTGGATTTTATGCATCAACCTGCAGAGGTAAGTTGAAACCAAAAACGTGCAGTGTTCTTGCCCGGGCAATATTTTTAGAAACCCTAATATCAATATAGTTAGAGATATTACATCGATATTTTTATACGAGAAAAATCGTTTACTCCATTTACTGAGGAGTGAAACTACAATTGAAATTTGTTAGTGTACCTAAAGTGGAATGTGGAAATTCGGGAAACGTCGTGTTTGATATGTCGGTTGTCTTTTCTCAAATCGATTGGCTAATCTCGGCCAACTCATCGGTTCGACGTTCTGCTCACTCTCGGTTTATTATTCTTTTGAAAAGCATCAACATTTTTAAAAGATAGCTGGTTTGGGTCCTGCTTCTTTAATCAAAATCGTTATGTAATGGGAATTTTGATCCGTTCCGTGGTTTTTTCAACATTAGGTACATTAAAGAACGCTGAAATTCGATTACGATTCGGTTTATTATTCTTTTATTAACAAAATAGTCGAATAGGTGTCGTGGTCTTCTTCAATCGATTTTACTTACGTTCTAAATTATTTCGAAAATGAAGGCTCACCTGCCTGTAGAAACCTGCATTATTAGGCCAATACGTTATTTGGACTTGGGGAATAAACGCTGTCAATAATTGACAATCAATAATCCAATTGACAGTCAATAATCCAATTATTGGATTCCTTAATTGAACGTCGTCGTATTATACTCCACAGAGCCACGGTTGGAGAGGTCTGAGCATCGAATTCTTGTCAAAAAAAAGTAAAACGACACCACTCAAATTCATGTCAAAATTTCCGATTAAAAAAATATTCTCCAGCCCTCGGTCATTTCACTTTTTGAGTTCACAATCATAAAATGCCCATCAACAATGACAACCCCAGTCTCGAAAACATATTGATCATTCATTGAATAGTAAAAAATTGTGACCTTTAAAAAATTGTACTGATGATGGTCTAATCAACCGAAACGCGTCTACAAGTTTATATATTTTTATCGTGGAAATAGACTATTTCGTCTTAAATCGTCTTTTTTTAAGATGGATTCCCACTATCTCGCCGCATCCACCTTACATTATTGTGACCTTTCCTTAGAATATGACGATTTGATCTCTGAATGTTTCAAAAGTATTGCATAGTAGCTTTATTCAATGTCCACTTGAAGGACTCGTCTTGCATTAAAGTGGTCATTGTGTCCTACTGGTATTATCGAAACTCCAGCAAGTAGAAATCCATCCGTCCATATGGTGCGAGGGGGTCCATCAGTATAAAGTCTATGTTCCTGGTTCCCTTTCGACCCCCCCCCCCCCACACCTCATTCCTCCAGGCTAATCAAAGAGGCTTCAGATGAGCTAACCCCCTGGAAACTCTTCTACCCCTTCGCCCCCTCCCGTCAACCCCTTAGAACCCCCGTCAAAGCTCCACGGACGGGATAGAGGCAGTTGGTGGGTAGGGGGGTATTATTCAAAATGTCCAAGTTGTAGGGCCCCCGGGGAGTTTGGAGCTCTCTGGCTCATTATGCTTGCAGAAAATGTCGGCCATGCTGGATTTCTTGCAGGGCCCGTGACCCCCGGGGGTGACGGGGGGCCCCCTTTGCGTCCGCCCTTGAAGAGCTCCCCCCTTCCGGAAAACAATCGGAAAAATTATAAAAGAACAAGAGGTACGGGGGAGGGGGTGTAGGTTTTCTGTTGTGGGGGGGTTTGGGCGGTCCTTCCCGCAGACTCCGCCCCCGCTGTGGGTCGATACACCCGCATTTTGGTCTGTTCCTCTCTTTCTCATTCTCTTCCTCTTTGGTTTCCTCTTTCTCCGCTCACGAAGGAAAAGAAAAGTTTCACACAGCTCCATAAAAACACATAAATTGTTTTTCACCCTTTTTTCCCGCCTCCAGTCGGCGCATGCTCGGACTTTCCTTCGTTCCTCTTACTTCTCCATTCTCGCCAGTCCCCGGAACATGATTTCTTTTTAAACAAAAAGAACCCTCATTTTCTGCGGTCTCAAAATTTTTAGAGCACGGCTCTTTGATGTCTTATCCGCACTAAAACATTCAAATTGGTCGATTTTATTATGAAATTATAATATAGTTAAATTTGTGTACATATTCGGTACACCGAAAAGCTTGGGAGAGTGAAATATTTCCAAAGTTTAATAGCTCGTAAAACAAATTTTTATTTTGAGGATTTACAATTTTTCTGTGAGGTATCCGAACTATGAAGATCTGTGTGGTAGATAAATGTTGTATTCTTATAACCGAACTCACGATCTACCCGTTTGAAATTTTTACTTAAAAACAAAGAAAAAAAAACTGTAGTCCGTGTTTTACGTATTTACCTACAACTATAAAAAGCGTAAAACGATAACGTAAGTAATTTACGTGTACATTTGTGGGGTGCGGATTTTCAAAACAAAGGTAGTAACAATATTATGTGAGAATAGGTTCTTCTCATTAATTACGAATAATTTGTTCCACTTATTAATTTGCAAAGTATTCGACGTTTGGACGGTTTTATAAGGATGGGTGGGGGGGGGGGATTTTTGATGAAAAGGAAAATATTGAGCTGAGGGAAGCGGACGCCATGAAGAGTTGGTGAAGAGGACAGACGCAAGAGGACAGGAAGAGTGCAGAAGGTGGGATTTGTGAAGGGGTGACTGAGAGCGGTGTCAGATGTGGGTGGGGGAGGGGGAGCAAAAAGTCGGTTTTTGAGGATTTGGAGGCCTCTAGCGGCCGAAGGGGGAACTAAAGAAGGGGTTTACTTCCCTCTAGCGAGGGACAAAGAAACCCGCATGGACGTAGAAGAGCGGATAAGTCATTTAGTGGATGTGGAGAAAATTAGTGGTAGATTTTGCTAGAAAACGTCAGAAATCAGAACATTTTTCTGGACAAGTCTTAAGGAAGGTTGCTTGGAATAATATGATTTTATTTTTTTTAAGTGCAAATAGTTCTAACTTCCCAAATAACGAAAGTCTGGCAACAAAGCTATTAATATATCGATTAATTAGTCAGGTGAGGAGTCCACCTCTGTACTTCCATGGAAACCCCAAGTGTGGAACGAAAAAGGGGTTTGATGAGGGTGGGGGTGCGGGCACGCGCCCTCTTTTGCCCGCGACTCTTCTTGCCACCCTTCATAGCTGGTTCGCCCCCTTCAGACCACCCCCAAACTACCCCTGTCACAGGCTAAGCGCCCCCACCTACGCCGTCCTTTCCAAACGCTTCAAAACTCCCTCCCCCTATTCAATCCGCCCCTTCAGCGGGTTCCCAAACTTCTCCCACCTCCTTCGCGTTCCCCTCTACTTCTCCCAACTCTTCAGCCGCCCATACCGCTTCCCCGCTCTTCCCGGTCCATAATGCCGCACGTTTCCTCGCTTGGACTTTACCCTTCAACCTCTCGCTCCCTTTCCCGAATTCCCTTTTCCGCCCACAGCAGTTTCCCTCTCGTCCCCCCGCCCCCCTCACACGGAAAGATTACCCGCCCGCCTCTACAGCGCACCCGCGATCTTCCCCTTCTATTTATGCCATCCCGTTTCAGGATCCATATTATCATTTTTATACAGTTTTGAGAACTCTGGACTTACCCTGCCGCTGCACATTTCCGTCTCTTTCTCTCAACCCCCCCCCCCCCCCCCCACACAAACAGCATCGCCCCAACACCACCGCATTTATCTTCCCCATTCAAATTAAATACCCCTACGATATTTAATTTAAGTTATTCATGTATTATCGTCATGGAAAAGATTGAACTGCTCTGCAGCATTTCACACGGTGCTTCGAACATAAGCTTCGAACATAAGTCAGAATTTCCCAATCTCGCACTCTAGAGGGGGGTGTCGAAGGGTTTCGGAGAGATGAAGACTTTGAACGGTGGATATTGATTTTAAACCAACGTATGAGTCTGACCAGAACAAGGGGCTCGTATAATTTATCATGAAGAGAGGGAACTCGACCGGGTGTGGTGGGGGGGGGGGGGGGGGGTGAGATTGAGAGAACGCGAGGTTGTTGGTCGGGGTGGTGGGGGGAGGCAGTGTGAATGATAGACTTGTGTAACTACCTGGGAAGCGTCCCGGACACGATATGAAAGTGTCAAGGGGGAGAAGCATCCGGACCTGGGGGATTAGGTACGAAAGGGCTTTTGTCCGGGGGGGGGGGGGGGGGGGCAAAAGAAAGATGAAATGGTATAACAGGAGGAGGAGTTCATTTCGACGAGATAGTAACAGTTACTGACAACATTCAAAAACATCCCAAAAACATTAAAAATTGTATTTTTCTCGTATATTATTTTAAAATGCATAGTAACTACGCAGTTTAAAAATACAACTGTTCACAAAAACAAGTTAAAATCCATCAGTCTACAATAATGATTCGATTCAAACTTGTTCTAGTTGTAGTCTGATCATTAGGGCTCGCATTTATATGCTCGATAAAATCTCCAAACATGCTCTTTCACCTTCCGTATAATGCTCTATAGATATTATGCCGAGATCGCATTATGTTCTCTTAATTATACCCGAAAATCTGTAGAGAGGAAACTGAAACGAAAAAAAAACGATAACTTATGATGCTATAAATGGGGGGTTTGAATGACTTGTGCCAGGAGTTCAAAAGAGGTGTTGTTTTCGAAGTAATTTTGAATGCAAAATTGTGTAATGAGAGGTCTGAGAGACATGCGAATTTATCGTGGGGTTAAAAAGGGACTACAGAAATCATCATATCATGAAAAGTATAAATACTAGGTGCCATTACGGTTACTCAAGATTAGGTACCGGTTAATAAAATGAACCAAAAATGACTTCATATTTATTCTAATTGACGACTTTGCTAACTCCAACTTGAGAGGTAATATCCAGATATGGCTAAAAAATCTTACAACAACGACAATTTTGATAAATCTGTGCCCATGCAGACCCAATAACATCGGTATGAACTAAAAATAACATTATTAAGTACATCAAATTAATTTGTAAATTGTTACCTGAGAAATTCAACAAATAGGAATTGACCTGAGAACTGACCGACCCTTCAGCGTTGGTAGAAATGTTACCAGGGTTTTTGGCCAGCGTAACCCCGTCGGTTTTCATGAGAAATGGCTTCAAACACGGTTTACATGTTTTAAACGCATTCGTTTGAGGACATCGCGAGGAAGGGTGAAAAGAGTTTGCCTGATGGTCAATTCTGGGATTATTGAAATTGGGTTCCTGGTCATCAGACCCATTTTAGTGCTCTTTATTACATCAGATGACTTAAAAGTGTGATTACTAGGTGGTTTGTGATGATTGCATTGAGAGTGGCTCATAACTCGTTTTTAACCCGATTTGGAAAAAAAATTGCACATTCGAAAAATTCGACGTTTGGTTTCTCAGCATCTCAGCATTTCCTCCTGCCCAAAGTTATTTAAAAAATTTGAATTTAATTAAATATTATTTAATAACCAATTGTAGTCTCTCGCACAGAGCGTTCGGCTGAAAACTTGCGGACACAACTAGAAGGGAAATCAAGTAGTGAGTGGGCGTTTGAAATTAAAACAGATGAATCATTTTCGATTCGAATGACTGGTGATTAATCAATGTAATTGGCATTTCAGGTGTATCAGGTCATGTGATTTCACAAGGGAGGCGCATTTATCGCCCGCAGGGTATTTTTCCCTAAAATAAATAAGTTCCAAATAAATAGAAAGTTCCAACACATTTTTCCTTAGCTTGTATATTTAGCGACTTTCCCCTGTAGATGAGACACCTTTTCACCCAACCGGCTGTTCACGAGGCTGTTCTAGTGCCGGACCTAGTCAAGTAAACTAGCCCGCCGCACGCTCGTGTCTTGTTCAGCATCTCGTGTTCTAGCCGGCGTTAAACTAGTTTCTGCTGTCGAGAGACATACGGGTCACGCGGTCTCAGTCTTCAACGAGATTACGGTAATCGTCAACCAGATTACGGTAGGTAATTGTCTTGGTTTTTACGGTGGTAATCTGATTACAAGACTACAAGACAAAAACTAAAAATACCTTTCTCGCTAAATCGATTGGCAATTATTGATTGGCAATTACTATTATAGTGGCCAACCAACCTAGACTCTCGCCTAGTGCTCAAAAGTGCCCAACTGGGCAATAAGTTCTTTATATTGACTGGGAACTCCCATTTTGATTTATTATTTTTGGAATAATAGACCCATGTGTCCGCAACTTGGTTCGAAAATTCTGATCGGTCTCAAAATTGTCCTCACATGTACCTACATAATATGTTTCAAGATGTGTTGATTCCTAAAATGAAAATCCCGTCCGCCTTCCAGGTCTTCTTGGGCAGTGAGGATTGTTTTTTAAATATTAAATGTTGACCAAAATACTCGGTTGCCTTTTCAGTTGTGTCTGCATGGTTTTCGAACTCTTGGGACTCTGTGGGGCATAAAATAGGCTACGGGAATCCCTCCGTACGTTTTCGGTTTTTGGGGTCGAGTTATTTTTGGACGTAGAACACATTATTAGGAGTCCCAGAACCATCCGATTTCACCGTGGGGCCTATGTGGCTTAAGCGTGAAATTTCACGGGGCTACAAATGGGGCTTTTGAAGGATGCTAGGAAGTCGAATCAGGTGTTGTTTTCCAGATAATTTCGGATCTTTCGGGGTCGCTCATTTGTCCAAACACTACAAAAATACAGTTTGTTTCTGAAATAAATTGACTTGTAATGGAATTCATCTTTGCACAATTTAAACATAATCCGCCAAACATAAACAAATCCCTTCTTTAAACATAAGCACTTGTTTTAAACTTCGGATTCTGAGCCAAATTCCAAGCGAAAATAACTCCTAAGCCAATTTGTTCGGCCCCCTCTAAAACTGACCGAAATTGGGTGCAAACCGTACATTTTGACAACATACTCGGTTCTCCATCTAACTGAGTCCAATCGATTTGATACGTTTCTTGGCCATTGAGTCAAGTTGGGTGTAGTTTTCGAAGTTTTTTTTTTGCGTGAAATCCGTTTTTGAGGGTCCCTGTTCAATTCATACGCTATACAGTAATTCCATTTTTGTTCATTTTTTTAACCTAGAATTAAATTTTAATTCATTCTATTCATTTAATGTTGTTCAATTCGTACAAAAGAATATTACCCCTTGGGTAAATTTGCAGTGATTTTTTTTTTTTTTTTTTTTTTTTTGAGTTTCAGACCGTCTCCTTTACCATGATTTATTTTTTCACTTTGTGTATGAAAATCTCTGTATGATCTCACGAACCATCCATCAGTGAGCCCAGGTAGGTGCCATTAGAGGTCGGATTTTCAGAGCTCATAGCCATCCTTTGACGGGAACGGAACAAAATGGAAATTCTTTCCTTTGGAGAGACTCGAAGTTCACAAGCTCCACCTCTGGTAACAAAGAGATTTTAGGAAGCGAAGTGGCATTCATTCTGGCGTTATGCCGCTCCTCAGGCGCCATCTACCGGGGATGTCATGCATTTTTATAGAGAAAGGAGATCCAAGGTGGGGCCTTAATGAATTTCATTTTGCTTCTCCTGGAAAACTCCCTTCTCTCCGAGCCCCTAATATTTCACCCCTCGCTCTTTTTCTACGTTTTTTTTTCTTTTTTTTTTTTTAACTTCCAACAGCGCCCTTCCCCTGTGGGATTTATACTCCCAGCTCGGAGGGGTACCTCTGAAAAGGGAGAGAACCCCGGGCAAAAGAATAATGTCTCCTGAATTTCACTTTCCCCTCCCCTCAGACCTCTCCCCTACTTGGGCTCTTTCGCCTCGGGGTTTCCATGACACTTCTCTCGGAATAAATCCTCAATAAATTTTAAAAAAAGGAAAAACGGAGGGAGAGAAAAACCCTCGGGGAAAACGCTCGGGGTAGTTGCTATCTCACATAATACCCGGCTATATTCACGTACACTCCACCCTAACCAACGCAGTCCTCCTTTCCCTACCCCCTAACTAAGATACATGACCGAAGGAAGCTCTCCTACGAGATTTATACCCCGTTTGTAATTCAGCGCTCAGGCTGAAACTGATGAGTCAGAATAGTGGCCAATTGGAATAAAGTACCCATCTAGGATCCTCAACTTTGTTTGGTTCGATGTTGGTTGTTATTCTAGATGTTAGCAAAGAAGTATTCAAAACAACGACTCTTGGTCACTTTTATACCCAACGCCCTTCGATACATACCAATGAATAATAAACCCTTGCCGTGTGTAAAATTTGCACCGTTTTTATCTGCCCACGTGACTATCAACCTTTCAGCTAACATTACACTTAACTGAAAACAGAACTCAAAACTACACAACTCTCAACAACAACTCTCCATGTAACGGTCGGCTTCATGGGATAAACTGAATCGTGATCGAGTAAATGTCCCACAACTCCAGGCTCATTCTTTTTCCATTCCCAATCGAGGGTCATGATAGTGAGATCGAAAGCGTGTCACGCTGTCGTTTTTTGTCCTCGTGAGAACTTATAGTGCGGAGTAGCATTTCCAGGATTGAGTTTAAGATTTTGATTTATTATTCTTGGAATAATACACCTATGTTTTCGCGACGGGGGTCGACGACTCCGATCGGCCTCAACATTTGACATCCGTTTCAAAAGGTCTAGATTCCAAAGCCGAAATTTCCGTCCGCCGTCCGACGTCTGGGCCGTTTTGGGCAGTAATTGGGGGAATGTTTTTTTTTTAATCTGAAATTTTTACAAAATACTCGGTTTACCATCTAGTTGTGCCCGCAAAGTTTTCATCCCGATCACTCAAACCCGTGGGGCGCTATGGGGCTAAAGTGGGGCTACGGGAGGTTTTTTTTTTTAAGGCTTTTGGCTATAGGATCGAGTTAGGTGTCGTTTTCGAAGTATTTTTGGACGTAGAATCCATTTTTGGGGAATCTATTTCACTGGAGGGATCTATAGGGCTTCCATGGGGCTACAAGTGGGATTTTTGAAGGATCCCAGGAGGTCAAAAGTTTTCCGAGTAAAAAAATCATTTGAAAAGAAACTGTTTTTCGAAAAAAAAAATTTAATTGTTTTTCCAAAATTTGTTCTATTGACACAGAATTAGTTTTCGCACGAGTAACCTATATCAAAGAATAATAAACCCTTGTGTAAAATTTGCAGCGTTTTTATTGTAATTGTAATGCTGTGAGTTGAAGATATTTATTATTATTAGGTCTAGCAGCATTTGTTTTGTGTGTTTGGGGGAAGGCCTCCAGCGTAACTGTGATTTCGCCCCTGGAGCAAGGGAGTACTTGAATACCCCTACCCAGGGCATAACACGAGATGACGTGATCTGCTGGCCTGGGAGGCTGTATCGAAGCAGAGAGGGAAATGCCGCTATCTCCAGGCTGGCACGAAGTGTTGAGTTGGCCTGGAATGCGTTGGCCTCTGGAAGGGAATTCAGGGGAATCCAGTAACTATTGAAGTTGATGTGTCAACATCAATAACAGTTCGCAAAATATTTGACATCCTGGGATCCTTCAAAAATACCACTTGTAGTCCCATGAAAGCCCCATAGATCCCCACAGTGCAATCGGATCGTTCCGGGACCCCCAAAAATGGATTCTACGTCCGAAAATACATCGAAAACGACACTTAACTCGATCCCATAGCCAATACCCTTAAAAAAAAAACCTCCCGTAGGCCCATTTTAGCCCCATAGCGCCCCACGGGTTTGGGCGATCGGGCTGAAAACCTTGCGGGCACTACTAGATTTTTTTTCATTGACACAGAATTAATTTTCGCACAAGTAAGTAACCTATTCCATTTGCCTGTTCCACCTTTTATCTGTCAATTCTGTCCTTCATATGTCAGCTCTGCCTTTTTAGCTGCTATCTCTGTCGCCCAAATTGCGCCCAAGTTTTGAGGCTAGCGGCTCAAAATTAGGTTTCTGTTTAATTGGCTAATAATATTCTAGTTCGCCTGGAGTTCGGCCAGGAAAAAAAAGAGCCGGGATGCGTGTGAGATAATTTCCGAAATAAAGAAACATATGTAAGTTTATAAAGTTATATAAGTAGGCTATAATATAGGCATATTATGTAACATGCATGAGTATAAGTGCCTACATACGTGCATTTTGTTCACAATTTGTCAGAACACTTGGTACTGCCTTGTGTATAACTTGATTGAAGCACCACTAATGTACTTTAGTGTGATGTAACAGCATCTAAGAACCTGACGCTTTCAATAGCAGTTAAAAGAGAATCGCAGTGAAAGATGATCCGAGTAAACACACTCAACGGACTGTTTTTAACAAAACACCGTACGGGTTTGCCGGGGTCCCCCTTATCACCAGGTCTACGCTTGGGTTGTGCTGTAAACCATCTGATATTAAACTCCATTTATTACGAAAGGTGCGGGGGAAGGGAGGAGGTTCCCCCTCCACCGGACTCTTCCACTGCAACGCATCGGGGTTAATATTTTAAACAATCCGCCATCAATATGTAAACTCATCTCCGGGCGATCACCTGGAAAAATCCGCGTGAGCGAAGATGATTTTCACCAGGGTCATGCTGGCTGCAGGAACCACAGGGAAGTGGTTTGGTTGGTATTCTACTTTACTCTACTTGAATGAATGTAGGCGAAACCCCCCCCCCCCCCCCCCCCAAAAAAAAAAAAAACCAGAATAGCAACAATAGAAAGAACGAAAATAGTTCTTATTGTACACTGAGACATATGAATCGTATCATGTATATCAGATATACTCCATAAATTGTACTATATATATTATAACAAATTTTGTTGCTATCGTCTGCACTTGGGGAAAAAACTACAAACTAAAACGAAACAAACTATAAAAAACATTTTTTTTTTAAATGTGAATTATCCTAATGTAGATAGGTACAGAAATTAAAAGAGGGAAAATGAAAATTGAATGAAAATGGGAATGGTGGGGTAAGCAAAGCAAAGTAAAAACGCTGCAAATTTTACACAAGGGTTTATTATTCTTTGATATAGGTACGTTACTTGTGCAGAAATTTAATTCTGTCAATGAAGAAATTTAAAAAAAAAATTTTTTTTTTGAATTTTAATCTCAAAAAAAATTTTTTTTTTGGATTTTTTTGTTCAAAAATGTGTTTGTTTCAAAAATTCTGTATTTTTTACTCGAAAAATATTTAACATCCTGGAATCCTTCAAAAATCTCATTTTTAGCCCCACGAATGCCCTAAAGATCGCCCCAGTGAAATCGGATCGTTCCGGGACCCCAAAAAATGGATTCTACGTCCAAAAATACTTCGAAAACGACACCTAACTCGATTCCATAGCTAAAAGCCTTCAAAAAACCCCTCCCGTAGCCCCATTATAGCCCCATAGCGCCCTACGGGTTTGGGCGATCGGACTGAAAACCTTGCGGGCACAACTAGATGGTAAACCAAGTATTTTGCCGAAATTTCAGATTTTTAAAAAAATTCCTACTGCCCAAAACGGCCTGGACGGCGTACGGCGGACGGACATTTCGGATTTAGAATGTAGACCTCTTGAAACGGATAATGTCAAATTTTGAGCCCGATCGGAGTCGTCGACCCCCGTCGCGAAAACATAGGTGTATTATTCCAAGAATAATAAACCAAAATTAAGAAAATTCGAGAAATAAAATGTAACTTCTCATTTTAGACGGGGAGGGACGATTACCAAGATACATAATATGTATCATGATATTATCATGTGGTGAGACGTGCTGAGAAAAATAAGTCTTCGGAAAAGAACCTGAGGCAGGCACGACGGAAGGCGGGAGAGCGGGGAGGGAGCGAACGTCATTGGGGAGGCGATTCCCAAGTTAATAATAGTTAACAATAATCTCCTAATGAGGATTATTAACAATATTAATCATTTATTAATAATTAACAATAGTTAATAATACTTAATAATATTTAACAATAATCTCCTAATGAGGATTACCTTACGACAATTCGCTCAAAAAAGAAAAAGTATGTAGTTTGTCCTATTGTTGGTGGGTTGTTTGCAATTCCACCCGAGGGAGCTTATTAGTCGTAATCCGGACCTTGCAATTCGAACAGTCTTGTTTACTTTCAGTTAGCTAGTGGACCTATTACATCAATTCCACCAGATACCGGTCACGGAGAGCGGAAAGCTGTCCAAAGATCACAGCGGCCCTCAAATTATTAAATTTTAATTATTTAATAATCAAATAGAATGTGTACCTACTGTCTGCAATATTTTTTTCCAGTGTGTTCCATCGATGGTGGGGTTCTGATGTTTTGAGGAACATCGATTTTTGGCTATCGATGTATCTATACGTCGCTTTTCAATTTTATCCCCGTAACTTTTATTTCTTAAAAAAAAGAAATTAAATTATGATGGATTGTCCATGAATTAAATGGTGAGGTATAAAATGGAATATAGGTTTTTTTAATGTATCGTAGGTATCGAGTTGTTGACTCAAGAGGAAATGCACCGTTACCTAAGCTACGTGTACCTATCGCTGGTCTCACGATGCCAAGCTATAGAGATACGCGGTGCCTATAATATACAGTTAAGAAGATCGGGCCAACTTCGGCCCCCTCCCGAGACCACCCCTTTGATCCGAAAATTTTTTTTTCGATATTCGGCGATCGGCGAGTGCCCTAAGCAGAAATATACCAAATTTGAAGGGTTAGACACCTTCCATCATCAAAATCCAGGGTGCGCAAAATGCATGTTTTGGGACTTTCTTCCTTTTTTTCTTCCCGGCATTAGACACTCGTACTGTACTGTAACAGGTCACACCGCTCGACCGAATTCATTGAAATTTGGTATGTGAGTCAGATTTGGTGTGTGGAAGTGCCTTTTGGGGGTTTCAAATTCTTAAGGGGCCTTTACACGAGCAATTTTTACCTGCAATAATTGCACAAATTCGAAAAGATTGCACTAGAAAAGTTGTACGCAACACAAGGCAATAATTGCGGTGAAAAATCGCCTCGTGTTGCATCAACATGTAGCGATGCAATAATTGCGTTGTGTTGTACAATAAAAAATTGCAGCAATTTTCCGAACCCCGTGGACTTCACTTCCAACACAACGTAACACCTTCCGAGCGTGTGTGGACCCAAAACTGTTGGCCAACACTCGGCAATTATTGCTTGCAATTTTTCAGGGCGAGAAAAAATGCATTGTGTTGCATGTCACATTTACACGAGCAACACTAAATCTGAGCAACACTTCTCGCACGCAATTATTGCAGGGAAAAATTGCTCGTGTAAAGGGGCCTTTACGACCAAACGGGAGGGGGTAAGTGATAAATCGCAATAATAATAATTATTAACATCACTTCCCGTCAAGAGATTTAGATGTCCCCTAATAGTAGGTTGTCCCCACTTGAGGTTTGTTTTGACGACTATTTTTCGTAATGATGGCTGACTATGACATTATGACTAATTTTGTGATGGTGACCGTTTGTGTTGGTAATTGTTTTTATTATCTATTGTGAATATTATTGACTATTTTTCCATTGGCAACTTTTAACATTTAAAGATTGATAGGGCGTTTGGCTTTGCTAGAGTAACGTCAAGTAACAAGATTTTTCGATACGAAAATATGCAACAAAACCAAATGTTTGTTGGTTGTTATTGCATGACTTTAGGTTACGATAGTTTCCCTAGCAACGTATTATTCCGCGAAATGATAACTACCTGGTAAACATTCCATCGGGATACCGTCGCCGGTGTTTTGCATTATTTAGGTACTTTTTTTTTTTTTTATCAAAGTATAATTTGTAAGAAACCCTTCTTTTACTCCCCTGTATACCCTCTTTTCTCTCTGTTCCGAATGAATAATCATATTTTACGTTAAATAATGAAAACACCGATGCGTCGATCGAAACATCGATGGAAAAAAAAATCTGATGGTTCTGATACGATGTTTTAGGGCATGTTTGTCAGTGTTCCGTTGACGCTGTTTCAAAAGATCCATAGAGCTTTACATCAATGTACCTGTACATTAATGTTTAACCATATTTTGCCATCCCCAGAAACACAAGACTTGGGTTTTCGAAGGGATGATTTCTAGTCCCATGGACTCAGAAAACTCGTACAGAGCTTTCTTCCTTTCTCCGTCCATTTTGGAAGTCCCGAGAAGGCATAAATCGTCGGCGAAGCAACACTGAGAGAAAAAAAGGGCCTATTCTAGGTTATTTTTCGATTTTTTTCCAGGTTAAATGCTGCCAACCTAGATTTTTTTTGGTTTTCATTCTAGGGTGGAACAATTTAGTCTAGGTTGAATATAATTTAACCTAGATTGAAAATACTGGTGAAGTTACCTTCCTAAAAATGCAAACAACCAAGATTTAAAATACGCCACCCCCACACTTTAGTTCTAGGTTAAGTTCACGGTGTGTGCCGCTGCCTCCATCCATTTACAGTCTAGGTTAAAAACATTAATGTCTTGGTTGTCTCACCCTGGTATTCAATGTTTTTCACTTTCATAGACGGTTGATTTACCCTAAAACAAAAACGTTCTCACCCCACCTCAAACAATTTACAGCCATGGCGCGTTAACCTAGAACCCTTTTTTCTCTAGGTTGTGTCCCTTTATTTACGAGGTTGTTTCAATTACTATCCCTGTTGTTCCAGTTAAATTTCTAGGTAGCTTCCTATTCTTTTCAGGTTGGTCCTAATAAATTACTAGGTGGTCCACTTTTCTTTCTAGGTTTGCTCCACTTCCATTGCAGGTTGTTTCTATCAACTTCAACTATCTTTCTGGGTTGTCTCTGTTTCCAACTCAGTACAAAAATTTGAATGTGACGTCATAATATGACTGCACATAGTGACAGAAATTAGATGATCAGAATTTGACAAAGATTTGGCCTCAACCCCACCGGCTAAATAGCAGGGGTGCCAAGACAACGAGAATTAACGCCCACCGCCTACAGTGGCGCTCTCCGCGGCCGCTTAGCGTACTGTAGAAACAACCTGGAATTTATTGAATGAATTACAATCACTGTTGTTTAAACCTAAAACTATTTGTAGTACTATGGTAGTTTTAACTGAGACTGAAAGTCTAACTTTTTCTTCTGGGTTGTTACCTAAAGTAGCAATCTCACCTTTTAAATCTCTCGGTTGTTTTCAGTTGTACAACGGAGACTTTAATGGAGGGGAATTATATGGAAGGTCAAATCATTCAATTCTAGGTTACCCCACATAAAAGTCAAAGGTAGGTAATATATTTTCTAGGTCTTCACAATGTCAACCTAGACCAAATGTGAAGTTCACATTTGGTCTAGGTTGACACTTTTTATTCCAGGTTGTGGTCAGAGGGCGGGTAATAACGGGTTAGGTTGTTTCTATATGGGTCTAGGTTGTATTAATATTTTTCGATGTTACTTTAACCTGGACCTATTTTTTTCTAGGTTGAATCAATTGATTCTAGGTGGTTTCAGATTCTTTTCGAGGTTATTTCTGATTTAACCTAGCCACTAAAAAAATCTTTTCTCTCAGTGAAGGCATCAGAATTCCTGTTTTCCCATCCGCGTTAATGCCACCTCTGCTTTATGAAATCTTGCACTCCTGTGAGGAAAAATGAAAAAAATAAAAAAATAAAACATCATTGGGCTGCAGGAGTTCCCTTGGAGTACCACCCGAAAAACTGGGAAGAAGCATGACATGTACTCGCCGGTTGTAATGACCGACCACACGAGCTTAGTACAAGTTCGTGTACATGAGTATTCGAGCTTAGTACATGAGTATTCCTGGGGAGTCAACATGATTAAAGCAGGAGATCACAGCAGATGACCTGAATGACCCAACCAGCCAGATGCTCTTGAGAAGTCACGATAGACAGAATTACCCTATATAAAAAAGAAAAAATCCCTCTACATTCCCAGACTTTCAAGTAATTTCACGACTCGTCCAGCTTGGTCTAACGACCCGCTGTGAAAGTTAATTACTCGGGTAGTAGAGGTGGATCAGCAGAGTAAATTTAATCAGGTTAAAGCTGAAAACTTTAATTTCGCCGAGTCTTGACGGGGCTGAGTAATATGTGAAAAAGTATTACGTCGTCATAGACCGAAATTGCGAGCCTTTTGAAGTGACATTTTTCTTCCTAGTGGGCCCTCACGTTATATTGCAGCGAACAGTCATTGCACTAGTTTTAATTAAACTTGGGAAAAAGAACATCCTAGTTGAGTGAACTCATTCCATAAAGGAGCCTGAAAGCACAATATGCCATTCAGAGTGTGTTCGCGGTACCTATTCCACAATGTGTATGATTATTTCTAATTAATATTGGGGATTGATTTTGTTAGATAGGTACTGAAATATCTACCTACCCTTGATTTTTTTTTGTACTGTAACCAAAATTTGGTTGCATTTTTTTTGTACTGTAACCAAAATTTGGTTACATTTAATGTTCTCCTCTTCAATGGAAATACAAATTTTTCTCACAAGCCTCTCACCTCGTTCTCTCGTCACCGGTGTATTGCTTCCGAGTCTGCAAGGCAGAGGAAGCATTGTTTTCACTTTCGAAATGAAAAAAAAAATTTGTTCTCCAAAATCAAAATTTCCACTCACGTTTTGCGTTTCAGAGCCTCCTGAACAAATTTGGTTCCGTGTCTATCGGTCTGTCTGTCTGTCTGTCTGCCCGCACTTCCTTGCCACACCCATAACTTCCACAATTTTGATCGGATTTCAATCAAATTTTCAGGAATTGTGTGGGTATAGCCCTAGATGGTCCCATATCAGTTTCATCCCGATTGAATCAGCGGTACGCTCAGCGCATGCGCGAACGTAATTTCCTTGCCACAGCAATAACCCCCTCATTATCAAGTCGGGTGGGGTGTCGCTTTCAAAGTACATTCTGAAGGTAGGATCAGACCCATCCGATTACATCGTGAGGTGGCTACTAATCAGGCTTTTGATGGACTTAGGCTAGGAGGTTGAATGAGGCGTCATTTTCGAAGTATTTTTGGCCTTATAATCCATTTTTGGGGGTTCTTTATCTGTACGTCGTTACACTATTCAGGTATACGTTTTCTTAAATTCATGTTTTTTTTATAATTATTCTATTTTCCTGAATCAATTTTAACCAAAATGTATTCAAAATCATAATATACGTACCCATGCGTAATATTTGTAGCGTTTCCCTTCACTGAGGAGGTTCGCTCTATGCTAGTGAATGGGGGTTTAGGGCAGGGATTCCCAAAATATTTTGGCCAAATTTTCCAAAATGAACTGATACCTCAGACAGTCACAGCCAAATGACTTTAATATTCCCACTTTTTGTTTGTCCCCCCCCCCCCCCCTATTGACACAAATTTCCTACCAATTTAAAAACTTTTCTGTTGGTTAAGTGAGTAAACTCGGCATCGTTTTCTATACGTTTAACAAAAAGTTGTATAAATATGGTATCTTGAAAGTTTTAAATAAGAACACGTGTTAGTTAATAGGGGCCGATTTTTAGGCCTCGCCGACCCCCAAAATCAGTTTTTGATTATGCCGACCCCAGGGGTTCGATGTAGACCGCTTAGGGAATCCCTGGTCTAGGGGTTCAATGCACTGTGAACCTTGCATGAAAGTGTACGCCATCAAGTCGCAGAATTACACCTACTAGTTACTATATTTAAAATGATACCATAGCTGGACAAGATAAATGTACGTCGCTCTCGATGATCTCGAATTCTGTTGCTAAGCTAGAAAACATGCTGTCGTCAACTTGGCTGCAACTTTGGGATCGAACGGGCGCGTTAAACTCGTCTGTTTCCGGGTCATTTTAAATTCTCCGTGCTTGGGGGAGGGGGTTAGCGATGGAAATCATAACGGGTTATCTCACACGTCGTTTTCATGTGTTTGTACTGTCAGAATGGAAAACACTTGTTCGCCTCATTCTGTGGGGGTTACCCACGAAGGTGCGCATTTCTAGAACCATCGTGTTTTTTTTTTTTTTGTTTTTTTTACATTACATAGTTAGTTCATTTTTTTGAGTGAACTTCACTTTTTTAGTCTCAAAACCTGACCTGGCGGTATGATTTGTCCATTGGTTCGAGTATGGTTTGAATTTTCCAGCTAGAAGATTTATCTTCTAGCTGGAAAGAGCTAAGAGTTTATAAACTCTTTATTGCTTACACAGATTGATCACCCCGGATCCCCATTATAGTGATGGCGTAGTATTTTCCCGTTTTTTTCACTATTTTACGGGACGGATTTACATCGATGAACGCGAAATACAAAAATACAAACCAACCGCCTCATCACACGCAGAGTAGAATTCGTTAAAAAGAGTTTGCAGGGAAAACATGCTCATCCGATGAGAGGGATTAAAAGCAACAGTTGCTGATAGAAATATAACTTGATATTAAATACAACGTGCGAGGATGCTCGGGGAATATTCCCCAAACGATGGATCCGTTGGGAATCCCCCCCCCCCCCCCCCACTTCTCATCAATACTACCGTGAAATATGACGAAATGCGAAATCCCTCCGTTCTATATGCTCGTCGAAATTAATTAAAATAAAGGCTTATGCAAACTGGTGGGCTCAAAACGATAGGTACCCGTTACGTGCGATGAAGGATTGACGGACTTAGCCCAGTTTTTGAGGACGTAATAAGTTTGCTAAGCCCGGAGAGCACATGGTACTTGACCGTAGTGCGAAAAACCCGTCCCGGTTCATTTAGATGGCCTAATAGCCACTTTCACCAGAACTCGGATCCAGAGGGTTTAAACCCGGTTTGCCTGATGGAAGTTTGGATATGAACATCATGTTAAAACCGGAGTTCATCAGTACGCCTTTCAATTCGCTTGCTTTGTGGCAGGAGCGTGCAGCCTCGGTTAAGGTACGTTGGTTAACTTACACTCATCCTTCCATCAGATGACTCAATGGTGTAAATCAATCCAAAATAAAGTAATTCTTTCATTCAGTTTTGATAATAATTGTCAATTATATAATTATTATATTACGTATATTTAATTCACTAATTTAAATCGAACATTTTTCGAAAGTTGGTCCCTCTTTTGATTCTGTTTTCATTGAATATTATCCACCTATTTCTTCGATATATTCCGTGTGAAAAAGAAAAAAAATACTCAACTTCACATCAGACAATAATCCATTGGGACAAAGGGGTTTTGAAGTTTTGTTGACTATTCATGGGGTCCCAAATAATAATGGGGTAATATATAATATATTACCCCATTATATTATAATCTTGTAATCTACTATATTGCAGTATACAATGTATATTATAACGACATTCGACTATGAATAGGTCATAAACCTATGTACATCCAAATTCATACATGTTCTCAATGATTTGAAAATGCATTACAGATGAGATTTGTACCCAAACCAGCAATAGTACGACTAGATGAATAGTAAATTTTATCATTTTTAGTTCTAAATCTAATCTTACACGTTTTTGTTCAACGGACACATTAAAATTTCATTTATTTTCAAAAATAATTAAAAATAAAATTTGATTTAGGTAAAAATTTTAAAATTATTTTAAAAAATGTTTAAAAATAAATTATAACCCGTGGTTAACGAACTTGGGGTTATATTTGTAATGATGAATAATTATTATTCATCTACTTTCATTTATCTATTAAATAGATTTTGTTGGTTCTATTTATACGCAGCCGGAGAAAAAATTGAGGATTATGGGGTATTTAATTTTCCACGTTGAAAATAGGTAGGAGTATATCTACATTTCACCAACTGATACTTTAGTAACAAGGGTGGGAAAATGAGAAGGCCATAATATGGCGATTTTCGGTACTTTTCCGTTATAACCCCCCCCCACACGATTTCGTGTTTCATACACACCCCTCCCGATGGCTTTAAGGCACCAAAAGCCAACCAAAGTTGGGGGGGGGGGGGGGGTATAATGGAAAAGTACCCGATTTTCAGCCGAAGATTTCTCATTTTCCCTACATATTATGTATCCCCGCCTAATTGATTGCGAGTTTTTTCTCCCATAAATATCCAACTTTAAAGAGTTGTGCCTTTCCATGCATTTGTTCTTAGGAGAACTCTCTTTAATGGATGATCAACTCAAGATCTGGTGATTTCCACCGAAGTACGAAGAGCTTCTGTTCCCTCTCATCGATATTCAGGCCCGCCCTCAGCCTGAAAGTCGGTACGTGATCAGCTCGCTTCGGAGGGAAGCGAACCAGCTCGATTGCTGAGCTCTTTTTCAGAATTAATCATTGAAAACTAACGGGACCCAATTAAGCCACTCTGGCACCAGAGATCGCAAATGAGCCAACATTTATCTTACCCTTCTCGTTCCCCTTCCTGCTCAGCAATTTTCTCTCCCCTTCCCTCTTCGTCGTAACGCCCTTCCACCTTTATCATCGTGCTTTTCACATTGCCACCGTAGTTCTTCTTTTCCGAGCATGATAGCTGTGGAGATCATTAATTTATTGTCAATATTCATCTTTTGGTTGTATTGAAATTTATGTACGTATTTAAAATGCAATGGAATACCCTGACACCTCATTCTACCTTTATGACGGCTATATACATTATAACATATATATATATATATTACTAGCTGACCTGGCGCGCTTCGCTGCACTTCTAAAGATTTTGAAAATTCATTATTTCATAGCTAGGACACCCGTGCGTCGCACGAAACATCAAATTCCCACCCATCACCTATCGATGATGCACCCGTGGCAACTTAATTTTTCATAGTAACAACGCTTGTTGGTTTGTCGTAGTGAAGTACCTATCAAATTCCCGTCTATCACCAATTATATGCAGCCCATACATGCCTCACATCCCATACATCCCACACACCATCCCATACATCCCACACATCCCATACATCCCACACATCCCATACATCCCACACATCCCACACATCCCATACATCCCACACATCCCACACATCCCATACATCCCACACATCCCATACATCCCACACATCCCATACATCCCACACATCCCATACTGAATGTTTCAACAGGAGAGATTTTAACAGTGTACGGATTTTTAACATTTCCCGTCATTTGAATCGTCGAATTAATTTCAGAGGAATTTCCATTATTATATTGATATATTATATTATATATAAACCTTCTCTGAACTTCCACAAATAATTCAAGACCAAAATTAGCCAAATCGGTCCAGCCGTTCTCAAGTTATGCGATCAGCAACAAAATACTGATTCATTTATATATATATATATTATTATGTAAAAATATACCATTATTATATTATAAGTCATATATTATAGTAGGTACAGACACTTTGAGAGCCAAGGAGAGTTAAAAAACGCTGAAAATTTTACTCAAGGGTTTATTATTCTTCGATATAGGTTACTTAAAGGCGAAAATTAATTCTGCCATTAAAAAAATATTAACAAACAAAAAAGAAATATAAATTATTTTTCCTACAATGTTTGGACAGATGTGGGAAAAAACGGATTTTGCGTTCAAACTTTCTCGGAAAACGACACCACATTAAATCCTGGGATCCTCCAAAAATCCCATTTGTAGCCCCACGTAAGCTACATAGCTCTCCATGGTGAAATCAGATCGTTCTGAGACCAAAAAAAAAAAAAAAAGAAGGAATCTACGACCAAACATACTTTGAAAACGAGACCCCCCAACTAGACCTCATAGCCGAAAACCTTTAAAAACCCCTCCCGTTGCCCCATTTTAGCTCCATTGCGCCCGGGTTGGGGCGATCGGGCAGTAAACCTTGCGGGCACAACTAGATGGTAAACCGAGTAAGTTATGCGAGTAGCTTATGTCGTTGGATTAATTTTTTGCAAAAATTGATCCTGTTTAATTGAGAAAATATTTTTGGAAAAAAAAGTACAACGTTTGGACAGATGTTGGACCTCGAAAAAATGGAGTTCGCGAACAAAATTACTCGGAAAACGACACCTAACTCTAACCCGTAGCCGGAACCCTTCAAAAACCCCTCCCGTAGACCCTTTTTAGTCCCGCAGAGCCCCTCGGGTTGGGGCGATCGAGCTGTAAACCTTGCGGGCACAACTTGATAGTAAACCTAGTTCTTCGTCAAAATTGAGATTTTGTTTTTTTTTAAAGTTCCTACTGCCCAAAACCGCTCGTACGGCGGACGGACATTTCGTTTTTGGAAACTAATTCCTCTTGAAACGTATAATGTCAAATTTTGAGGCCTATCAGAATTTTCGACCTCCGTCGCGATTACATTGGTGTATTTTTCCATGAAAAAGAGATTTGAGGTTAAACTGGCGATTTGAGTGGCTTTCCCGAAAAAAAAAACGGGTATCGATTGAAATGAATCACTAGTTTATTGAAATAAACTCCCAATTTATTCAAAGCGACCAATCAGCTCCAGTAAAACAGTAAAATTTTCAGTTTATTTATAGCATATCTATATATGTACATATATAGATATGTACTACAACAAATTAGTTGTCTATCTGTTCCCTTATAACCAGAGCCCTTCACAATATGGCACTTATTTCTGCGAAATAGGGCCCTAAAAAATATGGCAATGTGGTACTTATTTTGGCCCAAATATAGCACTTATTCTGCTCGATATGGCACTTATTTTTAACCCCCCCCCCCCTCCAAACTCACGGCCACTCATGCTATTCTGCAGTTCTGGAATTTTTCAGACATGGCCAAATTTTGGTGGGTTGAATTTCTAGGAGGAACCAACTAAACCACAAATGTGGACTTGGAACGGATTCTGTGCAAAGTTGGACGAATTTTGGTTTATTATTCTTGGAATAATACACCTATGTTTTCTCGACGGAGGACGACGACTCCGATCGGCCTCAAAATTTGACATTATCCGTTTCAAGAGGTCTAGATTCCAAAACCGAAACGTCCGTCCGCCGTCCGGGCGGTTTTGGGCAGTAGGAACTTTTTTTTTTTAATCTGAAATTTTGACAAAATACTGGTTTACCATCTAGTTGTGCCCGCAAGGTTTTCAGCCCGATCGCCCAAACCCGTGGGGCGCTATGAGGCTAAAATGGGGCTACAGAGGTGGGTTTTTGAAGGCTTTTGGCTATGGGATCGAGTCAGGTGTCGTTTTCGACGTATTTTCGGACGTAGAATCCATTTTTGAGAGTCCCACAGCGATCCGATTTTACTGTTGCGATCTATAGGGCTTTCATGGGGCTACAAATGGGATTTTTGAAAGATCCCAGGAGGTCAAATATTTTTCAGGTAAAAAACAGATAATTATGAAAATTTTTTTGAAAAAACAAAAAATCAAAAATTTTTAATTTTTTTCATTAACACAGAATTAAATTTCTGCACAAGTTACCTATATCAAAGAATCATAAGGGTGATTCCTAAACTAGGGGAAATTTTGATCAGAGAAAAATGTTGGAAAATGAGTTTTGAAAATTACCGGAATTGTTTTTTATATGGATTTTAGTTACCCCCCCTAAAGCAAAAAACGCAATGGCAGCTCATGAATCACTTCTAAAATTCCAAAATTTGAATTCAAATTCGGGTCCACGACAATGTGTATTGAGGCACACGACAATGTGGATAAATTTCTTTTCGTGGGAGTAACAATTTTTTTCTTGGGTTGATGAAATGAAAAAAACAGCATTGTATTTGGAAAACTCGTTTCTTAAGTCAATAGCCGGTTAAAAAAAATTTTGGTGTAGGTAATCTTGGTTTTGGTTTATTATTCTTGGAATAATACACCTTTGTTTTCGCGACGGGGGTCGAAGACTCGGATCGGCCTCAAAATTTGACATTAGCCGTTTCAAGAGGTCTACATTCTGAATCCTAAATGTCCGTCCGCCGTCCGGGCCGTTTTGGGCAGTAGGAACTTTTAAAAATCTGAAATTTTGACAAAATACTCGGTTTACCATCTAGTTGTGCCCGCAAGGTTTTCAGTCCGATCGCCCAAACCCGTGGGGCGCTATGGGGCTAAAATGGGGCTACGGGAGGGGGTTTTTGAAGGCTTTTAGCTAGGCTTCGAGTTAGGTGTCGTTTTCGAAGTATTTTTGGACGTAGAATCCATTTTTGGGGGTTCCCGGAACGGTTCGAGTTCACTGTGGCGATGTATAGGGCTTTCATGGGGCTAAAAATGAAATTTTTGAAGGATCCCAGGAGGTTACATATTTTTCGAATAAAAAAATTTTTTATTCCAAAAATATGTAACCTCCTGGGATCATTTAATGAAGAATTTTTGAATAAAAAAATAAATAAATAAAATACAAAAAAATTGTTTTTTTCAAAATTTTTTCTATTGACAGAAATAATATTAATTATTAATTTTTGCACAAGAAGAATAAGAAGAAAATCCAAAAAACGATTTTTTTTTTAAACTAATCTAAATAAAAATGTCTCGTTTTCTTCTCAACCTCTCCTCTTCTGAAATTCTCTGCTCCCCCATTTTTACACTTTAAATCATAAGTTGCGCCAGTCACTAAACAAGTACCTTCGTAGTGGTGCCTACATAGTACCAAGGGTTGGTAAAAAAATATGATTACCTAATTTTAACATTGTCGTGGACTTTTGATAATTTTGAATGTCCACGACCATGTTAAAAACTAAAAGCCACGACAATGTTATTTTCAACTTCAAGATCACATTGTGTCAAAACTACTCATGTTTCAAAGTTCTTCCAACGCTAATTAATAAGAGCCTCTTACGACGTTGTGAAAACATGCATTGGATGGAATTTTGATTATTAAAATCATAGAACCAGATGCGACCATGACAATGTTACTAATAAACCTACGCACCTGAAATATTTCCTCTGTAAGAGTTGGTTCGGCACTGAGTGGCCACTGGCACTTGGTGCGCATGATGGCAAAGACCGACAGGAAGCCCCCTACATGTGACGAACTTCAACTTCCAAAATATCCTGAATGCCCTTTGCCCAGCAGAGGATTTCTTTTAGCCACGACAATGTTGAAAAAAGTTGTGGACAGCTTTGAGTTGATCATAATTGTTGACATGATTTTTACATGAGCATTGCAAGCCCTCTTTTCAAGACCTAAGATCCCAAACTTGAATGAGGAAAAAAATTGCATTCATAGAAAATTTATAGGAGGATGAAAATCAACTACTGAGTGAGTATTTAACTTTTAGATCAACCACGACAATGTGAATAGGTAGGTAAATGACCTTGTTACGTTTCTTCAGAAACCAAATGTCCTTTTTTTTCCTAAATGGTATTGAAGAGCTCATCAGAACCTGCAAATGGGGAAAAAAATCAAGGGCATAGGTCGAATGAGTGAAATTTCACAGGTTGTAGACCCGAATTTGCCCGTAGTTTAGGAATCACCCATAAACCCTCGTGTAAAATTTTCAGCGTTTTTCACCTTGTAGTGGTGGTGGGTCGAGAGAGGTGGTTAGAATTCGAAATCATGGCCGTTCACAATGGGTAGGTACAAGACTTACACCGTAAGTGGGATAAGACGTTTTAAAATCTTACCATTTTCGTACACAACTTTCAGATTATCTTCCCATACTCTACTTATAGCGAAATCGTTGGCTCCATCTTTCTACTTCTTATAAAGACTGTCACTTGAGCTAGCAACTTTGAGCGTTTTGAATGCGAGCGAAAAAATCCCTCTACAGTGGGCGCAGGGTTCGAGAAAACTCATGTCGTAAACCTCGGGCTTCCTCCTCATTTCAAAATTAGCAAAACTCGAATTAAAGTCAAATTTTCACTTTAATATTATTTTTAATTTGATTTGAAAAAAAAGAGAGAAAAAAAAAAGCAAAACATGGCACAAACATGGCTCTTTTACAAGAAATCTGCAAAATATGGTATTTTACCGAAAAATCGGCAGAATATGACATTTTTGTATGGCGCCATGGCAATATGGCATTTGAAGGGCTCTGCTTATAACTCAAGATCCAGACAACCAAATAACGTGAAATTTGGTACACGTATATATAATAAGTACGTATATATAATAAATACGTCCTGTAGTCAGCTACATAGGGACTCCCATTCACAAAATTTGTGAATTTAATTAGCCCGAAAAACCAGCCTTCTCTTCAAGAATGCCACAGGTTTTCAGGCAACTAGGTCAATTGAAAATACTTTGGAACTGGTCAATAAAATCAAAAATGTCACTCCCCCTTCAACAGCTAAACTAGTCAGTTTTGATGTGGTCCAACTTTTCAACAAAATACCTCCCCAATATGTTCAAAATTTAGCTGAAGATTTAATCTTACGATCAACCATAGCAAACTCTAAAAAATCAGAATTGATTGACCTTCTAAAACTCTGTTTAAGCCATAATTTCTTGCAGTATCAAAATAAACTTTATGCAGATTCCACTGGACTACCTATTGGTAGCCCTTTGTCATCCTTATTAGCGGAGGTATTTTTGGACCACTTAGAAACCAAAATATTTGACAGTCACCATTCCTCAAAGATCATTTACTGGCACCGTTTTGTAGATGATGTGATAGCCCTGTTTTCTGGGTCTACTAGACAGCTAAATGTTTTTCTAAATTTCATCAACTCTCTCCACCCAACAATAAAGTTTGAACTTGAATATAACGTAAATAATCAATTAAACTTTCTGGATTTATCAATCTCACTAAAAGATGGGAAACATGAATTCAAAATTTACCGTAAACCCACCCATACGGACATAGTCCTTCATAAAGACTCATGTCGACCATACTCCCATAAACTTGCTGCTTTCCATTCGCTTACTCACCGGCTCCTAACAATTCCTCTCGATGAGAGCAATTATTTAGCCGAACTTAACGTAATAAAACAAATTGCTATAAATAATGGATATGAGGGTAAACTGGTTGACAGCATCATTTCACGAAAACAGAGGGCTATCACTTTTGATTTAATATATCCTCCTGCTTTACCGTCAACCTCCTCTCCTGTACCAGTTCCCGCCTCTACCAGTTCCCTAGAAACTAGGTCCCCTTGGATTTTCTTACCATACTATGGCCATTTATCAGAAAAACTCGCCAAAGAACTCCGCAAACTGGGGCATAAAGTCATATTTCGGGCTTCCAACACAACTGGGAGGTTTTTATCAAGTCCTAAAGATAAAATTGAACCTAGGAACAGGTCAGGGGTTTATAAATTAACATGTGGAGAACCGTCTTGTGAAGTAAATTATGTAGGACAATCAGGCAGAGCATTCAGAACCCGATTGGCAGAACATGAAAGCAAGATTCGCCTTCAGCATCTTGGCTATAATGATTTTGCCGACCATTGTATCAGCTCGAATCATCCTTTTAACCCAAATAGGGATAGTAAACTTTTACATTTCCAACCCAAGGGTCGCCTGCTCAATGAGTGGGAGAACCTGGAAATCCTGAAAGCTTATACTATCCACCCTGATCTTAATAAAAACGACCATGGCAAAATCAGTAGATCCCCAATATTAGAAATTCTGAAACCAATTTAACTCTCTCAATAAATATTATTCCCCCCCCCCCCCGTTCTATTAATTTAAAACTTTAAAATTCATACTTGAGCCTTCTCAAATATCCCCAATAACCAACCCTCAATAACGGTTATCCACAAACAAACTCGGAATTTCTGCTATTAATGTCGGTTTCCTTTCAAAACACTCAAAGGATACCGCCACCTAATCCCTCAGCCCTCTCAGGTACCTACCTATATAAACCCTCAGGCGTCTAACACAATTGTTCAGAACTAATTGTACGTTCAACCACCTCAAGTCACTCTGGTAAGCTCATCTAGATATTTCTATTTCACCCAACCTCATGTACTTAATAACATTTTTTCAAAAATTACCTCAGTATGAAAACTGCTGAAAAATTAACTCTTATAAAAATTTAACTTCTCAAGATTCAACAGTAACTTCAAATAGATTCACAAATTCAATTAATTTAAAGACTTTATTATTAATTTAAAGACTTTATTTAAACCTTCATATTCAAATTTACCTTCCGTATAAATTCAAAATTCACCATGTCAACTAGGTCACCTAGGTATGTCATCATTTTCTGTAGTTTTAACTTATCAATTGTTTTTTAAAAAACGAATAATTCCAAATTCATCTTTCCTAGTACCAATTAATAACCTTGTCAAATGGGTCCATTTTTAAAATTATCTCTGACTTTCTTACCTCTAATTTCTCTTTGTCACTAATCACATATCAAGTAGATGTTTTGCCACTAGAATAATAAACAATTCTCCTTTCAGTACCTGTAGTATACCATAACTGGTTTTCAAATGGTTCACTGGCCATCAGTCATGGAGCCAATTTTAACAGTGGGTCCATATTTCGAATTTACTATTGTCAAGTTATGTACCACCATTCTGGACCGTTTTCGTCAGTTATAATTTTTCACCATTTGTGTTTGTTCATATACCTTCAGTATAATATAATTTCGAGTTTACATTGTTAATATAATTTTATGGTTTTTCCTCTGATGCTAATGACAAATGGTTTTCTTGTCAGGGCTGTAGATGAGCTTAGTTGCTCGAAACCGGTCCCCACGCTATAATTGTTTACCTGAATAAACAATTTAGTATTCAGCAGAGGAGTCGTTCTCTCTCCCTAACCAAACTATTTTCACTTTTGGTACGAGAAAAAAGTATGACCCTCATGATTGCCTGCTGGCTGGATGTTCACTGTTTGCACTAGCGGTGGTAATACGAATTTAACTGAGTCTTCGAGGCGTAACCGAGTCTTGGAATCTGAAACAGAAACAACATCTTATGATCAGTTTACTAGATAATCTTGAAATTGAGAGAACCTATTTGTCATAAAATAAGACAAAAATTACAAAACAAAAGTTGAGCGTGAGTTAGATAGTTTAATCGCACTTGCAGCATCAAGTGAAACTGTTTCAGGCAGGTTGTGCTCTTTATAGAGTACGACATTGAAGAGTATTAAAGAAAAGAGGTGACCAATAAAGGGCCGATTTCAGAGTTAATTATCGAACAAAAGCTATTAAAGAGAGATTTGGTCATCATGCGGAACGCGGTGACCCCCCCCCCACTTCCCACCAACCTGTCCTCAAAGGGGTGGAGGATATTGAAGGATAGTTTGGGGGAAGGGGTGCACGGTAGGGAGGCCATGTCCCATCTCCTCGCAGCACCCGTTTTGTCCTCACCCATAATTTTCATTTTCACGTAATGGGTTGAATGTGATTCACAGGGACTAATAACTGGTAACCCTATTGTGGTCGTTGCGGGGTTCCCTGAAAATAGTTCTATTTCCCTCAGCCCAAAGGGGAAATTTTACGTTCATTTCCTCTCCCCCTCCCACATCTCGTGACTTGTCGGGTCCCTCACCTCGCTCCCTCATTGACACCGCCGTTTCCTGGTTTTCTGTTTCGACGGTTGGTTCAGCACTCAGCTGTTTTCATTTTTGCACCTTCGGCGAAAAATCAACTGCCATTCACTGCCCCCCCCCCCCCCCCCCCCCCAGTCAAATTTGCTCATTTGCGCTGGATCTTATTGGAAAATTTAATCTACTTCGCTCGAGAAGGAATATGACGGATGATGAGTGGAGGTATGATTCTGGGAGCCCTTGTGCGAGTAACTGCCCCCCCCCCCCCCCAACCCTCCCGCCAAAAATGCACACAAGGGTAAAAAAAACTGCTAATCACAAGGGTTTACTATTCTTTGATAAAGGTTAATTGTGCAAAAATTAGTTCTGTGTCATCAAGAAAATATATATATTTTTTTAATTGAAAAAACACTTTTTTTATGTACAATGTTTGGGCAAATGTGGGACCTCAAATCATGGATTTTGCGTTCAAAATTACTTGGAAAACAACACCATATTTTACCTCCTGGGATCCTTCAAAAATCCCATTTGAAGCCCCATGAAAGCCCTGTCGATCCCCACAGTGAAATCAGATCTTTCTGGGACCCTCAAGAATGGATTCTACGTCCAAAACCCGACCCCACAGCCGAAAGCCTAAAAACACCTCCCGTAGCGGACTGATCGGAGTGAAAACCTTGCGGGCACAACTAGATGGTAAATCGAGTATTTTCTCAACATTTCAGATTAAAAAAAAAAAAAAAAAACCTACTGCCCAAAACAGCTCGGACGACGTACGGCGGACGGACATTTCGTTTTTTGGAATCTAGACCTCTTGAAACGAATAATGTCAATTTTTGACCCCGATCAGAATTCTCGACGGAGGAAATGCGATAACCTAAGCTGTAAGCCACCCCTACGATCTAGGTTACCACGAATTACTGGGCTTGGGGTTTGTGTTCGTGACTATTTTTCATTATGCTGCCCGAACATTTTACATAATATGTAAATGTGGGTAAATCATCACCAATAACATGTAAAATATTATTTCACTTATTTTATTAGCTACACATTTTACATATTAAATATGTAAAATTAATCACCAAAACAAATGGTCACCATCACAAAAGTTGGTAGGTAGCTTATAAAAATTTTATAATGGTGACCATTTGTTTTGGTGATTATTTTTATCTTCTTGTAAATATTATCAACTATTTTGTCATTGATAACATTTCTGTATTATTTACTATTTTTTCATTGGGGCTGTTTTTTTTTGTTTTTTGTTTTTTTTTGTTTTTTCAGTACGATTTGTGTAAAAAAAAAAGTTCACAGGTTTGGGCTCGGAGCGAGTGGGCTCGAGCTTTTATTTTGAAAGGCAACTGGTTCGTGCTCGTCAACAGCTCCTGCTTGCGGGAAGAAAGGAAGGTGAATGAATGAAGTTGTCGAGTTCTTGTTGATATAAGGTGAATCCTAGGATCTTGCGATATGATTAAATCTTACTCAGCCATTTATTTACCCACGAGGGAATCACATTGCACATCACATTGCAAACTGTATGGATGTACGTATTGCAAGCTTTGTAGCTTTGTATCGTCGCATCAAACAGGACATGTCATTAGGTAGGACAAAGCTATACAAAATGAAGGAGTCTGTTGTGGGTGTTAAAGTCACTTATATTGAAGCAACTGAAATTAGTTGTCTTCTAATATTATGCCTTCGGAAATAATTAATATTTGCCGTGGATCGTGTGACGAAGAAAAAATACGATTATTATGAAAAATTGATGCCTCTTAACTCCCTGGATTTCATGTGATGGACAATATGACATATGGTCTTCAACAATCGATATAATAAACAACCATTGAAGAAAGCAAATATTACAAATACGAAATAAAACCTTAATTGTAAGGGGTTGAAGTTACGTATTTGGGGGGAAGTAATTAATGTCCTTTGTAGTTCAAAGGGATCACAAACGGGCCGGAAATCGACGTATCTGACGGTCTCGGCGAATTGACGATTGATGTGGTTGAAGAAAGGAATTAAGGAAATAGGGAATGAGCTCTTTACGTAAATGAAGATAAAACTCACGCTCCGGTTATTGAAGTGGTTTGGGCGGAGGTTGACACAGCTTCTGGCAACCGACCGAAACGATGAGTGGGTCGTTGATCATTGGGTTCAAGCGACGTCGTTGATGCTGGTATTTGCCAGTAATTGTGACTGAGCAAACGTCATAGCACTGAAGTGAATTTGATGGTAATTGTGACCAACAAATTTTGGGTGAATCACAGCTTTTGTAGCCAATAACCCGAGGTGCGCGACAGTTAAAGGCTGGCTGAAGACTGAAGTAGTGGGGGCTGATCAGTCGCCCCGCTAATGAAGGAAGGAAGGAAGGAAGGCGGGCGGGAAGGAAAGTGTCGACGTCTTGAAGTTCACATCGGCGATCTTAACATACTCCCCTTTGAAATTTGGGGAAAACACAAATTTTAAACAAGGTTAACTTAAATGAATAGCCAAGGAAATGATACAAGGCTATCGACATTAGTCAAATGACATCGAGTAATCTAGACAAGATTGACAAACAATAACGCCATAAAGTGGCAAGATTAAACATGAAGAGTACAATGTATAGTGAGATAAAAATAACAAGGCTTGACATGGGTCCCTTAGAGGGGAAGCTGTTCAGGAGGGGATGATTTCGCAATCATCTTCTGAATTTTGATTCAATGGGAGAAGGGGGGCCACTGTTGTGGCCGCTCTCTTAAAAATATCTCCGTTTGAGTTACGGAGAGTAAGTACCCTAACTATTCCGTCACTACCAGGATGGACCTGGTCGACTCGTGCAGTTTTCCAGGATAAAGGTGGGGCGTCCTTATCCCGAATCAGGACTAAATCATCTACCTTGAGACCGGGTGATTCAGTTGTCCACTTTACCCTCTTTTGTAAGGTGGATAGGTATTCCAGTGAGAAGCGCGTCCAGATTTCGTGGTACGCGCGTTTAAGAATTTGCCATCTTTTGAGATGGTTGATTCTTTGGTCAACTTCTGAGGGCTCGGGTAGGGCCAGTAATGGCTCCCCGACCAGAAAGTGCCCTGGAGAAAGATAATCCCAATCTTGAGGAGAATCAGAGAGAGGGCAAAGGGGGCGAGAATTCAAAATCGCCTCAACTTGTGCGAGCAAGGTTGAGAATTCCTCGTACGTTAAGGGTCTGTCACCAACGGACGACCGAATGAAATGTTTGGTGCCTTTAACAGCGCTCTCCCATAGCGCCCCAAAATGAGGACTATAGGGGGGATTGAAGTGCCACTGGATACCGTGGTCGGAACCAAAGGATTGGAGCTCCGACTGTGTTTGTTGGTGGGTAAACCAGCGGTAAATCTCTGCGATTTCCCGGCTGGCCCCCAGGAAGTTGCTTCCATTGTCGGAATAAACGTCAGTAGGGAGACCGCGTCGTGAGGTGAACCTGGCAAATGCTGCCAGGAAACTTTTGGTCGTGAGGTCCGTGACGGCCTCGAGATGCACAGCTTTGACGGCCATGCAGACAAATACACAAAAATACATTTTTGTGATAACCGGCTTCCTAAGAAGGCTGGTTTTATGTTGAAATGGACCGGCAAAGTCCACGCCAACACGCAAAAAGGCACGAGTAGCGGTGATTCGGGCGCTAGGTAAATTGCCCATGAGTGGGAAATAAGCCGAGGCCCGAGAGGAAAAGCAGGTGACGCATTTGCGAGTGACAGTCCGTATAATGCGTCTGGCATTAGGAATCCAAACGCGGCGTTGGAGTAACGCTTGGAGAAGTGAGGGGGAAGGATGGAGGTAAGCCTGATGATAGTGCTGTACCATTAATATAGACAGCTTGGCTCTCTGTGGGAGCAGCACTGGATGTTGATGTGAATAGTCTATAGGCGCATTGGACAGTCTCCCCCCCACACGAATTAATCCCTGGTCATCTATGAATGGAGCCAGAGATCGGAACTGCTCCTGTACCTTGGCGAAATTATTACTATTATCATGAAGAAAGTGATAGGTCTGCGTGACCTTTGCGCAATGATTAAACGCTTGAATAATTTCGACTAAGAGAAACTCCCTGTGACGCTTAGTCTCCGGGTGTCTTTTGTTGTGGATGAGTCGTAGTATGCGAGCCGTAACCCTCAATAGGGTTCGGTAGTTGGAGAATCGGTTCATCCAGGCAACTAGATCTGGACTACCGCTGGTAGTTAGAAGGCTAACCTGAGGTTTAGAACGAATTTCGGGAATTTCCCCCGGCTCCTCTATGTGGGAGGAAGGCCATTCGTTGTCTGGTCGAGACAGGAACTCGGGTCCTGTAAACCATAAATTGTTATCTACTAATTGATGAGGAAGTACTCCCCTACTTCCAATGTCGCTCGGGTTCAGATTACCCGATATATGGCGCCAACATTGAAGGGGGGTCAAATCACGGATGACACTAACTCGGTTGGCTACAAAGACCTTCAAGTGCGAGGCAGGAACCTTTAATATCCAACAAAGGGTGATCATCGAATCGGTAAAGAAAACAGGTTCGATTAAGGGAACGTTCAGCGTTTCCTTGAAGGGAATTAGAGAATCATACAATTTAGCAAGCAAAACTGCTGCTGTTAGTTCAAGTTTTGGAATAGTGAATGTGGACTTCACCGGAGCCACTTTGGTCTTGGAAGTCAGTAATTGGACGTCTATAATGCCGTCCCCGAAGGCTCTCAGGTAAATAGACGAACACATGGCTGCATTCGATGCGTCCGCGAAACCAATTATTTGGCAGTGAGTGACCTTGGGACGCACTACACATCGTGGAATTTTGATGTGAGAAAGAACTGGTAAGTTGTCGATGAGCTGACACCAAACCTTATGAATTTTGGGGGGCACTTGTTCGTCCCACCCTAAGTTCTCCATCCAGATCTGTTGGATAAGAATTTTAAACGAAATGGTGAGCGCCGAGATTAGTCCAATTGGATCAAAAATCCGGGCCACAGTGGATAATACAATGCGTTTTGTCGCGGTCTTGTCGATTGGTGGTCGAACCTCGAAGGATAAAACGTCCTCCGTGGGTTCCCACCGCATACCAAGAATTTTTAGAGAAATGTTTGTAGGGTCGGTCAAATCTACTGGACCTGGAGATGATGGAGAAGAGGTGGCTTCCAAGATTTGGGGTACATTCGACGCCCATTTCGCGAGCTGAAAGCCTCCCTTTTCCATGAGTTGGGTTAGCTGACGTTGGAGTTCCAGGGCGTCAGTTAAACAATTCGCACCTGTCACTATGTCATCGACATAAATATCCCGTGACAGGGCGGTTGCAGCGAGCGGAAACTCCTCGCGGTGTTCCTCGACTAGCTGCCTTATGCATCTAATTGCATGATATGGTGAGGGAGTTAAACCGTACGTTACCGTATTGAGCTCGTACGTAGTAATGGGTTTGGACGGGTCGTCCCGCCACAAGATGTGTTGATAGGTCCGGTCTGCCTCGTGAATTAATATTTGGCGGAACATCTTCACTGCGTCCGCCGAAAAAGCGACTTTGTGTATACGAAAGTTAACTAAGATGGACCTTAGATCATTTTGGAGAGCAGGACCGGGAAGGAGATATTGATTTATTGAACCACGGGAAGTTTTGGCAGATCCGTCAAACACTACTCGTAATTTCTGTGATTTATTTACAACCCCATGATGTGGTATTACGTAGCGCGAATCCCGTTGCGTTGGGGTCATGTGACCCAATGTTTCGTACTCCTCCATAAATTTGGTATAGGAGTCCTTCAGGGTAGGATTGCGTTGTAGTTTGGCTTCCAATTTTAGGAAACGGGTCTTTGCGATGAACGCTGACTCAGATAAATCCGGAACGTCATCGGCGACAAAAGGGAGACGGACCACGAATCGCCCATCAGGCGTTCGTTGCGATTCCTTTACAAAAATGTCCTCAGCGCGTTGCTCGTCTTCAGACAAAGTGTTAGTACGTTCTGGGATTCCCTCAATTTCCCAAAAACGCTGGAGATCGAAACATACATTATCGTCGGAGTGACTGGTAGAAAATAATGATGTTCCGTGGGCGAATTTGGAGGGTTCTTTATCATGTAATTCGCCCATGATAATATCTCCAAAGATGGTGGGCAGAATTTTCGGTAATCCTGCTCCAACGGAAACGAATTGACCACAGACAATCTGTGGGTACAGATCCGCTCCGATCAGTATGTCAACCGTGGAAGGTTTGTGCCAATTTGGATCGGCTAGCTCAAACATGGTGAACTTGTTGCAAATTCTTTGCGGGACTGGGAAGGTAGGTAGAGCATTGGTGATACACCTTACTACTACCATTTCAGCGTGAAGGTTGTCTGTTGATTTAGGGTTTATGATTGCACATGTTGCAATCCCCTGGGCATTGTCGAACAGAGCTCCACCTAGCGTGGAGATTTTTCGTGGCGTTTTGACCATTTTGAGGCCAAGTTTGTAGACAGCTCTTGACGTGACGTACGAGTACTGGGAACCCGAATCTAACACTGCTCGTAAACGAAGGGGTCTACCACGAACGTCTTTCACGTCCATCAGCAGCGTCGCCAGTATGACTTGCGACTCGAGTGCGGTGTCATCCTGACGGGATGACTTCAGGGTAGCCCCGAACAAATTCGCACCTGACTTGGAGGGAGAAGGTTCGAGTTTATGAATAGGATTATGTGGAGCCCCCTTGACACACGTCAAGGAGTTGTGGCTACCATTACATAATCGGCAAAGCAGTTTCGATTTGCATTCGCGAGTAGAGTGTGTTGCTGACAGACATCCCCTACAGCCGTTAAATGACTTCAGAGCTTCGAATCGTTCTGGGGGAGTCATAAAGTGAAATTTTGGGCAGCTTAACAGCCCATGCGAATCGGAACAGATGAAGCACCGTGGAGCCGGTTTCTTAGGCTTCGAACTGTGGTCCCTTCCACCCGAGGGTTTAGAGGGCTCTGGAAAAGTTGTCATGAGGGAAGTCTTAGACTTGTGACCCGCTTTGGGAGCACCTTGGCCCTTCGTCTGGGGCACAGAAGAGGGCTCCCCTTTCGATCCAAAATTTGCTGCTGGATCGGCGAGCTGAACGCTAATCTGCCTCTCACGTACAAACGTGGTAAGCTTAGCCATGGACGGGAATTCGTCCACCTTAAGGCGGAATTCGAAATCCTCACGTAACTGAGAAGGAAGATTCCGAACCGCAAGAGTAAATAAAATGAAGTCGCTCTCCCCAGAAATTTTCAAATTCTTAAATGCGGAAACTGTGTCCGAAATTTGGGAGAGGAACGATTGTAGATTATCGGGGTTTATTTTCCCGACGATTGGTTTAAATGACAGCAGCTTATTCAAATAAACTGCAGCAAGAACGCGTTTGTTTTCGTACGCGTCTGTCAGAGATTTCCAAGCCGTTGGGTATGTAGCATCACTGATTGGGAGTGTGCTGACCAATGACCTGGCTGGACCCTGAATCGCGGACAAAAGCTGATGAAACTTTTGTGTGTTTGAAAGCGAGGGATTTTCATGGACGAGTGAAAGAAAAACATCTCGGAATGAAACCCATTCCTCGAACCGGCCCGAAAACTTGGGAACCGGCGTTTTGGGAAGAAAAGACGATGGGTTTGAGTTACCCACGGTTGAGGCATTCATAGAAACATTTTGCTGTTGCGCAGGTTCTTTACTACAAAATTTTGTATAAAGTACGTGTGCCTGCATAAAAGCAGACCTAACTTTCTGGGACTGAGTCTTATGCGGCTCTCCGGGAAAAATGGAGATGACTTGTCTCGGTCCTAGCGTTGCAGGATCTAAGTCCTGAAAATCCGCATTCAAGTCAATTAGTGCTTCGGAGGCATCCTCAAATTGTGAGTAGTAACGGGCGAGTAGGGGAAACCTACCCTTAAAATTGTCTAGAGCAGTCGAATCGTCTTTGGACGTGACTGCAAGGTCGTAAATCGCCAGGATCTCCCTACTAGATTGGGACCACTTTCTGAGAAATGCGTCCTGTTTTCTTTGAAGGGCTTTAAATTCAGCACTATCCCCATGTGCGGGGTCTTCTTTGGGAGCCATGTCTTTAGTGAAGCTACGTTCTACTAATTAATCCCTAACAGGAGGTTTGGTCAGAACAACGCTGAACCAATGAATTAGACGCGAAAATCGCTACCCCGTAAAAGGGTGAACAAGAGTTAGTCAGCGGGCCCGAATCTGGGTACCTATCAGCTGACGGAAGGGAGGTCAAGGTAGGGAGGCCTTGATTCTACCGCGAAGTTGAACTAAACGTTCGTGACGTCACTGGGAACGCGCAGACGGCACTGACCGAACGTGACGTCAGTCAGGACGAGGGTTCTCGAGAAGAAGGAGGGAAGCGGGGATCTAATGAGGAGCTAATTGAGACCTTGAGATCCAAGAGTGTTCCAGGGGGTGCTTATCGCCTAAGACAGGATGCAAGTTACCCCCTCCAGCGGTACCAAATGGGTTTCACACTGGACTCGACTGTCCCCCGAAGGAACCCACGTACAGAGCAATAATTAAATACAATAAAATTGCTTGAAATCGCGCGGAGCAAGAGGCATAAACCAGACGCTCTGCTACCAATGTTAAAGTCACTTATATTGAAGCAACTGAAATTAGTTGTCTTCTAATATTATGCCTTCGGAAATAATTAATATTTGCCGTGGATCGTGTGACGAAGAAAAAATACGATTATTATGAAAAATTGATGCCTCTTAACTCCCTGGATTTCATGTGATGGACAATATGACATATGGTCTTCAACAATCGATATAATAAACAACCATTGAAGAAAGCAAATATTACAAATACGAAATAAAACCTTAATTGTAAGGGGTTGAAGTTACGTATTTGGGGGGAAGTAATTAATGTCCTTTGTAGTTCAAAGGGATCACAAACGGGCCGGAAATCGACGTATCTGACGGTCTCGGCGAATTGACGATTGATGTGGTTGAAGAAAGGAATTAAGGAAATAGGGAATGAGCTCTTTACGTAAATGAAGATAAAACTCACGCTCCGGTTATTGAAGTGGTTTGGGCGGAGGTTGACACAGCTTCTGGCAACCGACCGAAACGATGAGTGGGTCGTTGATCATTGGGTTCAAGCGACGTCGTTGATGCTGGTATTTGCCAGTAATTGTGACTGAGCAAACGTCATAGCACTGAAGTGAATTTGATGGTAATTGTGACCAACAAATTTTGGGTGAATCACAGCTTTTGTAGCCAATAACCCGAGGTGCGCGACAGTTAAAGGCTGGCTGAAGACTGAAGTAGTGGGGGCTGATCAGTCGCCCCGCTAATGAAGGAAGGAAGGAAGGAAGGCGGGCGGGAAGGAAAGTGTCGACGTCTTGAAGTTCACATCGGCGATCTTAACAGTGGGTCTATGTCTTCTTCCCAAAAAGACAAGAGAAATGTTAGAACATTTGGAGCAGCCATGTAAAACATGATATGTTGAAGACCAAGACACCATGGCTTATCTCACAAGAGCAACAGATATGGAGAAGAAGAAAAATGATTTTTTAACGAAAACTAACTAAAGAAAACTTTATTGATTTATCTGACAACTTTTTAAAACTAACTACATTAACGAATTACCATAATTTAACGTATTGACTTATCCCTGTACACAGGAATTCTGTTTCGAGCGAGCCCAAACCTGTCACTTTCCCCAGCGAGCCCAAACCCAGACCTCCCCAAAAAACATTTTGCAACATATTTTTGAGAGAAATATCAATGAAAAAAAAAAAAAACCTATCGATTGCTCTGAGAAATTGTTTTTGAGACATCGAAGTTTGGTTGTGAATGTCTAAAAACAGGACTTGCTGCATTCATCATCTATTTGTGGAGATTCGTGTAATACCAGGTATCCTGTATTACCTGAGGTAGGAATCGCACATTGAGGGATTTTGGAGTTGTAGAGTCTCTGGGTAGGTATTTTTATTTTTATGATATATCCAATTTAAACTACAGGAAAAATCGATAAAACTGTGCCCCACAGTTTCCTCAACTCTCTGTCTAATCAACTGCCGTTTTTGATGCTTTTGATCCGCCCACATGATACGATTACCGACCTAATTATTTCCAACTCATTCAGAAGCACGAATTTGCACAAATTGAAGGGTACGAGGGCTTGTAAATTATTAATGCAAGTTGTCTTGTAGGTTCCCCTACTTCACAGTGAGACTCACCTCCAACACCATTTTGCAACATCGCAAAGCTAAACCGCGCAATAGTGAAGTGTATTATTATGTTCGTCTCCATCCTTAGTGAATACCGTCTGAGCGAATACACAGTTGATAACAATAGTCATACAACAGAACTCTCTCGCGGAGTTTCAATTAAATCCGGAAACCGCCAAATTATTTAGATCTGACACAAGCGTGTTAACGGTTTAGAAGGTCCTCGTACATACCGCGTTATATATAACTGGTGCTTATGGAATTTCATGAACATGCATGAGTTCTGCCTCTTTAGATTTGATTTCGAATACAGTGCACGGAGTGTATTAATACATATTTGAATGCACAATTAGTTCAGAGTTTAGATACACCCGGCCTAGCACTTGTGCCCTCCATTTTCCGGGAATTATTAAATAAGGGTTAAATGTAAAAGCAAACACATCGCTACCTGGATGTTACTAATTCAACGTTCATTATTTAATGTAAAGTACCTACAGACGTCGTGATAAAGCTCCTCTAAGATATTGAATATTCATTTCGAAGTTTATAAGCAAACTGATTAGTCCATCAATCATTATTATTACCTACGTAGGTGCTTTCCCTATGGGTGAAATGATGACGCAATAGTAGTTTTGAAATAAATGGGTGGTCAGGGAGAACAATCAATCTTCGTTCATACTTCCAATAATATTGGAGCATATTATGCTGAGTTAATCAGTTACTGTATGGTGAGTTTCGTACCGGTTTCCACAATTCTGTCAACCTGTTATATTTTCTGTAGCGAAAGCGTTCTTTTGGTTGCTTACTGTTATAACGAGATTTGTAAATGCACATGAAATGAAAGTTTTGTGTTGTAATGTGCAAAGAGTATCTGGTAGTTTTTAGATTATTATTTGGGTACCTACAATAGTTTTTCCAAATTTCATTGGCACAATTTTTGGCCAAGATAATATTATTCTCTGAGATTATTTGTAGCAGGTGCCCATAATTTGACGTTTTAATTCCATTCTTTACATTATTTTTAGAAACAAGGTTTATCGCCCTCAACCTGTTTAAATTTTAGAGCAGTTTTGCTATTGGTTTCTCAATATTTAAAAATTCATCCTTTGTCGACAATTTTCATCGGCCTCAAAATTTGGGGCTCCCTCTGAGGCTAAAAATGGGCTAGGGGAGGGAATCGAAGTATGGACGTAGAATCCATTTTTGGGGGTCTCCTATCTGTGTACTGGTATAGAGTTTTTTAAATTTCTATTTAGTTTAAAGACATTCTATTATCTGGATATCATAATTAACATTATATTTTTAAAATTATATTATTACGAAATTATTTATTACTCGTATTTTTTATTTTTTTAAATAATTTCTTCGTTGACATTGAATTAATTTTTACCCAATTTACAAAAATAATTTAAAAAAAAAAACAATAAATAAGTATACAAATGATAAAGTTTTCTAGTTTTATTTAACTTTATGTCGACGTTTGTGTACCGCACAAAGACCGTTCTTCCGGAGAGTACCAACCCAATAATCGAATAAAACTGGTTGTGGGTTATTGTTCTCAGACTCTCATGAAGGAATGATTATGAACCCCGAAAGCTCGGTTTAGAGGACGAACTTCTGTGACAACCTCACTCCCAATGTTTTACGAGTTTGAAAAAAAAAAAAAAAAAATCGTCGATTGACAAAAAATGAACCAAAGCAGCGATGTAACCAGATGACATTTTTCTTTTTTATAGTGGCAACAATAAAGAATTTGAAACAATTATTTTTAATGTTTTCTTATTTTTTCTTACTGAGTTGAACCTTAATTTCTTGATATGCAGCTTAAGATAGCAAAGAGCTCTTCATTTTGAGAAAAAAAAAAAAAATGTTCGAGACCTCGGGTTTGGATTTTTGCAGGTAGCAATGGAAACTACATGGAACTCGCAAATATTGCCACGTATATTCCTGAGAGTATTCGTACTACTATTAATAGCCACAACAGCATCAGAGATCTGCACTAGCGAGAGAAAGGAAATAGGAAAATTGTCGGGTCAAAGTGGCGGCTGCCACCCAAATCGGGAGTTTGAAATTAGAGAGTCAGACCCGATTGACAGGACCATCCCCGAAGCTGTAGGTATCTATTCATCTTCCAATTAGCCTCTTTCAAAACGGCCCTAATGTTCGCCTCACATAATCAGTCACATTATCGCGGGCAAAAGGGTCCCCGAGGGGGGGAGGAAGGTCTCCCTCTAGGGAAAAATCAATAATAGTCGCAGGTATATCGCGTTATTTGTCACGTTCAGTCATATATTCCTCTTCCGCCCGGTTCCTATCTCCCTTCCTAACCATCCCTTTGACAGTCACATCTTCGTTTGTTCCAAATCAACCGGATTTCCACTTATAAGCCGATCAGAGGGAATGCCCGGATGAGGGGAAATCCTTAATGACGTCCTCGTTCGGCAGTTTGATCTTTGGAAATTTATCATTCTGGGGGACAAGGATAAAAATTCACTCGGTTGAAACTCGTTGTTTTCATCAATAAAAGGAAAATTCTCAATCAACTGTTTACTGTAAAGTCACACTATGAAATGTAAGGGAATAATTTTGAAGGCACCTTTGGACTTCACCTTCTTCGTGTATTTATTTATTTATTCATAGCAGCTATTATTATTCATAGTTAACAGTTAACAGTTACTGTTATTATTCGTTGTTTTACTCCATGTCATTTATTTTTGTCGGCCCTAAAATGTGTTATTTTACTATTCACCATGTGTAGATTCCAAAAATGTCCGTACGCCGTCCACACGTTTAGGCAGTACCTAGGCATTTATTATAAATGTGCGTGGAAAGTTGGTGGGTGGAGAGTTGACCGCACCTCAACAACTGTCCATTCCATTCATTCAAACGGTCAGTCATCATCAAATTATAGATAACGTTGTCTGATTTAAGATTTAAAAAATAAATTTCATTTTTAAAATCTTAAATCCGACAATAATCACAGTTCTTCTTCTTGTTGTGTCCTCTTGGTTTTCAGTCCGATCGCCTTAACCCGCCGGGGCTCTGTGGGGTTATAAAAGGGCTAGAGGAATGTTTTTTTAAAGGATTTAGTGTAAGGGTCGTGTGGCGTATCGTTTTAGAAAATTATTCGAAATCAGAAGAGGGACGTTATTGGAAAATTGTTGGGTTGAAAGTGCAAAAGCTATGTAGGTAGTTGGGAAAATGATTATCTCTCATCACTACCTACACTCATCGCTGATGGGTAATAATGAATTTCTTACGTTATTATCTGGATTCCCGGACAGTTGGTACTGTTTTCTAATCTGTCTATTGTTGTATGGTCGACCCCGGACGATTGGTACGGTGTTTTCTTCGAAGGCCGGGCAGTTGGTACGATCACAATGATTCGATTATTTTACCCCTGAAGTCTTTGAAGTCCATAAAGATCCGGTTGATCCGGTAGCTATTCAATTTCCCTCGAAGTGCCTCAGTTTGAGTGATAGGATTCTCACCTTTGTGGGTTTTCTTGTAGGTATTAAATTTTGTTTTGCTAATTAATTTTCAAAACAGTACAACTTTTACGCGTCGGGGTCAACAATTTTATCAGCCTTAAAATTAGTCCTTAAAAAAACTTGGTTTGTATATTCCAAAAACGCTGATATTTTTATGCAAAGATTTTTTTTTTAAATTTTTTATTTTATTTGAATAATTTTGCAAATTGCAAACTGCACATGTGCGTTATATGTATAACACATGAGTTTAAAAAATTCAATATAAAAAGAATGAGGATTTTTTGTTTTCGTTTTTTGTTTGTTTGTTCAGACAGAAAAGGAGAACCCGAAAAACGGATTCTGCGTCCGAAATTCCATACATAGTGTATATATATATACACTATGGTGAATATCAATCATCATAGATTATAAATCAATGTGTGACATCGTATAGGCTGCCTTATGATAAAAGACTGATTCAAAAGTATGTCTCCCCGTCTTCCTCCTCGGGTTTCTCAACGGGATCTTGAAGGAAATTTGATGTAGGTAGTTTTTGAATACCTCTGCGTTTTTATTTTCATTTTGCTTTTTTCAGTTTCGACGATAAAAATTGCGAGAACAACATTTTTCGCGTAAAGGAGGCTCTCCCAAACAAACGAAAAACTGACGTGAACCCCACAAAAATGCCCAAAAACTAAGTTGTATGTCTTAAAAAAGAAAAACTATATGAAAAAAGAAAAGTTATATGACAAAAAAAGAAAGAATGAAACCTATGAAAAAAAAGAACAACAAAATTTTTTATTTAATAAAAAACGCTGCAAATTTTACACACTTTATTATTCTTTGATATAGGTTACTTGTACAGAAATTTAATTCTGTCAATAAAAAAATTATTTTATTTTTATTTTTATATTTTAAAAAAAAATTTTTTTGGGGGGATTTTTATTCAAAAATGTTTTGTTTTTTTCAAAAATTCTTTATTTTTCACTCGAAAAATATTCAACCTCCTGGGATCCTTCAAAAATCCCATTTTTAGCCCCATGAATGCCCTATAGATCGCCACAGTGAAATCGGATCCTACCGGGACCCCCAAAAATGGATTCTACGTCCAAAAATACTTCGAAAACGACACCTAACTCGATCCCATAGCTAAAAGTCTTCAAAAAAACCCTCCCGTAGGCCCATTTTAGCTCCATAGCGCCCCACGGGTTTGGGCGATCGGGCTGAAAACCTTGCGGGCACAACTAGATGGTAATATAGTATATTTCCAAAACGGATCTAGGCAAGTATTTTAGAGGATAAATTTAACTAAATGTTGGATATAGTAGGTTTTGGCGCTAAACATTGATTAATTGATTAATACATAATTATGTAAAATAAAAAATAAAAATGATTATTAAATGTACAATAAAGAAGTTTTAAATAATAATCTCTTTCATAACTAATAAGCAAATTAAAAAAAGGAGAATACCAAGCGCTAAGTGCTCGTGCTACTTTCCAAATGCAAAGTGAAAATAAAGATAGAATAATTTTTATTGTTCTTTATTGCAGTGTGTTTTATTTCCACTACCACTACCTATCTTTCTTTTTACTTCGCCTTTGGTAAGTAGCCAAGGCACTTAGTGCTTGGTATAGGCCTTTTTTTGGTTAATTATTTTTGGAATATGATCGAATATTCTGATCACCCTCAAAATTTGACGTTATACGTTTCAAGATGTCTAGATTCCAAAAACGTAATGTCCGTCCGCTGTCCAGGCCGATTTGAGCAGTAGGCTTTTTTTTTTTTAATCTGTAATTTGGACAAAATACTCGTTTGACCATCAAGTTGTGCCCGATCGCCCAAACCCATGCGGCTAAAACGGGGCTACGGGAGGGGTTTTGAACGTTTTCCGCAATGAGGTCGAGTTAGGTGTCGTTTTCGAAGTATTTTGGGACGTAGAATATATTTTTGGGGGTCGTTTGTTTTTTAAGAGGGATGAACGACTCTCAATAGTATCCATCTAATTCAAGGTTAGGTAGGTACGTGAGTTTATATTCTGGGACCATTATTATTTGATGCTGAGTTATATTTTCATAGATTGTAGGGTATGGCTTATCTTGATTCAGAAAATAGAATTGGAGTATATAAAAGTGAATTCGTGCGTCCCAATTTTAGTCACAATTTTTATTAGATGCATCCCGATTTTCCTTTGACAGGGAAGGCAGTAATATCCGTATAATACTATATTCGTAAATATAGGATGGAAATTCGACTATTCAAAAAACTCCTATAAAACCACTTTTTTCTCTCCCTCCAGAAAAATAAAATTCCAAAAATAAAGCGAAACAAATCAATAGTTGGTATTCGGTAAGGATGGGGTGCCTCGAAAGGGGTGCAAGCGTGTAGGTTTTTGTTCTGTCCCTGAAAACCGGGGGTTGGCAACAGAGTTGAATCGGGGCGAACGCGAGTTCGGGGGCTGAATTTTTACTGCAACTCTTGGTGGCATCCAGTTTTTCAGAGGGGCGGAGAAGATTCTTAATCAATATGGAGGCAACCCCCTCACCCCTCGCTGCGACCCTCTCCTGCCGTTCGGTACAATCCGACGAACTGCACCGTTGCGTTTGGGCTTGTTAATAAAATATACCCCGGTGTAGAATGAGCTTTTCAAAATCGTCTGACAGGCCCCCGGTGAAGAATTTCCCTTTTTTCAAAGCCGCCCCGCGAGCCTGAAATTGGCTCTTCTCGTCCTACACAGTATTTTGATGGGTGCGAATGCATCGGGCGAGTGAAATCCGGAGGCTCATCCTCTCGTTAGGCGCCTTTCTATGGATGTAGAGAACGAATGTAGATGCAATCGGAGTTCAAAAAGATTCGACGACTGATAGGGCGTATTCTTCACTGATTACCTCAAACGTGATGTACAGGTTTTCGACTGAGAAAGAAGGGTACGAATTTTAACTTTTTAGTGGGAGCGGGGGCGTATAATTTCATGCTTGAAATATTGAAAAAAAAAGTATGGGTTTGACTCGATTTTTTGCAATTACGCTCGCATTGCGATCTGTTCAAAATCGTAACTATTTAAAGTTTAAGCAAATTTCAGGAAAGCACCTTTAGGATTTAATGAATGCATTTTTAGCTGAAATGTTGACGAACCACGCTAGGTATATTGTTTTCTGTAAGAATCTAGGTGGGGTTTAATTAACTTTGTTTACTTTATAATTTACAATAAACTAGTAATAAATTGTTACAATAAACTACTAATAAGTTAATCAATACCTAACTTGCCAAAAGATATACCTATAAGATTTTTACCCATTGGATAAAGTATTGTACATAATTGTAAATTTTATAGAAAATGCCCAAACCAAGATCGCTGAAATTATTAGTAAAATTACCGTATTATTGAACCTCGTCAATAGTCTTCAACGACTACATTAAAGAACGCTGCAAATTCAACACAGGGGTTTATTGTTCTTTTGTACAAATTGTGCAAAAATTATTTCTATGTAATTAAAAGTTATTTTATGAGCTGTATTCAAACATTGAAACAAAAACCTGTATTTCCGAACAGTGTTTGGACAGATAAGGGATCCCCCTCAAACGCTGCAAATTTTACGCAAGGGTTTATTATTCATTGATACAGGTAACTTGTGCAAAAATTTAATTCTGTCAATGAAAAATTTTGGAAATTTTTTTTTTTTTTGATATTATTTTTTTTCGTCAAAAATTCTTCATTTTTTATTCGAAAAAAATTTAACCTCCTGGGATCCATCAAAAAACCAATTTTTAACCCCCAGGAAAGCCTTATAGATCGCCACAGTGAAATCGGATCGTACCGGAACCCCCAAAAATGGATTCTACGTCCAAAAATTCTTCGAAAACGACACCTAACTTGATCCCATAGCTAAAAGCCTTCAAAAAAAAAAAAAAAAAAAACCCTCCCATAGCCCCATTTTAGCCCCATAGCGCCCCACGGAATTAGGCGATCGGACTGAAAACCTTGCGGGCACAACTAGAGGTAAACCAAGTATTTTGACAAAATACTAGGTTTGCCATCTAGTTGTGCCTGCGTACGGCGTACTGCGGACGGACATTTCGGATTTAGAATGTAAACCGCTTGAAACGGATAATGTCAAATTTTGAGGCCGATCCGAGTTGTCGACCTCCGTCGCGATCACATAGGTGTATTATTCCAAGAATAATAAACCAAAATGGATTCTACGTTTAAATTAGTCGGAAAACGACAGCTTTTTCGACCTCCTGGAATCAGACAAAAGCCCCACTTGTAGCCACATGAAAGCCTCATAGATCCTCACGGTAAAATTAGATGGTTCTGGGACCCCCGAAAAAATGGATCTTACGTGTAAAAATACCTCGAAAACGACACCTAACTTGACCCCATTGCCGAAAACCTTCATAAACGCTTCCCGTAGCCCCTATATAGCCCCTCAGAGCCCAAGGGTTTGAGCTGAAACGCGTGCGATCACAACTATGTGCACATGGAAAACGGAGTGTTTTGTTAAAATGACAGTAAAAACTTTAATAAACAAAAATAATCTTATTGCCCAATAACAAATTTTGAGGCAGATTAAAATTTGCCATCCCCGTCTTGAATACAGAGGTAGGTGTATTGTTCCAAAAATAAAAAATAAAAAAAAATAAAAAAATAAAATTTAAAAAAAACCTGCTCAGTGGATCCGGATGAGGGTTGAAATTGTAAAAAAAAGGACCACGAAATTTGTAGTGCTTTTTTTTAATGCAGAAACCCGATGACCACGGCACGTAACCCCTTAGCACCCAAGGTACGTTAAAAAATTCCACTCACCCTGCATACCGCAATCTTAGCAAGAAGATACTACTTTAATCATAGTTTGTGAGCGTTGATAGTTAAGTCAAGCCATAAAAGTACGGAACTATAGAGATTCGCATTCAATTAAACGAAAAGAGCTGAAAATCGAGAGCCCAAAAATTCACATTCGCGCCCGCGTGACCGTTATTGTTAGTGTCAAACACCTAAAGAATCTCCGTATTAAATACAGTGTAGGTTGCCCAAAATACAGTGAACAGGGTAGGTTGCCTTCTATTCCTCAACCGAAGACCTTTCCGCAATCCTGTTTTTCCAATTCGGGTTTTAATTGGGGAATCATTCGATTTTTTTTTTTAACTTGTATAATTAGCGTGTTCTGAATTTCTTCCGGCTGGCAATGAATTATCGAAAAATCCATCTAACAAAGATTTCGACGAATGAATAAAATTACCCTCATTAATAACGTAAGCTGTGATGCATTTTTAAGATGTTGAAATAATGTTTCTGACGTTGCGTTTGAAGAGTCTCCCTCGCGTTATTATAATTTTTCTCCCTCTTTTAATCTCTCTCTGCTCGAAACATTTATGATAGGACCGTCCCTCTCATTAAGTCTAATTGTTTAAATATGCCATGATTTATGAAAAGCTTCGTCTTATGGGGGGAAATGGTCTTTCCTGGTGGTACCACCATCCTCATACATCTACTCAGGGGAGGAACGGAATGAGGGTGAAAGAGAGAGGGAGGGTTTGTGGCTTTGGAAAAAAGAGGAAAACGAGAGAGAGAGATATAAAGAAAAAAGAGAGAAATATTGAGTAAAAAGGGGGAAGAGAAGGGTGAAAAAAAGAGAGAGTTAAAGCTAGATTATTTTTAACCCCCTCTCACTCATCCACCCCTCCCAACCACCCAAACACCTAATACTGCATCGTGGGGCTCCCTTTTTCGTGGGGTTGTGATAGTAGAGGGGACAGTAACAGAGTGGCCGTGAAGGAGGGGGTCTGGTAAGGGAAGGTGGGAGGGTGTGTGTTGGATTGAGTGGTGTGGGGTGATGGATGGGGGGGGGGGGGGGGGCTTTGCGCAGTCGCCGCTTTCCCTCTGCAAACTTTTCTTCTGGTGCATTAAAAATGGCGGCTAATTGGGCTCGGATACAGAGGTTTCTTTATCGAGCGGCCTCTCCACCCCTCCCCATCGCCATCATGCACCCCTTTCAAAACCCAACCCTTTTTCGCTAACATTTCCACAATATTTGCTTATAATTTAAATATCCCATACTAAAGAGATTCCCCCCCTTTTTTCCTGAGGCCCTCCATAGAGAGAAATGCTCTCTCTTAGATTTTGTTTAATTACAACGAAGGGCCTACCGTATGCTTTTTAATTACTACTCCTACCCCATCACCGACTCCACGTCTGCCAGGTTCGCCTTTTGCTAAAAAAAAAATAATAATAATAATAAGAGAGCAAAGGTGGTTGGGGATTCTAAAAAAAAAAAACTCGAAAAACAAGCAGAACACTCCTTTTGAAATGTTAACCACGTTGCTCGCTACAAAGGTCTAGGCATTTTGAAAGAACCCTCAGATGAGAGATTCTTACTTTGCCTTTAGCAGCAAAGCACCGAGTTCGAGCGCTTTTGTTGCGAATAACCTGTAAAAAAAAAAAAAAAGCACGGGTGGGGTCTGAGGTGGCGGGAATTTTCATGTTGATGAGAAAACGCCATTTAATTGGAACTCGGGCTTTCAAAAATGCGGAATATCGATCAAAGTAAGGCTCTTAGGCACTTCGATCAGAACCCCATGTCCGTCCGAACATTGTTAATTAGAAAATATCAAAAGTGTTACTGATAAAACTTCACCTTTTAGTATGGTAATATTTTACGTGAGATCCCAAACGTCAGATAAGGTAAAAAAAAAAAAAAACTACGTCGTACAACTTTCGAGGTGGTGGATCAGACACTCCGTCTGATTCCGTCAATGCTTTTGCTCTCAATTCTAAAGAAACTCTGACCCTCGAATTGGGCCAAAGGTACCCATCAGTTCCTTACTAGCCTGCGTCCCTGGGACGCAGGCTAGTGAAGGAACTAGGCTAGTCACTATTTCACAAAGCATATTATGTATTATGGTTCTCATGGTTCATTTTACGCTTTACGTATAGAGTTGACTAGGAAATATTGTAAGTTGACAGAGTAATTTGTAAAAAAATCTCCCTCGAAGTTCGAAACTTTTCTATAAAATCGAATTTTGTAGTAGTTCAGTTTTACAAACTTTTTGCCAATTCAGTTTTGCTCTGGATTAATGCAGCATACCCCGAGTATCCGTCTCTGGCTTTAAACATCTTCCGGCAATAAACGCGTGACCTAAGAATCTTATGACCTTGGCCTACTATTAGTAGTTACTAACATGGAGACTCGGCCCGAAAACATTCTTGTCATCGAGTCAGAGTATTGGAGGATCTATTAAATTTTAACATTGCCAAGGAAATACGAGAGATCCCTATCAAGTCTTTCGCTAGAATTCAAGAATTTAATTTAATTAGGGCTGTAATCTGATTGGCTAGGTTGTGGGTGAGGTGTAGGGTGTGTCGCCTCGTATTTGGCCTTTGAGGACTCCTTTCATGGTAATATATGAAATAGAATTACAGGAAATTACAACATTGTTCAACTATGTAATGCATAGAACTTTTGACAAATTGAATTTTCGTTGTAATGGCTGTATTTTCCGGAGTACCTAATGCATTTTTTTGCGTGGCAATCTGACAGCACGTAATCTCCGACGTGCGTAATGCCTTCTGTCATCTCCAAAGATTAAATTCTTGAGCTTTTGTGAATCAGTAACCAGAAAACTGATTGCACACAATATAATGTAATATATGTATTAGGTATAGTGAATATATTCAGCGTAATAGTACATGGGGATGAATCAATGATTTTTAGCAACTCTGCATTCTTTGGGAATAAAAAATCATTAAAAAAAAAAATTGAAAACCCGAATGACTAACTCGTGGAAAAACATCGAATCATGGATTTTATCATGGTTTTCGGGTAGTGAATGTGCTTGAGCCAATGAATATGGATCGTACTGGTGCCGCATTCAGTTTTTGCTTAGTGAAAATAGAGTTTTGGGCCTCGATCGCCTCGAGTGCCACGTGTTCCAAAAATTTCAGTTGCCATTAAACCGTCCAACAGGTTCTCTGCCTTCTCTGTTGAAAATAAGTGTCGTCTATTTATTTGTCCTCACTTCTTAGGGTGTATGAAACCATTTGATCCGATAAATGTTCGGATAACGTTGTGGTAGTGTTTAGGTATTGTAAATGTGTACCTCCTGGTATTTTAAAATGTTCGAATTGGTTGCATGACTCAACTACAGCAAGGGATTTAATTGAAAAAAACCTCACTCCCTAGGAGTTATGGAAGTTTTTATTCACCTAGGGAGTGATTTGAATAATGAAAAATATTATTTATTGCTATAATAATAACAATAATTGAAGCCTTTTTGGAACAAACGTTTGTTAACTAATTTGAATAAGTTAACAATTAACAACAAATATTGTTGTGAACTATAGGCCGAAGCGCATTGTTGCCGTTGCACATCAGTAAAAAGAAGTTGAAAAATAATGAGAATGCGCACACTTGCGCTCGATCTGTCTTTGGGGTAGAAAATAACTCCGCGTGAATACCGTGACTTTTTTCGATTTTCTGATTTTTTCAGCTTTTTTGATCCGTAAAATCGATGATACGTCTTCGGATACGTAGCCTGAATACAACTCAATCGTGATTTAAGGCATACTTGATATGTGGGGCTCACCACGGCGAAAAAAATGTACTGGCGACCCCCCCCCCCCCCCCCCCCCCCCCAACAGACAGCTCGAAATGACAAAACCAGTATTGCTCGGTGTTCATAATTACATATATATACTATGTATATTAGGTAAAGAATCAACATTAAACCAATCGCTTTTTAGCGTCATCGGCCCCATTGTGCGGCGTACGGCGGACGGACGTAGCATTTTTGGAATCAACACACCATGAAACATTTAAGGTCCAATTGTGAGGGCAATAAATAACACGTTTTGACCCCCGTTGCTGGAAACTGGAACATACACAACTGCTCTCATAAAATCACATTTCGTTAATTTTGTTTGTCTGCTTGGGAGAGAGGGTCTCGGTATGAGTATGTCTGTCACTTAATTGGAAAGGAGCCCTTTTTTGGTTTGAAGTGGTTGTGTTGATTATAATGAACGTCTTCAAATGTTATTATTAGCTGCCGTATGACACTTTTCTTTTCATAGTGACTGGTATGAAAAGGTCACCATTGTTGTGGGTAGTTTGGCAAAGTTATTTTAATTCTATCTCCTCCAATTAGTTGGAGGTAGCGAAAGAGGCGATGAACTACCTATAATCACGTTAACTGATATGACCCTCCATGTCGGTCACCTGCGGGAACTGGAGGTTATTTACGAAATGTACACTTATTTTTTAACAGTGATTGCCATCAAATGCCAAGACAGCCAATTACTAGTTCAATCATCTAGGCTTACCCGAAATTCACTGCCATTCACCTCAGTTCTCTATACAGGTATGAACATCTATGGTTTTCATCCACAGGCATTTTAATACATTAGGAGCGGCTTGGGATAGAAGGTCTTCTAGGGGAATGTGAGAGGTGAGGAGGGGACGAAAAGCTAATATGGAAAAGTGACGGATGAGCGGGCGAGGGGCGGAGAGGGGTGACGGTGGCTCTCTGTATTGGCCAGAAGAAAAGTTATTGATCTTCAAGGGAGAACCTACCTCCGGCATGTGGAGGGAGAGAATTAATGTCCTTTCCCGACCTAACCCCCTCCACCCACCCTGGTATCTTTGTGAGCTACCCCCCTCCCACCCAAAGGTTTCCCCAACTTCATAGACCGTAAAAGATGGACAAATAAAAGGTGTGAAGAGTTGGCTCGTAGGTCGTGTGGAGGGAGAGTTCCCACAAGGTGCACGACTCAAAATTTAATTCAAATAACGTAAAAAAACTTACGCTACGACGTGTAGTTATTTATTATTCCCCAAGGCAACACAATGAAAAATACATTTATGATACAATGAGCAAAAAACTCGCATTTGGGACAAGTTTATATTTAATATTATATATTAAATGTATGTATTATTACACGTATTATGATCTAACTGTATTATTACATTTAATGTATAACATTCTATACTTGTATGACATAACATAATATGACATATGACATATAATATATGTATATGTATATAGTACTATTATACTATATTATAATATATTATTATATTATATGTTTGTACCAACAAGCACCTGCATGCAGGTTGATATGCATATCAACTCGGGTAAATAGAAAACGCAGCGAATTCGATTACTCATGGTTGTATGGTTGTAAGCAGGTCATGGATTCATGTTGAATACTATATAGATGTAAACTATAATAGATGTAGGTAAATAAAAAAGTAAAAAACTGCAAATATAACGGGCACTGGCGAACTCCCGCTACTAACAGTTAGTTAAAGCGTTGCTTCTGTTGAGCGTGTTGACCATGGCAATAACTGCAGTTATTACAGAAGTAATAGGGAACCACTGTTTAACTCCGGCTCCGAACAGCAAATGTGAGAGGCTTTCCTGGGCAAGATTTCCTTCCGAGAGGTGATTATCAGTATAAGGAAGATGTTTAGCGGCTGCTGGGATCGAACCAGCAACCTTTGACTCAGCAGTGCAACGCTCAAACCCCTGAGCCACTGATAACCACAAAAACAAATAGTCAACATTAAATAATATTTAATAATATTATTATTATATTATGCTATCAAATTTTTTTCCTACTATATTTTTCTTTCAAATACTGTATTTTATCTACTAGAATTTTTGTAAAAATACTATATTTTTTACGGTCATGGCCAATATACTGGTGAAAAAAATCTGGTAACTGTGAGGTAATTTTCACTTTTTCTCATTTTCTGAGGTTCAAAAAAGCCGATTGAAGTCGATGTCTTTCGAAAGGGGCTGCGTGCACTGAATAAACCCTTTCAGAAGGCAATAATTGCCTTCAGTGCACGCAATTATTGCTATTATTAGCAATTATTGCTAACTCCTTATTTGGTTACCGCGGACATTCAGCATTGTCCAGAAGCTAAATATGAACTGATCTGTTGAGTTGGGATGAGGGAACACAAAAATCAACCGTTGAAGTAAAATCAGACACTAACTTTGAAGAGCTCTCACAGTGGGTGGGGTAAGGAGATGTCGTTTTTGGAGCGATTTTGGGTGTATAATCGATTCATGGGAGTGCCAGACCTGTCCGAGCACATTTTAGGCTCTTCAAGGTTTGTAATGAGCTACTGACGGGGGTTTTGACGGGTTTTACCCACGGGCTATGGAGTTAGAGTGGGGCGTAGTTTTTAAGCGTTTTTAGGCGAAGATTTAATTTGTGAGAGTCCCTGACGGGTGGCTGTAAATCGAACGCAATTAATGAACGAGGGATGAGAAATCTCGAAATGCAATAAAATCCAGATTAAAACGAGCGCAGGAAAGTTGTATTAAGGGGACAGAGGTCATGTAAATCGAGCGCAAGGAAACCGCCCAAAATTAAGAGGAACATCTACAACTGTAGGAAAGGAGGACGGAACTTCACGAAGCAGTACGGGCGTGAATTTGATCGAATTCAAGGCTTCATTGAAGGCGAATTCTTTGTGAAGAATTTGTTCTGATAACGACGAGGGAAGTGGAATTGTAGTGTTCACTTGTATGACGAACTTGGGACGAAATGGTTGAAATTGTTTTTTGGTTTGCTGTTCCTGAAAACGTGTGACGTCTTACCCAGTTACCAAGAAATATTGAAAGTTCACACAATACCAGGACACCATACAATCATTTTAAACAATTAGTTTATTTCGGCAAATTTACTGAGTTAGGTGATAACACTTTTTACGAAGTCATACATTATTTACTCGTCTCTGCACATTAGCAGTGAATCCATGGAAGTTGGGTCTATGCCATTTTCCTCTCTTACCTCCTTTCCCCCAGCCATCTGGGAAGTCACCTCTTTTTAAAAACAAAAACCCGGGGAGAGATAGAAGTCGGGATAAAACTGAGGGTGGCTATCAACTCCCGGGAAGCCCGAAGGGAGCCGACATTTTTCTGAATTTTTCAAAGAAACGACGCTCCGCACCGTAATCCTTATTATAAATTCAAATTTCTCTCAGCAATAAAGCCCCTTTTGCTCGGGGAAAACTCCGGGAGTCCAGTGTTTTTCGCCCGGGAAAAGAAAAACGTGAAATGAAAAAAAGAAAAAAAAGTGGTCGTATAATGGGCGGGACCCGGCCATTTCTTTTTTCCTGGGGACGCGCTCTCGCAGTAAAATTATACCGGTTAGATAGAGGAAAATCCCAGGGTTAGGACGCTGTAGGGATATGTGGGACTACGGTGTTGTGGGAAGAGTGAGAGATGGGTAGGGAAGAAGGTGGGGGTGAATTAGCGTATGGGAGAGTCATGTGGCCTCCAACAATATCGCCGCTCTTATCAGTGGAATAGTATTATCACGAATGTCTCTCACTCTGAACCTAAACCGCGACTATACCTACACATACAGATGGCTAGAGGAGAGGAGGGTTGTCCACTACGGGAAGGGGATTAATAATCGGGTGAGATATAAAGTCACCTCCTACTTACCTCTCTCTCGCTCCTCCCATCTCTCTCTCTAACGTGACCCATCCTCTATCTCTTGGCTATGAAACAACCGACCCAAAAGCCACCCGTCCCCGAAGGTTTAACAGTTAGGCCGGTTCGTTCTTGAATCCAATTCTGCGTTTTATCTCCGCCTAGCGCGATTACGACCAACGCAAGTTATGGGTGTCCCTTTATGGCTGCTGCTTCAAATTCAGACATACCTTCCTGCACCGGGCAAAATAAGGTCCTTACGGCCGGGAAAAGTGCCACCACGCATTAAACAGCGTCGCTTCATTTTGACTTAATAGAGTTGGGGAATATTTGAAGGCATGAAACTAGAAAGTGGTCTAAAAGAAGAAAAATCCTTTTATCCGAATCAATCTGCACGTGTACATTAAAGCAATTTCACACCCATCGCGAGTTTTCCTGCGGAATTTTACATGTTGCCATCATTCTGATTTAGTTATAAGGCTTGGAATAGGAGATGATGTGTCTAATAATGAAACAATAATTATTATTTCATTAAATCATTATTATTTTAATCCTAATACGTCACTGTTCAGCATTTCTCTGATGCTGAAGTGGTTCTGATAAAAACCGCGCTATATATTTATAATAACAATAGCTCAACTTTTCATCGTAATTTTAATTTCTCGATCGTTCGAACAATACACTGGGGACCGGCTTATAAAATGCATGTAATGGCCGATCATTTTCCCACCAGAGATTCTCTGAAAGAACTTCATAATTAAATTACTACTAAATTGCTACTGCTTCAAATTTTGAAGCAGTAGCAGTGAGTGTTGGGCTCCTATGGTGTAATCTAAATTTCCGAGACACTTTTGAAATTTTCAATTTTGAATTGAAATGGGTGAAATAAAACCAAAATAGTTTTTTTTAGCACACTTTCTATTTTTCGGGCGGATTTTCGGAGCGGATGGGGAGCGGGCTGAATTCAAAATGCCACGTTTTCACTAGTCATTTTCAATGTTCAGACATCTAAATTGCTAATCGCACTGAGTACCTTGTTCGTTAGGTTTTTTTTTTTTTTTTTTTTTTTTAGATATGTTCGACCGAATTTATTCATTTTTTACCTTGTTCCCTAGCCCATTATCAAGAAAGGTGTTGTAGAATTAGTCTTAGAAAATTAGCCATTAGCCAGTTGCTCAAATTACTAAACTCCCACCATCTTAGTGGTGGATTCCAATCGGCATTACCTCCTAAAATCTCGATTTAGGCGGTGCACACGGATGAACACTTTTTACACGATGGTGGCCCCGATTGATTTTTTTCCCCCCAATCCTTCAACTCCAATAGGTATTTTTCTAAACTTTCTACTTCAACGGCTTATGACTCCTTTTCCTCACGAAATTTTCGTCCCGCGTCAAAACATACCCGCCACAGTACATTCATCAGTTACCATTAAAAAAATTGTATCCTGCGTGTTGTGAACTCGTTTCTGTTCTTTTGCACTTTGCGACATTCCCCCGGGTTATTGCTACTACTGCGCGCTAATTTTGCTACATAGCCGCCCTAACATAACCACGTCAAGTAGGCCGCATGTTTCCCCATACTCTCCGTATTCCTGGGATTATGGGTATGCTAGAGAAAAAAAATGACGAAGTTGAGAATGACCAAATAATAATTGATATTATCAGTAACCCATTGCATCTATACTTTATTCTATACTAGTTTCGGAATACCGGGAACGATACCTGGGACCCGCCCCAACTTTGCCTCAGTTGAGTATTCCTCACTCCTGGGCCTGGGGCTGTGGGGCTAAAAAGGGTCTTTCTGAAGGATTTCGGGTATTTTTGGACGTAGAATCCATTTACAGAGGTCTCACAACCATCCGGCTACACCTTCGGGATCTTCTGTGGGTCTGCATGGGGCGTTTGAAGGACTCCAAAGGTCAGGAGGTCGAAGAGGTGTCGTTTTTGAAATAATTTTAGACAAACATTTTTTGAGGCCCCTTATCTGTCTCAACGCTATTTACGGTTATTTTTATATTTTTTTAAATAATCAATTATTGACAGAGGATTCATTTTCTTATACAATTTGAAGAAAATAATAATAATAAATAAACCCTTGTGTAACTTTTGCACCGTTTTAAATTTTATATAGGTAGGTACAAGATATTTACCCAAAGACTGGATCTTTCATGGACAGGTCTCCTTCCATATACCTGTATATTTTTGTTCATCTTCATGATGGGTATTTTTTTTTTTAAGTTTCGGATTCTGGTCCATTACTTGAGTGAATGTGTAACTCATTTATAAAAATAACTGTTATTTTTCTGATCGGTTTGGAATCGACGGATTTGGCCGGCCTTTTAAGACTGTGGGGCAACACTTTTTTTTTTTTTTTTTTTTTTTTAATATACCTACCTATTATACTTCTGCGTCTTCTCTAGGGCCTGGTTGTGGCTCAAAGTAACGAAAATATCCCCTACTTACTGTATTAAGTGCACATTTTGCAGAATCCGGCAGCAGGCCTTCCACCTGGCGGTCAACACGTATTTAATACGAGGCATCCCTCATCGGCCATTGGGGGTTTGAGAAATGCTTGGGTCCACTGATCATGTAATAAAAGGTGAACCTTCCTTAGGTAACCCTTTTATTGTATACGAACACCCCTCAGGAATGCCGTTGGGTTTTAAAGACTTGTTGATTTGTATATTTCTACGAGGGTCCTAGATCACAAATAGGGGGGGAGAACGAATTTAGGTCAACCAAATAGAACTGCGTTGCACTTATGTATGCAGACGGGATCAAGGTCAATGTATACAATAGAACCAGTCAGGGGGAAGAGCGTGACCGAGCGACACTGCCGAATAAAAGGAATTAAATCCCAAACTATTAGTTGATCGTTGTGGCCGGGGGGGGGGGGGGGGGGGGGGGTTGTATGAATGTTACACAAACATCCACCTGAATCTCGGCACAAGGGGGAGGGTTCGGAAACTAGTTGAATAGCTAATAGAATAGTCACCCTTCATCATAGACAATCCTATGGGGTGCCTCTGTGCTGAACCCGCGATCCGACACGGTCTATGGGGGTTAGGGAACCGAAGAAAAAAATCCCCCGTTAATACATACTACCCAACCCGTTATTACTCAATATTCACAATAAATCTTCACTTTTTTCCCCCAGTCACTTTTTTTTTCTCGCTCGCCCCCTGTACTGTTCCCAATTAGGTGATTGCGCGTCATCTCCCTGAAAATGTTCGTCGATGCAGCATCCCGTACTTTTTACTGCCCTCTTGTTCTTCTGTATTTATTTGACCGCGATTGGTGAAATCGTTTAACGGGTTTAGTAGAGATGGGAGTAATAAAGACAATTTCAGGGTGAGCTTTACGAAATGACATGGAAAATTGGATAGTGAAAATCAAGTGGAATGGATTTCAAGCTGAATGGATGTTGGGGAGGTGAAATCATTCAGGCCTAAATAATAGATCATGGTGGGAATAATTCAAATCAATCAGAAAGTCTCTTCGCTGGGCAGCTGCCTCTCACAAGTTTGAACTTACTTCTGTCATTAGACGTCTTCGCTTAATAACGAGCTTGTAAGTGTTTTGATTGAAAGTAGTGAAACCCAAGGTTCTCGCGTCGTGAAAAACATTGCATGCAAAATAAGGACCTTAGGAGTTTTTTATTTTTGATTTTTTATGAGATGGACGGGGAGTCCTGTAACTAAAGCTCTTCGAAGAAAGATTATACGGGGGCAATACCACTATAATACATCAGGGGTTTCCCTGATAAAATAGAGATAAATTGAAGCCAACGCCGCACAGTGACGCTAAAAGGTGGCGGAAATTCGAAAAATGAACGCAACTGGCCGATCGGTTTAATGTTGATTCCTTAGATTATATATTACATATTATATGAACAATGAACCGTACTGGTTAAAACAAAATTGTCCCTTCGAGCTGTCAGGACGAGAGCAGAAGGGCGGAAAGTTGGAAATTGGCGTTTTCACCAGTACAGTTTTTTCGCCGTCGCGAGCCCCACATATTAATTAAGCCTCAAACCACGATTGATATGTATTCAGGCTATGCATCCGAAGACATTCGAAATATTCTCTTCATTAAATTGACCTTCATCGACTTTACAGATCAAAAATACTTTCTTTTTTTTTAATCGAAAAAAGGCGCGATTTTCACCGAAGTGCACGGAGTTTTTTCCTTCTTTGGGTTCAGTAAGGACCCCAGAATTTGACTTCAAAGTCAGATCGTGGACAAATTTGCGCATTAAAAACGTGCAAATAAGGAAAAAATCATTTTAAATTTCATTTTTTGTAAAAAATAATAAACGGCTGAACATTTCGATTTTGCGTTGTTTATGCACAATTATTTTAAACTAGCTGGGTCACCCGTGCTTCGCACAAAATATATAATATCCAAGTCCCGTTCAATAATGCATCCATCCTTCACTCGGAACGCAAGCAACCCGTCCTATCGTTCACCCGTCCAACCCTGTTGACCCGTTTCTTGTCGACAAGACTTGACATCAAACTATCAAACTTAGTATCAAACTTCTCGAATCAAAGGCCCGTATAGTAAGAGAGGGTAAAATTTACCTGTCCATGAGGGTTCACTTCGATTGATCCTCAAGAAGCTGTACCCGAACCAAATTTTAGCGCTCAGGGATGAGCAGGAGAGAAATTCGTTATTCCGCAAAACCCCTTCTCAATAAAGCTACCCATGCTACACTTGGAACGCCTGTAGCAACCCATCAACTCGTGATTTTTCTTAGTAACAACGCTTGTTTCCCGTTTCTTGTCGTGAAGAATCAAACTACCTATCTCGAATCGATGGCTCGAAGAAGAAACTCGTGCCCACCTACCGACGATGTTCGAATAACATCCCACGTACCCTAGCTGGGACACCCATGCTTCGCAAGAAATATCAAATTCCCGACCATCACCTATCACTCACGCAAACACCCGCAGCGACCCGTAAATTTTCTTAGTAACGCTTGTTGACCCGTTTCTCGTTGAGAAGTATCAAACTACCCCGAAACGAAGGCTCGCAAAAGAAACTGCAGGGTAACATGGTACCCACCTACCGACGATCTTCGAATAACTTCAGAACGGGTTATCGCACAGAAATCGTTTTGTACTCGTTGAAATCAGAGTAAAAAGCTTGTTTTAACCGACTTAGTTTCGTTCAAAACCGACACCAAAAGTTTAACCAGGTATTGGGTTTACGAAAATTTTCCTAGTAATCCCTAGTAATGACGCTTTTTGACCTGGCTCACGACGCGAAGGAAAGCTCCGTTCGCAATGACGGACGAGAGTTCGCGAAATCGACTATAGCCTAATAGAGAGTTCCTAAAGAAACATCCGAGTTACGTCGACCGTTAATTTTTATCACCGTAAGGGATTTGTCTAGGGAGAATCAAAGAAAAGCTAACTTCACATAAGACCGTAACAGAGATACGGTCTTATCAAAAGTCACGCTAAATTTAAAGTGCCGCTATTTACGTTCTATTGCTCGAAATTAACGGCGGTATCCTTAAGACCGTAAGTTTATTACCGTAACTTTACGGCAATAACGTTCGACGTTAGGCATAAGGACGTAAGTTATCACCGTTATTTCCGCGCATGCGCGAAATCTCGAGTTACGTCGACCGTAACTCATCACCGTTAGGCAAAAAGTGGCTTTAGGAACTCTCTAATATCTAAGTCGGGACACGCTCGTCAATGTGCGCCCACCCGCACGGAAATTGGTTTAGCCGTTTGGGCGTGATGTTGGAACATACGTAGTACATACAGTCATCCATTTTTATGAATAGTCATCCATTTAAATCTATAGATTTAAGCAGAATTATTTATGCAAACTCATTTTTCAATTTTTATGCAAATTATTTTAGGTTTTATTATTGTTATTTTTTAAATGATAATAAACAGGTAAACATTTTGATTTTGCATTTTTTATGCCTAATCCATCTCTATCAATCAGTCTGTCACCTTGAATAATTTCCGCCACCTTTTAGCGTCATCGGCCCGTGCGCCGTACAAAGAGCGTAAGTGCCGAAAATTTTTTGAAAATTAATTAATGGAGAATTAATTAAAAATTAAATTACATCGGTTTAGTTAATGAAATTGGTGATGATGATGTTGACCGTTTCAATGAATTTGGGTGGAAAGTTGTTGAGGGTCGGTCAAATAAGACGAGAATGTGACGACGTTTCAAGAGATATATTCTCCTATCATTAAAGCCTAATGAAATGAATAAAATGACATTATGTAGTTCACAAATTGATGATAGTTATCAATTTAAGATAGCTATACATTTTTTAACTATCTAGATAATATCTAGGATATTATCCTAATACCTTCAATATGTTTTAAAATCCGTTTTAACTCAGTTCCAATGTCCTCCAAAATTATTTTTCTGATTGCTGTAATTTAATTCATTTTATTAGGCACTGATGATAGGAAATCTCTTGAAACGTCGGCACATTCTCGTCTTATTTGACCGACCCTCATCAACTTTCCACCGACATTAATTAATTAATAATTAATTCATTATTAGCTAATTTAATGAATTAGCAAATCAATTATTGATTTAATCAACTTTTTATTAGGTGTTAATTTTATCAACTTAATTATTAGTTTAATTATTAATTTAATCAATTAATTTCTAAGGGCACTTAAGCCATTTGTACCCAACGCTCTTCAATTGTATCATTATTATTGGAAGTCATATATCATTATTTACTGGATTATTGAATGGATCTGCAAATTGGCTGGTAAAAATAAATGAATTGGTTAATAAACATAATTTAATAAATAATCACCACAATGATAAGTGTAAACCGCCGATTCCGCCGTGAGTGTCAAACCGCAGGAAGTTCTTCACGAAGGACTAAAACAAGCTGTTTCTTGAGTGACCGAGGCAGTTACATCGCCTTTAACGTCCGATATTATAATACGAATAAAAAAAAACCTGGTAGAGTTGAGCCACTTGGGGGAGTCACCCCTCCGTAACAGAGGTGACCATCCCGGTAACTGGATCCCATCCGATGACTGCGAAGGTACGGACGTTTTCACACAATTATCAAAGCTCAAGCAGTATTAAATACATAACATAAATTTTATGCTTATAAGTTCAATAAGCAGTGGTACATATTTTTAGAAAATTGTATTAAATACAATTTTTGGAATGTGAATTTTGCGCAATAGGTAATAATGTGACATTGCGAATTACGGTTTGGCGATAGAAAAAACTACAATTTCAATAGGTTTAGAGGTCCTTCGGAAGATAGAATTGTCTTTCGTGTTGTTTAGCAAGTTTTCGGGTGATCCACTTCGCACAATGTCTTTTACACACTTCGCCATCAGTATTAAAACATAGTCGAATAATCTTGGAATTTTCAAATAAAATGTGATTCTATACTCACACATCATATCATACTCGTCGACACCTTCTGCTTCTCGAATCATCAAATTAAATATGAAATATCTCAAATTTTGAGATCAGTCCGGATAATAACATATTAAGTTCATATCATGAACTAGCAACTAAAAGTCAACGACTTCCGGAACGATTGAGATGAACTGGTCCAGTTACTCTTCCGAGTTCCTGTAACGAGAAAAAAAACTGGTTGGCTCAAAGGAAACTTTTGAGCGGGTCACCCCTTCGCTGTCGTTTTTTACGCACACGTATTCCTGTCCCGCTATGGATGTACTGAAGACATTCTGAAGACGTACCCCGACCGGTTAACGTCCTGAAACCGTGGGAAATAACACTTGCCAAAACCGGCTGAGGAGAGTCTAATCTCTGCCATCGAGGAAAAAATAGGTACGAAAAAAACTGGCTTTTCATTTCACGAATAAGGACCGGATGCTCCGGGTCCAGTTTGGGAGGAGGGAACAACGAGGAAGGTGTATGGACGGATTTCGTTTTAGTGAGGTGGAATTGCCGAATGCTACATTCGTCGGTGATTGAAGAAACGCTGGGGTGCATACAGGAGGGTGGAGAGGTTACTGATGGTTAATTTAATTTAATTTTCTTTGTTCCTGGGTTATTGATGACAGAAGTGAGCTAAAAAAAATCAATTACAAGATCGGGGCAAACTCGGAAGGTCGCAACTTGCTTGAATTTTAAAATTAAACAAAGTAAGGCGAGGGTTGTATGAAAGAAGTTCAGAGGATTTTCAGACAGTTGTATCAAATAAAAGTGTTTATTTTTTTATTTTTTTTTAACACATTATTCATTCTTCTTTGTTATAGCTATTTTTCGTCCGTGAGATTTTATAGTATCTAGACAGTTTTCAGGACTCCAACGTAATTCATTCTTAGCTACGTGAGCCTCGTCGTCCTGACAGTCGCATTTCAGCTGATTTGGCTTTTGCCTCAATTATGTGATCTTGAGGACGAAGATTTTTCCGTTTTGTTTTACTATTTTATGAACTAATGTTTTCTCGAGGGTAGTCCGAAATTTTGATTAGCTCCAAAATTAAAATTTAACATTTAATGTTATCCTTCTGTGCTCAGTAATGTGTGGTTTCAATACATACGATAAGCAAATGCTTTTCGCCATCTGCAGTAAGTTGGGCAGTACGGTTTGTTTCAATCTTGAAATTTTGAAAAAATATTCATTTTTTTCCAAGGTGGGCCCGCCAAATTGTCACTCATACTACGCGTCTCTATAACCAGGGTGTCAATTTCTAAGCACTTTAGGACTCAGAATCGTCTACCAATCTAGAAGTAGGTACGACTACTATGCTGAGTTTTTGATGAATAAAAAAACCGATGAGCGTATTATGACAATAACTGCACTTTTTTTTTTTGTATTTACCTTCAAAATTAGAGAATTATTCTCGATGGCAAATGGGACATTTTGCGAAAATGCTTACATCATTCTCTTCATTCATTCATTTCTCATGAACAAAAAAAAAAAAAAAAAACATTGTCGGTGTTATTCATTCGCATGAGTAACTCTGAGGTGAGCTATGAGAATAACGTACTCGTAAAGTATTATACTGTAAGTACTCGTTGTGCACACTGTAATCGTAAATATTCATGTAGTTCTTATATTTTATGAAATTTGAAACATGAGGGAGATGAAGGGGTTTTCTTCCCTTTTTTCATAACCGTCTGCTTGTCTCTTCGCCATAATTCCCTAACAACAAAACACATTATAATTATATTATTCATAATTACCTAAATCGAAAGCGGTAAGGGAGATGGATTGCAAAATTACAAAACGAAATGTCAAAACTTGGCGGCATGCCGTGCTTTTCAGGTATCGAAAGAAGACAACCAAGCGTCATGAATCACCTGAGCGTAGCTCAGCTATGACGGGGCTCATAGATAGAGTAGGTGACAGGGGTTTTCCTCAAGGTACATGAGTCTTGCTTTCTATTGTTAGCTCATCCTAATCTACGGAGCATTGCTAATGATATACATATTACTATTCTTCTAGTAGGAAATAAATTCCTTCTCCCCTTTCGGGACAGTAAGCGTACGTAGTAAGAAACAATTGAGGAGTTTATTTCTCATCTAACGTTCACCTTTCCGGACGTGGTACGTTTGTACAACTTCCTCCGAGAGAAAAACTCCGTTTTGTAGCGCACCCTAACGACCCCCCCCCCCCCCCCCCCCTACAGCACCACTGCCCTTACCCTTTTTGCCACTCCATCTCGATCACGTCCCTCGCGCTTCGATCTCCTCTCCAACCCCACCGGCCACGTCCACAGTGCACTGATAGATCAAGGTAGGCAAGTTAACATCAACACGCGAGGGAAGAGGAAAAACTGCGGAAAAAAACGTAGATTCCCACCTTTTTTCCCCTCTCTAACTCTGTTTCCCCTCGTCCGCAGGGTAACTCATGTCATCTTTCACGTCTTTGAGGCCCCGTTGGGCGGGAGGTAAAAGACCGTTTATAGCGCGTAAACCTTAATGATTTTCAGACCGCATATTCGATAACTGCATCCTTTTTTTTCTCTCGTTTCGCTTTTCTCTCCTTCCGATTGCCGCTCGATTTTATTCTTTTTTTACGATTACGAGAAGGGGATCAAGGATAGGTATTAACAACAAACCGCTTAGTTCAATTCCCTTCTTAAGTTATGCTATAATTCAATATAGACAATATCAGGGTAGGTATATCAAGTTAAAATAAATGTAACTTATATTATTTAATAAAAAAAATTGTTTTATATTATAACGTGGGCACATGGGCCAAACTCTTCGGATTTAAATTCGCTCGCCCGCCCCACTTCGTTCAGTTGCGGGCCACTGGAAGCGCCACTTCCGGCGGCGTGATTGGGAAGTAACTAGAGAGAGCTGCTAATTACTCGGACTCCCTGATCGCGCCGTCGGCGTCATCATTTAACTGACCGGCTATTCTTATGGTTCTTATAAGAATGTCTACTAACAGTGCATTTTCGATTGGGACCGAGGACATTTCGTCTGGGAAGCCAGCTCAGCGGGCCCAATTATTTCGCGCCAATCCGTTGCCTAGGCAACCGTTAGGGACAATTAGGAATGTAAATGCACCCGAATTTCGGATTAAATCATCCTGTACCATGTTGTTAGAAGTCAAAAAGGGAAAAATACATCATTTTGTGACAGAAAGTCTTTCAAGTAGTTTATAATCATCTTTAGTTGTTCTGGCCGATTCAAAAACCGGTGTAGGTGACGTCACTTATATATTATATTTCTAAATTATGATAAAATGTTTTGGTAAAAAGTGTAAATTAGGTCAAAGTTTCAAAAAATTTTAAAGGAGATTTGAAATTTTGGATTTATGGATTTAGTACCTACTTTTTGAAACGAAACATGGCTTTTAGTACTTCTTGAAACAAAACACCACTTACTACTAACTCTAGGAACTGAAGCCTTCCTGTCATAATAATAGGGAAAGACAGCCTTATGAAATTAGCACATCGAAGTTAGTTGCCGCGTCCAACTGCATCCATTTTGCTTTCTGCGGGAAGAAAAATGTTTATTGGTCACTTTTAAATAACTTTTGATGCACTGCATACGCTGAAATTAGTTAAATTAAGGTACGACTTACACACCAAATTAACGGTAGTATTGAGTGTGAATCATTGCTATTGTTGTCTTTTCTCACTCCATGGCGAACAGCTGACTAATATTTTCGACTCCCGGACTAGTAAAATTTCGCTAATATTATTAGTGATCTTGAAAGCATTGTGCAACCAAAAATATTGGTACTTGTAATATTACTACCAGTAGACTTGTAAATTTTGCTAATATTACTAAGCTATTGTGCAATAGGCCCCTGGTTTTCAGGGTTTAATTATTTTTTAAGATTAGGGTTGCCAAAAAGGGGTTTCACCAGAGCTGCCAACTTATAATCTAGGTATTTAAATTATTCCCGAAAACTTGAAACTTACTATGTACTAAAAACTCCAACAGTCGAGAAATCATAGAAAATAATGGATATAGTACCGTTAGCTAGAAACAGCAAAACCTGTATGCTACCTGATACTGAATAATATCCAGTACTATAATATTAATATTACTATATTATAGTACCGTAATATTATTATAGTACTTTTTGAAACCAAACGGATGAGAGTCCGCTGGATAAATATATCCAGCACAATGGCGGATAAATATATTGTACAAAAGGTAATAAATATATTACCTTTTGAAATCAAACCGAATATTCATTCACGTTTAGGCGTAGGGGATAGAATTTTTTTAGCCCCAAAACGATCAGGTTCTTGTGAAGAACTACCCCCCTAAAACCCTATGAGAGTGATAACTTAATTTCGACGAAAATGGTTTTTTAGTAGGTACCTTTTGGAATCAAACTCCTCAATTTGTGCATGTAGGTACACCTGTCACATCCGTTAACCAGGGTACGCTACATATAATATTATGCATCTGATTATTAATGAGCCACAATCGTCTGAGCTTACTCCAATAATCGTCAACCCCTCCATTCAATTTAGAAAATTTCACGATACAAAATAATCAAAGCTCGTTTGAGATTTGTTATCTTTGAAGCCGTCGATAACAAGTTTGCATCATCTTTACGGCAGGCCTTTCATTATCCTGGTATGATATTTTCAACCATCCTGCTGCATTACGATTAGTTCCCAAATGAGTTAATGATTTAATAAGTGAGGTAGTATATTGTAGGAATTTGAACAAATCGACGGTGAAGAATGAAAACCAGGTACCTTACTTTCATTAAAATCTGATGTGATCGATCTATCAGCGACCTATTGAGGTACTTCACTCGCCAGGGAACCTGCCAAACATCTATGATGTGTGTGGGGGAAGTTTTGACGTGTCGCATGCCCTTGACTGCAAAACGGTGCAAATTTTACGCAAGGGTTTATTATTTAATTCTATGTCGAGGCGAAAAATTAAAAGTTGAACTTCTCAAAAATGGACCTTCAAAAACTACGACAGATTCATTTGTAGCCCCCATACAAGGTCCATAGGTAAGTCGGACGGGTTTGAGCCCCCCATTCTACGCACATAGGTACTTCGAAAACTACCTCTCATGCGGCCACCTCAAACTGTACTTAGTGTGCGATGGAAACACACTAGGTACATTCCTACAATAGTATAGCGTACATTCTTCATATCCCTCTTGACATGCCTGTCCGTTCCTTTCAAACTTCTCTTTTCCACCTTCAAACAAAACTAGTCTTTTTCTGACGACATGAAGTGTGAAATCTGTTGACGTACGGTTGCTAATGTACGCGGAAGTTTCCCTTTAAATTATTCAGATTTGTGAGATATTCTCGGGGCCAGAGAGCGTTTCAAAACTTTTGAGTTCTGCGAAGAGAGAGTCAACCGTGAGAGGGGGAGAAGTTGGACGAATATTTCAGTGCATGTCGAAAACCAAAACGTCACTTGTCATCAGGAACGTCAACCTGTTCAGATTTCGTAGAATTTACTTGCATGCTTGGAGAATATTTTGATTATTCAATAATTAAAATATAATAAATTATGAGTTATTTTGATTATAATAAAAATTACAAAATTTCCGACAGATATGCCTCGATGGTGCTATTAGATATTGCACAGGACCTATCTATTTGGATGATTTTTTAAGTTTAGTTCTTTCGCATCGTCGGCACTACCTAACTGTGGTGGTTCGAATGAAATATCATCTGTTTTCTGTTATGGTTGAGGCAGTCATGGTTCGTGTTCAATCATCTACAGGGCTCAGTACAAAAGTAATATCCCCCAGATGATGACTTCATATTGATGTTTGACCTCATCTTTGATATAGGTAGGTTGGTGTTTTAATTTAATTTGCTCCTGTTGGGTTTGTACTCCCATTTTTATATTTCCCCTGCTCCCTCCGCGTATCAACTGGATATCGATGTTTATTCAACGTTAATTGGGTACAACGTTTGAATGTTTCGGCGAAATGAAGGATGGAACCCGTCCAATTAAGTAAATTTTAAATGAAATCGAACTCCCTTTTGCCGCATTGAAGCCAGGCATCTGCTTTGGGCAAAAAGTGACTTCATCCTCACACGATACAAATGACTGAAAGAGGGTTTCTATCGGTTAGGAAGACTGATCAGTTCTTCTGACTTGAGTCATTAGTGAGAAAGGGAATTCATCCACCACGTTCCATTTAATGCATTAATACGGTTCATTAACTTTTTTGTCTCTCTTATTACGGCTTCCACCGTATCATTTAAGAAAATGCGAATTGGAGATTTCATCATATGGGACTTTGTCCGTCCATGAGCAGTTTTTAGTCCTCAGTCAGCATTTTATTTTAGTTTATTTGTTACTATTCGTTGATTCATGAAGATTTCGGTACGTTGGTGTGAAATTTTGATTCGCCTCAAAATCTCGTGTTTCGTCGTTTATTCTGTTTGTTGTACAAGATGTTTTTGTGGTAGGTTTTGGTATATTATTCTTGTTTTCATAGGCAATTTTGACCAAACACTCAGATCGCCTCCTTGTCGTCCCCAAAAGGTTTTCAGGAAAATCGCACCATATTATTAGTCTCTAGTGAGCTTTAGTTGTATGTTTTTGGAAGGGGTATTGCCCAGGGAAACGAGTGGGGTATCTGAACTAATTTATTCTGGGCTTTTTATTTAGGATTGAATCAGGTCATTAATAGAACCCCAGACCTGCCAAACCATTGTAAGACAAAGCAGTATTTCTAATAAATAAATTAGATGATCAGTGAGCAACGCGAATACTCTTCGTCCAATCGATTTCGATATGTTTTTCCCGTATCCTACTTAAACAATTGATTTGGTAAAATTTTCAACATTCTCGAACCAAATCGATTTATTTAATAAAACTTGTAAAATCTGTGGGTGTGCGTGTGTGTATGGGGGGTATCGCGTAACACGACGAGCAGGAAATCATCGAGAAAGTAGTAGGTAAAGCCCAGGAGATCCGGGAACCGAAAAGAGCCCGGCAACTTATAATAATTATTAACGAGGATTTATTCAGGACGTACTGCACGCGTTACAAAACTTCATATCGATTACGTCATCTCATCCTATCATTTGATATCAAGGCTGCGTTGGATCGAACTTCTATTGGCGCCGATATTCAAAACGCCAACAGTAGGTACCTAGTTTCCAGAAACGATTGCCGCGAGTGGATGACATTTGATTGTTTTCCTATTTCCGACGACAGACGTCGGAATGTTACCGCACCCTGCAGGGGCCGCACAATAGGACCTCGACGAGAAAAATATTTTCGATCCCCCCTCGATTTTATTACTGTGGTTGAGGTAAATACAGGCCGATATCGATTGACAATCTACGACAACGCGAGTTATTTCTGTCAGACAGTAATAATTCTAACCAAGAGAGGGGACCCGGCAGTGCAGTGTTTAGAGGTTTAGACCTTTTCGAATAATTCCCACCGTTGCTCCCAAAATATCCCTCATTTCCCCTCACCTTTCCCACCTCCGGTCACAGTCTCTTGTGTTCTTCTGTTAATGTAACTATTATTGAAAGACCTGGGCCCCTAGTAATTTTTTCCCCTTCATCTGTACAATGTCAAAAGCATAATATTATATGCAAATTTCAGTGATAATTTCACGTATATTATACTATAATATATTATTACATGACTGAAATTTTCAGAGCGTGGTGGAGGGATGAGGTGGGGTGAGAGAGAGTTCCCAGGGGCCCGAACTGCCATCTTGCAGGGCCCGCTTCTTAGCCTAACATTTCTTAGGCAGGCCTAAGAAATGTTAGGCTCCAGGCCTGCCTACTGTTCTTCTGGACCCACCATTAAAATTTAATTTAACAATAATAAGCAATAGCATGTTATTGAAATTACCATATTTCTATGAAATCTTTGAAAAACAGGACCTTGACCAACTTGAATGAAAAACTAATTTTATCGATAGTGCAAATTTTTTTAAGGGGGTTTGGACAAAAAAAAAGCGTCTTTTTTTACAAAATTTTCAAATTGATCTATAGGATCAGAGGAACAAAAAAAAAAAAAAAGAAGGTAAATACCTACTGCAACTACAGACCGAGTTATCGTCTCTCAAATAGTAGTAGTAGTAGTAGTTGTAGGCAAATTCAAGGCTAACCTCCGAGCTCGTAGGTTGGTTCCATCTGCTTTGGTCATCATCTCACCAATTTCTTCCGGGCCCTGCTTCTACTTAGTCCGTAATAAAGCAGAATTCAATACAAAAGAAGCATCTTTTGGATTGAATTCTGCTTTATTATTCAATGATCCACTAGCAACTCCCGTTTCCCTGGGCGGAATCGACGCCGACGTTGACGGAGTTGAAACTAGTTGAAACCTATAATAGGCCTAATTGGTAGTATATCATTTGGGAAACTATAATAGTTATAGTTTCCCAAATGATATACTATTAGGCCTATCGGGGACAGGCTTATATTTTCTCACCTGTGGAACAGTTTTTCGTCGTCTGAAATTGGGAATTCTCGGAGTCATTTTGCCAAAACTGAAGCACTGCAGAGCACAACTTATTTGAAATCAACAACAACAAAACCGGCTCTTTTGACAGCGGAAAAAAATCGCACATGATTCTTCTCTTATCGTGAACAACATTAATACAGAAAAAAAACTGTAGGAAAATAAATGAAAACAAAGAGAGTAGGTAATGAAGCTGGAACCGCTAGGGCGCGAGCGGCGTAACAAGTTTCTAGAAAATCTCGCGGTGCCTAATTTCTTTAAAAGGCTCTCCTGAAAACCTCGATTCTCCAGTACGTTTATCCTGATATCTACCGAACTACTGTTCGGAATCCGAAGTACATAGTTTTCTTTTATTTAGTTGGCTGCATTGTCGTCTTTCAATTGAGCCACTGGATTTTGAATAGTTTGACTGTTATCAGTATGGCGAGTTATCACAGTCGATTTTGTGTGTTTACTTTTCGCGTAATACTTCAAATTGGTCTCAGAAATCAGTTTATTTAACTAGGAATACAATGGTGGCTCTAACTATCGTCCAGTATGTTGTGAACATCCAGAAAAAAATTGCAGAGCGTAAAGTGTTAGGGGAGCTGAGATGACGGGATGAACGTGTGGCAAAACGAGTGGTAGGACTACCTAGTTCGTGTATCAGAGCGTCTCCGTTCGGAGCTTCCACAAGCTTGAATTTTACGCAAATCGGGAAAATAAGGTGAGTTTTAGAAACTAAATTTTCTGCTGAAAAGAATGGTATATGGCGAAGAATTACCTGAGAAAGTTCAACAGCTATACTGAGCGTTTATGTAAACTGCTCGGGTTGAGCGGCAGCGGAACTGTCCGAACCGAGGCAACCAAATTAACTAATCGAAAACGGCCTTACTGGCATTTCGTTTTGGTTTATTATTCTTGGAATAATACACCTATGTTTTCGCGACGGGGGTCGACGACTCCGATCGGCCTCAAAATTTTTATTATCCGTTTCAAGAGGTATACATTCTAAATCCGAAATGGGTGCTCTTTTAGTATGCGCCCCACATCCCTTCGGCGCCCCACAATCCTCTCAATACTTCATTTTCTGTGGTACTATGCGCCCCACGTAATATAATATAATATATTATATTAGAGAGAAGGTAGGTAGGTAAAATTTGGAAAGTAGGTAGTTATAAGTAGTTGTATACAAGAAATCCGCAGGAAGGTGTTTCGTCAAGGGATTGCACGGTTTTAAGATCAGTAAACCTTCAAGACTTGAATTTTAAGTCCTTCAGGAAATTTGCAAAAATTATGACCAGCTGAAGCTCGGGATCTATGAATGCTAGGGAAACCAATCTGGTCTCAAATTGTTCTAACTTTTGTCTACTTTTAAAAAGGATTAAAGGTTTTATCGAAAAAATGGTCCTTCAGGGTCAAAATCGGGCAAAACTAAAAAAAAGTGCGAAACTTTCGTGGTTTTCCGTGTTTTTGAGAATGTTCCAGTCGGCTTCCGAGGTCGCAAATTATTCACGTCCACATCCACCCAGACAAAATATCAAAAAAGATCTGCTACCCCCCTTTTGCAAGGTAAGATTTTTTATTTGACCGGACAAGTGGGGCGCATGCTAATACAGAAAAGTGACTGTGGGGAGCATACTAATAGATCACCTCCGAAATGTCCGTCCGCCGTCCTGGCCGTTTTGGGCAGTAGGAATTTTTTTTTTTAAATCTGAAATTTTGACAAAATGCTTGATTTACCATCTAGTTGTGCTCGCAAGGTTTTCAGTCCGATCGCCCAAACCCGTGGGGCGCTATGGGGCTAAAATGCCCCCTCCCATAGCCCCTATGGGAGGGGGTTTTTGAAGGCTTTTAGCTATGGGATCGAGTTAGGTGTCGTTTTCGAAGTATTTTTGGACGTAGAATCCATTTTCGGGGGTCCCGGAACGATCCGATTTCACTGTGGCGATCTATGGGGCTTTCATGGGGCTAAAAAAGGCACTTTTGAAGGATCCCAGGAGGTTAAATATTTTTCGAGCAAAAAATAAAGAATTTTTGAAAAATAAATTGTTGAAAAAAAAAAAAAAATTCAAAAAACTCCAAATTTTTTCCATTGATACAGAAATAATTTTTGCACAAGTAACCCGTATCAAAGAATAATAAACCCTTGTTACAATTTGCAGCGTTTTGGAATATAGCTACTGTCCACATAACAAACATTTTTCATCATTTGGTTTTTGATTGAGGCGAATCAAAAAGTTCGGTTGAATATTCAGATGTATTATCATCTCAGTGATCCCTTTCGTCTATTATTATATAGACGAAAGGGATCACTTAGGCATACCATAGATTTAGGTGATTTAGCACCTTGAAATTAGTATGTCAACGAAATAAACATCGGCGGGTGAACTTCGGCCATACATAAAATGTTAATAATGCACAGAAAGTTCTCAAAGTTCAGCAACTTTGCTGTCTATCGATACTATAGGAGGTTCAGACTATCGATCTGAAATGTTGACAAATTACTCGGTTCACCATTAAGTTGTGCTCGCAAGGTTTTCAGCCCGATCGCCAAACCCGTAGGGCGCTATGGGGCTAAAATGGGCCTACGGGAGGGTTTTTTTAAAAAGGGTATTGGCTATGGGATCGAGTTAGGTGTCGTTTTCGAAGTATTTTTGGACGTTGAATCCATTTTTTGGGGTCCCGGAAGCGTATTTCCAATCTGTACACCGTTTGAGCCCCACAGCGGGGTCGAAGTCGTTAATGGTTTGGAATGCGCTTTTGACTCCAAACTGTACACTGATTCAGCCCATAGCTGGGGAGGTGGAGCCGAAATGGTGGAGGGTTTGTGATGCGTTTCTGCCCTCCAAAATGTACACTGGTTCAGCCCCAATAAGAATCAACTTCAAAAATCTTGCGCAGCATTGTTACTCACAAAACTTAAAAGGAGCGAAACTTACGGAACGAACATGAATGTACCTACAGCAAAATAACCGGATTGATTCAAAGCCACTCGTGCTGATATTTGAGTAAACAGTTTTGAATGTCAATGAGTAATTGAGTACATACATACCTAGTTTATAGCATGGAAGGCAGATGGATCTTCGTAGGTATCGGAATAATTCAATTCTATTAATTGGAGGTTCTAAGTCAGTGGTCCGCAACCTTCTTTGAGTCACGGCACCCCTTTTCGTGACGGCCTCACCCTGTGGCACCCCACCATACAAACACAAAATTTCGCAGTGTAATAACTTCGGAATATATTCTTGTTTTTTTTTTCTATAGAAACAAGTTTTCAGTAAAGAGCACAACAACTTTTATTAATAATTAATAGGTAGGTAGGTACCTAAGTAAAATATTAATTCTTTTCTTTAGTGGTAGGTAACTTAAATCAATGTGAAATTTGTCCCTGATGTTTTCGGCAAATTTCTGGGATTCTAGGAGGCAGTTGGGAAAGGCAAACCCTCATGTCGTCCTCTAATATGCTTTCCAACATTCTTTGCCGGTCTTAGGTTCTGTCTTTTACGTCGAACGACATTTCAGCAACACGACAGTTTCAGTCGAGAGGAGGGTACCTTGTCAATTTCCAAAGCTGCTTCATTTCCAAGCATTATGCGTACCATTTCTTTGCAAGCAGGTTTAACCAAATTTTCTCCAATGGTGTGTGCTTTCATTTCTCCTACGATCATTCGGGAAACAACGAAGCTAGTCTCGAGAGTTCTATCTGAAACCTTGACTTTTCTTGTGAACTGAGCAGCTTGTTTATTATTGCTAGAAAGAAGCCTCTTGAAATAAACAGCATTCTTGTCCTCCAAATGAGAATGTTTACTAGAAAGGTGGCGTTTCAATTTACTTGGGACCATTGCTGCATTGCTCAATGTTTCACCACAGACAACATCGGTTTGTTTCACCACTTAGGAATCGGTTTGTCTGGAGGCCCACACTTTTTTTTATTATACACCGCTTTTATAATAGGTAGGTACGTCGTTTCACACAATATGTCATATTATACTAGTTAGCGGATCTGTTAGTGAGTTAGTGTTTTGGGATGTGTTTAGTTCAATCGTGTCCCAATAAATTGCAGTAGGTTCAATATTTGTTTTTTTCTCCTTTCTTATTATAATTATACAAAAAGTTATTCCGATCTCAAAATCTTGCGGCACCCCTGGACGTTACCTTGTAGACTTTTCTAATACACTTTTCTAATTCTAACCTATCTTGTTCCTAGAACAAGGAGAATTCTCGGAGTGCGAGTAAGGGAAGGTATGGGGAGGGGGATTTTGAGAAATATGTATAGATTGGAAATGCGCGTCTCGGAACGATACGATTTCTCTGTTACGATCTACAGGGTTTTCATGGGGCTACAAATGGGATTTTTGAAGTATCCCAGGAGGTCAAATATTTTTCAAGTAAAAAACGAAAAAATTTTGAAAAAAGAAAATTAAAAAAAAAAATTTTTTTTTCATTGACAGAATCAAATTTCTGCACAAGTAACCAATATCAAAGAATAATAAACCCTACATTTTTTATAGTGTAAAATTTGCAGCGTTTTTTGTATTTGGTTTTTTTAAATATTTTATATTCAATCATTCTAAAAAATACTGTTCATAAAAAGTATATTTTCCTAGTTAATAAGACCTTCTTGGAGGGAACTGTTCCTGTTACAATCTGAAAGGGGATTTTTCTTTCCCCACAATAAGGGCTTATAACCTCTTCGCAAAAATAAGAAAATATCTCCGATGCGGTTAATTTTTGGGTAAATTAGCTTAGTGACATTTCAAGTTGAAGAATGAGACATTTGAGGGGAAAAGGTTTGGACAGAAAATAACGTATACACATTACAGGACCGTGCATGTTGAAAAACTTCGAAGGTGATTTTCTCAGAACTTCGTTTTTGACTTTAAGCTCTTATTGCACGGACCTTCTCAATTTCACTTTTCCATCAAGCTGACGGTTCATTTGACGACACTCTAGTCCCGAAAGGGAAATGACTGGAATTTCCAACCATTTCGGGAGTTTATGGTTGTCGTTCCGCTGAACACCTAACTACGCACGTAGGCCATACCATCAAGATAGCTCACCTATAAATGTGGTGACTGTTCGGAAAGCAACGCGAATATTATCATTCCCTCTAACGGCACGAGAGATAATTCACGCCCATGTAATCGCCAGGCCTATGCGAGCGAGTCATCTGTGGAATCCACAAATACTCGACTGCTCGATCATTCGATTGATTGGAAGGTCCGGATTATTGACAGCTATCTCAATAATTTTCGTTAGTAATTAACGGTCAATGTGCACTCAGATGTAAAACGATACGGGCCCCGACGGTGGAACAGCGATATGTATCCAAAAAATAGTCAACGGCGTATAACCAAAAATCCTCATGTGGCCGTTTGTATTGACTGGTTCGCGCTCAACAAAATAAAAGGTGTTCTGAAACATTGTTTTAACGTTTAGTGTTTTTCACGGCTCCTATTTGCTTACAATACGGTCACTTTCAATATTTGAGTTTTGCGTGAAACCTTGACATCCTTGATACTGACTTTGATAACATGACTTTATAACAAAGTTGCATGTTTGATAACATTAGCTTATAAATAACAACGTTGCATGTTCATCAAACGAACGTTTATACGAATGCGGGGTGATATCGCCTCTAATTTGATGTATAATATTATCTATTTAACAAACACCATTGAAAAAAGTGTTATACGTAGGTACAGTTTTCCCATTTTTAATTATTTGGTATATTAATATAGTTTTCAGAGTGCTTTTACGACCTTCTGAATTCTTTGAGTGCTTACCCAAGATAACTCAGCTTTGAGGCCGAAGGGTCACCTTCTTCGCGAAGCCCCATCATTAAGATTTACCTCCGCTCGACGACGTACTGGTTTTGGCCTCTGATTTTGGTTCGTTCCAAGAATAGGTAAAAAATTTAAAAAAATGACGGCTTAAAACGGCGTGGACGGCGGACAGCCTACCATAAAACTTTTAATGAGTTGGTTCAGGGAGAGAGAACGACTCCTCTGCTGGATAAAACTTTTATGTGGAGGACAAAATGAGGCCGATCGGGGGTTAAACATCCCATAATGATGATAATAATTATTATTATTGGTAAACAATTATTGATCAAATATTGATTAACAATCATTGTTATCATAGGCCACGATCGGCGTCTAAACGTGTCCTCGTGTGTTTCACGATGTGCAGTTTACAAAATTGCCATTTACGGTATCCTGAAAGCCGTCCGCGCCGTTATTGGAGGTCACCTGTTTTTTTTTGTTTTTTTCAAATTTTAAAATTTGACAATATAATACGTTTTCTATTGGGTCGAATCCCCAATGTTTTTAACACGATCGTGTGACTTATTTGGTGGGTACGTCGAGGCTTCGGGTTTCCCGTTTTTAGTAGAATACAAAATTAAACACAATAAATCAATCGTGAAATTTAACTTTATAGTTGATTTATAGTGTTTAATTTTTTCGTTTATTCTATTAAATAGAATAAACGAAAAAATATATACCTACCTATTTAGTTACTATTAAATTTTAATTACTATTAAATTTTAATAGTAATTAAATAGGTAGGTAGTAGGTATTTTATTGAGTCGGTTACCTATGTTACACGAGTTTGTCATTAACATAATATGAATAATATTCATATTATGTTACATCCTGTAGGTATTAGGCTGCTTCAACTTTTCGAATTTTTATGATAAGTAATTTGGGGATTAGACTCATCTGAGAAACAAACAACTTCATTCTCATCTATACAAACTTCTTGGAGAAGCCTAATAGATCTGGTGTCTCATTACAAATTTTGTATTCCGGCAACATCTGTTTCGGAAGAGAACAAGCGCAGTTCTCTGCAAACAACAGTAAGTTTTTAGAAACATTTCGTAGGTAGGTAGCCTACTAAAATAAGTTGAAACAAATTTAATGTTGTTTCTCCTAACTCACGAAATTTTTCTGTAATTTCCCTGCTCTACCCTTACGATTCTTTGAAACAGTTTCTTTCAAAGTGCCGAAAATGTGATCTCAAATTATCCTTTTTTGCAATGCATGGGATGTTTTAGTCAATATTTAAATAACTGATAAAAGGCTGGTCAGCAACCTCGCCAGGTTTGATAAGTAAGTAGAGTGATGACTTCTTCGCTGTTGACAAACAATATTCAGTGAGTAAGAATTGGTACAATACTGCGATGTTAGTTATAATTTGTGACTGAAATTGGCAAAATTATAAAATGATTCGCTAAGAACTAATGCGGAGATATGGGATTTTGATACTGATGAGAGCGGAGGTACTGTTTGGCCATCTACCTCAGGGGTGGTTGTTAAGGGTGCAACCGCTTCCATTTGGTTTCACGAAAGTAACAATTGCTAGAATCGATTTTGCGTCAGAAGCGCCCTAGAAAAATTTACATTTTAACAACGTTTATCGGGGAGGGGCGTGGCCAGTAGAAGGGCCTTCACGTACGGTGGCCCTCTCATGCAGGCGGTGTTTCCCTCTCTCTTACTCTCTCACATATAGTTGGGACCTCTCGCTTTCTCTCACTCTTGCAGGAGCGCTCACACTCTCTCGAACCCTCTCTCGATTTCCCCTCTTTCATACTCCCTCCCGTGTGTAGTTGCCACCCCTTGGTCGAGGCTCTTTCCCCCTGTTCTGGGGGTGAACCCTTCCCTCAACGCACACACGGACCCTGACACATGTGGTGACCTCCGTGTGGGTGCATCTCTGCCCCCTCCCACCCTTCGGACCCCTCTCTCAACTCACACATGCCTCGGCCTTTCCAAACTCCACAATGCCCTTATCCAAATATGGCTCGGCAGCAAACAAACTCATCCACTTTGGCAATACTCGCCCCTTTTCCATCCCCCCCCCCCATCACCGCCACAGAGTCCCTGCCTGGAAAACCTTCCCCGCACCACCACGACCACCATTCCTTCACCAACACCGCCATCTCTTGAACCTTCCCGGCAGCCCTGGAATTGATAATATCGGAAAGGGTTTACTCCCTCTAAGATCGACCATGCCTGGAATACTTGATCAGGGCATGCCCGAATTCCCACAGTTCCGTCTCCCTGTGGTCCTGTTACTACGAAAACACCTGTGTCCATTGTGTTCACGCCAGCGTTTGACCACGCGAAGAAAGGATTAGGAATACACTTAGTTGGTGAAGGAACATTCTACCAACATTTGAAATGAATGAAACAAGACTGATTTGTCGTTAAGAACATTAATCTCGTTATTTCTCTTCCCAATTATTCATTTGAAAGTGTGAAGCAAATTAAAGCTGAAGCCATAGAAATGAGGGTGACATATCTGGCTACTCTACTGTGTAGTATCTATACTAAAGTGTATACTAGGATCGTAGTAAGGGGCACCGAATCCCTGCGTACGGTATAATCTCTGTATTTTCGAAAGGAAATAAAATCCTGAAAGCTTTATTTTTCCTTTTGGAACCCGAAAATTGTTCACCCTGTAATATAAGTTTTGTTATTTGATATTAAATATTAAAATTAAATTTTAGGGGGTACTTTTAAAATCTCAAGCGGCGGGGAGGGTTCCGCATTTCGAAAAGGAATGACCACGTTATGTTTTCACTTTTTTTTTAAATGTGGAAATACAATAATTAGCCAATTATTGGCCTTACGATTATCGGATATGTCCCCAAGAAGCTAAAAGATCAAATATTGGACATACTATGTATGGAAATAGGATCACTTCAAATGAAAGGATACAGGTCTGTTCGTCGTCAAAATTCGTGTGCGGGAGAAGGCAGAACATCAGTTGGACATACCTACCGTCCGCATGACATTCATTCGTGTAGAGCTGGAAAAGTGTTTGGACAAACATAGAACGCACCATCGACTAGTACAGCCAGATAGCAATCGAAAATGAGGTTACCTTGCAAAATGCCGATTCAATCGTGATGAAACTGATATGGGACCATCTAGGGCTATACCCACACAATTCCTGAAAATTTGATTGAAATCCGATCAAAATTGTGGAAGTTATGGGTGTGGCAAGGAAATGCGGACAGACAGACAGACCGACAGACACGGAACCAAATTTGTTCAGGAGGCTCTGAAACGCAAAACGTGAATGGCAATTTTGATTTTGGAGAGCAAATTTTTTATCATTTCGAAAGTGATAACAATGCTTCCTCTGCCTTGCAGACTCGGAAGCAAAATGCGAAAATTTAGTGGTTTTTCGTATTTTTTAGAATGTTGCAGGCTTCCAAGGTCGCAAACTTGGGTTATTCATGTCTACATCCACCCAGACAACCTGCAAAAGAAGATCTTCTATTCCCCATTTTGCAAGTTACGATGTTCTATTTGACTGGACTATGGTCGAACTGTTTTTTTGATGAAAATGATAAGTTATGATAACTATATATTTACTTATCTTTACCGGAAGAAGAAGATGTGGACTTGATAATCAGATTATCTAATTAAGATTCTGCTATTAATAATTCTTAATTAAGAAAACATGATGTTTTTGCATCTTATGTGATACGACATGTTTTGACATGAAATATTATTTAAAAATCTTAGAATCAGGGTCAACGTAGGAAAATTGCTCATTGCGGGTCGTTGTGAGGGTGCTATTTGTCGGCTGCTCGATAGTTTCCTCCATGGAGGAATCATTGCAATGATTTCGGTAAAACTGGAATCAGTTTCCGTCGTTCACAATACATGGCCAGTCTCACATCGTTCAAATCAGTGTCTACCACCGTAGTGTTCCCGCATCCCGGGGATGCGGGGACACAGCCGGGAACACAGCCCCAGCTAAGAATCAACCACCGTAGTGTTTTCGATTGCTTCTAGTTCCCGCCTGATTACCTTCAATCGTTTCGCGGATAGGTATATCATATGTTGCCTGACTTTCTTGCAAGCCTCTGACGCCCCCCAACTTCGACTGCGACTTTGCCGAAGCGTGAGCGAGACTCCTCAGGTCCGAAGCTTTAGCTTTCGACAGCACAAAATGATTGTGCATTTTAAATTGCGGATTAGGTAGAAGAGTTGTGCTTTTGCAAGACTCCGTTTTTTCGCTTGTGCATCGAGCTTGGCATTATCTAAATAATGACGCCCTCTCCGTTTTCTACATTTTTGGAATCCTAACCTTTTTGCAATCACCCATTCAATTATCGGATTAACTATAATTGTAAGCCCAATTTCATCAAAGTAGGCTGAATGTTAAAAGAGATCATTCAGGATAACGGTAGAATTTTTCGTTTTCCTTGTGAAACCCCCCTCCTTTTGGTTTATTATTCTTGGAATAATACACCTATGTTTTCGCGACACGGGTCGACGACTCCGATCGGCCTCAAAATGTGACATTATCCGTTTCAAGAGGTCTTCATTCAAAATCCGAAATGTCCGTCCGCCGTCCGCCGTCCGCCGTCCGCCGTCCGGGCCGTTTTGGGCAGTAGGAATTTTTTAAAAAATCTGAAATTTCGAGAAAATACTTGGTTTACCATCTAGTTGTGCCCGCAAGGTTTTCAGTCCGATCGCCCAAACCCGTGGGGCGCTATGGGGCTATAATGGGGCTACGGGAGGGTTTTTTTGAAGGCTTTTAGCTATGGGATCGAGTTAGGTGTCGTTTTCGAAGTATTTTTGGACGTAGAATCCATTTTTTGGGGTCCCGGAACGATCCGATTTCACTGGGGCGATGTTTAGGGCATTCGTGGGGCTAAAAATGGGATTTTTGAAGGATCCCAGGATGTTAAATATTTTTCTAGTAAAAAATACAGAGTTTTTGAAAAAAACACATTTTTGAACAAAAAATCAAAAAAAAATTTTTTTTTGAGATAAAAATCCAAAAAAAAATTTTTTTTTAAATATTTTTTTCATTGACGGAATTAAATTTCTGCACAAGTAACGTATATCAAAGAATAATAAACCCTTGTGTAAAATTTGCAGCGTTTTTTACTAATAAGTCGGGTTTGCAGTTCCTTGTTACAACCATAGTATTCAAATTTTCATAATATGAATACTATATTATAGCTTCAGTTTTGATTTAATCAACATCCTCTGAATGATTAGAAATTATTCTCAATGGGCCCGGGAACCGGACGTCGACTAATACTTTTTTCTGAAAGAACTTCATAATTTGAAGGCATAGCAGTGAGTTTTGGGCTCCTACGGTGTAATACAAATTTCCAGGGCACTTCGAAAATTTCAACTCTGAATCTGGAGGGAAAAGTGGCGCTACTCTCTCATTGGCTGCCGTCATTGTTTTTTTACACTCTACTTCTTATGCTAGCGCACTCTGGCGGATTACTAAAAGTGCCACCGCGGTAAAATTCAAAACGCCAAATATTCACTAGTATTCAGTGATTTCCTCTGCTCAGACACCTAATTTCTCAGTGCTAACTGTACTGAGTCCTTGTTCATTACTAGTTCAACTATGTTCGGCCGAATTTTCCCATTTCTCTGACCTAGTTCCTTGGCCCATTGTGAATAATAATAATTCATTTAAGTAAATGAATCCGCTTCGTTTTTTAATCCCATACTCAAGAATGGCTTTTTAGTGTAGTAGGTACCACGCCGGCCGGGTTATCTTAGAAAACACAGCTATAGGCTTATAGGCTTTATGTGTGTGCTTTGGGATATGGAAAACTAATAACTAATGACCATGTCCCATTCATAAATTTACCGCTCATGGCATCGATTTTCTATTTTACACTTATGCAATTTCGTCGAAAATTTTTGATATGAGATTCCGTAGGTGTCAAGCCATTATCCGATCCTTAGAGCAACTTTAGACTTAATATTGGTTATCGTCCTACGGTAATTCAAGTTTCCTGATCGTTGTTAGTATAGCAATTATTAGGTCTACAATGGCACCAAAATGAAAATGAACTCCTTGAAAAGGTCGGAGTTACGCATTTTTTTGAACACCATATTTGTATTCCGTACTCTTCAAGAATCCATTATACCAATTTTCAGTTCTTAAGTCCGAATAGTTAGCGTAGAGCTGTTGGTGTCACATCTCAATCTCAGGCCCTGGAATTCACATATTTTTCCTAATAATAAGGCCGTGTAAATAATGGAGACGTGTTTTCTGCTACGATGACCCGTTTTTGTGACTTTTGAAGAATGACCTACCCTGAAAAAAATTGAAAAAAAAAAAAACTATTCAAGGAGATCATTCTAAAAATTCACTAAAAAATTATGCTCTCTGAAATTGAACATTGAAAATTTCTAAAACACCAGCTACGTTTGACAAAATTTGAATTTAATACGACCCACGATGAGGATCGCCTGATGTGAAACGTCGGGCATTACGCACCAATGGTTGAATTCGCGTTTAATATCCTTTATTTTCAAAAAAGTGACCGCCCCGTTTTTCACTCTCCAACCTCACGCTCAACAAAGAAACTTTTTTCATATAAGTACACAAAGCCAAAAATATATCCTTTCACCTCTGACTCAACCCATCATTGCCCTTCATCGTCGAACGGGCTAGTGGTTAACAGCGAACGGAAAAAAAATTGCGATGAAAAAAAAAAACTTATTCAACAATGAATGATTTGAATGGCCGCAGCTTACTGGACCGCCAAGTTCGATATAATAAAAATCAATTTATCGTCGATTTTTATCACGGAAGACTGAAGTATAATGAGAAAAGTCAAACCTGAATGGGGCTCAGAATGGATAGGGTGGGGTTAGTATGATGGAGCTCCTTTTTTGATCCTCTATCCATCTTTGCTTCGTTTAAAAAAAAATTTTTTTCGCGAGTACTGGTTTATAATACATGAAACTTGGCCGTAAAAAAAAAAAAAAAAAAAAACCATACTCATTATGTCCTTTGGTGTTCATTGAACGTTTCCAGGAACCATCTAATAATCAGATACAAATGGAAATAAATTGACTTATGACGATAGACTTGAAGCGAAAATCAGACTCGCTATACAAATGGCTGCGCCTGCTTCCAAGCACTGTCATAGAAGGGAATCCTCGCTAGCACCCCCAGACATGTTTTGTTTTAGCCCGACGAACTCAATCTTTATATAAAGATAACGCACACAGCCCGTGCACTGAATCTCGGAGGATCAGAGTCAATCGATGTTATTGTCTGGAAATACTCTGACACAACTGAATAAATGAAAGAGCTTCATTTAATATAGATTCGGTGCAGCGTCCGCTTAAAGTAAATATAAACTGAAATTATATATGGCGGGGTATGCGGTGAAATTTGTTCAGGTGGCCCTAAAACGCAAAATGCGGGTGGAAATTTTGATTTCGGAGATCAAATATTTTTTTCATCCCGAAAGTGAAAACAATGCTTCCGCGCTGCCATGCAGACTCGGAAGCAAATAAAATCATACTTAATTAATTACATAGTGTAAGTAAGAGCATCTTGAAAGTGGATTATACGTTAAAAATTACTTCGCAAACGACGCCTCATTCGACCTCCTGGACAAATTCATTCTAAATCCTTATTTGCAGCCCCATAGATCCCCACAATGTAGTCGGATGGGATCTGAGATGAGCATAATATGGATATTATCCATTAAATTGAACGTTGAATAATAATTGAACGGTGAACGTTTAATAATAATTGAAAGTTGAACTTTGAATAATAATTGAACAATAAATAACACTTCGAAACCCCCACTCTACCCCAAACCATAATCCTACAAGGGGGAGGGGGGGAGTTAAGTATAATTTTCAATGAATAGGTACTAAACCAAAAATCCATTAAATCGCCACCCATTCTTTTTTTCCCTGGACATGGGAATAAATAACACGGGCAAAGACATGGTCAATAAGTAACATGGGCAAAATTAAGCTAACGGTATTTTCGGGGCCCTAGTAACTCCGCTAAAATAGAAATATCCTAATTCAAGATCTTGGCGTATAATATAGGTACGCGAACATATTATAATATAAACGAATATTATTTGTTCACCTATGGCCAAACAACCAGCGAATTCAGTTGGCGTATTAGTTTGGATTGGCTGGTTCATAAGCATGGATTGGTTAAGAAGAGAAATATATTAAATAAATCATTATCTTGCCAAAAAAAAAAAAAACAAACAAAAAAACAGCTCAGGGTTTGGCTCTTTTGAACCGAAAAAATGTATACATCAGTTCTAGAGTTCAAACCTTCTCAGTTGAATAAAATATCTAGATTGTCGTTCGCTAATTATAAACAATTAATCTTGTGACATAGATGACGTTGTTAATCCGTTACTTTACAGCACTCATAAAGGTATGTTACCAAATAACGAATGAATAAATAAAACCTATGAATATTCCTTTCTGTATTAGGCTATCGGTTAACATTGCATGAACTCGTAGTTTGTTCTACATGTACTCGCTTTATCAATCTAAATAAAAATTAAGACCATGCGGGACTTGTGGGTACAGTCTAAATCAGAGTTTCTGGATCCACTAACGGGGGAAAAATTAAGTTTAATTTGACAGTGTTTTCTGCGATTCATACAAAGAAGGGTAGCTTTGTACTACTAGCATATCATACAACTTTTTTTTCTCTTCGAGGGGTGAGAAGATCATTAAAGATTCAAATTCAAACCAGACAATAGAAGGGGTATTACTAATCAGCAATCATTTGCCAATTTAATACATCTGGTAGCATTTATGCTATTTGGCTAAGGGTGGAAAGTTGTTGATTGCTTGATTGATTAACTATTTTATTTGCAGTCTGTACAAATGCTAGGGCTGACGTTGCCCTCTCTTCCACATCGCACTGAAAAAAAAGATTACTCACTCGTCAGGTTTCTTACTTATTAAAAATATATATAAACATGTTAATTTGCAAATTCTTCTCATATTAAGTAATCTATAGACTAATTTTTCTATTTTTCCTTTAACGTTTCTTATTGTTATGGTTCCAAGTGTCCTAGGTTTCTAAATATATTTCTGTAGCAGCATATCAGTTATTGTTTTGGTTTATTATTCTTGGAATAATACACCTACGTTTTCGCGACGAAGGTCGACGACTCCAATCGGCCTCAAAAATTTACATTATCCGTTTCAAGAGGTCTAGATTCCAAATCCGAAATGCCCGTCCGCCATACGCTGTACGCCATCCGGGCCGTTTTGGGCAGTAGGAATTTTTTAAGAATCTGAAATTTTGACAAAATACTTTGTTTATCATCTAGTTGTGGCCGCAAGGTTTTCAGCCCGATTGCCCAAAACCGTGGGGCGCTATCCCCCAAGTCAAAATCAAATTTGGTGAGAGGGGACATTTGACTGCCGTACTGGGCTAGACTCTTCGACACTATCCGTTTCAAGAGGTCTAGATTCCAAAACCGAAATGTCCGTCCGCCGTCCGGGCCGTTTTGGGCAGTAGGAATGTTTTAAAAAATCTGAAAGTTTGACAAAATACTTGGTTTACTATTTGGTTGTGCCCGCAAGGTTTTCAGCCCGATCGCCCAAACCCGTGAGGCGCTATGGGGCTACGAGAGGTTTTTTTAAAGGCATTTAGCTATGGGATCGAGTTAGGTGTCGTTTTCGAAGTATTTTTGGACGTAGAATCCATTTTTGGGGGTCCCGGAACGATCCGATTTCACTGAGGCGCTCTATGGAGCTTTCATGGGGGATACAAATAGGATTTTTGAAGGATCCCAGGAATTCAAATATTTTTCGAATAAAAACAAAAATTTTTGAAAAAGAAAAATTTCCAAAAAAAATTTTTTTTTTGAAAAATTTCTTCTCGTTGACACCGAATTAAATTTTTGCGCTAGTAACCTAAATCAAAGAATAATTTACCCTTGTGTAAAATTTGTAGCGTTTTCTTTTGATAGATCACAGAAAGCCAATTTCGCGTAATCGAAAATGGGAAAAATGAATGATTGTACAAGTGGTGCTTCAACATTTTGTGGGAAATTATTTGCGATAAGTATGCTTAAGTTGATAGAAGCTTCCATAAATATTATATTATATATAATTTTTGCTAGTCATAATCGCTATGTGGGGTCCCCAGTCCATCGAGTTATCGATTAGTATTCCTAGGCTCTTAACTTTTTCTTCTTTTACCATATCATAGCTTCCTAATCTTATTTTTTTCGGTTAGTACAGAGTTATTCAGTTGGGCTGCTCATTGTCATTAAATTACATTTTTGTGGGTTAACGCTAAGCCCATGAGTTTCACACCACGATAAGATTTCTTGTAAATCTACGTTGACTCTTCCTATAACCTCGTTTAAGTTTTCTATTGTTGAGGCTAAATAAACTTGAAGATCATCGGCTTAGAAATGATGCTCACAAAATAGTAAATTTTCTGGTAGAGTACTGAGGTTGTTGAGGTCAAATAAGACGATGAATAGTATTCATCATCATAATATGAATGCTGTTATTATCATGCCTGTCGTTTCTAGAGATATATTCTCCAATCATCAGGGCCTAACGGAATGAACAAAATGAGAGTGGTCGGAAATTTTCAGAATTATGGGGACATTTAAGACGTTAGGTAACAGAATGAATTTGTGCAATCCATGATATTCGTTTCCGTTTTTAATTCTCATCAGATCAAATTAGTCGAACTTAATACGTTCATTTTAATAGGTTTGAAACCTACGTAAATCGTAGGAAGATGTTCAAAATGACTTGGAAAACAACATCTCACGCTGGCCAGAACCTTTCAAAAATGACACCTTCTTAAAAGCCCTCGGTCGCTGCTTGCGAGCCCAACAGAATGGGTAGGTTCAAAATTATTGGTCGAAAAAAAATGCTCCAAAACGGCGTCGTCGGTGAACGGACGTAACATTTTTGTAAACCTACATGTTGCCTTTCAGGACGTGCACCTACGTCCTGAAAGGCTGATTTGTTTGGGATTGGAACTGAACAAAGTCAAGTATAATACATTAAATACATAGATTTTATGTTATGTCGCTTAGTGGCTTGTATCTAGTATAGACCAACTGCATGGTTTTCGAAGTACCTGCGTGTATTCCATTACTCGCAGAAAATTGCTACCTACCTAGAAATATATAGGCTCATAAGAACTTTGCAACCGTGTAAAAAAAAAAGAAAAAAAAAGTTACCGCCGAAATCGCTTTGGATGAGAGGTGCGGGAGTTCGGAAAAGGACATTGAAAAGTTTATTTGGGGAGGCCGCCTGTTGTGTTGTGAAGGCGCGTAGAATCCCGATGGGCCGCCATTGCTCTGTTCTACACCCGGCCGGCCCCATCGCACTCCGGCTTGCGCTTTTTCCCGTCGCAAACCGCCCCGAATCCAAGACCGAACCTTCCGTCCTGCAAGCAACTTCACTCGAAAAACTTCTCGTTATTTGTTTTGAAAACATGCGATATCCTTCGAGTTCGCCTGAGGAGCGCTCACTGCCACACGAACATGGGATGAATTTGTGGAAGAGTAAATAAATCTACGTACCTACCTACCTGATGAGTTTTGAGTCACATTAAATGTGGTACATTTTATCAACAGAATTTATTTTCTGCCGTTTCAATACCTATTCATTACATAAAATTATATTGTCATGTGTATTTCACCCTCAGAAAAGAGAGGAGAACAATCGTAAGAAAAACACTGCAGCGGATTACGCATCCGTTCATCATTAAGTAGTAGCATAATATGCACTTATATTATAGTATCTATGTGAGCTAACTCGCTCGTTCCACTCTAACGCAATTTCCAGAAATCACGAAAAATCTTGTCCCTACATCTTTGAAACTGATTAGATCAAAATGATTTCTCTTCGTCCTGGATGGACGTGTATCACCGAGAAAATTACGACTGAACTTGGGTACAAACAGTTTTGCAACAAAATCATGTACCTAACGAATGAGTTTTGCTGCACACGATCTTGAAACGAGCAAGATTTGTTTCAAACTTTTATGATTAATGTGGATAATGAGATGAGTTGTGAAGATGCTCTGTCTGGTATTGACTGGCCTGGTCTAGATATTCTGTTTATTTCTTTGACAAATAGGTAAGTTTCTCTCTAACACACACGAAGCTAACAGCGACGAACGGATTTTCATGAAAGCGATTGGAAAATTCAATATTAGCCACTGTACACTAGTTTATAAATTTCAGCACAGATTCACCCACCCAATTCTATAGAAAAGATAGAAAAGCTTAGTATAGTATACTAAACTAATCTTAATTAACTTCCGGGTTAGTTGCCCGTGCCTATGGTGTTGAGCAATGTTTTGCCGAATTTATTATTATTATTTTTTTAATGCGCTCACTTCAAGGCACGGAAGGTAATGGCTTTTTCAAATCTAGACACTTGCAAAAACTTCAAGTGGAAATTCCGTTTTTGGTCCTGCTATGCGGTTATTTCCATCGCAACTGTCAAACGGTATAACTTTCTGCCTATCGTGGGATTTTCTAGGCCTGTGTCTGTACATACGTCGCATTGCATCCACCACTTCATCCAATCTCGAAGACACATCACGCGACTTAAACTAAGCTGAAAACGCTGCAAGTTTTACACAAGGGTTTATTATTATTTGATATAGGTTACTTGTGCAAACATTTAATTCTGTGTCAATGAAAAAATTTTTGGAAAAATTCTTCCTTTTTTTTGAAAAATATTTAACCTCCTGGGATCCTTCAAAAATCCCATTTTTAGCTCTTTGAAAACCCTATAGATGCCACAGTGAGATCGGATCGTTCCGGGACCCCCAAAAATGGATTCTACGTCCAAAAATACTTCGAAAACGACACCTAACTCGATCCCCACGGGTTTGGGCGATCGGACTGAAAACCTTGCGGGCACAACTAGATGGTAGACCAAGTATTTTGTCAAAATTTCAGATTAAAAAAAAATTCCTACTGTCCTAAACGGCTCGGACGGCGGACGGACATTTCGGTTATGGAATCTAGACCTTTTGAAACGGATAATGTCAAATTTTGAGGCCGATTCGAGTCGTCGACCTCCGTCGCGATTACATAGGTGTGTTATTCCATGAATAATAAACCAAAAGCTACTTTTACTGCACTTCCATCGGGGAAATTGAACCAAGGCCTTTGAAACCAGACGCCGCACTCGAACTCTTCGCACGCTAAACCGACTATCGCTCTATATCCGAATCCTTTTTAACGTTACTTTGATCTACAATACAGCTGGATTACCTTTCCATTGCCCTTAGTCCCGGAAACGGCCCTTGGTCCGCTCGACCTCGCTGAATTTTGAACTGGCAAGAACTCTGCAGCTGCGGGTTTTGAATGATTTCAATCCCGCGACTATTTGATAAGCCTTTTTTTTTCTTCAAAAAACGCGAGATTTTTTCCCCTCAAACCTCGTTATTGGCTTTATTCGATACAACTGCGCACGTTCATTTAAAAATCGACATGGGACCACGCCAGCAACTCAAAAAGAATTTATTTCAAGAGGTATTCTTACCTCCCTGGACCCCCCCCAGGTTAGGTGGAAGAATGGTCGGCAACGACGAAATCTTGCCAGATTTTGTAAATACAGCGAAATCAATCAAACAATCCCTTCAGAGACTGCCTGTAGGTAGTTAGATACAGATTTTTTTCAATGAAAAAATGTCTTCAGAATTTTATGGTCGTTTTTGACTAGGCTTGTACTGAGTAAATTGATATGAGTAAATTTGACAATGCTAATGTTGTGTGAGTAAATTTATACCTTGTCTTCCGGATTTTCACATATTTTGAGGAATTTTAAATCTACATACACCTACGTTATTTTACTTCCTACTTTAGTACTACTATGACATACGTATAACCAAGACAACGAGACTCTTTTGGCACTTTTAAACTGTTGAGACCTTGAAAACTTGTTGTGATGTTTGATTTAAGAGCCCAGTGTTGTATGCGCGTCGGTGTTGTTTAAATTTTACTGTGTCGGCTAACAAGTGTTTCTACTGTTAGGTAACTGACAGATTGATTTTACGTTTACTCAAACTCGCGTTGAATGTCTCAAGAACACAATCACAGGTGGATAACCGGTAGGTAGTTTTTCAGTACTCCGCCGTAAACACGTCAACTGACGTTGACGTCGGCGCATTAAATTTTGTTGGTTGCGGGTGTCTAAAGGTCACTCAGGTTGATTAAATTCACTGGACCTAATTGAAGAATTGTACATAACTAGCGACCCGTAACTATGGCCTTGCAAATACTAAATTTGGTTGGTATTCAACATTTTGATTCTTAACATTATATTTGGATGTCAATGTCAACGCTTGATCAAATTCTATAGGGCCAATCCTAATAACCAATCACCAATACCAACACTCAATAATCCAGTGCCGAAGATTCAATACCCAATGCATCAAAGACCCCGTCAATACTAGAATACCTACTGTAGGTGCTTGTCCCACAACGTTTGATGGGTGAAGGATTTGTAGACCCGATCCCATTAAATGAATGTTTACAAAAAAATGAATTCCTCTTTTGGGATACAATCTCTAGGAAAGGACAACGCCTTCGAATCTACACAATTGTTTATTTCCCTCGCAAAATTTGACAGTGAGAAAATAGTCAACTGAAATGATTACCTTACGATTTCCAGTAGGAGCGCTTCTCCTTATACAGGAGCGATAAATTACAGAGAAAATCAAGCTTTACGGAAATTAAAATTTAAATAAAAATCGGCCAAAGTAATTACCAGAGTGTATTTTACGAAGTGAAAGTTAAACGAAAATCCAAGATTCACGAGTAGAAGTTGGCTACTTGTATATTCGGCGCTCAGTGGAGTTGAATCAGAGGGGCGACAAAACCATATTTCACTTCATATAGTAGAACTTCACCCCCGTGATTCATGTTCGTTACCTTTCGAAAACATCCGTTGAGTCCTTTGATAGCCAGAGCAGTAATTTGACGTATCAAAATATCCATCGGGGTGATCCGTTTAAATTTGAAACATCAGGCTTTCAAATACAGGAGGATGGTAACTTGATCTTGTAACGTCAGTTTCTAATATGTATTGAATGGTTGCCGGCCAAATTTTCGTTTCCCGATCTCAACAACTCTGCTCGTGACGTTGGTGTATCATTCATTTTCGGAAGCGGTAGGTTTCAATCAATTTGTTATAGTTGGGATCGGAAGATTAGGGAATGAGGGGGGGGGGGGGGGGGTTACAGTGATTAATCGAGCTTCTCTAATTGCGAGAACCCCATGCTATTTGATACCCATATGCCTGTTGAGGGAGATCTCTCTGAGCGATTTCGGTTCATTCTTTTTCGCATGATTCTCTCTAAATTCACAGAGCAAATCATGTCTAGGAAATGGGAGTGTAAAACATGTAAAATGACATAATTTTATTTAGTTGTGCAAATGTTTCGGAGTCACATCACTCATTAATATTCAAGCTTGAAATATTAATTCGAAAACAGCGTACTTATTCAGTGGTTTCACGCTCCGCTCATTCTGATACAGGTAACCTGAACTACAGAGAAGGAATAAATAAGTTGTAAAAAGTCAATGGCCGCCACTTTCAAGTCAAAACAAAAACATGTAACAATTTTTTTTACTCGATAATTATTATTTTTAAATGTATTTGATACAGCAAGTTGTTTTCCTTATAAATACATAGTTTTTGCGTGCTTTTATTAGTTCGATTCAGCGATATCATAATATGATAATATGCATATTATGCAATGTGTCGAGTCCGGTAAATGCCGCGATACATTTCGCAGTGACCAATTAACTGGATTATCCTCAACTTTCTTGATTTGGTTGGTGGTAATGGATTGGTCGCAGTAGGGGGGGGGGGGGGGGAATTAAAAAAACCCCATCGTTTAGAAAAGGTGGGCGAACAGACAGAAAAAGAAAAATGGGATCCTAAAGGATCAAGGTGGTCAAGTGGTGGCGGGGGAGGGGGGAGAGAGAGAATTTTCCCCTTTCTGTCGATGACCATTCCCATTGTATTGCTCGCTTCTGTAATGTCCAACTCCTCCGCCCCGCTACATGAGGTTGAAAAGGGAGAATCTATAGACCGTGACAAGATGACCGGGAAGCAGGTACGATAGTAACTATCGTAATCCAACTATTGGATTAAAACGGAATCCGGGAAGTTTTCCAGTTGAATAAATGCTGCCAATTTTACCCAAGGAATTACATATCATTCAATGGTTTGAATTGAGCAAGAATTAATACTATGCCAATACCTACTTTTTTTTTGTTCGGTTCCAAAGACTCGTTTGGATTTATTGAACCGAGGTGACCTCATACCTACTTCATTTTTGTGGAATTTAAGAGTTTTCAGCAATTTTTCTCCATAATCCATTTTTCGGGGTCCCAAATCCGTCCAAACATTGTACGGGATTTTTCTTTTATTTTAATTTTTTTTTTTTAATAATTTGTTATTGTCATAAAATTAACTTTTGCACAATTGACCTATATCAAAGATAAATAATATTATACCCTTGTGTAAAATTCAGTTTTCGACTTTTCGACGCTAGGAATTTATTTCCGTCTTTACCATATCTCGGGAGTTTTTTCCGGATGTTTTTCCGCCGGTTATCATTTTTGGTTTATTATTCTTGGAATAATACACATATGTAATCGCGACGGAGGTCGACGACTCGGATTGGCCTCAAAATTTGACATTATCCGTTTCAAGAGGTCTAGATTCTAAAACCGAAATGTCCGTCCGTACGCGGTCCTTAAAATCTGAAATTTTGACAAAATACTTGGTTTACTGTCTAGTTGTGCCCGCAAGGTTTTCAGCCCGATCGCCCAAACCCGTGGGGCGCTATGGAGGGGGGGGGGCTACGGGAGGTTTTTTTTAAAAAGGGTTTTGGCTATGGGATCGAGTTAGGTGTCGTTTTCGAAGTATTTTTAGACTTTTAAAAACGGCATTCCTGTAGAGTGTTTGGGCAGATATGGGACACCAAAAAATTGATTCCACGTCCGAAATTACTTACTCGGAAAACAAAACAGTTACTGTATTCGACCTTTAGACGTCCTTCAAAAACCTCATTTGTTGCCCTTTGAAAACCCCATAGATTCCCACGGTGCGATCGGATCGTTCTAGGACCCCCAAAAATGGCTTCCGCGTATAAAAATGCTGGGCAAACGACACATAACTCTACCCCATGTCAAAAAATAACCTTTAAATAGCCCTTCCGTAGCCCCTTTCTAGCCCCCACGGGTTTGAACGATCGGATTGAGAACCATGCGGCAGACACAACTAGGTGGAGAACCGAGTATTCTGTCATAATTTCAGATTGATAGAAAAAAAAATATAGTAGATTTTAGACATCTACACGACATGAAACGGCAAATTTTGAGGCCGATCCAAATATTTGACCCCAGTTGCACAGTGGGGTGGATTGCGAATCTAGCTGGACAAAAATCTGAAAATGCAAGTGCGTATTTTGATGAAAAACGTGGCTTTCCGGAGTTGGACAACAAGAAACAGCACGATCTATCCCGGGAAAATGTCACCAAAACACGTCATAACCTGTCAAAACAAAACACTACTTATCGGTTGCGATAAGTTAGTCTCATTAAAAAATTTTGAGCCACTGTAGGATTGTAACGGTTGCATGTTTGATTGTTTTTTCTTTTTTTTCCTTTTTTTCAACTTTGAATGGAAGTCAAGAGGTAAATATTATAGGAATAGTATTATTTTTTTAAGCCCACTTATGTGTAAAACAGTTAGTAAAAACGCCAATAAAATATTAAATAAGCCATAAATTAGCCTGCAACTTTTAAGGCATCTGATGTCATCTCATACTCTATTTTTTTCTGTGTATGGCAACCTGTTAGCTAATAAAGTACCTATCATAAATTTGGCTACGCGTTTTTGTTCTAATGATGGTAGTAATAAAAATTGTGTTTCAGATGAAAACCAGAAAATTTGAAGAATTTAGCTGGTCCGGGCTATGAAGGCATTATATTTCAATATTTTTCCCGGCGATCTGGTTGATTAAATATTTGACCTGGTCTCCGCAAAATTCATTTCAATCTTTTCTCAATATTTTTTAATTTTCAGAAAATAGTTTTGTCTAAGTAGCTAATGTAGTTTTTTTTCTTCAATATTTTCCCCGTAATCAGCGCATAAGGTCAAGTAAAAACGCTGCAAATTTTACACAAGGGTTTATTATTCTGTGATATATAGGTATAGGTTACTTGTACAGACATTTAATTCTGTCAATTTTTTTCAAAAATTCTTTAATTTTTACTCGAAAAATATTTAACTTCTTGGGATCCTTCAAAAATCCCATTTTTAGCCCCATGAAAGCCCTATAGAACGCCACAGTGAAATCGGATCGTTCCGGGACCCCCAAAAATGGATTCTACGTCCAAAAATACTTCGAAAACGACACCTAACTCGATCCCATAGCTAAAAGCCTTCAAAACACCCCTCCTGTAGCCCCATTTTAGCCCCATAGCGCCCCACGGGTTTGGGCGATCGGACTGAAAACCTTGCGGGCACAACTAGATGGTAAACCAGGTATTTTGCCAAAATTTCAGATTTTTTTAAAAAATTCCTACTGCCCAAAACGGCCCGGACGGCGAACGGCGGACGGACATTTCGGATTTTGAATGTAGACCTCTTGAAACGGATAATGTCAAATTTTGAGGCCGATCGGAGTCGTCGACCCGTGTCGCGAAAACATAGGTGTATTATTCCAAGAATAATAAACCAAAATCATGCTATAATAATTTTGTCCACGTAGATTCGCAATCCACCCTAGAAAACATTGGCTTTTTAAGAATAAACCAAAACCGTAAAATCCCAGTCCCCAATAAGAACTAATATGCCATCACTACGGTGTTCGCATAAATACTGTGTGGCCTTCAACAGTTTAAACCTCGCCTTACTTACTAAGTAGGTTATTGGTCGATAAAATATTTTTCAAAATCAATTCAATTCACGTAGTAACCCAATATTATATTTGAGTCTCACCTTACATGATGGAAATGGAAATCCACTCTCCTTAACTTAGTGTGGTCATCTTTCCAAGGTCCATGGGTTCCCCCCGACCGGCCATCTTCACTTCGAACAGTTCGATCACCTCGAATAACAATCCAGTACTTTTTCCCTACAAGGTACTTGGCCAATCGCGAATATCAACTTCCAGGTGATTCATTGATCTAAACCCCCCTCCCACCAACACCACCCCTCATGTTTGGCAATTGGACGGTCGTCTTCCCAAAATTGTTCGGCTCCCTGTAGAGCAATGTTTGCACTTCATTCACTGTGGCCATCTCCACGCCCAACCACAATACGGTACCTAAATGAAAGCTTCAGTGAATACTAGCCGCACCATAATTTAAAAAATATCCTATCAATAGCTCACTTATTATAGTTATTTTGGTTTATTATTCTTGGAATAATACACCTATGTTTTCGCGACGCGGGTCGACGACTCCGATCGGCCTCAAAATTTGACATTATCCGTTTCAAGAGGTCTACATTCAAAATCCGAAATGTCCGTCCGCCGTCCGCCGTCCAGGCCGTTTTGGGCAGTAGGAATTTTTTTAAAAATCTGAAATTTTGACAAAATACTTGGTTTACCATCTAGTTGTGCCCGCAAGGTTTTCAGTCCGATCGCCCAAACCCGTGGGGCGCTATGGGGCTAAAATGGGGCTACAGGAGGGGTGTTTTGAAGGCTTTTAGCTATGGGATCGAGTTAGGTGTCGTTTTCGAAGTATTTTTGGACGTAGAATCCATTTTTGGGGGTCCCGGAACGATCCGATTTCACTGTGGCGTTCTATAGGGCTCTCATGGGGCTAAAAATGGGATTTTTGAAGGATCCCAAGAAGTTAAATATTTTTCGAGTAAAAATTAAGGAATTTTTGAAAAAACACATTTTTGAAAAAAAAAATCCCCCCAAAAAATTTTTTTTGAAATATAAAAATCCAAAAAAAATTTTTTTTAATTTTTTTTATTGACAGAATTAAATGTCTGTACAAGTAACCTATATCACAGAATAATAAACCCTTGTGTAAAATTTGCAGCGTTTTTATACCTTATAATATAGTATAACCTAGGATATAACCTATAACCTACCTTATATTATAGTGATTTTTTCTAGAAGGCGCTGAAATTTGTATACCTACCTGATCAGTTGATTCAAAACGAAAATACTTCTGGAGTAGGTGCCTGGTGACCGTGAAAGGCTGCCGTCATTACTAATGAAAAACGCTGTGAATTATCATAATCAAATACCATTGTGGAGTGATCGGAGATGTCTGGGACCTACATTAATAGATCCTACGTCCGAAATTTCTTCAAATAAGACCTCATTTGCTCGTTGAAAGTAAAGCTCTTCAAAAGCTCCATCTATGCATCGATACGTATGGAATGTGACGACGGAAATTCGAAATAGAAAAAAAGGACCCTAACAGACAAATTTTAGGTGAGTCCAAAAAGATATTAACATGGTTCCTCAGTAAGTTTGCGGTTTTTCACAGTATGGCTTCAAAGCTTTGGAAATCAATGTCTATTATCCCTGGTGTCTGAGGTAATCAACTATCACCTCTGACATCTCTTAGCGGTTTCATTACTTGCCGGCCCACTTACCGCAAACCGATGACCAGCCTGACAGTAAACAAACGCCGACCGCCTGTCATCGTTATAATCCCGGTAAGGCCGGATCTCATAGCGGACTTCAAGGGCAAGTTTGACCAGTGGCCAGCCGATTATTCTGGACGACGACCCCACTCGGTCAGTCGGTGGTTTACGGTTAGGTTGACGTGTCAAAGGCGACGGGGGATAAAGTGACTAAGTGGTTCGAATTCGTGGGACAAAACCACCAAAAGGTAAAATGAGTAAAAAGGGAGTAAGTAATCGGAACATTGACTGATTTTAACCGCATGTCATGAACATTGCAGGCCCCGCCTAGCCTCGAATTGTGATCTAGCATGAAATTCAAAGACGTCCAGATGAGATGGTTGCTTGACGTTACTAAACGAACTTGATTGTATCCGCCAATTACGGCAATTTACGTGTAAAATTTTATTTTTATACTTCCACCCCTTAAACGGCGCTTCACTTCACTAGTTGATCAACTTTCAGTCGAAATTTGATCACTGAGAAAATATTTGTCCTTTTACCGTCTACCGTCAGAGAGCTGAACGGCCAATTACATTTTTCGAAGCGAAGTTCCGCTTTCAACTCAAAATAATATGAGTTGATTGGAACCGATCTAATATTTGGGCTGGGAGATCAAACATGGGCTCCATTCAAACTCTCTTTACTGAATACTGAAAAACGGTTTCCCGGCAGCAAAGTGGGGTAAATTTGGAGGGACGGGGAGACCCGGTATAACATTTCAACAATTGCTAAGTAATTAGTACAAAAACCGTTAACTTGAGCTGCAAAAACGTCGAGCCGAAACGCCGATGTTTTCGGGCGTATATCAACCAGATGTGACGATAGAGAAGGCCGGGGAGGGTGAAAATAAATGAAGGTAGTAACCGCTTGATGGAGATTTGACGTTTCTAGTCAAATGCGGTACGTGGAAGTTTTGTCGCGTAGTCTTCTTATACAGCCCTCCTCACCATGTTCAGTAGTAATCGAAAAAGGAACACAAAAACACGACGACTTCCTCAAAATTAGGTCCCTATCACGAAAGAGTTTTTCACTGTAAAACCTTCCCACACGATGGCTAGAAACATAATTTTTTTCCATTCAAGTTTTTAGGGTTCACAATTTTTATAGTACAAAAAGAGCTTTCACTTGATTAGGCCGAAAAAGGGGCTCAGTGTCCGCAGATTAAATTTTGCATTGTATGCGACTCCACGTGCGATACATTTGATGATTCTTTCATTTAAATCAAGTCGTTAAAAAACGAGAGGAAGACAAAGCGATTTACGGAACAATAAACAAGAAATATGATGAACGATCAGCGCAATTGATGGAATTTTTTACAAATAGTTTTCTAGGTGTATTTTTTTTCAATTTTTAAATTACAATTCTACTGTAAACCCCTCGTGCGTATTGCAGCCTTTGACTATGTAATTTTTTTCTCGATAAAGCGCTGTATTTCTTGCAATGAAGGAAAATTATAATGATGCGAGTGCGGTTCGCGATAAAACCGGGTTGAAAGCGTATGCAGACAATTTTTTCAGGAGGGTTTGCGTCAGGGGAAAGGAGAGATTTATCAATTTTTTCTACATAGCCGGAATATCTAAACTCTCTTTCTTTTACTGATATGACAAAGTATTGTTTCAGACTGCTAAAAAATCTATTATTCATTTACAACTTCCGTCGTTAGTTACCGTATTATTCCCAGTGCACAGCTTTGATATGTGAGTATACACATTGTCATTTTATACCAAGCATACAAATACGTATGTGATAGTGTGCATAAGGTTGGTTCGAAATAAGTACTAAACCCCAAATTTTTCATTTTTTTGCTTTCTGGGGGCTGTGAGGGCTGATTTGAGGGCAAAATTCGGTTCGATCCATTGAAAGAAAAAAAGGATAGAAAAATCGTGACATACAACCGAAAGGTAAGTATGCTTACTTACTCACTTTTGTAGTTTTTCTTCGGTTGTTTAAAATTCACTCACGGTCATAATATCCCGACACTATAATATAGGCCTTTTTGCGATGGGATCTCTCGTACCAGCTGATCCCCAAACACATCAAGGGATATTAATTGATCATGCGTTTTAGTCTCTCTTGTGTACTGAAATGTAGTGTTATTCTTCTTGTTAATGAGAAATTTTAGAAGAAAACTCTAATAGCAGGAGTCTTTTTGTGAAATCAACTTTTACATTGAAAGTTGAACAATTGTGTTAAAATGGTGCGTTCCTTGGTATACCAGCTTTTACGCGCCAATATTCCTTGGTGAGATACAGTATAATGGAAATTAGTAAGAAGTCTCAACGGTACGTTGCATAGTTCATTGAATTCTGATCTTTTGCATGACTCGTCTAGTTTTTTAAAATAAGGCTGTAGGATTCCTAATTCATAGAGATTTTTGGGTCTTAAAATTAGTATTTGCGCCTAATAAAAAAATCTATTTGCAAAATAATTTGATACGAATAATAACATCGACAATTATTTACAATTTTCCGGTAGGTAGTAGGCATTTTTTCCAGCCGAACGTGTTGACAAAATACTCGTCCCATCATGGGCTCTTAGGGGTCTTGTGGACAAAGGCTGGGGGTTTTGAAGGGTTTTGACTAGAGGGTTGACTGAGGTGTAGTTTGTCAAATAATTTTGGATGTAGGAACGTACCAACGAGTACGTACGACCTATTGAAGGGGAATCCCAAACTTATTCGACCACGATAATTTACAGGAAATAATAATATATCCGGATTTGCAGCCTTCAAAATCCGAGTAGAACTATACGCCTTTGGGAGTGCTATTATTGCCTACTTTGGGTTTGTTCGACTGAACGAAATTAAAATTGGTAAAATCCTCAAAACCAGGGGCGTACTCCACTAATGAACGTTAATAATTAATTATTCCTTCTGGAAATTCACTTATTTACAATATTATCATTAATTGCTACTGTTCCTCTTCAACTCTCATTTGAATGTTTCTCAGACTACTGAATTTAAACAATACTCTGTCCATATTATATGAACAGTAAATTAAAAACATTTGGTCAGAGAGAGTCAGGTGGAGAAGGATTTCACATGTATACCTACTTCCACAATAAAAACCACCCACATAATAGGAAGGTTACTTTGGGAGAGCCTTTGCATTAGCCATCAAATCTGCGTACCTAGTGCAAAAATACTCATCACCTAAAAATATTCTCAAGCTTAAAATAAATATGAAATATACGTACGAACATTTATTTACCAACATGAAAAATATGTCGACCGTATACCTGCAAAACCTCGTATGTTCCAAACTAAAAATTTTACAGGAGACGCAAAAAACTCCATGGAAACGTCCAGCCTAATGGAGTGCCAAAATCCTTGAAAGTCCCAAGAGCTCAGTTGAGTGACTTTTGGCGAATATTGTGACGATTTCTCACTTAAATAACTACTTCAGCACGTCAATTATTATGTGTAACGTATAACTACGTTACTGATGAAAAATGTACAAAACTTACCGATAAAAATAGAAAACATTGGAGAGGCGGCAGAGGCTGAGACTTACAAGTTTTTACAAAGTTCTGGAGCCTTTCGGACTTGCAGGTTATTACAACCGAACACAGAGAAGACATTTCTCAGCGGATCAAAACCAAACTTCGTAGGAACATTCTAGAGCCTTAAATTTACCCAGAAAGCTCAAAACCTTACTTTGGGGAAAAATCGGACTTACGAGGTTTTGCAGGTATACGGTCGATGTACGAGTTTGGCGAGAAATCGTACAATTTACGATTTTTTTTTATCATATAAAAAATTATATTAAGTAGGAACATGGTTTCGAGTTTTCTGATTGATATTTCATTTAAATGGTGTTGCAGAGGAAGTTACGCTATAAATCATATGTGAACCCGACTATGACTTTTTCCCGCGAAATGACATCTTTGCGAAATGGAGAGGAAGCACAGAGCACAAACGGACAGTCACGACTGACTCGGACTTCCAGGTACGGAGTTGGCCACGAAAACCGGACCCTGATTTCACCCTCAGAGGAAGGGGTTGGTACAATGGGTCACTTCTGATCCGTCACCCCATCCTATGTGATGCCTCCCCTGCACCCTTAATTCTAATGCGGAACCTCTTCCTACACTTTCCACAGACTCAGGAACGACTTTCAAGACGTCTCTTGCCCCTTTCCGGTCCTGAGAACCACCCTCGTTCCGGCCACCCTGGCGAATTCACCCCAGCAATGAAAAAACCCGAACAGACAACAAAACCCGTTGGCAAAGTGGTTCCAACTTTTTCACATTTAAATTCGGATCCCACGTACGGAGCCTTTCAAAGGGTCCGGCTGAGTGGGTGTCCCAAAACTAAATTATTCTGAATTATAAAGAAGTGTAACGTTCAGGAGCAGGTGGTTCAAATAACCAATTTAACGGAGATGTCGGACCCCGCTCACACCACAAAAAAAAAAAAAAAAAAAGAAGGATCCCACGGCCTTTTCTATTGCTATCCTAAATGCAATACCTACCATCGCTATTTCAATTTCACAAATAGATTATAATATAACCTATTTGTGAAATCCATGTGTGCATATTAGGGATTTTTTAAGTTGTCGACTATCCGATATGCAATCTAATAATATTAATCTCTACTGATATTAAGGCTACAACCAGAGGAGGAGAGTATAGTTCAAAATCCCTTCAGCAACACTTAAAAAACTACAAGGAGCTCAAAATCAAAAGCTGATAGAAGTTTACCCTTCAAAAATATATATTTGGGGCGTTCCTCGTCAAAGGTTAAGCTCAAAAAATAAAATTTCTCAGAAATTAACCATTTTTGAATATGATGTAGGTACCCTTAGGTGAGAAGTTGTACCCCCGATTCGGGTAGTAGGCATTTTTTTCTAAATCTGAAATTTTGGCAAAATACTTGGTTTACCATCTAGTTCGCCCGATCGCCCAAACCCGTGGGGCGCTATGGAGCTAGAAACGGGCTACGGGAGGGGTTTTTTGAAGGCTTTTGGCTATGGGATCGAGTTAGGTGTCGTTTTCGAAGTATTTTTGGAGGTCCCGAAACGATCCGATTTCACTGTGGGGATCTATAGGGGCTAGAAATGGGATTTTTAAAAATCCCAGGTCAAATATTTCCCGATTAAAAAATGTTTTTTGAGAAAAACGTTTTTGAAAAACAAAATTTGAAAAGAACATTTTTGTCAAAGTGTTTTGATTGACACAGAATTAATTTTTGCACAAGTTACCTAGGTATATCAAAGAATAATAAACCCTCATGTAAAATTTGCAGCGTTTTTCTTTAGAATGCTTCAGCGTTATGAACCATGTACGGAGGCCCGAAAATGCAAAAAAGTGAAGAAAAAAAAAAAAAAAAAATGACAGCCCACCAAAAAAAGAAAAAACGGATACATAATATGTATCCGCTTTTTGTACCTATATTATAGGTACAGTCGAGACTCCAAATCCGAACTCCCTATATAGGGATAGTATACTATCCGAACGACTCTGAAATCCAAACGGGCTTGGCGGAGTCGGAAGGGTATTTTCTCGCAAATGTGGATGAGGGAAATTTGAATGTTGTCACCGACTTGAAAAAATTAAATTTGAAAGACGTTGCGTTCAGCTCGGACGATTGCTGGTGTTCACTTTCTAAGCGATTGATACGAAAAAAATGTGAAAAATAACAGTCCAACTTTGTTTCCTGGATCAGATTCGAGTGACATTTTGGCTGTCGAAAACCTTAAAGATCGAGAGGAGGAAGAAAACATCGAGGATGCTAAAAAGCAGAGAGTGACAGGGTTAGATGCTGTTATTTTCGACTGTTCAAAATCAATCTCAACGTTGCTATACAGTGGGCTAAAAAGAAAGGCATGGCTGAAGAAAATTTAGAGAACACGGCGATTTTGGAGATATGTATTGAGAACATTGTTGAGATATTGAGAATAAAATGTTTCTAGCATTTTATTAAAATACCTCTATAATCCGAACGATCTCGGGATCCGAAAGACCCCATTCCCCAATCTGTTCGGATTCGAGAGTCTCGGCTGTAGTAGTGTTGTCATATTATAATATGAGAAGCTAAAAATAGAAAATGTGAAACTTTCATAATATGAAACCTTCACATTTTCTATTTTTAGCTTCTCTCTTTCCAACTGATAAATTTAATTTCTGTTTCCTTGTATTTTTAGATTCTCCAACAAATCAGAACTTCTCAATGAACGTGCAGTGGCTGGTCATAAGTAGCTTTATGCCACCCATGTGCTCTCGTAACGTTGAAAACCTCAAACCGCTATCCGAAATAGGCAGGAGGTTACCGACTGGGAAAAGTTCGAGTCTGCGGGACGGTATCTGTCTGGTTGTATCTACCCCATTCATAGGCGGGTTTTCCGCTCTCAATTCGGCGCGGAATCGAAAACGAACTTACGGAGCAAATGAATCGTCCCCCTCCCCATGCGACCGCCACTCATTGGTCCGGAACCATCAACTTTGATGCACATGACGAGGGCCTTTTGCCCAAACTAGAAGTAAATCTGCTGGCGGGGGAGGGGTTGGGGGAAAAGAGTGACAAAATACTGATCCGAACATCCCCCTGCCTATCTACCCACCTCCGCTTGCCACTCACAGAAACTGGCGAATGCACAGTGGAGATTTAGCGCGATTGTTCATGGATTGCGCCGTCATCTCTGCTAATCAATTGCGGGGGTCTATTGTCAGCTTGCGGGAAATTTCCGGCAGACCCATCAACCAATTACTCTTTCTCACGTATTTAACCCATTTCAATTTCCTCGCAAGCCCCTTCTCCCGTTCCGGACTCAAATGAAATGCACTTCCAAAAAAGTTTCATGCACACTCTTTCCATCCGTGCCGAATTTCCCTCGGAAAGTTTCCATGTTCAATTGCCTCCCCCAATTAAAGAGTTTATTTGATAATATTTTCCAACTTATCAACGGACAATGAATTTTCCTCGAAAATCAACCGGGTTTGAGGTGGGGCGACAGAAGGTGGTCGAGTCTATACGTGTTTATTCTTTCGAGCTTTCGGCCAATAGGGTGCCATCTTCAGGAAATTGATTTAATATTGGTATTGGTAACGTCTCTGCGTGCTGCACTCCCCCAGCGGTCGCCGCCGGGCAGCTGGTCGTTTGGTTCGCATTGGGTGATCTTTTTGGATCCGTTGTATTTCTATTTATAGGTCGTGGTTTGGGGATGGTTAGCTGTCGGTGATGATGTTGGACGTTTTGCGGTGGGCGGAGACGGGTTAAAACTGGGATTTTGACAAAATATTGCGAATTTGGAGTGGCTGAATTTAACGTGAGCTGTGAGGGTTGACGTGACTGAAAATCAATTCTTTGTCCACAACTTGTAAAACGGTACCACACTCGACTCTTCGGTCTAGAACCTTAAAACCAATCTTTAGCTCCGGAGATGTACGACGATCAGGTGTCATTTTCGAAGAAATTCTGGACGTAGAAAAAGGTCCGACCCCTCTAGAATTGTACAGCATTCAAGATTATAATTAATTCGCGTACTCGTATCATCATTCGATTAATATTACCCCGGTAACTTAAGAATTCAATGCGAAAAATACAAAATCCAAAATTGTTGCGTGAACCTAGTAGGTACAATCAATTGAACTCATTTTGTTCATTATTCTTGGAATAAGTAATACACTATTGTATTCGTGTCGGAGGTCGGAAATTCTGATCTGCCGCTAAAATCTATATTATCCGTTTCACGACATGACATGATTCCAAAAACGAAATGGCAGTAGGATGTTTTTAAAATCTGATATTTCGACAAAATACTCGGTTTACCATCTAGTGCCCGCAAGGTTTTCAGCCCAATCGTCCAAACCTTTGGGGCTCTGTGGGGGTAAAATGGGTCAACGAGAGGGTTTCGGGTATGATTACTAGTGGGGTGTCGTTTTCGAAGTATTTTTAACGTAGAATCCATTTTCGGGGGTCCCAGAACGATCCGATTTCACCGTGGGGGTCTATGGAGCTTTCGTGGTGCTACAAATGGGGCTTTTGAGTGATGTCTGAAGGTCGAATAAGGTGCCGAGGTCCGAGTAATTTTGGACGCATTATCCGTTTTTAGGGGTCCCACATGTGTCCAAACAAGTGTAAAAGATATTATTTCCTTTTTTTTAATTTGTTTAAATTAAATACTCAAAATAATTTTATACTCAAATAACATTGCGTCCGAACCTACCGTAGGTAGCGGAAGCTTTGCTTTCACTTTCGGGATCGAAACACGACATTTTCGTTCTCCAAAATAAAGAATTCTACTCGCATCTTGCTTTTCAGAATCTCCTGAGCAAAATTGGTTCCGTGTCTGTCTGTCTGTCTGTCCATCTTTCCGCATTTCCTTGTTACATCAGATTATAGATTCTATAACTTCCACAATGTTGATCCGTTTTTGGTCAAATTTTCAGGGATTATGCGAAGAAGGTCCTTTGAGGTCCCATACCGTATGAACATAATTTGAGGTCCCATACCGTTTGACCATAATTTTGATACAAAAAAGAGTACCATTTGAAAAACAACTATGTATTTAATAATATAATAATATGATGATATGATAAGAGACGTATATTATGTTAATTTCCAAAATAGACGCGTTTTTTGGTTTATTATTCTTGGAATAATACACCTATGTTTTCGCGACGGGGGTCGACGACTCCGATCGGGCTCAAAATTTGACATTATCCGTTTCAAGAGGTCTACATTCTAAATCCGAAATGTCCGTCCGCCGTCCGCCGTCCAGGCCGTTTTGGGCAGTAGGAATTTTTTTAAAAATCTGAAATTTCGGCAAAATACTTGGTTTACCATCTAGTTGTGCCCGCAAGGTTTTCAGTCCGATCGCCCAAACCCGTGGGGCGCTATGGGGCTATAATGGGGCTACGGGAGGGGTTTATTGAAGGTTTTTAGCTATGGGATCGAGTTAGGTGTCGTTTTCGAAGTATTTTTGGACGTAGAATCCATTTTTTGGGGTCCCGGAACGATCCGATTTCACTGTGGCGATGTTTAGGGCATTCGTGGGGCTAAAAATGGGATTTTTGAAGGATCCCAGGATGTTAAATATTTTTCGAGTAAAAAATTTTTACACATTTTTGAACAAAAAAATCCAACAAAAAAATTTTTTTGAGATAAAAATCCAAAAAAAAAAATTTTTTTTTAATTTTTTCATTGACAGAATTAAATTTCTGCACAAGTAACGTATATCAAAGAATAATAAACCCTTGTGTAAAATTTGCAGCGTTTCTTATATGAAGTCCCACAGCATGGTTGGTAACAATGGGAGAGGTCGAACTCCACTCGAAGTCCACTAACGTCGAACTCGTCCTCGAGGATCCTGACTTGGTCGAACTCGCCCACCTTAAATTTCCTAGTTAGAACTGGTAAAGTGAACTAGGAACTGGCTTGACACTTTTCTCTCTCTCAAATTCGATTCGATCAAAACTTCTACAAATTTTAAAATATTTGGATGCTGGAGTTCAGACGTGCGCGGTAAGACTCGCACGCATTTGTGGTTTGTTGAGCGACTTTGTCCGGACGATCTGGAGAAAATTCCCACATTATTGGTGGAAATTTAGAGTTTTTGTAAGTGTAATTGTTCAAGAGGTACTCGCACATTTTATCCACATTGGCACTTGGCCACGGTTGGCTAGAAACTGAGAAAAGCAGTACTCTACTTCGTCGTTAACCACCAGCAGTTCCGCGCTACGTTGACACATCATCCCTGTTCAATGAACAGTGTTCAGTGTTCATGTTACTAATAAACCGCAAATTTTTAGATTATTTTGTTTATTAATTGAAAATCGGCCTCTCTGTCACCAACAACGTGTATTCCTGATAGGTGTAGAGGTACAGGAGTACGAGCTGAACGATCTCGGTGGGCGAATTCGACGGTTGCACCTCTTTGGTGTTAGGACGAGCAGGCACTCGTCCCAATAATTGACTCAGGATAAGGAACTGATCAGCAAGTGATATGAAACGAAAGGACCCACCAAACTAGAAAAATCGTTTTTCAACTTTCAAGGAATAAATTTGTTTCAACGTTTCTCCAGGATTAAATTTAATTTTTTTCATTTTTTAAATCCTCCATATTTCCCCCATGTTCCCCCGTCCCCATACGTACTCTTTTTGACGTTGGGTAGGTACCTAGGAACATTTTTGTTTTTCCTGTTGCGTAGTTTGATCTAGGTAAGTTGGCACCTACCCCTACCGGTAACTTTCAAAAGTAGGACCTTGTGACTACCACTTCAAAAAAGGAGTACCATTTCTTCCTTTTCGTGTGCCCAATAATATGAGAGGACCCAAACTCGAAAAGTAGTTCCATTTCCTCCCAAAAGGAGTACCTCTGGTCACCCTTACATGACATGGGTGACATTTGTCATCATTAAATCAGCGGTACGCTTTGCGCATGCGCGAATGTAATTTTCTTCTTTCAGTCATAAGTACTTCAAAGTCGTGATGACCTAATAATTCAATTTGGCTGTATGTCGGTGTAGTTTGAACGCGAGGAAGCTTTGTGCCATGTCCCCTTGGCTGTGTTATTGTATCATCTTCTCGTCCTCATTCAGAAAGAACATTCTACTAACAGCCATAACGTATCTACATGGAAGAATGCATTAGGATGATAACTGTTCTACTGGGAAGTGACCCGTTTTACAACCCTCCAAAAAAGGAGCAGACCGGAGCACTAAAGGCAACTACCGAATATTATCGAGACGATATTTCATACCGTGCCGGGCCATAAAACACTTTAGCGCCAGAAATCGGGTGTAAACCAGCTCGCAAAAACCCCACCGTGGGAGGAAGAATTTCGGAGCGGTTCGCGGCCAGGAAATGGGATCCCAACCGGTCGAGGGGGAATATCTGACTTGATTGTTGAGGATGTTTTAGGAAGTCAAATCTTCCCACAAGGTGTACCCGTACAATGGACAAAGTGGGCGAGAGGGTGACCAACTAGCATTTAGGGGCGTTGGGGGTCAACTAGACAATTCAAATAGAACTGGTTCGGGCAACTATACAAAACGGGAAACCTGCTTCAGTGAGCAATCACTTGTTTGATTTACCTGCTTCAGGCGCAGATTATCAAGGAGTGAATCAATGGATCAATACAGGTCGTTGGCTTGCTCAAAAGTAAAGAACTGATTAGTTGTGTCAGTGGCATGTCTAGTGTCAAATATGATGATTGGTATGTATAGTGGTATGTACATACCACTATACATACCAATCATCATATTTGACACTAGACGTATAGTTCAATTTAAATAAACGAGCCTCCCACTTTTCTCTGTGTGGGTTTTTACTTGATTCACTTTTGAGCTAATCGAATCTTGCAACTGTTGTGTATTTTTATTGACGCTCTGAATCCCTTCGCCGGCCCATGTAGGGCCCATGTAGCCTAACTATCAAAGTAAATGTAATTGGATCAAAACCTCTCAATGGAGGTGTTAGTTCTGTTAAATCATCACCGCCCTTCGGGCGTGAAAGATGTTTGACATTGTGTATTGAATTATCTCAAACTATCTCAAACGTTCAAAATACTTGGAATTATTATGTAAATAGGTAACAGCGATTCAGTGGCGGATCCTGAAAAAGGCAGTGGGGAGGGGGGGGAGGAGGAACTTTTCGCACTCTACCTCGAACCGATCTTCCATTCCCACAACTCAAACGGTTTTCCATTGACAGGCGTATTTTTTGGAGGAGGCTGGCCAACGTCATCAGTAGAAAATTGATAGACAGCACAACTGCTGAAACATGACATGTTTCCATAATTGTACGGAATGCAACCAGCACAGGTCTGATAGCTTTTCACTCAGGCGCCTCAGCTGAAACTGAAAAGGTGAAACTGAAAAATTGAAGGGCGTTGAGTACAAACAACTTAAGTGCTAACATTAAAAAAAAAGTCTTTGCAATTTAAAGTTAATTAATAAATTTATTAAATTAATAACTAAAAAGTTGATTAATATAATCTAATAATTAATCAGTAGAAAGTTGATAGGTATAATTTGAATCAGTTAATTCTGTCATTAATTAATTTTTAGACAACTTCGGCACTTAGGCCCTTTGTACCCAACGCCCTTCAATAAATGAAAAATACACAGGTCAACAACAAAAAGTGGACTTTTAGGTCCGTTGCTAAAAACCACTTAATAATAATAATTAGGTCCGTTGCTAAAAACCACTTAACTCTATGTTTTTGAGGTGCTGAATCGGGTGCCTTGGGATTCCACCCCGAGGGCTGTTTAACTGAAGGGTAATCATGCGGGGCTAATCCCTCCAGGTCGGTCCTTCCTTGGGATTCCACCACAGTAGTGGACGAGCGAGGAAGATGGACCTTGGGATTCCACCCCTCGTGCGTATGCAACGTTATGACTGCTGCTCTTCGGATCCGGCCAACATAGACAAGGTTTCACACTAGTTGACAAAATTTGCATTTAATGTAGAGATCGTATCCGTGTCAAGTCGGGAGTTCGGTGTGTTACTCCGCTGAGCCTTACCGAAAAGTTAAGGCGTGAGTCCTTAAAGACTCATGTCTTTTGGTTTGAGCCGTGCCTCAACATTCCGACTGGCCCAAACTATGGAATGCACTCGGTTCCAAGAGATGCGGCTGTCGATCCAGAGTCCCAGGAAGTTCGTGAGTTGTCGCCCAATCATTCAAATAGAACCGATGATCGTACGTCTTGTCGAAGTTCAGTCTGTGAGAATTGGATATCCACCGAGCTTGCAAAATTTCGTCTGAAGGTTGGAGATTGGGGCATAGGGCGTCAGGGGGATCCATTCACTAACACAGCCGTATTTACATTAACACGCAGCCAACAATATTATGTCGCTTTATCTGTTGTTAAATTGTTACCTAGCTAAATCGTTTACGTCCAGCAAAAACAGGGTTGGCCCTAAAACCGAACCCTGCTTTACAGCTGCTGCTCAACGGCTCGATCTGTTCAATTGAACATTAATGGTTTGGCTCTGGTTAATCACTCAACATGGAGTGGAATCCGAAGGTTTAGGCTGGAAGATATTAATGGAGGGTGCGGAATCCCAAGGTATTGGTAGGACGACGATAATGGATGGCGTGGAATCCCAAGATATTCCTGAACCGACCTGAGCTCTTAATGAGGGTCCGTGGTGGAATCCATAGCCGCCCGCTGAATCCGAAAATAGCCTCCGTTTCCTCGGAAGCCCTATGTTTTCTTGAGCTATGGCCAGTTTTAGAGTTTCTTGTGTCATTTCGGGATTAAAAAAATGATAGCCGTTATAACGGCTACCATTTATACCTGCAAAGTACAATTCTGAAGAAAATACGCTTCTTATTGGACATTTAATGCTGATTACGAATATCTAAATGAGTTGGGGTCTTAGGGAACCAGAAAAATATGTGATTTTGCAACAACAACAAAACAAACGCCGTTTTTTAAAACCAATGGCCTTTTTTTCTTTTTTTTTTTTTTTTTGATAATTTTAACCTTCTAGCGTAAAAACTAAGGCCGTTAAAAACGTTCTACACTATGGCCAAAATGGTTAAAAACCGCGGTTGGTCTCATTCGACGCAAAAACAATCTACCTACTAGACGTCGTTGGGAAAACGTTTTTAACGGCCTTAGTTTTTACGCTAGAAGGTAAAAATTACCAAAACAGTGACATTCGTTCTATCAAGAATCAAACGATTCTTGTTAATAATTAACAATTGATTATTAATTGGACAAGTGAGTGTGAGGTTAGCATGCGTGAAACGCAGTTGAGTTGAGAATATTAATTAAAATTTAATATTTGTATGATTTAATCATTAGGCATTAAGTAGGTAGGTATGGAACTAATGCTTTATTTCTCACCAAATTTATTTTCTGAAATAATGATTCTTTTAGTTATACCACACTTCGCCGTCGCAATCCCGCGGTGTTTTTCCAATCTTGCAAAATTTGCATTTAATGCCGCGTTTTCTGTGGTGTGAATTGCAGCCTGCACATTCTCATTGCCTGTGATTCATATAAGTCCTCCTCATGCCTGTTGTGCTGTAGTTCACAACATTTTTGATTTTCTTGTGGTATCTACGATCCTATCTAAGATCCAGATACTATCTAACCTATCTGAGGGGGAAAATGCGGCGCTATAATATTATTACACATTCTCTTTGACGATTCCTCCGACAAGTGTGGAGTCAGAGAGAGCATTCTCTGCAGCTGGGTACCTATTTCTGCAATTAGCGCCGATCAAATTTGGGTGAGAGAAACTAAAACTCACTGACCTTCTCTGGTGGTCTTTCTTTCAGCTAGTTGGCCATTTCCCAGCTGCAGAGGATGGCTCCATCTCACTCCCTTCAATGCATTTACTTCCTAATATTTGTTCGAATATTTATAAATACCTACATTATGGTTTATTATTCTTGGAATAATACACCTATTCAATAGCGACGGATTCGAAAATTCTGTTCGGCCTCAAAATTTGACATTATACGTTTCAGGATGTCTTGATTCCAAAAACAGATTGTCCGTCCGAGCCGTTTTGGGTAGGCATTTTTTTTTAATCAGAAATTTTGACCCGTGGGGCTTTCATGGGGCCGAAAATAGGATTTTTGGAGGATCCCAGAAGATCAAATATGGTGTGGTTTTCCGAGTAATTTTGGTGGAGGTCCCACATCTGTCCCAACATCTCACAGTATACAAAAAATTTTATTTTATTTTTTGGTTTATTATTCTTGGATTAATAATACACCTATGTTTTCGCGACGGGGGTCGACGACTCCGATCGGGCTCAAAATTTGACATTATCCGTTTCAAGAGGTCTACATTCTAAATCCGAAATGTCCGTCCGCCGTACGCCGTACGCCACGGCGCGCCGTCCGCCGTCCAGGCCGTTTTGGGCAGTAGGAATTTTTTTTTTTTTTTAAATCTGAAATTTTGTCAAAATACTTAGTTTACCATCTAGTTGTGCCCGCAAGGTTTTCAGTCGATCGCCCAAACCCGTGGGGCGCTATGGGGCTATAATGGGGCTACGGGAGGGTTTTTTTGAAGGCTTTTGGCTATGGGATCGAGTTACGTGTCGTTTTCGAAGTATTTTTGGACGTAGAATCCATTTTTTGGGGTCCCGGAACGATCCGATTTCACTGGGGCGATCTTTAGGGCTTTCATGGGGCTAAAAATGGGATTTTTGAAGGATCCCAGAATCTTAAATATTTTTCGAGTTAAAAATGAAAAATTTTTGAAAAAAAAACATTTTCGAAAAAAAGAATCCAAAAAAATTTTTTTTTGAGATAAAAATCCAAAAAAAAATTTTTTTTTAAATTTTTTCATTGACAGAATTAAATTTCTGCACAAGTAACGTATATCAAAGAATAATAAACCCTTGTGTAAAATTTGCAGCGTTTTAATTTAATTTTTTTTAAAAGTATTTTCTTAATGACACTTAATGACACAGAAATTGTGTTTTTTAAACAAAATGATGTTATTAATTACAAAATCGTGCGAGATTGCGACCCCTAACCACACTCTTTCCCAAAACTTCTGCCAGTAGTAGGAGATATTAACGATAATATTCTATGTTGTCGGATATACATAGTTTTGAGTAAATATTTTCCACCCTTGGTCCATATTCTTGGACACTACAGTTCCTTCTTGAGTGAAAAGTTTAAGTCTATGTATTGGTGGTGATGTTGACCGTTTCAATGAGTGTGGGTGGGGAGTTCTTCTCTTTTCGTCTTATTTGACCGACCCTCGACAACTTCCCACCCTCATTTATGCATTCACTTAAATTATTCATTATCTAGAGAGATTCAAGTGTGATGAGGTAGTACATCTTTTATGAGGGTAAACAACCAAACTTGATCATGGGAGGTAGATACTTCATTCGGCATTAAGTAGGTAGGTAGGTATGGAACTAATACTTCATTTCTGCTTGGAATTTTCGTAGGCTACGAAGGAAGTGCGTGGCCGTAAGCTTGTGGAGCTTGCCATAGAAAAAGTTGGAAGAGTTCCACTAGAAGTCCGGATGTTGACATTTTTAGCAATGGTAATCCTACCTCAAAAAAAATTATGCATCACGCACCACCAAGTGATAGTGATGTAAGCAACAGAGGAATAATAACACTTACAGATTCAATGAGGTAGTTAGCGAGAGAAAACGACTCCTCTGCTGGTTTGGGTACTAAATTGTTTATTTAAATTAACAATCGTACCCTAGGGACCGATTTCGAGCAACTAAGCTCATCTATAGCCCTAACAAGGAAACATTAGTCATTTGCATCAGAGACAACCATAAAAGTAAAAATTATACTGAAGGTATACTTGAAGATTCGACGGAGATCGAAAAGTTTGGGGCATAGTCCATCTCGTCCCCGTTAATCACCCTCCGCCGAGGCTTCCATTAGTCCTAGGGCACAACTCGTCCCCGGCAGCCTGAAGGGCCTCCACCCCGAGGGTACCACTCGTCCCCATGCTGAAATATCATGTAGCTACTCCAGGAACTGGGAACTAGTATGAGCGCTGTTTTGTACGGTAGTGATATGATAACAAAATCATTAGTCAATCATGTCGGCTCCATCTTGACTCTGTTTAGAAGAACCAACACGGGAGAGGCATTTGATTCCTTCTACTCATGAGTATGAATATGAATCCTGGTTTGACCCAGACAGCCTCTTCCTCCACTCCTGCACGGGTTGCGACACCACTTCTTATATATTTGGCCGCAGCAAAATGAAGCTTGGCAGCATGATTGCTGCTTCACGAAACCAGAAGGAAGTGTCTCGCAAATTTGGTGGAGCGCGTTCAGAGGTACTATCCACTCTGTACACTGGGGACTGCAGTAGCATAGCTCTGGATAAGCTACTCCTTATTCCAGCGAGCAGCAAGCAAGGGGAAGGTTGACCGTTTTTCGAGTCGAAAATTTCGACCATGGTTTTTGAAAATACTACTTAACCGATTTTTAAAGTTATGGTGCTCATTCGATCGAGAATTTAATGCTCTTTAGGTTTGTATATAGTCACTTTTTCGCTAGGAACCACCGTATAAATATTACCGAGGAAAAACTTAAAAACGTTCCAAAATTTCGAGGTTTTTAGGATCCGAAAAGCTGTCCCGAAATTTTTTGCGTCACCATTTTTTATATTTACTTTCTAGTACACATCAAAAGTAGTCCTAGTTTACAAGTACCAAAAATATAATTCACTACACCACCTTTTGCACAAGCTGATGTCTACACTGACTGGTCAAACAATTCACTACATGCGGGGACGAGTCGGGTTCAAGGATTAAGTTCCTCTTTTCTCACTGGGGCCAAGACGTACCATAGATAAGAGGATCGGGGACGAGAAGCGAATTCCCCAAATTTTGATCCCCCTAAAACTTTTGTCACGTGTCGATTCAAAAAACGATAGGTATGTCCGTCTGCCGTTTTGAGCAGTAGGATTTTTAGTTTTTTAAATCTGAAATTTTGACAAAATACTCGGTTTGCTATCTAGTTGGGCCGGCAAGGTTTTGATCCCGATCTCCCAAACCCGAGGGGCTCCGAGAGGCTAAAAAGGCTAAGAAAGAGGTTAAAATTTGCAGTTTTGTATAATCTGATATCGAGCGAACCATCGGAATTCATCGTGAGGATCTATGGGGCTTTTGAAGGATGGCAGGAAGTCGAATGAGGTGTCGTTTTTGTAGACATTTTGGAAGCATAACGCATTATTTGGGGTCCCACATCCGTCCACAAACTTTACACGAAAATTAAAAAAAAATTTTTTTTTAAATAATTACCTATCATAAATGATTTTTTCCTCATTAACATAGAATTAATTTGTGCACGATTTGTATCAGAGAATAATAAACCCTTTAGTAAGATATACGCCGGTTTTTCCTTCATCGGATGAGCAATATTCACCACCAAAGATTTTCGAGAGGCGAGTCTTGAAAAGAGGAAAGGCTGACGGGAAGCTATTACCATTGGAGCTCATTTCCTTGCGATGAGTTTCCTGGTCGATGTCGAAGTATTGCGGAGGGACGCGCCACGGGATCTGTCGGCGGTCGACGGCACTAACGGGGAAGGCAGTTGTTGTAAGCAGGTAGCGCTCCCAAGCGGCAATCGTGAGAAGCTTCGTGACAGTCACAGGAGGCGTGCACTTCCTCCTAGTCCTGATCTCCTAATCGTCGGAACGTTGATGGTAGTCCGTCAAGAATGCGAGGAATCCACTACTTCCACCAAGTAGAAGACAGCAACGACTGAACGGAATTTTGAGTGGATGTGCGTGAGGAATTTGCAACGAAGCTTCGTCTCCGCGAAAAGTTTTATACAAACGTAAAATGCATTACATTTTATAAACAGACACGTTTCAAGTAGGAATTTCAAAATTTATTTTTTTCACGAAAATCATCGCAGGTATATTTGATGACCGTGAAAAATTTCCATTATCTTTCATCTGTATGGAACATCTTGAAGTAAAAGGTATTTCGACTGACAAAGCCCGTGGATTTTCCCAGGTGGAGATCAAGATTTGCCTGGAGGGTGGGTCTGCCGGCTTAGCGTGATCCTGGAAACCTTTCTCCAACTTCATGTGGATATTGTTATACTTAATTAGCGGGCGTTAATCGACATTAAGCAACCTGCCGTCACGCACCGGAGCCCTCCAAGATGGGCGAGATTGCCTTTTATTGGCAGGTACGGAGTAGCACAAGGCTCAATGCTATCGATTTTGAAGATCCTCTCGACTGAGGCTTTCGCTCAAGACAGCCCGCAATCTTGCGGCATGCAGACACGAACGTGTAGGAAAACCCATACATACCCCAATGTCACTTCACTGTATAAATATGAGCGTCCTTGAAAAGTTAAACTAGGTACTTTTCATAGCCAAAAACGTAGACGTAGAAGACCTCCTTGTAAACCTCCTTGGCGTTACGTTTCTAAGAGGAAATAATAATTATTAACGAATTATTCGTTAATGTAAAAAAGTCACATATTTTGGTATAGGTACCATTTTAGTATACTGTGGTACTTTGGGGTCACATAATATGTGGTACATGTTATGGGGTACATGTAAAACAATTTTAAAAGCAACGAACAGAAGAACACTTAGGTTTATGATTTTCCTAATAACTACGAAGTTGGTTGTTTTTCTATTACAGGTATTAGAGGTATTATAGGTCTATAAATATCGATTCACCACAAAATTACATTTAATGTTGTACTAAGTACAATTACAAATACAAATGTTGTACAAATAACAGATAAGTCTTATCTGTTTCAAGATGCGTAGGTGTAAATCGCTGCAAATTTTGCACTGGAGTTGTTTTATTCTTTTATTTAGGTTACTTGTACGCAAATTTAATTCTGTGTCAATGAAAAACATTTTAGAAAAAAATTCTTCAAACATTTTTCGCTTTTTACTTGAAAATTATTTGACCTCCTGGGATCCTTCAAAAATCCCATTCGTAGCCCCATGAAAGCTCTATAGATCCGGGACCCCCAAAAATGGATTCTACGTCCAAAAATACTTCCAAAACGACACCTAATTCGATCCCACAGCCAAATGCCTTAAAAAAAAAAACCCTCCCTTAGCCCCATAGCGCCCCACGGGTTTGGGCGATCGGGCTGAAAACCTTGCTGGCACAACTAGATGGTAAACCGAGTATTTTGACAAAATTTCAGATTAAAAAAAAAAAAAATTCCTACCTACTGCCCAAAACGGCCGGACATGCGGACGGCGTCCGGCGGACGGACATTTCGGGTTTGGAATCTAGACCTCTTGAAACGGATAATGTCAGATTTTGAGGCCGATCGGAGTCGTAGACCTCTGTCGCGAAAACATAGGTAGGTGTATTATTCCAAGAATAATCAGCCCCGTAGAGAGGGGGGGCACTGGACCCGTTGCCCCCGGGCCCGGCCTTCGTAGAGGGGCCCGGATTTTCTTGAGAACTTTTTTTTTTTTTTTTTTTTTTGTAAAAAAGGGGGGAGGAGAGGGAAAATGGGAAAAGGGGCAGATCAATTTGGGGGGGGGGGGGGGGGGGGGGGCGAAGAATTTTGCCCCCGGGCCCGGATTTTCTCTCCACGGCCCTGAGAATAATACACCAAAAACACACTGTTGTACCGTTCCCCTAATTTTAGTTGGTGGAAATGTTTTCGAAAACTGACATTTTTGTGGAAATGTTTTCGAAAACTGACATTTTTTCAGTACCTAATAGTTCTTATTTTTTCAATAAAAGTTCATTTTTTGAAGAAATAAATTAAATTTAAAAAATATCAAGAGGTAGGTAAATGTGAGCCCTATAAAATCATGCCAAAGTGCACAATGTGAGTCATTGTATCATTAACGAGCATATACGGAAAAACGCTGAAAATTTTACACAAGGTTTTATTATTCTTTGATATAAGTTACTTATGCAGAAACTTAATTCTGTCAATGAAAAATTTTGAAAATTTTTTTTTGATTTTTATATAAAAAAAAATCTTTTTCTTGGATCACGGTGTGGTTTTTGCCGATGGTGCAGAGGTCTAATCCAATGAGGTGATCAGGGTGAGAAATGACTCCTCTGCTGAGTACTAAATTGTTTATTTAGCACCTCATTTTTCTTGAATTTTTTCATCAAAATTTTGTTTTGTTTTTTACTTGAAAAATATTTGACCTCCTGGGATCCTTCAAAAATCCCATTTGCAGCCTCTTGAAAGCCCTGTAGATCGCAACAGTGAAATCGGATCGTTCCGGGACCCCCAAAAATGGATTCTACGTCCAAAAATACTTCGATAACGACACCTAACTCGATCCCATAGCCAAACCCTTCAAAAAAATACCCTCCCGTAGCCCCATTTTAGCCTCATAGCGCCCCACGGGTTTGGGCGATCGGGCTGAAAACCTTGCGGGCACAACTGAATGGTAAACCGAGTATTTTGTCAAAGTTTCCGATTAAAAAAAATCCCACTGCCCAAACCAAGTATTTTGCCAAAATTTCAGATTTTAAAAAAAATTCCTACTGCCCAAAACGGCCCGGACGGCGGACGGACATTTCGGTTTTGGAATCTAGACCCCTTGAAACGGATAATGTCCAATTTTGAGGCCGATCGGAGTCGTCGACCTCTGTCGCGAAAACATAGGTGTATTATTCCAAGAATAATAAACCAAAAGCGTTTATTTCAGCAGCGTCCCAGTTCAGTTAGCACCTACTTCACCGAGCAAAGCTGGAATTGTGTTGTGGTTGGAAGCTCCATAAATATTCTCAAAACGAAACGGATGGCCAATGTGCATTACGGATGAGCCGAGGAGAGCCCGGAGATTTATCGATGGAAAAGGGGGTCCACACATATGGGCGATTCTAGTTGTGACCCAAGTAGAGACCCATGGCTGGGGGATAGCCAAGATGACCAGAAGGACCGCAGACCACTAAATGGCCATAAATTGAAGGAAAGACGGCCCCAAAGTAAAGGGTTGAGACTATTAAAGCCGCCTACTTTCCAATAAAACACCCTTCAACGGAGAGAGATAAGGGTCGGAGGGTTCTGGTAAATTAGATGTCCCTCAATATGTAAGTAAGCAACCTTCATAGTTGCCGCCTATAATATGATTTTCGTGACAATGCTAAGAAAAAACGTCACAATAATGAGTGAAAATTGCAATACACAGATTAATTGTTCGTTTATAAAGGGTGGTGGCATCTATTATCCTGTTATGAGTCATAACTTATGACCTATGTAGGTGGTGGCACGTATTATCCACCTGTTATGACATGTCGATAATAGGTGCCACCACCCTATACTATATCTTAGGATATAGGTATATTGGACTATATAAATATTATCATGGATATTTTCCTGCGTAGATGTTATTCGTCCTGTCGGACTAGGTCTACATGCAAAATTACTAAGTAAGTCTTCAAAAACAACGTCTTTGCAGAAACGCTTTGAAAACCCCACGAACAGCCGCTTCAAAGTGACTCGTGAACGAGCACTTGGTATTTTTAAACGGTAAACCAATTTGTTTTGTATCATTGTGACGGGGATACTCACTTTTAGAATGAATTCTTAATAGACTTATACGAAGCATGTCTGCTGTATGGAGGATTCATTCCAAAATGTGTTAATTGATTTCAGTTTGCGAATATTTGGTGAATGGGTTTCACAGGCACTTGCGATTACAAAGACAGTCCTCTCTTTGGAATTTAGGAATGAAGCACCATCTAGGCACTCACTTTTATTTGAATCATGAAGAAACAATCAATAAACTCTCATTAATTGTAAATTTTACATGATGATTTCGCGTTCTCACAATTATCTAATTAGAAAGTACAACTAACACCTCTTATTCCTCGTTCACATTCCCAAGTAGTGGCCGACCATATCTTGTCATCTCCTAGATGATACTATTTTAAACTCTCATAAAGCAGCACGCTCAGTGTGCTTTATGGTTGACATTGTGAATTCGTCCTCAGGCTTTTACACGATCTCGCCCTTGTAAATAAGATGATGCCTGAAAACTGAGGGTTTTGATATTCCAAGGGCCGAGAGAACACAAACAGTTTATTCATGCTCGTTAATTCGAGCAAAGAAGCGTTTTCAGGTTTTATTGGCAGCTTAGATTAGATGGGTGGAATCTTGTAGATGCGGTATTGATGTTGTTCCCTTTATGACAAGGTTTTTTCCCTTCTCACACGTACAGGATCCACATCAAGTTTATGGCCGTCGTCGTTACCCACGCAATTCTTTTCTCGTTCTAATCTGGCAAAAGGAGCCTATAGACTGTTCCCAAGGATAACTCTGCCTTTTACACCCTTGGAACAACGCGATAAAGGGAAACTAATGAAGATTTTTTTATTAATTTCCCTTCTTCGGGGAGAGCTCGTAAGCTCGTATAAGGGTGGGGCGAAAAAAAAAGAAAAGTTTATTAGAAATGCAATAACCGATCTGGTTAACGTCTGTTGGGTTTATTTCCGACTCAAGTGCTTCCGGGTTTGATGTGTTGGCTATCTTTGAAGGCATAACCGCACACTTTGGCAGTTATGTTCCGATGTTTCACATTAAATGTGAAATTTTCCTTCCAAGCACCTGACGGCCGTTAGACATTTCACGTTTGGCTCACTTCGTTGTCCCGCATCTTTCAAAAACGTACCTATCACATTTATGTACACAACGTGATGACAACAGCTCTACGTGGTTAAAGTGCAACGCTTTCGGAGCCCGTTTTTGTTTCGAATGATTTTAAACACCATTCACCGGGAAATTAAACTTTTAACATGAATAGTTAATGATCCGTTATTGATTTTTGATTGGTTATATCAAAAGCATTTTCTTATTTTCATGTAGATGGGAATGAAGAAGGTCTTCGTCTCACGTTAACCACGAGATTCATCGAGGGGTGCCCGTCAAAAGGGAGCAGGCCAGTCAAACCTCAAATACCTTGACAAAACAGCTTTTTTACGCTCCTATAAATTTTACGACTCACCTCCAACCGAGGGCTCTTCACCCCCTAAGTAGATGTGATTCACTGCTTGGCACCATCTGTAGTGAGTGATCGGCATCAGAACAAGCTTTTACAATTCACAATTGTAATAAGTAATAAGTAAAAAGATGTAGATGAAGACTACAAGCCAGTGTTGTACATTATCCATTTGATTCTGCAGTTATTGGATTTCGCTTCATCCGAGAGCACTGAACATTGAATTATGCTCGAATTTATTGTTTCTTTACACCTGGCCGTCCAAGTTCTAAAGACTTCACTTGGTGGTCTTACGGGAATGTGACCCTCTTTAATCGACCCCATGTTTATAATACCTATTATTTCACCAAATATTTTGAAAACGACACTCAACTCAAGTCTACTCTCAAAATAAACCATACGAAAACTCCATGTTATGCCCCGAGAACACCCCACAGAGCTCAGCGGTGTAAGGAGAGAACCGAAAACCTTGCGAGCACAACTAGAAGAAAACCTAACCAAGGTATTATTTTCCAAATTTCAGATTTTTTCAAAATTTTCTGCTACCAGGAACGGTGAGAACATTGGATTCTTGGAATGACAACAGCTCAAACTATAAAATTTCAAACACCAATTCGCAAGTACAGGTTGGTTAAGTAGAGAATTCCACGCAAAAATTAGGAATTATTCAATTGATCCCAAATAATATGACTTTCCCGATATGTCGCATACTTGATAAAAATTGGTTCAATGTAACACAATTTTAAACACATTATGTCTGTTGCAAGAAATTAATTTGACCCTCCCACGCCTCGAATTTGAACTCTTGGCCTTCTCGGAATACCCCAATAACTCAGTGGCTAATTGTGCTCAGTGATTGTCGGATGCATCGGACGATGGATCGAGAACTATGATGTATCAAATGTTGCCGGTGTTTCCAATCTGAGCGAGTCCTCTCCAATTCCATTATTAATAAATGCGCTTCAGAGTTGATATCCTAGACATTACGGGGGAGAACAAGCTTGTCCTCCTCGACTCCCCAGAGGAGCCGAGCAAGACCCCAATTTATTATGCATAATCCGCCATGTTACCAATCAATTGCAAGTCTGCATATGTGACGTTCCTCCCACTCCCTTTCTCTGTTCATGATAATTATCGTGTGATGGGGGACCTCCGTGATTATAACATGTATTTACAAATCGTTTATGCACATCGTGTTTTAGTGGATCATCGAGGAGAAGCTTACATCAATAGGAGCGGGGATTCTGGTAAGCTCCAAGTATTCTGAGCTGCATCTTTATCTGACCTTTTATAATCCCTTAGCAAATTATTAGCTCGACCGTTGGTCAGGTCGCCCTATCAATACGTGATGGACAATTTACACGTGAATACCCACAAAAGACTTCCCTCACGCGATTCTAATGGCCAAGATCCTAATCTGTCCTCTTACACTTACTGGCAATTTCCCAACAGTAACATTAAGCCCAGTTTCGTGTCACATTTCTTTTCCTATGCTCAAATAAAGAAATGTCAATATTTGTAGTTACTTTTCTAATAGCTGGATATATCTTAAAATATTATATTCCAAGGTGCGAGAGGAGATGGTTTTTCATTGGCCACTCACTTTTATTTTTCTATTTTTAGTTTACTATTCTCTGAATAATCAATCAACCTACGTTTCCGCAGCGAAGGTCTCCGAAAATTATTGATTTTCTTGGAGCAGTTCACATTCTGTCCTGTGGGGTTAAAAAGGGAGGTCAGTGTGGAACAGGTGTTTGCAGCAACCAAGAAACTGAAGAACTCTTCTGCCAATGACGTATGTATACGGCTTCAATTCATCTCTCATAAAAGAAATCGCCTCATACATTGTCGAGCACCTAACACGCCTGAAGAAGGGACGTATCCCTTCTTATCTGAAAATCAAAGTCATCATACCAGTGCATAAAAAAGGCAGCCGTGACTCGTATGACCATCACCGCCCAATAGCTATCATACCCTACATACTAAAAATAATCGAAATCCTGCTCTATGAACAGGGGGGCCCCGGTAGGGGCGCTGCTGTTCGACATGTCGAAGGCTTTTGACGTCCTGAACTGGCATATCCTGCTCACAAAATTTGAGGTCTACCGATTAAACCCAGCCGCTCGGCAGCTACGTTCACGAATGGGGTCAATGCATCCAATTTGGTGAGTCATACTCCCAGATTCGCTCTCTAACATCTGGAGTCCGACAGTGAACAATCTTAGGTCCTCAGGCCTTCATTGTATATACTAAAGATCTAGCGGCCTATGTAACAAAATCGTTCCCTAAGTTCATTAATGCTCAGGTGGAGACAGTCACCTACTCCAATGACATGATGAAGCTCATCAACGCAGACTCTCCCGAATCCTTCTTGAAGGCCTCATTTGCCGTGAAGGACATCATCTCCCAGTGGTGCCTGGCAACACGCCTGAAACTAAACTAAACGTGGGCGGGATGGTTGCACAGCCTCATTCCTGGGTGGTGTAGTCCCACTTCGGCGCCTATCCAGATGTTTTTTCATTTTTTAACAATTTCCGTCCCACTCCCCCCCCCCCCCCCCAAAGCGACTTGAAAATCCTTCACACTACGGCGCCTTAGCTTAAATCTGTTGATGAAATTACAGTTTATGACGAGACACCAATCAGTGCGTGTGCCAAATTTTTCAATGTGCGACAAAAAAAGTCGAGGTTCTGGAAACCACAAAAAGGAAACCGACACTAGTCTACGACAGCTTCGAGTATAAGCGGAAGAAACTGAATAAGACGACCATCAATTAGGAATGCATAACCGGACATAAAACTGGATGCAAAGGCAGACTGACAACGAACCTCGAACATGAATACATGCATTCCTCTCCCCACACTTTTACACCAGATTTCGGATATTTAGAAGTGAAAAGGTCAGTAGTCCAATGTAGGAAAAGAGATAGGGAACAGGAAGAAAGAATTCCTAAAATCTATGATGATTCCTTTAGTGGAAGTTAATGGCCTTGAGTTTGTTACCACTGTTCCCAAATCAAAATCTCTAAGGTCCTCATTATACAGAGACAGATTTCGAGTGAAGGGACACACTCAAGTTAGGGGGGGGGGGGGGGACATTTGCTCTCCAGAAAATGTCGTATCAATGCCTGATAGATCATGTTTTCTGATCGCAGATGATCGAACAGATGCGAGACTGTTGTTATTTGCCTCCAAAACCGTAAATGTAAAATGTAAATTTGTCGGGAGATCGGAACACTGCTGGAAATACCTTGGGGAAACCCCCAGTACGGAAGCCTTATGGCTTATTGTACTCCCGAGTGTCGGTTTTTGACTCTATTTGCCTCCTGGGTGGTCGAGGTAGAATTCCTAGTTACCTAATGTACGTCTTATCATTGCGTCTTCTTGGGGGGTAGTGTGTGGGGGGGGACACATTCCGACACTTCCCCCCTCCCGTCCTTAGCACCCAAGGGCTCGCAGATTGCGTAGCTAGTTTAACGTTCTCAGCAAACGAAGACAATGTTTTTACCTGACCACCAGAAAATTGTTATCCTGGTTCGAGGTCCCAAAAGAGGTAGTTTACAGTGTAAACTTTGCTCCTCAGATCTTGTGTGTTGAAGACAGATTCCTTGGCCGCCTTCGTCATGGGAGCCTCTGCTAGGATTCACATAAGCGTTCAAAAGTTCAGAGGTGAATTGTCAACCGACAAGACATAATTGACATTACAACCAGGCGCGACTGGTGATGGCAGAACAAGGGGGTGCATTCACGGATTCGTGATAATATTTTATGAAAATATTATTGCACCTAATACAGATAAAAAGTACCTACTATCAAGATTTGCTATAGTTCATTATTTATTTATTTGTTTGTTTAAAAATTCCAATTAACTATTACCAGTTTCCTTTCATTTCAAAATACACGGGTACTAGCTGCAAACCTGGTAAAGGTGAGGTTGTCCGTCCCATGTCGCGAATGGCACACTTCTCACTCACGCCTAAACGGGAAAACTCCCTCAAAATGAAATCAATAGAGTTATCCATCATACGCTTTATGAAATGAACAATGAAACGATCGAATGAAACGAATGAATAAAAAACTTATAAATGAGACAAACGCAGATCACAGAGTTCAGAAAACACTTCCCAGAAAACATGGAAGCACACAAAACCCCTGATGCCATCCCCTCAACTGCTGTAGCTTCTGGTAAAAAATACCTTTGTGGGAAAACTGAAAAAATCAGAAACCTTGCTCGATCGAAATTTTATGATTTCATACCGTACAAAGTAATATAGCAACACCAAAAAGTTTTCAAAATATCCCAAAAGTAAGCCCCTATTTTTTCCATGATTTGGGACAGATTAGATCCTGAATAAGTCCCTCATTACAAACGAAAATTCCCTGCCCATGAACGAAGACTGCCAACACTGATTGTGGAGGTGATTTAACATCTGGTGAATGGTGAGAAGGAAGGGTGGGCAGTGCCCAGAACTGCCCCACATTTCGACATTTCTGGCTTCACACTTAGTTCGTTGTTCCATAAGGTCCATGTAAAAAAATCGTCTCAAGAGGTACAGTGCTCCCGTTATCATTGTACTATCAACACAGGCTTTTCAGACATTCCGCGAACTATGTAAGGTCTACAAGAACTTACGTAGATATTCGAGGCAAGGAGTTTTGATTCATTTTTAGGTAGGTAACTAATTAGGTAGGTAATACGGAGCCCCCCCTCTAGCCCTTCTGCATCGAGGGGGTGCAGTTGCGGCGCTGCCTCCATCACGAGTCGCGCCTGATTACAACACATAATTGACTTTTGGTCAAACATTGGTGTTCGTCCCCGGATTCGAACCAGGCTGATCAGCGCTCCGACTGATTGTAAACAGGCATCTCGCTGACGCCTAAAGGTCCTTAAAAGTCCACGGGGCCATCCTGTCCCCTCCAAAACCGTGCTCCAGATTCCAAAAGCACATCCCAATAATTATAGGTAAAGCAAAAATATAAGTTAATAATAACTAAACTTTTGTGATTATAATAATTGCAGGAGGGAGACATAGAAAAATGCCTCGTATCACTAGCTTTGACGGTGAAACTCACTCGGACGAAAAACGGAGCGGAGGAAACTGAGTCCGCCTCCGAGCATGAAGACGTTATGGACGATACATTTATGACGACGGCGAAGCTTACCTAAAAACTTGACTAAAGTGACCTACAAGTTTTGTGAAGTGACAATATTATAACCTTGCAAGAACGACTGCTCTACATTTTTATTAACCAAATTATGGATGGATTTAGGGAACGCTTCCCTGCGGGCGCCCAAGTGGGAATTCGTAAATGACCAAGCGCCGAAATGGGAAGACATTTTGAAGGGCGACTGGGACGCGCCGAATTGGGATAGAACCTCCTGGGTATCCTGCACGACTCGGTTTAACCTGGAGCCGTCACAATGTGACGAGATGTCATCTCGGTGCTGTCTGGGGCTCTTGCTGGGATTGTTCACCTCCTCAGGCTTCTTGGCGCCTGTCCTTTACTGTATCTCTTTCCATTCGAATCTCGGCATGCTCTTGAGTCTCGTTGCTCCTACGGTATTCTCCTCTGGGGAAGGTCACCACGGCAGGCCCTATGCCAACAGAAGGCAGCAGTGAGAGGGATATATAGGTGCCGCCGACGAACGTCCTGCAGGCCTTTGTTCCGGAAGCTCGGAATACCGACTTTGCTTGCATTATACGCCAAGGCCCAGCTGTCCCGTATGTATACGGGAGACTCCCCGCCATCGCCTCGCCATGTCCCAGAAACTTAGCCTTTAACGACTTAAACTCGACTTTAACGGTGCCCTGCTCTTCAACCTCCAACCCGATAAATTTAAGAACCTCCCTAAAGACGCATTTTTGGAAGCAGTGAGCGTAAAACGTGTTGAAATCGCCCCATATACGTTTGCAGAAATCCTGAGTGCAACGTTGACCTAAACGTATTCACCTTTACCATATTCGATGACAGTTTGTTATGTATATTTATTTATACGTCAGCAAGAAATATTTTTGAATTTTGAATGTTTGAAAGGAAATTTAATTGGAGTTTTTGAAGGATTTTGCGTAGGGTGGCGTTTTTGCAGCACTTGTGGATGTAGAATTGATTCATGGGGGTCATAGGCTCATCAAATAACTGTGTCGCTTCTTCTTAAGGGCAATAAATAGGGCATTCAACGGATTTTGGCTAGAAGGTTGAATTAGATGTAGATACAATTTTTGGGGTCCCTTCTCAATGCTAGCACTCTACCGGTGAGCAATTTCTTTCTTAATAATCCTTAAAACGATTTTGGTTTATTATTCTTGGAATAATACACCTATGTTTTCGCGACGGGGGTCGACGACTCCGATCGGCCCCAAAATTTGACATTATCCGTTTCAAGTGGTCTAGATTCCAAAACCTAAATGTCCGTCCGCCGTCCAGGCCGTTTTGGGCAGGAGGAATTTTTTTAAAAATCTGAAATTTTGACAAAATACTCGGTTTACCATCTAGTTGTGCCCTCAAGGTTTTCAGCCCGATCGCCCAAACCCGTGGGGCGCTATGGGGCTAAAATGGGGCTACAGAAGGTGGTTTTTGAAGGCTTTTGGCTATGGGATCGAGTCAGGTGTCGTTTTCGAAGTATTTTTGGACGTAGAATCCATTTTTTGGGGTCCCGCAGCGATCCGATTTCACTGTTGCGATCTATAGGGCTTTCATGGGGCTAAAAATGGGATTTTTGAAGGATCCCAGGAGGTTAAATATTGTAAGGTGGATGCGGCGAGATAGTGGGAATCCATCTTAAAAAAGACGATTTAAGACGAAATAGTCTATTTCCACGACGCGTCTATTTCGTCTTAAATCGTCTTTTTTTTTTTTTCTTTTTTTTTAGGTTAAATATTTTTCGAGTAAAGAATAAAGAAATTTTGAAAAAACAATTTTAAAAAAAAAAAAAATCAAAAACATTTTTTTTTGAAAAAAAAAATCCAAAAATCTTTTTTCCAACATTTTTCTTTTGACACCAAAATAATTTTTGCGCAACTATCCTATATCAAAGAATAATAAACCCTTGTGTAAAATTTGCAGCGTTTTTTTATTGATTTTTTGGCACAATTTATACAAAATAATAATGAACTTTTGCCGCGTAAGGGTAAAGTTAACGACGATGCTCAATTTTTCAAAACAGTTCAAGTTTGTTTTTATTCAGCACGCATTTGTTATAAGAATCGGCAGGGCTGGAAGCAATTAATTAGGGGAACCGTTTGAAAATCTTTACAGTGACCGTTTCCTAATTAACCGCCCTCTGTAGGCTGGGAAGTTGAAACTTGTGCAAAGAAGGCAGACCTTCTCCTATTGTGTCCTTTTTTCACTCCCTCCGCCAGGCCCGACCAACCCACCTTCACTGCCTCACCTCACACCCTCAATATCATTCCCGTTCCAACATCTGCACCCTCTTTTCTCTGACCCTCATCTTAAACTCCGTATTTTTTCCACTTGCCTGAAAGTCTAATTAACCGAACTTTCGAGTCGCTTCCCCCGGCAGAGAGTTCAAATTGACAAAGAGTTTCGACTTAATACTTTGAGCTTTTACGTCTGTCTCAATTAGCAAGCCACAAGACTGTTTTTAATTGGTAAACTTCATTTAAACCGAGAAAACTTACTCAGTTACTAGGTGGGTAGATGGTTTAATTAGCGCCAGGACTTGGAAAAGTGAAAACTCGTTCACTTCCTTTGTTGTGACCAAGTTTCCAAGGATTCCTTAATTTTTACAAAATGGACCGCTTCGAAAAAAAGCTCAAACTTTCTATGTTGCGAGGGGAAGTACTTCAACTCAAAGTGGGGCTTTGGAAGAATAACCAGTGACCAGTTGCAGCGACGACAAAACAGTCTTAAAATGTTCTCAACTTTAGCTTCTCGGAATTCCCACTTTTTTAATGAGGGACTTTGTTCGACTGTTTTCCTCTAGCTTGTTGAGTGGTTTAAATTGACAAGTGGGAAGTTTTGATTGTGTCGTTTTCAACCCCCAAGTTAAGGTTTTGAAGAGGGAGTTTATGAATAGAAAAGAACATTAAAAGGTAATTTTCATTTCATGCTCGTTGAGCTATTTTTTATCCTCATAAATTTGGATCTCAGGTTGACACGAAGAAGTACGTTATGAGAATTTCTAAAATCGATCGCAGTACACATGTGTATGTCATTCTTTCACGAGGAATCAATTGGTGTCATCGGGGTTTGTTAAAACGGGACGAATCCCATCCGGAGGAAATTTCGAGCTGTTTTCTAAAACTGTTCTATTTCGTTGTTTTTTGTTGTTGTTGTTTAACAGTACAAAAATCTATAGAGGACAGTTCATAATAGTTCTCTCAACAACGTTTATATCGCCTTTCCATACATTAATTTGCGTTTCAATTGATTTAGCTCAGTTGAAGATTCTCCAAAGTTAAAAATACATTTTTTAATATAAAAATAAAGAAAGAAATACTTATTTTTATATAAAAAAATTAAATTTTCAAAAAAATTAAATATGAATAAAAGACAAATAAATTATTTAAGGTTGACTGCATAGAAGCCTAGGAATATCTCTTGATTTCGAGTGAAAATGAAACAAAAACTGTATATTGTACTGTTTTGCAAAACAGTACAATATACAGTTGCAGTACGTGCAATTATTTCATGTTTGGTTTTAATGAGATGGATAGGATATCGACATGCTATTGATGCATTAATATAGTTAAACCTAGGCAAAAAAGGGTTTTAACGCTTTGTTTTACAATAATAATTATTGTAATTCATTACAATTATTGTAATTCAGGAATTATTCCTGAATATTCACTTTTTTTACCTGCATCATTTTGAAAAATTGTGCCCCAACTTCAAAATCTATGAAAGGTTGATAAGAGCGGAGCAAAGTAATTAAAATTCTTCCACATTAAGTTAACCGAACTGACCCACCTCGTCAAATTCCCATTTCGTGTTTACAACGTGAAACGCACGGAAACCTGATACGATTCCATGTAATATCTAATCCTTTGGGAAAGCTGAGGATTGTAGGCGGACTGAGTACATATAACGGGAGTTATGAAAACGTGACGAGTGTCCGGGCGGTGATACATCGGACCGCGCGTTCCTGATAGAAAGTAAACAGGTGCCGGCAATGAGTTGACTTAAGCCTAATTAAACGTGGGCGGAGCTTGTTGATTTTTTTTTTCTTTCCTGTAGACTCAGTCTACCCGTTCATATCTTCCCTTGTGATTGTCAATCAACTATAATATAGTTGATTTACTATAATATATTATTATAGTAAATATTATTATAGCTGCCCTTTTTCCTGCACTTGTAAGTAAAATTTTTTAAATTTTGTAAATTTATCATATAGTTTCATCAATTGTTAAATTCAAAGTGTAAATTCGTGTTTTGTTCATTTCATTAGGCCCTGATGATAGGAGAATATATCTATTGAAACGTCGGCAAAACAATCTCGTCTTATTTGACTGACCCTCAACAAGTTTCCAACAACATCAATTGAAACGGTCAACATCACCATCAACTAATAATATATTATACATATAGTATATATTTTATTATATATATAATATTGCCTATAATATATTATATTCCATTCATATAATCTTCCCTTAAAAATGTTCAAAATGTCTGACTTATTTATATTTTTATTGCCCTCAGCAGTCTGAAAATGAGAATTCTTGGAGGCCCAAAGTCGAGGAAGATGAGATCAAACATGTTTACGAAGGCAATAGCAGCGTTTGCGTTTAATTGGCTTCTCCGTGGGACGCCTGCTAGGAGGCATTAACAGTAAGACGAGGTATTAAACCCGGACTTGTAATGCCGTATTTCATTAACCCCTGCGGGAGTGTCCGGATGGCCCGGTGGGGAAAAGGATTCTGGGGCCTTCCATTACCATCCATCCGTCTGACCATCGGCTAAGGTTGCTAAGGTTCAACCCCCGTGCTGGCAGTCAAAGCTTAATTAGGCGTGATTACTCCCATGCAGGGGTGGACGACTTAGGTACAGGATGTGTTGCTGTCCTGACGGAATGATGCTGATCAGCCGCCTTAATTCATTAGCTTTTGGAGTGATAGAGGGTCGTAAACACGATTAGGAAATTCTTTCTAAAGTAATACTGAACGTCACAGCTAACCGAAATTCCTAAACAATGGATGCTAAACCGAGCTCCAGTCACTAAAAATGAAGGATTAGGGGAGGGATCGGTGAGACGTGATACCAACTCTATTTTGGACGATTGTGACTACATTTCCATTCAAATGTAGCTAAAAATGACAGTGTTTTATTCGGGCAACAGGCGATTCCTCCCCGTAAAACTGAAAGTTGGACATAACGGTCGGAGGGAGATGGCGATTCCTCCCGGTGGGAAGCAGGTCATTGAGCCGAGGTTCGTCAATTCCTCCCGCCGCACGAAAGGGCCGATGACGAAAAGGTGGCGGAAAACATTCAAGGTGACAGACTGATTGGTAAAGATGGTTTTAGCATAAAAAATGTAAATGTTTAGTTGTTTATAATCATTTTTCAATAAAAATAAATAAAATTTAAAATAAAAGTTTTCCTCTTTTATCCTTTAAATACCTATGTGGGGCCCGCCACGGCGAGAAAAATGTCCACGTCGGTGAAAATGGCCAACTCCAACTTTCCGACAAATCCCATTTGTGGCCCCATGAGGGCCCTATAGATCGCGCCCCACGGGTTTGGGCGATTGGACTGAAAACCTTGCGGGCACAACTAGATGGTTTACCTACGTTTACAAACGAATACTTAGTATTTTGTCAAAATTTCAGATTTTTAAAAAAATTCCTACCTACTGCCCAAAATTAAAAATTAATTAAAAATAATGAAATAATTCTACTACTTCATGTTCAGGGTGAGTGGGAAATTTGGGAGGAATTTTGAACACAGCAATTTTTGAACACATTTTTCTAACAACATTTTGGTTTATTATTCTTGGAATAATACACCTATGTTTTCGCGACAAGGGTCGACGACTCCGATCGGGCTCAAAATGTGACATTATCCGTTTCAAGAGGTCTACATTCTAAATCCGAAATGTCCGTCCGCCGTCCGCCGTCCAGGCCGTTTTGGGCAGTAATTGGGGGAATGTTTTTTTTTTTTTTTAATCTGAAATTTCGACAAAATACTTGGTTTACCATCTAGTTGTGCCCGCAAGGTTTTCAGTCCGATCGCCCAAACCCGTGGGGCGCTATGGGGCTATAATGGGGCTGCAGGAGGGTTTTTTTGAAGGCTTTTAGCTATGGGATCGAGTTAGGTGTCGTTTTCGAAGTATTTTTGGACGTAGAATCCATTTTTTGGGGTCCCGGAACGATCCGATTTCACTGGGGCGATCTTTTGGGCATTCGTGGGGCTAAAAATGGGATTTTTGAAGGATCCCAGGATGTTAAATATTTTTCGAGTAAAAAATACAGAATTTTTGAAAAAACACATATTTGAACAAAAAAAAATCCAAAAAAAAAATTTTTTTGAGATAAAAATCCAAAAAAAAAAAATTTTTTTTAAATTTTTGCATTGACAGAATTAAATTTCTGCACAAGTAACGTATATCAAAGAATAATAAACCCTTGTGTAAAATTTGCAGCGTTTTTTCAACGATTTTTGAACAATTTTTCAACACATCCTTCAAATTGAGCATGTTAGTACATTTTAATTGTTGGTAGGTACATTTTGTTGGTACATTTTATGCATTGTACATATCTACAATAAACGAATTAGTCGTTTGTACGTAGTGGTTTTCTTTGAATCTGACCAATACCCTGAGGAATTGAGTAATGGGGAGGAATTGAATAAGGGGAGGGATTGCCCAGGGGGAGGAATTGAGTAACCGGAAGAAAGGGCAATCACTTTGACGGGGAGGAATCGCCATTCTTTTTGGAGGTCGGGGAGGAATCGCCGGTTCCCGTTTTATTCGTATGGGTGGATTCTAATGAGAAACGTTGGAAATTTGGGAAATTGCAACGCTCCCCGCCGGGGAGTCCCCGGTCACCAGATTAAATCCTAGCGGAAAGATTCAAAATCGCAATTTTTGAGGTAGGGGTGGGGAAGATGGGATACCTCTAGAAAATGATAGAAATCGTACCCAATCACCATTTTGGTTTATTATTCTTGGAATAATATACCTATGTAATCGCGATGGAGATTGAAAATTTTGATCGGCCTCAAAATTTGACTTTATAGCCTACGTTTCAAGAAGTCTAGATTCCTAATACGAAATGTCCGTCCGCCGTCCGAGCCGTTTTGGGCAGTAGAAATATTTTTAAAAAATCGGAATTTATGACAAAATACTCGGTTTACCATCTAGTTGTGCCCGCAAGGTTTTCAACCTGATTGCCCAAACCCGTGGGGCGTTATGGGGCTAAAATGGAGCTACGGGAGGCCTTTTTCAAGGGTTTTGGCTATGGGATCGAGTAGGTGTCGTTTTCGAAGTTTTTTTCGTACGTAGAATCCATTTTGTGGGGAATCTATAGGGCCTTCATGGGGCTAAAAATGGGATTTTTGAAGGACCCCAGGAGGTGCACCTCTCCTATGGAAATCGGTTATATCAAACCGATGTCAAAATTTCAGAAGTAAACAAACTTTGCTTACCACCGTGATAACTAATTAACATAACTCTTGCTACATCACAGGTCACATGTTGAAACATGAAGGGGCAAATTATGAGCTGTCTGGCCAAAGATTTCAGAAAATAGTAAACGAAAATTGCTGCAGAATATGCAAAATATTTATATTACAAATATTTTGATGGCGGTATCATTAAAATGTTTAATACATTATAATATAATGTTCGAATATTATTCTGATCGTTCGAGGAACGATCCAACGATTCATTTGAGGAACTTGAAAAGTGCGCGACTAGGTGGTCAAATCATAATTAACCAGTTTGTTACATTTAATGGTTAACTTCGTATTTCCCTTTTTTTTATGTTTGTTTTTATGTTGTTCGGACTGCGAATAAGTGTTAACATAGGAATTAAAACGCTGCAAATTTTACACAAGGGTTTGTTATTCTTTGATATAGGTTACTTGTACGAAAATCAAATCTGTGCCAATTAAAAAAATTTGGAAAAAACTTAATTTTTTTTTCCATTCGGAAAACATCTGATCTCCTGGGATCCTTAAAAAATCCTATTTGTATCTCCCATGAAAGCCCCATAGATCGCCACAGTGAAATTTCATTAATCGGATCGTTCCGGGATCCTCAAAATCGGATTCTACGTCAAAAAATAGTACTTTGAAAACGACACCTAACTCGACCCCATTGCTGAAAACCTTCAACAAACTCCTCCCGTAGCCCCATTTCAGCCCCATAGCGCCCCACGGGTTAGGGCGATCGGGCTGAAAACCTTGCGAGCACAACCAAATAGTAAACCAAGTATTTTGTCAAAATTCCAGATTTTTTAAAACATTCCTACTGCACAAAACGGCCCGGTCGGCGGACGGACATTTCGGTTTTGGGATCTAGACCTCTTGAAACGGATAATGCCAAATTTTGAGGCCGATCGGAGTCGTCGACCTCCGTCGCGATTACAAAGGTGTATTATTCCTTATTATTATCATTAATAAACCAAAAGGAAAAGAGCAAGGTACAAGCCATGGCAATGAGAATGCTCCTGCTTACTTTTACGATAGTACAGTCCTAGTAACTAGTCCTAGTTTGATGGATTTGGATTTTCGTTGAGGTTCCATAAAAATAGGGTTGAATGGTCACATGAGGGAATTCCATTTGAAAATGGTTATGGAAACCTTTATGCGTGGCTCTTATTCATAGCGCTCCATCGGTTCCAGTGAGGTCGCTTTTGATAAGTTCTCATCGAGAAAACATCACTAGTTTAATCATCAGTGATGTGTGTGGGGGTTTATAGGAATCTTGCGATCAAAAGAAGGCCTCGCGAGTGCACTGATGCACATTCACATGCACTCTCCCCCATGCAGAACCCTTATAGAACTCTATTCTCATTCCCATTTCAATTTTCTAGTGGGAATCTATCACAGTAGGACGTTGGAAATATGCGACGCATTCGACTGATCCCCTCCCAACATCAACCCTTCCACCGATGCGCTTCTCTTTATTGCGGGTTCTGGGTAGGATGGGAAACGTTTCAACTGTGCCGTAGTGTGGACGGGAGTTTATGTAGAAGGGGTATTTAGGGGATGCGCTTATGTATATGAAAGAGGGGTGTGGTGGGGGGGATTTTCGGTTATTCACGAGATATGGTGGATGGGGGCATCAGTACTTTACTAAGCTCCACACATGAACCGCCTGAGGGTTAAAGTCCTTTGATATGAGAAATAATAACTGATGATTCTCTTCAGAGAGTTGGGGGAGAGGGGAGGAATGTCCACGAAACCTCGATCACCCTCCGCATCACCATTTCAAGACATTCTCGATGCTGTAGTATCAGTCTGCTGATATCGTCAATGCAACGTGACCTCGTTTTCGCCATATTTCTACTTATTAGTGATATAGATTAGAATAATAACTCTTTATCTGTTTCCTCTTGCGATAAAATACCCATCATAAGCGCAATATCGTTGGAACATATGGCCTGTACAATAATTTTTAGTCAGGAAATTGGGTTTCTCAAGTGCTGCAAGAGTCAGCCAACACTTAAGCCCAAACTCGTGGAAAGAGGGTATACACGGAGGGAATCGATAGATAAGACGAAATGCGTATTCCGACACTTTGAACAGGTGTGGGTGGGCCTCATGACGCCCGAAGTGTCTCACGCTGGGATGATAGTTAGGCCTGTTGACATTATGATAGGAAACCCTCTAATTGCGGCCCATATGCCCCTTCAAGATCAAAGCAGCCTGATACGTTGCTTTCCCCGTCAAGCACACCTGCTCGGAGTGGCGCCATGATTGAAAATCTTCTCGACATCAGAGTTGAAATTCAGGAGAAATCGCCCAAAGACGTTAAATCAAAAATGGATGAACGTCGAGATTTTTGTTTATAGAAGGCTTCCGAATAACACTAATCCATTGTGAAGTCAAAACTCTGACAGCGTGTATGTATGAATTTATAATATTTATGAATTACTTCGACTTCAAATATGGAGCAGTAACAATTTTTTTATTTTTTCTATTTTTTTAGAAAACGATATGAAAATTAATTCTACTCATATCAATTTTAAAGATTGTAATTCAATTACATATTAAAAGAGGGCTTCCGTTCGGGTGTTCATATTTCGATTTGTTCGATATATTCCTACCTACATATTTTGATTTGGCCTACGTAAATCCGTGGTTGCTGAAGATCACTTTTGAACGCTTGCATACGACGAGTCTGCAACACATTGGGACATTTTATGTCTTTAGTTCCCCCCCACATTTCCTACCCTCCCCTTTCCCTCTTCTGTGCTCCCCTATTACAATTGAGTGTAAAGCATAGAAATTAGCTTCAAGAGCCACTCAGCTGATCCGGACCCTGGGCATCGTCAAGTAAATGTCTGTAAAAGAGGCTACATACGAAATAACAGCTTCCTAGAGTGTAAAGCATAGAAATTAGCTTCAAGAGCCACTCAGCTGATCCGGACCCTGGGAATCGTCAAGTAAATGTCCTAAAGAGGCTGCATACGAAATTACAGCTTCCTAAGAGTGTAAAGCATAGAAATTAGCTTCAAGAGCCTCTCAGCTGATCCGGACCCTGGGCATCGTCAAGTAAATGTCCTCAAGAGGCTACATACGAAATAACAGCTTCCTAGAGTGTAAATCATAGAAATTAGCTTCAAGAGCAACTGATTTTTTTCGGATGGTATCCGTGTTGTCGATGGTACCTGACTCGAATTGGGTCAATGTTCAACCCATCTTTTGCATCATTCGTATGTCTTTCATATAGTTCTTCCTTATTAAATAAGGATTTTGTATGTGACGAAGAAGGAGTATTGATTTTGTGAATGGTATCCGTCTTGTCCATGGTATTCATACTTGCTGCGAGTTTCTTGCGAAGTCGATACTCGCGCTGTCTATCGGCGTTATGCATGAATTTTCGTTTTGTTCCTTTGCGAATTGGGTCAATGTTCAACCGATCTTTTGTATCATTCGTGTATCTTTCATTTAGTTCTTCCTTACTTTTATGTGACGAAGAAGGAGTATGGATACAAAACTCATAAAAGTCTTCTGAATTAATTGATGACATAACGACTCCCACGCGACGACTGAAGGTTACGAGGTACGCATACGACACCTCCCCGCTGATCGAACCACCGAACCGTACTGAACTCGATCACCGATCACAAAACGAAATAAATACAGGTCAACCACTTCGAAAGAACGCAGTGCTAATAAACATTGTGGTCGGTTAGAAACCGGCATCCCCCGTCCTTTCCTTGTTTAGTCTCCATTACTACTCACTGTAACGCTTTTGTTTACCGGTATCGTATAACGGTTTCGTATAACGCTTTTCGGGTCCATGTGCCAAAGTAAAGACATAAAATGTCAAAAATGAAGTATTTTTCTTACAAAATTGAAAATAATATTTTATATTTTTTATATGCACCACAATCTTAAGACACTGTTCAGTAGCGTGTCTAATCCCCCAAAAGAGCAATGCTCGTGCTAGGGGGATGAGTCGGCTTCGAAGCGAAGCCACGAGACAAAAATAGAGTTTTAGGGCCTTTTTTAAAGATGATTTTTAACAATGGTCCAAGTCTATGGTTTGACGTCGTACTGTACTCCCATTGGATGTGTATTTGACTCGTTCGAGGCAGGTTGACCAACAAAATACCTTACATTCTGTCAAACGAATACCTACGCATTAAAAAAAAAAAAAAAAAACTAACAATTTGCTAGTTATACATACGTTGAATGGTAGCTGTGCAAGGGTTATCTTCAATGGCGAGGTATCAAGAGATTTCCCAGTGGCGACGGGGGTCCGCCAGGGCGATGCTATCTCATCAACGCTATTCAATCTTACCCTTCAATATGTGGTCCAGAATATGAACGTTACAGACCACATAATTAACAGGTCCAAGCAGGCGACAGATATGAGCCTACGCCGACGATTTAGCATACTGCCTGATAGCAAGGAATATGCGTGCTCTGGGAGAAATGTTCCTAGAAATAAAAACGGAGGGACAGAAGATGGGATTGGTGGTTAACGTTGAGAAAACCAAATATATGTATATGCCTAAATATGGTGAAGGATTATCCACGCAAGATCTAACCCTGCACGGCTGCACCTTCGAAAAGGTCCGTTCGTTCAAGTATCTTGGCGCTGACCTCAATGATGAAAATAAGATACTGGAGGATAGCAGGAAAAAAATCATTGCTGGGAATCGAGCATACTTTGCTAATCTAAAGTTATTCCGATCATCCTTGCTCTCGAGAACCACCAATACCAGACTATACAGAACATTAGTGCGACCCATAGTCACTTATGGCGCTGAAACGTGGACCTTGAGCGCAGCAGCCAGCAATATGCTACGGGTACTTGAGAGGAAAATCCTGCGGAAAATATTTGGACCGGTAAGAATTCGGTCCGACAAGAGCTGAAAAACCTGTACAAGCAAGAAGGTATGTATATGTCTCGAGAGCAATATATTGTCCAGTTTGTTAAAATTTAACAAAAATTTGATTTAATCAAGACGGATTGATTGGCTGGGTCACCTCCAACGTATGCCGCCAATCAGGATGCCCCAACGACTGCTGCACGCGACTGTACTAAGAGAAGACCGGGTCGGCCAAGAGCACGATGGATACAGGATGTGGAGCGTGACCTCAGGCGCATGGGAATCAGGAACTGAAATCAGACTGCCCAGGATCGCTCTGAATGGCGGAAGCTCGTTAAGGAAGCCAAGGCCCACCCAGGGCTGTAGAGCTACGTAGTAAGTCAGTAGTTACTTGTGCTTACTGCAGACAATCAAGAAAATCGAACCGCACTGTGCCGTCGTTGAATATAAACTATTTGTCAAATCCACATGATCGCGGAATGAGGTCATGTCAAAAAATCTATCATTCAGAATTACTCTCGATAAATAACTAGTACGTGAAATAATTTTACTCAAAATATGTCGGTATTATGTATGTACCTACATCCAACTTTTCTAGTTCCAAGAACATGATAGAGGACGATTCAACCCGGAATTCAGATGTTTATAAGATTTAGGCCAACAACTCTGTGAAACAAATAAAAATGTGGGTCGCGCTTTTTAAACCTTAAAATTTCCGCCCAAAAAAATGCATGTCGCCAGTCTATGCGATTCTACCATAACGATTTTTTCTCTTTCGCCCCCCCCCCCCCCACCCTCCAAGAGAATTGGTACCACGGGGGTTTCACACCTATTGCACTCAACCGCAGGGTTTTTGAAGGGCTCTACCCAGAGAGTCGAGTGTTCTTTTGAAGAAATTGCAAACGTAGAATCCATTTAAGGGAGGTCCCTGACCCACCTTGTTTCTGAAAAAACCAGCGATAGCAAATCATTGGGGAACATTGCGATATTTTCCAAAGGGTGAAACCGGGAATGTGAATTAGACCGTTTCACTCTTCTAATTTGTGAACCACAGGCACGTCGAGTTCATGACGACCATTCTAAGACAATCAAAGGATGATGATTTGAGCCGCCATCTGGGCATTCGTGACGTAAGGCATAGTCCATAAGGTCGAGTCTCGGGGAGATGGTGAATTATTAAAGAGATAATGTGTTATATTCGTGAAGTCGGTGGGGGTTGCATGAGCGAAGCTCCCACTCCCCTCCCAGGAATGCCCTTGATTTACGTGAGATATCTTCTGGCTCTACGGCTCGTAATTGGAAGGTTGTGGGTGTATGCTTGGCTATATCCATGACATCCTATTGGCACAATAGACTTTCTAATCGCTCGTCCCCATCAACCAAGTCTTTACGTCCTGGCGAGTGTCCAAACTTATCTCATATTGACCCAAGCGGTTAGCAGGATGGTTGTTACTGTTAATGATCTCATGGTGATCTCATCACAATGCATTATTTGTGTAGGGTTTCCAAGGAACTTTAGGAAGACAATATTACCCCCTGATATTATGGAGTGTTATATGTCTACCTAACATCTGACTTTCCATTGAGTACCGTAAGAATGATATGATCATACGAAATGAGATATCGACTTATATTACGAAATCCTAGATTAAGGCGAAAGGGGACCACAAGTGTGCGAGTGAGAGGGAAGATCCGCGAACAAATTAGCGTGATTCCCGCTGAACTATTCATTAAAAAATTCTGAAAAAAATTGAGAAGCATTCTTATGTCATATGAATCTTCGCCAACATGCCGAAATTTAAAAAAAGTTGCTATATCAAATTTTAAAAATTAATTTGATGAGTTTTTAGAAATTTCAAGATATACAAAGCATAGAACGTCATTTTTAAATGCGAAAGAAAAAATCGTTTATTCTCTTTTTTCACTCTATAGCCATGGAGGAAAGAAATTCTTTCCTCCATGCTATAGCCATCAAAAATTGATTCTCCTGGTAATGGTAATTGGTGCATTGGAAGAAATTTCCTCGATGTGTGAGGGGGGCTGGGCAATCGGGCTGGGCCCTATCTCCAGGTAGGCCGGACGACTTCAATGAGACCCTCTGCGAGCATTAGCATCGTTCAGGTACCTACCCTCGAATGCAACATGAAATGTGATCCCTGCATTATTCTATCATTCCATTCACGCAGAAAATGCGTTTCAACGTGTACATAAACATGAACTAGTTGTACCAGAAAATAGTGTTGTACTGGTACCTAAACGGTGTTGGGAATATTTACGGCCATTTGGATCCAAATTTCTAGTAAATGTTTGACCCACTTTGAACGTTTTCTCTGGTTCGCTGGACACAAATATTACGAGTATTTATTCGGAGTGGGTACCTACCCTGAGCCAAAGGAACGTCAAACAACGCTAAGAGTTGTCAAAACCTACAGTAGGTTTTGACAACTTAGTATAATATAATATATTATACTAATATATTATATTATAAAATATAGTAACAAAACAGTACATACATTTAGTAACAAAAGAGTCAAATGTGTACGAAAATTGAATTATTGTACCTGCATGTTTACATAAATTATTTTATTCATATATTTACGAAATTACAATTGCTTCATAGTAAGGGCATAGATCTGCACGTTCGAGGGTCAATTATCTCTGGCAGCATGTGATTTTCGAAAAAAAAAAAAAAACAATTAAGTACTTTCGGTTCCATTTTCTCGCCCCAATGATTTTTATCGCGGAAAATCCGTTGAACACCTCTGCTGAATTCTGAAGTTCATCAGTCCAACGTTGACGCGTCTTAGTTTAGGTCGTAAGGCAGATCTGTCTTTTTCGGTCTTTCCGTCATCTCTCCATTCGGATAAAATTTTTTTTTGATTTTTATATTTAAAAAGAAATTTTTTTTTTTTTGATTTTTTTCTCGCAAAAAATTTGTTTAATCTTTTTTTCGTTTTTTACTTGAAAATATTAAATATATTCCCAGGAGGTCAAAATTTGACCTCCTGGGATCCATCAAAAATCTCATTTGTAGCCCCATAAAAGCCCTATAGATCGCAACAGTGATATCGGTTCGTTGCGGGACCCCAAAAAATGGATTCTACGTCCAAAAGTACTTCGAAAACGACACCTGACTCGATCCCATAGCCACAAGCCTTCAAAAATCCCCTACCGCAGCCCCATTTTAGTCCCATAGCGCCCCACGGGTTAGGGCGATCGGGCTGAAAACCTTGCTGGCACAACTAGATGTAAACTGAGTACCTATTTTGTCAAAATTTCGGATTTATAAAAAACGTCCTACTGCCCAAAACGGCCCGGACGGCGGACGGTCTTGGAATCTAGACCTCTTGAAACGGATAATGTCAAATTTTGAGGCCGATCGGAGTCGTCGACCTCCGTCGAGAAATCATAGGTGGATTATTCCAAGAATAATAAACCAAAACTTGTCTGATTTTCCTTCTTTCCGTTTCAGGATAGAAAATCTCTATCCTGAAACGATCCAAATTTAATTATGATGGACTCTTTCGTCATTTTTTTCGGGAGGCTTGAAAAGTCGGACGGGACACCTCGAGAAACGGATCATGTCCCGAAAAATTACGGCTTAGGTACTAGTATTATTGGTACATAATCGGACAATTTTCCCCCGGACGAATTTTCCCGGAGATTTTTTCCCCAAGGGCGGACAAAAAATCCATAAGTTGCCAATAGACTGGAAATCGCATAAATAAAATTTCGTATTTTATTTTGTAGGTATGCTGTATTATTACATCTCTCTGGCGGGAACTGTAAAAATCCTCCACCGTTTTTAGGATCATGTCAAGCGAGAGGATCGTACATCGCACCCTTTCTGGGGAACCTTAAGGGTTAAGTAGGTCAGACCGACCTCTCCTGAAGTCGCAACAATTAATTAACCCCCAGCATACGCAAAACAGTTTTAGACAGGGTTAGAATTGTTCAATTTTGATGAAATTTTTTTTAAAATTCATGAATTGAATGTGAGCATGCTATGTATAGTTCAGAATTTCAAAATTTCTTTTCATTCAAAAAATAAATTTTCTAAATTCCTCACATTTGAAATTTTAAAATTTTGGGCATGTTAGCGAGTTGTGCATTTGCCTAAGGATATCAGATAACTTTTCAGATTTGAAATACACGTGGTATTCCGCGAGCTAGAACGCTAATACTTTTATAGCAGATGTGCTGCGATCTATTATCTGAGAATCACACTACCCAAGGCTCCCCTTTCGCCTTAAGGCGAATGGGGTTGAAATAGATACACGACCACTACTGACAAGCTTGCGGCCTATATAAAGCTTTTATCAGAGTGCGAGTGGTTATCTTTTGTGAGGGGATAGGTTTGCTGTGCATAAATTCAACCAAAGAAAGAAGCAAAAAATTAAGGAAAATGGAGTTTTGGTGATTTTAAAAAGGGGAACTCAAAATTTTCATAAAGTTGGAAATTAAAATACTAAAACTCAATCAAGGCTCAAGTAAATCAACCAATAAAAAAAGTTTTCTGTTGATTCTTCTTAGGTAGGTAGGTACTACGTGTATTTATCAATGTATGTATCTACTTTGTAATAACATTTTTATTAACATTGTTAAAGAGAATAATTACTTCGTCTTTTCCAGGAATCTTTTTGCCAATAAATAAATTGGTAGTTTAATTTTAACCAAATTTTAGATTTAGAAACTCGGAAAAGCGCTCTAAAAAGCAAATTAATGTCAACATTGAATTCTTCTAGAAGATAAAGTCATCTGTCATGAAAGTCATCATGCATGACTTGGGCGAAACGGCCATTTTTAGCTAATTCTAATGGTTACGTCTATAAATTGTCCGAGACGTCAAATTTGCAGGGAACTGAACGTACAATCAGATTTTGACATTGAAAGTTCGGATCACAATTTGAAATAACGAAGTTGATGCCGTTTCAGAAAATTTCTCGGAATCCAATTCAAGGGGCAAAAGATCGGTTGGGTACCAATAGTAATGGGAGGAGGGCCTTTTCATTTTTTATTGCAGAATAAGCCTGATGGGAAAAGTTGAGGTCCATCATTTAAACGCCATCGTATGAACGGTATTAAATCTTTGTATATAGTATTTCTTGGTAATGCAATAATGTTTGTTTATTGCTGGAAAGTAGTTGCCCAGTTTTTTTTTCGGTTCTAAGCAGTCTTTTTTTTTTTTTTGGTACCCCAAACTCACCACCATAGCATTAAATTATTTCTATTTCTCTCAAGTAACCGAACACAAAAAGGGTTTCCAAGGGAAAGATCAACCTTGGCGAGTCTGTGAGGCTTGGGGATCAGAAAGTCCTCCAATTTCGTAATTGGTCAGGTCGGGTGGGGGTTCGGCTCGAAGCGGCGCCACACTCTCCCACAAATGGCAATATACTTTTAGGGAATTGCCGCAGACCTACATCTTACTAAAACGCCCTCCCGGCTCATTATCAAGTGGCCTTAAATCCCCCTCTATTCATCATCCTATTGTTGTCCCGGAAGTCTCCTATTATATCAATGAAACGCCTTTTGGTCAATCGCTAATGACCCACTCAACTAAGTTGTTGAATTTTGAAAATATGTGATTTCTTTCTCAATTTGTTGGGAGAAGGATTCCTTACCGACGAATTGAAACCAAGTACCTACACTGCTTTTGAAAATGGATGTCGTACGTAATGGAAATGGGGGGGTCCAAGAATGGACATGCAACACAGCTGACCACGCAGGAGCATCCCCCGCTGAAGGAACAGGTGCGCCGAAATATGAGTCACTAATGGTGATCACCTTGTTCCAACCCCGTCATTAGTCATTTTGAATCACCGCTCTTAACGACCATAAATCCCTACCGGAAAGAGAGAAACTACGACTGCAACTCCCCACAAAACTGTTCCCATTTTCGGTAGGAAGTGCTGGTTAGACCAGGCCTCAATTAACTCGATACTAAGTCCAACATTCAGTTTAACACAACGCAATATTGCAATGATGGTGTAAACATCCCTGAAAATTTGATTCAACGTGGGTTTAGCCAGAATGAGCTTTGAGTAGTTGTAAAGAGGTCAGGGATAAACCTATATATATATATTTTTTTTTTTTTTTTTACCGTTCGTAAGTTTAAAAAATTGAAAATCGACTTTCCGTCCATAATTACGTTGAAAACGACATTCCGTTCTACTCCCAGGTCAGAAAGGTTTTTTGAGCCCCAGTTAGCAATTCCCCTAGAATGAAAAGCGATCGAGCTGAAAACTTTGCGGTCACTAAATTTGATATATATTGCCCACAATTTATTTGACTATCATTTCACATTTAGTATGTATTATCATTTCAAACCAAAATTATTCATTATTCAATTATTTCTAACGCAACTTGAAACGATTTTTCAGCGATAAATCTGCGTGAACCCAGCGCTAACTTTTAGTTGTACTTGATAGTTTGGCTCTCCCTTCGTGAAGTCTCATCACAATCTGATTCATCCCAGCATTTCTCACAATGTATATGGGAAAACGGACCCTTACCCAAGAAAGCGTCCATCAACACTGATACTTGACCGTTTACGGGCTCTTCGAAGGGACAAAGACATCCCAAATTAAATAAACCGTAAAAGAGAGGAATATGAGCAGTTAGAAAATATATGAAAAACAGCATTAAAGACGGGGTTTATAACTCGATATAAGCTGCCGTAAGAAGCCGTTTATAATGGTGCCGAAGCTTTTCGAAGCCTGAAGTGGGAATCAATAAATTGCGGGCCATATGTCCCGTAGGAACCCGTGATAAACAAGAGGAAAACTCTTTATCATGTTGACTCCGGTTTATCGAGGCTAAGATAATGAAAAATCAAAGGACCAGGCCAGTAAACCCTGTGCCAGATAACCTATAGATTGGCACACTTCCCCCTTTTATTGGGACGCCTTTAAAGTTACAACTTGTCCTAAAAGGCTTGCTTGTAGTTTCCCCCGGCCCCGATATTACGGGAAGTTCTCGTTCTGTCTTCTTTCGGCCTCAATTCGGTCTTGGTGCTTTTGTTGGGGACCTAACGAGGCCCCTTTGTCCATCGATCTCGTAAAGCTGGAGTGATATTGTTATGTTGGTACACTCATTATTATTGATTGAGAATTCGAGTATGAAAAATGATTACCTGATATAAATGCACACAATTTAGATCGTCTCATATTTAACTGTACAGAATGTACAGAATAATTTCATCAATGAATTCTACAAAGTGGGTTGTCATTTTTTTCCCAAAGCAATTAGCCTCAATACCCTATCTGGTTGATGAGGCTTAAGCCAAAAAGAAGGAAGGTGAGCACTTGCATGACGTGTACAACATATGGTGGAATGAGACGTAAAAGGGGAGAGGTTTGCCGGGAAGCGGGGAAGGGATAGAAGAAAAGAAAAACAAGCCAACCTGATTAAAAAGAGTGCAGGGAAATATCTCGCATGTCATCTTAGCGGCAGGGCTTCTTATCCTTCCAAGAAATTAAATGGACCAGTGAATGATAAGTATGCGTGTCCCAAGTCATCAACTCGCCAAGAAAACACGTCTATCATTATTACATCAACGAGAATATACGTGTGCAGTTGACCTTTTCATTTTTTTTTTTTTTTTTTTTTTTTTTTTTTGCGCCAGTCCTATACAAAAACGGTTGGATTACACACGGGTTTATTTTTCTTATTATGCAACATCGTCGGAAAGTGGTTGGACGGGTCTGGGACCTCATAAATTGATTCAGCGTCTAAAAGTACCTACTCAGAAAATGACACCTCACTCGACTCCCTGAACCAAAACCCTCTTGTAATACCAGAGTTTGGGACAATCAGATTGAAAACGTTGCGGACACGGTTAGGAGCGTAACAGTAACTGTTACTGAGTATGTTTTCGAAATTTAACATTTAAAAATACAAATTTCACTGTCAAAAATGGGATGAGAAAAATATCACAGCCCACAGAAAAAGTAACAGTAGCGTAACATAAAAACATAGAACACGAAAATCGTTGTTGAATCTGAAATGAAAAAGGTTTTATGAATTGTGCAACGCAATAATGAACAGATAACATCTACCAAAATAACTGTACCACGAAAATTGCTGGTAAATCATTGGAAATGTTAGCTGGCTGTTTTATTTTTAAAAAATGTTTGATTTTAAGCTATATAATATGTGTAGCTATTTTTATCACTACATAGACATTGGCCATATTTTCGACTTAGTGAGTTAGAGTGGTCATCTGTTACTTCGTCAATAACACTGCCTTGATGGGGGCATAGCTATGAAAAAGAAGAAAAAAAAAAAAAAAATAGAAGAGAAGAGTGGTATCAGTTCAATATGTCGAAAAAAGACTCTGAACAAGTTCAATAGATTGGATAATGCGACATGTGCAGGTGAGAAGGTTTTCTTTTCCAACACTTTCAGCAAAGCCCTGCCAATAACACGTACACCTGACAATTGAAAACCTCGAGGCACGGAATTCATAATTCTTCGGCAAAATATGGTCTTTTTGAAAAATGTATGTTTGCCGAAGTCATGTAGATAAGTGGCCTATTTCGTGAGTGGAAAACAATTTGCCTCTAGAGGGAACGCGTCGGTTTCAAACGTGTTTTCTTATCACGGACATCCCCCTTCGATTTTCCATTTTTCCTCGATAGAAGCGCCATGAAGAGTAACCGAGGAAGCGACATCGGACAGTAATACACCTTCCTATTCTTGTCCTCTGCGTGTTCCCTAATCGCACTTCGCTTTGTTATTCCCGAATGTGTTTTATCTGGGTAAATTTCCTTAGAAACCCCCTCCCCCCTGCCTTTTTGTAATCTATGATTGTATCTACTGTAATTTATCCTTGATCCACTACATTTCGTTGAGGCTAATGCACCAAATGGGCCTTCATTACTGAAGTGGAGCAGTGCCGCAACCCTGTAATGCCGAGTAGATGACTTCACCTTCCACTATTTGTCAGCACATGTCAATGAGTGATACCTTCCGATAGCTCTTACGTGACCTGTATCGTAACATTATTTTATATTTTCCGGAAAGTAACCAAGTTGCCACATTGAACCTGGGGGTGATAAAAAAGCCGTGTGCCCAAAGTTAACGTTTTTGAATGTGAGCAGGAAAAAGTGAAAAGTGAATAAAATGGAAGAAGTGTTCAATGCATTACACTTTTCAAGAGAGAAATGTGATAGAATCACTGTGGTGTGCCAAGAATGACTACTTCATTGTAACCAGTATACTAGGTATACCAGGGTCCTTCATCATCGATCTCCTGAGGCCAATTAAGCTCTAGGTTGAAATTTCGACCTAGTGAAGTTCTTTCGGGGCAGTGCTGAGCAGCCGGAAGCCCCACCGGGTTCCGTCTTCCGAAGGCCGTTTTCCCGTGATTAATATCGGATGATAGGTTTGCTCGGACTTTGGCCATCATAAGGGGGAGAAGCACAAGTACGGTGGCTCAAAGCCTAACTGTTGCAAAGCCCAAGTAGAGACGCGGTAAGAGAATTGGTCAGTTTCTCAACAACAAATCCTACAGAGGTTCGAACCGCCTACATAAATTACCAAGTTGCCATAAGTTTGTCCGTTGGGGAGAGAACCCGGCAAGAGGGATATTTAAAAAGTTGGCCACCCATAATTATTGTGAAGCTCGCAGAAAGGGGTGAAGGAGGGGGCCTTTTCCCTGGAAAGTTGAAGCAATAAGCTTCGGAAGTTGCAATAAGCTTGCAAAGTTGCAATACCCTGTCGGACTTAGGTTGTCCGAGAGGGCTAGCCAACGGCTACTGAGTCTCTCATAATATATTCCGTTCCCAAAGGGAAACAGCTCTAAGGAAGTTGAAAGACATGAAAAATCCTCGGTGTTGATCCTTACGCGGCCAGCGTTGTTCAATGTAGAACGCCGTCGTCAACAGAAAATTTCTGAAGTAGAGAATTGAATTTTAGGAAAGGCATTTGTCCAAAATGGTGATTTTTTTTTTAAATTTTTGTATTGCGAAACGTGAAACTAGAGGTTCAAATTGATGTGAGAAACGGCACTTCGTCGATGTTTCTTTCCCATTGAAATAGAAGCTTGAATTATCGTGTTCTACAGTGTATTTTAGAAACGGCTGTTGTTCCTTTCTCTGATGAGGACAACTGCCCTTTCTCAAATGTGTTTTGGAACTGCAGTAATATAATTTAAAAAAACTAAACAAAAAATAAGAAGAAAAAATTAAAAAAATAAAAATAAGAAGAAAAAATGAAAAAAAAAAAATAAATAAATAAAATCTTTTTTTTTTTAATATATAGAAATAAAAAAGAAATCATGAAGTAGAACAAGAAAATTTCCTGTTCTACTTCATGATTTTTTTTCCACTTTTTTCTTATTTTATTTATTTTCTTCTTCCATTTTATTCTTCTTATTAATAATTCGTTGTGTTCCAGTTATTTTAGAAACGGCATTTGTCCATAAACTAAAAATGACCGCTCGTTGGAGAGTAATGCGATTTATTGAAAAGTCAGATGTTAATTGGACGCTTGTAGAATGTTACATAATTATATCACAATTATTCCTCGAAAATTGCGAAAACTAGGAAGTTTTTTTTGATTTCCCAAATCCGGAAGGTCGGACCAAACCCCTTCCTAAAATAACAAATTTGCTTGTTCTCTATTTCAACATTTAAACTCACCCCCTTAGAAAATGTGACGGTCTCCGTCTATGTAATTTTGGGGTTAAGAGTTTTAGCGTGGAACACGCTTTCAGCGGGACTTAACTGCCAGAAAACTACCGCAAAATTTCTTCCAAGTTCCTCCAATGTCTAGCTGTTAGGGTCAACGTGACAGCATCCGGGGGTCTGTAGTATGTACATATTATTTGCCTGTAGTATAATATACTACAGGCAAATAATATCTAATGACATATACTACACATATTATGTGTAGTATATGTCATTAGATATTATGCACCATGATGAACGATCATCACAAGCGGCAATCCACCCCAAGGGCTGCAACTTTTTTTTTTTCAACTCAAACTTACAAAATATACTCGAATCATAATTTCATAATTCTTAACGCGGCATAGACGCTCTCTCAGATATCAACCGTGCAGATTCTCCACATATGAAATTTAAATAGGTTTTTTAAATTTAAAAAACATTTAATGTTAGCTTTTTATTTGTTTACATAATATGTAAACAAATAAAAAGCTAATATTATTAGCTCCGAGCTCACATCACGCAGTACCGAGTGGAATGAGTTTTGAATAAGCGACATTTTACTGAGAGGTTTCCTACAGTTCAATATTTGGAGAAAAAAAAAAATCGTTTACGCGGTGGGTTCAGAATGAATCCGCCTTTCGGGTGGACGTGAAGGGCCGAAAAGGGCGGATTTGTTTGGTTGCAGGTTGATTGATCCCTCGGGGGCGGAGGGCGGGACGAAAGAGAAGAGGTCCTACGGCTTCCAGTGTGGGACGTGATCAGGGAGGGCAGTTTGACCTGGATGTAACTGACACCCCACGTTTGGATGCAGTGCACTTGCCTTTAGCTCCCAACACAATGACACCTGGATACTGTCGAGTTAGCTAGTTTTTCCACTCCCCCCCCCCCCCCCCCCCCCCCTCTGGGGAGACAATGCACAGTTCAGATAAACACACTTTGAGTCTCTGTGTAGACCTATGCCCGCATCCCGGCCTCCTATCGTTTCACTGTGACCACTTCAAGCTGTACCTGACGAAGAATCTCCCTACAACACAAACCACCACCACTTCACGCTTCTCTGATTTAACGGATAGTTATCCTAGATATACCGCCTTCTAAAATACGATAACGTTTACGTAGTGTTAAGCAGGGGCGGATAGGCAGGTCGGGCGATCGGGCGACGCCCGAAGGGCCGAAGGTCCTGAGGGGCCGGTCGAAGCTGGGAAAAAATTGTGTCCTACCTAAAATAAAATATGTAGGTCCTACTCGAGACCAAAAGGAACTACTCAGGCCCACTTTCACCACCCGAGTTACCGAGAGTTTAAGCGTTAACGCCCAAGTTAAACCCTAGAGGAGGCACCGATTAGGCACAAAAAAAAAGACTGCGATCTGGTTGGCTTTGTTACTCGTAGGGAGGATGGCCAGTGCAATAAAATCGTAATTTGTGCTAGGTACATGGTTTTAAATCAGTCCAACCTCATGGCCTCATCGTATGCGAGTCTCTTTTTAATTTACGAATTTTTGGTAACGCTTTCTACAACCCAAGTCTAGGCTCAAAACAAGGCTGAGGCAAACTCTGAGTGATAACAATCTGGAGGATCTCATGTTGATGGCTTGTGAGCAGGAGCGTCTGTCCGGAGCATTGAGCCAAGTGGCTTCAGCCCTCCTCGCCATCGCCTATCGCTTAGTCACTTCTCGCTCATCAGAGAGCGTTATGCAATCCCGTTTTGGTTAAATATCTTTGGAATAATACACATTCGTATTTGCAACGGGAGTAACAAATTTGTATTGTCCTCAAAGTTTGTCATTATATCTACGTTTCAAGATGTGGAGGTAGATTCAAAAACTGAAATGTTCATCCCTCCGTCGACGCCGTTTAGTGCTGTAGGAATTTATAAAAATCTGAAATTTTTGATAAAATACTTTGCTCTCGCGAAGTTGTACGTACCCGCAAGGTTTTCAGTCCGATCTTACAAACCCGTGGAGGCTCTGGAACTAAAAAGGGGCTACAAGAGGGAATTTTGAAGGGTTTCGGCTATGGTATCGAGTTAGGTGTCGTTTTCGAATGATTTTTAGACGTTAAATCCATTTTTGGGCGTCCCAGAAGCATTCGATTTCATCGGGGGGGGGGGGGGGGATCCATGGGGCTTTTGAAGGATGCCAGGAAGTTGAATGAGGACTCATTTCCCGAGTATTCTTGATAAAATTATCATGAATATAAAAATATTCATATATAAAATTATCAAAATTATCATGAATTTTCATCTTCCAGGGTCCTTCATCCGTCCAAACACTTTAACATGAAAATTTAGAAAACTCTTTTGAAATAATTAAATTTAAACAGATATCGTCGGCACCATGCCAAAGTCGCCAAACTGCAGTTTTAGAGTTTTTCACTTCTGAACTGTTTCCAATTTGTCTAGGGCTATATGTGTGGGGTGGAGGGAAGATGGCGAGGAGGACCAGAAACGTCCAAAGCCTCCTGGCACAGAGCTCCAGCCAGATGCTCCTCTTGCAGCCTTATTTTTTTTAAATCGTTGAAGCGCGATTTTGTTTGTACAACGCTACCAACAACTGCTTGGTTACAAATTAGTTACTAATTCAAATAGAAAGCGCCACACTAAGTATAAGTCTAAGAAATAAGTCTTATTTCTTCTTTTTTTCTATATAAAGGCGGTTATTTTTCTCGTTCACCTAAGTATTAAGTTCACCCAGGTATTAAGCATAATAAAGTGGTTTCTCGTTTCTATTCATTTGCTTGTGTTTCCAAATTATAAAAACGCCCTTCTTTGTTGGTCTTTGGACAAGTAACTGCAGATTGGTGGGGGTGGGGGGAGGGCCGGTCAAATTGAATCGCCCGTTCCGGTCAAAACCACCTATCCGCCCCTGGTGTTAAGCACAAACCGCTTTCGAGGAGTCCTTTATTGATGAGGCAGCTTGTAGTTCCTGATGAGCGCAAATTTTCGAAAATGTTTACGGCTGAAATTCCTCTAAACGTCTCATTTGTCACTCAGTTCGTCGTACCAAGATCAAGGAACAAACGGGGAATTGACGCAGGATCTATGCCCGGAGGGAACACCGATGCCGGAGGTCAAGTCAATTGACATATGACAGGAATAGGAGCGATGCCTTTATCAGTCCAGTCCAGTCCGACCGAAGGAGAGATAGAGATATCAAGGGAGCCAGGCATGTGTAAGACAAGTAAGGCGTCAACAGCCAGTTGGTGGGGGGGGGGGGGGGGGGGTTGTGGAGGGCGTTCACGAAGATAAAGGCCGTCTCCCAGTCACAGGGAATTGGGAGACCCGGTAGATTGATTGGCAGGGCATCTCTGACTCCATCATAATATGATATGATATCATTGATATCATATTATCCCGGCAGTGAAACTTCAGGAGGTCTTCTTATAATATAAGATGACCTCCTGAAGTTATACATATTATGTATATCCCAATGGCAGATCACGCCAGCCTATGAATTGAATGCTCAGGATGGTGGGAATAGGATCGGGTGACCAGAAGTCAGTTTCAATGATGATTTGGAAGTGTGTTTCTCGGGTATTGTTTTTTTCGTTTGTAACTTGAACAAACCTGGTGGGTATTCGATGATTCACACTATGGGCGATTCAAAATCATTCGGCATTTAAAGTAGACAGAAGGATGGGGGATAGCCTAGTATTTCATGAAGCCTTCGGAACAAGAACATTTCATTTTAGTAATGGACCGTGTCATAACCTAAAGCTTTTATGAGCGAGAGGGAGATGTTTTTTTGTCCCCATGGAGCCATGCTTTGAACTATAGTATATAATATATACTTTATATATTATTTTCTGTGCAAGTGGGATTTAAAAGCAATAATATTATTATTGCTTTTAAATCCCACTTTCACAGAAAATAATGAACTATTTGCCTCCTCCACATTTCCACTTAGAGTAGCCTGGATCCGCCGTAAAACACGATGCAAATTGTACCCAAAGGTTTATTATTCTTTGTATGAATTATCCAAGTATTAATTCTGCCAAATAAAAAATTAAAAAATGAAAGAAAAAATGGAAGGAAAAAATGTTTTTAATTCCTACAGTGTCGACAGATTTGGAACCTAAAAAACCGAGTAGGTATTTTGTCAAAATTTCAGATTAAAAAAAAAAAAATAAAATAAAATAAAAATCTTAGTGCCCAAAACGGCTCGGACGGCGGACGGGCATGTTGTTATTGGAATCTAGACATCTTGAAACGTACAATGTCAAGTTTTGAGGTCGATCAGAATTTTCTACCTCCTTCGCGATTACTTAGGTGTTATTATCCCAAGAATAATAAACCAAATTTTAAAGGGGGTAGTGGGGCCACTTGTTGTGTTGGTGCCGATCCTTCAACGGAATGAGCGCTTGTTTTGGGTGTGGGATGGAGGGGGGGGGGGGGGATTCGGTGGTTAAAAGCACCGAAGGTGGACCCTCCTATGTCATTAGGGTTATTGATCTTTCAGTGTGCTGGCCCATCTTCACCCTTACCCTCCTTCGTCCGTACTTGCATATTCCTCTCATAACGAGTTCTTTCCTTCTGACGGACCCTTCTTGCGTTTATGGGCACTGAGGGGCAGTGAAAACGCCTCCTCCCTTTCTTATCCGCCTTGGAACCGCTGTTAGCTTTCAGGCTCTGTGTTCTGTTCCCTTGGCTTTATAAGACCACCAAGTCCAGCTGTAACAGTTACTACCGCTGTTACTAGTTACTAGTATCAGAGACCTGACTTCTTCGCGTTCAAAGACTATCCCGATATTGGATTTTTATGTCATTACAACGTTGAAGGACTTTTGACGGTAACAAGAAATTACTTTCGCGCATGCGCAGAGCGTATGATTCAACCATGATGAAACTGTGAGGGAACCATCTAGGGCAGAACCCACGCAATTCATGAAAGTTTCATTGAAATTTGATCAAAATTGTGGAAGTTATGCCAGGTAAATGAGGAATCACTCGTTTGCGCCAGCGCACACCGTTCCGCTGATTCAATTGTCATAAAATTTATATGGGACCTCAAGTGGCCCCATAATCCCTGAAAATTCTGACCAAAATCGGATCAACATTGTGGATGTTATGGCTGTAACAAGTAACTGAAGACATACAGACACACATAGAACCAAACCTGCTCAGGAGGTTCTGGAAGGCAAAATGCGAGTGGAAATTTTATTTTAGAAGACCAACATGTTTTCGATCACGAACCATTTTTTTCATCCCCCAACCTTCGGTAGGCTCGGAAGCAAAAACATGGAACATGCTTTTGCTGCTCATTGGTCAGCTTAGTATTAAAAAACGCTGCAAATTTTATACAAGGGATTATTATTCTTTGATATAGGTTACGTGTCCGAATATTGATTTTGTGTCAACAAAAAAATTTGAAAAAAAAAAAAAAAAAAAAAATTGTTTCAAAAAATATATAGGTATATTTTTTTCAAAAAAACTTCTTTTTTTCAAAAAAATTTTTTTTACTTAAAAAATATTTGACCTCCTGGGATTTTTCAAAAATCCCATTTGTAGCCCCACGAAAGCCCTATAGATCCCTACAGCGGATCGTTCCGGGACCCCAAAAAATGGATTCTACGTCCAAAAATACTTCGAAAACGACACCTAACTCGATCCCATAGCTAAACGCCTTCAAAAAAACCCTCCCGTAGCTCAACGGGTTTGTGCGATCGGGCTGAAAACCTTGCGGGCACAACTAGATGGTAAACCAAGTATTCTGACAAAATTTCAGATTTAAAAAAAATTCCTACTGCCCAAAACGGCTCGGACGGTGGACGGCGGACGGACATTTCGGTTTTGGAATCTAGACCTCTTGAAACGGACAATGTCACATTTAGAGGCCGATCCGAGTCGTCGACCTCCGTCGCGATTACATAGGTGTATTATTCCAAGAATTATCAACCAAAATGAGATACTTGGACATGGTCCTCTGCTCTCGCTGTATTGCAATTTGAAAAGAGCCCTCATGTTCGCTATGGTTGGGTGGTGGAGGCGGACTGGGAGTAGGTACTTGATAGTTAAGAACTGCTTCACATTCTTATCTTTTTTTTAAGTGAATAATGTGCGTAGGTAGGTAAACTCAGTGTGAGACGTATGATATCTGGAGGGGGGGGGGGGGGGGATTATTTAAGTGCGGTACCCACCACACACCAGCCACGCTACGCTCCTGAATAAATTCCATGTTGTCGCTGAAAATGTTTGTAATAGGTCAACTTTTAATCAGGTGAAGAGGTCACTATCGATGTATAGGTATGCTACAATAATTGTAATTGGCAGTCAGTAGCGCAAAACAACAGCGTCTCAATCATATGTCATCATAATTCGTGTGTCTATGCTTGTGACAGTGAGTTTAATACACTGTCACTTGCAGTAAGAGCCACGATGCATTTAGATATTCCATTTCGGTATATCTAAAGCATATGTATTATATTGTGAACCTACATATCAGTGAGTCTCAGTAAGCTGTGGGCCTTTGATAACGTGAAGTGCATCTATGGGATACGACAACTATAACTATATTCACTCCCTCCGAGGCATCGTAAGCCCTACTTGGCAATTATTCCGGATTCTCGAGGGCTCCTAGAAGAGGTGATCACCCCCACAGGTAATCTCAGAGAGGAGTGTGCTCAGGCGATTTGATTAACGCCGTTGGACCGTTCAGGCATAGGCACCGCAGATACACGGGGAGGGAAAGTCGGTACTGTAATGAGATACGACTAGGTTCCTCCACAGTGGGGACGATATCTGCGTTGCGGTGACCGGTGACCAACTTGTTCTCCTATCGAGTTGAGTCCAGTTTACCGACACGCATCCCCGACCAACCAAGAGGCGCATTTACAGCCAGCGCGGGCGTCTCTCCCCTCCCCCCTCCCCGATCCCTTCCGTTCCGACACCACAAGCTACGGCATAACTACGTTCTTCGGTTCATTACATTTTGTATTGGGGGTAATGGAATAACATAGCTCCAACAACAAACCGCATTCGAGCCGTATTATTCCAATCCAAAGCGAAATGTGGGATCGTAGGAGTCTCAAATCGCCCCTCCGGGTAGTCTCCCCGACGTCAGACAGAATTAACGTGTACCACTCAAACAGCGAGCCCACACTTCACTTGACACCATCTGTAATGTATTTCACTGAACCACGCTGGAATGAGCAACGGACGAGGCCTCTCTTGGGCAGAAAGCTTAGCCTACGTTTACCAAATGAACTTTCGATAAAAATAAATCGTCGAATGGGCGAGTCTCACGAATTATTCGTATCATTTTCATGATAATCTAGACTTGAATATCCACTGAGTAATCTTCTCATCATTTTCACATTTTTAGCTTTAAATTGGCCTACATATCTAGTAGAAAATTCCCTTTTTTGCAAATTTTTCCCCTACTTCGGCCGAAGGCGGTACCACCCGAGGTACCAAATCCATATTAAACATCGTTGTACCTACTCGGATATGGAAGGTCAGCGTCGTTAGGGCCGTAGTTTAGCTATTCCACGTCTCTAGACGGATGTTCGTCTAATACCAAGAGCATCGAGTCTGATTATTCAGCGGACCCACCCGCCGGCGTCGCTGGTGTCGAATTTTGAACGGTTTTTGTGATCCGCTGACTCTTTTATTCCTGCCGGAGATAACGTTCCATTTTCCTCATTTGGCAAATGCTGTTCCCCGTAATTACTGTTCAATGTGGACCTACTTCCTGATTCCGAGGAGTGTAAATACGTGGAGTGTTTCAATCAAAGAAATTCATTGGGTGATGGGAGAGGTACGACGAGGAATAGTGCAATGAGCTTCGTTCGTGTGGTTATAAGAATCCATTTATTAAAGAAAATTATAACAGAATGGTTATGAAAAAAAAAAAAAAATCAAATACCTAACAATAAGCGCGAAACGATTTACCAGATTCTGACATGAGACTGTCTTTGATCTAAAGGCCTAAGGCTTAACTAGGGTTCATACCGCGTCCCCAAACACTCCAGAAACCTATTTCTAGAAAAAACGTTTTTTTTGGATTGCCCTGGTTGAACCCTGATGAAGGTGCCTGTAAATGCTCCATTGCTCCACTGCTCCACTGACGACTCTTGGCCATCTCTCCCAATGGTCCCCAAACTCTCTGAGTTCTGTCCTTTGTGTTGGACAACTACATCGCTCAAACTCCAAATTCCCTCCACCAATTAGGGCGAGATTTTATGCTTCTACATACCTATTAGCTGTAAGCTTCCACGCTGGGGGTTTTCAACAGGTGATCAAGGTACTGTCCACATCCAAATATTTGAGTAATTGATCTGCTCCTCGGTGAACAGGTGGAAACTAATATTAAACGTAAGATAAAACAATGAACATTAAGAAAACTGAAGAATAGGAAGAATTTATTTGAGTATGGATGGCGTGATGCAACGCTCCCACGCGTTTTTGGTAGACGACTATTTAGCCAACCTCTTGGATCACTCTAATTGAGGGGTTGATAACAAAAAACCCATTAGCCAACAAATGCCAATTTGCAGGATATACATACAAAAAACCGCTCTTCTAATAATATTATATTATAAGAGTTTATAATAATATTATGGTATTGAATGTAAAGGGTTAGTAATTTCGCCAGTACCTAAGTGATTTCATATCTCTGGTTGGGTCCGTCATCACTGGCTGCTTTGGTGGTGGTGGTGGCGTATGAGTCACTCAAACGGCCAGACGATGATGTTTTCACATCGAAAGCGCACGCCACCACTACCAAAACAGCCAGTGATGACGGACCCAACCAGAGGTATAGTTTACGATATATTATATAAGTTATGAGTTATATAAGTTATATTTAGTTACGTACGTTATATAGGTTATAATATAACCTATATTATAATATAATATATATGTCATAATGTAATATATTATATAATATAAGTTATGTATAATTCATAAGGAATTATAAGCTCTGCGACTAATGGGGTTTTTGTTATCAATCCCTCTATTAATAGGACTGTTGAGTTGAACTCATCTCGCCATCGCCTGCTCCATTTTTTCGAACGCATCTCACCATCACATGCTCCGGGTTTTCGGACGCTCCTTTGAACTCACAACTCCAAATTCATTGATATCCTGCCCAGAATGTCCACCGAATACGCTGATCTCAACTAGCAGTGCCTATAAATTTTCAACTCAACCAATTTTCTGGCAAGCTACTCTATACCCCTACGACACCCCCCCCCCCCCCAATTGTTAGGGAGGAATGACATTTCCATCGAAAGGGTCAAATCGGCCACCCCCTTCATCCTTCCTCGGAGATGGGGTGAGGCATTCTTGTCTCTTAAGAATATCCCGTTTCATCGGACTGAGAAAAAAAAAAAAAAAAAAGAATCATACAGTTCACCAAGGAAATTAACATTTTTTTAAAAATCATTTATTGAATCATATATCGAAAATAAACAAAATAATTCCCGCGCGAAGAAGGGTGAGCCTGTTTTAATTAGGAAGGCATCATTTGTATGTTTTCTTGCTCGTGCGTGCTTCACCACTACACTCGCAACTTGGTAATATCCGCGCATTAAGAGTCGGGGGAGAGGATGACCATTTACAGGGAGAGTGCATACACGGAGAAAGTTAAAGAGTTAGTCAAGGACGTATGATCGACGGACTTGGTATGTGTAAAATGGTACTTATTGGGCATAAAATGAATTGGGGAGTTTCAGGGAAAAATACGTATCCTTTTCTTTCGTAATCTGTATAAAACTGAAATATTTCAAATGTGTCAACAAACTCGGAAAGATTCGGAAAAATTATAAAACGAATTTCCGAGTATTTCTCATTGAAAGGCATCGTTTTTTCGAAATTAGAAAACGGGTCGGGATCATTGGATAGTTAATTTGTTTTTCGGTCTTGGTACGCTAAATTAAATTAAATTTTCAGGGAATGTTGCCTGATTTTGCTTGTGGTATAAAAAAAAATCCAGTGCTTGTGCTTGTTGTGTGGTCATGAGCTAATCTAATTTCCAAAATCTAAATTTAGATAGAATCTTGAATTGAGAAAAATTTGCCGATTTAGCCCATTAAATCATTCAGCATCGGTGACACCTCCATTCTGCATGTACCTACTTGGCGTATCCAACACTGTCTCCACTATTAAAGGGTTCCTGCTTGTTTATCCTGGTCTGGGTGGATGTTGCATTGGTGTGTCCGTGGTAGAGAAGACGAGATAAGGTTTCTATCACGGAACCCTCTTGGGAGAGAACTCACGTGGTGTTCTTACGACCTTCGAGGGCCAACGCCCATCCGAGACCCTGGCCGTTCTAATTAATTGCTCCACTGAAAACTGAAAGAGTCTTAATGGGGGGTGGGTTGGAGTTCGGTGGTGGAACATCCACATCCCTGTTGTATTTTGAGCTCTGGAACTAACTTTTCTATAAATTCGTGGATTAATTCAGGCGAATCGCTACATAAAATCTTCATGGAAAGAAGTAGTGATATAATATTAATATCAATGCCTATTTAATAATGATGTGTTTTATTCTATTACTTTCAATTCATAATATTATTCTCACTTCCGAAAAATGTTCTTCTGATAAGTGATAAGCAAAATTATAATATAATTCTGATTCTGACAAGCAACTAATAATTCATTCCACAATTATTGCGATAAGTGATTTTGCGAATTCCAATACTGATTATTCTTTTACGTAGAATATTGCTTTGATCGATTGGACGGGCCTGGGATCCTCTCAAGGCAATTTTGCGTCCAAAATTGCTTCGAATACTGCAACCCATCAATACAAGCCCCTTCAAAACCCCAATTTTCATTCTCACACTAGCCGAACAGGCAAACGAGTTCTGGGTATTTTTCCCAAAATTCAGAAATTTAACGAAAAATATTTAATATTATTGCGTGGGCCGCGTACGGCAGACCATTTATAAATTAGTCGAAAGAGACGACAATTTTGGGGGAATTTCGGGTCTCAAATAACAATTAATAGTGGGGTCGAGCAGAAGAACGCCGCGAATTTGATTTAACTTTGGTTTATCATTGAAAATATCCTATAATTGATTTATGGAGGTCTCAGATCAGCCGTCCACTTTAAACGTATGGCATATTTACAGCGATAGACCAATGTTTAATCAAATTTGCAGTGTTCTTCTGCTCGACCCCACTATTCACAGAACAAAGCAGGCAAGCCCGTGGGGTTCTAAGCTTATGCAAGGAAAATCAAGACGAAAGGGTTCTGTCGGAGGTTGTAGCGGAGGAACGGTGGGGTGTTTTCCTGTGTGTCACATTACCGCATACAGATGCCGATAGCCTTTCACCCCTCCCGAGCTATCTCAGTAGTTGCTTTCCTTGAAACTGGAGGGATGCAATGCACTCCACCACCCCGGCCCATCTTGTTACTCTGACGGCTTACCCTAATTCCTAGGCAGTCCTCGTCCACACTTATCCCTCAGCCAAGACTAACCCTGCTGGACGCTGCCCATTCACGGGATTACCTTAGCCTAACACACACTCCCCGACCAGCCCTTCTCTTAAATTAATTTACCCGCATCTTACTATTCCCCCCTCAGCTGACTCAATTCAATTCAACATTGTGCCTTAATTAAATCTTTCCAAGGATGGACCCTGGCCATTCTCGCCTTTTCTTTGTTTAAAGCTAATTTCCAGACGATCTCATCTGGCCCCTTCAAGATAGTTCCTGTCGGAATGATCCTGCCACCTTCCAAAGACAAACATTACGAACGCACGAATAACAAGCGTTGTAAATCTCCGCCGTAAAATTGTACCTAAAAATAAACTGACTTGGAAATAATTTCGAAGTGGGTTTTAACTAATTCAAGTTATTTGACCAGAGGTTAATGTTCAACGATCCACGCAAAACCGTCTAAAAATCTTAATCGTCATTATAACTACTGGTAGATGTTGTTCAGGCGAGAATGTTTCCCCTATAGATTGAGAAGCGGATTTATGAGACCAAAATACCTTGAGCTTGAAGCAGGTTATGATCATGAGCTCTGCACCTATTCTACATTTTTGCCCTCACCGTTTTAGTGACTGTAAGATTCATTACAAGATATTAATGTCTGAGAAACTTGAAGGATTCTCTTTCAAAGTGAAGCGTCGTTTTAATTACATTCGTCGTTCAATCGGACAGGGATAGTTGCGAGGGTTCGCGCGCGTCGAAAATTAAGCTTAATCGGCTTTTTGGCGCACTACAAAAAATTTGCTTGGTAATCCGAATCCCACGAAAACTTTTTGGGGCTGTCATTTAAAATAATAAATTTGGGCGCAAATTTGTTCATTTGCTCGCAATTTGGAGAGATTCATCTCCGGCATTACACACATTGACTATACCCACATACATACTTACAGACGCGTTCTGAATTAGTAGTAGAGATTTGTTTAAAAAATTATATTTTGCTCGCCATTATTGATGAAAAATTGTTGGTCAATTTAATTTTTTTTTTAAATTTATAAACAGATGATGAGACGTTTCTATCAATCAAAACACAATCCTAAAACATCCCAAAAAAACACAATCCTAAAAAAAATGGAAAGAAAGAAGTGAGGAAAATATTAAGCAATATTTTAGAAATTCGGAAATCAATTATTGAAGGTCCTATTTAATAAACTTACTCAATTCAATAAAACAGTCTTAGTGTCTTCTAAAATTTGCCTTCTGGATAAATCACTCAATAATTGAATTGTTCAGTGAAGGTTATTGTTCTCTAGCAGTAGTTCCTAAATATCTTCGCCCTGACATCGAAGTGGGTTGAGTATCAAGTTGGCTTAGGTTAGCACACCCTCCTGTCTTTTGAATGCAATTAATTATGTTTCCGCCCCCTCCGACAAACGACGCTCTGTGAGGTTGCAGATTAGCATTTATAGAGACGAGAAGAGTATAGAGAGCGGCAGGGTGTTGACAAATGCTTTCCTAGGGCTTTCCTTGGTGGTCTTTGTCTTGCAAGATGTAACCCAAACCACACGTGAAAGGTACACACTCGCGAAGGGTTCGGACTTCCTTCGCATACACAGAGCTAAAGTCCCGGGCTGTGAATAGACTTCTCACGAGCGCACGAACACACTATTTATACAACCCACACACACTACACCCTCCTTGGGAGCTAACCCTTATTCGCCTCTGAGTATGCGAAGTCAACAAAAGACTGCTAGTGCACAATGGTGAACAATAGTACGCTAGTGGGCCCACTAACATGGTTATATACCCTTCCGAACACAATTGATATTAGTTTTTGATCGCGATTGAGGTAAAATGCCAGACCAGCGGTTCCCAAACTTTTTCAGTCGCGGCCCCCACTTAAGGAATCATCTATGTCGTTGAACTGCAACATCCGTTGGAATGTTGTTTCATGGGTTTCACTGATAACATCAATGTATGTCAGCTAGTATCTCCCCTAAAAAAATCCTCTGGGGTTAAAAATTGCCAAGCATCAAAACCCTTGATATCAAGGATGTGCCAACCAGTCGTTTAAAATTTCGCACTCCAACTTTTTCACGTCCCTTCTGAACCCACCCCATTACCGTTCATTCCAGCTTGGCCGGGGAGCTCACACGTTTAAGTGTTGACGGAACCATTAATCCTCGATATTTATTAATTAAAAGTGTTTAATATTTTGACGATGATTGTGGGGGAATTTCCACCCGTCATCACCGTCTTCCGAGAGCCGATAAAGAAAGGCCGAGTGTTCGACAAAGATGTAGAAAAATTTTCTCATCTTAAACATCATTTAATGATGTTTGTAAAAGAATCAGTGGCATAAATAACAGCAAATTTTAATACGTAGATACTGCCGTATAACATATCACCTCGGTGCACACCCGAATAATATATATTATCGTAGAAGGTCTGCTGACCGGGAACCTTTAGCAACAAGTCTTCTCTTAGAAGGAAAATAACACGTCCCTATATATATGGCCCAAGCGTTTCATTTCCAAGTTTGTCCATTAAATGTTTCATTTCCAAGTTTGTCCATTAAATTTTGTCTTCCAAGGGTAGAGTGCCGAAGGCAATGCTCTTGAAACGGGTAAGAGTAATCATCTCTCAAAAACGCTGCAAATTTTACACAAGGGTTTATTATTCTTTGATATACGTTACTTGTGCAGAAATTTAATTCTGTCAATGAAAAAATTTAAAAAAAAAAATTTTTTGGGATTTTTATCTTAAAAAATTTTTTTTTTGATTTTTTTTCAAAAATTCTTTATTTTTTACTCGAAAAATATTTAACATCCTGGGATCCTTCAAAAATCCCATTTTTAGCCCCATGAAAACCCTAAAGATTGCCCCAGTGAAATCCGATCGTTCCGGGACCCCAAAAAATGGATTCTACGTCCAAAAATAATTCGAAAACAACACCTAACTCGATCTCATAGCTAAAAGCCTTCAAAAAACCCCTCCCGTAGCCCCATTATAGCCCTATAGCGCCCCACGGGTTTGGGCGATCGGACTGAAAACCTTGCGGGCACAACTAGATGGTAAACCAAGTATTTTGTCAAAATTTCAGATTTAAAAAAAATTCCTATAGCCCAAAGCGGCCTGGACGGCGAACGGCGGACGGGGGACGGACATTTCGGATTTAGAATGTAGACCTCTTGAAACGGATAATGTCAAATTTTGAGCCCGATCGGAGTCGTCGACCCCCGTCGCGAAAACATAGGTGTATTATTCCAAGAATAATAAACCAAAATCACGAACACAATAAAAAATTCAACGGCTAGAAAATTATTACGGCTCGATCGAAACAACACTTTTTGAGAAAAAGGAGGGACGAGATTCTGAGCTGGTTGGCATCAGGCTTGTAAGGAGGGCATTAAATGCTAACAAAAAAATTTTTGTTGTTAGCAGTACAATTTCCCTCACAATTTCCTTTTCTTTTTCTTCCCTGTTACTTCCAGCATAGTGTAAAAAACTACCTACGATTATATCTTAGAGCAATGATTGCTCTATCTCTAATTGATTTGATTTATTTCATGAGGATTTGACAATTATAATCCGAATTCACTGGGAATAATTTCCCTTTTCCCTGAAGAAGTGCATCGGTTTGGATTCAGAGGCCGAATCCTCTGGATGGGGTTTCTGCGGTGCATTTCATTTTTCAGGTTCAGGATACGATGGGACGTTCGGGCGGACACCTGAGAGTGCGTTCGTAAACCCCCCGTCATGCCCCTGTCATCCTATGCTGCCGGCGAGTGAGAGGCCTTCCTGACAAGCGGGTTTTTCTAAAAGTTCCTCCTATTGGGGCACATCTGATTGGCGGTGGCGGAAGGAAGGGGCGCACATGATCTAGTCTGTCCTCCACTCGGTTTCGCACGCTGAAAGCCCCTTCTGCTTGACCCGACTGATAAAAAAAAATGATTCCGACCGCATCTCATCCCTCCCCTTTGGTGCATTGTGCCTAAACTGAATACACATGCAGCTCTCCCTCCCCGCAAGAACAAAAACTGACGGCGCTAGCAAATGCACTTTCGCTTTTCACGATTAAAGTTTCAAGCCGCTGAATAAACGAACGCGTAGCCTCCTTTCTGCCTCCGATCTGACTGTCACTATCAATATTGTAGGGAGAGAGGTATATTCAGGCACTCTCACTTCGGGTTATCATTCGTATTCCATTCCTCCATGTCTTGGTCACCTGAATGGCATAACAGCTATCTTTCCGATACGTCCTGGACATTGCTTATTATTGAATAATCACAATTAAAGTGAAAACGTTTACGAGATCATTAAGCTGCTGCTGAATTAAGTTGTGAAATTTGCGTCAATGACAACTTGCTTCAAATTACAGTGAGTAGGCTACTACACCGTCTACACTATCACAAAGGCCTCGGATAATGAACGCCCTACCCCCGTAACAGCTCAACCTAGTTCAAACCAATAATAGGATTGATGAACTACCCTTGAAACAACCTAATTGAAGTCTGGAGTCACTGACATATCCTCTCCATTCGGAAGTAATTTAGCTACCCATAGTCTGGTTTTCCAGAATCGGTACACTAACGTCGACTTTGATGAAACGCACCAACTAGTAGACCTTTCAGACCGTGTGGCCACATCGGCTCCCGAATGAAAACATATCCCCTTCCCCCCGCCCAACAGCGTTTCAGAACACCGATTTAGCGCGACAAAACAATCTCTAGTGTACTCGATTCTTGAATACCTACATATTAGACACGAAACAAAACGTTTAAATCTTTTGATTCTCACTGAGAGGGCTGGCGCCGGTATAAACATGTCGCTCATCAAAGCAGGCGTTGCAGATACCTAATTTAGAGTATACATTTCCCCCAGACATTTCCACGCGCGTTCGTGGTCAGGATTTATTATTGAGACCTCCCTGAACACCGTAGTAAACTTTGATTTTCCCCCTAAGACAGATTAAGCGCTAAACCGATTTTCTAAAACACTGTGCGCTCGATTTTAAGTCCGAATTTTCCTCGAAAGTGACACCCTACTCGATTCCCTAGACAAATCACTTAAAAAATTATTTGTAGAGCTAGCGGGGTGAAAACGTTGCTGGACCATATTTATTTTATCAAAAGTTGAAACAACTACTACCAAAAACGGCGTGGACGGCGAACGGGAGTGTCATTTTTGGTTTATTATTATTGGAATAATAGGTGGACCTATTACCTTGTTTGCATATTAGCCTGTATCAAAGAATAATTCACCCTTTTGTAAACTCTGCAGCTTTTTCAGATCTATTGGGGGGGGGGGGGGGGGGGGTGAATTCGTCAGCAAGCTTCACAGGTTTTAGGATCATTATAAACTCACACAAATTCCCATAATAGCTGTGGAACATTGACAGAATTGGTGAAACGACATTGCATCGTAAGATCGTAAGTAATAAGTGGATTATTTTATTATCAAGAAGTAGGTGACGTTCCTCGTTCTAGCTTTGTTATAAATTATAACATTGTTATAAATTATAACTTATAATACACGAACGCTGCGAATTTTACACAATGGTTTATTATTCTTCGATATAGGTTAATTGTGCAAAAATTATTTCTGTGTTAACACGAAATCGTTTTTGAAAAATTAAAAAAAAAAAAAAAATCTGTACAACAATCGGACAGATGTGGGACCTCAAAAAATGGATTATGCGTCCAAAATAACTCGGAAAACTACAGCTTATTTGACCTCCCTTGGATCATCCTGGAACCCTACAAAATTAATTCTACGTCCAAAAATACTTCGAAAACCGCACCTAACTCGACCACATTACCAAAGCCCTTCAAAACCCCTTCCCGTAGCCGCTTTTTATCCCCACAGAGCCCCAAGGATTTGGGCGGTCGGCTGAAAACCTTGCGGGCACAACTAGATGGTAAACCAAGTATTTTATCAGAATTTCAGATCCTACTGCCCGAAACGGCTTGGACGGCGAGCGGACATTTCATTTTTGGAATCTAGACATCTTGAAACGCCTAATGTCAAATTGGGAGGCCGATCAGAATTTTCGGCCTCCGTCGCGATTGCAAGGTGTATTATTCCGGGAATAATAACCCAATATTATTCAAATTATATTATTCGTATACTTGCTAGATACCAACCTATACTTACTTATACATATCTATTTTTAAATGCCTCGTGGTTTCACGTTTGCAATCTTATACTCAGAACCTAAGCTCATTGAATTTAACCTTCGGGGAGACTAAAAACGATCGAAGCTTCAAGGGACAATTTTTTTTCGTTCATAACGCTTAGCAACTTATAAAATGTAGTCAGTAAAATGAACTTTAACCTAACCCCCCTTCCCCTATATTGTATAACTGTGGTATCCCGCGGGATCGAAAACCTTGCGGGATTGGATTCTCAACTGACGATTTTGCCGTCAAATCACGCGTTTTTGAACTCAGGTCAAATTGAGGAGCTGAGGAGTTTATTTAAATAAACAATTCAGTACTCAGCAGAGGAGTCATTTCTCACCCTAACCACCTCATTGGATTATAATCCTCAGCACCGTTTGCCTACGGTGCAGAGGTCTATAGACCTGCACCGTCGGCAAACACCACTGTCAGGTCAAATTTTTAGACCTGCCACTTGACGGAATCAGATGGACGAGTGCGTGAAAGCCTCGCGTCGGACTCACCCGGGAACCTACGGGGGTTAGAGTACTATACCACGTTAGCCGAGAAAGCACGAGATTGATTTATTATTTTTAATTAAAGTGAAGATCCACTGCGAGTCGTCAGCTGTGAATTGCACGCCAGAACTTTTCTTATTAATTCGCCAAGTAAGTTCGTAGTTTGTCTCGGGCTAATGCACCGCCTAAAACTTGGGGAGCATGCAAACCTTTTAAGGAAAGGCAGAGCCATCTCTTCGTCAACTTCCCGTCCGAATCGATTTCCCAAAAAAAAAAAAAAAAAAAAAATCATCACGAAGGTTTATGTTCCCCCTCTCACATTTGTCGGAAAGTTTAATTGAAATACGAAAGCTCCCTCAGCGACAAAAAAAAAAAAAAAAAACAAAAAAAACTACAGTATACAACGTTTGCTGACCAACAGCTTCAAGCAACAGCTGCAATTTATAGAAACTAGCACTCAGACATAAGGCCTCGCTTCGCTCGGCCGACCGAGAATGAGTGGTTTAGATATTGAGTCATCAAAAAGTTGAATGTTCGATAAAATTGGGGTTTTCACTGAACTGTGAACGGTAACTAAAAATATGAAAAATTTTAAAACGACAAAACTTGTAACCTTTCTCTTACAATTGAAGTTGGTGGTGGTGGTTCGATCTACTGATGTTGAAACATTTGATTAACGATCTGTGACCTCTCCATTATCAAATTTTAGGGAATTGTTTGAGTGGTTTCAATGTGAACATTTTAGTTGAAGACCTGAAGACAGCGGAAGCACGTTTTTCAGAACGTTCTCGGCTGTGGCTCAAGAACTATTGGCCCGATTCCAAATTTCTTTTTTTCTCGTGAAAGCTAAATAAATCCCCCATCGCAGCTAATCTGTGTGAAATTTTGATTTGAGCGTTGATAAGGGAGGGGCAAGCACGGCAAAGAAGTGGCTAATTAAAAAAAAAAAGTGTTTCTTTGCACATTTTTGCCTATAACGTGGGAATGGTAGGTCCGATCTTACTTTACTTTTTTTTAGGTTAAAGCAGATTAAATTTTATGCAGGGGACGGCGCATTGCATGTCTATTGAAACAATACAAGTGCCATTCGTATTCGTCGGAAAGGGAGGAAACAAGATATTTGACCCACTACGACCACGTTTTTCGGAAGATTTTCTTCTCTCCCTCCAAGACTATTTCTCCGATCGAAATTTCATTGCCCCCACATTTTTTAAAATTTAATCAGCTTTAACCTAAAAAGAAGAAAAGTAAGATCGGACCAACCGTTCCCGCGTTATAGGCAAAAATGTGCACAGAAACACTTTTTTTTTTTCGAAATTTGCCACTTCTTTGCCGTGCTTGCCCCTCCCTTATCAACGCTCAAATCAAAATTTCACACAGATTAGCTGCGATGGGGGATTTATTTAGCTTTCACGAGAAAAAAAGAAATTTGGAATCGGACCAATAGTTCTTGAGCTACAGCCGAGAACGTTCTGAAAAACGTGTTTCCGCTGTCTTCAGGTCTTCAACTAAAATGTTCACATTAAATGCGAACATTTTAGTTTATGAAATGTTATATTATATTTTTTATGCTTACCTATTAAATTTATTGTTCATGTTGTTTGATGTATTAATTTGGAGCTGTGTAGGTCAATTAGTTCCAGAGTTATGGCACTTTGAAATTAGGCCATTAGGCCAATTAGGCACTTCCAAATTAATACATCAAACAACATGAACAATAAATTTAATAGGTAACCATAACAAATATAATATAACATTTCATAAAACCTGTAAAACAATAATATAATAAAACCTGATATAAATACTTGAAGCTAAATATAAATTAATATAACCATATAACATATAAAATAGCATAATACATGTATTTGCATATGAACTGAATATAAATTTAAGTCACCTACTAAATAGTTACCAACCCAGTGTTGACAATATTTTAGACACATAAATTTGTAATTTTACCTCGCATACGGTTTCCCTTACCGTTAGACGATCTGTTCTAACCTCGATGAGGATTTGCATAATTTTTAAAATCGGAACGTGTTTTTGATTATATTGTTGCTACTCAAATTATGAACATACCGGCACCAAAGTTACCTGATCAGGATGTATCACATAGCCTACTGTAAGTTTATCCATTAGTGGATAACTACACTCCAGGATTCATGTAACTTAATACTCGTTCATCACCCCCTGGAAAGGAAAGATAAATACTGCACCCTACTACAAAACTTCACCTGTTCTTAAGCTTGGCACTAACGACGAAGATTTATTATTAATCTGATACTACACTTATAGGTAAGAATTAATAGTACTGTAGTAATACTGTAGATTTGTACTGCTAGACGGTTAGGTCTCATACTGTGTACATGTATAATATACACATGTACATGTATAATATCAATATTATTGATTGTTGTAGAACCTGAAGAAGGGGACAAGCACTCCTCGAAAGCTCGAGTAAAAACCCCACAAAGCACCCGGAGTTTTCTTCCTAAACACCCTCCAATAGTTCTTGAGCTACAGCCGAGAACGTTCTGAAAAACGTGTTTCTGCTGTCTTCAGGTCTTCAACTAAAATGTTCACATTTTGGAAAAAATGGTCTAATTTCAAAGTGCCATAACTCTGGAACTAATTGACCTACACAGCTCCGGTTGGGCTCAAATTGTCACACATTTATTTAATAACTCATATAGTAGTTTTCGTCGTGCAATGCATAGTTTATTAGATATAGAGCAAAAACTGAAATAAGGCCGAAAAAATCGCGGTTTTTCGTGTGCTACGTGTGAAGCACAGCTTTTGGGAAGTTGCAAAATTGGGTAAACACTACCCTAATGGGTCCGAACAACATACTAAAAAATCAGAGATATCTCGTTTTGCGAATTTAATGTCAAAATTGACTGGCCTAAAACTGCAAAGGTAGAAAAGCAGTCAGGTAAGCAAGGGTGTCGCAGCTTACCACCACAATCAGAACCCAAGGGCATTGACTGGGAAAAAAGCCGTCTACGTCGGCTCAGATTGGAATAAAATTTCCTCACACAGCTTTGTTAAGAAGAGCTTTTTCCTTAGTGGTTTTCCAACCAAATATTTACGCTTCTATAATTTCATATTTTTTGTTTTTATCGGAAGGGCCTGAATGACATCGTCACACGATTGCTCGCTAGGCAACGAAACGCTAAAACAAGAAAGTGTGGAAGGGACGGCACGATCGCAAGGGATGTCATTATCTGTCCAACAGACATGGAATATCGAGGTTTCAACTTCCACGAGACTGGACATTATCTGATCAAGAGATACCATTTAATGCAATCGTGAAAAAAGAACCAATTAGAGGTCCGCGGTGTGTGCCACCCCCACGAAAATAAGAATAATTCTTTAATGCATAACCTCGGGAGAAAGCAATAACGTGAGCGATTAGGGTTCGCGTGAGGCCGATCGGATCGCGGCCTTCCATAAGTTACGGAAATGATAGTTTTGTAGCAACAAGTCCTGATCGATGAAAACCTAGTAGGGTCGCCGTATCCTGTTCGGGATGTAGAGTTTCCGTTCATGGTTAGGAAACACGGAGCTTGAGACTTAATGAAATGCTATAGTCTGGGTCGTGGTGATTTTGATACGTATTTTGAAGGTTTAATCAGATAGGCAGTATTGAATATTAAAAGTTTTCCTTTTTGCGATTTGATTGTTGTTGAGAACTGCTCAGTTTCTTAATACGGCTATTAGTCCCTCAGCCCAGCCCTATTATATAGGCCTATTATATAGGCCCAGCCCTATATACCACCAGTTAAAACACACAATCATAATGTCTTTTCCATTAGCCGGACCTTTCTTAACGATCTTCTTACTAATTACCACCTAGTCACCAACTCCATATAGTCAGACACCCGAAAGCAACCCTTTGTTTGATTTAGGGCACGCTGTACTGTTGAGGGAAGAAGAGGGCATTAATTTAGTCAGCCAAGTGAGTCAGGTCAGAAGGGGAGGGGACGTCCTGTTTTAGGGGATTTTCTGCTTCAATTTCCGCCATGAAAAAGTTGAATTAGTCAAATCCCTATAGGTAAGCACCTGAGATGCAAAAAACGACTGCCAGCTACCACTACTACCAGCCGATAAAGCGAATTTAAACCAAAATAAGAAACGCCTAATCTGACACCGCTCGGTAAGCGGAAAACCACGTTTTTACTACGTGAGTACGTTTAAGTACTCGAAAACTATTGGTCCGATTCCATGGAAATAATTGCTGTAGGTGCTCTCTTTTCTTAGGTGAAAATACAACAAAATTTTGCTATTGGGTCTCTGAAATGGGAGATTTTTTTTTTTTTTTTTTTTCAAAATCAATTCACCCAACTACACCCAACTGCACCGATGGGTTAGTATGATCGAGCTGAAATCCACGACTGTAGAACCGAGTACATTGTCAGAATATCTTATTTAAAAAAAAAAAAAAAAAAACTTTCTTAGGCCCAAAATGGAGTGGAAGGTGGATGGACATTGAACTTTTGGAATCTACACTACATGAAACGTAAAAGGACGAATGGCAGTGTCAATCAAGATTTTTGACTTCCGTCACAAAAGCATCAAAAGCAAAATTCTTAGTTCCAGACAGGTGTATTCCTTCCGTGCCTACCGAAGGTAGCTCAGTGTTCACTTTCAAGGTAGAAAAAAAATGTTGTCCCTCAAAATAAAAAAATTCCTCTCGCATTTTACGTTTCAGGACCACCCGAGCATTGGTTCCGTGTCCTTTCAGTCTGCCTGTTTGGATTTCCTTGTTACACCAATAATTTCCACTATCCGGTTACAATCAAATTTTCAGGGATTATGCGGGTAGAATCTCATGTGAATGCCATTAAGATTGATTCTGTGGTGCGCTCTACGCAAGCGCTAATCAGAAATTCTTCAAAGTAACATATCTTATACCTAGGTACCGTTTTGATTCAAATTCGCTCACATTTTCAGATAATATGCGGACAAGGCTTCCCTAAGTTCCATATAGGGAACGCACGGGGGGGGGGGGGGGGGGGATCGTGATTAAATTAGCGGCAGACTCAGCGCATGCGCTAACGTGGAACTCACTAAATTTCGTTGTTACAATCCTAGTAGCCACAGTTTTAATCCGATTCGTTCAAATTGTTTAGGGGTTATGCCCATGAGGGAGATGGAGGTCACTCGGGAATCCCAACATGATTGCATATGGGGTGAACTCTGCGTATGCGCGAATGGGAAATACGTACATGTATACGTAATGTATTAGGTGACCCCGTAATCCTACTTGCCTGCAAATCGGGGTAGTTTTGAACGCGAGGAAGCCATGTGGCTTGTTTTTTGTTAATCAGGGTGGTTGGGAAATTAACCTTCCGTGGTGGAAAATTACTTTTTACCGATTGATTTCCCACAAGTGTGTGGTCATAAGTAATATGACGTGAATGCAACGCCTTGTCTGGAGAGGGCGTTTTTCCTACCCAAAAGGGCCGTCTCAGGAAAGGCGTAGGTGCCCGGACCTGTCGGATGAAAATCCACTTAAAGAAACCATCATGCAGAGGTGATACTTGCTGATGGTTTCTGTTGGGCAGAGAGGCAGTTCAATAAACAGACGCATCTGTCGCTGCTTACCGCCACAATTAGATCCCGATGAAGGCAGATGGCAAGGCCAGGCAAGGACGGTGGGCATGCAATGCAAAATTAAAAATTATTTTGGTTGATGGTCTCCGAATAGGTACCTAAACGATCTGTGTTTTCTCAACACGGGTAGAAAAATGTTCTACCTCTTCTATAACCAAATCGGCACTTAATGTCGATTTGATGCTTGATTTAAAGGGCGTAGACTCAAGAAATTCCAAGTAAAATGCCGTTTTTGGTAGTAGGGATTTTTTAATTATTCTTTAATAGAGAGTTTTTGCAGACCCTTCCACCGATCGGTAGGAGGAAATCCGTAGTACGAATCTGTAAGGAAAGGGGGAGTGCGCATGCGCGAGGACAAATCGGTAAGGAATCTGTAGCAGTAGGCGGTACGAATCCTTATTCCTACGGGTTACCAAATCTGTATAGAAATCTGTATGAAAAGCAACATAACCTGACGCTTGTGTAACCCCGTTGTAACCTCAAGATGTTTTCTTGTAAACAAACGGGCTTGTATTCTGCTTTGTTATTTTTTGTTCTCAGTTCGCTTTGTTCTCTTCTGTTTTATTCTGTTCTACACTCGATGGATGAATTGGAAATTTTTATTCCACCCATTTCCTCTTCACAAAAAAACGAGTGGCAGTAGGAGTCCTCGTAGGACTTGTAATAAGTAGGGCTGCCAGACGTCCTCTTTTTTCCGGACATGTCCTCTTTTTCACACCCTGTCCGGGCTTCCTCTCTTTTTTCATTTTTCGGGCAAATGTTCTCTTTTTTTTAAAAATCTCTCATTTTCTGAAATTACCTCGAAATTACCTGAAAATCGTTTGGGCTACCTACCTATCTGGAACAGCCTGCTTAGAAAAAATCTTGTTCTTGTTAAACCTATGTCCATCGTGGGCGTTGACATCGAATACAGGCAGCTTCTTCGCCACTCCAAATCCCGTTGGTTGTCGTTGTTTCCCTGCATAAATCGTGTGCTTCAAATGTATGAACCTCTGGCGTCGTATTTTATGTCTCAGAGCAACCCTCCTATCCTAATAAAAAATCTGTTTGAATAGCCAGAAAATGAAAGTGACTTGTGGTTTCTACATTCATTAATGTTTTCTTTCAATGAAAAGATTAAAAAATTGGAAGCCAAACATAACTCAGTTTTGGAGGTGCTAGCTTCGTTGGAGGAAGTCGAAGATTTTCTGACTGAAAGACTGAATGAGAAATTTCTCCCTAAATCTAATTTCTCACTAAATTTAAAGCCATGAACTGCAGTCAAAGATGGTGTGAATATTTCCATCTTGTCGACCAATCAGAGAAACACTCACAGCTTCTCAAATTGTGCCAAATTGTTTTCGCCATTCCTGCCCATAATGCCAACGTCGAGAGAATATTAAATATTCTCATTCCATCAGAGAAAATTTTTCTCTGATGAACTCTCAGTGGATGAGAGGAACTGACTACATGTCCCCACAGTAAAGGTTTTTCATCAATCAGATGGATGATGGTTTGTTACCTACCTAATCGGGTATTATAATAATATCTACTTCAAGTTTTTAGTTTCAACATTCAACATATTATGTTGAATGTTGAAACTAAAAACTTGAAGTAGATTCTATTCCTATTAGAATTAGATCATTTTCTATATTATAATATTATTATATTTTCTATAATATTATTACATTTTCTATAATATAATATCATTATATTATAGAAAATGATCTAATTCTAATAGGAATATAATCCACTTCAAGTTTTTAGTTTCAACATTCAACATATTATAATACCCGATTAGGTAGGTAACAAACCATAATCCATCTGATTGATGAAAAACCTTTACTGTGGGGACATGTAGTCAGTTCCTCTCATCCATTGAGAGTTCATCAGTCAAGTCAAAACTTCACGGCGACCTTTTTTTTTGGATTTTCATCCATTTTCCTCTTCACAAAAAACCGAGTGGCAGTAGGAGTCCTCGTACTTGTAATAAGAAAATTTCTTATTACAAGTATTTAATACTTGTGAAATACTCAAACGCAACAAGTCAAAACTTCACGGCGACCATTTTTTCTTGAGGTATGTGAGAGTGAAAACAACGTGCGCGTCACTTTAGTAGTCAATTTATCCATACGGATTCGTAAGGAATCTGTAGTGGGGTGGTTGAGGTGGTTAGCTTCCAGTCATGGTCGGCCTAGACAGCCCATACGGATTTCCTGCTACGGATTCGTGGAATGGTCTGCAAAAACTCTCTAATGTTGAGAGATGACAATATGCTAATATCGTTTGAATGAGTTTAATTACCTAATATTAAATTTAAAATATATTGTATTTTTTATAAAAGGATGACATAACTCTTATTTCTACCCATTCTAGGGGGATCTGCTAGGTTTTCATCCCGTTCGAATCCTCACCGTGGTACTCATCAATACGGCTACAGCGTGGATTCAGGTTTCGTTTTCGATGCATTTAGGACACCTAATTAATTTTTGGGGTCCCAGAACATCCCGATGATTTTAAGACTAGGCAGTATTTAAAGGAATAACCCATGTGTAACCCAATTTGCAGCGGTTTTTAAGTTTTTGTGCCCCAACAGTTGCGTAACGGCCTAATTGCATTCCTCTCCCTCTAGTAGGCGCTCACTCACCCTTCTCTACCGAAAGGGTTGGCAGGGTCGTTGGAGAAAAGCGAGTCTTCATAAATTGAGGTTCGATGAAGAGAGCAGCACCGTCCAGCATCCGCCAGACCTCTCGGAAAGATACCCTTCGATCCGCCCCCGCCTGCCAAGTCCCTCGCCCTATTACCTCTTCTCATTTGCCCCGATAACTATGCGGATTACAAACTAGAGATAGAATAACAAATCCTCTCTTACATTTCAGTACTTTGTCGGCAGTCTTATTTTCCCAAAAGCTATTATACAAATCAAATCAAATCAAATCAAAACTTTTATTTGCCAGAAACACAGAATGTATGGGCAATGGTCAAATACATACAGGAAAAAAAAAAAACAAGAAAAAAACTGATTAACTTAACCTAGGTATAACAAAACAAAATACAGGCACACTACATGGACCAATTAACGGCGTCAGCAAAGAACTCATCAAAGCTGTAAGGAGCAAGCCTGATGAGGTAACCCTTGATACGGGCCCTGAACGCACCAGCTGGAGCATCCCGGATATCTGCTGGGAGAGCGTTAAAAAATTTGAGCCCCCACCAGGTGCAATTCCGGGAAGTAGTTAGGCGATGAAAGGGGAGAATGAGTTTGCTTTTGCCACGTGTGGAGTATTGATGGTCGGGCCTGAGGAATTTATCAAAGTTCCTCCTCACATAATTTAAGCCTTCAAGGATGTAAATAGCTGGGATAGTGAGAATTCTGAGCTCGACAAATGCTGGTCTACAATCCTCGCGATAGCGAATACCAGCCACGACCCGTACAGCTTTTCTCTGAGATGCAAAAACAATGGAAGCTGCGGGGGAGTGTCCCCAACAGAGAATGGCATAGACAGCTCTGCTATGAAAACAAGCGTGATAAGCTGCGAGGACAGCAGGCTTTGTCAGTCTTTCAGAGAGACGCCTCAATAAAAAGGTGTAGCTATTGAGAGTTGAAACGAGGCGAGTACAATGGGACTTCCAGTCAAGCCTTGGGTCAAGGGAGACGCCAAGGAATCTTACGTCAGCCAGATTATTGTCGAGACTCGACAAATCTCTCAACCCAAACCTCATAATGCTGGTCTTATCACAATTTACTGAGAGTTGGTTTACTGAGAACCAATTTGTGACAGCTTCAAGAGAAGCAACTTCGATTTCGCAGAGAGTAGAACATGATTTGCTTCTCATGACCAAAGATGTGTCATCAGCAAAAAGAATGGGAATTGCTGAAGAATTCAGAAGGCATGCCGGGAGATCATTGATAAAAATTAGAAATAAAATTGGGCCGAGGACTGAGCCTTGTGGGACTCCATAGTTGATTGGCAAGAACTGGGATAAACCTCCGCCATGGCGAACAGCCTGTATTCTGCCGGATAGATAACTTTCTACCAAAGACAGGGCGCCACGGGAGAAGTTATACTTGTGGAGCTTTTCGACCAGTATTCTATGGCAAATGCAGTCGAAACATTTTGCGACATCCACCAAAGTCGCGGAAGCGAATTCTCCGTCCTCGAAAGCAGATGCCACAAAATCAGTGAGGCTTTGAATTGCGTCCCCTGTGGATCGACCCTTACGGAAACCAAATTGCGAATCATTAAACAAATTGTGCTTTTCAAAATAATCGTTAAGGTCGGATTTTAGTAATTTTTCGAAAACCTTGGACAAAGCAGGAAGTTTTGAGATGGGTCGATGATTGGAAAGTGAATTTGGTTCACCTTTTTTAAATAATGGGACCACCTCGGCGACCTTGAGAGCTGATGGGAAAACCCGTGCTGCGATCGAGTCATTGATAAGGCGCGTGAGAGGGAACACCAGAGCCAGTGCCCCTTGCTTCAGCATGCTAGTCGAAATCCCATAAACGTCACACCCATTAGACTGCTTAAGATTTGTTATTTCAGTGCAGACATTCTGAGGCTCAACACAAGAAAATGCGAAGGATGGAACTGCCTCTGAAAGCTGGACACTGAAATCCAAAGGGTCGCCAAGATTTGAAGGAAGGCCACTGAGAGCTTCTGCAGGGACATTCACAAAATAAGAATTATAGGCATCAGCTGAAAAAAGGACCGAGGCTGCTTTATACAACCATTGTTACAATTTTTGGGAAAAGCCAAAAAGAATGTTGGTGGAGTAGAGGGGGGCAGCTATTTGTCTAGGCGCCGCATATTGGTACCGGTTGGACGCGCCGCACAATGGTCTGAGGGTGGCAAAAACCCCCCTTTTGGTTTATTATTCTTGGGATAGTACACCTGTTTTCACGACGGAGGTCGACGACTGCGATCGGCCTCAAAATTTGACCTTATCCGTTTCAAGAGATCTAGATTTCAAAACCGAAATGTCCGTCCGCCGTCCGGGCCGTTTTGGGCAGTGGGAATTTTTATTTTATTTTTAAATCTGAAATTTTGACAATATACTCGGTTTACCATCTAGTTGTGCCCGCAAGGTTTTCAGCCCGATCGCCCAAACCCGTGGAGCGTTATGGGGTTAAAATGCGGCTATGGAAGGGGTTTCTTGAAGGCTTTTGGCCATGAGATCGAGTTAGGTGTCGTTTTCGAAGTATTTTTGAACGTAGAATCCATTTTTGGGGGTCCCGGAACGATCCGATTTCACTGTTGCGATCTGTAGGGCTTTCACGGGGCTACAAATGGGATTTTTGGAGGAGGTCAAATATTTTTCAATAAAAAACTAAACATTTTTGAAAAAAATTGTTGAAAAAAAAAAAATTTTTTCATTGACTGAATTAAATTTCTGCACAACTAACCTATATCAAAGAATAATAAACCCTAGTGTAAAATTTGCAGCGTTTATCAACTTCATTATTGGTACAATTTGAATTTACTACTGATGTTTGAGGAAGTTAAATAGGACATTCCATGGGTTTTTGGTAAAAATAACGATTTCGCTGCGTTACACAAGCTTGGAAAGGCGGAAAAATACCCATTTTCCGAAAATTTGTGTCTAAGGAGAATTAGAAAACGCTGCAAATTTTACACACCCGTGGGCGCTATGAGGCTAAAATGGGGCTACGGGAGGGGTTTTTTGAAGGCGTTTAGCTATGGGATCGAGTTAGGTGTCGTTTTCGAAGTATTTTTGGACGTAGAACCATTTTTGGGGGTCCCGGAACGATACGATTTCACTGTGGCGATCTACAGGGCTTTCAAGAGGCTACAAATGGGATTTTTGAAGGATCCCAGGAGGTTAAATATACTTATCTCCAGTAAAAAAAAAGAATTTTCGAAAAAAAAATTTATGAAAAAAAATCCCCAAAAAAAAATTTTAATTTTTTCATTGACAGAATTAAATTTCTTCACAAGTAACATATATCAACGAATAAAAAAAACCCTTGTGTAAAATTTGTTGTACCTAGTATAACTTCGAAAGAAAATGCCAGTTGGACTAGCATAAGAAGTCCGTAATCCATACATCAAAATTTGATGTCGTTGGCCAAATAAACGTCATCCTCTTTTGGGTCAAACCTCGTAAATGACGCTTATTTTATGAAATAAGCGTCATGAAAAAGGTAAGTATGTAATAGTCATAAAAGTCAGGAAATGAAAACATAAAAAAAAAAAAAAAAACGCGGCGTCTCGGGGACAGGGTGGCCCCGTGGACTAAGGCGTCAGTGAAACACCTGTTTTCAAATCAGTCGGGGCACTGATAAGCCTGGTTCGAATCCGGAGACGAACACCAATGTTTGACCAAAAATCAATCACGTAATTCATCAACGTGATTCACGTGTTGCAATACCTGTCTTTCCGGCAGACAATAATTGTTAATTATTAACCTCTGAACGCAAGCTGTGAAATCTTTCTCTGGAGCAAGGATTTCTAAAGCTATTCTAGGTGCAGCATGGGGTCGGCTCCTGCCCCAATTGTGAAAACCAAGTTGGTTAACGCACAAAAAAAAAAACAAAAAAAAAACACACACACAAACCACTAATTTACGCGGCGTCTCTGGTCATGAGTATGGCGAATCGGTCGTCTCTGGTATCTTAAAATTTAAATGTTGACATGTCGTGAAGATCACGTGGAAGCTTCTGCGCCATGACCTTGGCAATGTATTTTTCAAAAGGCAAATTTTGTCTTTATTAGGGGTGCTATAATATGACAATAATACGTAATATTATTACTTACACCATCACAACTTTTTTTTCTTCGCCATTTTACTTCTAAATACAACGGTTCGAACGCCATTGCATACCTACCTAATGATAATGACGTTATGATGGTATCCTCAGTCCACTCTAACTTTTTTCCGCATGCGATGGGAATAGAACTGATAGTGAGACAAGTTGATGATAAACTGCCAGAGGAGAAGAAGGGGTGCTAATTAATGCACAACCTAAATACTCATCTCAAATGGTGCACACGTAATTAATGTTTATGGACTTGTATTTATCGAGTTTGCCGCTCATAAAATATTAGCTCACCGGTTTCACTCACCGGAAAACTAAAATTAGTCCTTTGCAATCGTCCAAATTACGCGGTCAAAACGTAAACAATAGAGATTTTGAAACGAATAGAAAAGAGGATAATTTGATGTGGATTCTAATTAGCCAGCCGAAGTAACGCGATTTGAAAATGGGTTCGTGAGGGTTTTAGTAATTTAATTTGACGTTTTCCATCCCTCCTCCCTGTCATGCGAAAAGCACTTTTGCCTTCGGAAAGCGGTGTTTTTGGAGTTAGAGTGTGTTCCTGAATAGTTTGTTGAGTTCTTCTGGATCCCAGTGTTTGTTTAGAAGTGTTATTTTGGCCGGTAGTTTCGCTCGGTGATTTCGAGGGCTTTTTCGTTTTGCGAAGCGGGGGATGACACAACAAACAAAACTGCATTCGCCCCCCCCCCCCCCCCAGCAAGCCAGCCAGGTGAGTTTTCTGGGTGTTGGTTTAATAATATTGTAATTTTCTGCAGTTTTCGGGAATTCGCAAAGTACAGTTTGAAAACGAAACTCAAACGAGAAATTTTCCGGGCGAAGTGTTTTGAGAATGTCAGCCCCGTGCGAACTGCGTTCAAATTTGAATTTCGTATAAGCATTGGTTTGTTGTAGGGGAGGGGAGATATCTAATTTACAAAGGAGATAATTCAGTTTCTACACCTTCACTTCATTATTATTCAAACTGAATCAATTCAACTTCTCAAACGCCTACGTCCGTTTTTTATTTATTATTCTCTGAATAATAAACATGCCCTGTCTTCGCGACAGGGGTAAAAAAAGTCGACCTCAACATTTTCGAAAAATTTCAAAGACGAAAGGACAAATTTTGAAAAAAAATCCTCGATTTTCCGTCGAGTTGGGGTCCGGTCAGCTCCCCCAACGTAGTTAATCCTACGTTTTGGTGCACCTGACACCACCAATACTTACTGTGTCAATTCCCCACATGAACACCTACCTATATGTGTATATGAAAGAAGTAGAAGTGGATATTGTTTTAGTAGGTATCTACGAGAGTTGACTCGCAACGTCAACGTTGACAACGTACTTTCTGTTAAAAACTCTGTACCTACGTCCACCTTTTTATTTTTGCAACTAGGGGGCCACCTCCATCTGGCTAAAGTAATAAATTTATTTGTTTATTCATGTTGACGGACCCTCAAAGTATTTCTCATTTCTTCTCCTGGGTCTGTGCAGAAGCTACAGTCGAGTCTCACAGTTTTAGGGGTTGTGCCAAGTCGTATTTAAGTGGGCTGAGCTGTGCCGAAACGTAAATTATGCCAAATCGAGGACATGGGCGTCTCACCTTCGAAGCGGAAGAGGCTCAGTAGGAGGCGAACGCCTGCTTAAGATAATCCTCTTACCTAAGAGGAGGTGACCTGCACCCGTCGAGTTGAGCCTGTAAGTAAGTGGTTTATCGTTTTGAAGTATTTTTGTAGACGTAGAATCCATTATTGAGGATCTCACACCCATCCGGATCGACCAGTTGTTTCCCAAACTGGGGCGCGAAGGCACTTTCACAAAAAATTGTAGGGTTCCTCATCAGACACAGGTGTTTGTTGATTTTTTTTTTTGTGTTTTCTAATTGAATGTTACATTTGAACCTACGGAATAAATATGTACATTAAAACCCTCAATATAACTTACTAAAGTAAAGTAAAGTAGGTTTTTTATTTTTTTTTTTGTGTTAACCAACTTGGTCTTCACAATGGGGCAGGAGCCGACCCCGCACTTATACTTGGAAAAGCTTTTTAGAAATTCTTGCTCCAGAGAAAGGATTCACATAAACTTGCGTTCGGAGGTGAATTGTCTGCCGACAAGACACGTGATTGACTTTTGGTCAAACATTGGTGTTCGGCACCGGATTTGAACCAGGCTGATCAGCGCTCCGACTGATTTGTAAACAGACGAAGCTCTGTCGCCACCCTGTCCCCCTTCAATATAACTTACTATACATCCCATATCTCATATCAGGATATTACAGGATGTTATCCTCATATACCTTAGTTCTCCGAGTTTTTCTGTGTGGGGGGGGGGGGGGGGGGATAAATGTTTGGGAAACACTGGGATAGTCCGTGGGGATTTATGGGGCTTTTGATGAACTTTGGCCCGGAGGTCGAATGAGGTATCGTTTTCGGAGTAATTGAGGCGCCAGCTGGAAAAGAGCCTTCAGCGCTCGAATCGCCCTTTCTTAGGTTTTTTGCAGTTTTTAACTCCTTTATTCATCGAAAGTAGCCCTCAAAATTTCAGATCGATATCGCGGAAGCTGAACGAGATATCGATGTTGTACTGATAGGAGATCCCCTTTCTTATGAACGTTTCTCGCTCCTTGAATGTACACTACAGTTAGGTTCCTAATGAGGTCCCAATAAATGGACCCTAGTTCCAAAAAAATACTTCAAAAACCACCCCATTCGACTCCATATCCAAAACCCTTCAAAAACCCCTCCAGAAGCACCTTTTTCTCCCCACAGAGCCCCACGATTTGGGCGATCGGGCTGAAAACCTCATAGGAACCGAATATATTGTCAAAATAATTTAGTAATTAGTGCCTATTATTAATGATTGGAAAAACGCAGGATTCTATACTTTAAAAGTATGTCAAATTACACAATATTAGCGGTAAAAATCATCAGGTGGAAAAAGGGCCTAAATTTTGATTTTTGCAAACTATTTTTGAGTTCATATTGACCTTAAAATTTACATTCAATCAACATTTAATGTTATATTTTGGTATCATTTCTAAGACCTAAATGAAATTGCGCACTCATTCCATCAGAAAATAAACAATGTTACTCAAATGAAAACTTTAAAGGCCGATAGGTATCTCAAAACTCAAATCTTGCAGATGGGCCCTTTTTCTAGCTGGCACCTTATTTTTGGACGTGAATGGACGTGTTTCTGGATTTTTTTTTTTCGGCTTGCAAATAACACCGAAACTGGGGTTAAAACACAAAGTGCAAGTTCGAACGAATTTATAGAAAGAAACAGAAAGATTGGTCTCTGAGGTGAATTGCAGAAAAACTTTTCTTTTGATTTAAACTAGTTCTAAGAATGTCAAGAGATTGTTTACAGGAACGATCTACGGAAAAGTGGTTTTCTGAGTTGGCCACCCTGGCCGTCAAAGCGGAAGGTCCGTAGGTTACGTCATGCACGACTTTATGAATCGGCCAGAACAACTTTGAATGAATATAAATTCCTACGTAGTAGACGTTACATGAAAGACTTTTTGCCACAAAAATGATGTATTTTTCTCTTTTTGACTTCTAATAACATGGCACTGGATGACTTAACCCAAAATTCGGGTGCACGTCCATTCCTAATAATTATTGTCCTAACACTGTTCAGGTACCAATATATTTATTCAATTTTCTTTCTTTTTTTTTAATTATACTTTATTGAAAAAGGAATAAACTTTTACACTATTAAATAATATACGAAAGTACAATATAACCCTTGTGTAAAATTTGTAATCAAATTTTTTGTCCTTCAGGTGTTGCTCATGGGCTACGGAGCCCCACGACTTTTCCATTGTTGCGATATAAACTGAATTAGACGATTCGCGTTCGTGTTGTGCTCACTTTGTCTTGTGATATTGGTGGTGATCGATCCTCTTTGCCCCTCTTGATCAGTTTTGGGGTCTCTCTCTTAGTTGTTGTGAATAAGGATTTGGTTTTTATTGGCGCCAGTGTTGGGAGGGGAGTTTGATGTGTGTGATAATGCAACAGATGAGGATGCTGTGAGTTGAGCGTGGGTGGATCTTAGTGAGAGGAACCCCCTTCAGAGGCCTCTGCGTCTATCCTGATGGTAACAAGCAATCTGCAAACGGACGGGCGGTAACTGTCATTATCCCTAACGGCGACTCTACCCTCGTCGGGGGCGATTCGTCCATCTGCCTCCAGATGCCTCTGCCTGGGGGCGGCATACCCCGCCGCCCCCACCAGTGTTGTCTGCCAACGGCCATGCGCGCCGACTTAACGGCGGGATCCGGCCTTCCTACACCCTGACAGTCAAGCCGGTACCTCCTTGAAGACTGTTGACCCGTTGCCCCCCGACACGTTCCGCCAAATGCGTTCCGCGACGTCTTCTCGCCTGCCCCCGACGCCCTTCGACTAAGACGCCTCCCAAGACGTCCCTATCTGAAGACACCCCTTCACCATCGACACCCTCAAGGTAACCACCCTCAACATCCCGTCCCATAGTGTTGTCCCAACGAAAATCCCACCAACACCAAAAGTGCGAATTTTGAAAAAGTGCCGAACATCAACGGAATAACATCGCGCGGTTCAACGAATCTCAGAGAATTTCGCGAACACGTTATTGTCACATTCCTCCAATCCAACAAACCCATCACATCCTTCCTCTTCTGTAGATCTTGAACTTTGACAAAAATTTCTATCATTCAATTTCCAACAACTTATTATTTTTGCAAGTTTTTTTTTAATTTTTTTTTTTTTTTTTTTTTGGCACGACTTTTTCCATTTCATTTGTCATTTGTCCAACCAACGGTTGTAAGAATGCATGCCTCCCATCAAGTTTTTCGCAACTTTGAAATGTGTTGAGGGATCATGACAAAACAAGAGGCCCTCGACAACAACTTTCAAACTGTTGCTTGAGAAACTCAAAATTAACAAAATTGTTAATTCCATTCGAGTTGTTGTAAAAAAAAAAAAAAAAAAAATTCACTTTTCAAATTTCTTCCGAAACCTACGGAAGTTGCGAACCTGGATAGTTTTTCACGTCAAATGAATTCGATTTTTTATCGCCCATAATTATTTTAATATGGTCGCTTTTTTTTTTCATAGTTTGTAACATTAGTTTTGAGGGAAAAATATTTTATGATTTTCTAGTGACTCAAATGTTTGTTGTATACCTACTGCACTAAGGCATCTAATTTAATGTCTTCTAAATGATAAAATGAGATATGTGTAACAGAATAACTTGGCTTGAGTCAATTTTTTTGGGAAATTTTCAGAAAAAAAACCTGTCAATTTTAATTTTTTTTCTTAAAATTTTGTATATTATCCATTTTTTAACCCCGCTTTTAACTCTCACGCCGGCTTCGGAGTTTTGCGTTCCCATGGCAACCGAGCCCAACGGCGACTTTCGGGACTTTCATTTTCGAGTTTTTGAACATCTCGAAGCTTTCAATTCATCAATCATGTGAAATATGTTAGTGAAAAGTTGACCTTAGCGCGGCTCAAACCTCCTGCGATCACCCACTTCACGGCCGATCACGTTCCGAACCGCAATTAAGAGCGCTAAAATTAATATTCGCGCCTCAATTTCCACTCGGAAATATTTTTCTCGAAAATAATTAAATCCTTGTTTTTTTGTTTACACTCATATTTTACTAACCTAATAATAAAAGCTCAAAGAAAATTTTAAATTTTACCGATTTTTTTGCGTGTAAGAAAATTGGCGCGGAATTTCAAATTTGTCCAATCTATTTCCTCATTCACGTTACTTTGTGGCATATTTTCAACGAGTAGTGTTGGCATGTTTTCGTAGAAATTTTACGTAGAAAGTTTTCGTAGAACAAACGCATCTTGAAAATATCACAATAATAGTTTCCAAAAATTGTGCCCAAACAACTACAATAAACATTTTTGGAGGTTTTTCATTCAAACTTAAAGTCAATTTTGAGAATTTTGTTTTTTCTTCTTTTTAAATCTGCCTTTCCACCATTCAAATTTCATTCTTTTCTGCCTTATTCTGAGATATCCCAAATTTTTTATTTTTTTATTTTTCCCCAAATTTCGTTCGTTATTTGTTTCCGTCCAGATCATGGGGCATCTATCATATCCTAATTCCCGCCCCCTAAATTGACATCCTCTCCCGCCGTCATGAATGGGACCGCCGTACGCACCCGCCACCCCCGTTTACGCATACGCGCCGTTGTGTACGTTTGTCTGGGCTTTGTGTCGAGTTTGGTCGGTTGGAAACGTTCATTTGGTATTTTTGCGATGGGGGGGAAAAATTCACGATGTTCGGTAGGGAGGGAAATTGTGTGGGAACGTTACGGAGATTAGGGGGTAAAAAATGAACTTAGAATTTTTGTGATTACCGATGTTTCTTTTATTTATGAATTTCGTTAAATTTTGGTTCTTTTTTGTGGAAAATTTTGAGTCGCTACGGTTGAGAATTTGAGAGAGACGGGGGCGAAATAGGAGTGGGAAAAGGGGGTTTTCCCTAAAATCGGGTTGGGCGGCCCTTGGAGCGTGGGGGTGGGTTTTCCTGAGGTTGTTTTCCTCTCAAGACGCCTCGCGGGGGGTGGGAAAGCTCTTCGCGGGAGATGCGGGGGTGGCGGACCCCCCCGTTGGAGGCGGAGTAAGAAGGCCGCCCTGGTGGGGGTAAGAAAAGAAAGTGAAACATCCTTAGGAAGGGGAGCCTCGCGGACCCGGTGGGGGCGGCGGACGGTGGGGGCGGCAAAGGGGTTCGTGGCGAGGGGAGCGGAGGGGTAAAAATAATGAAGGAGAAGGAGAGGAGGCGTCCAACGGCGCAGGTTCCGTTCGCTCGCTTCTCCTTCCTTTCTTTTACGGAGTGACTCGCAAAGCTTCGCGAGTGTCGGCGAGGCGATCTCGCATTCAACATCGGGCGCCACTTCGGTCCCACTTATCCCCCCACTTATCCCCCAAAAGAAGACGACGCTGGACTTCACACTTAACAACATTCACATAGCGGTACTCACAAGGTACTCATCCCCCCCCATACAACAACAAAGTATATTTCACTCCTGCCTCCTCATCCCTTAACACTCGTGATATTAAAAAAAAAAAAAAAAAAAAATCACTTTTCTAAAAAATTCGCCGCCGTGTTTTCGCGAGTGTTGACAACTACATAAGTAACAATTTTTTCCGAACACTTTTTTCGTTTTTTCATTTATGTCGTTTGATTTTTATGCTCTTCGTAATCACATTTGGTTTTGCCTCATCCTATCACCTGAAGTGCCCATCGTCGCACAGGTAACACGTCAAAACATTGTGTATGAACTCTAAATATTTGTTGTGGATTTTCGCTTTCACTATCTTCTATTTTTTAAACTATTCAAGCAAAATCCGAATACCTCATTTCCTCGTCGATTTCTGAATTTCCTCAATTTTAACACACCAAACTAAAACTTTACTGAAATACTTCAACGAGCTTTGGGACTTTGAAAACTGGTCTTTGGCATTCGTCCGCTCAAAGATCACTTAGCTGAATTCACTCGTGATTTTATTCATTTTACCAAACTCTTATTGACTTGAATTTACACATTAGTTGCGTAGGTGTCCCAACTGTAGCTACATTCCCAAACCCCGAAATTTCATCGTGGCTTTCGCGCTTGAGATCAAAATTTGAACATTATATATAATAATGTTCAAATATTAAATTTTAATATTGCTAAAAAGTGGGATTTTCTTTAATGATGTTTGTAGCTCATTTGACGGTATTGCTAGAGTGTCAACACCTTTTGTGTACCGTTGTATTCCGGATTAAATGCGCGATTTTTTTTTTTTTTTTTTGCCTGTATTTTCGTGTATTTTTTTGGTTTGATCATTACGCTTGAACCATTTCTTTACGGTTTCCTTCACGTTTCCAAATGTCAAATTTTCTTGCGGTTTCCACTAACCTTTAGTTTTTCATTTTCCTTTATACCGAAAAGTGATGTAGAATATATTTGTAACTGTTTTTTGAATTCGCTTAGGTACTGATACGATCTGAAAACTTTGATGATTTTTAGACAAACGGCATACATTTTTAGTTGAATTGCAATATTAATAATGTTGAGAATATTGTTTGAAAAAAAAAACTAATAATTAAAAACTAAATATTATTTAGTGTCATTATTTACCTTCGCCTTTATTGCTATTATGTTTGCTATTAACTATCTTCAGTTTTCCTTTCATTAAATTCTATTGGTTTCATTACATCCGAGGATAGGATAGGAGCCTAAACATTTGCCGTCAAAGTCTCGCGCTTGTTGTTTGCATTCATTTTAGAAAATCATTTCCTTACAACGCTTTGCAAATTTCGTTCGTAACTGTTTTGTTGTCTGAGTCCTATTGGACTTGACATTTTGAGGTGTTGAGTGAATGATGGAGTTACCATGGAGATGATGCGTGTGTGTGATAACCGGAGATAACAATTTCCCGCCTCCGGTACTCCGGCTGGTCGGTACGGTCCACATTCTGCCGGTCCCCCCTTCAACTCGGAGGCGGCGGTAACGTGGGGCCCCCGAAGACGTCGGCGGGAGCGAGATTGTCGGGAGGGGGGCGGAGAGGTTGGTTGAGGGATAGGGATCGCCCTACCCCCGTTGCCACCCTCGGGCGCATCCCCAAGAACCACCTTGCCCACCCCTTCGGAGCCTTTTCCCGCCTTGGTAAGGATTGCCCCCCCCCTCTTGTGCTGAGCTCTGTGGGCGGGTCTTGACACTCAGCTCCACCTCCCTGGCGACCCTCACGGCCGCCTTCGTTACTCTACAGTTCACACCACTCGCTCATAGGTGGTACCACAGTCGCCTTCTCACCCTTTGGTATTCAACATCCCCCTGTAAGTCACGAATTATTTATTAATAGCAAATTTTGCTACATCTAAACCAACTACTTTTAAAATCACAGCTTCTAATCTACTTTATTTTTATTTTTATTTAAGACTCACTTATTTGAAAAGACTGAAAGTCACTGAAATTGGTGTTTAGTACAATAATGATTATTGTATTACACTACAATACAGTATTACAATTATTTTATTGTAATTATTACGTGACAAATAATTTATTATTCTTTTCCTCCAATTTCCCTCGGAAAAAGGCAAGACACTCATCAAAACATTTACCGCCTTCAAATTATTATCCAAATTTAGGAATTTTGTAAAGTTGTGTTTTGTTGGTCCTGTTTACATAAAACTTTATTAAGTATTCACTTAACTATTCAGAAACAACATTTTATGTACTTGAAAAAAAGAAGATCAAAAAGAAACTCAGAGCTTCTGAAACCGTCTCTTAAATTTAACCAACAATTCCGTCTTGTTTGTTAGGTACTACATGACTTGTTTTCACTTCAAATATTGTTCGTTCGCAAATTCGGAGTCGGTTCATTTCTTATTTCGTTTATTTACTGGCAAGCCCAATTTACATAGTACAACATTAAGTCCTTTTAACGGAAGGGGATCCAGCTAACAAATAGGGGTATGAATGGTGTAAGAAATGGACAAAATTAAGGGAAATGAATTAATATACGTGCTTCAATTAAAATTTATATGGGAGGATCTCGTTAAAGACTTTGGGGGCTGCCAAAGATAAACCAATCCGTCCTAATCCGAGGGGGGTAACGAATGGATAAGGAAAGCGCCGGTTCGTGTCATAGGAAAGCGCCAATGTTTATAACCGGCGGGAACCGAATCTCGATATCAACAACCCAGGTATATTCGATACGTTCGGTGCTGAAGATAGTTATAACTTTGAACAAACTTCAGAGCGAAGTGTATCTCAAATTGAATGGTAGGGGGAAAACGTATCAGGAATAATCAGGACAAAAAAAAAAAAAAAAAAAAATGAAGCATGTAGAGGGCAATTAAGAGAAATTGAAAGATGAGTAACTCACGTTCCTTGAGTTACTGTACGCTGTGGGACCTCTGTTTGAACCTCCGCGCCAAGTGAAAGCGACAAAGTGAAGACGGGTTGCATCCTTTGACGGAGTGTTTTTTTTTTTTTTTTTTTTTTTTTTTTTTAACGCCATGTGAGTACGTCTTTTTTCTTTTTAACAAACGCCGAGATAGTTGGCCGTTGTAGTTGAATCTATGAAGTTGTCCGAAATGTCTCAATTATCCGAAAAGAGGGCGGTGCACAGTTCTGGCGCTTTCCGGTGAAAATTTCGCGGGATCGGCGCATTCCTTGAACACCGGGAAAATGTTTCCTCCTGCTAAACCGTCTTGGTCACGTTTCTGAAGTTCAAAGCGTCCAATCCCCGAAAACTAAAGAATTTCAAACTTGAATGTTTATTTAAATTTTCCGCGGCCGTTTCAAATTCAAATACTTTAATCGAAATAAAACCTTTGTTTGGCTTGAATAGGCAAGTTTATTATGTGCCCGTATTAATCAAATTCTGCTTTTATGCCTGGTTATGGGGGGGGGGGGGGGGGGGCAGATAAGGGGGTCATACGGGAAACTATTTTATTTGCAATTTTCTCCCTTTTAAATGCTTGCTGTCAAGAGTGCGGGTACTGTTGTATTGAGGAAGCGTTACCTAATGATCATTCAATTTTACAGTATTTCTTAAAAGCTTGCTGATTTGTTATCACTAGGCGAAGAATTTTTAAAAAAAATTAGTACAATTTATAAGTTTGTTCTCACCAAGCGGGTTCTGTTATTTGCTACGAGGTTTGGTATTCGCTGTTGCTTTGCGCTGAGTACAAGAAAACTACGCGGCAAAGTTGAATGCATTTCGCTTTATTCATCTTCCACTTGTCTTAAGAACGCGGGATGTGCTAGAGGTGGGCGTTTCTGCTACTTTAGGAAAATGTTGATCAACGTTCGTTGAGGCGCGTCAACTGTTGACGATAACTGTTGAAAAAATAACAGTTCGCCTACTTTCGTTGGGGAGAGCAGGCCTACAACTGTTGCGGCAACGCTTGATTTGATACCTACTGCTTCCGTTACTCTTGGGTAGTGTTTCCGTCACTTTAATTTTTTCAATCAGAAGGCTGCTGTTGTGTTGTTTGTTTATGACATCCGATGTGCACATACAAATGATGTAATGAGCCGACTTGCCAACTCTGGAGAATACTACCAATATGTCGTATTGAATATTCAAATTTTTCTTATCGGAACAAATTTGTGCAAGTAACAAAATGCCACCAATGAGCACAACGATTTGTGTTGGGGGGGGGGGGGGGGGGTGCAATCATTCCGCTGTGAATTCCTTGTTTACCGCTCGTGAACTCCCAAGCTTCCAGTCGGATGGAAGTACAGAACAAGAGCTTGGGAGACAAGGAAGGCGCTCGAGGGGGCTTTTGGTCTGTTGAGGAGAAGGAGGAGAACGCTTAAAGGGCCGGTAATTATCGGACTAACTACGCTATCCTTCAAGTTATGCTCCAAGGTGACCGCTCGAGGTTTCCCTATCTTACCCTAAACTTATTCTATTATCTGCTAACTAAGTATACAGGACCATTAGACCAAGGGCTACCTTCTCTACCAGGTTCAGTCAACCATTTATCCAACAAATCCCCCCCTCCCCCCTTATCCCTTCGTGTTGATTCAGCTTCCATCCTAAAACCCCAACATTGAAAATTATCTTCACCCCCTCCCCCCATTTCACCTCCGAATCAAGATTTCAGCTACAGCCCCGCCGGTTTCTCAGAAGTTCCGGTCAATTCATGAGTGTAGGGATCGTGCTGTGGAGAACTGAACCGACTCTGACTCGCGCGTCAGTCAGTTTACCTTTACCTTTACCTCTAGACAGGCCGAAGACGATCCATCAGCTCTTCCAAGTTGGCCCTTGTCCGATACGGGAGGTAAAAATGGCGAAGAGTTCAATGCCAAACATCCCTCCGTGGCTGTCAAACAGACAATTAAAACGATATGAACCAGAACGTTAATCTAATTACGATGTCGGTGAGACGGGAAAGAGCGGAGCTAATTTCGGTTAATCGGGCGTTTTTATTGGATGTGGCTAAAGTGGAGGGGGGGAGTCTGGTTTCGCCTGTGCCGGACCCGAATCGGTGTTTTCAATGCAAATAAACCCTTCTGTCTGCGACCACATCCTGTTGACCACGTAATTTGTGAACCTTTTTTTTAACCGGACAGTGCCAAGTTCATTGCTCCCTAATTACCGTTTAGTGTCTCCATTAAAGTCCACTGACCGATACAGGCTAATGACGGTACATGGCAAGCAACCAAGCAAGCTTTGGAAATTTGATAGGTACATAATATGGTTTTTTCATTCGGTAAAATTTAGAGAACCACCTGGGAGATACAGAAAACTTTCGCTCCGATGGATGCCTTCGAACGAAAGATTGATTTGAAAACGTTTACGATCCTGGAAAATTCGGCTCGGTAGCCATAAATAAAAACACTGCAAATGTTATAAAAGGGTTTACTAAGTGAACCTAAATAATAAGTCTTATTATTCTTTGTAAAGATTACTTCTACGCCAATAACTAATTTGTATTAAAACGCTGCAAATTTTACACAAGGGTTTATGATGTACATAGGTTAATTGTGCCAAAATTAATTCTGTGTCATTAAAAAAATACCTTCCTATTTTTGAAAAAAAAAAAAAAAACAACTTCCGAACAATGTTTGAACACATGCGGGACCGCGAAGAATGGATTATGCGTCCAAAATTACTCGAAAAATACTTAGGGCGGAATTCATAGACGTTCCTCAAGCTTGAGGATCTCCTCAAAAGTGGCCTCAAGGAAGAATGAGCGACTTACGTTATTCATAGACGACAGGTTAGGACAGTTGAGGTGACCTCAAGTGGAGGAGCGCTTGAGGAGGCCTCAGAGGCTCCTCAAGCTATTCATAGTCGCCGTTGCTCAAGGAGGACCTCAGCCTCATTTTTCGGACCTTATTCATAGACAGATTTGGTAGTTGAGTTGAGATTTTTCTTAGCTGGGATGAACTTCAAGGCGACCTCAAGTCAAGGTAACTGAAAACGTGCCTCAAGGCCCGTTTTTGGTTTATTATTGTTGGAATAATACACCTATGTTTTCGCGATGGGGGTCGACGACTCTGATCGGCCTCAAAATTTGACATTATCCGTTTCAAGAGGTCTACATTCAAAATCCGAAATGTCCGTCCGCCGTACGCCGTCCGCCGTCAGGGCCGTTTTGGGCAGTAGGATTTTTTTTTAAATCTGAAATTTTGACAAAATACTTGGTTTACCATCTACCTAGTTGTGCCCGCAAGGTTTTCAGTACGATCGCCCAAACCCGTGGGGCACTATGGGGCTAAAATGGGGCTACGGGAGGCGCTTTTGAAGGCTTTTGGCTATGAGATCGAGTTAGGTGTCGTTTTCGAAGTATTTTTGGACGTAGAATCCATTTTTGGGGGTCCCGGAACGATCCGATTTCACTGTGGCGATCTATACGGCTTTCATGGGGCTAAAAATGGGATTTTTGAAGGTTCCCAGGAGGTTAAATATTTTTCGAGTAAAAAATGAAGAATTTTTGAAGAAAAAAAATTGAAAAAAAAAAATCCCAAAATTTTTTTTGAATTATAAAATCTAAAAATAATTTTTTTAAATTTTTTTGAACAAAAGAATTAAATTTCTGCCCAAGTAACTTAGGTATATCAAAGAATAATAAACCCTTGTGTAAAATGTGCAGCGTTTTTACTTTTAAATTGTTGTTATGGGTCTGAACAACAAAATATCATAAGGCACAAATTATACACAAGGGTGTATTATTCTTTGATATATGTTAGGTACTTGTGCAAAATGTAATTCTGTCTCAATGAAAAAAATTTAAAAAAAAAAATTCACTCCGAACGATCTACAGATTTTTTCTTCAAAAATATTTTTTACCCGGAAAATATTTTACCTCCAGGGATCCTTCAAAAATCCCATTTTTGGCCCCATGAAAGCCCAATGGATCGCCACAGTGAAATCGGATCGTTCCGGGACCCCCAAAAATGGATTCTACGTCCAAAAATACTTCGAAAACGACACCTAACTCGATCTCATAGCCAAAAGCCTTCAAAAGTGCCTCCCGTAGCCCCATTTTAGCCCCATAGCGCCCCACGGGTTTGGGCGATCAGGCTGAAAACCTTGCGGGCACAACTAGATGGTAAACCGAGTATTTTGTCAAAATGTCACCTCTTGAAACGGATAATGTCAAATTTTGAGGCCGATCCAAGTCGTCGACTTCCGTCGCGATCACATAGGTGTATTATTCCCCGAGCTGTTGAACATTTCTGTGATTTCATCCCAGCAGCGCTTCTTTTCCATGGGTGACGGCGTCGCTCCGCTTTTTTTCGATGACATCTTTATTTGCGAGGACCAAAGTCCTCACGTAACTTCTTTCTTCCTCCGTGAAGAAAATTCGTTTGGATTTCTCACCCATGTCAACACGAATTCTTGCCGAGGAAAACAAAACAAAACTCTACCACTACTGCACCGAAAACGTTGCCGCAAAATGCGCCTGGGCGATCGGTTGAAACCTACGCGACTGGTATAACAGTACGGGACTGTTGTAACAGTATACCCCCAGGCCTGCCAATCCTGACTCAAAGGGCTCCTCAAGTGAGTTTGAGCTGAGGTCGACCTCAGCAGGAACAAATTTCTCTATGAATAACGACACCTTACTTTGAGATGAGGAAATTCTCATCTAAGATGAGACATTTCTTACCTTGAGGAACGTCTATGAATTCCACCCTTAACCTCTTGGGATCCTTCAAAATCTCATTTGTAGCCCCATAGATCCCCACGGTGAAATTGGATCGTCCTGGGACCCCAAAAAATGGATTCTACGTTCAAAAATACCACGAAAACGACACCTAACTCCAGCCTAAACCCTTCAAAAATCCCTCCCGTAGCTCGTTTGAAGCCCCAACACAGAGCCCCATGGGTTTGGGCGATTGGGGTAAAAACCGATGTGGGCACAACTAAATGGTAAACCGAGTGTGTTGACAAAATTTCAGATTTTTGAAGAAAAAAAAAAAACCTGCCCGAATCGGCCTGGACGGCGGACATTTCGTTTTTGGAATCTAGACATCTTGAAAAGGATAATGACCAATTTTGAGGCCGATCAGAATTTTCGACCTCCGACGGAGCTCCGTCGCGATTACATCTGTGTAACACCGATTACTTATAGGTGTTTTATTCCAAGAATAATAAACCAAAAAATTGGAAATGAAAAAAAAAACAAAAAACATTTTAGTCTCAGAACAAAGAAGAGACACCCAAAAATGGATTGCACGTCCAAAATTACTTCAAAAATGACACCTCACTCATCCTCGAACCCTAAATCCTTCAAAACACCCTCCTGCAGCCCCATAGAGTCGCACAAGTTTGAGCGGTCGGACTGAAAATCTTGTGAACACGACTAGGTAGAGAACCGGGTATATTCCCAAAATTGCAGACACAATTCTTCTGCCTCATACAGCGGGGACGGCGAACGGACATCTTGAAACATAAATGACAAATTTCGAGTCCAAACCAACTCACATTTTTTAACACTGTCGCAAAACCCATGGGAATAATCAACCAAAACCGTAAACCGATTTGTTTCGAAAATGCCGAGATTTTTAGAATCGGACCTCAAATTCAGATTCTACGTTGAAGACGAAACTTCAAAACCATTAGGCGGCGTCGACAGTGACAAGAAATCGCCTTTCAATTTTCCACCCCCCAAAGAATTTTGAGAACTGGACCGAAAATTCAAAATGAAGTAGTTCGTGATCGAGTTGGTGGTGTTGAGTGCGCTCGTCATCAGATTCTGCTGTTTGCATCCTCCGCCCAATCAGTGAAATGATTAAACCCACATGGCGCATATCGGCATCTACACAAGATGATATCAACAGAAAAAGAACGTCTTTTTGTCGAAAAAGTCGTCGAGGAAACGTCTTATCTGTACAAGGAAGCGCCCCCATTCCGCCTACTTTTATCTGCTATCTTTATTTCTGTCTCAGTATCTTCACGCCAAGCGCTTCATCTTTATTTCTAACATGAGTATCTTGTTTTTTTATCAATATCTGTGCCCATATTGGCGATTTCAAGAATCTTTACAATTTGTTTTGCAGGAGGGGCGAGTTTCTTTTTTTTTTGCTGACCAATAGTTCCTAATCACGGCCGACGCCACGAATCTTCCTAAAGCAACTATAAGGTGAGCCCTTTAAATTATTCGTACTTAAGGATACTAAAAGTTTTTTGAAAAAGTTCATCGGTTTTCTAATTAATTTTATGTCAATCAAATGTTGAACTCACTAATAGATTTGATCCCGTTTAGTTATATGATGGGCAAATGATTTGTTGGATGGATTGAACAATATTGCTGGTGTATTGCGCCAGTAGTATCATACTGATACAGTATTCATTCTGATATTGAGTATCATACTCAATCATCATACATACAGTATCATACTGATATTGAGTATCAGACGAATAAACAATACAGCAATATAGGCTAAATATTTGAAATTATCATTTCAATGTTTGTAGGGACAATTGAAAGGATCGGCATCGACGTATTCAAACTAACACGAAGAAACAATCAGTAAAATTTAATGTTACCTGGGAAAATAACACTGATTGGTGGCCTTTAGGCGTTTCCTTTCAAATCGAATCAGACTTTCTCCCCTCTATTTTCACAATTTTGGTTTATTATTCTTGGAATAATACACTTACCTGTGTAATCGCAACGGAGGTCGAAAATTCTGATCGGCCTCAAAATTTGACATTACCCGTTTTATGACACGTATATTTCAAAAACGAAAGGTCCGTCTGCCGTCCGAGTCGTTTTGGGGAGTAGGAATTTCTTTAAACGTCTGAAATATTGACAAAATACTCGATTTACCGTCTAGTTGTGCCCGCAAGGTTTTCAATCCGATCGCCCAAACCCGTGGGGCTCTGTTGGGCTAAAAAGGGGCTACGGGAGGGGTTATTGAAGGGTTTGAATGGGGTCGAGTTAGGTGTCGTTTTCGAAGAATTTTTTGACGTAAAATCCTTTTGTTTTGGGGTTCCAGAACGATTCCATTTCACCTTGGGGATCTATGGGGCTTTCATGGGGCTACTAATTGGATGTTTGGAGGATCCGAGGGAGGTCAAATAAGCTGTCGTTTCCGAGTAATTTTGGACGCATATTCCACTTTTCGAGGTCCTTCATCTGTCCGAACATAGTACAGACAATTTTTTTTTTTTTTTTTTAATTTGTTCAAAAATATTTTCTTATTGACTCAGAATTAATTTTTGCACAATTAACCCATATTGAAAAATATCGAACCCTTGTGTAAAATTTGCAGCGTTTAGTATAAAAATATTAGATTGTTTGATTTAGACTTGGTTTTATCATGAAGTGAATCGCTCTCTGCAACAAGGGCCTAACTACCGATTTTATCGATGATGAGATACATATAAATAAAAAATATGTTTATAAATAAAAAATTATTAATTATAATAATTATTATTATAAGTACTTAATTATTAATAATTAATACATAATAATTATTTATTTATTTATAAATATCACTATGTCTCTGGATTGCCTTGGGACGACATTTTACTCTTGTTAGACTTTTTTTTTGTGTGTAAAAGTCTGGTTGTTTGTTTTCATAATTTTGATCTTGAGGATTAGTATGCTTCTTCTTCGTTTGAATAAGTTTTCTTTGGGGATTTTTTTCCCTTCATCCCTCGATTTAGGGATCATACATGTTTTTAGCCAGTGTGACACTATTTTACTAACCTATTGTGGTCGGTGATGGAACATAGAATTACTGAAGTGGGGGTAACTGGTGCCACAGCCCTCTCCGGGGCTGCCGCTTCTACTCTATTTATGTTCTGTGTTGATGGAAATTCAAAAATCTCAGTTGATAACCTTATTTTAAGACAATTAGAACTCAATAACCTTATTTTAAGACAATTAGAATAATTCTAATTGTCTTAAAATAAGGTTATTGACTGATCTTTCATGTGTGTGCCTGGTCATCAGCCCCAGAATAGTACTTAGAGCTTCAAGCGTGGTAGGGGGGGGGGGGGGGGGGGGGAATTGTGAGCATTGTACCGGGTTGCTAGGCGCATATTCTATTTGAGAGGTCGGGTGATGATCATTACTGGGGATGGGTCTAAACAGGAAGTGGAAGTCGACAGTAAGGTGATTGTCGGGAAGCAATAACAAAAGACAAATCGCTTGACGATCAGGATCACAATGGCCGAACATGCCCCCCCCCCCCCCCCCCCTCTTGCCACGGTTAGTGTTTCCTGAGGAGGTAGGCCAGGTCCAGGCCCCCCTGAAAGTGGCCCCCTTCGGGATCGTCAAAGAGGTTGAAGAAGAGTCACACCGCATTGCTGCTGGATTTAATTAATTTAATTGAGGATAGCACGATACAATATTCGAATACCGTACCACGAATAATTTTTCAATTTAATTTAATTTTCCTTTTCGGATCATTATTTTCTGAAAAATCGACCCAGGTTTTCCCAGTCACTACCCCTGGTTTTTAACCCTTTTCAGCCTCTTGAGGCCGCCGTAGCATAATCCCTTTCGTGAAACGGCGTAGTTGTAATGAAATAGATCTATGGAAAGTGAAATCACCATAGTGAAAATGTATCGAGTGACAAACGCCAAAATTTTTTTGAACAATGAAGATCCATCCAATGTTGCATTTTTTCTGATTTTTTAAGCTATCGGCTTTTTGTCACCATTTTGGCATTTACATATAAAGTCGGTTATTATTTTCAAGCAGTTGAATTGATTGTTGTTGATTCTTGATTAATTTAGTGACTATTTAGCTTGAAGGTTGAATAATAATAATGATATTAATAATAATACAAAAATTTGGTATTATTATTATTAATAGTGGAATAAAGTAAAATTTGGTAGATTTGAGAATGGCGTTTCGCCTCCCGTTTCAACTTCTTCGGGAGTGACTCCCTCGGCTTGACAGACCCCAGGAGGGGCCCCCGGGTAGGAGGGACTCGCTAGCATCCAGAGCCCCCTCTTCAAGCTGAGATTCCCGTCAGCCCTTCCCTGGACCGACCACTTCCAGAAGAGGGGAGGCCAAACACTCCCACTTGAACTACCTGTCGGACCTCGGGTCACTTTGGCCGCCATTGTTTCGTATTATATAACTCATACATTCTTCTTTAGTCAACAGTTGACGAAACAATACGTCTTGTGAGTAGGTTTTTTTTTTTCTTTCAAGATACTGGCGAACTTTTATTCGATTCGAGCGAGTGGTATGTCGCTGGCCCAATTCAAGACCGGCTTAAGTGCAAATTCACAAATTTGAGAGAAATTCAACATTGAATTAACAATGTATTTAATACATTGTGAATTCAATGTTGAATTTCTCTGGAGCTAATGCAGCCAGCGCCTTGAAACGTTGACCACTAACTCAGTATGGTCTTGGTATACTTACCTGCAAATTTGAGATTTTTTCGTCTGTTAATTAAAGAGTTAAGTAGTAAATAAGACAGTATTGTCCTGAATATGTTGAGCTATTCTGATAATTGAGACCGTGCAATAGCGACTTATTTGTAAATAATATTTAAATAATAATAATAATTATTATTACAAATCCTTTTGGGAATTGTTTTAATTGGGGTATGGTAGAAGTTTTGAGAAAATAATGTAAAAATCATTTAATTTTTCCACAAACCATACGGAATATGTGAGTTGAATCAGTCTTTTAAACAATTGGCATCGAACACATGAATAGGAACGTGACAAGCAATCTTAGAATAGTTTGGGCAGTTATAAGCTAATACAGGTTCTTTCTCTTATACTTAAATCGCAGTTCTATGCAGTTCTTCTAAGATGTAACAAAACAGCTACTCATGACTTAATGATGAAGGTAGGACGAGTATCTGTAGGACGAGTATCTCAAAGTAAACATCATCAAAACCAAAATTAAATTAAAAAAATTATAAAATTATGCCAATGTTAAGATTGTGAATTTGAAAAATGACTGAAAAAGAATTAAAAAAAAATGTAACCAGAAAAAGCAAAGGACTGTCTCGCATGAAAATAAAATTTATTTAATTATTAATTATTATTTCAATTATTGTATTTAATACTAGTTGATTTGAGCTCCACACTGTCTTAAGTGCAGATAATACAGTTTTCACAATAATTGTGAAATTAGTGCAATTATTGCACTAATATGGAAATAACCTTACCTTTGCGTGTAAAACAGTGGCAGATGAGACGGTCTTACCCGGGACTATCGGGTAGTGGAATGCTGTTGAGACACTTGCACAAAAAAAAAAAACCTTTCTTCTCCAAGGTCAACGCGAAACTGTACATCAGCCACTATTGTATTGGGGTTCAGAGAGATTGCGTTCAGTGCGGAATGTCCCAAGTGCAATCTGGCGGCGATTGGGTTCAGTTAGAAAAAAACCGCTTGTACCATTAGAAAGAGCACGAAAAATTGTGCAAGACTCAAATACCAAAAAACGCAAAATTCGCACTTAAGCCGGTCTTGAATTAGGCCAGCGATGTATACAACAGCCAGGTATGGCTGTCCTTGTCCCTCATTTGTATTCTAGTCCGATGAACATTTACCCTGACGTAATATTGTACCCCACGAGAATAGCGTGATTTATGTAGGATGGTTCCTGATGTAAAGGACTTCCAAACTTGGAATAATCGTGACGTTCCAAAGTGAAAGGTCTTTTGAAAGTTCTGTGTCAGTGATAAAAGTAGGTGTGGCGGAGGGGGCCAATTTACCCCTAAAAAGTTATTGTTTGGGGGCCGGCAAGGAGCTGACAAGGTTTCATATCGCTGTTTCCCTCCCATCCGCTGCGGTGCCGTATCATTGGCGGCGCTTTTCAACCATCGGCTTACCTCAAGACTCTATCGGAGGCCCCTCCCCGCCAACTCTCCTAAAATTAGAAATGTCTTCCATTGTGGGAAGACGGGATAACAAAAGCCTGAAGAGACTTTCCCCTTTTCCAACGGTTGCGGCCGAGAGGGAAAACCCGGCAAAGGTCCCGAGTGGGGTCCATTTTGTTTTACGGGAGAGCCATCGGGAAAAGTGGTGCCTGTCATTCTGTTCATGGCGTTCTTATACCGTCGGACGGGAGGCTTCCCCACATCTGGAAATGGTTGGGTTTTCCAGGGAAGGGCCTCTGACTCGGAGACAATACTCACTCTCTGCCACGCGAGGACTCATTTTCGTTAGCGGCTTCCATTCTTCGTTGCTCGTATAACATCTTGATTACTAGGTTGAATTTCTAGATTAAAATTATTTTCAAAAAACCCTGTTTTATCTCTGAAGAACGAGTTGACTGTTAAAATCGAATGGAGGTTAACTCAAGGAGAACTAATGTGTTGTAGAGTTCTTGATTAATTTGTGGTCAGCGAAAACGAATTACCTCTTCGGAATGCCTCGAGTCAGTCTCAAGTCTCCTTCGTCCCCTAATGGCAGAAGGTCGCTCAAGTGTTACACTGCGTTGTAACGTGGTTGAGGGGGTGTCCGAGAATCCTGTACACGGGTGAAGGCTTACAAAGCGGGAGGGGAAAACTGTTTTCAGAATCTCAGCCTTGATTACCCCTCAGGTCATCGAAGTTTGAGAGAGGAACTTGAGATCCAATCAATTTAAATTAACTTGAGAGTCCATTCTGTCGGAGTCTTCCAGCCATCTCCACCCGCCTGGGAAGGTATGCCGAAGGATTTAAGTTGGTTCAAGAGTAATTTGTATCATTTGATAGGATCTCTTACCAGTTACCAACCCTTAAAAACAAATCCTCATCAACTACCAAGTAATATTTTAAATAGAAGTGCTAAACAAAAATCTCTCCTCTCATGAATTAAAGTAAGAGTGCAAACAGTATGAAATTACAATCTATGGCAGCATGGAAGGCTTTATTTTTTGCCTGTATAACTGTAAATATCTAAGAGTCCGGACGCTATATTAAGACCTGCCGACACCTGTACACTCTCACACCTACTATTAGGTATTACCTACACTAAGCAAACATCTACAGGCGAGAGCTCAATTCATAATATATAATGGTTATGTTTGTGTCGAGCGTTGGTCGAAGTGAAGGGCACCGGGAATATTGCCCAAAATAGAGATCGCCGGCATAAATTGGGAATTCATTTTTCCCGTTCTGAAATTTATTAAATAATTTTTTCCTTTTATAAAATCTTTCCGATTGATTGATTAGCCAATCCTTTGCTTTCAAATGTCGCTCTAACTTGCTTTAAATTTTGCCCATATTGTAGACTAAACTCTCGCTTTAAAATTTTAAACAAATTGATTGAAAATTTGAAAGATAAATGTTAGAATTGCCTAAATTGTTGCTTACATCTTGGCCGTACCTTTGCTTTTTAATCCAACATATGCTTTTAGATCCTCCTTTGCTTCTTTTTAAAATATTCTTCTTCAAATTTATTCCGTATGTACTTTTTATTGAAAATTTATTGAAAAATATAAAAATTTCAGATTTTTTTTTTAATAATAATTTTCTCAATAAGTAGTAGTGCTGGACCATGATAATATTATAAGAACCATTGATTTGTCCTTCAACGATCATGGAATAGTGAATAATATTTTTAGTGAGGAAAAAATTCCCGAAATCCCGGATGGTGAATATTCCCCATAAATGAATTTTCCCATTACTGATTTCTATTTACTTGCTCCAAGTGTAGAGCAAAGCCGGCTTCTTGGATATTGGTTAGTAGCCTCCTCAGGATGTGTTCCTAAGGGTTCTTGTTCCGTAATGTAGGTGTAGTTTGATCGTTCTCTAAAGATAGTTTCGATGAAAAACTTTAACTTTGACGTCGAGAGCGACAACCCTGCGGCATGTGCTAAGAGAGTTGTGTATCTATTTTAAGATTTTTTTTTTTTTTTCATTTTTATCTTTACTCATCTTGGGTATACCTACTCTATGGGTATACCTACTGTCAATCTGAATAGGAAGAGTTTATATCTCTGAATGATGTACGATATCGTGAATCTCCCATTGAGGAAGCTTCCCTCTTCGGGTGTTCATAGTCCGCTGGCCACCTTCTAAGAACGTCAGTGGAACCTTCTTGGTGCAGCAATCGCGTGCGAGATGCAAAATTCCTCTGAAGCGTGAACCACAAGAACCCTTTAGCTTAGGCCCAATGCGTAATGAACTGTACTTGGCTCTGCACGTGCACCCCTCAAGAAATATTCTCGACCTAGTGTTTGTAGAGGGTCTTCACCCAGCTATATGCCCCTTTCAGCCGACCAACCCCTTCAACTTAGCAACCGGCCGAGAACTCCAATGCCTCATATGGCCGCCGGATTTCTATTACAGAGAAATAAGTGGTAGTTCCCGCGTAAACGCATTCACTCTATCATTGATTTCCAGGTATCTGAGGTGTTAAAGTTATTAAGTGTCTTGGAATGATGTAGTTTTCACCGAGTAGGTACATCAAATTTTGAACTGGAAAGTGAAGTATTTTTCGTTTCAATGACGCTGCCTCGTCAATTGCTGCTGGTCTTTGATGAGCAGGATGGAATGGGCTGGCTGGATAACGAAAAGCAATCGACGAAGAATCAGAGGTAAAACAGTTTAAAATCAACAGGGGGCAAAAAGCACTATCCCCTCGCTTCCTACCCCGTCACATTCTGTACGGAATTCAAGGGAGAGGCCAGCAATTAACGAAACTTAGGAGCCCTATTATTCGACCTTTGGCGTGATCGGAAAACTTGGGCTTTCGAGCAGTTGATTTCAAGTTTCCTGCTTCACTTTTCCCCGATAAAAGAGGGAGGCAGTTGAGGCATGATTAGCCTCGTAGGAAATCCATTTCACTTTGGACGATTTGGGAACACGATTCTCAGGAAGTTTTGAAAGGAAACGGGAGCAATCTTTTGCATAGTATTGCCTTCTAGTGATCGACTCGCAGTGGTGATCACTTAAATAAGAAAAAACCATCAACCGGCTAATTGTTTTGGAACTGGTGGGCTTCTGTTTTCAAGTGGTGATATTTTCCTGACCTTGATTCCATTACGAACAATTTTCTCTTGATCAAGTTTTGAGCCAAAGCGTTCGGCACTCTTGAAGACAAGCTTTTAAAAGCAAAGGCGGCATAGAAGACATGCGAATCTCCTGCCGTTAAACATTCCGCGAGATTGTCAGTTCGCAGGTGCCTTCAACACTCCCACCCTCCCGTCAGTCTAGCTAGGCGAAACACACCTGCTTCAAGTTGGAGGTCCCACCTGTGCCCACATGAGCCGCCCACACGAAAGCGCCAGATAGCTTACAAGGTTTCTTCCTCCCCCTTCATTAACAGGCCCGCTTTATGCGACGTCCGCGACACGCCCCCCTCGGCGACGACATCGACTCATCTGATCTCGCAGTAGATCACAGGGGCACCTCGAGCCGGCAATAAAAATTAACCTGGTGGGACACCCTGTCGAGGATCAGACATTTATCCCACCCCGTCAGTGTGTCTTGATACGACCAATGGGTATCACCAAACCTACTTGGGTCCTGAATGTGGGAATCACGTTCATTCAAGCACCTGCCACTTTGACTGTGACAAAACCAGGCCAAAAAGGGTTTACGGTTTATCGTATAATAAACTTGAAATTGATTGGCCTACCGAGCCAACGATTGTCAGAGTGTGGTGAAATGCATTCCCTGATAGCAACATTTGGGAGCACCGTTCTTTCCCCTGGAGGTGTGCGTTTGAATTTGACGGTTATGGTCGTCACCTCTAAGCATCATTCAACAGAATATCACCTTTCCAGTGTATCTGATGTGGCTGGTGCTTCTCCTCACCAAAGGGGAAATTCTCACGAGGGCGGGTTCGGAATCGTGAGCATTGTAGGGACACCCTCCATGCCCCGGTTGGAGACTATTATTCAAATCATATTTCCGTCGGCTGGGGGCTCTGCCCTCAATTCAAAGACGGACGATTGCCGAAGGGAAACTCGTCCGGGGTTCGTCCGCCTGCAGTTTCAACTTAGGACAGAGGAGGGAAACTGACATGCAACGTCATTACTTCCATGTGAAATAAGCGACGTTCGGGCGGTAGCTATCTGGGGACAAAAGTTTGTTTCAATCAGCCCAATGTGGGGCTATACGACTTTGATTCAATGTGCTCCTATCCGCACTATCCCCTCCCGGGCTCTCTGCTGTCGTGTATTTGGCTGTGTCCGCTCGAGTCAACAGAAACTCTCATTATTATGTAGCTGGATGTTTCAAAACGAAGTCACTCCCTGCGTTTGTTTTAGTTTCAGCCTGTCACCGATGTACAGATGGAAATACAAACCTGCTTATTTAACAAGCTCGCTGACCATCACACCCAAAATTTCGTGAGAGTTAAAATTTGAGATAAAATGCAGCGATTGAGGTAGGGCTACATTTAATTCGGCGCTTCAAACCCTTTAGAAACCAGACCGAATGGAAAACGATGGCAATTTTTCACAAAGTCATTTTCTTTTGTTTGAAATGGACGAAAAAATAATACGATTTTCCCACTAATAAAAAACTACTTATTTGAAAGAAATTAAAAACTTTAAAAACACTGCATACCTGTATTATACACTATAATAGTGTTCGGACAGACAGGGAACCCCAAAAAATGGATTCTTCGTCCAAAATTACTTCGAAACGACTGCTCATTCGCCCTCCTGGCTAAATTTCGTAGCCCCACGGACAATAACATTGTTGAAAACATTTTTATTAGTTTTTTTAAAAATAGTTTCCTTTTATACCAATGTGGATGTTGGATTTGGAGTTAATCAAGGGGTGGTGCTAGTGATGACAAATCCAGATGGGTAACTAACAACTGTTGATCTTATTCTTTTTGCTAATTTTCATTTTCTTCTTGATATTAAAAGTATCGATCTCTATCACCGCGGGCTTTCTTCACGAAGTAGGGCCGAGCCCTCTTTCGTCGATTAGCTGAACATGAAATCACAACGCAAGCGACACATTGTCACGCCGGAATGAACGTAGATGATTGCTCACACCAATATGTTATCACTACGAAAGCTATCCGCAAACAATACAAAGTTGATAACCATCCGCTTGTTAGCAAAAAGTTGATAACCAACGTAACAACTTACCATTCAGGTTCCCTTCACGAAGCGTTACATTCAGTTTTAAATAAATCTGTATCATCAGCAGATAGAATATCAAATGATTTTTTTCTATTTACAAAACGCATCTTATCCCTTTTCTATTCCCCCGTAGCAATCCACGCCTTTCACCAATAAGTATGGTGGGGGTCCATTAACGAGGTGGAGGTCCAGGAGAAGGCTCGCGAATCCATTCAAACCACTTCTGAGTTCTGACGTGTCGTTCAATCGGTGTCGTTCAAAGCGAAGATTCTATTCACTCAGCATTGATGAAGGGGACGGCCTGGCGTGGGGGAGAGAACTTTCTCGAAAGAAAAAGTCCTCATTATGATAGATCGTATGGAGGACAGGGAGAGAGGTTGGAATGGGGTGACAAGGGTGAGTCTCTCACCGCGTCCTTCCGATTTCAACAAAACACAACGCCACGCCAGTCAACTTTTCTCGTTTCCATACAACGTCGACTGCACCTTTGGAGTTTTCCAAAGACAAGAAAATACGCCAATACTCTTTCAAATTTTTCGTTGTTCACAACTTACCGGGGGATATACATTAGGTAGTACCTATCAAATTCAATTAGAATGGATGGACAAGCACCTAGAACCATAGAAGAGCTATTCAACTATTTTCTCTCGTCCATCAGGGGGACAACCTCTTTTCGGATGAGCACCCAACAGACTGAGTTTTTCTAGAATTTTCTGTCAATGTGAAGTATTCGTTTATCAAAAATTAGGGTTTGACTCAACCGCGACTAGTATCTAACAGCCTTTCAATCTTTTACGGGTCACGCCTACTAGAAGTTAGTAGAGATCTCCCAGAATATTCATGTTGAGGGATGGCAGACGCTTTCCAGGTTGGGTTCCTTAATGAGAGGACTTGAGAGTTATAAATGGGTGCGTTTAGATGTTTTTATTAATTAATTTTACGGAGGAGAGTAGTAATGAGGAGGATAGATCGATAGCCAGTAAGCCTGCAATGTGAATTCCGTGTTTCCTTTTCTTAATAGAAAAGGAGTTCCATTATAAATTCTTGTGGAGTAGTAAGTAAGGTGGTTAATTGCATAGTGAAAGGGGAGTGTTGAAGATGTACAGATGGTGTAGGGTCGGAAATAAAGGGTTGAGGACTCGCGAAGTAAAGATGCTATAGACGGAGTAGGTAGGTATACAGTGTAGGAGAAGAAAGGAGGAGGAGGCACTTGGAAGAAAATCGTCCCTCAGGTTTCTTTTCAGTGTCCTTTCACACTTGGGGAGCTCCCTTCAAACTTGGGACTCATTAGCAATGCATCTTACCGAGAATGGGGCACTGATAGAAACAATTCCTTAGCTCTTAGCCCTCAGGTCCCGCCCAACCGCCTTGTCGCCACCTCACCGCCCCCGAAGTATTAATTAAGAAGAGTGCCTTCCAGCCAGACCGGCAATTGGACAACCGAATGAAGGAAAGGGGTTGGCGCCTTACTTGGAAATGAGAAGATCACGCGGGAAGGTGACAACTTGGGCTAGAAAATAGATATACACTGGTGGATGAACTTTCAGGAAGAGGCGAAAGACAAAAATTGTCGAATAAAAAATCATTCGGGCTTCGCATGTCGTGAAAGTCTGATAAAATGAATTTACAAAGACGTTTTGCGTATGAAGCCGACGAAATTCGTAAAAGTGTGCGATTTGTCCCCATCTCTCATCCTATTAGCTCTTTCGGATTGAATAACCTCTTCGTGGGCGAAAAACAACCAACTTCCTCGAAAAGACCGCTGTGACGTAATAATTACAAGTTACATGATGAGGGAAGAGATGTATATAATGTGCTTCTCCCTCCACAATCCATTTCCGCCCAACCCTTCGTGAATAAGACATTTCGTAACCACGTAGGTGTTAATTTGCGTCACGACCATTTATAACTTCAAAATCTACGGAATACCAACTTTGTTTGAAAACCTTTCAAATCACGGGAAGTAGTCAAGTAGGGGTTATGAGTAGTGCAATATCTTGACCGCATCAGAGTCTCTTCCGAACGGAGCCCCCATGGATTAAGGAAATTGTACTGAAACCCTTGCAGACACAACTAGAAGGACAACATAGTATATTGTCACCATTTCAGATTTGTTATGAAATTCTTACTGCCCAAAAAGGAGTGAACGAAGGATCGTTATTGTAGTTTGGTAGGTATAATATGTATATTCTACATATTATGTAGAATCTTTACGTCAAACAAATACTAAGGGAAAAATTTTGAGATCGATCATAAATTTTGAATGTCGTCGCGAAAACATAAATTGATTAGTTAGAGTATAATAAACCTATACCGTAGTGACCTGTTCGTTGCATTTGATTGGACGCTTGAAAATCCTTATTGAGTAAAAAAAAAAAAGGTTTTACGCGAATTTCATTCTGAAAAAACAAAAAACTATTGAATAAAAAAAAGTGGTGCTCATATACCTAATTCAGTTTTCTAAGTGAATTAAATTAAATCAGCTATACTTGCTCAGCTATAATCAGAATTCACTCGTACTTTTTTTACATATTCAGCGCAATCCGTCCATATCGTGGGTCATGTGTTCCACAGCTCATACTGCTTCCAATAAGTTTAGACAAATTATTAACTATCAACCTTGCACCTTTTTTTCGGACAAGCTCCGTATGAATGTTTTACCATGTGATTGTTGGATATGTGGGATGATCCAACGAAAAAGAGACATTCTTCTATTAATGATGTATCGACTGAGGTAGTCGTATGTTTTACGTCGATTGAGACACACACCTAAGTTCCCAACTTTTTCCATAATTCACCACTTCCCGACTTACAGAGGTCTTCGTGAAGCAATTTCTAGGGGGTTTTCTTCACTGTTTACTTCGTCACTTTCCGATGAATCTTTAACGTCGGTTTCCATAGGAGCAATGAAAAATTTTTCCCCCACAAAATATCTTATGCGAATGCATTTTTCAGCGGTTCCCACCCTCTGGACAGTCTCTGGCCTTATTTCAACGGTTCATGTGTGGAAAGAAACTGGTTGAATCTTGCATGACATTTTGCAAGGTTCATGAGCGCCTTTCGGGGTTTTTATTGTTCCCGACTGAGTTTGTGGATAATGACTACTGACTGACTTCATCGATTTGCTTCACTCGGGCTTTATATTTAAATGACTCCTTGTAAGACGGGTATTTCCCTCTTTTTCGTCGACGTGGGCCCCGGAATATCGTTCATTATTTGCTAATACGATCAAACTGGTGGGGTGTGGTTCCATTGAATTTTAACCGAGGCTCTAACTAGTCTATTTTCTGCCTTCCGTAGAAATACGTTACGTGTCGATAATTCCGGGTTTGGAGCGATGTTTCTGGTTGGACGCAGTTTAATAAGATGAGGTCCCATCTCCCCTCTATTTTCACATTTGTCGTTTATTATTCTTGGAATAATACACCTGTGTAATCGCCTCAAAATTTGACATACCTACGTTTCAAGACGCCTAGATTCCAAAAACGAAATGTCCGTCCGCCATCTTGGGCAGTAGGAATTTCTTTAAAATCTGAAATACCTACTGACAAAATATTCGATTCGCCATCTAGTTGTGCCCGCAAGGTTTTCAACCCATTCTTCCAAATCCGTGGGGCAAATATGGGGCTACGGGAGGGGTTGTGAAGATTTTCCGCTATGGGGTCGAGTTAGGTGTCCTTTTCGAAGTATTTTTAGAGGTAGAATCCATTTTTAGGGGTCCCAGAACGATTATATTTCACCGTGGGTTTCTATGGTACTTTCATGGGGCTACAAATGGGATTTTTGAAGGATCCCGGGAGTTAAAAAAGGTGTCGTTTTCCGAGTAATTTTGAACGCATAATCCATTTTTCGAATTCACTCATTCAGAATTTTTTTTTTTTTTAATTTACAAAAAATGTTAAATATTTGTTAAACAAATTTTGTTATTGACACAGAATTAATTTTCGCAAAACTAACCCATATCAAAGAATAATAAACCCTTGTGCGAAATTTGCAGCGTTTTTTACACAAGTTATTTTTTCAGAAATCTGGAAAAATCCAAACTATCCCTATTTTAAAGGTACCTACTAGGTAAGGCGTTTTGCACGAAAAAGTTAAAAATTGTGTCGAATTGCCTGATGAAACCCCCTGTTTAGTAATTTTACTCTACCCCTTCCTTTATTTGAAAATTGAAAAACTCGGAAACATTATCAACGCTGTAAGTTGGGTTACACATGGGTTCATTACTTCCAAACTAGCCATTATCTGATTGGGTAGTTTCAATTGAGTCCTCTGGTGGTTGGAGCGAGTTTAACTGGTTTGTTGTGATTCTTCTGATGACAATAACCGGTTGGTGTTGTTGATGTTCATAACCAGTTTGACGAGTTTGTTGTGAGCTCTCTGGTGGTCATATCTAGCTTTATTGGTTTGTGTTATGCCCTCCGGTGGTTTGACAGATTTGTTGCGAGTCCTCTGGCCATACCTAACACATTCAACAGGTTTTTGTATGAGTACTCAAGCGGCTCGATCTGGTTTGAGTGTTTAGTAAACCATTGGTGGGATTTCTAGGATTTTCTTATTAGTTGCTTTGCTGAAATGCTTACAGACGTGTCTAACACGAAAATAACTTCTTCTTTGGGCGCCATACCATTAAACGGGCGTTGGCGACCTTTCGCTACTAACTTTTGTTGAGCGTGTTGAACAGTTATTGCAGAAGAAGTACTGTTCAACGCCGGTTCCGAACGGCAAATTTGAGAGGTTTTATAGGAATAGGTAATACTTTCGGTGGGCTGCCATTTCCTTCCGAAAGGTGATTATCAGTATAAGGAAGATGTCCAGCGGCTGCTGGGATCGAACCAGCAACCTTTGACTTAGCAGTCCATCGCTCCACCAACTGAGCCACTGATAACCACAAAGATAACATTAAATGAAAATTTTTCATTACTTAGTTATGAAATGAATGATACTACAAGTCTTGTAGTATAGTAAGGAATCGGTTGTAATTTTTAAATTATTTTCAATTATTGAAAAACAATAGAAAATCCGTTGTAACATTTTTCCATTTCTTGCCGATTTTTTGGTTGTGTGCCAAAGTGAGGACATAAAAATGTCAAAACGGTGAGTACGGTGCACGGGTTAAGATCGATCGATCATATTGTCACTCATACTTGACGTTGTTTGAAATAATATTGCTATTTGTAGCGATGATGATTCGGAATTAACGATTCCGTTTTTGAATTGTAAGTAGAGGTAGTTTATAAATTATCACCAGGTGGTGGAGAGAGACAACTGCGTGAGTTGTGCGGCAAGGGAGGCAGTAATGATAACATTTTTCTGGGGTTTGTATCATAGATGAGAACGAGCTAGAAGCAGATCGATCGAGAAGGCAGATGCACCCTGATAGCTAATGGGGGAGGGTGTTCATCAGTGTCACCCCTATGTAGGTGAAGTTTGAGCGCAGTTGGGGGCGGTGATATCACTTCTTGAGATGCGACCAATCATTTTCGGTTGCGCCGAAGGGCTTTGACAACTGGCCACGTGAAAGTATCTCTTGTTTTTCAAAAGCGGTGTTCCCGGACTTGGTGACGGTCGGGAGGCGTACGGTAGTGAAGGAGGGGAGGCACATGCACCCAGACCCCCCCCCCCCCTACCTTACAAACGACGCCCTAAATAGATAAAGACGTGTCGGTCTCCCCGTAGACGTCTCGCTTGCCCTTATTGCGATTCATCACTTCTGTTTGTTTGGTTTCGCATGGCGTGCCTTGCCATAACTAGGGCCATGGGGACAGCCCCTACGGCAGGAATGGAGGTCCTTCTAGACCAACCACGCCTAGATATTTGGGTGAGATCCGCAGCAATGAGGACCGGCATTCCGTCTAAAATGCTGCGGAGAATGGAAACCAAATTCTACGGGGAACCACACGACTATTCTTGACAAGATGGGCGGTAGCCAAACTCATGCCCACAGACTTTGTCAAGGCGAAAACCCTGCTGGAACTTTAAAGTTATCATATCTAGCAGAGAGGATTGGAAGAAAGGTACACCGGGAGTGCGGTCTGGGGACATAGAATGGTACACAGACGGCTCCAGGATGTGTAATAGAGCAGGTGCCGGGACGTACAGCCCGCAGCTCAAATGGGAGTGCGCCAGCCCGCTGGGTAAGTGGGCCACAGTATACCAGGCCGAGCTCTATGCCATAAAAGCATGCATGGCTGAGAGTGAGAGGAGAGCCCTCGAGAGAAGGCGGATCCATATATTCTCGGATAGCCAAGCTGCTCTGAAATCACTGGCGGGAACATCTATCAACTCAAAACTGGTACTTGACTGCTGGGAGTCCATGAGACGTGTTGGGGCCTCTAATGAGATTATTCTCAGATGGGTCCCTGGTCACGCTGGTACCTATCCCAGGGAACGAGAAAGCAGACGCCTTGGCCAGACAGGGGTCCAGTGAGGACCTTATAGGACCCGAACCTTGTCTAGGTATCACGGGGGCACTTTTCCGCGAGGCTTTTTACCAGTGGCAGCGATCACAGCACAGCCGTAGATGGGAAAGAACCCTGCACCAGCAGCATGGTCACACCACGTTGGGTCGGCTAGTCCGTAAGAGGGCAAATACGTGCCTCCAATTACGGCGGACACAACTGAGATTCATGATGGGCCTGTACAGAGGACACGGAAGCATCAGGAAGCATTAAACAGGATAGGGGTCATAAATGATGAACCCGCCTGCAGGTTTTGCGGAGATGAGGAGGAGACAGCAGACCACCTCATCTTCAAATGTGCGGCCCTGGAGCGCAGGAGGTATCTTGCTCTGGGCTCTGTGGACCGGGGAGAGATACTGGCGCAAAAGGAGCTGGTAGGAGGACTATTGAACCTCTTCAAGGGTATAGAACCTCTACCATTGAAACTCCGAGAGGCAGCACAATGGGTCTACAGGCCTATGTGTGGGAAGTGGGGAGCCCTTCAGGAACCCACTTCCATACCCTCTCTGGTATCAATCTAATCTAATCTAATCTTGGTTTCGCACCTCCTTTGACCCAACTAAATTTCATTGACTTGCCAACATGCACCAGGTGTGAGGGCAAGTACCCTGACCCAAATTTCGATCAACTCTACATTTTTTTTTTTTTTTTTTTTTGTTGATTTTCACAAACTTTTCACAAGTCAAACATCCTCCTCTCTCCTTTTCCTCCTCTCCCTTCTTTTCCGAAGCAGACTCGGAAAAATGAACTTCCATCTTTTCAAAATCGTTTTCAAAGGTCCCACAGAAACTCTTGGTGGATAATTAATATCTCCAGGGAAGCTCCACTAGGGCACCCCTTTATGGCAGGAGGTTTCCACTCATTACCGTCACCATAACCTCGCGAGAAGTTGGAGGAAAAAAAAATACTTGTGAAAAGGCGGAGTTGAGGGGGTTGGAAAAGAGGGACATCGTTTTACTTCTAAGTAGTTGCTTGTTGAAGAGAGTTCTTCCGGTTGTATTCGCTCCTGGAGCCTCCATGACGTTCCATGTGTCAATTGCCAGGAGATTATTGGTAGGAGGGATGGAGCGGGGTTGGAAAAAAGGCTTGTGAATACGAAGAAAGTTTTGAGTTGGCGCCCTTAATGAACCTGAGGAAAAGTGAAGAGAGGGGCAGGTGCCCCCCCCCCTTCACCCACGGTATTGAAAAGCGAGAGTAGGACACCTCCTTACCGCATTGATGAATAGGACGGCGAGTTGGAGGGGACCTGGCACTTCTCCAGGAATGCAAAAAAAAAAAAGAAAGTAATAAATTTTCTGTGAAAAAACACACTGGCGGGGGGTGGGGAATGTAAGGCTAGTGTAAGGATGGTACTTAAGGGGAAAGGGTTTTTCAAGTCTTTTTTCTAAGGAGTGCCTCTGGGGTTCTCCCCTATCTTGGACATCTCTTATCTCAAAGTGACGCTGTGTTGACTTAGGCGGATATCTTGAGCTCCCTTCCGCAATCTTGAGTCCCGCATTCAAAGAGTTCCCTCTTGCAAGGAGATAGGGATCTGGAAATAGCGCCGCTCACCGCCTATACTATTGCCGTATTATCGCCGCTTCCGATCTGACGTTTTTGTTTCCAGCCCTCCCGAAAGTGGCCATCTTACGACGTTATTAGCCGTTCGGCCGCGATAAACCTCCCTCCCTTTTATTTTTCGCGCATATTGTTTCCATGCCCCTCTTAAAGGTTTACAATCTCGTATTAGCCCGAGTGAGCCACTTACCAATTCTCCTTTTGTCCGCCTTCAAGGAGGCCAATCAGACCCTCCACGGCCGTCACTTCAAAGTGTACCAATCTTACACGCGAGGAAATCATCACATCTGGTGAGTTAGATGAGGCTGCCTCAGTACTGAGCCATTTTAGGTATATACAACGGAAATTAACCTTCAGACGAATTGAGGCGAAATGCCGCCATAATTTAAACAAAAATAGCATACCAGTTACTGTAACTGTATATTCATTTTGCCAGATTTTGGTTCTTTGGGTTTATCACGTTCTGATAATTAAAACCGCTGAAAATTAGATAATAATAATCGGACGATGTAATGGAGCAGATCTGGGATACCCATTCGTCGATTCTACGACCAAAAGTAGTTCGAAAACGGCACCTCTCTCGTCCACCTGGCCGAATACCTAATCTTTAGCTCCTTTCCTATCTTCCTGCAGTGATCGGGCTGGGAACCAGGTGGACTAGAAGGATGTCCGAGTATTCTGTAAAGATTTCAAATTTAAAAAAAAAAGAAAAAAAAAGAAAAAGAAGTTCCTATAATTGCTCAAGTTTATTTTCAAAGTGGTCGGGCAGGTGTGAATTCCACATTGTGGAACTCCAAACGATTTCATGTCAAAATTTACGCTGGAAATACCTCCCTCAACTCCTTGATCAAATCTCCATAGAGTTTCACGGTGTGGCGCTTTTCGGCGAAACGTGAAAACATTTCATGGCGTGTACTGAGTAGGCACAAAAAAGGAAAAGTGAGTTTTACGTTAAGATTTTTGAATAATCGGCCTGACATGACGGAGCGCTACTTTGTTGATTATTCTCTTTAAAGCTGCTGTTGCTTTTGCTCTTTTTAGTCCCAAAAATTCGATGGTCTTCAACGGGGTTCGAACCCGTGGCCTCATCAGACTGAGGCGCCTGTACCGAGTAGGTATTTGCTCGCTATTTCTGATTTTTTTTTAGTTTCATGACATTTTTAGAATGTTCACGCTTTGAAACATAAAAGAGGCCCGAAATTGCTTGGTGTACAGACGTGGCCATGTTGCGAGTGTATTGCGTCATTCGAATTCTTTACCGGGTTTTGTTTGGCGAATTGATGTTGCGGGAGAAGAATGGAAACTGAGATGGAGATCTACGTCCTTGACGATCGGCGAATAATGGCCGGCTTCCTCAATTTCGTGCAGAATGTCGCAATAAGGTCGCGGAAGCCGTTTTCCCGGAGGTGCCCTCCCCCCTCGTCTATTGTGCGTAAAAAGAATATCTAATTGAGTTCTGCACGGGCAGGAGAACCGGAACCAGGGACGTGGTGCGGCTGGACGTGATTTAGGTGATTTTAATGTTAGCGGGACTATCAGTGAGAATTAGCGAGTTTTTTTTACCACAACGTGGTAAATTGGTATTTTCTGTGAATCAGCAGTTCAAAAGGGTTCAGATGCTGGAATAAAATGTGATTCCGTGTTTTGCACGTCATCTCCATCTATGCAAGTGCTTCGCTGGGCTCCTGATAAAATATAGGTGGGAAAAGGAATAATAGTAAGTACTAGCGGAATCAGCATAGGTGGTATGGTTGAGGGGTAGGAGGGGGATAATTAGATGTAGAGGAAGTGGACGAAGGAGGAAATCGGACAATACCTGACTCGGACCCCCCCTTGTCCACACCTACGGGACAGTGGAACTACGGCTCTGGGGATCAGTGGGCATTGGCCTCTCGAGTTTCCGGGCAACGCTAAACAACATCATTTCCTTGCCCACCGCCCCCCTCCAGCCCTGAAAGAAATGATCAGGGCTTCCACTTCCGGGCCGCCCTTGTTCGAGCTCTTTAAAGCCTCCCTTGGACCCCGGACACCGTCATACTTCGTGACGAACTAGATACCATCCGACTTCCTCTTGACAATTACAGGCAAAAACCGGGCAGAGGGGAAAGGATTCGAAAAACCTAACTTCCACCCCTCCTTCCGTGTTCCGGAGCTCCGCTCACCCCTACGCTACATTCTATCGAGACAAAAGAGGACAGGAAAGAACGGCTCTAATGATTATCTTCGGAATCGCGTTTTTCATGCAGTCTGGTCATTTGGCGAGGGAAGGCCGGGTAATGTTCCTCTAGCGTTGATCCAGTTGGGAGATTGACGACCTGGTCACTTCCGGCAGCAGGGAATGGACTTCCTAAAACACCTGTGACCCCGGCGTATCGCTCCTCTCGAATCTAGCCATCTCTCACGAAACGTTCAGGAAATTCTAGGTGCGCTACTGTTGCGCCCCAAGTACACCAAGAGATAATAATGAGCATGGGAAAAGGAATTTCAGTATTCACCATGTCGAGATCACAAGTACCGAATCATGTAGCGTTCCAGTAGGTAGCGGATTCTCCAATTTTTTATCCTGGGACGTATCGGCATGCAATTTTTTTTTTTTTTTCATTCCTTATACAGTTTAACTTATATAGTTTGGGGTCTTTTAACACGATTGATCTCATAGAATGTTGATTTCAAAGACGTATCCCGAAATGAAAGTCTTGTTGAATGCTTATTATGGCTTCTAAAGGAATCTGTGGGGCAAACATGGAAGGACTAGGACCTAGTCTTATAATACGACTATACCTACAAGATCGTATACTACACGGTAGTATACGATCTTGTATAGATAAGATAACATAACACAATGAATTGTAACGTGCCAAGTTTTTTTTTTTTTTAATATTGTAAAATAACGCTTCGAAAACAATTACTGCGGTCGCCCCTCTTTTGCGGACTATCAAAAATTAGTGATTTCCTCAATCAAACCTAGTCAAGAAAGATGTTTTTAAGGCAAAACTAATAGTATACCTTCGTTATTACAAACCACGAAGATATTCGATTGGCGGTTCTTGACGCGGAAGAATCGTATTACTCGAAGAAGAGGTGAAAAGTTTGTCAAGACTATAGGGCAAGAAGTACGTGGAATTGATGTTGAAAAATGTTGATAGTCACAGGTTTTAGGGATACGTATATAAATTCAATGCGCCAATAGGTTTCATGTTTTACAAAAAAAAAAAAAAAAAATACACTGCCAATGCAATGGCACATGAGCTTCCTCGTGCCAGGTTCAAAATGAACGTAGTTGTGAAAACAACAAGGAAATTACGTTCGCGCATGCGCCGGGAGTACCACTGATGCAATCGTGATGAAACTGATATGGAACCATCTAGAGCTATACCCACACTATTCCTGAAAATGTGATTGAAATCCGATCAAAATTGTGGAAGTCATGGGTGTGGCAAGGAAATGCAGACAGACAGACCGACAGACAGACAGACACGGAACCAAATTTGTTCAGTAGGCTCTGAAACGAAAAACGTGAGTGGGCATTTTGATTTTGGAGATCAAAATTGTTTTCATTTCGAAAGTGAAAACTGCTTCCTCTGCCTTGCAGACTCGGAAGCAAAAAGTATGTAAGACTCACTTGAGAGTATCAGAATCAGAATCAGACTTTTTTATTTGCCAAAAAACACATAGTGCATAAGCAATGGTCAACAACAATATAACAGTAATAGGTGTAAAAAAAAAAAATTAAAAAAAAATAAACGTACCTACACACATAACAAAATTTAACAATTGGCAAGAGGAGTAGCAGCATCGAACTTGAAATCAGAAAATCATACAGTTGTTAAAATCAGAACAGCGTAATGAACATTTTAGAATGAAAAATAAAAAAATAAAATGAAACGCGACTTTCACAGAACACGAGGTTTTAAAGTTGGACTTGAAATTCGGTGCATATTCATTTAAAAACTGATACGCCCAATTTTGTTACCCAGTGTAATGATTTTGGATGAGATTGTTAAACATCAATCCATTGGCCCTCCTCCATTGCCTATTTCATCGGAAACACGATTGTGAAACGTTAATCTTTGGAGCGGCAAAATGTCCTCGAGTAGTTGGATAGGTAGGCTCTCTGAATCTGATTGCAATTAATAGCAGAATATAAATAAAATCATCGATCAAAAGGACGTCAATGTAGAGATTTCGAACAAATGAGACCCGGTCGGGTCAGAGGGAGTGTGAGCAGCGTGGAGAGGCCGTAACACGGAACCCCACTCACCCTCGTGAATAATAACCGCCTCTCAGAAGAAAAAGCTGAACTTTCAACCCCGTTTGTTTGAAAGAAGCTTCAAACCCCGCACCGGAGGGGAAACCAACGAAGGGTACCTATTTAATCCGTTCACAAATCGATGTACTTTCAGTGGGTCAAGGTATTGAATTTGGAGCAGCCCGTCGGATGAACCCAAACTTGACCACTGCTCGATTGATTCTATTAGTCTACAAGGTTGGGAAGTGTTCTTGATCGGGTCTTGTGTAACTGCCAATCGAATGAGTTGATCTATACTATTTTCATCTAAATATAGAAATTCTGATTATGGCTGTTTTTCTTCACGTTGGTTAATGGTACTGTGACGGTACTACCGCCACAAACCTTTTAGCGAATTTTACTCCTCTGAAAGTAATTTGATGTTTGTGAAGAGGGCAGAAACAAATTAACGCGTATTCATTCTGCTGTGAGCCCGAAGCTATTTATGCGAAATAGACTACTTGTATGCTGCAAATGATTGCTTGAACAATTTTCTGATATATACCGTGCAACTGGTTATTTGTAAAAGTAATATTGACGAATCAAAGAAATAATGATCAATGGAGCTCGCCCCGTGATTTACAAAGGGATAAGGGTGGTTAATGAGAAATGTCGTAAGTTGCCACTTTTATCATGTCCAGGCTAATTCAACCGAAGAATTAATTAAAACTCATGGATCTGCCAAAGGCCGTTTCTTGTGATGCTCTCTGCTCCTATTTTCAGTATCAGTTTTGCTAGGAGTGGCATCAAAAGGTTCAAAAACTTCATAGGATGTTTGTACGGATTAATTCCCAACATCTTCATGTATACAGTTGTCCCGGTGGAATAACCATGTTTCTCGAGTACCTATTAGACCGATGAATAATTTCAATTATGCGTTATGGTGGCAGAAGAATGGCAACTCGATGTTGCTTATAAAATACTAGCCAGAGAGGAAAGCTTGTGTACCAGTAACCTGTGTATAGAGTAGGGGATCGCTTCGCTCGCCTAATAGCCGTTAGGGTAACCGGGACTTAGAATCGATCATCTTAAAATGGTGCCTAAAATGTATCGAAATTTTTGGATTAATTTGGGGAAAAAATCGAGAGCTGATTTTTTTAGCCTAATTCAAGCTCATTCTCCCGGGCAACTCAGAACGTGGTGGCTTCAATGACATGGATAAGGGAGGTGACGTAGATAGGCCATGTTAGAGGCCATTGCCCGAAAAATCTACGAGAGGTGGATCGACGACGACGACGACGACGACGACAACATTTGCGAGAGTGGGGGAGGATGTGTCAAAACAACGAGTTTCGGTGACAACATTTAAATATTAATCCGGTCAAACATATTACATATCTCATAGATCTTCAGGGTGATTTTCGATAGTGTAGAGTAGTGGTTCCCAAATTGGGGGGCACGCCTCCCTAGGGGGAGCGTGAAGACCTTAGTGCAGATGAAGTTTGAATTAAAAACTATGATAGTTTGTCACCTGGACGCCCCCCTGGAATGCAGATGTTTCATTTAAATTGATGTTAAAATATATAAATTGCTAGTCAACAATATTTTTCCCTATTTAGTAACACAAATTCCTTGATTTTCGGGATTTTGGAGGAGAGTTGATGGGAGGGGGGCGCTTAGATGGCAGGGTACTATCCTGTAGTAACAAGTCTTGTTAGGGGGGTGCGACCCGAAACAATTTGGGAACCACTGGTGTAGGGGTTTTTGAATCGGCTGAGTACGAACCTAATGTTGATTTTTTCCTCATTCAATATTTCAATGCATCTTCCGACAGGGACGATTTCATCTGTAGTTGATCAAACTAAGCCATTTTGTGTTTTATGTGACTTGTGTCTTGATAGGGGGCTAAGGTTTCTGAAGCGCAGAATCCAATGAAACCAACAGTTACTGCAGGAATTTTTTGTTACAGAGAGCTAGCCCCCCCCCCCCCCCCCCCCCTGAGCATGCGAAAAATATATAAACACTTTCAGATAAAAATAAATAGAGGAAGTACCTAGTGGTTGAAAAATTCGCATAAAACTCGAGGCGGCTCGTTTGTAAATTTAAAGGGAAAAAATTCAACTTGACGTTGTGAATTAAGAGGGAAAAAAGGTGAACTACAACACTTGATTTTGTAAAAACGTTTTGTATGTTATTTTGTATTACTCATGTTAAAGCTGTGTAATATTATTAGATAACAATCGTCGATTTATGGTCAAACCAGGACGTTTGGCAACCCTGTATGGGGCTAAAATGGATCTACGGGAGGGTTTTTTTTTTTTTTTTCAAGGCTTTTGGCTATGGGATCGATTTAGATGTCGTTTTCGAAGTATTTTTTGACGTAGAACCCATTTTTAGGGTTCCAGAAAGATTCAATTTCACCATCTATGGGGCTAAAATGGGATTTTTGAAGGATCCCAAGAGTTCAAATATTTTCCGACTAAAAAGTACGCCCTTCGTACGCCCTTGGGTTACTTGGGTGGATTTAGTACATCAACAGAGGAGTCATTTGTTCTCCCTAACCACCTCATTGGATTAGACCGCTGCACCGTCGGCAAACAACACTTCTTATAAAACATAATTTTACCTACATATTGTTTTGGGAATTTTTCTATATTGAAAGATAGAAAAAAACGTCAGATATGGTTAGTATCACCATAATGGAAGAGGCCCGCCCTGAATTGAATTCAATTGATGTAACACCCCGCTGAAGGGAAATTTTTTTTTTCTGAAGAAGCCTGACTTTATTTGTTAGTTTGTTATCGTAAGTCATAATTACCAGCCGAGATTTTGTTCACTATGCACTACAATGGCAACGCTGTGGTACAACGCACAGTGAACGGTACTGTGGTGCGAGGGGTCTCAGTGAAGAAGGAAGCTGCCTAACCTGTCATTGTTTCTGACCTATTGGAGGGACTGGGGAAAATTGTTTCGTCAAACGTTGGCTTCCTGTCAAGTCAATGCGTCACATTGTTAGAAGATTAAGTTATCCCCACCGCCCTCTCCAGCGCCTAAGTCTCTAACGAGGAGAATAGGAGATGGGTAAAAGTGTTTGATAAGCTTATGAAAAGAGCGCTCGGCCTTTTTTTAGGGCCCGGCTAATTGCTACAATTAGAGAAGTGTAGTCAAGGCAATTAAGGGGCTGGGTTGGGGGAGGTGGATTTCCTTCTAAAACGGTGACATGAGGCCGAGTTGACTTGAGGACGCGAATCCACCGGAAGTCAGTGATGAGCGGGGCGGGACACCCTTAATATAATTGCATCCTAAGTAGTTGTCTCCGATCTTCGAAACGCGGGCCCGCTCGACTTGTCGACTCGGCTGGAGCACAAACTGATTTAATAGGATCAACTGCTCTGTTAACGACCAAACAGCCTTGTTTGTTTACCACTGAGCAAACTGATCGTGTTCACTTGCTCTGAATGATGATTTCTTCATCTTTTTTTCTAATTTCAAGATATGCTGATTCAAAAAAATGTGTCCCCTTTTCTGAATGGGTAACTAATCATCTAATTCCCACCATCCTGATCGCTTTTGAGCTTGGATGATCCACAGGTTGAGAAAAAACCACTGCCGTTATCTCCCCCATTTCTTTGCTCGGCTTACTTAATTCCTCTTTTTTCCGTTAAGCTGTTGCATCTTGAGCCAACAGGTAGCTCCTTGGGGCTTCCAAAGATACGCTCCTTTGGCTCCGAGGAGGGTGATTTTTATCAGGGTTGAGCTCAGATCTCCCTTCGGCTAATCTGTCCATCAAAGTCTTCCCTTTCAGTTTCTTTCTTCAGACCCCTCTTGGAACAAGGGGATTGTTGTCGATACGGATGTACAAGACGGTGAACCGATTAGACTTTTTGATTGCCCCCTGCTCAAAAGAATTATGATTATATTAATTTCCATGGAAAAATGGCCTAAAATGGGTTTTTTTTAAAATTCCAAGCTACCAGTTCCTACGTCAAGTAGTCAACTATAAGAAGTCTCCATTGAAGGACATGTGTTTCATAACCTCATCGAATACATTTTTGACGAGACCTGTTCAATAATAAAGCTGGTTTGTAATTCGACCCATCATATCTCTATCAGCTTGCACGAATCCAACATTCATAAGAGTCCACCCGGGCCGCAGTGGAATATCGAATGAGCCGTTTGAAGCGACGAAAAAATGAAACTCCTTTTGTAACTCGGACATGAAGAAAAAGGAAAAGTCACAAGTAATGAGCACTTTCGTCCCAAACAGTGAACATTTCTCAAGGATAGCGTGTACTGTTCAAACGAGACGGAATAATGCATTAGGTGGACTTCAAAGAGGCGTTTGGTTTTTTTATTGCGGTCTCGGGAAATTGTCGATTTGGGGTCGTAAGACAGAAAATATTGAATGTGAGGTTCTGTTCGACGTGGGGAATTGAGTCGGAAAAGGTGACTTGATATCGTCTGCAGAGCCGACTTTCATAATTTTCTTAATTATACAATCACGCAATCTTCAACTTTGCTCAAGCATAAAATTGAATTAATCTCTTCATTAAATTCAGACGTCCGGGCGAAGCTGAGGCGGTGTTACGATTTCTTGGGGTAATTGGGGGAAGCATTACCTCGAAGTAAACGGTTCAGGGGATTCAAACAGATAAGCCCAAACTTCCTCGGCCCGAACTTCCCTTGCTGGACAATGTTTGGAAACGAGCCCCCTCCTTCCAAGTTAGAAATACCTGGCAATATTTGCCTATTATCCTTCTTCTATTGTCAAAACAAGCCGCTTCCTTATCATAATCTTGGCCCGGGATTTCCTTCTGGCTCATATCGCGGGTCCACACCAGGATGAAGGCCTCGAAGCTGCGTTTCATTCATTCCTCTCAAAAACCCCTTATTGGCTTGTAAATTTACTGTTAACTTTTTGAGTGGTTTCGTGTTCTGTTTCCACTCAAAATTTTAAATATTTTAAATGAACCATAAAAGTACACAGAAACAGAAATAGTACTTTAACCTATTACGTTACACTTTAAACCAGAAGAGACTAAAAACGGACTTCAGATTCGTGTTCAGCACTTAAATGAATTTGTACGGGGTTAAATTATTATTATTAATATAAATGCTGCGTTATGCTGCAGCAACGGGGTCGTTTGTTTGAAGGATTACCAGATATGAAGGCGTACTTGAAGCCAACAGAGCCACAACAAAATGTCGATCCCCCGGCCTTTCAAGCCAGTATGCCTCCCTCAACTTCACGTATTGCCGACACCCTTCCGTAGTTTTAAGACGTTCCCCCAAATCGGCCTCCAACCCCCTAACGTTGTTTCCTAGCCTCCTGATAACCGCCTTGGCCCCTTCAAACAACGATAAACAAACACGGGTTAATTCTCCTTCAACACGGAAATGCCTCGACTAACTGGAGCAGTTGAGGCGGGTGATAGGGAACATGAAATCACCTTTCCATTATAAAATTAGACTAAGCCCTGATGATAATTTGTGGAGTGGAATGAATGCATGTAACGCCACAAATTTTTCACTCTTAAGTAATACAGCACAGTTCATGCCAAGAGGCCGTACGTAATAAGATCTGAAATTATTATATGACCGCATTGACAATACCTACGTCAACATCTTCACTATCTCAAACGAGATTGGGAACTGCCAGATGGTGCAGAGGTGCTGATCCAGAAGAACCAGAGAGGTCACCTTCATTGCCCATCCGTTCTCTACGTCAACATGTAACTGTTTAACAAATAGACTGATGTGCAACGAATGCGGGCGGGACGTCAACTGGTTTGAGATGCAATTTGACGAAAATAGAAAATGGACTTGATGTCACCATGGTACATCCGACCATCATAATATGATATATATTATATCATTGTATATACATAATATTTCGTCCCGCTAAAGCCGGAATGTCGATGGGGTGCGGAAGGGTTGTGCTAAGCTTTCGCGAATAGTCCCCTGTCATCAGATATTAATCCCGAATAGACAGATAATCCTGACGTGGCCGTCCCCCTAAACCCCGCCAGTCCTCTCAGCCTCGTCCCAAGTGATACATATAAAATGAGATCCGTCCCGCGTCCGTTGGACCATTTAAGTAATTAGACATTCATTAAATTATGTTATTCATCTATACAAACTGCGATGACGGTTTCATATAACTTAAGTATGTGAGGCAAGGTAATTCTATAGGCCTCTTTGAGCTGCCTTGTTTGGCAAAGCTCCTCCTAATGACAGGGCAGACTTAATAAAGTTTCGCTTCCCCTCTTCTTACGGTGTTTCTTTCATCATTAATATCTGAGACCTTCTTTTCCTTTCAAAGCCTTAGTTTACACTTTTCCAGAAAGCGAAAGATGAGTTAAAGGGAAAAAATCAGAAAACACTGTCTTGTTTTTTTTTTTTTTTTTTTTTTTTTTCATCAACAACCTCAAACCACAAAAGGCTGCTAATAAGACAATGCCGTCTTGGAGGTCTTTGAGATATGAAGGAGTTTTTGAGCTGTAATGTGGTCAGTCCATTCATTGTAGTGGACAAAATGCCCGATTTCGTGGTCACTCACTCCCACTTCAGTTATTTATTTCAATAATGAGGAAATTGAATTTATTAAATTGTATTATGACGTCATTTAGGTAAAAAAAAAAGAAGTTTCATACGACCGAAGGGATTTGTTTCTAATAGTCAAATGAAACCAACACTAGGCCATAAATTGAGCTTGAGTTGTTTACAGCTTAAAAATACAAATTACAAAACGCAGTTTACTTATTTTATTGAGTTTTCCGCCCGAGGTTTTCAGCCCGATCGCCCAAACCCGTAACCATTTATTTCATGGGGCTATAAATGCTCCTTTTGAAGGATGCCAGGATGTCGAATGAGGTGACGTTTTCCGAGTAATTTTGGAGGCATAATCCATTTATTTTGGTCCCACATCTGTCCACGAACTACACAAAATACAATTAAAAAAGAAAACTTGAATAATTTAATTAATTAAAAAAAAATTAATTTAATCAAAGAATAATAAACCCTTGTGTAAAATTTTCAGCATTTCAAGATAAGGAACCCCCCAGAAAAAATTTGGTAAATTTGTGCGTTTTTTCTCTCTCCCTTTGTTTCCTACTTAAAACCACTCAAGCCCTGCTTAGAAATATAGTAGTGACCTGTGGTTTTTTATATAATGTTTCACAGTTATGTTACCTGCTTCGAAAGCTTTATCGATAGGGTGGGCGGCACGCGCGTGTCGAATCGTCCGAGGGGGTTAACAACTGTGATCGTTTCATCGGGGTCCACAAACGGAAGGAACTCCCCGAAAGAACATTTCCGGAAATCTTCAGAAATGACGGCTTGTGTCCAATGAGTGATATATCAGAATCCCTCCGGCTGCTTGGAGTCATATGGAAACCTAGAAATTCTTCACGGTTGGATAACAGATGTTTACTTGGCGGTTGAGCAAGGGAGAATATTTGTGCGGGCGAGAAAAAAAAAGAAATACGTACAATTTTACTGTTTCGCCTCATCCTCGTTTTTTTTTTTTTTTTTTTTTTTTTTTGGTCGATGCGTAATTGTATTGTGTGAGAGGAATGTGCTGCACAATGCTTCGTTAAAATTTGCATGGGGCTGAAATACCGGTTTTCGCTGTCAAATGCCGTGACATCCCATCATCCTTTTGAATGACATACCCGTAACATTTCGTGTTGTTTTTTTACACTTTTTTGGCCTGCTCTCCCCACGAAGAGATTCGAAACATCCTTCTTTTTTAAGACTAGAATTATCATTTTAGACTTTTACTGGTTGGAGTGGTCGCACAGCTCTTGGACCTTGGTGAATTGAACTCCTCGTGCCAAAATCATTTTTTTTTAAACACACACATCACCAGCGCTCTATATTATGACTCCTGAGATCCTCAGCTTGAGCTGCCTCTTGAAAAAAAAAACTGTTGGTTCAGTTTGAGGGTAACTTGAGAATGACTTGGGACGTATCCAGTTGGTGGCCAAACAGTTCGGGAAGGATCACCTGGTCTAGCGAGGGTGTTGACTTAGAGGCCATCTGACCGTGAATTACCATACGGTTATACGGGGAAGAGAAAATATAGTGAGCCGCGGCGCCTCATGAGGGTGCCCTCATGCGGTACGCCTTTCGGTGTACGCCTTCGGTATCTATAGAAAACAAGGGGGAGCATTGCTTGAATCACTTGAAAGATTTTCACCGTATCTGTACGGGAACTTGTTTTTACAACAAAAAAAAAAAAAAAAAAAAAAAAAAAAAGGAGAGAAAATAGTTGATCATGTTTGTTAGTAGAAAGGGAGAGCTCTGATGCGGGTGTGAATACTGTGGACCACTTAGAAAATTAACTCCATTTGGTGGAAGTAATGGCGATCCTTCTTGAGCTCTGGTACTGGCTTTCCCAAAAATTGTCAGAGGTGTTGCACCTGCAGACTATTTTGGCTGATCCGCTCCTGCCTGATTTCTGTGAACGCGTCTGATCCGAACCCAAGTCGATTTTTTTTGGCGCCAACGGCGTCAATACGGCTGAGGTCTACACGGACGGCTTTTCAACCCTTTTTCCTCCCTTCGGAAGTACAATGGCCTTGATTTGAGCCATTTGCAACTGTTAGGAGACGGCACGCTTTGCCTGGGGAGGGGACGAGCCGCTCCTTGCAGATGCGCCGATTTCCAACCCCCTTAGAAGCGGTAAAGGGTCACAGAGGCAGATGTGAACTTGCTTATCATAGTAAGCCACCTGGCTCAACCCCCTCGCCCACCCTTCTTGCCTTTTTTCTCTATCTAGTACAAATAACTCAAGAAATCAATAAAGAATCGACAAATTTGGTTAGAACCCTTTCAAGAAAGCGCGGGAGGGTGGGTCAGTTGTCCAATAAGGGCCAAGGAACATATTAGTCGATTTCATGGTCAACGGGCGAAATCCGCATGTTTTTCACCATTTGAAAACTCGCAAATTTGATTTCAGACCGATGCAATCAAACGAAGTTGATTGGGCAGGTTTGCCCAATATTTTGATGTATCATTATTGCAGAAAACTACATACGCCTCCGTAGATTGAGATCTTCCACACCACTATAATAATGCAATCTATAATAATCATTATTATAATTATTGCTGTTTCACGAATCGTTAATTTCACTCGAACCGTTTCTTGCCCAACTGGGAGTGAAATTATTCATAGCCCCAAGTAGTCAACGTGCGTAGGTACAGTCACTTTGTATCAGAGCGTTGAAATTGGCTTATTTTAAGGTTAACTTACGCGTTTGTGGAATTTGCTTCCAACTCGTCACGGCAAGCTGAACCATCGAACGAAATCATGGAAGCAAGTTCCTATTCTTCAGTGTGGCTTTTGTGGTGTGTACAAGAGTCGAAGGAGAAGTTAATCCTCTTACCTCCGAAAATCGTATAAGGAAGGCATAAATACGAACCGGAGTCACAAATGTAGGAAACGTGCTCGCGCAAAGGGAAGTCGTAGATTTGCTAAGAAAACCAGCGTCTAAGTTCCCATCTGAGAAGACCAAAGTTCAGGTAGGTGTGACATTGGGGGAAGGAAATGTAATTGGTTGGGTGTGAGACGTCGACGTGGTTTACAACGAGGCTCTTTTGTTTGCCACAATTTGTCACTCTGTTATGCTCCCTCCTGAGCTCCTTGCCAGAAACCTCAGCTCAGGATTTACGGCTCCTCTTACACCCCCTCCAAGAAATGGGCCACAGCGGTCCAGCTGATTGCGGACACCTTTCAGGGGAATCGGCGGGAGATTATTGTCCCGAGGTACCCCAAGATTTACTTTTAGGCTCGTTAGAAAGGCCCAAGAAAAACTATTGTCTGACCACAAGGATTCGTCAGTTTCGGAGAGGCACCTGGTTTACTGCGATAGTCTCCCGCCCTCTTGAACGCATCCAATTTGGTCATTAAGAGGAGTCTTCCTTTTTATGAGGAGCTGTGTTAACTGAATCGAAATGTGAAGAACATCTGTTTCTTTTCCCCCAAACATCCTTCTGATGGATGAACAGGAAGTAAGCCATATATAATCGGCGACAATACAAATCGTTCTGAATGATGCTATGAAACATCCGAAAAACATATTCCGATTCAAAAACACCGTCACGTTTGCTTCAATTTTTGTAAACCAACTTCCCAAGTTCCAAAATGTCAGAATTTTTCAATCGGTAAAAAATACATAGTTACACGTAAAATTGGAATGAAATTTGTCTTTTGTTAGTGGGGATTTTTACAAAGCATTTCAACATGATAATCGTTTAATATTTTGTTTGGGCTCACAAGATTTTCAGCCCTATCACCTCGCAATATAGGTATAAATATTGATTTTGAGGGGATGCAGATGGATTGTTAGAGTAGGTAATTTCGGACGCAATCGTCCGATCACTTTACAAAATTTGTATTAAATACAAATATTAAATTTTAATATAAAAAAGAACGCTCACGGTACTTTAATATGCAGCGTCTTATACTCTATTTGGTCAAACTCTGCTATATACCATGTACCATCTTGGTCAGTATACCTAATAGAAACATACTAGTTGGTGGCTGAAGGAAGAGCTCAAAATCTCAGTGAGCCTCAATGCAGCCGTACCTCACTGTTTCAATTCATCCCTCTAGTGGATTCACGGTGCACGAGATAACCAAGTAAACCAGTTCAATGGGGCTTGCAGAGAAAGTGAAGAATGCAAAGTACGGGTTCATTTCTGGGGTGGAGGGCACAGTTAGGGCCAGAAGTCTAACGATCAGTTGTACACCGTTAGTTTGTTAGACCATCTCCTAATTACCGCTCGAAACGGATAGGGGCCTACTCGGGAGGGAAAAACGAAGGGTGGAAGTGCTCATAAGGTGAAAAGATTGTTCAAACTCCACTTCAACTTACAAATTAGCCTGTCACGGGAGCTCGTCTCCAAGAGTTACCTACGTATGGAGAAAGGAGAAAATGGGACTGTTCCGCTACAGATGCGGGAAAAGACCGATAGGTCAGATAGGTTTTTTTGTGGAGTAAGATTTGTTGTGAGGGTGGGTCAGGTAAAAGTCACCCCCAGGTGAATGAAGAAGGCGAATGATATTAAGAAGGCCGTGTAGGAGCGAAACACGTCACTTACTTCCTTACAGCTGTTTGCCAGTGAGAGGGCCTTTTACGTTGAGCACCGGAAGGAGGCGTGTAGGATGACTTTTCGGTCTACCGCAGCCATTCTTTCGCACGGGGAAGATCCCTTCTGGATGTCCTTGTCCCATTGTTAAAAGGACGAAAGGTTCTTTTATGGTTACAAGACGTCACAACCTGTTTGTCAAAATAGTTCCCACCCACCTCAGGAAGACTTCCTTGCATAACATGTTAACGAGATGTATCCGATCGCGAAGGGTGGTCGGCCCATTTGACCATCACCTGCCTCTAAAGGTGTTCGAGTGTTGTACATAACCCAAACATGCGAAGCTCACGTTCCACATGTCACGACGCTTGTCACAATAAAACTTCACATATTTGGTCAATTTGAAATTCTTCGTGGAAAAGTTGAATACATGTGGTTTATTCAAGCCATATCGAACAACTTCTTGTAGGTACTACGAAGTATTTTACCCGGCGCATAATCCTCCAAAGAACCAGTTGAATCGAATGTTAGCCGTTGAGAATAACAACTCGCTCTACCCTCTGGTCAAAACCGTTGAATTACCACTTTCTGCATCATAAAGCCTCACGGTATGGGGCCTAAAGATCTTATAATCCCAATTAAGCCAGAGTTTACCTACACCAATAATCCGGGGACGGAAAGTCGATCAATTCCGATAATATCGGAAGCATAATATGCTTCAGATAACCCTATTATTATGCTTGAGCGAGCTATGTGAAACGTAAAGGACCGACTCCATGAAATTCAGATAATCTTTTTAATAATTATAATAATTTTATAATCTTTATAATACCTGATTATAATAATTATAATAATTTTATAAAATTATAATAATTTATAATAATTTTTTTAATTATTAAAAAAAAAATTTTCTGCAACAAATTTCCATTGTTACTTAACATTTTAAAATATATTTCAACCCGATATCTTCAAAATTGACGGTTTGGCAACTAGTATTTGAAATCCACCCGGCTTATCTGCGCCACCGTGTATAATGTACATGGCGATGAAGACTCACAAGCCACCAATGACACCAGAGACCAATAATTGGTCTCTATATTTTTATTCGACTATTATTGTCGAATATTTTGACGATTTTTTTTTTCTTTTTGATTTTGTACCTGTCATTCACATTATAATCTAGTGTAGATATTATCTAGTCGCCGTGCACCATTTTTAGAGAATCTGTAAGGATATTCGTGCAAATGATTATTTGATAATCATTTGCACGATTATCCCTACAGAGTTGATTATTTCGTACACTTTAACTTGGGAAGGTGTTTTCCGTGGAATCTGAAATGGGAGTTTTTACAGGATAATTACCGAAAAATGGTGAAAATTCCAGATTTTGAACAAATTTCCACTGCCAAAAATAATTATTATTATTAATTATTGTAATAATTATTAATTAACAACAATAATTTTAATTATTATTTGGGTGGCGGACAGTTTACAAAATAAAATCTATACATGGTGATTAACAAAAGGACACTATTTTTAGGAGTTGGTTGTTGAACAAAAATGTTATATTACAATGTACATGTCGTGTACCTACCTGTTTTTTTTCTTCTTCTTTTTTTCCTAATTCTGGTCGATAGTGAAAACCGGCACTACTAGGAACCAATTGGTTTAGCAACAATAACCTGCAACCAGCGCCCTCAGCGGTCATCACCTGGTGTTCCCAAGGCCCGTTCGAGTGGATCTGTTACTTTGTGGGGGTGTGCGCTTAAGGGGCTGTGAAGGGGGGAGGGGGTGAATGGTGTAAAAATAAGGAAAGAATGACTGGACAAGAGCCGATCCCCTCCAACGCCAAGGGGGTAGCAGAGGTCTCTCCGTACATCTGTCTGCTTCCTAAGGCGGCATATGGCTGAGCAATTATTGTGGTTGGGCACCGCGCACCTTCTCTTATTACTTAGACATATGCCGTTTGTTTCCCCGTTCCACGGTCACCGGCAACGGTAACGTCCTTTGACGTGAAGGGAACACAACGTGTTCACATTCCAACGTCAGCAAAATGTCCTAGAATTGTAAACTTATTCATCAAATCAATATTGACGAACAACTTGGGGTCGTCCATCCTAGACAGCGAGAGCCCAAATTTAAAACTGCATTTTTATTGAATAAATAGCAAATTTTGTTTTGTGAGTGGATATCAAAGATGGTTATTTCCTCATCCACAACGAAAATCCATTCCAGTCGTCAGAAGTTTGGACAAATTTGGACGTAGTTGATTTTGTACAAATGAATTTTTGATACCAAAACCCTTTTAATGCACTATCACTGCGTCTACAGCTATCATTACCGCTTCGAAGAATTCAGTGCCACTCAGCTGGATTTATTCAACACCAAGTTTAGAGCATAACTCTAAACTTGGTGTGTATGGAGCAATCTGTGAAGGTCCTGTCCTTGGCTTTGGCCATCTAAAATTGTCACTGTTTGTCTGCAGAAGGTTTGGAAGTGTCCGTTAGGATAAAGATGGTGTAAGGGGGGAATCGATAAGGGGGACTGTAGGATTGTGTTTATGAGTTGAGTGTAGGGCAGTAGGGGAAAGGGCCCGGTGTGCCTTTACAAAAGATGGCTCTCTTTATTCTGGCATTATAATAAAACTGGAGGAGGTTTTCAATGGACGTGGGTCGTGTGCCCCTAAGGTTTTACCGAAGGGGAGAACATTGCCGTCCTACGGCCTGCGCGTGGCTTCGATCCTTCATTAACAATTTTATTTAAGACGTGAAGCATTATCTAGGGACATTCGGATCCTCCCTAGTAAGTTTTCCCACAAGACTCAAGAAGGTCCCTGTGGCGGGGGTGGACCAAAAGGGCCATTTGCTGGCCCTCCCTTATCTCTGGGCCCTCCAAGCAAACAGCAGTTGTTGCCGAAAGTATCTTCACCAGGGGATTCTTGTAAACAAATTTTCGTATAACCAGGCAACGTCTGGAATTAAACTGCCTGTTTGGTGGGAATATGAATATAATATATTCATTTTTTTTATATGATCATAATATAATAATAGGTATGAATATGAATATAATATATTCATTTTTTATTTGATCATAATAATATTATATGTATATATCATATTAATATATTATATTAATTTGATTTTTTTAAATTTTCCTACTGCCACAAATTATCAGGTGAGCGATGAGCCCCTGAGGGTAAATATTACGTACCCTCAGGGGCTCGTCGCTCACCTGATAATTTGTGGCAGTAGGAAAATTTAAAAAAAATCAAATTGGGGATGGCACATGTTGAGGTGCTGTGGTGGGTGTTTTGAGGGGACCTGACAAAGATTCGAGTCTTTGAAGTAATTTTGAACGCAGAATCGCTTTATGGGAACTTCAATAATTTAATTTTTTACAGTAACTCGTCTTATCGAAATTATAAAAAATCTAGATTTTCTTCAGGATTAAGGGAACGATTGGAGGTCCTTTAATAGCTGGATGTTTGACCTGGACGCCATTTAAGGTGGGATCGTTTAAGAAAGGCCAGGGAACCTTCAGTTGTGAGGAAGCAGCTGTTCTTGGAGCCCAGGGCGGGGTGGAGAGTCCTTTAACCCCCGAGGAAGGCGATAAGGGGTTCTTCCTCTCTCCTTGGACCCCCTCCAGCTGATTCATTCTTAAGCGGTTCTTACGTCGTGAGAAGGTGACGTCATTGATGACGTCACGGGCGTCTGCTCCCGCCTTCCTTAGCGCCTCGAGGGGGTGCCCACGTCTCACGAGGACGCAGATGTACGGTTAGAAGTCGTCGCTCGTGTCGGCAGTTTTCTACCGATCGCAACGGTCGGTTGGTAGTTGAACGGAAGCTATCACGTCTTAAAGAACATCCTCCGGTGTGTTTGTTGGATTTTTGGTTTAAGAACCACCTCTTCTCAATCATGCGAAAGTTCGTTCAACTCGGGACGAGTAGCCAAGACTGAAGCCCTTGAGTAGTTTCTTCTGTTATTTGGAGTCACTAAATTTTCTTTGCATAACGTAAAATGAAAAAGTCATGTTGACTGCTGTACTTGAAATCAAATTATCCTTTTTCAAAACCTCTTTAGGAGATTTCGAGTTAACCCTTGTTAGCAATTATGCGGTTTTCTTTCTATGTTTGCGAAAGACTTGGGTGCTGACGTGCGTCGCGCCGTGAAATAAATAATGAATCAAAGAACCCCCTTCCACCACATCTCTTACGGACGCCTTGCTGAGTTTTAGTCCTCGGGGCCTCCCCGACAGCACATTTAATGATAGAAAGGTTTTAGGTTTTAGACTGAGGGGAACAGAGGACCCCAGCCTCCTGCGACAATAGCCTCCAGATCGACAGCTGCCGTACTAAGTTGCCAATCTTTGTCTACGTACGTTTTTCCCCTCGAACTCTCCAGGCCTTGATGGGGAGGGACAAAGACCTTTCCCTGGGCCCCAAGCCAAGTCCTATATTTCATTACGGATCAGAGGAGGGCAGTGATGTCATCGGCCCTTCTCGAACCCCCTTAATTCTGATCACTAGGTCACACCATCTTCGGGGTGTTCCCGTCAAGCCCCAGATCGATATAAAAATAATTTACTGATACACACAATTTGGCAGAACTTGGATGATTGAAAGTTCGAAATATGATGCGACGCAATTCAAATACAGAAAGAATTTGGTAAATTTATTCTATTGTGCATGAAATTGTCCAGTTTTTCATTCGGTCTTGTTCCCTAAGGTTCTTGATGCGCTGAATCGAATGCAAAAAATTTTCGTTCGGAGTCTTTTTAAATTGAAACAAGCAAAAAAGAGTATTTTTGCGCGATTTTGTTTTTCTCTATTTTTTCGTTCTGTTTTTCTTCTCAATATATAATTTAGGGGCCATGCAAGGTATTCCCTGCAATAGCTTGGGCATATACTGTTCGCAAGAATAGTTTCGCTTCAAAATCAACCAACTGTAAACGTGTAGAACAGATGCGAATGCTTGAGTGAGTAGGAGATCTCCTCCTTCAAATATATTTGAAGTTTTTAAGTTCTGAGAAGTCAATATTTTCTTTTTTATAAAGAACAAATTATACCCGTACATTAATTATATTGCCATCAGACATTTCGGAGCCCAATTGAATATCTTTAAATTGTTTTCGAGCCCTTCAGACAATTCCAATTTGGGGAAATTGGAATTGTCTGGGGACAGTTCATCTATTGAACAATTCTGTCTAGAAACATCAACGACAAAAGAGACCATCTGTCCGCACCGTAGATGTATTTTGGTCTAAAAAAACCAAAACGGAACTCCCCACTTGGATCTGGAAATGACGATGACTAAGACGACCGATGTTTTCTAGGTCCAGGGAAGCTAGTTTCCCGACAGTTCGCTTGAGAACCCCTCCCTCAGATAAGATAGATCAAGGAAGAACATCTGCCTCGGACCCTAATTGATTATAGAATCCGGCGCTCATTGTGAACTGCCAGTTACTCCGAACTCGGGGATTTTCGTTTCAACCGTTATACTCGAGGGATTTACATATAAATAATCTCATTAAAGGTACCTATAATGAAAATTATGTTTGTCGCCGTAAGCGTAGGCATTTGTCGATTCTCTTTATTGGTTAGGTGCAGGAAAAAAATAAATAAAAACTTGTTCACTAGGCAGTGTTCCTGGCGCCTTTTGAATGAACTTCAGGAGCATAAATTAACAAAGGTATAACAAAGAGGAGACATTCGAATGGTGGTAATAGAGCAGCTCCATTTACATGGGCAATTAATGCGAAGAGTTGACGACTGTGTGCACGATTCTTGAGGGGCGATCTTAGCACAGAAAAAAATTGAACGCCTGAAGAATAAAACCCATTATTATACCGCAGACTCCCTCTTTTCGAATCTTCATTTAGGTACTAATTACTTTGACTGAAACATGAACGAATTCCTTATTCAAACTGTAGGGAGGAAACTACGGGGTCTAGCAGTCTATGGGTGCAAGCCAACTGCATAGAAAGCGATGTAAATGAGTTTTAGGAAGAGTTTCCATTGCACCCTTCCTGACTTCACCCCTCAAGATATCAGACATCAATGTTCTCAAGATGAAGATAATTAGATTCTGCAGGAAAACAATGATCGCGTTTATTATGTTGTTTTGAAGCAGTTGTGAATGCATTTTTAAATCGTTCATCTTCATTGAAAAGGATTAAAATGATCCGCTTTGTGGTAGAAATCCACAAAAAATGCCACCGTTTTTCTTAAATAGGCAGAAATATATCCAAAACATTAAATGAATATTGCAATGTGCTTAACGTCAATTGAACATTAAAATTTTTCTATGCATAAGCTTTTCGCCGGGCTGTTGCCTGGCACTGCGAAAACACGCACTCTCAAACTCGTGTGAACCAATTTAGGTGGCAAAGGCCTGAAAAACACCTTCACACACTCGGAATGCAACGGGTGAAAAACGTTGACTTGGAGAGGCGGCATATGTCTTGTCAGAGGCCTCTAATTGCCGGAGTTCGGGAGGTTGTGGAAACAGCAACTGTCGCGGTGAGCCGATAACGTACCTTACACCTGGAACCTTACTTGTCTGTCACGGGGTAGTGGCTTCTGGCCGTTACGTTCACGCTCAGCTTCAGCTCAACGTCTTCGTCTGGTCGGCTGGAGTTTTTAAAGACATAAACCACCCCCTTATGTCTTGAAGGCGTTTTAAAAAAGAAGGACTCTCCCTTTTAATATCGTCGTCGGGCTTTGATGTGCGGGTCGGTGTCGAGGGGGGTCTTTAAATGCCCGCACGAACGAGTTTCCTCTCGATCGCCAAAGGAAGTCGTCCTCTCAGGAGTACCCGCACCGTTTCCGACGCCAGCCAAGCTAATCAACGCGGTTCACATTGTGATCACAACATCGCAACTCAAGCTGCTGCGCAATAGTTTGACAATTTAAAAATTAGAAAAATCACGAAAATAGTACAGCACTTCTTAAGGTCGATCCACCATTTCAGTGGTATAAGTGAATTCGTGGCCATCAATGCACCACGCCATCTATGATGAATTGTCCGCACATTAGCGTTACATGCCGCATGGAGCACTGATGGCCACGGATTCACCGAAACACTAAAATGTGTGGATCGACCGTTAATCGTGCTAATGGGGATGCATCTGATCTTCAATAATAATTATTTACAACTAGGGGGCCACCCCCTCCCCCTCCCCCCCCCCTGCTGGCTACGCCAGCCAACCCCCGACCGTATCCCGCCTGGCCTCACACCCAACAACTCGTTTTCCCATATTGTGCAGTTTTTTTCTTAAAAAATAGATTTTTTTATTTTGCTCCACTTTTGGAGCTTAGATGCGCCACGTGGAGCAACGTTTTGGTGGTTTCATATTTTTCTCGTCGTCTACTCGCCAAAACGTATTTTTGGTATTTTTTTTCGAATTTTTCAGAAAAAGTTTCATTTCCCTTTTTTTCACTTTAGGAGCTCAGATACGCCACAAGGAACTGAAGGGTCAAGTAGATAAAGGTGATATGTGACATTTCTTCAAATTTCTAGAAAAAGCGTTCAAAGTTTTTTCTCTGTTACTTTTTTTGTATGGATGTTTTTTCTATGGGTAAAACGGTGTCACATTCTTGGTTTCCAACCATTTTTGTTACTAGAGGTTGTATATTAGTTTTCTGAAAGCAACCTAGAGATTTTAGCATTTTCTGTACATATCACCTAATAAACTTTGAGGTCTTTATAAATTGATTTAGTGAAGGGAATTTGGACATTTAGTTTTGTTCTGTTATTAACAAATTGGACTAAAAATGTAGATAACTGTTGAAGACTGAAATATTGATGTTTTTCACCAATATAATATAATATCATCCCTGGCCAGCGGCGCCGTCTCAGTACCAATTCAGTTGATGAAGGTGATAAGTGCCTCAAACGGGGCACGCTCTCGTGGAAGAAGGTGGTAACATCCTCCATTATCACCTTCTTCCACTAGGTTTCTCGCCAAGTAGTGCGACATATCCCCTTCATCACTTCAGTTTTGAGCGTTTTAGAGGGATTTCGCGAAATCTGATAAGGGGACATGAAACTTATGTACTTATCACCTTCATCCATGGTAAAAAGTAGGTTTTTCACAATTTGTCACATATCGTGTCGCCCTCCTCCTCCTCATCCTCCTCGGGCTGCGCCTTAGAGATTAGATAATAATAATATTAAAATTATTGTAGAATAGGTGGGACACCCGTGCTTCGCACGAAATATCAAATATCAAATTTCCGTCCATCACCTATCAACGATGCACCCGTGACAACGACGCTTTTTGACCCGTCTCTCATCGCGAAGGAAAGCTCCGTTCGCGATGAAGGAAGAGAGTTCGCGAAATCTCCTATAGCCTATTATCTAAGTTGGAACAACCTCGTCAATTTGCTCCCCGCACGGTGAACGGAAATTGGTTCAGCCATTTGGGCGTGATGTTGGAACAAACAAACATACTTCCATATAGACATCCATTTTTATTCATAGAATCGAAGATAGATTAGTAATGAACAAAGATGTTCGCCACTTCACAAACATTTGCGGTAGGAGTTCATCCAAGTGAGTACACGCAAGATCGCTAACTAGCTTCACACCTAAACATTTCAAGTACCTGGGATGGGGAATATACGGGAAATGATAGGTATAACTTGGAGCCTAGTAGCCTAACAATGCCATAATAAACAAGACAACAGATTAGCTGCAACAGCCGCCATCGACAGTCGATTTGGCCCGGCGATATCCACTTGAACCGTAAATTGCTGTGTATCAAGATTCAATTATGAGGATGTGTCATTACCGGGCGAAGCTCTCGGTCGATTGTTGGCTGATATTATTGAGATTACGCAGCGCTGTGTGCCAGAGCTCAACAGGTTGGTCCGACCGCAGGCTACCTATGTTGTAGTTCTCCCTATAATGAACCTCGTAGGCGATTCAGATCGATGGTCGCATCCCAAGACGCTCTTCCTGACATCCCCTCTCCCGGTCCATATCCCCATCAGTAATGTTTGCTCTTCCTCGGTCCTCACTATGTATCACAACCGCCCTCACAGTTATCTGTCATTGTAGGACATCAACTGTTGCTCCTCAGGGTTGACAGCCTAAGATTGTACATATTGAGGTGACAAGCCCCTAATAAGCCCACAATAGACATACTCGGAATGTGGTTAAGCGCATAATTAATGCGCTATAAACGCCTCAACCATTTCAGGACAAATAATTATTATTCAGACAATGAATTGGATCAACCTAGTTTCCTAATTTGGGGTTTATTAGTATTTTCTATAAATTGTTCAAACAGTTAGTTCTACCTATGTTTAAAAAATTAGTTAAACATAATAACAAATTTAAAAAAATTCTGAACTTGTATAATATTAGAAACGACTATATAATAAATATTTAACGGACTAAATAATAAACAATTTAACAAAATTCTGTACTTGTATATTATTAGAACGGACAAGGGTCTCCTAAAACTTGATGCTCCGTCAAAAGTTACTTGGAAAACGATACCTCAGTGGACCTCCTGGCCCTAGAACTTGAAAAGTCCAGTTTTTAGCCACACAGAAGCCTCATATAGATCGCGTTTTGTATAAGACTCGTATAAAACGACACCCTACTCGAGCTCGATGTCTTGAATACATGAAAGGTCAGAGTTGGAGGCTAGTCAACACGTTTTACCACATAGTTTGATTGTTCAGAGAATAGTAGACCGAAATAGTAATTGCTTAGATTCATCTTCCAAATGCATCAACATTTTAACCGGAACAACGATACGTGGTTTTTCTGAGTATTCAAACCCCCATAGTGTTTGACTTCCTATTTAAATAATAGCGAAAAAAAAACCCCGGCGGTTACGTCCAAAAACGTAAAACTTTACGGGTATAAAGTGTCTGGAGAAAACTAAAATCTTGAAAATAGTTGGGGAATAACAGTCCGTTTCCCACCGACAGCCACCAAGAAGAGTAGGGGGCCTGGAGAGGGGCCTCATCGCCCGCAAAAACCCTTGCTTCGTAAGCTTTTCAACCCAAAGATGACGCTTTTAAGTTTTTTATCAAAAGGCTTTGATCTTTGACGCCTCCTTCTTCTTGCAAGACAAAGTTGCATTGCGTCCTTAGCGCACTCTGGCGGGCGAGTGGAGGTGCAGGGCCACTTCCCAGATGAAATGTTTCCCTTCTACGCCACCCAAGCCTCTTCCATTTCTTATAATTAATGACTTCGCTGTAAAAAGAGCCTCTCTTTTCCTTGGAGGAGTTGGCAGCACTTCAGGGTTGAAACAAGCGCAACACTCCGAGCCACTATAATGCTTGCACTAAGGAGAGGACTCCACTTTTTTTTTTAAATTATTATTTTCGGTATACGAGGAGCTTATGCCGCGTAGATTCCCCATTTCACGCCTCTGAAACGGTTGCGCTTCCTCTGAAGTATTTTTCATAGTTAGCTCCAAAAAGAGCATCTTCCCACTAATAAGATTCGGCACCTCAAACAGCTGAATGAAGGACACCTTCCCGTGAAATCCCGTTAAAACTTGAAACCAAAACGAGAAGCGAAAAATCTTCTTTTCTAGATAAAAGAAAAATTGAGGATTTAAATTGTTCATTGAATAATTCTTGTTGATTTTGTGTTAAAAAAAATCGGTATCGGTCCGCTGATTACTCGGTCGTTTTGATTGATGGAGCTTGTAAATCGGCTACTTTGGGTTTTATTTGAAAAAAAAAAAAAAAAAAAAAAAAAGGTCGCAGCGACCCTACGAAGGAATGTGAAGAGGTTTTCTCAAAAGTCCCTTGAAATCTACTTCCCCTCTCAGTCCAAGCGGAAACGGATTTGACGAGGTTCAAACTCAGACTTGACGTCCATTGAAAGATGCCGGCGAATTTGGCGGGATCCAAGTGGAGGTTTCGAGAAGGTTATAATTTAATTAGTAATGTAAAGTTGTGATGAGAGACGGAGAGAGGGGAAAAAAGAGGCAATAAGGGTTTTTTCCTAGTTTGAATTCGATGTCATGCAACTAACGGTAAACTCTGCTTGATTGAAGGTTGGGGTGGAGATTGAAAGTTTTTCCTTGAAGGAGGGGACTAATTAGAGATCACTCTGACAACTCAGGGGCATTTCAGTGACTTTTTCGATCAGCAACTGAAGTAGGCGGAAAGGTGAGGAAGTAAGTTTTCATCAGAATTTAAACCATGAAATTTTAATCTTTGTGGATACGAAATAACCTGATAGTTCCATTGAATTCCATTAATTTATCATGACGGTTTTTTGGTGTGAAAATTTGGGTACGTTGTTGGTTTTAAAAACACGCTAGCGTTCTTCCCGTTCATTTTAAAATTTATTTAGAAATAATCTCAGGAAAAAATATGCTACTTGCGTGAATTTGTAGATTTGTAGATTATTACAAACTGTCAAGTTATATCATAATGTTTTTGTATTTTCTTACACGTAAGAGAAAATGATTATTATTTCCTTGAAATTATATTAGAGCCTACAGTAATGTTGTGATCGAACAGAGAAACGATAGGGATCGTGCATATGGAGGTGAACGCTCATTAGATTTTTCCCCCGTTCAAACTCCTTCATTAATTTGCCAAACTACGAGAAGCACTTCTTGGGAGGGGCGAAGAAAACGACGACGGGGTTCCACTTACATCCCTTCTCATCTTATCGCAAGGTTTGTTCCCCAGTCGAGAGGGGGTGGTGGGGGGCGAAAAGGTTTTAATACATACTTGGGAACTAACGAGTACCACAAAAACTGCAGTAATCAGACCTCCATATCAAGAGGGCGAACCGATCTCGACGCTCTGAACCCCTTCCACTCCTTAGTGGTTCTTCACCGCCGACACTTGTGGTTGAAGATGTGTAGGGAAACTTCCTTGATAAAGGTGCTCAAAAAAAAAGTTTTGGTTTAGGCAGCACTTCATACTTGTGTATGGCCCAAATCGAAAAAGAAATCGTAGAAACGCTGGAGAAGGACTTGCAAACACTCCAGCAAGCCACCTGAGTCTGAAAACCTGTTCAAAGCGTTGTCCACCGCAACACGCGAACTGAATACTCGACGTAATTTTGGTTCTTTCACACTGTAAATTCAGTTTATTGCGAGAATTTTGACTCAAGAAAATATTTGCACGATCGATATACAATCACAAGTTGTTCAGCGAATGACCTCCGACGGTGTTGAAAGGAGGGACGTTGAGGATGAGAAAGACAAAAGAGACGCTTGTGTTATGATAATATCTAACCTTATTTCCAGCGTTGAATTGAGTTGACTGAACTAAAGTGTTCCTTCAGATATGTTTTAACAGCTGCGGGTGGCCGTCTTAGAAACAATACCTCCTAATCAACTCAACCGCTCTGCTTCCATCTCCTTGGAACGTTTTCACAGGCCCATCTAGTTCATTAGAATATTCGGTACTCCCGAAAAAAATTCTTTTCTAAACCTCCTTCATCCCAGATTGATCATTTCTTTCCATCTTCTTCGACTTCTTGGTCGGTCTGATTCGTGTTACTAATGTACTCCTAACCCCTTTCAGAACACCACTCTGAAGGTAACTTCTACGCGGAAAGATTTGTGAAATTGGGAAATTGGAAAACAATGAGCAATAAAATATAATTCAATAACATCAATGGGTAACATTTCAAGTACAAACCCTTAACATAGAAATAATTCCACTTCTAAATGTGTTAACTATTGAGCTATAACAGGAAACAAAAATTATTAAGAAGTAAATTAAGATCTGTTAATTTTAATTTTTTTTTTCTTTATTTTTGTTGGTTTTTTGGTAAATTCTAACTTTGAAAAGAGGCAAAATTTAGACTTTCCTTATTAATCAAATAAAGTTTCTTATTTTTATTTGAAACAATTTTTTAATGTGGGTATCCTGTGAACTGAAAAGTCCATAATGATAAATGTCCCACCAAGTTACACGCCGATTCGCAGCGATCTCGCCGCTCTCCTTGAAGTGTATAGAACGTGGCTGTACACACAGTGTATAGACGTGGCTGTTCGCTCCTCTGGTGGCTACCGAAAAAATTATGCGACCATTGTTTTGGGACGATAAAACAGTCAGTTTTGCAATCGAAACAGAATTTTATTTTATTTTTGAAGAATTAATATGCAGCTTTATTTAATTCCATTTAGGTACTCAAAACATCCTGTTAAATGCGGGACTTGGGATTTCATCAGGACTCACTCGACACATGAAATCACTGCTATTTGCGAAAAATTACGATTTCCGTTATTTTAGTGAATTTCGGTCCATTCCCTAAATCTGTCGGCGTAGAAACCGGCGTCCTCGACATTTTCGGCAGCGGGAGACACGACAACTTTTCAGTAAATCATTTTTTCCTGCGAAAACCAAATATCAGTTCGAATTTGGTCGATGAAATTTATCTTAAAACGGGATTTGACTCTCAGCGTACTGCAGATTGCAGCGGTATAGTCGAAAATATTGTAAACAGTATTTTTCAACTCCATATTGGTGTACAGAATTGTACCTAAAGGTCCATCAGGATAGGGAAAAACGTACCAAGTTTGTGCATTGCGGTTTTTAATCATAGTATTCTGCCATAATATGGCATATTATGACTTCTCTCTTTATCAGGCGTGAACGGTTTTGTGACCTTTAATATTGTATGATAATTTGGTATTTTCAGAATTTTACTCATTAAGAAGTTTTGAAAAATATTAAATATTAAATTTTTAATTTAATCACAGAAATTGAAAAACATTCGAGGACATCGATGTTGTTTATACAATTTGTTCATTAAATGAACACGTTTTCAATAAAGGACCAATAACAAAACATGATATGTTTATATTATGTTTCAATAAAAATATAAATAAAACTCAAGAGTAAGATTCCTCACAACAAAGCAGAGGTAAGGTATTTCAAGAAATAAGGTAATCACAACCAATTAATTTAAGGACATTGACATTGTTTTATACTATTAAGTAGTCTTGTTCATTTTATTAAAGTTCAAGTAAACGCATGTAGTCATAAAAAAATCAAGGGAAACCACTGCTCTGAAAAATAACCAAAAAAAAACCCTGAAACATGTTTTTAATTGTTTCGCCCTCAAGGTTCTGAAGTATCTATAACTGGACAAGTAAGTAAGTATCACTTTCACAGAACCTATCACAAATAAACTTGCTGGTATGAAGAAAAGCCTTTAACATAAATAAATATAGAGCAAAACCCAGGAAAACCGCATGAATCACAGAGATTCAGCTAGGGTGGGTGCACGACGTGAAGAGGGACCTCTGGAAGTTGGTGCGTTTTCCCCAGTTGCGCTCGGCTTAGTGCGTTCTTCCTCTGTACGGTGTTTATTGTCTCGTATTTTTTCTCCTAAATGGGATCGTTTTACTTCAGTTTGAATGTTACCATCGAGTCCACCGTGAAAAAATCTATTAGGAACTGTCATTACCTATTTTTCGCGAAAAAAATATGTTTTCATAATATTATTAAGTACGCCCATTCTAGTTGTGTCCTCAAGGTTTCAGCCAGTGGCTGAAATGAAGGTTAAAAGAAGCTGAAAAGGGATTTTCGAAAGGTTTTAACCAGGCAGTCGAGTGAGTTGTCGTTTTCAATTTAATTTTTGGCGTAGAATCGATTTACGGGGGTTCCAGCCCTGTATAATAGAGGTTTGAAACGATTTGAAAGTGGTGCCGTTTTGGCATTAATTTTAGTTGTTAAATCAACGAAATCGAATTTAGGTTAACAATTACCCAACTTCTTAGGTTGCAGTTCGTGAAGCCATGTTTGATATTGAGCACATGAGTTGTTTCTGAAATTCTTCCGAAAATGGAATATAGTGTGAGGATGTTTTAGTTCGGCAAGTTGAACGACCTGAGCTGGTTGGTCCATCTGTTTGTTCACGTTGAATTTCTGACTGGTCTGTTTTTTTGGAATATTGATAAGTTCGGGCGTTCAGTTCGGGTAGGAATTAGTATTTGAAATGCCGGGGGCGGGAAAGAAGTGGAATTGTGCATACGAGGGAGCGTCGGCGTCGTTGATAATGCATAAAGGAAAAGAGGGTACCCGGGAGCCCTGCTAATTCGAGAATAGCAGATCCTTTGGAAATTTCCGCTAATGAGAAATAAACCGCGGGAAATTGAGGGGAAGATTAGAGAAGTGGGAAATTGAAACGGTGTATGGCGGGAAAAGTCGAAGGGTCCCCGGGTATTTTAAAATATACATAACACAATGAGTGGGGGAGGCCGTCGACGTGGGGTGCGCTTTTCTCTCAAATTAGTAAAGTGAGGCGCTAATGGGATGGGGGATTGGCACCACTGCCGTTTCAGCACTGCGCACCTCAGCCCCCTTTCCTCCACCTCGTGTCCAAAAATGTCATTTGAATTTTTAATCCGCGGCCAGATGCGGTTGCATTGAGTTGATGCTCTGCACTGGGCATCCATTCCCTCTCTAAAAACACCCTCACAACCCCCCAACCCCTTTTAGGCCTTCTACCACGTTTTCGATTTTATGTAAGGACGCAGAGCCCGTCGTCAAATATGCACCACCTCAAATGTTGTAATTTTCCGTTCCGTTGAAGTTTTCCATACCAGGAGGGAGAGTTAGCCGATTTCCGCTTTGGAAACCGTGGGGTCATTCCACCCCAGCTTGAATTTATAGCGATTTTATTGTTTTTATATAAAACAATTTTTGGTCAGTTTCGCGATTTTGGGCGGCTTCTTAATTTCATAATATAAATGAAATGAAATATTATTCCGCCGTCCGCAGTATGGGCAGGATATTATTTTTTTATTTTTTTATTTATTAAATAAATACATTTCAGCAGAAATCTGAAAACCCGTAGGATGCTATGGGGCTAAAATGGGGCTACGGGAGGTTTTTTTTAAGGCTTTTGGCTATGGGATCGAGTCAGGTGTCGTTTTCGAAGTATTTTTGGACGTAGAATCCATTTTTTGGGGTACCGCATCGATCCGATTTCACTGTAGCGATCTACAGGGCTTTCATGGGGCTACGAATGGGATTTTTTGTAGGATCCCAGGAGGTCAAATATTTTTCAAATAAAAAAAAAAAAAATTGAAAAAAAGAAAAATCGAAAAAACAATTTTTTTAAAATTTTTTCATTGACACAGAATTAAATTTCTGCACAAGTAACCTATATCAAAGAATAATAAACCCTTGTGTAAAATTTGCAGCGTTTTCTTTTAAGTTTTAATTTTGCAATGCACCCAAAATTTCTCTTTTTGTGATTGTTTTTAACGCGCTGTTCAGCATTTTCAACAATTGAGAGACTCTCTGTCAGCGAACAAGGTAGTGTTTTTCAATGGAATGAACGTCGTTTTGAGTTGCATTGAAGCTGCGGTGATAAGAATTTTTAAAAGTCAGTTTATCGTGCACACAGTATCCAAGCTAATTGTGATGCCGAAAGGTTTACCTACACTACTAAAAAATTACTATGCATCACAAACCAAAAAGTCGGTTACGACCAGACACAGCCGAGCGCGTTATCTCGAGACGAAGCTGGTGGTCAGTGAGAACGGCCTTGTCTGCGAAGCGTGTCCAAGACGTTATGCCACTGGGAGAACACCCCCCCCCCCCCCCCCCTCACCCTGTTCACCCGTGAGGACAAGGGACACTTCTTGGGCTCCTTCATCCGAAACGCGTAACCGTCTCCTCTCTGATTCCAAGATTGACCATCTTGGTGTGTTTGCCCTTTATGAATATCAGCCGTTGAACATTCCTGAAAGTTGAGCTGTCACCAATCAGAAACTTCCACCGTTTGATTTTAATGACAAATTGATTTTTTTTTTTTTTTTTTTTTTTTTGTAAATAATTATTATTATGAATTAAAAAATCTAATTATTGACAAGCTCAAGGACGGGAAATATCCGTTTTTCCTTTTACGGGCGTGATGGCACCTCATCTGACACGGGCGTATAAATAAGCCACCAAGTTGCGCCTTCATTACAACCACCCATTCACTCTACATTGGCCAATTACGCAATCTCCTTCTCCTTCCGGGGTCCCTTAAGAGGTCCCATCTCTGCGAGGGTGTTGGGCTTCCTCAATTTAAATCCACCATCCGGGCGTGGCCGCTGCGTATTGTCCTCTAATGACCCGAGAATGGCATCATAATAGCGGAGGATGTCACCTTCACCTCTCAAGACTCAATCGACAATCAAGGATCTTGACGATAAATTATTTAAATGTACTCTTCAGCTCTTGACTTCTGCTCGCCGAGCTCCATATAAATAGCGAGGTTTCGCTAAAAGAATTTTTTTGAGAAGAAAGTTTCTCAAATTGATTGGTAGTGCTGTTTTAACTAATGACATTTTTAACGATTTTTTTTTAACAACACTGCTCTTGCAGACACTTTCAAAAACAAATTCAAACAAATTTGGCACATTTTTCGTTTCATTCAGAATACGGGTGTTAACGGTTTCTCTAAGTCGCCTTTGTCCACTGTGCGTCCCCCTCTATCGTCAACTTATTTCATTTTTATTTGTAATTATTTATTCCGCAGTGGCAAATTGATTGCTCGTCGTGTGTCTTGGCTTCTGGCGAATCCACAGGTGAATAATGTATTTATTTTCGATTGCAGGATCTCAGAAGGCAGAGGAGGGTTGAAAGCGGACGTCCGCGTCCGGGAAGGGATTTGGAAGCCGCGGCGGAAGCTGGCAATTACCGCCTGAGGTGGGTAAGTCACCCGAGTCGCTTTATGTTCGCCCAAGTCCCTATCAAGTCCCGTCCCCGGCGACAGTTTTTCGTACGGTCCTTGTCGGTTTTTGACGGGGCACCGTACGGAACAACACCTTTCATCTCCTAGAAAACACACATAACACGCTCATTTGTCGCTTTGGGTTGAGAATTTAGTTCGGCGTTAGAAGGGCGTTACTTTCTAATGGCTGTACCAAAGTTGAAGTTCCCTTGAAACGCCTGCCTCGGAATCAACCGGCTCCGCCCCACAGAACCGCCTTCCTTAAGAATTTTTTCTCGGCACCTCAACGGCTCCCTCGAAAGTCGGCCTCCTTCTTGGCGGTATTGTTCCGCCGCCTTGAGTTTCGACCGTTACGGCGTCTTTCAGGAGTCACCTCTTCGGGGTGAAAGAGAGACCCCCCCCCCCTCTCTCTCGCACATAACATACCCTCTCGCTCGCTCACCCTTGTGGTGTTCTTTTCCGGTTCCTTGCGACCCTCCTTTGACAAAAGTCTCACCCTCTAAGACGTCTCACGGGAACCTTTTTGCCTTTTAACTGCGAGAACCGACCTCCCTCCCCCCCCCCCCCCCCATCATAGACACCCCACATCTTGCTTGAAGCCTCAGAAGTTTGCCTTCTTGAAAACCTCCCTGTGTACGTTCGCATTCTTCATCCTTACGCATAGAATTATACACCCCCCCCCCCCCCCACTTCCCTCCCGCCACACCAATCGGAGACTACTACGCTTATGCTTCCACTACTACGAAACAACACATACTCAACCAAAATATATATAATAAGCTCATCCAAATAAACGTTGTCATGATAATTTTGCCTTCACCTCCGAGCTCTGTTTGATTAAAATCGACCGCGTAAACTGACCGATTCCTACTTTTCAATAGGGCTTCTCGATTTTGCTGCTACGAAATCGAATTTCCGCAATACATTGCTAGTTACACAAGTAAATTGGGATACGTTGAATCCAAGTACAAATCGTTAACGAAAACCCTGCAAATTTTACACAAGGATATTTTTTCTTTAGCAGATATAATGGGCTAGTGAACAAGGTCAGAGAAATTGGAAAATTCGGCCGAACATAGTTGAACTAATAATGAACAAAGTACTCAGTACAGTAGTTAGCACTGAGAAATTAGGTGTCTGAGCAGAGGAAATGACTAGTGAATATTTGGCGTTTTGAATTTTCCCGCTATGACACTTTAACTAATCCGCCAGAGTGCACTCGCACAAAAAGTAGAAAGTGAACAAAAAATCTTTTTTATTTTGGGTTATGTGATGTTGGTGAACATGAATACCTATGGTCTGTCCCGTCACGCTAGCGTCAGAACAAATCCGAACGACTATTTTCCTTGCGATTTCACCTCGTGAATCTCTCTGAATTCGTGCTTTTAGTTCATTGGCTGACCACCAGAGAGCACTTCTTGGAAGCGCCACTCTTCCGTCCAGATTCAAAGTTGAAATTTTCGAAAGTGCCCTGGAAATTTGTATTACACCGTAGGAGCCCAAAACTCACTGCTATGGCTTCAAATTATGAAGTTCTTTCAGAAAAAAGTATTAGTCGACAATCGGTTCCCGGGCTCATTTTGCAGATTTTTGTTCGGGTCAATAAAAGACACACGAGACATTAAAACAAAATGTATATGTGTATAGGGTTTGCACGGAGACCCGCAAAATGAATTACAAGCCCGAAATTACTACAGAAACGACACGTCATTCAACCTCCTGGTCAATGCCCGTCAAAAGCCCCGTCGATCGGATTGAAACCTTGCGGACACAACTAGATGGAGAACCGAGAATGTTGTAAAAAACGCTGCAAATTTTACACAAGGGTTTATTACTCTTTGATATAGGTTACTTGTGCAGAAATTTAATTCTGTCAATGAAAAAAAATATAAAATTTTTTTTTGGATTTTTATATTTAAAAAAAAAAAATTGGGATTTTTTTGTTTCAAAAATGTTTTTTTTTTTTTCAAAAATTCTTTATTTTTTACTCGAAAAATATTTAACCTCCTGGGATCTTTCAAAAATCCCATTGTTAGCCCCATGAAAGCCCTGGAGATCGCCACAGTGAAATTGGATCGTTCCGGGACCCCCAAAAATGGATTCTACGTCCAAAAATACTTCGAAAACGACATCTAACTCTATCCCATAGCTAAAAGCCTTTAAAAAAAAAAACCCCTCCCGTAGCACCATTTTAGCCCCATAGCGCCCCACGGGTTTGGGCGATCGGGCTGAAAACCTTGCGGGCACAACTAGATGGTAAACCAAGTATTTTGTCAAGATTTCAGATTTTTTTTTTTAATTCCTACTGCCCAAAACGGCCCGGTTGGCGGACGGACATTTCGGATTGAAACGGATTCAAGTTGAAACGGAATAATGTCAAACTTTGAGGCCGATCCGAGTCGTCGACCTCAGTCGCGAAAACATAGGTGTACTATTCCAAGAATAATAAACCAAAAATCTGTATTTTTAAGAAAAAAACTGCACAATATGGGAAAACGAGTTGTTGGGTCTGAGGGCAGGGATACGGTCGGGGGTTGGCTGGCGTAGTCTAGGAGGTGGACCCACATTAGAGAGCATTTTCTACAGCTGGGGTACCTATTTCTGCGATCAGGGAAAAAGATAATAACCTGCACATCCAACTGCTCCGACCACTCATCAAGTCTCCCCCAAGTAACTTTGAAAATTGTACCGGTTCTGCTGCATTAGGTGTTTGAGCTCTGCAAACCATGACCTCTCTGCATCCAGCGTCCTCCTAGCAACTATGGAGGGGAACCTGTGGCTTTGTCCAAGCCATGTCCCGAGTCTAACGAAGACTGGGCCCACCACCCCAGACTCCACATAAATAAAGCCGTTAGGCGTGCTCCTGGGAGGCCGTTCACTCGAATTACGAAAGACCTCAGCATCTGACCGATTGAGTCCAGTTACCTTGGGCCCCATGGCACATAATGGCTCTTGATACTGCCATAAAGACTCTGACAACGACTACGTGTGTTGATTGATTCAATCGACAGATTTACAATCTCTCCACCTTGGACCGCTAATCGAATGTTACCTTTCGAAGACGGGACCGCAATTGTTAAATCTCACACATGTGAGCTCGATTTTTATTTTGACTACTAATTATTTCTAATTTCGTATAGGGGCTGGTTTTAAAAAAAGTACAATTAAATTTTGTTACAGTTTTGAATATTATACATTATTTACAGAGAAAAAAATTTTACTTCATATAATTAAAACGTCTTTTTTTTAGAGTAATGTGAATGGAAAGTTGCTGAGGGTCGGTCGGTTGAATTCACATTCAACATCGATGTTTGGTTGTCGATGTCCAAACTTTTATTGCTATCCCTACATGTGGTATGATACTACTGGTATCCCCAAATATTCTCAGTAGCATTGACGTCGGTGTCGAGCGTAAGAGCAGGATATTATCTGAAGGTGAAAAATAATACTCGTCAGGTTCAGATCAATCGTACAACGTAACAAAGGCGAAGAAGGAAGCGGTGAGATCGCATTGACAAGAGTGGATATTCACGGGTGTAGGTGGGGGGGGTTAAGGCTGTTAAGGCCGGCTTTAAGGCGACTGAGGGGCTCCACCTCTTACGACTTCAGAAACGCTACCCAAGCAATAGGGTTACCTCTCTTTCTGTTTTAATCAATGGCTTGAGAAAAAGGAACTTGAAAGGTATGTTCCTCCCTTTCTGTTAAGTACTGTTGTTAAGTACTGTGTGAGTATAGCGTTCTGTCTTGAGTCCGACCCGCTCAAGTGCTCTTGAAACCTTTCCTACCACCGCTTTGCTCGTCTGTAAACCTCCTTCCCGCCGTTCCTAGTTCTTTAGGTCTTCAAGGCTGCGCAGTTGGCCCCGTGTAAGTGTCAACTGATTCCCCAAATCCATTCTACTATCCCGTGAAAATTCGTCGTTGCACAAAAACTTGCAACCTAACGTGTATCAATAGAGATATTCTTAATTAATTACAACTAACGAAATAAACTTTGAATATTTGATTAATTTGGCACAGTTCATTATCTTCCTGTGATGTGAGGCGATAGCGCAATATGTTGAGGATGAAATAGTATTAGCTCGGGTTATGGAGGCTCAAGTGGTCGCAGTGACACGAATCTCGAGATGAATGGGGTTTGACTCTGTGTGAGTGCGTTGTCTGAAAGCCGGCGAAACAAGCGAATCTGAGCCCAGCTAATGTTGTAAATAGAGCGTCGCGAATTGGTCTAAAATGGAAGGGGGGGATGTCAGTCAAACGGGGGGGATTCTATAGAGATCTCTATACTCCATAGCGAGTCACTGACACTGCTCTGGAGGTGGGGGTGTACCAATAAATTACCCGATCAAATATAACCCCATCAAAACTCCCCGCCAACCGCTCCGGCTATATAAATCACAGTCGTTTCACCTATTATGTTCCACTACATACTGTTATATATATCATATCGTATTATCCCGCGGGTTCGACATTCACCTGCAGCTCTGACCGCCTAAGATCATTTCCCGTACCGAATACTTGCCGACTCGATTAGTATCCCGATATGTTTGTTCTCCCCCTTGCAATTTCAGACATTTCCGCTTATAGGTGGAAATGTCGAGAACAGAAGTGATTTCTTCACCGTTGTGTTAAGACCCATGGGGGGGGGGGGGGGGGATTAAAATACCAAAACGCTGCAAATTTTACACAAGGGTTTATTATTCATTGAAATCGATTACTTGTGTAGAAATTTAATTCTGTGTCAATGAAAACAATTTTAGAAAAAATAATTTTTTTGGGGATTTTTTTCGTTTCTTACTTGAAAAAATTTGACCTCCTGGGATCCTTCAAAAATCCCATTTGTAGCCCCATGAAATCCCTATAGATCGCAACAGTGAAATCGAAACGTTGCGGGACCCCGAAAAATGGATTCTACGACCAAAAATACTTCGAAAACGACACCTGACCATTCCATAGCCAAAATACTTCAACCCCCCCCGTAGCCCCATTGTAGCTCCCTAACGCCCCACGGGTTTGAGCGATCGGGCTGAAAACCTTGCGGGCACAACTACTTAGATGGTAAACCGAGTATTTTGTCAAAATTCCAGATTTTTAAGAAAATTACTACTGCCCAAAACGGCCCGGACGGCGGATCAAAATGGCCAAAAATTTTCATTTGTTTCCTGAGCAAGGAATAGTTTCTGAGCTAAAGCCGAAGACGTTCTGAAAACGCTGCAAATTTTACACAAGGGTTTATTATTCTTTGATATCGGTTACTTGTGCAGAAATTTAATTCTGTGTCAATGGACAAAATTTTTGGAACAATATGATGTTAGGTTATCGCCATCTTGTTTTTTTTTCAGAGCTTCATTTCTTCGGAAAAACGTAAATTCCCAGAGACCTACATGGGATTTTAAGATTTTTCGACTTTCTGATGAGAATAAAAATAATTGCAAATATCTATATAATATATAGATGATACATATTGCAAATATGTATATTATACATATTTGCATGTATACTTAGAAAATATAGTTTATATATGTTGCTTTTTCGTTTCAATTTCATTCATTTCATATTGTTTTCTCCTATTTTTGGTTTAATATTCTAGGAATAATACACCTTTGCAATCGCGACGGAGGCCAACGACTCGGATCGGCCTCAAAATGTGACATTATCCGTTTCAAGAGGTCTAGATTCCAAAACCAAAATGTTCGTCCGCCGTCCTAGCCGTTTTGGGCAGTAGGAATTTAAAAAAAAAAATCTGTAATCTTGACAAAATACTTGGTTTACCATCTAGTTGTGCACGCAAGGTTTTCAGCCCGATCGCCCAAACCCGTGGGGCTAAAATGGGGCTACGGAGTCCTTAATAGGAGTTTTATCAAAAAGCATCGTTGTTGAAATCCATCCTTTCCTAAAATCTATTTTACTTGATTATTCTAAAAAAAAAAAAAAAAAATCGTGTTTACGCGATGAGGGCCAGAAATTTTAATCTCCCTCAAAATTTGATTTGTAGTAACTACACTGATTCAAAAAATGACATTTTCGACCGTTTTGGGTTGTAGGCATTTTTTTAGTCTGAAATTTTGACAATAAACTAAGTACTCCATCTAGTTGTGTCCGCAAGGTTTGCAGCCCGATCGCCCAAACCCGTGTAGCTCTGCGGGGCTACAAGTGGAGCTTTTGAAAGGCTTTTACCAGAAGGTCGAATGATGTTTCGTTCTCGAAGTAATTTTGGAAGTAGGTAGAGTACATTTTGGGGGTACCCTATCTGTCCTAGGTATGTCCTGTAGGTCTGCAGTTTTTTATTTACTTTTTTAGTGATTTGTAATAGACATAGGAAGTCATTTTTGAACAATGTAAACGAAATAATAGTACCCTCTTGTGAAATTCGGAGCGTTTTGGTTTATTATTCTTGGAATAATACACCTATGTTTTCGCGACGGGGGTCGACGACTCCGTTCGACCTCAAAATTTGACATTATCCGTTTCCAAGAGGTCTGCATTCTAAATCCGAGGGCTTTTACGGGGCTAAAAATTGGATTTTTGAAGGATCCCAGGAGGTCAAATATTTTTCAAGTTAAAAACAAAAAAATTTGAAAAAAATTGTTTTGAAAGAAAAAAAATCCAAAAACCTTTTTTGAAAATATAAAAATCCAAAAAAAAATTTAAATTTTTTTCATTGACACAGAAATAATTTTTGCACAAGTAACCTATATCAAAGAATTATAAACCCTAGTGTAAAGTTTGCAGCGTTTTTTTTTTTTTTTTTTTTTAATAATCTCTTAAATGTCCAATAGTATCCATCGATCGATTTAAACAAAATCCAACCGTTTCGTTGATTTTCATCGGAAAGTCGAACAACTTAAATCCATTTTTCCAGTTAGTCGTGAGGCACCAGGTCGCTGGAATCGTTTCGGTGATGACTAGTAATTGAAAGGGTACGTTTCACGTGCGTACAATGTGGCCTATGGGAGGTACACCGGTGAAACACACTCCCCCCCCCCCCCCCCCCCCTGCAGGTTCCTTCATTACCTTCAATGGAAGTCAGAAGGGCGTGCAAGACGAAGCACAATGCTACTTCCTGCTTGTGCTTCACGGTGTCCTGACCGACCAGGAAACACCCTTCCGATAACCCCCCCCCCCCCCCCCCCCACCCGACCGATGTCCACTTTTCGGCAACTTCCTTATAACCTCGCTCCCAATTAAAATGACTATTTGACGAGCGTCGTTTTAAGGGTGTTCAAACTTGGCGTGGATGTTTTTCAGGCGTCATCTATCGTGGAGGCCTTCGCTCGAGGAAACAAAAAGAAAGCTCGAATTCCACAAAAAAAAAAAAAAAAAAAAAAAAAAAAAAAATCCAACCTTACAGACGTGACTGTTGAGCCACCCGATCCGTTCGTATCATAACAGACGTTCGAAGGGAAACCCTACGCCTTACGTGAGGGATCGACCTTAAAAAATATCTCCTCCTTCACCTTTTCAGATAAGAACGGAATGTTAAGGTCGAGTTTGACCTTTTGAAACAGCGTCGAACCGACTCGTGCGGAACTGCTGTATCACTTTTGAGAGTTTCACTCATTTAAGGCTGTGCGAACGGGAGCCTGCCCAAAACCAGATTTGGAATCCGCGACGAGTGGTGGGAGAGACTTGGATAAGAAATTCGATTTTGTGGCAAACGCGGGGCCTGTTTCGCGCTGAGGAGTCGCAGAAGGTATTTTAACTGGGGATTTAGTTGTTTGGGTTATTATTATTCTCTGAGTAGTCAACTTACGAATTCGGTTGGTTGCATTCGATTCAGCCCTTTAAAGAACTTCGGAATGTAAAACCTTAAAAAACGCGGAATAAACATTGTACCCACGACAAAAATGAATAAACGTGCTGAGCATTTTGGTTTATTATTCTTGGAATAATACACCTATGTTTTCGCGACAGAGGTCGACGACTCCGATCGGCATCAAAATTTTACATTATCCGTTTCAAGAGGTCTAGATTCCAAATCCGAAGTGTCGATCCGCCGTAAGCCGTCCGGGCCGTTTTGGGCAGTAGGATTTTTTTTTTTTAAATCTGAAATGTTGTCAAAATACTTGGTTTACCATCTAGTTGTGCCCGCAAGGTTTTCAGTCCGATCGCCCAAACCCGTGGGGCGCTATGGGGCTAAAATGGGGCTACAGGAGGGTTTTTTTAGGCTTTTTGCTATGGGCTCGAGTTAGGTGTCGTTGTCGAAGTATTTTTGGACGTAGAATCCATTTTTGGCGGTCCCGGAACGATCCGATTTCACTGTGGCGAACTATGGGGCTTTCATGGGGCTAAAAATGGGATTTTTGAAGGATCCCAGGAGTAAAAAATAAAGAATTTTTGAAGAAAAAAAATTCTCATAAAAAATCCAAAAAACAAACTTTTTTCCAAATTTTTTTTAATATCTTTTTTCATACGTGTTATTTAACGGTTAAGAATCAATAATCGATAGATAGCACCCTCGTCTGGTTATCTGGTTGGGGGTTAAGGGTCGTGAATGGGAGTAGAAATCTCTATGCCGTAAAGTCCCTTCACAAATCGTCACCTGCCTGTCGAACACGTTTGTTGTGAGTTGGGAATCTTTTTGAAACATCTTAACGTGGGGAACCTAGTCAGCGGAGGCTGTGTAATCGTGTACTGTCACTGAAACATTGAGGTCTCCGTTTGCGGTATTGAGATCACCAGGGCGGTACAAGTCTGAGGGGAGGGACGATTATCTTCCACCCCCTGAGGCCGCCCCCAGCCCGCGCCGCCCCCTCGAAGATTAAGAGCTCATCAGCTGGTGGGAGGCGGAAGGGGGACGAGGGGCGACAGGAAGGTCGCTACAGGTTGATTGCCCCCTGTTAACCGGCACCCACTTTATCTTGCCGGATTGGGACACTTCCTCATTTTCTTGAGGTGATGTCTCACACGCTCATTCTACATTCCCCCCGCTTCCCCTTCAGGGCCATCAGTCTGCCCCCGCGGTACAACCTGAAAGGGGGTTGGAGCGGCTCTTTCGCCCTTTAAAAACGCCTTGTACGCCTTGTAACACACTTCCTCAAGACTTCGAATTTGTCCCTCAAAACGCCCTCCTTCAGAGCCAACACACACAACAACAACCACCACCAGTCATAACCTTCAACCATCCACTTTTCCCTTATTCCCACTTCCAAATAGCGTACAATATTATAAATTATACTGCTTGCAAGATGGACCACCTCTTTTCCTCGTCTTATTTTGCACTTTGAAAAATTTCAAAACAGAAAACTACTATCCTCATTTTTGATGGTGCCCTCATCTCTAATTCTATTTTACTCCGGTTATTTAGCTAAATTGACACCAACTTTCTAATTCTAACCTCGTCATTTTTTAAAGACGTTTTACACCACTTAAAAAATTGTCCGAAAATCACTTTCTTTTTGCGCCAATTTCAATAGTCGATTCCATTCAATTTAGCTGGTGAGCGATTTTTTCATTTTTTTTTGGAATCTGACGCGGTGCCAAACTTTGATTTTCCCTCATGCATGCAACGAAATATTTTAGACTTGAAAAGGAGTGGTTTATTCGCATAATTGAATTTCCAGCTGGAAAATCCTGGAAATTTCCAAGTGGTAAAACATTTGGGCATTCGATGAAAATCAATGTTCAAGTTGTTCAGCGGTTCAGCCGCATTACCAGTCTAATTTCAAATTTCATTTAGCATAAAGTTCAGGATTTTCCAGCTGGAAAACTTTTCTTTTTTTTTCTGAGGGATTGTGTGTGAATACTGGGGCTGCTGACGAGAGGGAATTTTGGGATTTATTTGGTGAATCAGTTAAGATGTTTGTGTATTGTTGTTGGTACAATTATGCCTCGAGAGTGGAAGGTAGGCGATATGGGAGTGGTGGTAGATATGGGGGGGACAGCTGGAGGTGGGCAGGTGTGAGCCCCTCCTAGCACGAGCCCCACAACCCCAACCCCCCCTTCCTCTCGCGGGGCATATTGCACGACGGAACAATAGCTGACAGTTGGCTTGGGTTTGCACCTTGCAGGAGGAGCGACTATGGGCGAGTAGGAGAGGGGGAGGCAACTTAGTTCGCCCCCACTACCGCGCCAAGGGGTACCAGCCCTCGGCCAATCAAACGGCCGCTTTCTTATGATGTCATCAGAGGAGGAACCAGACTGTTTCGCTTTGTACGGAGACAAACTCTTGAAGAAGGCCAAACGCTCTAGACAGCGAGTGGACGCCGGTGAACCTCGCAACAGCTACTCCTCTATACCTAACTTCAGTTCGCGACCGAGTTTTTTAAACAGTGGTTTGTACGGTGCGTTTTTGTCGCAGAATCAACACTTGGGACTGCTGGGACAGGGCTTCGCGCCCGCCAAGATGCTGAATGAGCTTCTAGGGCGACAAGTGAAGCAAGCGTCGGACGCGACGACGCCGAGCGACATGATGACGATGGACCCCGCGGCCTCCGAAGGCGCTGCGAATTTCGACTGCGGCCCGGTCATCCGGCGCGGAATGGAAGACGGAAGCCCGCCGCCGGGCGACGTAGCCCATCACATGCTCCGGGATATTCTCCAGGGTCGTAAAAAGGAATTTCTCGCGCTGGAACAGGAGCTGAGAGGTGTCAACCCCAACAACACCGACCCCCACAGCCCCGACAACAACAACTCGATAAACAACAACAATAACAACGAGGTAAAGTCCAATACTATTCTCAATGGCGGTGACGTTAATCACATGGATACGAACGGCACTGACGTCAAGCCACTAGTTAACGGCGTTAGAGAAATAGACATGAACAGCGGTGGTGAAGAGGGGAACCCAAATGACGATCATTTCAGCGACGACGGCGGTCCGAATAAATCAAACCGCGTCGTTGACGACGACATAAATATGAACTCCGGCAACGCCAGCGAGTCCGAACAATCTGTCGTCTCGCCGGCGTCGGATTCCGTCATGAAGCTCATCAAGGAAGACCCCGACGATATGAAAGATCAACCCAAAGCCGAGCCGAACGAGCTGAAAAGGGCACGGGTTGAAAATATCGTGTCTTCCATGAGGTCCAGCCCATCCCTACCCACCCAGGTGAACGGGTGTAAAAAAAGAAAATGGTATCACCCTCAACAACATGACACCACAGCAGAAAGATACATGGTTGGTATGAACATGAGCTCGACCATGTTCATTGATGATGAATCCGCTGACAACAACTCGTTGGACAACAGCGAAATTCGACAGAAGAAAGTGGAAAAGGACCAACTGAAAAATCAACTTAGAACCATGCAAGAGCAGTTAGCCGAAATGCAACAAAAATATGTACAGTTGTGTACTCGTATGGACCAGGACGAGTGTCAGAATGATGATGATACGAGTGATATTGATCAGGATAATGACAATGATAATGATAACAACAGCTTATCTTTGCCGGATAAGCCGTTGAAGGAAACGCCGCCCCCGCCAATGGCGAAGGAAAACCCGGCATCGACGACTCAGGTAACTACTCCCACTCAATCAGCTATTACTCCTACTAGTTCTAAGATGATTTCTAATAAGTTACAACAACCTGGTCACATGACATCACAACAAATGCCGATTCCTCCGAATTTTAATGGTGCGTTGTCGTTATTGCAGCAGCAAGTATTGCAAGACCAGCACCCGTTAGGGATGCACCACTCGCACCACCACCACCACCCGCAGATCCCGCACCACGCGTTGAGCAACGCGGCGGCTATGTATCTGGGAGCGAGCCACAAGTTGTTCATGGAGCAGGAAGCCCGGATGAACAAAGAGGCTGCCATAGCGGCTGAACAGCAGCAACAACATCAGCAGCATCTGAACGCGGCTCAGCATCACCCCTCCCACCCTCAACACCCGTGTCCGCCCTCGCAGCAGCAACAGGTGCCTCCGCAGGGGGCTCAGACCCCCACCGCCCCTTCCCAGCTCAACCCGACCAACACGCAAACCGTTCAGACCAACAGGATGTCGCCCTGTCAACAAGTGAAAAACCCCGAATATCCCGACAGGTTGAATATCCTTAGAACTAGTTCGATGCTCCCTATAAACGGACAAGATCTCGAAGGTTTAGCTGACATTTTGAAAAATGAAATCACCTCCTCCCTCGGGAACCTGATTGACACCATCATGGCGAGATTCGTTCAACAAAAAAGGTACAGCGTCAAACAATCTGAGCCCGAAATGAACAAAGATTTACTTCAGTCCCAATTAGCTGATAGAAAATCACCCAGAACCAAAGTGATAGATCGCGGGAGTAACGGTAACGACAGGTCTAACGTTCCTAACGGCATGAATGGCCCAATAACCCCATCTCGAATCAACGGTACAGTGTTTCCTAGCATGACGATGCCAATTCGTCAGAACAGCAGCAACAACAACAACCCTGAAAATAATATAAATACTATGAACCTGCCTCACGTGAGGCCATCTCCAAACAATTCCATTTTCCAGCCTCCTAAGCCTCCGTCGAGTATGGGAAGTGCGGGGGCGTCGTTGTATTCATCAATGAGCGGGTCGAGTCCGTTTTGTATGAGCGAATCGAGAGAAGGTGCGCCGGAACAGAATGAAGCGCTCAGTTTAGTTGTGCACCCTCAGAAGAAGAAGAGGCATAAAGTGACGGACACGAGGATAACGCCGAGAACGGTGAGCAGGATTTTGGCACAGGACGGAGGCATGCCAGTCCCGCAGAGCAACAGCATGGAACAGAGTCCCAAATACGGCGGGATGCCGCTGCCGCCCTCAGGTGGTTCCGAATCGCCGCCCCCGCCGAGGCCGTACCACGCTCCGCCGCCCCCGCCGATGTTGCCCGTCTCACTCCCGACGTCCGTCGCCATCCCCAACCCGTCGCTTCACGAGTCCAAAGTGTTCAGCCCTTACAGCCCCTTTTACCACCACATGCCCAGCTCAAGTCCGCCGGGTATGGCGGAAATCAAACGGGAGTCGCCGCCGATTTCCCATCCGCCGAGCCTCCTTCATCCCGCGTTGTTGGCCGCCGCCGCTCAACAACACGGCCCGTCACCTGATTACAACAACATCAGGAGTCAGCACATGAGTGCCAACAACGACAATGTCGACAGGTCGTCTGACTGCAACTCTGGTGACGGCCCCTACGACGGAATCACTCCTACAATATCCTTTTCCACACAAAATTTTCAAACTAACTTTATTTCATTATTTTCTCTCTTCTTTCAGCTCCTCTCACGACGAGGGTCCACATTTTTCACCCTTTATTGGGAAATAATTACGTAATATGCGAACAAGTTCAAATATTGGAGACAGGATAATTTCATCAAAATCAGTTCAATATTAAAAATTAGTATATTGGTAATTCATATTGAGCAAAACGTCGCGGTGGAAACATTTCGTGAATTGCCTTCCTCAACATTGCAAATTATCAATCAACGTTCAAAATATGCTCAAGACTTTGACTAAGATTTCCCCTTCATTCATTTTAAGTATATATTTTATGAATACGAAACAGTGTAAAAATGTGGACTCCTCGTCAAAATCGAAGCTTCGTTCGTTTAACCTTCTTTTACAGGTGGTGATGACCATTGAACAAAATCAAACCCAAAGTTCACCAAAAATAAAATTATGAGTATTTAAAATGTAGAGCGAAAATGAAGCAATAGGTAAAAGTTAATATTGAAAAAACAAAAAAGATTACTTAATTTGAAAAGATGAAATAAACTCTGCATGAAGTTGTTCTAAATGAGCTCGTTATACAGACAACCTTATTGTCTGACTAAAGGATCGCTTCTTTGTGACGGGCGAGGGAGGAAAGATCGTCGTAATTCCATTTATTCGAAGGGCTCTTTGTAGGTCTTCCATTTCAGATGACAATCCTTTTGTTGGTCACTTCCCTCCGCCCCCAGGGGTTTCCTAGGGCTTCCGAACACCTAGGATTTATTTACTGCTGATCTCTGGACTATCTTTGGGATCTTGGGGGTTTATTTATTACAAAAGGGCCCGTCGAGGTTCAAGGCTCGACCCGGTCCGGCTTCACCTTCGGCCTCTTCAAAAAGTTATTTTTTCACGGTTATAGAAAAAAAAAAAATCATAAACTATCATTTTTGTCTTCAGTTTGACTGAAACGTTGTTTACCTTCCGAGAGCTATGAATGCAAATTTAAAAAGCTTACATTATGAGCTATGCTTCTAGGATTGAGTCAGCTTTGTAGAATCAAAGAGAATGTCTTAGGTAGCGTGCAAGACGCAATCACCTCATCATCTTCAGAAATTGTCGTTTTCCCTCTACAATATTAAAATTTTCTGTGGGGACGTCTTTCATGGTTCAAGTCTTTATAGGTTTTCCCTCTCGGCCGTCTCTCCCGTTTGTGAATAACTAAGAGTCAGACAACATGCCAGAAGAGAGGCCGATAAATAAATTGAGCTTTATTCCCACTTTGGACAAAACTTCTGAGGAACAGATTAAAGAAAATCGAGCCTCTTTTTTCTTTTTTGTTCACTCAAAATTCTCGCTGTTTATACACAAAATAAAAATCATTGTGTTCTTAGGTTTTCATTTTCCAACATTTATATTGAAATTTAATACACTTAATATTTAATATATTTAATATTGAAAAAAATGTTTGTGTGAGGTCTGTCACTTAAAGCAATACAACTTGCAGCTTTTATATAGTAGAAATCAATCAGTTTCTTTTACAGTGACGAATTGGAAAGAAAATAACAATAAAAAAACTCGCATTGATAGAAAATAAATTAAAGTTTCGCATAATAATTTATTCATTATCTATATTTTTTTCAATTTTTCATTTTTTATTTGTTAATTTTTTTATTTTTTTTATTTGACCGACCTTCAACAAGTTTCCACTCACATTAAATGTGACATCAAAACCGACGTTCATTTTTGTTTTCTTTCTATTTTTATTATTTTGATTTTGTTATTCAGTTTTACCTTTTAATTTTACATTTTGTTTCCTTGCATTTAGTAGAATTTTGTATTTTTTGAATTATGTGCCCCCACATGTGATAGTGTGTGGTCCTCCTTTTGAAGTTGTAAGCAATATTTCCTTGACGGATATGTTAAATCGTCAACCCTGACGCCGATGCACCTGCGGAAGGCGAAGCTGATGTTCTTCTGGGTGAGGTACCCGAGCAGCGCAGTCCTCAAAATGTACTTCCCGGACATCAAGTTCAACAAAAACAACACCGCTCAGCTCGTCAAATGGTTTTCAAACTTCAGGTGAGCCCTTGAAACGATTTTACCGACAGGGTGGGGAGCCGTTCAGGACCAGACGTCAATGAGCTTCATGAATGGTTTTTTAAATGTTTTTTCCTTGAAAGGTCAACATTGCAGAGAACCCGTCACTATTATTTATAGGGCCTTAGGAAAAATATAATATGTACTTGAATTTCGAGGTCTGGAGGGGGTACATGACGTGGGCTGCTTCGTCATCTTTTGATTGGAGATCTCTCTCTCTCTCTCTCTCTCTCTCTCTCGCATCTATGCAAGTTAGCCAACTTTGCTACGCGACAAGCCGACCCCAAAAATCAAAAATCGGGTTAATCGTCTGAAAAGGTCATTTAAAAATCGAGCATCGAGGTTATCATCAAAGAAGGTTTTTCGAAAATCGACCCAGGCCGAGTGTTTTTATTCCAATTCCGTTCAGATTTATTATTCAGCGCTCTGGCGGCTCCGTGCCCAACTACTGCCCAGCGATGCGAGGTGTGACGTCACGTGTCCTCCGCTTTCAATTCAAATTTCCAACATTTCTAAAACAGTTCTGCACGTAATTATGCGGATTTGCGAACTGAAAATTTATGTATGGGGGTTTTAGAGGGCGCTGAATCCGCATATGGGGTTAGAAATGATGAATTCCGACCTTTTCAAGGAGCCCATTGACTGAAGAGAGAGTTGGGGGAGATTTTTTCGCCTTCCTTCAGAAACTATGATCGTTGAACGGTTCCCTACACTGTGATTTCATCATGCGATTTGTGGAAAGTAGGCTTTGGCATTTTTTCGGGTTCTTGAATTTTCAATTTGTCCAATTATTGAAGAATGAAACATTATTACGTATTTAGATTGTCACGCTTTGTATTAAGGGAAAATGCAACGAACCAGAAAATGGAGGGAAATTTACGTTCGAAGTCCACTCGCAGCACATGTATACTTTTTTTTTTTTTTTTTTTTTTTTTTTTTTTTGAGCAATCAGCTAGAAACGTATACTTGACTAATTCGAAAGCAATCACAATTAGCAAAATTGTGAAGCAGAGATGTTTCCATTAAATGGAAACAATTTAAAAAAATTTTTTTAATTTTTTTCCGTCATAAATAAACGATGTGCAGTGTTTTCATTTGACTGATCGATATTTCCACTTCTCTTTCCGGTCTTTTTTTTTACCGCGAAAAACCTCACAACTTCATTAAAAATTACTTGGACGTGGGGCGATCTTTGTGGAAAGGAGGGAAAATCAGGGAGGGAGGGAGCTAATTAGTGAAGTTGATATTTCGAAAGCTTTTCCCGATCGGTCCTCCCGCCTCCCTTTTTTTTTAGTTTATGAAAAAAAAAAAAAAAAAAATCGGCAATTTCACGGACGGGAAAGTGCGAGGAATATAATGAGCTCACCATCGGCGGTGGGGGGGAGGGGAGGGGCTGGTCAGTTTCAAAGATCGCGCTCCAACATAAATGTTTTCAAAGGGGTAATTACCATCTTCAATCTTCGGGGTGCCTTTTCGACGAGCGCTTTGATCCGCCCGATCCCTACTGGGCTTCAATTCGCAAAATCCTGCCCGATGAGAAATTTAACCTCCCTCACTTCGAAGTGCTCATCCGGAGGATCCAACATGGCCACGATAAATGCACATTTAATTACTTTGAGATGTTCTTTCAATTGAGGTGGTAAATTTACAAGGAAACAACGCGTTCGGCGTCCCGCAAAAACTGCAACGATTGTTTGTTTTATGAAAGATTTTATTTTTATTTTTATTTTTTATTCGCCTTGTAGTGTGTCCGTTGACGGTCCAAGATGTGTCGATTCATTTACGCCGTTTTTTGTTTTACTCGTAGGATATTGGACGAAGGGTTTTTTTTAGCCTCTGAAGTTGGGAAATAGTCGTAATTTTGAACGAAAACCCAAGATGTCCAACTCCCCACAACTGCTTGTTGTTCGTCACGATCGACATAGAAGACCTTTAAACCTCCTTATTTCGGTAGCAAGGACTCCCAATTTCAAACGACAGCGCCCAAAATGAAAGGAAAAGTTTTATTTTCCACCAAAAACACGCCAATTAGGGATATTCAAGGTTGACAAAGTTTGCTCATCGTGCAGTTGTGAACTAACTCTATGGCCCTTCAAAATTCGTCTTTTTTTAGTGTTCTCATCGTCGTCTTTTTTGAGGCGAATCCCCATCAATTGTACGAATTGGAGACGAAGAGAGGAAAAAGCAGTTTTTTTTTTTTTTTTTTTTTTTTTTTGCGGATTTGATTGCAATCAAAGTGTGGGAGGGTCCTGAAGATGAGTCGGGAGTTTTCCATCCCATCTAGCTACCGGTGGGGGGGTGGGGACGCTATTCCTTTATTAGCTAGCACAATGGAGCCCCTTCTTCACCAGTGTTGACTGAAGCTTCAACCTACCTCAAGCTACCTTGCCTACCTCTAATTACAGTGCCCTCCCACTCGATTTTCCTTCAAACCGGGCTTTAACAGAGCCTTCCCGATTAAAAAATCAAACCATTCACGAGAAATCCCGTTCTTTTTTCCCCCTCCTTCGCTTGGGAAAACTGATTTCCAAACGGGGTTTCCCGAATCGGCAGAAGAGTAACACAGACATTTTGGTACATTCTGTCATCTGCGTCCTATCAAATTTTTCTATTTTACAGAAAAGTAAATAATTCAACAGCCAATGTATACCCCAACCCATTTCATCCCTCTCCTAATACATTTGCACGATTTTTGCATTTTAAATTATCATTTCGTTTATTACAAATTTCTTTGCTTGACTATTCATTTCGCTCAGGGAGTCAAGTTTGCATGCTTCATAAACACATTGAGGATAATTTTGCTTGTTTGCCTCAAGTGCTTATTATAATTTTATTCGTTTTCAACCATTTCGTTCAGAAATAGTATCGTTAAATTCTGGCTTGCAAAAAAAAATTTTTTTTTTTTAAACAGCATTATGAATCCGCTTGTTGCTGTTTGATTTTTTATTTATAGTGTTTCAGTTCCAATTATTTTTCCTTAAATTAAGATGCTTTAGTTAATTTATACTGCATTTGTTTTTCCTATCCTAATCCAATACATTGGCTTTTCAGAAAAGATTTTTTCAATCTGCTAATTAATTATCATTTTTGAAAAACCATTAATTAAGATGCTAAGTGGAAATTCAGATCATAACATCATTCTAAATGTAGTTATTCATAATAATATTATGAAAATAACTCCTCTGTGGATTGAAGTGTATGTAGATTGATAGCTTCGTCAATGTCAACGAAAATTTTTGTCCAATCCTGCGCAGAAACTGCGTAAACCCAACTACTCGGAAAACGACACCTCACTCGACTTTCCGATCAAACCCTTGTTCGCACCATATCTGCCTCGTAAGATCCCCGTGGGGCTTTCATTGAGAAAACGACACCCCACCCGAGCCATTACTAAATCTTTCAAAGTCCCTTCCTTTAGCCCGTTCGAAGCCCCACAGGGCTTCGTGGGTTGGCGCGATCAGGCTGAAAACCAAAAGGTCTCTGCTGGATGGAGATCCGGATATATTGCCGTCCTATTAAAACCAAATCCGACTACCCAACCCAGCGTGGACCGGAATGTACACATCTTGAAACGTAAACAAATGAATAATGATGAATTTGAAACAAAATAACGACATTTTGAGGAAGAACACTTTCTTTTTTTTTTTTTACCCGATCTCTAAAATTTTGATATTTAATATCAACTTTGCAAGAAGAATGCCTAATTTTTGTTTCTATTGTATTTACATCGTAAAGGTTTTACCTCAACATAGCGAATTGTCATTCTGAAATATGAAAATTGGATTTCAAGTACTTTTTCAAAAGAGGGCCTCTTTTTTTCATGCCAAAATTAAAAAGCGTTATTACGGTAATTAACGTTTTTTTCTGGGTTTGCGGAAGAAGAATCCGAATTGAATTGGTTTTGAAGAAAACGGTAAAAAGGAGAGGATCTCAATAAAAAGAAAAAAATGTATAAAAAAAATTAATGCGACGAAAAAAGCGGTAAAGACGAATTTTTACGGGACCTGCTTTTGTTTCTCGGCGGGAAAAGATGACAGTGGGACTTTTTAATTGAAAAGGAGTTCTTTATTTCAAACCAATTCACGGCGGCGCTATTCTTCCCCTGGCGGGAGATTTTTTTTTTTTATTGAAAAGACTTAGCTGCAACTTGGGGGCCTCGAAACTTATTTAGCTGCCATAATAAGCCGTGTCAGCGTGAAAGAAAAAAGGGCGACGGGAGGGTCGGTACAAAAAAAAGAGACCAACTTGAGAGGGTATTTAATTTAAGAGATAGAATAGTCTTGGGGGTTAAACCTGAAAGCATTATCTAATTGGGAGTGTGGGAGAGGCTCAAATCATTTTGGTCCGGGGGGGGGGGGGGTGTTTTGTTAAGGGGATGACCTGACAGAGCGAATAGGTGCAGAAAACTCCGTCTTGTGTCTTCTCGCACAATAAACCTTACCCGAGGATAACCCTTCTGCAACCTTTCCGCCAGGGAGGAGCTTCCTAATTGAGCGCTTCGCGACTTTACCGACACCCCTAATGAAGTAACTACCCCCAAGTGTAAAACCTCTTGTATCCTCGACCATAATTTTCAATGACGGGCTTCCCAATGCATTCACCTGGCATCATCTTTGCAAATTAAGCCTCCTGCTCTAATTAGAGTGATTTAGATACGGCCTTAAGCTTACTCTTCTTCATTCTGGAGAATGAACTTTTTCCCTCAATTAAATGATTATAAAAATAAGTGACTAGGTACCCTGACTTTGTTTAATTCGTTTTTTCAAATATAAATTCATATTTAATGTTTCACTTCACAGCGTAAAAAATCTAGAAGTACCTAGTGAAGGAATTCACCACCGTAAATAAAACGTTCTTAACTTTTAGTTTCCTCTAATGATGTCGGATCAATTTCGTCCTTTTCTGAAGTTTTTTAAATGGTTACTAGAGTCGAATCTTCTCCAAACTTCTAAAACACTTTTGGGATAAAACCCTTGAGAAATCGGGAAGTCAGCATTTTTCCAAAAAGCCTAATTTTTAATGCATTTTGTGACGAACGAAAAAACTGATAAAAATGCGGTCCTCTGCCGCGAAGTAGACCCATAATGAATAATAATTCAAACCCCATCATCGTGCCACATAATGAGCTGTCCTGCAAATCGTTTCGATCATGTCATTATGGGGCATGGTTTTGCTTGTTTTTTTCCAGGGAGTTTTACTACATCCAGATGGAAAAATACGCTCGTCAGGCAGCGAGCGAAGGAGCCAAGGCCTGTGAAGATCTCCACGTCAGCGGCGACTGCGAGATCTACCGAGTGCTCAACCTCCACTACAACAGGAACAATCACATTGAGGTGGGTTTCAATAGGTCGTTTATTTCTTAAAGTTTCAGTGAAATGGGTGTCTTTGATTTCCCTCCCACCGGTACCGACTTTAGCAGCTTACAAGCCCCAAATCAAAGACGAAATACTCGTACACCAGACATTTTCCACGTGAATCAAATTTTCATTGTAGCATACCACATTCCTATTGATCAATTTTACATTTTGTCCAATCTTCGAAATGCGTCACAAAACACTGCACCGTCAATTACATAACCATTGTGTACCTCGTGAAAGAAGTTTCTGCGCCCCTGTTGAGACAACCAAAAATTATTCTTGACTCAATGCAACACTTGAATAAACAATCCGCAATGAACTATTGTGTCTCTTAGGTTGTTTGCTTGGGCTGTTCTCGAAACGTTCGAGGCTTCTGTAAGACGAGGTTGACGACTGTTTAATTTCCCCCCTTTTTCACACATGTGAGATCTTTGTATCGGCGAACATGCTGATTTAAGATACACCAGTATGTTTTAGGCAGTTTTTTATAATTTTATAATGTTAGGCCATAAGCGTATTACCTATACGAATTCATTCGGAATGGTGCGCGCACGTTATAAACTGGCTCATCAACTCTAAACGTCAAATTCTTTGCTACAGCCCGTCACTTAACGAGACAAATCAATGAAGTTGAATCTACAACAAAATTCAAATGCTATATACTTATTTTTTAAATTATTATTAAATTTACCTTCAAACGAACTTTTTTAACTAGGGTTTTTTCGGATTTCTCACGCATGTTCCAGGTCCCTCCAAACTTCCGCTATGTCGTCGAACAGACTTTGAAGGAGTTCTTCAAAGCCATCCAAGGCGGCAAAGACACTGAACAGTCGTGGAAGAAAAGCATCTACAAGATCATCTCCCGCTTGGACGACCCCGTTCCTGAATATTTCAAATCGCCCAATTTCCTCGAGCAGCTGGAGTAGAGAAAACAAACTGTATCTGTAAACTGTTTCCTGAAGGGTTCCTTTTTCGGACATTAAAACCCCAAAAAACGGCCCTCGGTGGCACTGTATAAAGTGATGTGCATATTCCTAAGAAAAAAATTTACAAAAAAAAAACTTTTTTGTCAACACAATTTTTGAAAACCCTGTTTGTATATACCTATTGTTTCTCATTTTTCGTGGCGAGAGTTGAATAAACCGTGAGACTCTAAATTTTATTCATTAAAAAAAGGTCTATAAAATAGACGAGAAAAGTAGTTTTTTGTGACATTGTCGTTACTGTTGAGTGCGTGAACTCCATAGAAAATAGTCTGAATTATTACAAAAAAATATACGTAATAGTGTGTCTCGCGATGTTCGAGTAGCTCACGTTACTTACCTCGCCACATTCCTCTTAATCAGTTTTTTGTAAAAATTATTTTTAATAAAAATCCATTATTATATTAATTTAATTAATGAAATATAAATATAAATAAATGAAATATATATTATATAATTTCCAAAAAAAAAAGAAAAATGTTTAGGATTATTGTATTTAATTTTGCGTTATATCAAATCTTTATGGGATAAAATTTTATGGTATATTAAAGCAGATCAAAGGAAATTTTAAAAAACTACGTATTAGTATAGTTTTTACTTGTTATAAGCAGTGTTTTCATAAATGGGGATATAATCACGACAAAAATCGAGGTGTTCACAGTGTACATCCTACAGGCCGTGGTTGCACCTACTGAGATGGTAAATCGGAGGCTATGTGATTATATTCCTGCAAGTGTGCACTAGTCCATATGGAGCGAAGACTGTTTGTTCATTTTTCGATTCGAAAGAAAAGAAAACAAGAAAAAATTTAAAGAAATTTTTATGAAAAAAAAAACTTTTTTCCCATCTTTATTCCGCTGCAACCTCCCTGGGTTGGCACCATCCGTCAACTACACCTCGCAAATTTTGGGACTTTTATGTTATTAAATTTAAAAAAAATTAAAAAGGAAAATAAATTTTGACGTCACAAAATTATTGTTATATCAAATCAAATTGTGCAAAGACAATACTATGTGGCAAAAAAATGTTGGCCTTTTTACTAAAAATTTGAGGATAAAAATTCCTATTTTTAAATGTTTTTGTATTCATGTTTAGACAAGATGAAGGAACAAAATGTCTTCATGTTTCTGTAAACATGAATAGTATATATATATTTGGCTATAATTTAAAAAAAGTAATCTGGCTGGTGCCGACCGATGGAAGTTGAGCAAAACCTTTTGGCATTTTTGGACATTTCAACAGTTTCATTTACTTAATATTTTAATTTCTTTTATTTGTTTTTTTTTTCATTTAACTAATTAGGCACTTTTAATTATCACAGTAGCACTATTTGTATTCTTCCGAACTATGCTTCCATGTAGTTCCCACTTGATCTCACAGAGCAAATTTAGTTAATTTTTAGTTCTTGTTGTTAAGAATTTGTTGTCCCCCCCCCCCCCCCCCCTGCAATATTGTACCCCAGTCCTCAATGGTGTGGTGAGTTTCCCTAGTCAAATACAGAATGTTTTTACATCAGAACTTTTTTTTTTTTTTCGTTTTATGTGTGTTCTTGTGTTCTCAAAAATGTAGCCTGTGTTGTAATTAGTATACTAGTTCAATTTAAAAATGAAAAGAAGATATCGCAAAATAACTCGCATTTTCACAAAAAAAATGAAAAAATTCCTATTCCACTAGTTTTGTGATATGATAAAAATTATACACTGCTAATATTACTTACATAAAAATTAAGAGAAATTGAAGTTTTGATACCTGCATTTGATTAAGCCTTTTTTTAATGTAAAACGTGTGTAGAGGCTTGCTAAAAATTAAAAAAAAAGAAGATTCGACGATATTTTCGCACATTAAAGTTAACTCCTAAAGTTAGTGTCTAATTGTGAACGTTTTGTACATTTTAAAATTTAGCGAATATGATATAAAATTATTAAAATTCCTATTTAATATTTCAAAACGATAATTAGTGATGATAAATGTATATTTGTGTGTTGTTGCTCAGAAATTAAGTATGTGTATATAAACGAAATTTTTTGAATTGGAAAACCAAAAAAATGAAAAACCTAAAAACCTAAACTAAATTCATTTAAAAAAAATCTGCGTCAGGTATAGGCATACTTAATGAAAAAATGTGTGAATGAGCGAATGAGTGTATGTGTACTACCTCGCAAAGGAATGCGATTCACGGTACTCAACGAGCGCTGCAAGGGACCCCTCCGATCCACCATCCTCTCTATCCTCCTTCAAAAAATAATGAAAAAGAAAAAAAAAACATTCACCAGCAGAGAATACAGTTTACAGATGATTGTTCTAAATAAGCAAAATACTACAACGTAATCTATAGATAAATTTCTATAATTCTTCTAATTTCGTTTCATTTGCCAATCGTATCTTCTTCCTGCCAGAAAATAAAAAATAAATAAAACAAAGCAAAGATGAACAAAATGAAGAATAAAAGGAATAGAAATACACGAATATTACTAGAACTACCTACTACAGATTACTACACATTCAAACACTGAGAAGTGGTGCCACCGAACGAGCGTGTTGGGACCAGCAGTTTAGCCTCAACTTCTATAATCTTCTCCAAATACCTATAAGAATAGAAAAAACTACGGATATGACAATGGGTTATTTACTGCATGCCTCAACACTTGAAAACTACTACTAAACGGGCTTAAGTTCACAGGTACTCAGCCCGATTTTTGCATTATCCTTAAGCAGACCATAAAAATAAGCTTATACCAAAGGAAATATACATAAAAGACCAAAGAACCTACCAGGACGTCCTAAAACAAATACCACCTTGGTACCCCAGGGATACCACAGGACTACGCGACGTCCGGTAACCCACCGTCAAATCGGTGATGAACACTCACGAGTCTAGTAAAATACATAACAGCATTATTGTATTTTATAATTTAATATAATATAGTCTTCGTTAGCCTGGACTCGGCCGTGATTGGAAATAACATACCAGTCCTTATTAGTTCCATTGTTGAACCCAAAAAAAAAATCTCCCTTCCAATGTAATTGTTATTCAAGTAGTAAGTACTTAACAGTTTCTTATCATAATGGTTGTTGTATAGCGAATTTGAGGGGACTTGTATTACCCTTCTTGTTTTTTTCTTTTGTTTTTTTACACTATTGTATCAGGCTATTTTTCCTTTGTTGTCATGTGGTTGGTTATTTTTTAACTTGCATTCCAGCGTGTTCGATGTAATAGTTCAGCAAATCTTATTTGGTTATTTATACTTTTTCGGAACGTTCTCAACTGGCAGTACTCAAATAACACTATTTCAAATATTAACACAACATTTCAAGGAAAACATTATTTCGGATCCGTTCTAAATTTAATAAACGGGTGCTATATTTATTATCGTTTTTCTCCCATGTTCGTCCCCCTTTACTTTTTAATCGGTCCTATTCTTCCTTTTATATTGCTTTAGTCCTTCATTTTTTGTATATTTTACAGGAAAAAATATTTCAATGGAAATCACCAAAATTGATATCTTGGCAATGTTTAGGAATACCCCTTGTCAAAAACGTATTAAAAAAGGTCCCTATTCACACAAAGTACAAGCTTATTCAAAAAAGCACCTTCGCGCCTTATCTTATTAAAAAAATCGTTATAAGCCAAAAAGTGAAAAAAATTGTGTGTAATTTTTAACCGAAATCTGCCTTAAATTCTATATTTTCTTATATATGACAAAGAAATGAAAAAAATTTTTAACTACTTAGTGTTAATGATTTGCTGTAGTTGAAGAGAAAAAAAAATCACGTGTTTTGGAAGCATAATATATTACGTTTATATATATGAAGTTAATGTATATTCCATTAATTTGTATATGTATCTGTTACCATTTGGTTTATTCATGGTTTTACAGTAATGCTATTATATAGAAAGGGTTATGTAACTTGTTAGAGTTACATGATATTTTGTTACAATGATAGTACATAGTTCAGTTTTCGATGTTGAACTGTAGTATATGTGACATGTTACCCATATAGTGGGCCCCCTCACCCGAGGCCTAATGTAGGCTAGACAATATTAATAACTTCTCTTTGAATTGGCCATTTTTCACACAAGCAAGCGCGCCATGCCATATCATCTAGATTGTCCACAACACATTCCATAAATGACTATAATTTTAAACTCAGAAATACATTCTCGTATATATAGTAGATACCAGAAACAAAGTTATATATTATGTATACATGCAAATAAACATTATACAGTTAACTATCGTGTAAACGTGTGTTTAAACAGATTGTACAAAAAGAAACCGATACATTGCTAATTATGTACATTATCGAATTCGTCATAGTTTTAATACAGAAACCAGACAGAACGCGTGCAATGCTATAATATTAAGAAGGAGACAATATAGGTAATTTGGGATTGTGTGCTGAAGTTGAAAATACTGCAATATTGTTGATACAGTGAAGAAGATTGCGATGTTTTCTTACCCAGGCTCTTTTGCGGGCCATCGGTGTATTGCTCAGTGTAAATTCATTTGATTTTGTAAATTTGTACATTGTCTCTCATATTCAGTTAGATATAAGAAGGTTATTTCAAACACCACTTCCGTTGAATTGCGTGCATAGTTCCAAAGGATGCGGCCTGTTCTCAAACTCTACAGGGAACCAAAATTATTTTTGTCTTAAAAAATTATACAAAACTACTAGGACACTTTTTTTGATCAAAAACTCAGGATAACAATAGTATGAAGGCAACTAAAAAAATCTAAAAACTCTACAGTCATTTCTAAAAGAAAAGAAAAATTGTGATACGACAAAAGACCCCATTTGAGTTTCGAAAACCATTCATTCAAAAAACCTCTTTAAGGGCCATATCGTCCGATCTAAAGTGCCTTCAAATCACAAAAAATTAATTTTTTTAGGAAAAAAAAAAAAAATTTATCGGCCCTACATAGACCATTCGCATCACCAAAACAGGGCGAATGATTTGCGAACCACGCCGCAATATCCCACATAAACACAGTCTGCAGGTTACAATTTCAAGCTGGAACTATAAAAATAGAAAACTGTTGCATGTTTGTACAAAACTTCAAACCGAAATGGGGCCCACTAACAATCCCAGTTATTGATTTTTTGTTGTTAATCCATCATTTAAAAAACACTTGGTTTTCCACCTGATGGAACGTTCATTAAGTAACGTAATGTTTGTTTTTATATCGTTCTTAATAACTAAGGACAGTGTACTTCATGTATTTACAAACTAACAGTTTTGCTGATGTCTTGCATGCATTATTGGTATATATTAGTCACATTTCTGAATTGTAGGATTACATTATGAAATATGATTCAATCATACAAAATAACAGTGTTTTATTAGAAATCAGCATTGCTGCAATAATTTGATATTAAAGAAATATGAGTGTAATTCTTTACAAATTTTTGCTCAGCAATGCTTCCCCTCATGTCCTGGGATCATAGAGGATAATAATTATTATTGGACGAAGTTTATCAGAATTGTTTTCTGTTCCTCAGTCAAGAATCAAAGAAATAATGGTATGAAAGAACTGGATGATAGAATGTCACGCAGAAATCTTATACGTAGGTTTTATATTCAATCCTTGAAGCAATGTCAAAATTATTTTCCTATAAATACCAGAAATGTGTTGTTGGATTATCTGAAATCAAGGCATTACCAAGTGAACTCATAACGAAGTACCTATGGTCTCAAATGCCTAGGCATTTGAGACCATACTTCAGGTACCTCTCTTGGGAGTCCTCTGGATTTCTGGTGGACCTGTCAAAACATGCCTTCGTTTGCTGAGAACGTTAAGCTAGCCATATCAATCTACGGCAACTATCATAGTGACCCGAGTATTTTTTCCTCATTTCAGATTTAAAATTCCTACTGCCCAAAACGGACCGGACCTGTAGCAACAATATTTTGCATTTTCGATCCGTGCAGGAGCTGCAAACAGACCACACCTATTAGAAATTAAATCGAAACTCACATTCACATTAGGGTCTAGTATTGGGAGATAGTATAGAGTAATAATTTTAGAATGACCCATATGTAATTGACAGATTATGGACGGGCCGCAGCCTTGTAGGATCCTTCATAATCAAGCGTCCACTTGTCTCCTTATACTTATACGAAAAACATGTACCATGTTTCCTTGCTATGATCATTGATCAAAACTGAGATAATCCGGGGGTCTGGGGGTGGCTCCTAGGTAAGCCATGAGACACACAGGCGGCAACTTTCTTTTTTTCCATTTTCACATCTCGTTGATTCGCCTTTTTAGACTACACTGTCGCGGTTAAAACTGTGAAAGTTTGAGTATGAATTCCCCCACGCTGAGTTCTCAAAGCCAAAGTTAGTAAGTATAATTCACGTAATTTTTAATTTTATACCTACCTATCAACAATTGTCGCCTAATTCCACAGGACATTAGGCGAGGCATGATGATACAGAAAGAACTAAGGGTAGTAGAGAAGGACTGCGGGCCTTCGTCTCCCCTCACAAACCACTCCTCGGGCGGTGAGGGACAACTTGAGTTAGTAGGAACAGCGGTGGTGACGTGAGGGTGCGAGCTCTCTGAATCTTCTGTCTGCTCAAATTATCATACAGGTATCTGGTACTCAAATGCATTCAGCAGAAAGGGGAAACCAAGCTATAATAGCTTCCGCGTTAAAGTAACACAGTACACGCACATGGTAGGACAGGCAACACAACTTCCCTACCCCAAATCATCAGTCAATATACCGATTGTAGTTATGGGATGTGAGCAACCCAGCCGCCTCAAAACTATCGGTTCAGCCAGTCAGTGGATGTGCGCAACCTGGCCCGGCAATCAATGGAGTGTTGGGAAGAGGGCACATAGCTGACTCGAAACTCAGCACAGAATAGAATAGAAGAGAATAGAATATTTTATTTGTAAAATCCAAAAGGCCAAAGGCAAAAGTACAAACGTCGAGCACAAAGGTACTTCGCAATACAATAATACTTTTAGATACATAATACAATAGCAGCAATGACGAACATATAAAAATAAAAAACCGCACATGAACATATAGAAGCAGGTAAAAGCAAAAACATTCTCCAGAGAGTACAACTCAGCCCTAATAAGTTTGAGTTTCACCGAGGAAAGACTTTAAAGGGAGCTCTCGTATCCTGGGGAAGCGTGTTGAACAGACGAGAGCCAACCAACATTGGGTCACCGGCGGTACTGACCGGTACTGAGGCGAGTGAAGGGGAAGACAAGATCGCTACGGGACCGAGTTTAATGGTCGTGAACTCCACAAACCTGAGGAAGGCTTGACAAATTGGTCCTCACAAGGTTCAGGACTGCCATGACGTACAAACCTGCGATCGTCAACAGGCCCAGACGAGCAAAGGAGCCTCTACAACCTTCGTTCCACGAGAGATTGGCCAAGATTCTTATAGCAGCCTGAAGATATTGAGTGCGTGGCTCGATTTTCCCCAGGCTATGACGCAGTAACTTGCTCTGCTCGCGAAGCAGGCGTGGTAAACCGAAAGCAGCACCCCGTCAGACACCCCCCCCCCCTCTCAACCTTCTAATCATGTAGATTGAGGAAGATAACCTGGGCACCATCCATCAAGCCCAAGAAATTCACAGCCTGATCCAAACGTCTGCTCAGGCCCTCCTCGAGAGTCTGAGTCTTTTTCGAGTTCAAGACCAACGCATTGACGGAGCATGCATTGGTGTACCAATTCTCAATCAAAGCGACCCGAATTGAAGATTTTGGTGCAACTCTTCTCTCGAACAACCCGTGGCCAAGGCAGCGATATCATCCTTAGAAGGGTCAGGAAATTGGCTAGGTAAGTCATTTATGTAAATGAGGACGAGACAAGGACCAAGGATACTTCCCTGTTTCACTCCACAGGGAATAGCAACCTCTTCCGACTGCCATTGTAGTTCACAACCTGGGGCCAACCCTCAAGATAACTCTTGAAAAAGAACGCTGCCTGGTGGGAAAAACCGAAATGCTCAAGTTTTCTCAATAGCAGGTTTTGGGGAACGAGATCAAAAGCCTCAATCAATCAGTCAATCAACACCGGGTATCGGGTCGGCCGGGTATTTATTAATAGAGTGTTGGGAAGAGGGCGACATAGCCACTCAACAATCATTACAGTCAATCTATACCGTCAATCAATGGAATGTTGGGAAGAGGGCGACATAGCTGACTCAACGCTCAGTACAGTCAATCAATGGAATGTTGAGAAAGAGGGCGACAGTCGACTCAACACTCAGTACAGTCAATCAATTCAGGTGGATCAGAATCCCAACGTACAAATATCAGCCTCAAACATTTACAATCCGTAACGTTAAAACCATAGATAAGGGAGCCCTTCTGGTTTCAGCCATCGGCCTCCCTTGGGAGTCAATGTTTCTTATGGATGACGTGTATACTATGGTAGACCATATGAACTCCCAAATAACTCTGCTTATGGATTCCCATGCTCCCTCCCATGAGATCAAGGTAAAACACTCGTCAACCCCTTGGTTCTCAAATGAAATTCGTAAATCAAGATAGTACCTATCGGGATTCACTTTATCAGAAGTGGAGAGCGTCTTGCCTGCCTGCAGGCAAGATCCTCATGAGGATCTGGAAAATTTCAGAATAAAGAAGAATAAAACCAAAACTCTCGTTCGAAGATCGAAGCAAAACCTGTACTATTCTGAATTGAGCGCTGACTTGCCCCCCAAGAAACTTTGGAGCAATATTAGGAAGTGTGGCATGCACCGCAAAGAAAATTTTTACACCAGGGTTTATTATTCTTTGATATAGGTTTCTTGTGCAAAAATTTAATTCTGTCAATGAAACAAATTAAAAATTTTTTTTTTTGATTTTTATATTAAATATACCTAAATTAATTTATATTTTAACTAAACTTTTTTTTTATTTTTTTTAATTTTTTTTTTTCAGAAAAATGATTTCAAAATTTTGTTTGTTTTTTATTTGAAAAATATTTGACCTCCTGGGATCCATAAAAAATCTGTTGCCCCATGAAAGCCCTGTAGATCTAGATGGTAAACCAAGTATTTTGCCAAAATTTCAGATTTTTAAAAAAATTCCTACTGCCCGAAACGGCCCGGACGGCGGACGGCGGACGGACATTTCGGATTTTGAATGTAGACCTCTTGAAACGGATAATGTCAAGTTTTGAGGCCGATCCGAGTCGTCGACCTCCGTCATGAAAACATAGGTGTATTATTCCAAGAATAATAAACGAAAAGTACAAATAAATAAACAATGGGTTGCAATTACTTATTCAACCAACAGCTTCTTGGGCTGGTCTATTTCTTTCGCCCTAAAAAAAAAAAAAAAAAAAAAAAAAAAAATAGAATTTTCCAATATGATGGCCACCATTTACAAGAAATAAATTGGTTTACTTGGTCTACAAGATCCTTGGACGCAGGACCAAATCCCTGCAATGCCTTAACCGCTGATATGAGTCCGACGACCAACGGGATGTCGAAGCAGTCGCTGCAGACGTCGCTCTTGTAGTTAAGTTGAAATAGGACTGGCGTTGATGAGTGTCCAGAGCTAGAACAGGGGACTGGAGTCCCACGGGGAAAAAGCCGACACCTGTAGACATGACGAGGTTCCAACAACTATGGGTCACTTTGATGCATGAATTCACCCCGCCAACGAGAGGGGAATGGGTACCTACTCATGAGTCGGCTTTTGATGTAGGGGCTTGATCGATTTGTCCAGAACAGTGACTCCCAGCTCCTTCAGTCGTCATTCGCGGACCAGTGCTTCTTAAAAACCCAACGATGGGTCTCTGGAAGAGCATTAATGGGATATAGGCCAGTCATATTAGACATTCCAACCTACATTAATTGTGGTAAACTTAATTTTTTTATATGTTGTTACGGCTCACCTAGATAGTATAAATCCAGATTTGCAACCCTCAAAAAGTTCGGCGTCAGGAGATACTGCCAAAAAACCACGAAATTTTTGCACTATTTTCAGTTTTTCGCCCAAAAAGCATCGAAGATAGCTTCTGACGAAGATCTTTCCCCCAATCACTTTTAAACTACATACAATTACCTACAATTTGAGCGGTATTGGAGCTCTGTAGCTTCAGTAGTTCCCTAGATACAGCCCTTAAAAGACGAGCTATTTTTTCCAAAAAGTGAAAATTTTAACTTTTGGTCTATTTCGGAGCGATGTATTGGCCAAAGTACTAATCCTAAAAAAAAACACATCGAAAAGAAAGTTGTAGTAAATATTATTACCTTCATTTTAAGACGTGAGTGATGCCCGTAGGTATGATAGTTTGCTCAAAAATGACCAAAAACCAAAATAAGTCAAAATAGTGTTTAGGGAGACGTTGCAATGAATGACTCTCCTTCAATGCGAAATGTTTGGGCCCTCGTTTAAACTATTATAACAACGTGTTAGTGGTAATTAGTTCAGGTACGTGTCAGGTATCACGTGTGGGAGGGGGGTACAAACGTACACCCCCCCCCCCCCCCCCCCGGCCACATTTGAACCCTATCTCATTTCCTCTCCTTTCCTACTCTGATTCCTTTCGTCTAGGTATGTACAATTTTACGGAAAAATGCATGTTTTAGCTTCTGAAGTTCAGAATCTGAATATTCATTAAATGAATACGTACAAATGAGTACGTACAAATTTTGTACGTACGAAACGAATTTAAAACAAAATGAGAAACGCCCAATCTGACACTGCGCGAAGAGCGGAAGCACGTTTTTCAGAACGTTTTCGTTTGTAGCTCAGAAACTATTGGTCCGATTCCAAATTTCTTTTTTTCTCGTGAAAGCCGATTAAATTCCCCATCGCAGTTTTTCCGTGTGAAATTTGGATTTTGGGAGGGAAAGAAGAAATTTTTCTGAAAAACGTGATCGTATATGGTCATACGTCTTGTTTCCACACGTTCCGACGAATACTAATGTCACTTTCGTTGTTTCAATAGACATGCAATGTGCCGTTACTTATACAAAATTAAATCAGCTTTGTGATTAAAAAAAGAAAAGTAAGATCGGACAAAACGTTCCCGAGTTATAGGCAGAAATGTGCAAAGAATCATGTGTTATTCACAGTTTGCCACTTTTTTGCCGTGCCGGCCCCTCCCTTATCAAAGCTCAAATTAAAACTTCACCCAGAATAACTGCGATGGGGAATTTAATCGGCTTTCACGAGAAAAAAAGAAATTTGGAATCGGACCAATAGTTTCTGAGCTACATCTAAAAACGTTCTGAAAAACGTGCTTCCGCTCATCGCGCGGTGTCAGATTGGGCGTTTCTTACTTGGTTTTAAATTCGTTTCGTACGTACAAATGAATGTTCAGAAGCTAAAACATGCATTTTGCGTAAAATTGTACATACCGAGACTAAAGGAATCAGAGTAGGAAAAGAGAGGAAATGGGATAGGGTTCAAGTGGCGGGGGGGGGGGGGGGGGTGTACGTTTGTACCCCCCTCCCACACGTGATACCTGACACGTACCTGAACTAATTACCACTAACACGTTGTTATAATAGTTTAAACGAGGGCCCAAACATTTCGCATTGAAGGAGAGTCATTCATTGCAACGTCTCCCTAAACACTATTTTGACTTATTTTGGTTTTTGGTCATTTTTTTAGCAAACTATCATACCTACGGGCATCACTCACGTCTTAAAATGAAGTTAATAATATTTACTACAACTTTCTTTTCGGTGTGTTTTTTTGTAGGATTAGTACTTTGGCCAATAAATCGCTCCGAAATAGACCAAAAGTTAAATTTTTCACTTTTTGGAAAAAATAGCTCGTCTTTTAAGGGCTGTATCTAGGGAACTACTAAAGCTACAGAGCTCCAATACCACTCAAATTGTAGGTAATTGTATGCAGTTTAAAAGTGATTGGGGTAAAAATCTTCGTCGGAAGCTATCTTCGATGCTTTTTGGGCGAAAAACTGAAAATAGTGCAAAAATTTCGTGGTTTTTCGGCAGTATCTCCTGACGCCGAACTTTTTGAGGGTTGCAAATCTGGATTTATACTATCTAGGTGAGCCGTAACAACATATAAAAAAATTAAGTTTACCACAATTAATGTAGGTTGGGGCTATTTTTCGTGTCTAATTTGACTGGCCTAATACCTATTAATTCCAATATTTCTCAGAAGTCCCATTCACATCATGTGCTGACGGAGTTTTTTTTTCACTGAGATAGCATATCGGGGTTTATTATAAACCCTTGTGTAAAATTTGCAGCGTTTTTTTTGTTTTTTTGTTTTTTGTTTTTTGTTGTTCTACATTTACCTTGCAGTTGATCAGCAAGTTGACAATGGAAAATAATATATATACCATGTCCGTACGAACATCTCGATATGGGATCATGAAAAGCGAATCATAATTTAATATAACCCACGGTCGGTTATTGCGATGTTCGATGTTATTGCGTACGTATGAGTGGTGCACCATTGTATTGACGAATTTACAACATTCTTAAATAGTGGGTGCGTTGACCAGCACCTTTACGCTTACTCACTCAGTAATTTCATAGCACATCATAAGCTTAGTACTCACTGGGATTCTTTGAATCAGAACATGTCCGTGTTTTGAGTCAGGGTCTGCGCTGCGCTGACCAATGATTGGAACAATTATTGTTCCAACTCCGTTCGGACTCAGAATTGCGGCGAAACATCGTGTCCTCACTGTTAGTGTGTTTTCGATTCTCAATTAATACCTATGTCGGAGGAACTCGCACTTGTGGGCACTTCAATTTCCATGTATTCTATTAGGTATAGTAAATAATTCACGAAAAAGAAAAAAATAGGAAGAAACGGTGGTGGGTTCGAAAACTATTTATCGAAGGAAACAGCCAAAGGCATAATAATTGGCATCAAGGGTTCGTAGCCAAACCCATTTGCTTTGACTGGTAAAGTGCCGCTTGTCAAATTCTTCATTTTTCTATGCTCTCATCGGAATTGGCCTTTCAGCGTGTGGATTTTTGGTTTATTATTCTTGGAATAATACACCTATGTTTTCGCGACAGGGGTCGACAACTGCGATCGGCCTCAAAATTTGACATTATCCGTTTCAAGAGGTCTAGACTCCAAAATCCGATCGCCCAAACTCGTGGGGCGCTATGGGGGTAAAATGGGGCTAAGAGAGGGATTTTTTGTAGGCTTTTGGCTATGGGATCGAGTCAGGTGTCGTTTTCGAAGTATTTTTGGACGTAGAATCCACTTTTTGGGGTCCCACAACGATCCGATTTCACTGTTGCGATCTATAGGGCGTTCATGGGGCGTTCATAGGGCGTTTTGGAATTTAAATTCACGTTTCCATCTATACCACTAATCTATGTGATAAATAAATAAATTGGTGATAATGATGACCGTTTTAAACTCCGTTACAATGTCCTCCAAAATTATTTTTCTCGCCGAGCTCGCGTTGTTCAATTAAAATGGAATCCCGAGAAGGAGATTGAATGATTCAAGCGTTTATTATCAACGTACTTACTAAGACCGTTCATGATGATAATAATTATCATAATGTGATGATAATTATAATAAGGTGATGACGATAATTATTACCATCATCACCCTTTTATTTCCATCACGCCAACATACTGGTGTAGGAGGAGGGCCGCCTGTGAAGCCAGGTGGAGCTCCGAGTTGACCAGCACGATCGTTATGTTTTACGGGTTAGCATTTCACTAGGTTTCGGCTTCACCGCAAAATGTAGTGTACTGTACATCCCCCGCCGCACAGTGGCCACTCGCCGCCCGTTCAATGCCCTACCACAGGAGAGTGTAGTGTTTTTCATACATTCTTATAAATTGAGCAAAAATTAATTTTATGACAATAACAAATTACCCACTTATAAAAACAATTTAAAAGAATTTATTGTACAGTCTTTTAACAAACGGGGGACTCCGAAAAATGGACTATGCGACCAAAATGACTCAGAAAACGACACCTCATTCGACCTTCAGGAATCAAACAAAAGTCCCATTCGTAGCCCCCACGGTGAAATCCGAAGTTTTTGAGACCCAAAAAATTGATTATTCATTCTAAAATACTTCGAAAACAACACCCATTTCAATCCCATTGCTGAAACCCTTCAACCCCTTGCGGGTAAAACCAGATGGTGGGCCGCGTATTTGGTCACTACATACGAGCATTTCAGTTTTTTTAAAACATTTTTGAAATCTACACATCTTGAAACATACAAGGTCAAATTTTGAGGCCGATCAAAGGTATGTTCATGATGGTGTCGTATTCCAAGATTAATAAACCGAAACGAGTCTTCACGGTCGAGCCTACCGGTCATTTTCAAAATCTTGAAACACCCGAAACTGGTACCTACGTATGTTAAACGTGTTATCAGGGAAATCGTGAAGCAGGAATCTTGAAGCAGCATCGTGATTTGAAGGAATCATCATGAGAGGCGGGCCAACTTTTGTTGCCTCCCTCGTTGTTTACAAAATAAAATTTAATTAACAAATTTTTGTTTTGGTAGATGGACACTTTAACGCAGAACAACTATTATCCTCCTAAGTTTCCACCCCTGGGTCAATGGTAAGCACAGGTAGCACGGCTGACAACAGATTTGAAGATTAGGAAGAATGATGACTCCTCTGCTGATATAGCGAAGGCGCTTGCAGTGGACGACCCCTGACGCTCGTTGCTGCTTCTTCTGCCACCTCTTGTGCAGCGCGAAGCGCCTCGCCTCTCGAATACGCTTCTAGTGGACGAGCACCCTTAGTTATGGTATCCTGTCCATAACAATCTTGCTCTAAAAGAATGATCCTAGATCAGGCAAGATCTAAAGTTTCTTCTTAGTGAGTGAAGCTTCGTAAGAATGAGGGGGTGAGCGATTTTTTCGAGGGATTTTGACGAAAAAATCAACCCTCAAAGAAATTGTCTACCTCTCAACCATGGCTTTTCAAATTTTTGGTTGGAGGTTTTCTGAGTCAGGTACCTTTCAATGAATACAAATAAATAGGTCACCCTCCGGAATTTAAGGACCATCGCAGTGTAGCTGTATAAAACATTTTAAGCTCAAATTTTAGCCAAAAAGTGCACTTCCGTAACTTTGAAAAAGCGGCAATAAATGCGCCACAAAACTCCTGAATGATTTAACCTCTATAGTGACCAGAAAGACTTCTTCTTTTGAATCCCGTCACGCGTTGTTTGCGATTTTTTCTGTAAGCCTTTTTTTTCAATTTTAAAAGGTGTTTTTTCCACTATCTCGAATATGATATACCTACCAAATATCTCTGAAACAAAGGGTCCACTTAAAAAATCTATGACGCAAATTTTGATTCTTTCGTTGAATTTGAAAGGAAAAACGTTACTTCATGCTCAAATTCAAATTTTGAAAAGCACGCACAGCTCTGACCTCCCATAATAATTATTATGGATTATAGTTAACTATGATGGATTTCCATCTAAAAGAGTATCAAATGGTTTCATGAGATCAATGGTCAATGACATTTACCATTGATCTCATGAAACCATCACATTGTGATATGATCTGGTTCAATGAGATATGAGTAACAAGATTTGATTTGAGTTTCTATGAGATCTGATGTGAATAGTTACATTCGATGCCTACAGGGTAGCAAAAACGATTTTATGCAATAATTGCAGAAATTGTTAAATAATCATCAATAATTATTAGAAATTTTCTAATAATTATAATCAATAATTATTATTGATGTAAAATTGAATAGCTTTTGGACGCGGAGCATGCATTTAATGTAACGAGGTTTATTGCTCAATTCTATAGAATTCGGTTCCTGCTGCAAGTTGTAGCCTGCAACCTGCAACCTTAGAGAAATGGAACTTGAGAAACCACCAAATTATTGGATAACGAGTTGAAAAGTAGTTTTTTTACGGAAAACAATGTTAATGGACCATCATATGGGGTATATTCGTGATTAGCGAGAAATTTCCTATAACATACGTGCCTACAAGACTTTTGTCCACCTAAACCTGTGCGCCGTTTTCCTCCGATTTGTGAAAACGGAGGAAAATACCAAAGTCAAGGAACATTGTTCTCTCCTCTTTATGAACTGCCGGGAGTTACCGGATAAAATAAAAATTTAAAAAAAAACACCTTTTCCGTAGACAATTTATTTTTGAACCTCTGAAAACGATTTCGGACGGATGCAATCAATTCGGGAAGGTGATGTTGGACAGTTCGTCGATTATGCTGTTGGTAATTGTGAGAGGCAGTTTGGTCAACTCCCCGCCGAAATGGAGCGTTTGGTTGGTGACGTTGGCGACTCGGTTGACTAACGATATGGCAGCGACGATCGGGACGGCCGACAAGGCGGAAAACGCCTCTGCAAATGACGTCAGCAGAGCGGCAACTGCCGTTTTAACAGGCCGGCTCTGGACAAATACAATTTATTCGGGATAAGTAACTGTTCGTGAAAATACGTAAAATGATAACATCCCGGTGTAGGTACCTTGTGCGTGTAGAGCTGTAGCCCACCTGGAAGTAAAGATTATGAAGCTTGCTAGCTGGTGGCTCAAGTTGTGAGGCATGGAAGACACCAGATACCCTAAGCTGCGCCTTCGTCGTCTTATCTCTCTGAATGAAGCGAAGTCGGAGCCTAAGTACAACTGGGCTTCCCAAATATCGGCCACCTTCACTAAATATGGTGAACGTCAAGTTTGGGTATCTCAGAACTTCACCGACTTCAATCTGACTCGCTGCGTAAAAAATGTTGACTCGTTTTGGAAAAACAATGACAGGGAGCGTGTAGTAACGTCGTCGTTCAATCAGATCTAAAAGATGTATGTACTCGCCTGCAGACGATGAGTTACCTTTTTATTTGAACTCTGGGCATTTAGATAAAGAGACTGCTGGCTCAAGCAAGGCTGACAGGGAATTATTTCGTCAGACTGTGCACTCCAGGCTTTGTTGCCAAATTCAATAATACCGAAGACTGTCCGATGTGCAATTTGGAGGCCCGAAATTCAATCTTCCACTTCATCTGTAACTGTCCTGTGGTTCGTGGCGAACGGTTTTCTTCTTTTCTCCTCAGCGAATAATTCAATTATTGTCCCACAATGACTTGGCCTCTTTGTTCTCTTTCAGTGATTTATTAGCTTATAAGAAAAAGTACTGCTTCTTAGTGAACTAAGTATTAGAACTAGAGCTTTTTCCCTTAATGAAGGGTTTTTGTTCTAATTACACTTGATTGACAAATTAAGTTTTGCGAATTTGTTTTAATAGTTTAATATTGTAGAGATTTACCATTTATTTAATACAGTGTATTATAGTAGTGATTTTTCTTGTATTACACAGGTCTACAAAAAAAGGTCAGTTCGCGCTCGAGACGTTTCGGTGCTTGCTCTCCATGTTTTGGGGTCTGGAGAACACGAATCCGAAGCCCGTTTTGCGCCATCACGTCTTTTTTTTTTTTTTTTTTTACACCCTCGTTTATCCAGAAAAACGAAAATTCCCTTAATTTCGACTCTAAGTCGTCAGGTTTCTGTAGGTAATTTTTCTGGGCGCTCTGAGGTACTGTATACATACTTTAGATTTTTTGCGCTGAATCGAATGAGACCAATTTCAACTCGCTAAGATGATTAGTTACGGAGATACGGCCTCTATAAGTCATTTCAGAAAACGCTATTTTTCCACTGTTTTTTGCACTTTTCTAATAACACAGTAAAAAATAAGGGTCCGGGGGAATCGGCTCCAACTACAACGGACATTTTTGCGTCAAATGCAGTCAACTGCACCTCTGTGAATGCAATAGCCGATTTTTGGCGATTTTTCAAAGATATGAGAAATTTTACTCTCCCTTTTTCCCATTTCCAACTACAACATTTTCTGGCTCATCTAAGTATTCATCCTAAGCGCTAAGACTTACGGTATCCTACAGAACGGTTTGCGCTGAATCGAATGAGACCATTTTCAAGCCGCTACAGTGCATAGTTTCGGGAATACAAGCTGTGAAAATCATTTTTACAGTAAAAAAATTGTATGTTGCAACTATTTTGTTTTTGCTGTATCTTATTCTGCAGAACAACATAATATGTTGTTATTACCCACTATATATTATATAGTAGGTAATATCATAATAAGCTACAGAAGAGCCATTTCTAATTACATAGCATATAGGTAGTAATTCATATCAAAATCTAGTTAAGTCCAAGTAAAATCACAATGTCGCACCCACTCACTCAACTGTTACAGGATTGTCTTCGGTTAGCAGCACTATGATTGTCTCGTTGAATGTTCCAACAGTAGTCAGCCATCATGTTCTCATCCCATCGACCCTGGTATCGAAATTCCATAGTTTTCAGGTCTTGGTGAAACCTCTCCCCTTGCTCTTCGCTGTAGTCCCCCAGGTTGTAAGTGAAGCGGTCTATGTGGCTGAAGAGATGGTGAACTTTAATGCTCATATTGCACCCAATTCGTTTAAAATTGATGAGCATATTTTCAACAAGTTCCTCGTAATTTTCTGCTTTTCGGTTGCCGAGGAAATTTTGTATTACTTCAACGAAGGACAAGATTGGAGCTCATTACCTTCCAACGCATCAGCAAATTCGGGATCCTTTATAAGTGCTCTAACTTGCGTTCCACCGCAAAATACAATTTTTTGACTGTAAAAATGATTTTCACAGCTTATATTCCCGAAACTATGCACTGTAGCGGCTTGAAAATGGTCTCATTCGATTCAGCACAAAACGTTCTGTAGGATACCGTAAGTCTAAGCGCTTAGGATGAATACTTAGATGAGCCAGAAAATGTTGTAGATGGAAATGGGAAAAAGGGAGAGTAAAATTTCTCGTATCTTTGAAAAATCGCCAAAAATCGGCTATTGCATTCACAGAGGTGCAGTTGGGTGCATTTGACGCAAAAATGTCCGTTGTAGTTGGAGCAGATTCCCCCGGACCTTTATTTTTTACTGTGTTAATAGAAAAGTGCAAAAAACAGTGGGAAAATAGCGTTTTCCGACCTAAAAAATGACTTATAGACGCCATATCTCCGTAACTAATCATCTTAGCGAGTTGAAATTGGTCTCATTCGATTCAGCGCAAAAAATCTAAAGTAGGTATACAGTACCTCAGAGCGCCCAGAAAAATTACCTACAGAAACCTGACGACTTTGAATAATACACCTATGTAATCGCTACCGTCGCGGAGGTCGACGACTCCGATCGGCCTCGAAATTTGACATTATCCTTCTGAAGAGGTCTAGATTCCAAATCCGAAATGTCCGTCCGCCGTCCGAGCCGTTTTGGGCAGTACAAATTTTTTGAAAAAATCTGAGGTTTTGCCAAAATACTTGGTTAACCATCTAGTTGTACCCGCAAGGTTTTCAGCCCGATCACCCAAACCCGTGGGGCGCTATGGGGCTAAAATGGGGCTACGGGAGGGGGTTTTTGAAGGCTTTTGGCTATGGGATCGAGTTAGGTGTCGTTTTCGAAGTATTTTTGAACGTAGAATCCTTTTTTGGGAATCCCGACACGATCCGATTTTACTGTGGGGATCTATGGCGCTTTCATGGGGCTACAAATGGGATTTTACCATGGAATAAGGAAGGCTATTTCTTCCATGGGATTTTAAAGGATCTCAGGAGGTCAAATATTTTTCGAGTAAAAAACAAAACAAAAAAAACAAAACAAAAAAATGAAAAAATGTGGAAAAATGTTTTCAAAAAATTTGAATTTTTTTTGTTTCAAAAGTTTTTCATTGACAGAATTGAATATTTGCACAAGCAACCTATATCAAAGAATTATAAACTCTTGTGTAACATTTGCAGCGATTTTACAATTGTAGTTTTTTGTTAAATACCTACCAAAAAATCAAAAAATTTAATTTAATATATTTTTTTTAAATTTTATTTTCTGATTTTCAATTGTTCCATTTATACTACATTATTTTTTGAATTTTAAATCTTGAATTTTTCAATGTTATGCATTTTAATTTTCTGAATAGACAACCTACTCCTAATTACAATTGAATTAAATACCCACCTGCTGTATTTGCATTTCCCTTCGCAACAGGGATGTGAATTCATCATGATCGTCTTCCTGGCTTCCAGAGTATGCCACAAAACTTCGTGACGACCCGTCAGATAAATTCGAATCGTCGTCAACTCGCTGGATTCCGGGAAGGTTGTTCGTCAACACACCGGCAGAGCAAATCTGTAAAATTGACATTGGCAATACGATTTTAAATAAATGAATAAAATTGTTTCAAATTTATTTAATACGTTTTAGCTTCCGATTAGATGGGGGCGATTCCGTTTCGAGGCTGATGTTCTGTGGCAGAAATTGCAGGATTGAGTCCCAGCATGAAAACGAAGTTTCTCTGTGAAGGGATTCATGATGTTTGAACCATGTTTACAATCCCCGTAAATCGATTCTACGACGTACGTCCAAAATTACCTCGGTCATCAAAACCTCACTGGCCTTGGCCCTTTTAAGCCATTAAATCTAAAAGATTAAAAATTTTGGAAATTGTTTTGAAAACGACATCCCACCCACCACATCACCACGGAGGATATCCAAAACCCACCATAAAAGCACATTTTTCGAGGTTGCTCGTGGGTGGTGCATACTGGGATAAATTGGGTTAACCCAAACTGATACCTAATCAAGAGAATTGATATTTACTTACATAGTAAGTTGACAACCTCACCTTATCGATAGTTTCTCAGGCTCTATGGAATTGCTTACGGGCCAAGTTTCATATCGAAGATCACTTGTACCGTCCAATCTGGTATTCCGTGGGAATTTCTCCCAGATAACGTTTTTCTTACAATACCTAAAGCGAAATTTTTTTTGCTTGAACATCTTTATACGTCATCGGGGGGCATATCTTCACTTCCAACTCGTCTTTTGACCGGTCAAGACCTGTTGTTAGTGCCGTGCTGTGTAGCAAAATCTTCCGACATCTTTCGCCAGACGTTTTTTCGGTATGTCATATACATATTACGCACTATCTCACAGCTCAAGTGGAATTTTAAAAGAATTGTAATCATTTTAAAAATATGGTCTTCACGTTGGAGCCACTCGGGGAAATGTCGACTACATTCAAGCTTTTTCTAGAATTTTGGTTGTTCCCACAACTATCACCAAGACCCCGATCTGCGTGTCTTATACCCCTGCCCCGTTATCGATGACATTTTCAAGTGCGGGGTCGTGGATTAGATGGATCTGTCAGATTCTGACGTCACCGTGGGAATCTGCGGGGTTACAAAAAAGGCAATTGAAGTACTTTGACCAGGAGCTAGAATGAGATGTCGTTTCGGCATTTTGGCTATAGAATTCGTATTTTGGGGGTCCCTTAACTGTTCTAGCAATAGAGAGGTATACCTCTACAACTGTATACATACATTTTCTGTTAAATTGTTTATTGACGTAGATAGAATTAACTTTCCCAAAAATTTATACACATTTTTTTGTTTAACTTTTATTGCACCAAGTTAGCAAACTCATCAACAATTTACAATTGATGTTGGGGAGGTGGGGGCAAAAGTTTCCAGTTTTGACATTAGGCGCTCTCCCCGCCTTCCAAAACGTCCTATAGATTTGAAAATTGGCTTGTATTGTAGGTTAACATCTTCCCTTCATCCAGTAAAAAAAATGGTTCATTTACCAAAACATTTAGAGAGAAAATTTTCCATTTTTACGAAACACCCGTTTGGAAACTTTTGCCCCACTTATCAGTTTAGTAGTGGGTATCCTGGCCAAATCAAGACTGTAAGTTTTCCAAAAAAAGGTTCATTTTTTCAAATTGCTGAAAACAAAAAATAACATCAGTTTTTGACGTTGTCATTTTTACCAAGGTTACGACCTTTTTGTAACGGTTGGGGTTGGCACTATAGCTAGGTGGGTTTCTAATCTCGAAGCCCAACTCATCACAGTTCACAAATGTAGTAATAGAAGTAAAATTTAAATAAAATTTAAGTTCGGGGTAAAAGCCGGGGCTTTCTCAGAAAGTGGAAACTTTTGCCCCCCGGCGCACTGTGCGGAATTTTCAACATTTAGGGGAAGGAAAATCGAAAAATGAAAGTCGTCAAAAAATTGTTTTGGCTTGATGAATATCTATGTAGTTAGTAACTACATAGATATTCATCAGGCCATAACTACTAGTTACCTCTAGTAGGTAACAGGGAACCGATCCCTCAATCTTCGCTGATAAAATGGAAGAAAGCTGTGCTTGTCGAAACATGACGGTTTTGACGAGCGTGAAACGCCTGCTTTCTGGCCTTTGTCATTTAGTTACTATTGATCACACAGGTCTACAAAAAAAGGTCACTTCGGGCTCGAGAGGTTTCGGTGGTTGCTCTCCATGTTTTGGGGTCTGCTGAACACGAATCCGAAGTCCGTTTTGCGCCATCACGTCCAGTTTTTTTTGTACACCCTCGTTTATCCAGAAAAGCGAAAATTCCCTTAATTTCGACTCTAAGTCGTCTGGTTTCTGTAGGTAATTTTTCTGGGCGCTCTGAGGTACGCTATACTTTAGATTTCTTTGCGCTGAATCGAATGAGACCATTTTCAAGCCGCTACAGTGCATAGTTTCGGGAATATAAGCTGTGAAAATCATTTTTACAGTCAAAAAATTGTATTTTGCGATGGAACGCATATTAGAGCACTTATAAAGGATCCCGAATTTGTTGATGCGTTGGAAGGTAATGAGCTCCAATCTTGTAAGTCCTTCGTTGAAGTAATACAAAATTTCCTCGGCACCCGAAAAGCAGAAAATTACGAGGAACTTGTTGAAAATATGCTCATCAAATTTAAACGAATTGGGAGCCGAATTATGAATTGTGAGTTAAAGTTCACCACCTCTTCAGCCACATAGATCGCTTCACTTACAACCTGGGGGACTACAGCGAAGAGCAAGGGGAGAGGTTCACCAAGACCTGAAAACTATGAAATTTCGATACCAGGGTCGATGGGATGAGAACATGATGGCAGACTACTGTTGGAACATTCAACGAGACTATCATAGTGCTGCTAACCGAAGAAAATCCTTAACAGTTGAGTAAGTGGGTGCGACATTGTGATTTTACTTGGGCTTGACTAGATTTTGATATGAAGTACTATATGCTATGTAATTAGAAGTCTCTTCCGTAGCTTATTATGCTATTACCTACTATATAATAATATTATATGCAGAACAACATAATATATATTATATAGTATGTTGTTCTGCATATTATGTTGTTCTGCAGACTAAGATAGAGCAAAACAGTTGCAAAATACAATTTTTGACTGTAAAAATGATTTTCACAGCTTCTATTCCCGAAAATATGCACTGTAGCGGCTTGAAAATGGTCTCATTCGATTCAGCGCGAAAAATTCTGTAGTGTACCGTATGTCTAAGCGCTTAGGATGAATACTTAGATGAGCCAGAAAATTTTGTAGTTGGAAATGGGAAAAAGGGAGAGTAAAATTTCTCATATCTTTGAAAAATCGCCAAAAATCGGCTATTGCATTCACAGAGGTGCAGTTGGCGGCATTTGACGCAAAAATGTCCACAGTTTACTTTGAAGTTGGAGCCGATTCTCCCGGACCCTTATTTTTACTGTGTAAATAGAAAAGTGCAAAAAAAACAGTGGGAAAAATAGCGTTTTCCGACCTAAAAAATGACTTCTAGAGGTTGTATCTCCGTAAGTAATCATCTTTGCGCCTTGCAATTGGTCTCATTCGATTCAGCGCAAAGAAATCTAAAGTATAGCGTACCTCATAGCACCCAGAAAAATTACCTACAGAAACCCGACGACATAGAGCCGAAATTAAGGGAATTTTCGCTTTTCTGGATAAACGAGGGTGTACAAAAAAACTGGACGTGATGGCGCAAAACGGACTTCGGATTCGTGTTCAGCAGACCCCAAAACATGGAGAGCAACCACCGAAACCTCTCGAGCCCGAAGTGACCTTTTTTTGTAGCCTGTGTCATTGGTCACACACACACATGCAAGACAGAAACAGGATTTTAATTTCTCCTCATTCTACATTAAATGAGGGGGTGAGCGATTTTTTCGAGGGATTTTGACGAAAAAATCAACCCTCAAAGAAATTGTCTACCTCTCAACCATGGCTTTTCAAATTTTTGGTTGGAGGTTTTCTGAGTCAGGTACCTTTCAATGAATACAAATAAATAGGTCACCCTCCGGAATTTAAGGACCATCGCAGTGTAGCTGTATAAAACATTTTAAGCTCAAATTTTAGCCAAAAAGTGCACTTCCGTAACTTTGAAAAAGCGGCAATAAATGCGCCACAAAACTCCTGAATGATTTAACCTCTATAGTGACCAGAAAGACTTCTTCTTTTGAATCCCGTCACGCGTTGTTTGCGATTTTTTCTGTAAGCCTTTTTTTTCAATTTTAAAAGGTGTTTTTTCCACTATCTCGAATATGATATACCTACCAAATATCTCTGAAACAAAGGGTCCACTTAAAAAATCTATGACGCAAATTTTGATTCTTTCGTTGAATTTGAAAGGAAAAACGTTACTTCATGCTCAAATTCAAATTTTGAAAAGCACGCACAGCTCTGACCTCCCATAATAATTATTATGGATTATAGTTAACTATGATGGATTTCCATCTAAAAGAGTATCAAATGGTTTCATGAGATCAATGGTCAATGACATTTACCATTGATCTCATGAAACCATCACATTGTGATATGATCTGGTTCAATGAGATATGAGTAACAAGATTTGATTTGAGTTTCTATGAGATCTGATGTGAATAGTTACATTCGATGCCTACAGGGTAGCAAAAACGATTTTATGCAATAATTGCAGAAATTGTTAAATAATCATCAATAATTATTAGAAATTTTCTAATAATTATAATCAATAATTATTATTGATGTAAAATTGAATAGCTTTTGGACGCGGAGCATGCATTTAATGTAACGAGGTTTATTGCTCAATTCTATAGAATTCGGTTCCTGCTGCAAGTTGTAGCCTGCAACCTGCAACCTTAGAGAAATGGAACTTGAGAAACCACCAAATTATTGGATAACGAGTTGAAAAGTAGTTTTTTTACGGAAAACAATGTTAATGGACCATCATATGGGGTATATTCGTGATTAGCGAGAAATTTCCTATAACATACGTGCCTACAAGACTTTTGTCCACCTAAACCTGTGCGCCGTTTTCCTCCGATTTGTGAAAACGGAGGAAAATACCAAAGTCAAGGAACATTGTTCTCTCCTCTTTATGAACTGCCGGGAGTTACCGGATAAAATAAAAATTTAAAAAAAAACACCTTTTCCGTAGACAATTTATTTTTGAACCTCTGAAAACGATTTCGGACGGATGCAATCAATTCGGGAAGGTGATGTTGGACAGTTCGTCGATTATGCTGTTGGTAATTGTGAGAGGCAGTTTGGTCAACTCCCCGCCGAAATGGAGCGTTTGGTTGGTGACGTTGGCGACTCGGTTGACTAACGATATGGCAGCGACGATCGGGACGGCCGACAAGGCGGAAAACGCCTCTGCAAATGACGTCAGCAGAGCGGCAACTGCCGTTTTAACAGGCCGGCTCTGGACAAATACAATTTATTCGGGATAAGTAACTGTTCGTGAAAATACGTAAAATGATAACATCCCGGTGTAGGTACCTTGTGCGTGTAGAGCTGTAGCCCACCTGGAAGTAAAGATTATGAAGCTTGCTAGCTGGTGGCTCAAGTTGTGAGGCATGGAAGACACCAGATACCCTAAGCTGCGCCTTCGTCGTCTTATCTCTCTGAATGAAGCGAAGTCGGAGCCTAAGTACAACTGGGCTTCCCAAATATCGGCCACCTTCACTAAATATGGTGAACGTCAAGTTTGGGTATCTCAGAACTTCACCGACTTCAATCTGACTCGCTGCGTAAAAAATGTTGACTCGTTTTGGAAAAACAATGACAGGGAGCGTGTAGTAACGTCGTCGTTCAATCAGATCTAAAAGATGTATGTACTCGCCTGCAGACGATGAGTTACCTTTTTATTTGAACTCTGGGCATTTAGATAAAGAGACTGCTGGCTCAAGCAAGGCTGACAGGGAATTATTTCGTCAGACTGTGCACTCCAGGCTTTGTTGCCAAATTCAATAATACCGAAGACTGTCCGATGTGCAATTTGGAGGCCCGAAATTCAATCTTCCACTTCATCTGTAACTGTCCTGTGGTTCGTGGCGAACGGTTTTCTTCTTTTCTCCTCAGCGAATAATTCAATTATTGTCCCACAATGACTTGGCCTCTTTGTTCTCTTTCAGTGATTTATTAGCTTATAAGAAAAAGTACTGCTTCTTAGTGAACTAAGTATTAGAACTAGAGCTTTTTCCCTTAATGAAGGGTTTTTGTTCTAATTACACTTGATTGACAAATTAAGTTTTGCGAATTTGTTTTAATAGTTTAATATTGTAGAGATTTACCATTTATTTAATACAGTGTATTATAGTAGTGATTTTTCTTGTATTACACAGGTCTACAAAAAAAGGTCAGTTCGCGCTCGAGACGTTTCGGTGCTTGCTCTCCATGTTTTGGGGTCTGGAGAACACGAATCCGAAGCCCGTTTTGCGCCATCACGTCTTTTTTTTTTTTTTTTTTTACACCCTCGTTTATCCAGAAAAACGAAAATTCCCTTAATTTCGACTCTAAGTCGTCAGGTTTCTGTAGGTAATTTTTCTGGGCGCTCTGAGGTACTGTATACATACTTTAGATTTTTTGCGCTGAATCGAATGAGACCAATTTCAACTCGCTAAGATGATTAGTTACGGAGATACGGCCTCTATAAGTCATTTCAGAAAACGCTATTTTTCCACTGTTTTTTGCACTTTTCTAATAACACAGTAAAAAATAAGGGTCCGGGGGAATCGGCTCCAACTACAACGGACATTTTTGCGTCAAATGCAGTCAACTGCACCTCTGTGAATGCAATAGCCGATTTTTGGCGATTTTTCAAAGATATGAGAAATTTTACTCTCCCTTTTTCCCATTTCCAACTACAACATTTTCTGGCTCATCTAAGTATTCATCCTAAGCGCTAAGACTTACGGTATCCTACAGAACGGTTTGCGCTGAATCGAATGAGACCATTTTCAAGCCGCTACAGTGCATAGTTTCGGGAATACAAGCTGTGAAAATCATTTTTACAGTAAAAAAATTGTATGTTGCAACTATTTTGTTTTTGCTGTATCTTATTCTGCAGAACAACATAATATGTTGTTATTACCCACTATATATTATATAGTAGGTAATATCATAATAAGCTACAGAAGAGCCATTTCTAATTACATAGCATATAGGTAGTAATTCATATCAAAATCTAGTTAAGTCCAAGTAAAATCACAATGTCGCACCCACTCACTCAACTGTTACAGGATTGTCTTCGGTTAGCAGCACTATGATTGTCTCGTTGAATGTTCCAACAGTAGTCAGCCATCATGTTCTCATCCCATCGACCCTGGTATCGAAATTCCATAGTTTTCAGGTCTTGGTGAAACCTCTCCCCTTGCTCTTCGCTGTAGTCCCCCAGGTTGTAAGTGAAGCGGTCTATGTGGCTGAAGAGATGGTGAACTTTAATGCTCATATTGCACCCAATTCGTTTAAAATTGATGAGCATATTTTCAACAAGTTCCTCGTAATTTTCTGCTTTTCGGTTGCCGAGGAAATTTTGTATTACTTCAACGAAGGACAAGATTGGAGCTCATTACCTTCCAACGCATCAGCAAATTCGGGATCCTTTATAAGTGCTCTAACTTGCGTTCCACCGCAAAATACAATTTTTTGACTGTAAAAATGATTTTCACAGCTTATATTCCCGAAACTATGCACTGTAGCGGCTTGAAAATGGTCTCATTCGATTCAGCACAAAACGTTCTGTAGGATACCGTAAGTCTAAGCGCTTAGGATGAATACTTAGATGAGCCAGAAAATGTTGTAGATGGAAATGGGAAAAAGGGAGAGTAAAATTTCTCGTATCTTTGAAAAATCGCCAAAAATCGGCTATTGCATTCACAGAGGTGCAGTTGGGTGCATTTGACGCAAAAATGTCCGTTGTAGTTGGAGCAGATTCCCCCGGACCTTTATTTTTTACTGTGTTAATAGAAAAGTGCAAAAAACAGTGGGAAAATAGCGTTTTCCGACCTAAAAAATGACTTATAGACGCCATATCTCCGTAACTAATCATCTTAGCGAGTTGAAATTGGTCTCATTCGATTCAGCGCAAAAAATCTAAAGTAGGTATACAGTACCTCAGAGCGCCCAGAAAAATTACCTACAGAAACCTGACGACTTTGAATAATACACCTATGTAATCGCTACCGTCGCGGAGGTCGACGACTCCGATCGGCCTCGAAATTTGACATTATCCTTCTGAAGAGGTCTAGATTCCAAATCCGAAATGTCCGTCCGCCGTCCGAGCCGTTTTGGGCAGTACAAATTTTTTGAAAAAATCTGAGGTTTTGCCAAAATACTTGGTTAACCATCTAGTTGTACCCGCAAGGTTTTCAGCCCGATCACCCAAACCCGTGGGGCGCTATGGGGCTAAAATGGGGCTACGGGAGGGGGTTTTTGAAGGCTTTTGGCTATGGGATCGAGTTAGGTGTCGTTTTCGAAGTATTTTTGAACGTAGAATCCTTTTTTGGGAATCCCGACACGATCCGATTTTACTGTGGGGATCTATGGCGCTTTCATGGGGCTACAAATGGGATTTTACCATGGAATAAGGAAGGCTATTTCTTCCATGGGATTTTAAAGGATCTCAGGAGGTCAAATATTTTTCGAGTAAAAAACAAAACAAAAAAAACAAAACAAAAAAATGAAAAAATGTGGAAAAATGTTTTCAAAAAATTTGAATTTTTTTTGTTTCAAAAGTTTTTCATTGACAGAATTGAATATTTGCACAAGCAACCTATATCAAAGAATTATAAACTCTTGTGTAACATTTGCAGCGATTTTACAATTGTAGTTTTTTGTTAAATACCTACCAAAAAATCAAAAAATTTAATTTAATATATTTTTTTTAAATTTTATTTTCTGATTTTCAATTGTTCCATTTATACTACATTATTTTTTGAATTTTAAATCTTGAATTTTTCAATGTTATGCATTTTAATTTTCTGAATAGACAACCTACTCCTAATTACAATTGAATTAAATACCCACCTGCTGTATTTGCATTTCCCTTCGCAACAGGGATGTGAATTCATCATGATCGTCTTCCTGGCTTCCAGAGTATGCCACAAAACTTCGTGACGACCCGTCAGATAAATTCGAATCGTCGTCAACTCGCTGGATTCCGGGAAGGTTGTTCGTCAACACACCGGCAGAGCAAATCTGTAAAATTGACATTGGCAATACGATTTTAAATAAATGAATAAAATTGTTTCAAATTTATTTAATACGTTTTAGCTTCCGATTAGATGGGGGCGATTCCGTTTCGAGGCTGATGTTCTGTGGCAGAAATTGCAGGATTGAGTCCCAGCATGAAAACGAAGTTTCTCTGTGAAGGGATTCATGATGTTTGAACCATGTTTACAATCCCCGTAAATCGATTCTACGACGTACGTCCAAAATTACCTCGGTCATCAAAACCTCACTGGCCTTGGCCCTTTTAAGCCATTAAATCTAAAAGATTAAAAATTTTGGAAATTGTTTTGAAAACGACATCCCACCCACCACATCACCACGGAGGATATCCAAAACCCACCATAAAAGCACATTTTTCGAGGTTGCTCGTGGGTGGTGCATACTGGGATAAATTGGGTTAACCCAAACTGATACCTAATCAAGAGAATTGATATTTACTTACATAGTAAGTTGACAACCTCACCTTATCGATAGTTTCTCAGGCTCTATGGAATTGCTTACGGGCCAAGTTTCATATCGAAGATCACTTGTACCGTCCAATCTGGTATTCCGTGGGAATTTCTCCCAGATAACGTTTTTCTTACAATACCTAAAGCGAAATTTTTTTTGCTTGAACATCTTTATACGTCATCGGGGGGCATATCTTCACTTCCAACTCGTCTTTTGACCGGTCAAGACCTGTTGTTAGTGCCGTGCTGTGTAGCAAAATCTTCCGACATCTTTCGCCAGACGTTTTTTCGGTATGTCATATACATATTACGCACTATCTCACAGCTCAAGTGGAATTTTAAAAGAATTGTAATCATTTTAAAAATATGGTCTTCACGTTGGAGCCACTCGGGGAAATGTCGACTACATTCAAGCTTTTTCTAGAATTTTGGTTGTTCCCACAACTATCACCAAGACCCCGATCTGCGTGTCTTATACCCCTGCCCCGTTATCGATGACATTTTCAAGTGCGGGGTCGTGGATTAGATGGATCTGTCAGATTCTGACGTCACCGTGGGAATCTGCGGGGTTACAAAAAAGGCAATTGAAGTACTTTGACCAGGAGCTAGAATGAGATGTCGTTTCGGCATTTTGGCTATAGAATTCGTATTTTGGGGGTCCCTTAACTGTTCTAGCAATAGAGAGGTATACCTCTACAACTGTATACATACATTTTCTGTTAAATTGTTTATTGACGTAGATAGAATTAACTTTCCCAAAAATTTATACACATTTTTTTGTTTAACTTTTATTGCACCAAGTTAGCAAACTCATCAACAATTTACAATTGATGTTGGGGAGGTGGGGGCAAAAGTTTCCAGTTTTGACATTAGGCGCTCTCCCCGCCTTCCAAAACGTCCTATAGATTTGAAAATTGGCTTGTATTGTAGGTTAACATCTTCCCTTCATCCAGTAAAAAAAATGGTTCATTTACCAAAACATTTAGAGAGAAAATTTTCCATTTTTACGAAACACCCGTTTGGAAACTTTTGCCCCACTTATCAGTTTAGTAGTGGGTATCCTGGCCAAATCAAGACTGTAAGTTTTCCAAAAAAAGGTTCATTTTTTCAAATTGCTGAAAACAAAAAATAACATCAGTTTTTGACGTTGTCATTTTTACCAAGGTTACGACCTTTTTGTAACGGTTGGGGTTGGCACTATAGCTAGGTGGGTTTCTAATCTCGAAGCCCAACTCATCACAGTTCACAAATGTAGTAATAGAAGTAAAATTTAAATAAAATTTAAGTTCGGGGTAAAAGCCGGGGCTTTCTCAGAAAGTGGAAACTTTTGCCCCCCGGCGCACTGTGCGGAATTTTCAACATTTAGGGGAAGGAAAATCGAAAAATGAAAGTCGTCAAAAAATTGTTTTGGCTTGATGAATATCTATGTAGTTAGTAACTACATAGATATTCATCAGGCCATAACTACTAGTTACCTCTAGTAGGTAACAGGGAACCGATCCCTCAATCTTCGCTGATAAAATGGAAGAAAGCTGTGCTTGTCGAAACATGACGGTTTTGACGAGCGTGAAACGCCTGCTTTCTGGCCTTTGTCATTTAGTTACTATTGATCACACAGGTCTACAAAAAAAGGTCACTTCGGGCTCGAGAGGTTTCGGTGGTTGCTCTCCATGTTTTGGGGTCTGCTGAACACGAATCCGAAGTCCGTTTTGCGCCATCACGTCCAGTTTTTTTTGTACACCCTCGTTTATCCAGAAAAGCGAAAATTCCCTTAATTTCGACTCTAAGTCGTCTGGTTTCTGTAGGTAATTTTTCTGGGCGCTCTGAGGTACGCTATACTTTAGATTTCTTTGCGCTGAATCGAATGAGACCATTTTCAAGCCGCTACAGTGCATAGTTTCGGGAATATAAGCTGTGAAAATCATTTTTACAGTCAAAAAATTGTATTTTGCGATGGAACGCATATTAGAGCACTTATAAAGGATCCCGAATTTGTTGATGCGTTGGAAGGTAATGAGCTCCAATCTTGTAAGTCCTTCGTTGAAGTAATACAAAATTTCCTCGGCACCCGAAAAGCAGAAAATTACGAGGAACTTGTTGAAAATATGCTCATCAAATTTAAACGAATTGGGAGCCGAATTATGAATTGTGAGTTAAAGTTCACCACCTCTTCAGCCACATAGATCGCTTCACTTACAACCTGGGGGACTACAGCGAAGAGCAAGGGGAGAGGTTCACCAAGACCTGAAAACTATGAAATTTCGATACCAGGGTCGATGGGATGAGAACATGATGGCAGACTACTGTTGGAACATTCAACGAGACTATCATAGTGCTGCTAACCGAAGAAAATCCTTAACAGTTGAGTAAGTGGGTGCGACATTGTGATTTTACTTGGGCTTGACTAGATTTTGATATGAAGTACTATATGCTATGTAATTAGAAGTCTCTTCCGTAGCTTATTATGCTATTACCTACTATATAATAATATTATATGCAGAACAACATAATATATATTATATAGTATGTTGTTCTGCATATTATGTTGTTCTGCAGACTAAGATAGAGCAAAACAGTTGCAAAATACAATTTTTGACTGTAAAAATGATTTTCACAGCTTCTATTCCCGAAAATATGCACTGTAGCGGCTTGAAAATGGTCTCATTCGATTCAGCGCGAAAAATTCTGTAGTGTACCGTATGTCTAAGCGCTTAGGATGAATACTTAGATGAGCCAGAAAATTTTGTAGTTGGAAATGGGAAAAAGGGAGAGTAAAATTTCTCATATCTTTGAAAAATCGCCAAAAATCGGCTATTGCATTCACAGAGGTGCAGTTGGCGGCATTTGACGCAAAAATGTCCACAGTTTACTTTGAAGTTGGAGCCGATTCTCCCGGACCCTTATTTTTACTGTGTAAATAGAAAAGTGCAAAAAAAACAGTGGGAAAAATAGCGTTTTCCGACCTAAAAAATGACTTCTAGAGGTTGTATCTCCGTAAGTAATCATCTTTGCGCCTTGCAATTGGTCTCATTCGATTCAGCGCAAAGAAATCTAAAGTATAGCGTACCTCATAGCACCCAGAAAAATTACCTACAGAAACCCGACGACATAGAGCCGAAATTAAGGGAATTTTCGCTTTTCTGGATAAACGAGGGTGTACAAAAAAACTGGACGTGATGGCGCAAAACGGACTTCGGATTCGTGTTCAGCAGACCCCAAAACATGGAGAGCAACCACCGAAACCTCTCGAGCCCGAAGTGACCTTTTTTTGTAGCCTGTGTCATTGGTCACACACACACATGCAAGACAGAAACAGGATTTTAATTTCTCCTCATTCTACATTAAATGCGTTCCTTGCATGCCATACGACCCCGTTCAGGAGGGCTAAAATGCGGGAAATTGCGTTATATATAACTTTTTAGCAATCTGAGCTTTTAAATCGGGAATCAATTGGAATCAATCGGGTCTCTTCAGGAAGCTATAGTCAAATGTCTCCAGAAAAAGGGGCAACCGTCACATTTTGCGCGTTTTTGCGCTTTTTTGAAAAAAGTCGATTTAAGTCAAACATCGGGTATTTCGTGTATTTCGGTGTACAAAATTAATTTTTATGTTAATTTTGTATTGTGTTGTTATGCTATTTTATTTCTATTTATTTTTATTTTTATTTTTTTAGAAAAATGAGACGAGTTTTACATTTATTTAGGTATGTTCTTTTATTATTATAGCTATTTCTTTAAACAAGGAGTGTATCTTATTATTATAATTTATATTATTTGTAACAAAGTTAATTATTATTACCGTCTTTCTTTCGTTCCGACAACCTGCATTTTGTTTGTTTCCCATGTTCCCATTGATAAATTTTCTTTTTTGACCTCAAAATAATAATTTTTGTGATTTTTTTTTCGTTCGTGCTACGCTACGTAAGTAAAAGTGTATTTTTTGTTACTTTTCATGAGTCATGTAATGAATAACATTTAGTTATAAAAATTATCGTATGTCGTTTTTCTGAAGCCCTTAAACCTATCATTTGAATAAATATAGAACGCCGGATTTTAAAAAAAATATACACTTACGTATATATATATATATCGTTTTCCCGAGGTCGTTATTGAATTCTAGGCCCTCGAAAACATAAAGATACGAATTTTCAGCTTGATCCGACCATTTTTCGTGGTTTTATTCTAACTATTGCGCAATCGCGCAGTTTTTGCGCACGCTACGGACTCGAAAGTGTCATAATTGAATTCTACGCCCTCGAAAACATGAGGATACGAATTTTCAGCTTGATCCGACCATTTTTCGATTTTCCTTCCCCTAAATGTTGAAAATTCCGCACTGTGCGGCGTCTGGAAACGTTTACCCCATTTTGGCACATTCTGCTTCAAGTGTGATTGTGACAATAATTGTAATGTGGTAATTACGACACTTTTGCCCCCACCTCCCATATACTAAATGACTTGCAAGAAGCTATGACACAATGTGTCATAACCAGCCCCGTAGAGAGGGGGGGGGGGGGGGGGGGGGGGCACTGGACCCGTTGCCCCCGGGCCCGGCCTTCGTAGGGGGGGCCCGGATTTTCTTGTTCTTTTTTTTGTAAAAAAAAGGGGGTAGGAGAGGCAAAATGGGAAAAGGGACAGATCAATATATGAAAAATTGTCATACTTTTTTTTTTTTTTTAGGGGGCCCGATGAATTTTGCCCCCGGGCCAGGATTTTCTCTCCACGGCCCTGGTCATAACACTGCTTCTATGCGACTTGTTGTTTTGTGCAACTGACCTCACTGAGCTAACTTTCACAAGGCACCCCACTCCCACAGGTCATGAGGTTTTGTTCTTTTAGTCTTCTGAACAGGCCTTCAACGTCGAGGAGCTGGACAACCTCGCTGTTGATGTGTCCCCGAAGCCTCTGCTGATGGGCTAATATTTGTTTTTTGATGACTTTTCCGACAGTAGGAATTTGAAGTTCCTGGTGTAGTCTTTCGTTCCTGGTGTAACGGTACGCATCTACGCATGCTCGTAGCACGTTATTTTGAAATCGCTGAATGATCAAGCGATTGCTCGGAGCGGTGCAGCCCCACAATTGTGCACCATAGGCCCAGACTGGCTTAAGGACCTGATTGTATAGTGTTAGCTTGTTGTGGATTGACAAGGATCACCGTCGCCCCATTAGCCAACACATCTTCCGAAATTTGGTGGTTAGATCCATCTTCTTCTTCTTTTTTTTTTTTTTTTTTTTTGACATGTGCTTTCCACCGAAGCTTAGCATCTAGGGTCATGCCCAGGTTATTGGCTTCGTTTGCGTGCGGTATGACATTGTTGTTGAGGTGAACGGGTATGTAGGTGGTACTCACACCACCGGTTTGTGAAGTCGACATGTACCGATTTTGCCTCATTCATTTGGATCCTCCACTTTAAAGTCCAGCTGTGCAGTCCTCTTGATTGACCTTTGTAGTTTCGAAATTGATTCCAAGTTGGTATCGCCGACAGCAAGGACTGCAGTGTCATCTGCAAACGTCGCTATGGTATTCTCCTCTCTTTTGGGAAGATCTCTGGTGAAAAGGGCATCTGTCAAACTACGGCCCCATTTCGAAGATGAACCCTCCGAACAACGTGATGACCACTGATGACACTGTACATATTTTTTTAACCATTCTTGACGAGGTGGCTCGCGCCACTGCTTTGGGGGACAACGTGAGCAACCTCCTCGTGGTGTCCCCTGGGTTATGCTAATAGCTCACAAGCCAATATTTTTATTATTAGCGAATGTGACTAACATGACTAAAACTACTAGCACCAAAACTTGTCCTAACACTGACAGAGTCTATTGGTGGTCTATTGGTATCTAGTCTAGTTGGTGGTACATATTAACGACCTAAGCTGCGGAGTCATCGGTAATACGCCCATTTGAGCAGCGGAGTCATCGGGAAACTCCCTATTTGAACTGCGGAGTCATCGATCACCGGCCTCAGTGACCCATGCCTCCGAAGAAAAACTGTGGGAGTCATCGGTAGCACCCAAACCGGCCACGGTCCCGAGTCGTCGGTAAAACTCCCGGCCAATGTACGCTACCTTGCGGTACTCCAGCTTGAATCTTTTGAGCTTTCGAATACGCATCTTCTTGCTTGATCCGGAAAAATCGGTTTGAGAGGTAGGACTCTAGCAACTTGGAATACGAGGCGGGAAGTATTTTTCTGAGTTTATAGTTGAGTCCTTCGTGTCGCACTTTATCAAAGGCCTGTGTGACATCAAGAAAGACGGCAGAGCAAACTTTTTTTTGTTCAAGAGATTGTTCAATAATGTGCGTTATTCGGTGCACCTGATCAATTGTAGAGGTATGTCGACGAAAGCCAAACTGATGAGTTGAAACGAGGTTCCGTTCCTCTACTTTTTTCAACAGTCGTTTTTGAATGACTTTTTCAAACAGCTTTGAGAGAACTGGTAGCAGAGATATTGGTCGATATGAATTCAATTCCTCAGCAGACTTTCCAGGTTTTAGGATCATTATGACCTCAGCAAGTTTCCATAGCTGAGATACCTACATAGCAAAGCCTAATGGCTGCATTGATAATCTGTGTGAGTTTAACAATCACCTTCCCAGGAAGGTTCTGAAGTACCTGGCCTGTAATTAGGTCATATCCAGGCGCCTTCTTCGGGTTAATATCATTTTTTATTGTCATCTGCACTTGTTTGACAGTTAGGTACTCTTTCGATCACAGTCTCCTGGTCACTGGACCGAATCTCCTTGAGCGGTTCTTCATCAGGGATGCCAGGATTTGGGGTGAAGATGTTAGCCAAGTGAGAAGAAAACGCGTCAGCTTTCTCCTGGTTGGTCCTGATCCACCTATTGCTCATCGTGTCCAGTATGGGTGGTGCCTGAACTACGGGTCGCTTCAAGTATTTTGTTGCCTTCCACAGGAAGTAATCAGTGCCCCTGTGGCTAGTAAGCGTTGAAAGGAGTTCTTTTTGAGTTTCTTCTTTGACTTCTTTGATCATTCGTCTAAGTTCATTAACAATTGTATACCATTTGGTCTTATGGGCTGGGTTACGCGTGGCTTGCCAGACTCTCCTGGCTCTACGCTTCTGTTTTATGGTATCTGCTATTTCCTTAGGGTAATTTATCCCCTTCAGCTTTTTAGGATGCTCAGGAGTATTTTGCCAAGCTGCATCTTGTATGGTAGCTACGACTTTTTCCAGCTGGCCGTCAACCTCTTCTGGCGTGGTCAATGTCACACTAAGGTTGATACGTTGATTCACGTCCATTTTGAAGTGATGCCAATTTGCTAGCTTGTTAACTAAAACTGGATTGTGTGGCTTAATGATGATCTGGTCGCTCAGTGTGAGGATTACTGGTGAGTGGTCCGAACTGAGATCGAAGCACTCGTCAGCACTACGCACAATTAGCTGAGATATTTTTAGTAAGAAGAAGTCAAGTAGATCTGGGTTTTTCCTTATATCACTAGGCCAGTACATTGGTTTATTGGTTGATAAAGAGATGCAGTTTCTTAGTTGCACGTATCTGTAGAGAGCTGAGCCGCGAGGCAGGCACATTCGTGAACCCCAATATGTATGTTTTGCATTGAAGTCTCCGCCAATGATGAAACGATTCCCCAGTAACTGTTGATCAAACGCCTTACAGAAGTCTTCGTCTGTAATCGTATGTTTAGGTGGGCAGTAGATGCTAGCAATAACCGTCTCATAATATCATATTATGACCTACTTTTGACTGAAATTGCACAGATCGGGTTTTTTCCGTTTCGATCTTTGTCTATTCATGATGTTTGAGGTTTTCTTTTACGGTTACTGCGCTTTCTCCGTGTGCTTTGTTTGCCGGATGTAGTGCATGATAATATTTGTAACCTTTTAATTTAACGAATGATTGCTTTGTGAAGTGGGTCTCTGACACAAGACACACATCGATTTTGTAGACGTTGAGAGCCCCCCGTCATTATCTGGTTAAATGAGTTCATGGTTGACTCCATTCTTGTAACTGAGGTTGAGAGGCTCTGTAAAGTGATGAGAATGGTATTTAAGTCTGCCTCTGCAGTTTGAGGAACCAAGTGGGCTTTTTCCTGAGGCTTTTTGGGGCCAGCCACAGCCTGTACGTACGAACCTTGAGTATGGCCAAAGTTCCTATTTACTGCCAGGATGGGGACTTTGGGTGTGAAAGAGTTTTTTCTGAGAGGAGGAAGCTTAGCCAAAATTGGCTTCTTTATGGCTTCATTAATGGCTTTCTCTCGGGGTACCTGGAAGTCAGTTTTCGGATTTGATGAATGAGCAGATCGCAGCCCTTTGTATCGGTTACTGGCTTCAACTGCGACCGGGCATCCCCGGTAGTTAGCAGTTTGTGGGCCCCCTCGAGGGCCCTGATCAGTTGGCACAGGTAGGTAACACCTCCAGAGGTTTTTTGCAATCCGCAGTTGCGTGATAGGCACCACATTTTACGCATTTCTCTTTTTTGTAAAACAGTGGGGTTCTTGGTGTGACTGAATTCCTGACAACGTTTACATTGGAGAACTGTTATGTTTGGTTTTAAGCTTTCGATGGTGATCTTACAACTCAACAATTTTGTTATTCCGTGAATTAGATTAACGTCAGACCCATTAGCAAAGTCGACAATGTACATGTCCAATGTGTCCAAGGTTTTCCAGCTGAGTTTTTGCATTACTTTCTCTACTTTCAGAGGTGGGTACTCGTGCTGTATAGTACTGCAATGTACTGGGTGTCCGTACCACCTGGAAACTTTTAAACATGACCGAATAGGGCCGAGTTTGCATGTTTTGATAGGTGTAATAGGGGAAATTTCGTTCTTCAAGAAAGCTGTCTATCGCCCGATATTCATCTGAATTGGATGCATTTATTTTAATTTTTTTATCACCCAACTGAGTAGTGATTGCAGTTGGAGCAATTTTAGCTAGCTCCTGCTTGAGTTTTAGGAAGTCGTCAACTGACTTCAGAGGCTCCAGGGTGATTGAAGGAGGTTTAAACACCCTTTCTTTGCCGTGATTCCTGGACTGCTGTGCAGAAATTCCCTCACCAGCGCATGGTGAAAGGGGGCTTTTCCGCTTTCTTTTGATAACTGGCTGAAACTGTATTTCGCCAGTTTCGTATGCCAATTGCTCTTGGTCAGTGCAATACTCGTCTTCCATTTCTGACGGGGGGTTTCCCCCCATATTTTCGGAGGCATTTTTATCGGCGATTTTCACCTCAAGCAATTTCACACTTTCATTTTTTCTGCATTCACAGCTTGATTGGCCTGTGATAGGGCATTGCAAAGGCATTCTATGATAAGAGTACAATCCACCAATTGCTGGTTCGCCGATTTGGAGTCGACCAATATTCTCCCGATGTCTCAAGATTTTCGATTTCGTTTCGGCCATGAGGCCCTCGCACGTAACTCCTCCGTCGGCAGAGTTTTCACGGCCGTCCAGGTTCATCGCGCTGATTGTTTACATTACTGTGTCATCACTTTGCCCGACTGTTTGTCTTTTCACGGAGCAGTGTCTTAAGATGTTTCTCGTTCGCACGCTCAACAAAGACTATTTATATAAATGAATAATCAACTCTGACGTAAAATTTGCTACATTTTTCATACACCAATTCCAATGGATTTTTCTAGATTTCTGCGGATTTAAAAAATAAAATTTTGGTTAACAGTTTCTTCTGTGCTGCCACATTCACAATAAATGTGGAAATTTACCGCAATCTATTTTTGTGAAGTTTAGAAAGTAAATTTTCATTTCCAAATATAGAATAAAATCTGAGATTGTTGTTGTAGGCTCGCCCAGTGAAGCGGGTGTTGTGGTGTAGGTACCTACATGATTATAATGCATTCCTAATTGCTTCTCTGAATCAACATTATAATTTGGTTTGTATGTTTGAGGGAATGCGGCTAGCGTCATGATATTATCTAGACTAACGCCCTCGTTGTTTAGGGAGGAGGATGAGGGATGTGTATACATACATGAACATCCCGAATTAAGGCATCGCACGAAGTTAGGTCGTGGTCTACGGACTTGATCGGATATGTCGATACATTATTGGAGGAGCACGAGCTACAGGATGGCTGGAAGAGTCGAGTTGTCTTCTGATTTTTAGTTCGCTGGTTCTTCGGGTTTTTTTCCTTCAAAATTGGAGTAGTTTCACATTTTTTGATAGTTTATTTTTCATTCCAATTACTGAACAGATTTTCAGAGCTTTTAAGACGCTTTTTGGTAGCTTCGACTGAAAGATGGCTTAACGGAATCTTCGAATCAATTTAAAAATACACAATATATATTTCATGTGAAAAATAGATTATATAAAAATAAAAAATAAATAAATAAAAACAGGTTTTAGCCTTTTAACTTTGTGGGATCCACGGAACTTCTACAGACTTAAGGATTTGTACGAGACAAGGGATTTTTATTCAACAAAAGTTAGTCCACAAACTCTTACTTTTCCTCTTCATGATCTCCACTACAATGACTCCTTTTATTGTGGTTAGTAACGAGAGATTCGCTTTTTCCTTCACAAAACCACCACTTGTTAAACAACTTGTTTTTTTCTATCGTGCACTTAAGTTGAAAGTGGTAAAACTTAACCGACATGATCCCCACGCCTCAGGTGTACCAGCCTTATTTTTTTCCTCGTTGATTAGTCACGTATCAGTTCTAAGGCTAAAATTACAGAGAAAACGACACCTCACTAGTCTCTATAGGTAAAACCCTATATAAATCCCACACGAAGCCCCGTAAAAGATGGGGCTGATAACCTGGCGCAGCAAGATGCGAACCTGGCATTTTGTCAAAATGTCTATACGTTCGTATAGGTACGATAGTAAGAATCCCATTCTTCAGTGAGCAGACCGTTTTAAAATTCCCAATTTCTAAAACATGTTTAGTTGGATAAATTCGCACAATATTTTTAACCCTGTTCATTTTTTTTTTTTTTTTTTTTTTTTCAATTTTTATTTGAATTTTCCTCTAGACGTCTGAAAATGGATTCGTGTGATAGACCTGAAAACTGTGACGTGCCGATGGAGGGCTGCCCCATCGACAAATTGGACGACGACTGCCTGATGCTCATCTACGACATGCTCCAAATCCCGGAAAAACTCGCTTTCGGCCGCGTCTACAAAAGATGGCGTTACATCAACTCCAACTACTGGAGGGCTTTCAAGACTCTTGATTTCTCCCGACCTCCTCTGGACAAAGTCGTGTTGACCGACGGGCTGCTCGAGTATTTCCTTCACAACTGTCCCGAAGCGACTTCCGTCCACATTTCCCGGTGGAGCCGTCACAAGCTGACACCCAATGCCCTCGTTATGGGCTACCAAGCTTGCGAAAACAAGAGATTGCAAGAGTTCAACATTGATTTCGACTTTCAGTAAATTTGTCATGCGAATTTGCAGAAACATAATAACCATTATGGCTTGTCAATGAACATCTATGTAGATAGTAAACTGATTGGAAAGATAGCTAACTTTAAAACGACACCTCACTCGATTCTCTGGTCAAAACTCATCAAAACATACGAAGTGGTTGTTTGCCGAAGGTGCAGAGGTCTAATCCAATATGGAAGTTAGGGAGAGAAATGACTATGTACTCAGCTGCTGTAGTCAATAACGGCAGAGGAGTCATTTCTCTCCCTCACCTCAACATCATCTCCGGGAGCTCGTCATATTGAAGGGGAAGGACCACGTTTTCATGCTGTGTTTTGAGCCAGAGCTACGTGATATGCTGAAAAGATATTAGAAGCTATTTCAAGTTCTTGGGGGACACCTTTCCAAACATTTTGAGACCCAGTTCATCAAAATCAATTGAATAAAATTATGAAGGAAAATAATTATAAATAAATAGTTATTTGGGGAAACGAAGAAAGGGCACCATGCCCTCAAAAGATCTGAGAGTGTCTTTGGTGTTGCCAGGTGTAGTAGGTAGGGGAAGGGTGGGTAAGACGGGATACCATAACATCCATTCTTTGGACAATAGTGACTACAATTTCATTCAAATGTAGCTAAAAAGGACACTGCTTTATTCGTATGAATGTATTCTAATGAGAAACGTTGGAAATTTAGGGAATTTCAACGCACCCTGGTTACCAGGTTAAACTTAATAGAAAAATTCAAAATCTCAATTTCTGATAGAAATTATAGAAATCGTTCCCAATCACCATTTTTACCCAAATATTTCAATTTAATTTCGCTTCTTCATTGTTGCTATACCTATTGTTGAGCGAAAATTGCAAACGAACTGCTCATCTCCTTCAAACTCGCTGCGTAAGTTGTGAGCTATATTCTTGCAGACTGTGCATACTGAAGAAAACTCTCAGTCAATGCTGTGCATACAATTAGGTGCTCGGAGCGCATACAGGCATCGCCATAGTCTTCATCCTCTCAGTCGATGGCTGCAATTCGTCAAGTGAATCCTCTTCAGAAAATTCCTATCTCATCTTGCCCCGCAGCTTGGTATCCCGTCTTGCCCCACTCGGCATCTTCTACCACATTGGCTAGGTACCATTTTGATTCAGCGTGACATGGAGACTTCTAATTAGAAGCAAATAGAAGCTTATTAAGCCCTTCAAACATTGTTTTGCGTTGATGTGTAGGTACCAGTAATACGGATCAAAACATAAGGTTCCAGCGATTTCAATTTGTAATTTTTGCAAAATTCGTCTTGACAGACACAAAAGTGACTTTGAGCCAAAAATACCAACTGTGCACTGATTGCTTCTTCAAAACGACCTTATCAAACTGGTCAGCCTACAGATAGCTACACCTGACGACCCTATCTGACGGTATCCCATTTGACCCCACTATCCCGTACCCCACCCTTCCCCTACATTGTTATGAGAGCTTCAAGGTATGGTTTACTTATTTTAGAAAAAATCGAATGAGGCCAACCACAAGTCGCTGTAATGCGTAATTTCACAGATACGAGCTGTAGAAGTCATTAATGAAGCCAGAAATGGCTATTGTTTTCACCTCATGTTTTTGGTACTTTTCTTCAAACTGAGGAGCCAAGGGAACCGGTTACAACTACAAACCAAACTGCTCGAATTTTTTGGTTGAATGCTGCCAACTCCACTTCCCGAGTAGACAAACTCATACCTTACGCCTCATACAAGTCTTGTCGTGATCAGGCGTTTTGAATATTTTCTAAGACTTATAAGTCCATAAAATTAATGTCCATTTCCATTGCAAATTTTGATAGTATTTATTTGTAGTATTTTTGAAAACCAACATTTTCTTTGGTTTTCACCGAAAAGTGGAAAACGTAGAAAAAAATTGCCTAATCCATTTTCAAACCTTCAAAATCATTTGTATAGCTCGTATGTCAAAACTAAGAACCGTTGCGACTATAGGGGTTGCCTACATTCGAATCAGCACAAAACATTCCTTTGGTAACCTAAAATTGCACTTATCATGATTAGCCGATCCGGAGAATGTTGGAGATGGCATTGGCAAAAAAAAGGGTAAAAATGGTGAAAATGTTAAAAATCTTATCGAGACCATGGGAGCACAAGAGGTGCGGTTCATATGACATCGAAATTGATCTTAATTGGCATCGAGTCGGAACCGTTCCGTTCCTAGCCCCTACAGTTTTAGTATACCTACTAGTTTTTGCTGCGTTTGATGGAAAGAGCGAAAAAAGCGTGGTGAAAAACGATGGAGGGGAAGAAGCAGAGAGGTCACTTTCATTGCCCATCCGTTCTCTTGGACGTGTAACAGCATTTATTCCAAGAATAATAATCCAAAATGGCTAATTAACTGATTTAATTCACGATTTCTAGGGTTCTTATAGATATTATTATGAGATCTCAAGCATCGTTGCGGCTTGCGATTGGTGTCATTGGACTCAGCGCGAAAAATCATCGATACCTACATAGCCTAACACCTCATAGCCTCAAAACAACCACACTGAACAACAGGCTAATGGGCTCCCCGAAAAGGTCGGAATTTCGCATTTCTAATTATATTAGAAATGCGAAATTCTAATATTATGATTTTCAGATTTAGCATTGTTTAAAATCCCCAGTTCAAAACTCCATAAAATAGACATTTTTTAGAATTTGAACCGAAATCGGAATAATTTTACGTCACTCATCGAACGTTCCACATCCACCATGCAGTGATTTTATTTTTTCACTAAAACACTGCACATTGCTACCCTGTTCCAGTGGCGGCTCATGCTACAGTTCGACGATCAAAAGACTGCAGTCGGCCAAAAGCAGGTAGATGGCCCCTATCCCTATCTTAACACGTTGCACTACCCTTTTCACGTAATTGACGCTCGGTCCCTTAACGACGTCCAGCACTGAAATTCTAACTGAACTGAAAGGGAAGGGTTCGACCGAACTTATTTTGCACGGCTAGTAACTGATTCCCGACTGCAGTCTTTTGATCGGGGAATGGCCAACTCCTCCGGGATGTACCCCAACTCCTCCGGGAGAACTCCTCCGCCGTAATTACTTCTTACCAACTCCTCCGGCTTACTTTTTCTACCTGAAAATGAGATAGTCAATTCCTCCGCAAGGTATACGGGAGAAATAATACACTGCCAATGCAATGGCACATGAGCTTTCTCATGCCAGGTTCAAAATGAACGTAGAACTGTGGGGTGAACTGTGGGTCACAACTTTGTGACTGTGGGGTGAATTGTGGGAGTTATGGCTGTGGCCAGGAAATTACCTAGTTAGTTCAGGAGGCTCTGAAACGCTAAACGTGAGTGGAAATTTTGATTTTGGAGAACTTTTGGAGATTTTGGTGATGAAAATTGGGCATTAAATTTCGAATGGAAGGCTTCGCAATTGCAATTTTGGTTCGTTGAGATGATACTACTTCTGCGGCTGCCCACAAATGTGGAGGAATTGCGGCATCAGAATCTAGTTGTCCACTAGATAATCAGATAAGCAGATTCTGCTAAACGTACCACGTTTTCATCAGTGGGCATCGCACTTTTTTGAGAACACCTCCACTTCCACGCATTTATGGGCATCCATCACTTATGTAAGCGGCAGGAAAACGACAACTGACCTGCTCAACGGACGGAGGAGATGGTCACTTCTCTTATCTCAGTTTGTATCATTCCAGAGGAGTTGACCTCTAAGATTATTTACTAATTGATAACCCGGAGGAGCTGGGAGTGAGCCTTTTGATCGTAGAACTGTACGTGCTACGACACCTTAACTCGACCTCATAGCCCTAAACCTTAAAAAGCCTTCGTAGCCCCATGGATTCAACTTTATAACTCGTTGACTAGCCAATAATGAATCAATGATTACCATAGTTACCTTCAGTGTCAAGATCGCTGCTAATCCAATCACTGCCATAGCACTTGAATACATCACGAGACGGGTGAAGATTTTTTTCGACGGAGAAGCTGAATAAAGGCGCGAACTCCACAAACAAGTCAGTGCACGTCTGAAAATTAGTTCAAATGGTTATGTGCTGAAAATTTTCTACGTCGTTCCGTGATTACGAGGCCAATCGATATTCAGTGTCCCTCCAATCGTTAGCAAAATTTGCCAAATAAGAATTGCGGAAATTATAAAACGCAGCGGATTCGATTAGAGAGGAGCCTACATTCATTTTACTGAACTTAAGTTAAAAAATAATTCTACAATTTCACCTCATTTTGTAATGGTGCCCCATTCAAATATCCTATATATTCCGTTAAAAACCCCAGTGTGTAACGCTTAAAACAACCTCACATACTCCCGGTGTGGCAGACTGAAAAATAAAACGTACCTACAACAGGGTGCAGAGGGGATTTTATCAAATGTCGAATTTTCACTGACTCGATTTTTTTTTTTTTTTCACAACTAGTTGACCCGTAAAACAATTTATTTTTTCAACAATGTTCGTCCACCGTCGAGGAAACTTATGTTGAATGGTGAACCTAAATTTGTGAAAAAGTGCCAAGAAAGTCCTCCAAAGTGCTCAAGCAGTTGACGAATCTGACGGGTGAATCTACCCACGTGATCGAAAGAATGATTAACTAAACTTGACAACTCCAGATAGGAAACCACACTGGGAGATGTTGTCCCCAAATTACCCCATCGCTACCATTTGACTCCTGTGGAATTGATTAAGGCAAACGGAAACAACGGAGAAAATCTACATTCAACTGGTTTTATGCAGGTAAGCCCATCTGAGAAGAAATAGGCGACGAAGACGGCAAGTTGTTCAAGTTGTAAGAAGAGGAATTTTTCCTTCCGAAATCTCTCATTACAATTACAAAAAATAAAATAATAAATCGATTGTAAATTGTTACCTAGTGGTTGGTAGAGATCAGTAGGTACCTATTTTACTATTTCGAGAAAATCCCCACAAGAAAACACGAACACAATGTGAACCGTAGCGCGAAGCAGCTGCAAACCGAATGGGCTAACACAAATTTCACTGTCCTAATAAGTACTTCACCAGTAGTGGCACAATATCTAGTAGAAGGACGTCTTATGAATATTCCTCGTCGCTCGTGGAATTTCCATAATTTCATCCGAGTTTCAGATTGTGTGCGTATGAAAACGGAACGACCCCAATTGGTATGTGGGACGGCCATTTCGTGCAAACGAATCGGAATCAGCTTTGTAACGTAATCTATCTCATTTTCTGGTCGAACTAAATTAATTTCTCGAGGGTTTTTCGGAATCTGGAGCAGAGCAACGGAAAGTAGGCACATCAAAATCAATAAGATGTCTAGTAGTCCAGGGTAATTAGACATTCCCACAAACATAAGGGCAAGTAGAAGTGATTTTTTTACCCAATGGTGGAGGTACCTTTCTCAAGTTTTCGACCTTGGGGCCCCTCCGGAACTTAGTTTCCTGACCAAAAACCGCTACTTTTCGTTTATTATTCTTGGAATAATACACCTATGTTTTCGCGACGGGGGTCGACGACTCCGATCGGGCTCAAAATTTGACATTATCCGTTTCAAGAGGTCTACATTCTAAATCCGAAATGTCCGTCCGCCGTCCGCCGTCCAGGCCGTTTTGGGCAGTAGGAAATTTTTTAAAAACCTGAAATTTCGACAAAATACTTGGTTTACCATCTAGTTGTGCCCGCAAGGTTTTCAGTCCGATCGCCCAAACCCGTGGGGCGCTATGGGGCTATAATGGGGCTACAGGAGGTTTTTTTTGAAGGCTTTTAGCTATGGGATCGAGTTAGGTGTCGTTTTCGAAGTATTTTTGGACGTAGAATCCATTTTTTGGGGTCCCGGAACGATCCTATTTCACTGGGGCGATCTTTAGGGCATTCGTGGGGCTAAAAATGGGATTTTTGAAGGCTCCCGGGATGTTAAATATTTTTCGAGTAAAAAATACAGAATTTTTGAAAAAACACATTTTTGAACTAAAAAATCCAAAAAAAAAATTATTTTTCAATTATTATTTAATGGTAAGAATTAAATTTCTGCACAAGTAACGTATATCAAAGAATAATAAACCCTTGTGTAAAATTTGCAGCGTTTTTAAGGATTTCACCATTTATACCACGAAGGAATGGTTTTTTGATCATGTCCACTACGTGACTTTTTATACTAGATAAAATTTACTACATTTTGAGACCAACCGCAGATGTGTAGGTTCATTAGCGTCTAAGATACAGCGTTTCAAAGTTGGGCTATTTTTCCACATTTGCACATTTTAATACCTACATGTTTTTCAGTCTCTGACAATTTTGATGATGAAGGAATGGTTTTTCGACTATGACATACTTTGTAAACTGGATACATTTTGCGGCATTTTGAGACTAACCGCAGCACTTTAGATTAAATACGCTCCGAAATACAGCGTTCCAACCAAAATAAGAAACGCCCAACCTGACATCACTCAGTAAGCGGAAAATCACGTTTTCGGCTGTAGCTCGGAAACTATTGGTCCGATTCTAAATTTCTTTTTTCTTGTGAAAGCTGATTAAATTCCCTATCGTAGCTATTCTATGTGAAATTTTGATTTGAGCATTGCTAAGGGAGGTGCGGGCACGGCAAAAAATGGCAAATTTTGAAGAAAAAAAAAACGCGTTGTATGTACACTTTTGCCCGTAATGTATACATACTATGTATTACATAGGGGTTTCGAAAGAACGTGTTTTATGTACATTTTTGCTCATAACTGTAGTAAATGTTATCTAGTATAAAAAGTCATATAGTGGCCATGATCTAAAAACCATTCCTTCATGGTCGTATTGGCGAAAAACCTTTTAAAAAAAGTGCCGAAAATTAGCGGTTTTTGGCCCAGGAAACCAAGTTCCAGAGGGGCCTCGAGGTCGAAAACTTGAGAAAAGTACCTCCACCCCAACCCAAACATTGGGTAAAAAAGTCGCTTCTACCTGACCTAATGTTGGTGGGACCCCTGTTTTGATATTAACTACCCTGGACTATAGTGATTAATTTATACATTTTTAGTATTGAATACTTGATAATTTAAGGGTCGAAACCCCACAGCCCCTCGTGTTGTAGGATCTAACCGAAAACCTCACGAGATGTTTGGACTGTTCGTAAAAATGTCAGATTAAAAAATAAAAAAAATAAAAATAGTAAAAAGCATGCGAACTTCCAAATTCCGAACAGCCTGCAGCGTCAAAACCGTCACAATAGCGCCAAGATGAAATGGTGGATAATGGAAGAGGGTGCTACAAACTCAAACACCCAAATTTTAATAAATGCTTATAATATGAAGTAGTGAAGATCGGCATTTGATTACCATCATCCTTTCGGTCAGACGTATAAAACATGAGCTTGACAATGTCAATGTAATGTCATTACAAATGGAAAACAATGTTCGATCAATGTATGATAGAAATAGGGACAATTTTTGTGCGCTGGCAACTACACAGGGGCATGAACTAAGTTCATATTCACATTGCAGGAACACGGGGTTGTTTTGAGCCACATCCCAGTCAACTGATACATAGACACTAAGGGACGGATTTCTTTTTTAAACGAAAAAACGAAAAAAATTCCAATGCGCGAAGACTACACAACTTTCAAATAATAATAATAATAATAATAATATAACGATAGACATGAAAAGAAACGGATACAGTTAAGAATTATGTTTAGAAGAAATCAAACCACAACGTTCTGAAGCACAAAAAAGATGACTTGCGTCAGAGCAGCGTTCCCTTATACTATGTTTTGAGATACAGGGTGCTATGTTTTTATTTCAGGGATTATTGTCTGATTAATAATTAATCAGACAACGATCGACAACTCGGAAGAAAAAAAAAAACCTATTTTTGCAGCTCCAAAAAACACGATTGCACATATTACCTATTATGTAAAACCTCAAACCCACTCAGTTTTCTTCATGATATAATTTGCAACACATTTTGATCTTGATCCAGAATTTCAAGCAAATCTCAGAGTGACCTCAATAAATTTCAAATTCTATGAAGGCAAGAAGTGTTTACCAAGGTGTTTCTCTATATGTAATGGCTGCTTGCCAATTCGTCACAGCACAATTTCATGTTGTCCTTTAGCCATCGATATTGTAAGCGAGCAAAGTTTTTAATATCCACATGGAATGTAGTATACATTGAATCGTTGGCTTTATATTGTGGTTTGAGTCCTGAAAACAAAACATTTTGTAATTCCAAAATATATATTAAAAAAAGAGAAAAGGAGATGGGAAGTTGGACCTTTACAACTGACTTATGAATGTTACACACGTTCAGCGTTAAAAATCACGACTCATTATCCGCTGAACTGGATAGAAACAGCACAAACAAATTCCACAGTTCTAAATACTGTGATAGCTCCTTGCAGTAGTCAAGAAGGTACCGGACGTGTTCAAAGCTGCTAAATGCTCGGTGGCCCCTTAGAGTGAGATCAAACCCCGGTGAGTCAGTTTCATATAAATATCTAGGAACGCTAGGTTAAACGAGTAGTTTTACGTAGTAATAGCCTGACCTAACCGAAACCAGACAAAACGTAGTAACGTATAAACGAGTACGTAACGTCGGAATTAGACGACCATGGCATTAGACAAGGTCAACAACAGCATATAAAGTTTGTCCAATAAGAACATAGGTTTAAAACCATTGAAGATAGTGAAGATGCAAAAAAAAAAAATTACAAAATTTTCACAAACCTACACTTTTTTTTTGTAATGAATCATTACTAATGATGTTTGAACAGTGAAAACCACCTTCTCGATGGGACAAAAGTTTCCTGTAAAAGTCATCTGACAGTCTTTCTTGATTATGCACCTAAAAATTAGCCCCTCACATGAAAAAAGATATAAATACCGTTCTGATAATACCAGCCAATATACCTACGTATACCGTTCTGATAATATCAGCCAATACAAATATTAAATGTATTACAGATAAAATTGGAAGCTCATTAAATGAACGTTAAAAACCGTAGGGAAATAACAAACACTTGTGCGAATCTAACAAACATACAGCCAGGATAGCGATGATGAATTGCACGTAGGATGCTAGTATTGCACCATTTCTTAAAAGTAACTGCATAGTTTACAGCCTGGCACTCGATGTATATCTACTTATACTTCATAACTTGAATTGCAAGAAATTATTTACAAAGTTCTTAGAAATAGTTTCAAAAACTTCCCGTAGGGTTAACTACAACGTCATTGCATCAATATCACAAAACAGAGTAGGGGTAGTAAGATACAATATACTACATAAATGCTTGTGATGCAACTTTTGATAATAAATTTGGTATAAACGTGTAATACCAATGGAGCAAGTGGAGATTGGAAGAGGTGGTTCAAAAAGCGATGCAGTGCCTTTTGTAGTTACTTTCAGGATTCGGGAAAACTTTTACAGTGGTGTTTCTTGCAGAGTGTGATAGTTTTTTGGATCATGAATTTAGTGAGTATGGCGTCAACGCAGCGCTATGGTAAATTCAAAAAATGACAAATGTACACGCAAAACCATACCATGGCCTAACTGTATGAAGAATGACTATTGTTTTCATAGAACAACGCAGATCTAAAACTTGACCTGCTCTTGCACTACATATCTAGATCAACATTCTGACCAGATTATAATATATAGAAAATATTTCCACTTGCCTATCGTGTTTTTATAATCGTGCAATGAGCAATGAAACATTTTCATTTGTGGAACCCCTATGAATATCGCCCAGAATGGCACGTAATATGCGAATGAAAATAAACAATACTGTGCAACATTCTACGTGTGGGCTACAGTCGAATTTCGTGCTAACTCAAAGAAAAAAGCTGACTAAAATGGACGGAATCTTTGCTTTGAGTTGATAACAAACTAGAATGAGAACTTCATAGACATACAATTAGTTCATTCAGATCCTATTAAAAAAACTGAACACAGACAGGACGACTGTAAGGAGTTTAGAAGAATATTGTTGCAACAAAAGTTTTCATACGCCGGCAATTTAAAATACCACAATATGAACTGTGTGTACAACAAACAATTATCAATATCACTCCATTGCGCTGAGAGGAGGCTTGATGGGTAATTCCATTATCAATCATATATTTGTTGCGAAATTTAAAAAAAAAGAAGCTATTCATACATCACCAAGCATCCTCGATCAGCAGAATACTTTAAAAACTTCATCATTTAATTTAGAGCATTTCAAAGGCTTTATAAGAAATACAAAAAATGCGGCAAACTAAAATTTACCTTAATCCCTAAATAAATTATTTGCTCAATACTTTTATTCGATAGATGTTACATGTAGATGGACGAAGCCCTAATCTACCAACAACCAAACTGTTATTCAGAAGTCACTTGATAAGTTCAAGCACCAAAGTTTTGACTAGATGCGCATCATACCAACTTTAAATAATATAAAAATAAATGGATGTAGAAGCTAGTGAGTTAAAAGTGCATTGAAAACGAGATTAAATATTACAAATATCTGGAGATGACAACGCTATTCCTCAGTAATTATGAGCAGTTGTCGTTGAGCCGCTATAAAAATGCCTGTATCAATATACGATGTTTCTATTAGTTCATGGGTATTAAACTTACAGCGGTATACTAATCATTGTAAAGCAACTGTAAGCATCACCGGACATATTATGCATAGTAAATCCATACACCTTTAAGGACGCAGTACACTTTTTCTCTGAAGGGAAGAAAAATTTGTTATCTAAGACCCTGTTAATAAGCAGTCACTCCCTAAATTGGTAGCATTAAATTGAACAATCAGGAAGCAATTGGAAAAACTTTACCGTCGTAGGAAGAAATTACACGTCGTAAACGTCTAATATGAGACGAATCCACATTATACACCAAATCATGACAAATTGATAAACACCTAGCTAGAATGTTCCATGAAAATTTGCAAAAAACAAACCCAATGATTCAGTTCATTGGACTTTTTCCAACTTGCGTTGATTGCCGAATTTAGAATGCACGTCAGTCATATCAGGGTACACGTAAGTCTAAAGTCATCAAATTACGATACATAATCATGTTTTTTCAAACATGAAGTCATCAAGTAGGAGTATAAAGTGCTCACAATTAAAAAAGGTTTTGCAAAATGGGATACAAATGGGTTGTCTTGAGTGAGCAGAACCTTGAGCGATTATCAAATACCTTTGGACAAGAATTAAAATCTACCTCTCAAAATAGAAGGCAGTCATGAAACATTTTTGAACGCTCTTTCAAATGTCTAAGAGTTGATAGAGTTAAGGCCCATTGAACTCTTTTTGCTGTTTACATATTAAAAATCCAATTTATTATAAATTCTAAAAATACGGCCCTTATAAACCCTCAGTGTAACAGTTGCATAAGTCTTCTTGGTTGAACGAGATTTGCTCTTAACGAAATGAAAAAAAAAAAGGAATTTAACAAAAACGTATTCCTTTGTGGGTATAAAAGAAAAGCCGTACAATCAGTAGGCATATTCAAATCTTACGAAAGAAAACCTCATCTATAATATAGATTTTTGAAATGGAAGCGAGGTGCAAAATAAGGGGAAAAAACTAAGTATGAGACTGGGATCACCACGTTGATTCAACTTAGGACACACTCCGGGGTCAGAGAATTTTAGCAGGCCTGGAAAAAAAAATCGTATTAAAAATGAAAAGTTTCAAATTTGAAACCATATGGTGTCATCGTGTTAGGTATGTATTATTTAATAATACATAACACGATGACACCATAGAACAAATTAGGTTTCAATGTTGTTACTGTAGTAGCCAATACATTAAAGTTGGGATATGTTGTTTATTGGTTAAGAACTATCAATTTTCGTACACAAATATAACCATCAAATACGCACCTTTACAGTAGTCAGGTTGTTTTCATACCCGCCTTTGGACTGCATTTGATTTTGAATGGCCCATAGCCGTGAGTTTTCAACATCTTCAGACCCGATATGGCCGGTGTGGCGGAAATTCGTGGGTTCGCCAATCATGGAGCGGTCGATAGGACGCCTCTGTCGCTTTTGCTGCAAAGGGCAATGCGATTTAGTGAAAGCGTGACCATAAATATGTGAGTAGGAAGTATGGTGTATTGCAAACCTGTTGAGCGGGTTGATTGACACAGCATGAAAATAACTGCACCCAGATGTCACCAGCAGCTTGGTAGGCAGACATGATTAGGTAGCCGAAAATTAAGTTTGAATCACTGGAACAAGCAGGAGACCACATAAATGAAACTTTGTGGAACACTGGAGAAGACAGGCACAATTATAGCACCCTAACTTTCTATACCATGATCTGTTGGGATCTACAAGATTCAAGTATTCAATATTGGATTGGGCTTTGAGGAATGTATCTCTTCTGCAAAGACAAATCCGGCGCCTTCACCAGGTGTCAGTCGCCGAAATGCTATCAAGATAGAACTACGAGAGAGTTCGACAAGGGTATTCATTACCGGCCCAACAGATGACGTTATGATCCATAGTATAGCCTTAACACATTCTTTCGGTCTACTACGTGCAAGCTGAACTTTGAATATATACCAGAAGCGATCATACTCTGGAACGCTTGCCAGTCAGCCAAAGACGGCCGTCAGACCAGAAGTCCCAGTGTTGGGTAGGGTCAGGCGCAGGCTCGTATAATATACGAATTATGCAATTCAAGAATGAATGGTCAGATAGAAGGTGTGAGGGTATTGGACAGGGTCCCCTTCAGCTGCCAGTTGCCTCAACACGATCAATGACCCCAGCACACTCCTCAAGTCGAACTCCGGCAGGCTGATTCACCTTCTTATAAATGTGTGTTAGAAGCGACCCCAAAGGACAGCGTTGCCACTAAGGTGGGCTTCTGGAGTGCTAGACTGTCCCAAGACTCCCGCCAGACCACAGCCTTCAGTAAGTGATACGTTTGAGGCCAATCTACAAGACCTGACAGAGCATTGATAGGACATTGCAAGTTCCCGACCGGTCCCTAGATGGCCCACTGTGTGTCCACTTCAGGCACAGATTCATCAGCCTACAGAAGGTTGACAGGAAGTTCGAGCTGGACATAGCCGATGACCTCACGTCCATCTATTCAAGCGTGATAGCGTTCGAGGCCGCATGATTTATACTCGAATACACTTTGTTTTTCAATAGACGCCACCGCTAGTGTTAATAATCGCGATACATATCGCGTCGACGTTCAAAGAATCGACGATCGTACAAATCGTGCAGCTGCACCGTACAACGTCGAAAAGTGTCCCAAAGTCCCTACGTGGCGCTTCCTCCAGGGATGAATACGTACATAACCCAGCAAATACTAATAAACTGCAATTAATCTACTAGCACCAACCTCGACAGAAAAACCTAAACAGTATAGGCATACCGTCGGTCAGTGATGGTTGACTGCAAATCGCCAAATAAGCAAACCCTACAAGTCACGCACGACAGAATGACGCGACTATCGCCTATTTCAGCATGAACGAAATAAACCACCATTTACATCAAAACGTTTACCGCTTTCCACGATCACAATCGCCGAATAAAACAAAAATGGAAGCACACCAACAATATCAATCTTCAATGTGTATGCGTCAAACAACTCACCCGTCGAGCTCGATAGGGATCAGCCCCGAGAAACAATCTATCAGCCTGTACCGTCTTCACAACGGATGAAAAGTAAATAAAACGAATCACCGAATATGGAAAGAGGCAAGAGGTTACAAAAAAGATATTAAAATAATATAAACAAACTCCGGCACAGAACCCAACAGGAACTAGGTATGTAAATAAATACTGAGGCCAGGTTCCATGAAAGTAGGTTATGTCAACAAAACTGTGATGGCGACGAAGGCTGTGGAACACTATGACGTCATCTTTTGGTTTTACGGATCCGCTGACTGCTATTAAGAGGTTTATTATTATTATTATTTTATTATTATTATTATTATTTTTCGATTCATGATTATTTACTAGCTGGCGTTTGATTAGCACTGCGGTGACAAATTTGCATGATGTAGTTCCAAGAAAAAAAGAAGAATCTCCTCGTGTTATTCTTACCTACGCACGATTTTAATTAAATTAAATTGTAACGTTCAGTTCAAGGCTAAATTCACTTTTGGTGTGACAATTTAATTTTTTCTTCCTATATCAAGAATTCTCTGAAGGTACCAAGATGTACTTACTTGGTCTGCTTATCTTTCGTAGGTGTCATCACGACCAATGACGTCAAATGCGAGGGTAGGTAGCGCCCTCTCTACGGTAGGCCTTACAAAGAAACCAACATGTCATCGAGTGAACTAATCAGTTTGTTTGGTTTTTTATCAATTTTGGTTTGCTTACCATACGATACCATGTTAGGTATCGATATGCAACGGAAAGTATCGATAGTTGTCAGGAAAGTGTCGAATCGAAAAGGTAATAACAATTACCTATTACTTATCTTTTCGATTCGACACATAAAATTATTTTCGATAAATATTTCGTTACATTTCGTTTACATATTAGGTTCGATACATATTTCGTTACATTACGTTTACAACGGGGGGCCTTCGTAGGGGGGCCCGGATTTTCTTGAGAATTTTTTTTCGTTTTTTGTAAAAAAAGGGGGGAGGAGTGGCAAAATGGGACAGATCAATATAGGAAAAATTTTCACTTTTTTTTTTTTTTTTTTTTTTTAGGGGGCCCGATGAATTCTGCCCCCGGGCCCGGATTTTCTCTCCACGGCCCTGGTTGGAGGTATTCCACGGAAGGTGGAAAAACGGATCTGAAGAATCGCAGCTGCACTCTTTCCACAGCCTCCAGCTGCAGCAGGGACCAGGCCTCACTGGCGTAGAGCGCCCCCGAGTGGCAGATGGCCTCAAAAAGAGCCCTCCACGCCTCCACAGTGTGGAGGAGTCCACACAGCCATTTCCAGAGCGCCTTATCAACCCCTGGACACCACCCGAAGCTGCCAGGCCCTTCCTCACAGCCCTAGCCGCCTGATGGCGAAAGATATGTACCGGAGCTGAATAACTTTTCGCCCAGGTATGGAGTAGGAGTTTACCACTTCCAGAGTTTGCTAACCACAGGAGAACTTATAAAGTCTATTGCGACCCGCCATTCTAAAATTCACAACTTTCGAGTTTTCAGATTTCACAGTCAGACCATTGGCCGAACAGTAAGCGTCCAGGCAGCGGAAGAGTTTGTTCATCCCAACATAGGTGTCACTCAGGAGCGCCAGATCATCTGCATAGAATATGCATGGTATATCCTCACGGCTGTCCAAAAATACGCCAGTCACGCCCTGGTCTCTCCAAAACGGCTCAAAGTCTGACAAAAATAATGAAAAGACGACAGGTGACAGCACGTCTCCCTGCAAAATTCCCTGGTCCATTGAATATTTCTTCGTGAAACCGCCACTCACTCCAACACAGAACCTCGACCTGCTATACGCTGATCCGACCAGGTTTACAAACCTTGCACTGAAGCCCTGTGCAATCATCTTTTCTCACAATAATTTGTGGGAGAAGGAGTCGAAGGCTCGGCGGAAATCGATGAAAGCGACGAAGGTCTTGCTCCTTGGTCGACGAATGCCCACAGCCACCAGGCTGGCCAATGTGAACACGTTGTCAAGACAGCCGCGTCCCTTTCCGGAAGCCACTCTGGTTTGCAGGCTTTAAGTTTCAGTCTTTGACAAAAATCAAGAGCCTTTTGAGGAGTATCTGGTGGAAAACGTTCACGACTGTGTTCATGAATGATATGCCTCTGTAGTTAGCCACATTTGAGCGATCTCCTTTCTTGAAGATATTTATTTATCTTTATTTCGGCCCAGGCTGCAGTCTGGTGGAATCACATCAATCAAATTCAAACAATTACAATTATTGTAAAAGACCGTCTGAAGAGAGCCATCTAAATTTAGATTTGGCCAGCCGCTGTCACATGGTTACCACGGAATCCGTCCTTTTGGTTTATTATTCTTGGAATAATACACCTATGTTTTCGCGACGGGGGTCGACGACTCCGATCGGGCTCAAAATTTGACATTATCTGTTTCAAGAGGTCTACATTCTAAATCCGAAATGTCCGTCCGCCGTACGCCGTCCGCCGTCCGCCGTCCGCCGTCCAGGCCGTTTTGGGCAGTAGGAATTTTTTTTAAAATCTGAAATTTCGGCAAAATACTTGGTTTACCATCTAGTTGTGCCCGCAAGGTTTTCAGTCCGATCGCCCGAACCCGTGGGGCGCTATGGGGCTATAATGGGGCTACGGGAGGGGTTTATTGAAGGCTTTTAGCTATGGGATCGAGTTAGGTGTCGTTTTCGAAGTATTTTTGGACGTAGAATCCATTTTTTGGGATCCCGGAACGATCCGATTTCACTGGGCGATGTGTAGGGCATTCGTGGGGCTAAAAATGGGATTTTTGAAGGATCCCAGGATGTTAAATATTTTTCGAGTAAAAAATACAGAGTTTTTGAAAAAACACATTTTTGAACAAAAAAATCCAAAAATAAATTTTTTTTGAGATAAAAATCAAAAAAAAAAAATTTTAAATTTTTTCATTGACAGAATTAAATTTCTGCACAAGTAACGTATATCAAAGAATAATAAACCCTTGTGTAAAATTTGCAGCGTTTTTTATTACCTATTATTCTTGGAATAGTACACCTATGTAACCGCGACGGAGGTCAAAAATTCTGATAGGCCTCAAAATTTCACATACCTATCAAGAGGTCTAAATTCCAAAAACGAAATGTCCGTCCGCCATCCGTACCGTTTTGAAATTTTGACAAAACACTCAATTTACCATCTAGGTGTGCCCGCAAGGTTTTCAGCCCGTTCGCCCAAACCCGTGGGGCGCTATGGGGCTACAGGAGGGGTTTTTTGAACGTTTTCGGCTATGGGGTCGTGTTAGGTGTCGTTTGCCGAGTAATTTTGGACACAAAATCCATTTTTTCGAGGTCTCACATCTGTCCAAACATTGTTCAGAAATTTTTTATTTTTTTTATTCAGGTAGGTAGGTAGCTCCCTTTTCAAAAATATTATTAAAATTTTCTTAATAGGAAACCTTTTCCTAATAGGTAACACTGAAATAATTTTGCTCAATAATTGTGCAAAACCTATTGCTTGATATACCTAACAAGTTTAATTATTAACCAAGGAATATCAAAGAATACTATACCCTTGGGTAAAATTTGCAGCGTTGATTTTCGGTGTAGTTATCGAATGGAAGCCGCATAGTGATATCGATACTGTAGTCATATCGATAGTTATCATCAGTCTAAACGCCACCGCCTAATTCCGGTTTGATACGATTTCGGGATTTTGTTGCTGAGGAAGAAATGCACTTTTAGGAACCGCGAGTGAGCTGTGAAGTGTCCCGATTCGCTATGAACAAGAAAGCTCAAAAGATACAGCCTTTGTAAGTATAAATTAGTTGGTTTCTCGGGAAACTGTGAACTTGTGATGTGCTGAATTATTGGCAGTCATCAAGACAGCTCACTTGGTAGTACAACACATTGATTGATCCTTCATGTATGATTTCGCCCCGACGCTTTGAAGCGTGCCCATGTTCTGTCCGTGGACTGTTGTCGTTAGGTGTGTTCATGTTTATTGTCAAACCAAACATCGTTTGAAACTGGAAATGGTAAAAACGCTGCAAATTCAATTAAACATGAGTGTACGGTTTGTATTACATTGCTTGAATGGAGTAACAGTTACTGTAGGTCTGTAGGGCGTCGTCTCGTCGAGACGGTCTCGATGGATGAATTGAACCAACATAACTCAGTCAACCGCCTTCGGGAATTCAAGTCGATTCACGATTTGTGCCGAAACGAACACATCCTGAGATGAGTGCCCACAGGTTGGCTAGGAAACTGCCAGAATCTGATGGGTATTCCTCCAATCAGCAGCAGCAGCAGCCAATGATCTTATCAGGCCGATCGCTGTATGGAGGGTTTCTTACCTTTTGGTTTATTTTTCTCGGTGTTATCAACCTATGTTTTCGCGACGGGCACTACCCCATTGCGCCCAAATCCCTCATGGTCGAAGTGGTTACCCCACTTAATTATGACTTGCGACCCAGACCCAGTCGCTTTTGCGCTCCTGGATTGTGACCATCAACTAGGCAGTCTATTGTGCCCATGCTTCGCAACAACGAGATGGAGCATTTATCATTCATTTGGTAAAGCAAACACTAATGGAACGTGGGAAATAGCAATCATGCTCGTAATTGCAAATTTCATCTACCTTGCAGTTGTCTGGCTTCAGAGAGATCAAATCTCCCACAAACAGTCTGAAACTACCAAAGTGTTGCTCCATGTGGTGCATCTTAGCTCCGGTACCTAGCTCTGAATTTCTTTAGGAAAAAAATAACTGCTCATTATCAAAAAAGCGAGTAGAAGGGGTCTGAGACCAGTCGAGAGAAGTTGGGGGTTGGCTGGCTTTAGCCAGCAGGGCGTGGCTCCCTAGTTGAATACCTTGAATCTGGGGTCCATTTCAGTTGCACCCAAACGTCTTGTCAAATTCGTTGGGCCCATTTTGGTCCTCACCTAGAGTGACAAAAAATTAGTCGGGGCCCGTTATATGGGAACGAAATTTTCGTCCGCATGCCTCATTCGCGGGGCCCATTTCGGAAACTCCTGACTCCGTGCACCATGATCTATCGTTGACATCGGCCCTTAGTCCCTGTTCGACTGCGTCATTTCCCAATCTCAGGTCTTGGGCGCCAAAGTCCACCCACTTTGGTTTCCTTAAGATGAGCACAATAGGGCAACACCACCCTCCCCACTTTTCCCAGCATCTTTTCTTAACCAGCTCGTGCTAATAACACCTTCAGAACCCGGAAGCAATTTCCCCATTTGAGATGATATTCTTATCTCTACTGTTAGTTATAGCTGACCGCTGAATACGCCCCAATAATTGATTTCATTCCACAGGGTTGTGGCTGGTGACATCGCCGGCCAGTTTGACAAGGCTTTTTCAAAACTGTATCAAGTCAGCCAGCTGTTGTCCAAATCGTCCGACAAAGACGTGGCAGTGTTTGTGTGCGGCGATTTTTTGGGAGAAAACGCAGCCTCTTTCGACAGTTACATCAAGGGCAAAAAGAAAGGTGGGTCGATTTTTGTACCAGAACTTGTCACCCTTAATGTATGTACCCAGTTAATAATTAACACATACCTTCCTATTTTCAGTTCCAGTGCACATTTACATCCTTGGGGCTGTTAACGTTGAGCAGGGCAAGTTTTTTGAAGACAGGAAGGGAAATCTTGACATTTGCGAAAACCTCTCGTGTTTGGGTATGTGTGAATTCTTACCGCATTATTATTAGTGAAGGTGTTCACTTTTGGCTCCAGAGTTTCGATCCACTGTTCCCGACGATGTGTGTTGACAATTAATTTCTTTTCCAGGGAAATCGGGAGCTATAACTCTGTTCCAAGGAATGACGGTCGCTTTCCTCAGCGGGATGGAGGGTAAAGAGTCAACATCCCACACGTTCAACAAGGATGATGTTGACAAACTAATCAAGCAGTGCGCTTCCTACTCCAAGATCGACCTTCTCCTTACTTACCAGTGGCCTTATGGCGTGGATAAGGTTTCTTCGACTCCTCTTGCTGTCAAAAAAGGTTCCAAGCTAATAGGGGAGCTCGTGTGTGCTATTAAGCCCCGAGTGCATTTTGCTGCTCACGAAAAGACAACTTTCTCGACTCCTCTAATGAACCTCATACCAGGAGAAACCGGAATCAAAACAACGAGATTTACTGGTATCAATCAGTCTTTTCTCTGAAATGAACTGTATTAAATTGGAACGATCGTCAACCCCGAATTTCATTTTGTTGCAGGGTTTTCAAGTTTTGCTGATCGCAAGACGGGCAAATGGGTGACTGGTATTAACTTCCCAGTTGACGAAATTGATCGTCAGGCAGGAGTGGTGGACATACCATATCATTATGCTCTGGATACGGACGGCGCCATTAATCCCATTTTGTTTGACACCAATGGCTCTAAGAGGGGACAGCAAAAAACAGGCAAGTCGTATATTTGAGCGTCGGGGTTTTAAGGGAATGGTTTGCCTTGAAAATGTATTACTACTAGTTCTTAACGAGGGCTGTCGAACATACGAACAACTCTCGAAAATTAAAACAGTCGATGAGACAATACCATGGGGGAGCACAGAAGGGTAGATTGTAGATTGTATGGTGCTTGCTCAGGAAGGGCGTTCAGGATTCCCCCCCAGCACGGAAGCCCAGCACGGGTGATCCCTACCACTATCATGCTCATCCCTGTCATTGAGTGAGCCCACGTCACTCACTTACTCAGGTGAGGCGCCTCCAGCTTCAATGTACCTCTGCTGCTGAGATTTTCCTTGTTCTCAACCCTCGACTCACTGACTCAGGCTAACTTTGATAAGGCTCCTCCTTTATCAGCAAAACGACATTAAATGTGTATTTTGCAGCCGTTTGACTGACACATAAACCAAATTTTGGTCAAGTCAAACGGCTGCAAAATACACATGCTGTCCCATGTTGGTCCTATAGGAAGGAATATAGTTAGTTGTTCTTCAACACTTGAGGAATGAATCCAGTCTTTGCACAAAATCTTAACAAATCTTAGGCTCCCCCCCCCCCCCCCCCCTCGTGGTTTTTGAAAAATTACTGAAATCTGACCTTAACGATTATTTTGAAAAGTATAATTTGTTCAGTGATTCACAATCGGAGGAGGAAATGCACCCGAATTTCTGGTTAAATCCTCCTGTACCATGTTGTTAGAAGTCAAAAGGGGGGAAAAAACATCATTTTTGTGACAAAAAGTCTTTCACGTAGTTTATAATCATCATAAGTCGTTCTGGCCAATTCAAAAACCGGTGTAGGTGACGTCACCTACACCGGTTCCGGCTTCCAATCAAAGATACCAGAGTGCAGGTCGATTTTCAAATTTTTTCTTGATTTACTTAGTGGTTGGCACTAGTGACACTGGAGTAACGCGAAAATGGCTGTTTTCTGTTTGTTGTGAATGCGATTGTGCGTATTGACTCAACTTATTCGACGTGACTGATCCTTCAGTTTTTAGTTTTTTAATGGTGGCCAACTCGTCGACCAATAGGAGCTGACCTCGAGTTTCCACCAAAATTCAAATTGCAATTTTTCTATACATTTTATAAATTTGTACGAACTTGCAGTTTGTGTTTTAACCCCATTTTCAGTATTATTTGGACGCCTCCTACCGATTAAAAAATAATAATAATAATCCAGACACGTTTCCATTCCTAATTTGGTTTCCGTTGGGGTCGATCCACCAAGGACGCAATACAAGACCTAACTGATTTGGTGGCAACTGCATTTGAAGGCGGTAAATTTGCTTCTGCGACTTTGGTTTTTGTCGCAAAATGCTTCGATTGCATTTGCCATGAAATACTGGTCAAAAAGCTTCACAAGTATAACCTTTCCCATGGCGCCCTGTTTTTGGTTGAAAGCTATCTCTCCGGGAGAATACAGGCTGTACGTCATGGTGGAGGTCTATCCCAGTTCTTGCCCATTGACTAAGGGGTCCTACAAGGCCCAATTTTGTTCCTTATTTTTATTAATGACAAGACACGATGATAATTCGTAAACCGCTTAAAGAAGACAAAAGTTGAAATCGCCAGACGTAGAACAGTGTTCCTTAAGTTGCGAGCTTTCTAAGAAGTGGTGAACGATTTTTCTAGGTAAAATACGGACTAAGTTTTCACAGGCAAGGCCAATTTACAAACATCTGCGAGTCCTCGCAAAATTTCTAAATTTGTTTACCGAATACCCTTTGTTTACACCCATCATTATACCGAATACGATGTACAGTAGTCCCCGCTTAATATGGTAACGGATAGTGGTATAACCCGCTTATTGTAATAGAAATGTCCAGGTACGGATCGGACGTACCCTACATCACGGGAAATGCCCCGCGTATTGTAATACATAGGAAGTCTGTTTATAGTGATAACATTTTCGCTAAGTGGCCTTCGCACTGCCTATGAATGTTCGCTTATCTTGCGAATCTGGCGAAGCCCTGTACTATGAGCTGGATTTTGCTTGACACAGTACTTGAATGGTTAAGATTCACTTGGTTACAGGTTTCAGCCTTTTCCGCTCATCTCGTTCTCTTCCCAGTATCGTGGACCCCCCCCCCCCCCCCCCCCCCGATTCCTCTTCACAGTGGGTGGTCCGTAGGCTACAAATCGAGGTCGTCAATTTTGCGCAGGATGGCCTCAAGGATGCAATTCTCCCTGCCCAAACGACGAGAGAAAAAGGAAAATTTAGTTCTGAGTTGTCCAGCAGATGTCTCTGCACGTAGGCCCTTTTCTTCTGGTTGACCTATAGTATTCTTTCGCGTCATTGTTTTGTTTTAGGTACCTACGTTACCTACCTAGGTTAGGTTCATCAAAACTGAAAACATACCGTCCACTCCACATTACAGCGAAATAACTCTACACTTTGATAATCTATTACTTGGAAAATTCTCTATTGGATTTGTGCTCCAAGCTTTGTGGTATTTAAGTGGTAACATTATTATTTTTCTAGGTGGTAAGCGCCCTCGGCCTGAACTCGTCGTTAAACCGGAAGACTGTTGGTTCTGCTTGGGCAACACGAATGTGGACCGAACTTTGATCACCACAATCGGAGAATCAGCTTACATCACTTTGACCAAGGGTCCTATTGTGGACAATCACGTCATTGTGCTGCCAATCAGGTAAGTGGACCAGATCAACCAAAGTTGGTGGGCGAGGATAATACAGTATGTTGTATCCAAACGGTCATAACAGCGTGCTTGCTACAAATTCAACGGATTTGATTTGTCCTTGGGCAACAGGAATCGTGTTGGTAATAGAATTATACTATATTTTATTATATTATAATATATTATAGTGTATTATTAAGTATAAATGGTGCTTTAATTTGGGATTAAATCCATGGTGGGGATAATTAATTTTATTTTAAATGAAATGACCGTTAATGTAATCGCATAACAACTTCTTCAGGCACATTGCGAAAATATCTGAAGACACTGAAGCGGCTAAAGAGGTCAGGTTGTTCATTTCAACGCTCGTCGACTACTACAAATCGCTTGGATTTGAATTCGTTATGCTCGAGCGCTCTTACAGGGCTCCTCATGCCCAAATCGAGTGTCTACCGGTAGATCCTGAGCTGGTGGAAGATGGCGCATTTGATGTAGCGATCAATGTAAGTTCACCAAATCCATTGAAACCAGTCAAGGAATAATATCAGGGAGCTCATCTTATATCCGCTTTCTTGCTTTCAGACCTTGGCCTTGCAGAAACATCTGTTCGTGAAAACTCTCGATTGTGATATTGTTTATAACCCACCCAAAGATCTCATGAAGGGCAGCTATTTCTACATGCAGGTTGGCTCGAGAAAAAAAGCTAAAGGATACATAGTGGATATCAAGGAAGGGATGCCTTTTCCCGTTAACTTTGGCCGGTAACGTTATCTCCATTAAAATGTTTCTTAGGTGCATGCATTACTGTGATGAATTCACCAAAACATTTTCCAGCTATTGTGATAAATTCAGTAAATGTGGGCGCCTTGGTATTCCACCTCAGGGGGTCATTAACTAGAGGGCGATAATGAGCCCCTCCTTGGGATTCCGCACCTCGTGCGTATTCAAAGTTACTAGCACTCTGATTGGGGGGGGGGGGGTCTCGCTTTACTCGGCGGAGCACTTTCACGGACAAGGGGGCTCGCTTCGCTCGCCCATTTGAATAATAGGTCAGGTGACGATTTACATACATTTTAATGTGTAAAAACCTCCCGATCTTTCGAATTCTAATCCGACCACGTGGAAGGTTGAAAATACCTAAAATACAATCGTTGGAAAATGTCTTGCCCGAGTTGGGAGACCTTCACAGACCTCACCCACCCCAAGCGCAGCCAGCTCCTATAAGTCTATGATTCGAGCAGTCAAGCAGTCTATGATGCACGCACGATCCCTAAAATTCGTTTTCACTCCGCTCGCCGCCAATTTGTTCAGAATTTAATATTAAAGTTCAGATCGCTAGGTAGGATACGGAGGAAACACCGACTCAATCGGACTGTAAACAAAGAAGATAAGAAGAGTTGCGCGGATTTGCGCTCATTGCCGCACGCCCAGAGAGCCGCCGGAGCGCCGACCCCTCGTATCCCTTATCAAGGTGGATTCGTATATAACAGATCAATACATCTTCAAAAACCTCCTCGTCAAGATGATTTTCTTTTCCTTCCAGAAAAATGGACAGCTTCTTCTTCGCTGGCCGGTAAACGCTGCACATGTACCTCTGTTTTGTCTTCGTGTTTTAGATGTTCGATAAGCCAAAGATGGTCATAACATAAACAAGAGATAGAAGTGGGCACTGAAGTCAGAGGTCCACTCCGGCCCGATAAGGGAAATGACGGGTTGGGGCACTTGTGGCTCTCGGGGCGTGCGGCTCGAAAAGGGATAAGTACCGAAAATTGTCCCCAACGGGCTTATTAGACGTAACATTTGCTGAGTAATCCGAATCCACAAACGTCTAGTCTCCGAGCCAATCCCTAGTTTGGTTCCCTGCCACTAGGGATTCTAGGCCCCACCCCCCAATAAGTTATGTCTGAGAGGTCGAATTGGTAGAAAAAGTCACCGTATTTTTATCACTTACGGTTTCGGAGGAGAAGCCTTGTGACATACAGAGAAATGAACGCTGTAGACCCGGTTTCAGACTGGTTCACAAATGCAGCGATCGGATCAGCATCAATTCAATAGTTCGGTGTGTTGCTTCGTCTTCTCGTGTTTGAAAGTTGAAGTTAGGGAAAGTGAACGTTGGAAGTGCATGTTGCTAGCAGAAGTCTATTGCTTGATCTGTTGGCTCTGTTTGGCTCATGTCCTTCTGTTAGACTCATGTTTCAACATTTCGGTTAGCCCAAGTCTACGGATTGCGCTCAGTTGGGCTCATATCTCGGAAGCTTGCGTCTGTTGGCTGGGCTCATTTTGTTGAAGCTCAGTCTGCTGGTCTGGCTCGGTCTATTCATCAAATTGGCTCGGTTGGGCTCATTTCTCAATGGCTTCATCTCTTGGTCTATTTATTTGACTGTGCTTGGCTCATGTCCTTCTGTTGGCCACAACCTACAGTGGAATTCCAAGATGTTGTTTGAACGATGTTAATAATTAATCAATTATTGATGGTGCGGAATCACAAGATAATATCTTAGGAATATTATTCCTAAGTCGTTCTGAGCTCATACCTACTTCCATTACCCGAAAGTAAGTGCAGCTCGATAGGTAAGCGTGAACCGCGATATACTACATTATCATAACAACTACCTATCACGCTGGGACTTTTCGGCATTTTCCTCCCTGTTTCTACAACCCGCAATATTGGGGAACAACTTCTACAGCGGCGTGAATTAACAAATTACTCTAACCAAGCGACTTAATCTCATCATGATTTGTGTAGATTTAGCATTTAAGCGATTAGATAGCCGTACAATAATTGTGGCCATTATTGAGGCCAGAAGACACAAGTGACCCTAAGTGACACATGGGTATGTATATCCCTGTCACTTTGTCGCATCAAGCGTTAATTTAATTTTCAAATCTCAATCCTGTTGGTTTACTATTCTTGGAATGATAAACCAAAGTTTGTAAAGGCTGTAATCGCGACGGAGGTCGAAAATTCAGATCGACCTCAAAATTTAACTTTATACGCTTCAAGATGTTTAGAATCCAAAAACGAAATGTCCGTCCGCCGTCCGAGCCGTTTTGGACAATAAGAATCTTTAAAAAAATCTGAAATTTTGACGAAATACTCGGTTTACCTTCTAGTTGTGTCCGCAAGATTTTCAGCTCGATCTCCCAAACCCGTGGGGCACTATGGGGCTACAGGAGGGGTTTTCGAAGGTTTTCGGCTATGCGGTCGAGTTAAGTGTCGTTTTCAAAGTATTTTTGGTCGTTCAGTCCATTTTTGTGGGTCCCAGAACGACCCGTTTTGATTCAATAATACTGCATTAGATTTTAGCAACTACAAAGTTTTAGCAAATCAGCAATACCTCCACACACAAACTAAAATATGAATGCCTCGATCCTCAATGTGATACCTCTTTTGGTTTATCGGAGGTCAACGACTCCGATCGGCCTCAAAATTTGACATTATCCGTTTCAACAGGTCTAGATTCCAAAACCGAAATGTCCATCCGCCGTATGGCCGTTTTGGGCAGTATGATTTTTTTTAAATCTGAAATTTTGACAAAATACTCGGTTTACAATCTAGTTGTGCCCACACGGTTTTCAGCCCTACGGGCGCTACGGGCCTAAAATGGGGCTACGGGAGTTTTTTTTTTTTGTGGCTTTTGGCTATGGGATCGAGTTAGGTGTCGTTTTCGATGTAGTTTTGGTCGTAGAATCCATTTTTGGGGGTCCCAGAATGACCCGATTTCACTGTGGGGATGTATGGGACTTTCATGGGGCTTATAATGGGATTTTTGAAGGATCCTAGGTGGTCAATGAAGGTGTCGTTTTCCGAGTAATTTTTAAGGCTAAATCCATTTTTCGAGGTCCCACATCTGTTCAAACATTTTACAGAAAAAAAAAGATTTAATTTTTGTACAATAATTTTTTGTAGAACAATAATTATTCTACAAATAATAATTATACTACTACAAATAATTATTATTATTCTGTATCAAAGAATTATAACCACTTGTGTAAAATTTGCAGCGGTTTTTTTTAGAAATGAAAAGCTGAATGTTTTCAACACCTCAAGTCAAAATTCTGATGTAAATGTGAATTTATGAATTACGTAGTTACCAGAATGTGATATTGAAATTAGCGGTGGGACTGAGAGATGGTTCAAGCTGCCATCAAATTTTGCTGCTGTCATGAGGGGGCAGTGGAGATACGAGTTCACCGCTTCAGACTTCATCTATTCTAACGTCCTGTTTCAGGGAAGTTATTGTAAGCGCGATGGGAGTCCCGAACAAAGTGAGGTGGCAAGACTGTGTGCAGGACGAAGAGACGGTACAACGCAACGTGCAATCCTTCAATGAAGGATATCGCCAATTCAACTTCACTTTCTCCTCATAAGATACCCTTTTTTATGGTAGGAATCTTAATTTCACTCCCTGTTAATTGGAGTTTTGTATTCGATTTCTGCTCATGAGCGGTAAGCACCCGTTGTTTATGTTATGGCAATGGTAGTGGAGAGAAATTTCCCGGATTCGTTTTTTAACGTTTCACTACTTACTTATACTAGTCTCCTTCTGAGATTATACTTTCTGGTTTTTTTTTTTCCACTTTCGTGGCCAGACTGTGGATCGCTAATTTGAACGAAAGGGCTTTAGTTGCTGCTTCAACACTTTTAAAATTGATCTCACCTTCCCATCTAGGACGTATTACTCAGCTATTAGACGTGCAACATGTACAGAACATTACATTTTATTGTATCAAGTACTTACGCAGCAACAAAGTCCGTTCGTTGCTTGTTCCAAGCAGGCCCCTGCCATCGATTTTGGATCATTTTTCAACAAATGGTACGATTTTATTAGCTCTATTTTCTAGTAATTTGTTTTACCAAACGTTTAAATTCGGGAAACAATGTGTTTAATTGTGTTTAAAAACTATTTGTAAAAATATATTTGTACCAATTTCCAACAGCTTTTATTTTAATAAAAACTATTGTTACGTTTTTACTCCCAAAGCTTTTTTTTTTCGGGAGCGGCAACTGGGTACTTTTTTCAGGCAAGATGACGCTGCGTCGTGGCCCTCCCAGCCCCCGTTCGCCAACCTTAGCTCTCTCCTCTTAACGATGGTGCTTCAATGCATCCAAGGAGCTCTGCAGTGTGTGTTATCGTTCGGAGACAATTTAACTCGCATTTTATTTTGCAGAAGCGTTCGATTTCCCTTGAATTCACCGTTGTTCGAGTTTGTTAGGTTTGTTTGCTCAGGGTCATTTACAACCACACTAACGCTTGTTGGACGTGTTTAGATGTCCCCTCCTCTTGGCTCAGTTGGGGTTGCTTCTAATTTTATATTTTCCTCTCACAGAGAAAATTTAAAAAACAAGACAGTCCTAAGAAATGCTGTTCCAAGTGTACACATGGGAAACAGTAGGTACGTAAGCATATTTATTAAAGACATAATTAATTTGCCGGCCTGAATAGCCGAGTGATGCTGGGCGTTTGTCACTTCTTGCCACATTCTTATGAGACCTCGGGTTCGAATCCCGTTGAAGACCATGGAATTATTGGATATAAAAGTGCAAATGTGTTAATGTGAATGATAATGAAGTTAACCCCCCCTCCCACCATCATGTCGGGCCGATTAGATAATCTTTCAAAACTCACTTTCCCTTTACTTTATGATATATCATAAATGAATTGAATATGACAATTTTAGTCATATATGACTAAAATTGTCATATTCAACCCAGTGTCGCCAACTGCAAAGTGGATGGAAAAGGCACTGGATATCCTTTTGGGTTTATTATTCTTGTAATAATACACCTATTCGTGACGGGGGTCGAAAATTTTGATCGGGCTCAAAATTTGCCATTTCACGTCTCATGACGTGTAGGTTTCTATAATCGAATGACCGTCCGCCGTCGAGGCCGTTTTGGGCATTAGGAATTTTTGTTTAAATCTGAAATCTTTATGAATTTTTGTTTAAATCTGAAATTTTGATGAAGCTCTTGGTACACCATCTAGTTGTGCCTGCAAGGTTTTCGGCCCAATCGCCAAAACCCGTGCTAAAAAGGTTTTCAGATGTAATATCGAGTTAGGTGTCGTTTTCGAAGTATTTTTGGACGTAGAATCCATTTTTGCGGGTTCCAGAAAGATCCGATTTCACCGTGGGAATCTATGGGGCTACAAATGGGACTTTTGAAGGATGCCAGGACGTCGGACAAGGTGTCGTTTTCCGAGTAATTTTCGACGTAAAAACTATTTTTTTGGCTCACATCCTTCCGAACACTACAGGAATACTTTATTTGTCTCGACCTAACTGCCTACGATACCTAAGAAAACGTTACGGAATCGAGGAACGAAAATGCGACCCAATTCGTGGTTCTCAATTCTTATCAGGAGGTGTAAGGAGTTCTCTTGTAATTTACTATTAGCAAACTTCATTAAGGTTTTAAGCCGACATTAAGGTTTGTACCTACTACCTAGTTACCTATTAAACTCAAATGAAGTGTGTTCCATGTTCCTCCAATGTTTTGCCATTAGGCTCAATGTGACAGCATCCAGGGGTCTGGGGGTGTCCCCCTGCGGTCATAATACCTAATATGAACAGCAAACACAAACGGCAATACTTACACCGTTTTTTAAAATAGTTTTTTGTTGGTAGAATTAATTTTTTGATAATTCATACCAAAGAATAATAAACCCTTGTGTAGAATTTTCACCTTTTTTTGTTCCTCCAATCAGAGTCCATCGCCTGTCATCAGACGAAAGGTTGCCCCTTTCATAGACATTTGGATCTTGTCTCCACAGTTCAAATCTCGTTAGTTCTGAATCTTCTTCAAAGGGTCCTCACCAAGGAACGATGCAACATGGGAGTAACCAACAGCTTTTTTTTTACACGGTCAAGTGTGCCACTGAAGGGTCTGGTCGTGGCGAAACCTTTGGCTTAATCCACACCCATTAATATCTACACTCATTTCTAAAAGAGTGCCAGTACTAGCTCTGTATAATATTCCCAGTAAACACTACTCCATTCATACCCAGTGAAGTATTATGTAGGTACTAGCAGCTAGTACCTACATAATAGATTATCTGCTAATCTCGTACCACGTACACATTTCATGTTATGCTGAGTGAGACAAAAATAGTGCGCACCTCGGAGTAACCTAGACAGAATGTGAGATTGTACAAATGTCAGAACTTGCCTTTACACCTGTGCTGTTCCTTATACTTCGAACTTTAATTAGGTACTGGCTTTTCTTTACCTTTTCGTTGCTCTCGTACTCGGGTTCTCTGCAGATTGTCATAGTTCAGTAACTGGTTTCTTGTGGCTTTTATTTTCGGGAAAAATTGCTCCATGTATAAGGTATTTGGGGCTATCGAACTGCTCAATTATCATCGCAAGAATACGAGAGAATCATGGTTAAAAAAAACCGTTTATGGGCGTTTTTTCAAAACCCTGGGCTGTAGCACATCAAGATTTCTATTGAGTTGGGACTTTCTTCCTGAAGTGAAGTAGGATGGCGTGAAGGCGTTCTATCTGTTCATCAGAGTTAGGGTAACAATAATATTTTCAAGTGAATTGAATAAGTCTTCATCATCCATGAAATATGGGGGGATTCAATGTCTGTAACATGCTTTTGTTTCACAACCCTGTCCTGTTACCTGCTGAGTTTTGAAGTGGGCGCTAAACAAGTGATTGGGGAGAAAAATGAATATGTTTGGCCGGTAGCACGGAGAGGAACCTCTTGAATGTTCACTTCATCACCCCGTTTTCATGTGCACTTTGTTGAGTTCGTTCTTCCCAAGTTAGGGTGTTGTCCGGTGCACCAAGCTAAGGTCTCCCACCCTGTACTCAACCACAAGATCCTGGCAACTGATTAACTGTTGTTATTTGCAGCAAATAATGCGAAAAAGTGGCCTGAAACTGCGGGAAAAAGCTCGAACGTTTAAGTGTTTACCTGTGCCAGCCACGAGGCCTTTTCACAACCCTGTCATATCCATTTTATCTGATGACAGGGTTGTAAAATTAGTTACTTGTTTATATTCTGTCAAAAAGGGTCATTTATCAAAACTATTCGAATAAATATTAAGCATAGGTCGTCATCACTGGGCGTCATTGACCCTATTTAAGAGTACCAAACCCTCGGATAATCCCCATTCGCCACGTTTTCACACGTTTCACAACCCTGTCCTGCTGAAATTTTCGAATCCATGAAACTAGACACTTCTATGAAGGCAAACTTCGGGAACTCTTTTCTGGGAACCCAAGGATGAATAAAAAAAAAGATCGGAGACGTTTTTCTATAAATTTCTGTGAACGAAAAAGGCGTGTATGCAGAGAATGGCCCACCCCTTGATTTAACTACTAAATCATCATAGTTTGTATAAACTTTATGTCCTTCGAATGGAACTAAGCTGAAGGTAAGTAATTTTCAAAAAGGTGTCCAGTTTTTATAAACATTTCATTATCCAAGTTATCCGGGTACCTACTCAGTTGGTTCGCGTAATTCATTCTATCCCATGGGGTACCTCAGGTTCAATGTTGCAAATAAAACACATATTTCACAAGAATTGCATTGAATACTTTACTTTTAACGAAACAACAGAAAAATTTGAAATAAACGGAATGTACCTTACTATCTAATGTTGCCCAAGGATGCTTAGGTACTTGTGGGTTTTGGCACAACCTGGTTCTGGGGTCACTTACAATCCCATCGCACACTATGATAACCTTAGTTTTCAAAAGATTCACGAATTTAATGGGTCTATTACGAGGTGGCTATAGTCCTCTTTCACCTTTCGAGTTGTAACGAGGTTGGTATGTTTTATAATGAAGGTCAACGTCTCTAAAACCAGGGCTGTACTCAAAATCGATTACGGGTATTAGAAATACATTGGAAATCCGCAGTTCTTATTGACTGGAATCTCAACCGCACAGCTTCAATCCCATCTCAATGACACATAATCCTGTCGCGTTCACCTTCATTATGAAACTACCTATTTTTAAATTCTATGTTTGTTTGAGTTATTTACAAACGACTATACACTATAAAAGCGAAAAACTTCAGTGCACACGATACTGGTTCGACCTGTCAACAAGAGCGTTTTCTCATTCCTCAACACACTCTTTGGCCATTCAGGAAATAATTGAATAAACTTATGGTTCCCAATACACGCTAAATCACTTTCAATATGACGTATTTATGTACCTTTCAAGTCACAATATCCTTGAAATAGTTTTACAAGAGTTGCACCGGTTTTGGATGCAACCGTTTTACATAGAGTTCGACCTACAATTGAGAACGTTCAGACGCCTGAAGAAGAGGCGGCACTTTTGTACTTCCCGCGGGTCCCATGGCCTCCAGCTTGCGATGGGAACGAGGCCAAAGAATCATGACTCATTGTGTGTCTCCAAACAGCCCGACACCAGAATGACGTCAACAAAGGCCTATATAAGAGCTTCCGTTTTGGAAGACGGGGTTCAGTCTTCAAGAAGCTTCCAGCGTCAGTCGCTCGTCCAGAAGTCACTGCTTGGTCCCCAAGTGGTTAGCATGATTCATGTAAGTTGATATCAAAACAGCAACCTATTCCTCTCCCAAACTGAGTATAAATTCAACGGACCTCACAGTCCTACATTCATGTATTGCCTTCAATAAATAAAGGCTTTAACTAACAGTAATCATTATCAATTCTGAGCTACGCTCTAGCAAGAGTAATAATAACACATATTAATACCCTGCAACAGAATGGTGGAGGCGCCTACTCGATCTTAACAAACTAATTATTGAAAGTCCCATGCTTTATAATGCCTAACATACCCCATTAACAAGCAGATTAATGACGCTTGACAGGTGCGCCTCGTCAAGCCGAAATTAACACGCCGCTACGGTTGCACCGATAGCGCCATTTTTGCCACCCGGTTACGTTCGTCCAAGAAACCCGAATTTGACCCGCTGGGCGATTAAGAGGGACTAGCATCTCCCAGCACGATTAATTAACAACGGGCTAGGTTTCCCATTTCGGCCAAGAACTGCTAAACGCCGCGTTTCAAACGCGGTGAGGCTGCTAAGGGCTACCGAATCCTAACTAACGTTTGTTAATACAAACGGCAATGTTTCCTCTTGACTGAACAATACAAGGAAACTTGTACAATAGGTCGACTGGATAGGCTACCAAACCACTTATAAGAAACTAACACACACTTAAGACATCGAAAGAAGAATAATAAGCTCGCAAATGGCAAAGCCTACTCGGGAACTGGCCGTATAAATGATTTCATGGCCGTAAATCCCTCACCGGGACAATCCCCCGTGGACGTGACGCACGGTAGTGAACCCCAGGCGGCCCCAAACACGGTTCACAAAACGTTTGAGCTCGTGATCGACAGTCTACTGACTCAAGCGATAGAGAAACGCGAGACAAACGCTTTTACTTGGATCTGGAAAGCAACCTCAAAAAAACTACTAGAAGCCGCTTCGATTATTAATTTTAAAATACCAGAACATCCAACAAGCGATTGGGCAAGGGAATCTATAAAATTGTGGACGCGACACCCTTGCTACAAGCAGAACGAATTTGGGCTAGATATCCGCAACATCCTCGACACGCGGTTTACGCCTCACTCATCTGATCTAATGACAGACAGATCTACCGGGGCAAGTAGGTGACCGATGAAGGTGGGTCTCTACTGAATGAGCCATCCTCTGTCCCTTGCAGAACACCATCCAGACGGAAGCCGGCCCGTCCCGTGCTTCCCAGACGGAGGCAAAATGCCAGTGTTCTGGTCGCTCCGTTGCCGCGCCGGTTTTGTCCATGGACGAGGCTGAGCGTAAGTTGCTGGTTTTATGTTTCCTTTTTTGTTTCGCGTGTGTCGGCCTGCGCTTAAACGTCGGCTGAAAAATGTCCGGTTCAGTCCCGCTGGGCTATGTTGTGCGGTTATTTTAACCTATAACTTCTTCAAAATCTGGAGGAGCATCGCTTGCAAAATAGAACGAGGTCAAAGATGTGAAGCATCCTCCAAACGACCGGACAGAGGATCAGCTCTTCTTTGAAGTCGCCAAATGAGTCAAGGGATTGACATCCCTCCTAGCTTAAAGGCTCGCCTGGAGCGAGCTCATGGACCAGTCAAGATGTAGCTGTCAAGTCGCACGCCAGTCTCCGACGAGAGTCGTCTCCATCTCTGACACCGTCTCTCGTTCTCTCTCTCTCTCTCTCTCTCTCTCTCTCTCTCTCTCTTCCCATGTCCAACTTCAGTCAGCTACCAGGTCTGCTACTCCAAGAGGAACCAGTACGTCAACTCATAATAGCATTTCCCCCTCGAATTGAGTAAAATCAATTCTGGATCTTAGATCCATAGCTTATACCATGCCTTCTACAAATAAAGGTTTTAACAAACAGTAATCATATTCATCCTGAGCTACGCCCTAGCAGTATTATTAATAATCACATATGAATACCCCGCAATACAAGAGTAAAGCTTAATCGTTTTTCCAGGACCTTCAAGTTTATTCAATAAATTACACCGTTTTGTTCTCTCCAAGACTCACACCATTCAAATTCAATGGTCCCACGAATAAGTACTCTACCGGAACAAAACTCACGACAACGATTCTTTCGCCCACAACAGATAATTTACATTTTTTATGCTTAACGGTAAAATCTATGTACACGTATAACTAACACTAGGTACGTATCTCGCTTGAATCCGTCAAATTATGGTATGTATAACGAAACTCGATATAAAACCTATCTCGCCTCAGCGAGCGTCTACTAAAATGGGGTACCGCTTACAATGCATTAGCTATACAAAATCGATCTAGCTCGAACTACGTCTCAGATAAACGCTATTGCAGCCTCGAGCTTGGCTGAGTTACATCACGCGACTGCCAAGTCAAATAAAATTGTTAAAACAACAAAAAACGAGTATTTGAATGACCTTCGAAAAAAGAACTAAGACGCTAAAATTCAATTACACAAACCGGTATGTGGTTCTCTTTTTTGACAGGCTCTAACCATTATTACAAAATATCCGAGTTAAAAGATTCAATATTACAGTTATGTACATGAGAAGATATAGACACTATAAATAAATATTGATTCACGCTGCCTATAATACAAAAACCTTACAAAATAAAATTTCATTATTTCAATTAATACGTCGCCAGAATTCAATTTTGTTAAAAATGGTACTATTATTAATCACAATGATCTCGTGCTTCCAATTGAGATCGACGAAACTTTTATCACATGTGGTAGGGGTACAAGGGGGGCCAAGAAGAAAATGCAGGCAGCTTTATGGAGGTGGATGATGAACATTTCAGATCATATTGGCGATTCCTCAAAATATCGGTCCAGAAATGTTGTTGCTGACAACACTGTTCATGACTGAAGTGCAGTTTGTTTGAATTGAAAAGTTAAAATCTAAAATAATGAAATGGGTAGGAATTGTTGTTAACGTGCAATGCACGTCGTGCATGGGTCTGCAATAGAACAGTTGAAGGGGAGCGTCGGAGCTCAATCGAGACCGTGGCCGACTGTAGTGGTTTCGAATCCCGCAACGGGCTGGATTAATTTCGGTCTGCCCTCAGGTCCCGGAACGGAGTATAAACTCTAGGCCTGGTTCAAATGGGTTGACCTCCGCCCCTTATGACAAGCCGCATTGGTTAACACAGTTGAAATAATTCCCAATCAGGGAACAGGGTTTTAGAAACCAGTCCAGTTATTGGATTGCACCCAATTCTGCAATTCCCAGTTCTGGATAACTAATAAAAACACGTAACACCTCCACTTGATGGGCCCAGCCTAAACCTCTTGGCCGACCCTCGCATTTGATCCTAATCACATAAAATACTTAGGCTGAATCTGGGGGGTTTCATTCATCCTGGGTGTTCTTGAATGTCGTCGTCGTCCGATTCCGAGACCCCAAGTCGAGTCAAGTCCTTAAGAGGAGGGAACGGCCTCCTTGGCCACACTTTCCGCGCTTTGAGGGTGTTGGCGTCTTTCTGGATCTCCTCCAGCTCGACTACCGTCGGGTAGATGTTCTGTTCGACCCATTCGGATATTGTAACAATGTCGAAGACATCCGAAAGGGACTCGCGGGCTGAGCGGGCTAGCGAAGCCACCGTGTGGTAAACCCTGGGTTGGTCCTGCATCAGTTCATCCACCCTCAGCGGGGTCGAGAAGTTGTGCCTCACGTTGTACTTGGTCATCCATCCCTTCTGTTGACGAACCATCGTAATCAGTTCTTCGGCTTCTTTCTGGGCCAAGTTCAGCCGACTCGTCAACTTGAAGAAGCCGTGCCCAGGAAACGTGCACCTTAATGAAACATTCACAAATAAATTAGAATCAACCAACGACATCTAAGTTCATACAATTTACAATGTACACGGCTTATCTGTTAGAAGTTAGAACATAGGACATGAAGCAATCAACCTGGAGTAAGTATCCCACAAGTAGGGATCTGAGTTCAGATTGAAGTAGGTGGTGGGAGCGAAGATTCCACAGCTGAGATGGTTGTTGATTTTGGTTCTGAGGGAAGCGTTCATGTAGCCATGTGTAGTGGCTAAGAGGGTGATGGCCAGTGAAGGAATAGCAGCTGGCAGCAATTCACAGAGAACGGAAAAATGATCGTACCTGGACAACAAAACCATTATTGAAATAGTAGCCACTCTCAGCGTGCTAACCAAACCAGGTTGATCAAGACGTACCTCTGCCAACCTGTTATGACAATTCCTTGGAAACCATTCTTGAATTTCGGAGCTTCATTGGACATGACTTCAAGCCACCGCAGATTGTTGTCCAAATGGCGTTTAACGTTAGGAATGTACAGAGTTTCACCGAAGGCACCTTTGAATGCGCTGGCTGTCCACACAGTAGGAAACACAGCTGCATACTTTTCCCAAATCGGAAGTGGAACGAATCGATAGACGTCTTCAGCATAGACCCAGACCTGACAAAACAAATATGAGTCTTGGAGAATCACTGATTAAGATTATGGTGCATGGACTTCAATAAGAGGCAATCCTCACCATTGGTTCTACCAGCTCGCCGATCCTGAACTGCTCCAGGCTACTGGGCGGGAGGTGCCTTAGCATATCGTCCCATATGATGGGTGTCACCTTGGGGTACCTGCTCCTGACAATGTTCGCCACTTTGGCGACGTGGCCCAGAAACAAGTTATCCCTGGGTTGGGTTTTGCACCTCGAGCACTCGCCCATTTGGAACACTTCATCACAGCCCACGTGGAGATAGTTGACACTAGGATGCAGCTCCATTACCTAACAAAACCAAATCAATTAGGTCAGTGTGGCAAGGTGTTCCTGCAGTTTTTAATGGCAGTGTCCATCGCCACTTTGATGGCAACCCATCCTTGGACGGACTCTGCCTGGGAGGAAGGAGCTGTCAAGTTCGGTAGATTCTACTTAGAATGATCACTTTTATTAATATTACCTGTTCGACCATCAGGGTAATGAAATCGATCGAAGCATTCAGTGATGGACACAGTGCCTGAGCAGACTCGGGCACCTCCCTCAAGTGTTTGTAGTCCTGAAGTTTCAAAGCAAACTCCACATGACCGAAAGTTTGGATGAGAGGGATGACTTCCAGGTTGTTCTGTTTGGCCGTTTCCAGAATATTGTTAACTTCATCTTTGGTATAGGCGTTGGTAGCGGCGATACTCTTGAGGGGGCCAGACCAGGGGAACATATCTTCGTATTCAAGGAGCACCCCAGTAGCACCCATCTCTTTAGAGAGCTTGAGGATTTTCTTGAGATAGGATACTTTCGGAGGAGCACCTGGAAAACAATGGAATCACGTATTGATTACGAAGGCGATTACAAGCGATTACATTGGTAGGCAATGAAATGTGTAAATCCATTTTGAACAGCGACAAAGTTAAGAATAGTTTTCGTGCAGAAAAATAAATGAATTTGTCGTCAACCTTTCAAGTCGAGGTGAATCAGTCTTTGTTTTGGAATGTAAGGAGCCCGAGAGGGCACGTCGTCGAAGACCGAGCCGTCGGGCCGGTCGTTCCTCGATGCCAAGTCGTCCCTGTACGGAGAGTCTTCGACGATCTTCTCGGGAGATTCTTGTGGCGCCTGGGTGGCCGCCACCGGCTGAGGGTTGCCAACATATTGCACGGCGCTTCCTCCTAGCAGAGTGCGCTTGTCTTGCACGGCACCGACTTTTCCCAGTTCACTTTCATCTCCTTCGGGGGGCCTGGCAGTGTTGTATTGAAGGCAGATGATGAATATCACTATTCCCAGGGCTAAGGCCAGAAGAGTGAATTTCTTCCTCCACACTGTCAGTGTTACCCAACCAGCATACTGCATCTTCATACTGTAACACACAATCAGGTTATACATCAGCCATAAGTACCACATGTAAATACTGACTTCAGAACCTATAATAGGTTCTGAAGTCAGTATTTACATCAGAATCTCAGAATCAATCGCGATTTATTGTCAATAATTGACAATAAATCGCGATTGATTCTGAGCGAAATGAAAAGATGCAGATGAATTTCATAATCAATCAAATTAAGTTTGGTAACAGATTTGCATCTAATTTTGAGTGATAAATGCGGTGACGAATGCAACTAAAACTTTGACTTTCGAAGAAATTTAAGGGACCCCACCTCTTCAATCACTCTACAACTACGCTCGGCTCTAAAAAATAACAATGTGGGCTATTTAATCCAGTTAGCACCTTTTTTCAATATAGCATAAGCACACGTCCTCCTTGGTTGACACTGCAGACTACTATCAGTTCCCAAATTGTGTTTTGGGAGTTCTCCTCAAGTCAATGTTACCACCGCAGGTATAGAACGGGATGTCCCCTCACACGGCTGAAAGGCGTCTCGTGAAAGGTTCTCCAAGTAAAAAAAAAAAAGGTGTAAATGACCTGACGACGTTTTCTTGAACATGCGCGATTTAAAAAAACGAAACGCTTCAAATTTAGTACGGTGAGGTCGGATGGATCTGGATCCCTAAATAATGGATTGCACGCCAAAACATTCTTTGTAAACGACACCCCACGGACAAAACCTTCAAAAACCCCACCTGTTCTCGGGAGAACGAGCTGAAAATATTCTGTGCCAACTAGAAGGAAATCCGAGTATTTTGTCCACATTTTTAGAGTTACAACGAAGTTCTAGTCTGTTTCCACGATAACTGTAAACAATTGAAGCCCGGGTTGGAATAGACTATCGAAAACAACCTATATTGCCGAAAATAATAGTTTTTATATGAAGATGGATTTACACGGATTACACACGGATTTGTATTTTTTTTTTTTTAAATGCCCACTGTCATTTGCCTGGACGGCGTACGGGCATTTCCTTTTCGGAATCAACACAACTTGGAACATAATATCGCTCCTTTGGAACAAGACTATCATAACTCAAAATTTCCAAGTTTTGAATAAAACCCGCACATGGACTTGAAAGTATCGGGAAAATTATGTCCTAGACCGTTCAGGGACTACTTAGGACTACCTAGGTACTCATCCTGGCATTCCTGTCGTTAGGAAGCGCTGTGCGAGTCTATGACATCTCCCCACTTCATCTGGAAGTTATGAAGAAGACCTTCACATCTCTAATGAGATAGTCTTGCTGAAAAGATGAGTTGTTCCTCACCAACCGGTGAGGGGACCTATTTATTTTCTACAATAATTATTACTTTAGGTTACCTATACAATACTCTTTTAAAAATCTTCTGTCAGAATTTGGAGATCATTTTTTATGTTTTCGGAGATATCATAATGTGATATCTATAGTAGGTATACTATAGTCTTGACTGAACATTTTCCTCTCTTCGTCCATGTTCTTGGCCACTGTGACTGAATTTTGCGCAATACTAAGATATCTCGGAATAGGGGATGAAAGCTCTCATGAGGGGGTGTGATCGAGCAACTCTGCAGAGGTGAAGCCTGCAGATCTATAGTTTCCTAAGGTCCTAAGGATAAGCAAGACAAAGAAACTGTCTCTCAATCTTGTCTCAGGAAGCTACATGGTAGTCTAATACTCGTTCAATACGTTAAACAGCTCTACTGAAAAATTGCCTTTTTGAATTATGATAGTCTTAATCCAAAGGAACGATATTATAACACAATATTATAAGGATAAATTTTGAGGTCGATCAAAATTATTGAACTCCTTTGCGAGGTTGATTATTCCAAGAATGAAAGATAAGAATTGAGGAAAGGTGATAATTTAATACACACCAATAATAGTAGGTATTATGTTTCAACGAACCTGAGTGTGCGTCGTCATTAACTTGACTGTTTTTTGAGACTCTCCGCTGCACAGAAAATCTGAAAAGAATATAATATCAATACCTGCATCAATAAATAAACACCATTACATGAAAAGCTATTACCCTGGTCTACAGAAAAAAAAGGGCAGTTGCCGGGTCTTTTTACCTATTCCAGAGGGTTTTGAGGGTGCTGAATCAGAAAATGATAGTTTTTTTTGTTGGTTTTTTGGACCTTTCTTTACACTGAATTTTCCAGTAATCAACGTCTTCACTCGAACTTCTTCAAAAAAACACTTTGTCTCATAGGAAATTTACTGCAGATTCCGAATATATACTTAGGTACTTTTAGTCTAAAACCTTTTTAAACTGCAACAAAATTAGCAAAAATATATAAATATAAACAGGCTGTTCATGTTTGTGCACGCTTTTTAACTGCTCGTATAGCAGGAATCAAACTGGGAAAGTCGTTTATTAACTGCTGTACGCTGCAGTATATATCTGAATTCCATTCGTATCTTCCTACACCAAAATTTGGTGTAATTTATTTTTTATATTTTTTATTCAATTAAATTTGTATAGGTGCCAACTTGATCTTCTCCAAAAGATAATAATATACTGGACATTATCCAGTATAATATTATTATACTAAAATTTGTATCAAATGGATAAGAACATTGAAAAACTTTGGTAACTACCTTACGATAAAATTTTCGACATTCAGTCGTCATCAGTATCTGGCTCTCGCGGTGGCTTCCAGAATGTTGTCTTCAGAGTATGTTGTGGAAGACATCACGGGAACTGGTGAGGAGCGGGAAAACTGACTGGTAGGAAGGTAGGTGGTGAAAGAAGGTAGGTAGGAGAAAAGGTTGAATGTTGGTTAAAATAAATTTTAAATAAGAATAAAAAATAGAAAGTGTTTTAAATAAAGAAATAAAGTAAATTAATAATAAAAATAAGTGTTGAAAGTAAAAATTAAAAAAAATATATTATATTATTATATTATTATACTATATAATTATAATATTATTATTATAATATATAATTATAATATAATATAATTTATAATTATAATATTATTATATTATTAAATATATTATATTATTATACTCGTATTTAACTTATGAATGTGTGATCAATTAGGTACTACATCTACTCCGACTTGTTCAACCGATCCGATCGCCTTGAAATTCAGGCATTTGGGTTGACGAGGAAGAGGTCTGATAAAAATTTCAAGTTGATTTTCCTTTTGGGAGAGTCGCTGGAGGGAAATTCTTTGTAGAGAATCAAGTAGGTACCCGATTTTTAGCTGCCAAACTTTGAAAAATTGAAGCTCCCTTAGTTTTATGAGAGTCGCGGTTTGTGTCATTCTGTTCAGAAAGGTCTAAGCTTTCAATACATTTTGTCAGTATTGTTACATTCTGGGCAATACAATGTTGGGTTAAAATTTAACCGTTAAATGATCAACATTCACGCTCCATCATGTCTATATATAGACTATAGTAAAATTCACGTAGAATTCGACTTTGCAGTGTCGTGCGATTTGCCGATTTTTCAGACTTGTTTACACCTGAGATTTAGCCCACAAAAGTGAAATACACTGCCAAGGCAATGGCACATGAGCTTCCTCGTGCCAAGTTCAAAATGAACGTAACAGCTGTAACAAGAAAATTACGTTCGCGCATGCGCAGGGAGTACCACTGATTCAATCATGATGAAACTGATAGGGAACCATCTAGAGCTATACCCACACAATTCCTGAAAATTTGATTGAAATCCGATCAAAATTGAAAAAGGTATGCCTGTTTCAAGAATTTCACGTTAGCGCATGCGCAGAGCGTACCGCTGATTCAATTGTGATGAAATTCGTATGGGACCTCAAGGAGCCTTATCCGCATAATCCCTCAAAATTTGAGCTAAATTCATTCAAAATTGTGGAAATTATGGCTGTAACAAGGAAATGCGGACAGACCGACAGACCGACAGACCGACAGACTAAATAATCTGAAATTTCGACAAAATACTTGGTTTACCACCATCTAGTTGTGCCCGCAAGGTTTTCAGTCCGATCGCCCAAACCAGTGGGGCGCTATGGGGCTATAATGGGGCTACGGGAGGGGTTTTTTTTTGAAGGCTTTTAGCTATGGAATCGAGTTAGGTGTCGTTTTCGAAGTATTTTTGGACGTAGAATCCATTTTTTGGGGTCCCGGAACGATCCGATTTCACTGTGCCGATCTATAGGGCTCTCATGGGGCTAAAAATGGGATTTTTGAAGGATCCCAGGATGTTAAATATTTTTCGAGTAAAAAATACGGAATTTTTGAAAAAAAACAAAAACACATTTTTGAACAAAAAAATCCAAAAAAAAATTTTTTTGAAATAAAAATCCAAAAAAAAAAAATTTTTTTAAATTTTTTCATTGACAGAATTAAATTTCTGCACAAGTAATGTATATCAAAGAATAATAAACCCTTGTGTAAAATTTGCAGCGTTTCCTGTTAGGTTGTTTTCCTATCAGTTCAAAAGTTTATTCTTCATAAAATTTCCCCTGACTTTGGGCCTTAAGGTTTGATACGCGCTTATCGAGGAGTATTAAAATAAAGAAATTTTCTTGAATTTGCGGGCGAATTCGAGTTTGAAAATTTAGTGTTATCCATTAAATCTACCTACTAAATTCGAAAAAGAAGTGTTTTACCTACTCGTGTTGGCCTCTCATGTACCAAACACTGGCAGCATTAACATTGCGTTTAGATACATTCTGGAATAAAATGGAACTCACATGGAACTTGCCTGGAACTTACTTTATAATTGGAACACAGTGGAAGTTACCCTTATCTGCTTAGTGTTTGGACAGATAGGAGAACCCATTAATGGATTCCATGCTCAAAAAAAATGAAATGAAATGAAAATTCATTCATTCGACCTCCTGACAACAAACAAAATATAATATATTGCTTTTGTTATTATGAGGTCCCATGGGTCTGAGACCCTCATATTCGGACTAAACGTCCAAACATACTTCGGAAACGACACCACTCTCGACGCCATGGCCAAAGACCTTCAAAACGGGACCGGGTTGAAGGTGAAGAAGGGGCAATGGATTGTAGTTTGAATCCTTGTTTAGACATGGGTCCAGGTTCAAATCCTGGAGGATAGGATACATCCCCCAAAATACAACCCCCAAATATAGATACCATAATAATATAACATAATATGTTATAATGGTATTCTAATAATATTATTATGGTATCCTATATTATCCCAGTTATCCTATAATATAGTATTTTATACTATATACCATATCCCAGTAGCCCTCACCATTAGACACTCTCGTGAACGATGAGATACGTTTCACTATTCGACAATAAAAAATTATTTCTCTCGATCGAAAGAATAAGATTCTTTGGATAAAATTTTGATTCTTTCAATCGGACCGACCCGCAACTTTGAGATGTCAGTTGAGGTCAGGTTTTGATTCGGAAAACTGCAGATACCGGGATGTTGCTGGAAAGCGGCACTTATTTGACTACTCAGCGTATCGGGATTGGTCCCATCTTGATAACCAGTTTCCGTTTCTGCGTTGATACCAGACGAAGGAAGGCCTTGTGACGCTCTGCTTGGGAAACCAAGAGTAGCGAATAATGAACCTTCAGGGCCAGCAATTTTCTTCGCCGAGATGTAGGCATGCTTAATTTCAATGTCTCCAAAAACACACCTATTCCTGCTAATATTAGCGGTCGATTTTCGGGACACTTTATTAACAACGCCTATAGGTGTGATATATCACAGCAAAATGTTAATGTTTGTCAACGTATGTATGTGCTCGCTAATTTGAACACTGGGTACAAGGGGAATTTCGTCCCACAGAAAACCACCTCCGTATTGCCTTACCTTCCTCTAAGTTGAGTGTGTTGAGTGTGTTGTTAAGTTTGTTTGACAAATAATAGCAGTGAACGATAAAGGTTGTCCTTTGAAGTGGTATTCTACCTGACAGTGAAGGTAAGAAGATTAATTTTACAGAGTATCAAAATGTTTTACGAGCATTAATAGCGTGCTTTGTGCGGGTAATTATTAAGCAATTACTGTTTGTATAAATTATGTGGTCACGCAAAGCGGACACAACCTTCATTTTGTACGATCTCGGTATGAACTTGAATAGGCCCTGCAGTTGGAATTCAACACAGTTTAATTTAGGGGTGAGAAGGTATATTTGGATCGATCGTTACGAACCGCAGGGTATGGAAGTTCTTTTGACGCCAACTAATTACAAGGGCTCTGGAAAGCCCTCAGCATATTTGACCGTGTTCTCTTTGTACTGGAAGACCTCCCTCCCCCCTTCACTACCAAAGTCCCACAATATGCAGGCAAAGGAACCTCCGAATTTCACTCCTTTTATTGCTTTCTGAAGCCCACGGGCTACATTCAGTTTCAAACTTTGGAGTTTCGGCTCGCAAACGCGTTTCTACATTGCTTTTTAGGAAAGGGTGAGATTATGATGACTCTGACGGACCATCGACTATTATGAAACACAATAAGATCTCATTTGAACTCGTTCAAGATGAAGAAACTTGATTGAAACGTTGAGAGGATCAAAAAATCAATGAAGACGCTTTACACGAAAATTATAATAAGCTCATATTTCCCACTCCTCCTTTTTAAAATGTAAAGCTGCGAATTCTGAAATGTCAACTACTTATTCGAGTAGTCGAAATGTCAACTACTTATACTAGTATATTGACAATATATGTCATATACAACCTACTGTTGTGCAACACCATGTAGCTGTATGGGGGCTTTCAAAAGGAGTTGGTGGGGTTTTTAGCCGTTTTGGCCTGCAGTTTTTTTTTACGTCTATAATCTGCTGGCCCCTAGTTTAACATAATATATTTAATATTATTAAAGCCGCAGCCCGAGGAGGAGGGTGACACGATTTCGGTAATCTTTATTCTAGGGCACTTCCAGATATCGGAAAACTTTGAAATTGGTCTTAAAAATCCAGTTTGGTTTGAAAGTCTGAAAACACCAAAAACTAGCTCCATGTGACGTCTCTGAGCTCCTAAAGTGGAAAAAAACGGGAAATTAAACTTTTCTAAAAAATTTGAAAAACACCAACAATCCGTTTTGGCGAGTAGATGACGAGAAAAATATGAAACCACCAAAAAGTTGCTCCACGTGGCGCATCTAAGCTCCAAAAGTGGAGCAAAAATAAAAAAAGCTGTATTTTTTAAGAAAAAAACTGCACAATATGGGAAAACGAGTTGTTGGGTCTGAGGCCAGGCGGGATACGGTCGGGGGTTGGCTGGCGTAACCAGCAGGGGGTTGGCCCCCTAGTCCATTGATGTACAATTGCAACGTACGTGAGTACATCTACGGAAAAATGTGCTATATCTGATCGCATTACTTTGACCTTTCTGCTTCCAGACCGCTGGAACATGTGAATCCTGGTGGACACATAATTGAACGTATACTCCCTTTATGGGAAATCGCCTGGATGCTCCCGGCCTCTATAAATGAGGAATGTAGTAACTGGCAGGCCACCAACTCCCATATATCCTCTTCCACCGAGGCTCAGCCGGTTTGGATTAAACCTCGGACCGCTAAGAGATGGAATGGAAGTGAACGAGTGATTGCATATTAAAGTCAGATTGTCACAAGATCTTCAAGTCCGTTCTCCTCTGATAATTCATTAGTGACCTGTTATGCGCCATTTTTGCCTTGTCAGTTCGGCTTTCTGTGAGATACAAAACAATCACTTTTCATTTCACACTTATTACACTATCGGCACTATGGTCCATCCCTACTCAGGCAATGGCTACCAGGGTCAATGATCCTGCCCAGCCCACTCCTCCCCCAAGGCGGTTTTTCGGTTGCCAAGACAACAATCTTGATATGATATAAGATAAACTCCTGCTTTAGGGTTATTCAGTACTGCTGAACTTGATGATGATGAATAATTTTCAAATCTGTATCACGAAAGTATTCAACTTGATTTTTTTCTGAAACCAGTGACCTAATTAAATCTTGCCCTTCAGTTGTGCCTTGCCTTCGACAGAAGCTAATAGTGGGAGGAGGAGGGGGTCTGCAAAATACTTCTATTCTAAACGCTTCTGTTTTATTAGTAATTCCGACTAGGTACTTACAGTTCTATTTTCGACGTGGCCTAAGAAGGTTAGATACCTTCAGGCGCCCCACAGCACTCTGCGAACATTAAAAACGAAATTATTGCATTTACAAAATTAATTACATAGTAGAAATTGAGTACCAACTGTAAAACAAATTCCGCCTCAACATCTCATTTTATGCAAAATTCGGATCTGTGTGAACATGGTTTTATCGGGTGTGCGAGATACAAGATACGATTAACCCTAGATTACCACCCTTCAAATATGATCGCTTATTACCACCCACACGTCGAAACGACGTATAATCCAGAAAAACCGCAACTGAAATTCTCATAGGAATCACGTGACCAACAGAATAAAAATAAAACCAATAGAATAAAAATAAAATCTTCTCATTTCTAAATGAAAACAATATTTTTCTTCTTACGAATTCTCAAATGCAGAAAGCATTCTACATTCGTCAAAAACAACCAAGAGCCCAAAGATTTGACGGCGTGAACGTTCAGGAAAATGGCTCGAAGCAATTACCGCGTCTATCGTGTTGGATGTTATGTGGGTGGATATTACAGAGATGGTGTAGAGATTGCCTGGCCATGGACCCTCTCACAAGCTCATCCTGCACACAAGGCTCACAGAGCTTAGGAGTCTTTGATCTAAACATCGCACCACACATTTTGTGTTGCGATGCTTCAGGTTACGCCCTTTGCGTTACGACTTTAAATCAACAACATGCCCATCATAAAATTGTTGAATAAATCCTCGCAAAGTTCTCTTTTGGTTTAACAGGCTTACGTAGAACAAGAAAGTTTTTCTTTTGAATAACATTACGATTTGTTGTCATCTACGACACACCACCGACGTTTGTTAACCGGTTGGAAAACTAGATATGACCGAATAGCCTGTTAAAGTATCAACAGCTTAATGGGACGTTTCCTGACCGATTCATATTTTGATGTTAACGAGGTTGCTCGATTCAGGCAGCGTTCGTGGCCAAAATTTTAAGTTTTTACGAGTCCAAATAACTGGCTGCCAGTGAGCCTATGAAGATTGCCAAACATTTATCACTTACCAACAAGTTAAGGGCTTTTAATGTCTGAGCAGGATGAAAGAAATGCTTAAAAGAAAAACATGAGCTTTTACTTGTTTTTCAATTCCAAGGCGAGCAAGCGGAGCAATACTGCCGGTAAAGGAAAACTCACGACTAATAATTAGTAGTGAGTTTTCCTTTACCCTTTAGGCTTATTGGAAGAGTCCGCAGAGGTATCTAACTTTTATCTTTAACATAAAAGTAAAAATCGTATTTCCAAACAGCTACTCGAGTTTCATGGAAACGTCCCAGCCATACCTTTGAAGATAAACTTATTATAAAATGTCGATACTTTTCCGTTGAAGGTAAAACGCCCCACTAGATTGTGGTTGTGTTTCGCCCACGTGATGCATTGAGAAACTATTCTCCCACACTTAGATAACAAGTTTCGTGCCGGGTTTAAGCCACTGTGACTAATAGTTCTGCGCAATACTATCATATCTCGGAAAAAGGGATGAAAGTTCTCAGGGTGTGATCGAGTTACTTAGTAGAGGTGAACCCTGCAGTTAGGTCCTAAGTATGCATGAAAAAGAAACTGTTTCTCAATCTTGTCTCAGGAAGCTGCAATGTAATATAATAAGTCTTCAACTTATTCAACTTGTTCAAAACTTTAAAAGGTTCTCCTGAAAAATTGCGTTTTGCTTCCGAGTCTGCGAAGCAGCGGAAGCCTTGTGTTCACTTTCGGGAGAAAAAAATTTTTTTGTCCGAATTCAAAATTTCCACTCGCATTTTGCGTTTCATAGCCTACTGAACAAATTTGGTTCCGTGTCTGTCGGTCTGTGGGTCTGTCCGCATTTCCTTGTTACAGCCATAATTTCCACAATTTTGAATGAATTTACCTCAAATTTTGAGGGATTATGCGGATAAGGCTCCTTGAGGTCCCATACGAATTTCATCACAATTAGGAATGGAAGCGTTTCTGGATTATTTTTTTTATCGATAGAAGTCGTCCAAATAATACTAAAAATGGGGTTAAAACACAAACTGCAAGCTCGTATGAATTTATAAAATTTGTGGAAAAATTGCTATTTGAATTTTGGCGGGAACCCGAGGTCAGCTCCTATTGGTCGACACGTTGGCCACCATTACAAAACTAAAAACTAAAGAATCGGTCATTGGAATAAGTTAATTTATATCACAAATAAGTTGAGTAAATAAGCATGATCACATTCAAAACAAAGCGAACACGGCCATTTTCTCGTTACTCCAGTGTCACTAGAGCAAAACACCAAGAAAAAATCGAAAAAGAAGAAAAAATCGACCTGCACTCTGGTGTCTTTTGATTGGAAACCGGAACACCTGTAGGTGACGTCACTCACAGTGGTTTTTGAATCGGCCTAAATTACTTAAGATGATTGTAAACTACGTGAAAGACTTTTTGTCACAAAAATGATGTATTTTTCCCTTTTTGACTTCTAACAACACGGTACAGGATGATTTAACCCGAAATTCGGGAGCACTTCCATTCCTAATTGAATCAGCGGTACGCTCTGCGCATGCACTAACGTGAAGTTCTTGCCACAGCCATAACTCCTACAATTTTGATCGGATTTCAATCAAATTTTCAGGAATTGTGTGGGTATAGCCCTAGATGGTTCCCTATCAGTTTCATCACGATTGAATCAGTGGTACTCCCTGCGCATGCGCGAACGTAATTTTCTTGTTACAGTCGTTACGTTCATTTTGAACTTGGCACGAGGAAGCTCATGTGCCATTGCCTATTTTGAGTGATGATAGTCTTGTTCCAAAGGAACGATTGATTCTCTCCTCAAATCAATTTTAGTGGTGTCACATGGATTGACTCTCACTCCCTACACAGTTTTTATAAGTACCGCGAGTTTGGAGAGAAAAAGGTTTACTTATTTTGATTTTTCCGAGTTCCGAACACTGATTCAAATGGTGTCGGCGGATTTTTGCCGGTTTACTGACCGTCTTCAGTTGATTGTGGGATGTCAACTGTCTAAAAGCGTTGTTGTATTTTTATTGAGCTTCACATCCCTACTCATGTTGAACTCCACCGAAGGTAATTCAATTCCAATCTCACTTCACGCATCGTCTCTAATTTGGCGCTAATTATCCATTATCCTTTTTGATTCTCCTTGAAAGAAGTTTCACACACTGTTTCAGCAATTTAAAGACTGAAACCTCACTCCCTGCACCATCCACGTATCTCAAATAAGTAGGGATATGGTCATGATAGTATTTATGCGTATTCATCGAGGGAAATGCTTATTCAACCTCTGAATATTGCTAAAAAGTTGAAAAACCCGCCTTTTTCTAAAACTTTTCTCCGGGACAAACTCAATCTTAAGGTCCGAGCACACAGAAAGCGAACTGTCCGCCGCGAACCGTGTCCCCTGTGTTGTTGCACCATCCCCGCCAAACAGAAAGCGAACCACCGCGACGAACCGCTTCGGTGCAACAACACAGGGGACACAGTTCGCTCTGATCGGTTCGCGGCGGACAGTTCGCTTTCTGTGTGCTCGGACCTTTAAAATGTGACTGAAATTTTAAATCCACCCAAGTTGTAGTAACTGGGATGACATGATAAGTATCAGGAAAATCGGCTGATAATCTTTTCGAAAATCACAGAAGTGTGGTCGATTCAGGGAGAATTCTTAGTAAGAATTTCTTACCATGAAAAACTTATGATGGGGCAAATATTAATGCTGTGAACGTTTTGGTTTATTATTCTTGGAATAATACACCTATGTTTTCGCGACGGGGGTCGACGACTAGGATCGGTCTCAAAATTTGACATTATCCGTTTCAAGAGGTCCAGATTCCAAAACCGAAATGTCCGTCCGCCGTCCGGGCCGTTTTGGGCAGTAGGAATTTTTTTTTAAATCTGAAATTTTGGCAAAATACTTGGTTTACCATCTAGTTGTGCCCGCAAGGTTTTCAATCCGATCGCCCAAAACCGTGGGGCGCTATGGGGCTAAAATGGGGCTATGGGAGGGGTTTTTTGAAGGCTTTTAGCTATGGGATCGAGTTAGGTGTCGTTTCCGAAGTATTTTTGGACGTAGAATCCATTTTTGGGAGTCCCGGAACGATCCGATTTCACTGTGGCGATCTACATCTTTCATGGGGCTAAAAATGGGATTTTTGAAGGATCCCAGCAGGTTAAATATTTTTCGAGTAAAAAATAAAGAATTTTTGAAAAAAAAAATTTTGAAACAAAAAATCCAATAAACAAATTTTTTTTGAAATATAAAAATCCAAAAAAAAAAATTGTTTTCTGGTGGCAGGAAAAAGGCATAGCTGCACGGCCCACCTCATTAATCTTATTGTAAGAGGAGTCCTGTAAGACGTCCCGGGGTTCTAAGTAAAGGTTCAGGTAAATCATGCGTACTGAAGTATTGTGAGGTACCTATCTCAAATTGTCAACTCCATGGATGCAATAAGATCCCATCAGGGTGGTGTATTTCATCTTGGCCTTTACCCCCTCCACATAATAAAGGAAAGAAGGTGGTAAATTGTTATTCGTGATGGAATACGACAATAAATTGAACTGCAAGCCGAACGTGAATGGGCTTCGTAAATAGTCTTGATGGTCCGTATTGACACAAACCCGAGCTAAACATTCTGAAGGCACTTTATCTTTAGTATCTGAACTTTCACAACTGACTGAGTCTATTGAATTGGTGAAAAAATGATCTATGAACGTGAGGGATTTTGCCGAGATAAAAAGTGGTATGCAAACAAACACCTCCGTGGGGGAAAAACGTCTAGTCACGAAACGAGTAGGTAGCATAAAAGCAAAGAAAGATAAGACGGATTTTTAGATAAGAAATGAAATTTGGAAACAAAATAGTTTCAGAAGAAACACCTTTGCGGCAAAAGCGACCAACCCCATATTTGAAGGAAAGAGGAAGGTCGGTACCTATGATTCTAGCTATGCTCGTGATATGCAGCCCGCATGACTCCCGGGACAAGAGTCATTGGAAAGTTCAGTAAAAAATCAAACATGATTTTTTTAAAGTTATTTATAATTAATTTTTGGTTTATTATTCTTGGAATCGGCCTCAAAATTTGACACAATACAATGTCCGTCCGCCGTCCGAGCCGTTTTGGGCAGTAGGCTTTTTTTTAATCTGAATTTTTCACAAAATACTCGGGTTACGACACCTAGTTGCGCCCGCAAGGTTTTCAGCCCGATCACCCAAACCCGTGGGGATAAAAAGGGGCTACGGGACGGGGTTTTTGAAGGTTTTTGGCTATGGGATCGAGTTAGGTGTCGTTTTCGAAGTATTTTTGGAAGTAGAATCCATTTTCGGGGGTCCCAGAACAATCCGATTTCACTGTGGGGATCTATAGTGCTTTCATGGGACTTGAATACGGGGAAAACCAGCGAACTCGAATTTTGGTCGAAAATGAGTTGGCAGTTGCCATAATTTCTGTCACAGTACGTCTTGGGATGTACAAAATTTGTACTTTTATTGGAAGCTAAGGACGGATCATACCTGTCTCACGTTTTTCTCAAAGAAAAACCCACTAACTATAATTCCAAACATTTTCCATCTTTGAGAAAAACGTGAGACAGGTATGATCCGTCCTTAGCTTCCAATAAAAGTTTTTTTTTAAATACGCAACTTGAAAATTCAGGTCGGCCTCGTCACAGGTGGGTAGGGTTTTATTTATTGCGGAAAAATGTTTCCAGCTTAGTTTATTGACATTGAACAAGCAAAATGTTCAAGAGTGTAATAATTACAATTATTGTCCGCCGTTCTGCAAAACAAAACGGCGGACAATTCGCCGACGTAATTTCTCGTACGCGTGCGATGAATTAAGAGGAGGGGCCACCATGAAGATGCTATTCCCAGGACGAGGAACTGGACTAAGAACAATGACAATGACGATGAATCAGCTCAATTATCTGACCTTGGTAAGCCGAGACGTAGGCGGGTTCCGAAGATGGGTGGGACTTGATAATCTTATAGCCAACGCTCAGCAAGACCACCAAGGCTAACCATGAAACCTCGGAGAATCAAAATCCTACCAGCTACGAGTATCACCACCACTGAAAAGTGTTGAAATATCAATTTCCATCAAAACGTGGCTAGACGCGAGATCCAGTTGACTGGGGCAGTTTTTGGTTTATTATTCTTGGAATATTACACCTATGTTTTCGCGACGGAGGTCGACGACTCCGATCGGCCTCAAAATTTGAGATTACCTACCTATCCGTTTCAAGAGGTCTAGATTCCAAAACCAAAATGTCCGTCCGCCGTCCGGGTCGTTTTGGGCAGTAGGGATTTTTTGTTTTAAATCTGAAATTTTGACAAAATACTCGGTTTACCCCGATGGTCCAAGCCCGTGGGGCGCTATGGGGCTACGAGAGGGTTTTTTGAAGGCTTTTGGTTATGGGATCGAGTTAGGTGTCGTTTTCGAAGTTTTTTGGACGTAGAATCCATTTGTTGGGGTCCCGGAACGATCCGATTTCACTGTGGCGATCTATAGGGCTTTCATGGGGCTAAAAATTAAATTTTTGAAAGGATCCCAGGAGGTCAAATTTTTCAAATATAAAAACAAACAATAGTTGAAAAAAAAGTTTTCTTTTCTAAAATTTTTCTTATTGACACAGAATTAAATTTCTGCGCAAGTAACCTATATCAAAGAATAATAAACCCTAGTGTAAAATTTGCAGCGTTTTTCATGTCAGTTTCCTATTCTATGGATGGTTCAAGTCATGCAACATGATCGTAATAGGTAACTGTCGACAAACGGGATGTTTCAACAGTCCGTTTCGACATTTGTCGAATTTGTCAAATTCAATGCAAATCATTTAATGAGAAGAACATAGCTTATAAGGACTGGTTCGGAAAAAGTACAGGGCGACAAATAAAGCCGAAGGAATGCGTTTCCACCAGATACGACAAAAATACGGTAATCAGACAATTTTTCCCCAAGGGCGGACAAAAAATCCCCCAAGATGCCAATAGACTGGAATCGCCTAAATAAAATTTTGAGTAAGTGTTGAGAAACCTGACAGTGTCCACAGGCAGTAGGAGGAAGGCTGGAGTTTGTTAACTATCATCACACCGGTGTTGTTCACAAGTTCATAATTTGTGTGCGTGTGTGTGTTCCAGATAAAAATTCCAGTCATGCAGCATTAATTAAAAATTAAACTTGACTTAACTTAATTTCTTTTAGCCCGTATGGCGGAACAAAAACGTTATTAACTTCATTTATACTTCATAATATTTATGTACACAACTATTTACAAATATACCTATACAAAAAAATTGAATGAAGGTTCAAATGTTCATGAATAGTAGGTATGTGTTCAAATAGAAACCCAATCTAAATTTTAGGTAACATATTTTGCTGGGACACTGTGTATATTCTTTAGATGTTTATGAAGGAAACCCGAACTCGGGGATTTAATATCCGCCCTTGGCCGCCTTGGTCCACCCAAAACTTGTCCGGGGAAAAATTGTCCTTATTCCAAAAATACTGTACGTGGCAATCACCTTAAAAATTCTAGGACTTGAAGTTTCCTCGCCGATTTGGAAGGTCAGACTGCATTGCATCAGATGCAACCGATTCGGTTGGCTCCTTTACATATTGCGTGACATCTTTGTTTGTTTTGAGAAAGTTTCACAACATGGAGTAGGTATGCAAAGGGACTAGTAGCTCTTCCGTTTTATTTGTCGTCGAAGAGCATTGAGAGCACCGTTCCAGTTACGACACTAACTTCGCCAACTTAATTAATTCATAAACGTTCAAACGTACCTGAAAAAACATGAAAAAACTCCCCAACAATAATTGTTATCTCATTGTTTGTAGCCCCCATTAAATATGTGTGATCATTGTGCACAATAACTCTCCAACTCTACAATAACGATGATTATAGCATTGTGTGTAAGTAATCAATAGGTAGCAGTGCGTTAAATGGATATTACTTCCTGAATGAAAGGGTACCCACCCATTAGAAGGGATAGGTACGTATCATGGCGCATCCTGAATTCCTATGGAAGCAGGTTGTGAACTGCCTTTCAGATTACCTGTCGGTTTGTGGCTCCGAACCCCACAGGATTTTCTCAAGCTTATCAACCCACCTAATGGAAACAACAAATAATAAAATGGGGCCCCGCAGTACGTTTGAAGGTGAGCTTGGCACAAAGTTAAGCCATTAATCTGGTTATCCCTCCGAAAACGAACCGAAGTAGAATCAGAAAGACTCTCTGGTCATTTGCTCTGACGTGAGGGCCTAAATAAATAAACGGGCCAGCTTCCCTTCTCTCACGGGAATGCCCCAACAGACGGGTGCGGTAGTCTCTTTAAAAATGTGTATAGTGTAAGCGATGGTTTGGGTTGAAACGAGAACAAGGAGGACAAACTCGCAAATACACCTTGTCAGAAGTCTAAAAGTCTTTCTAACTTTATTCCTTGTGTGATTAACATAGACAAAATAATATGTAACGGTAAATCAGTATAGGTGGCCTACATTTTGCCAGTAATGATATGACTGTCAATTAGTCACCCATACTGAGTTACCGTTTTGGTTCTCCACAAAATCGCCTCCAATTTTATGTTTCTCTGATGTAGGTTCATAAAACATCCCGTGAAACACATAGTTTCTTGAAATTTCAGATTTTAAAACTATCACAGACGTGGAAACTGAACGGCAGACGGTCACAGCAGCTTCGGAACCAACGCGAGAGAGTTAACTTTCAAGCGGATCACTTCGAAAACTTAGTTAGATATTAGCCGCACACCGTGGGGCTCTAGAGGGCTGACGATTTCTTTCCAAAGAGTCAAGCAAGGTGTCGCTTTCAAAGAAATTTTGAAGTAGTGAATTTCCGGGGCCCTGCCGTTTTTAACAATAGTGATGGACAGCTGCATTTTTTAATAATATTAAATTCATGACATGAATTTGTGTAATCCGTAAAACGTTTCCACGAACAATCCTAAAACTTGTAAAATATTGATCAGAATATCGTTCAACGTGGGAATTCCCAATCACTTGTATAATGAATTTCATGTCCTTAAAGTTCGGACCGTTTGTTGAATCATGAAATCCTATTCTCGAGAAGTGAATGTGAGATGAGGTTGCCATAGGGGTTGCCTTGAAGAAATGGAAAGAAAAATCAAGCAGGTGCGTCGCAGCTTAGTCCTCTCAGAGCATCCGAATATTTATTCTGCAAGGTGTATGTGTGGCCCTGGCCGTGGCGAACTAGCTTTTGAATAGAGGATGTCACGGTTTTCCAGCAACCCAACGTGTTACCCCTGTTGTCGGTGTTGCATAATGACATCCAGAAGGTCGATGGGAGTTCGAAGCACTCGAGAAAGCGAATCGATAGGGTTGAAGGAGAAAAAAACCTGAAGTTACCGACGGAGCAGTTCCGAAATTGCTGCACTTCTTTCCTTCCTTCCTGTATTACAAGCAGAAATAGCCGGCAGTTGAATTCTGTCCTATCACTCTCCTCGATATTTCAACACAGTAACGTTCCAGGCGCTCCTTTTGATTCACCGAGCAATTTACCTATACAGTGAGACGGAGAAGTGGAAAATCCAATATGTTTTATTTCAATAAGGTCTTGCAGAAGAGTGCAGAGTATTCGACTTCGTGGAAACACCAACCAACGTCTTTAGAGCATACAATTTTCTGTACCTACGTACTTCCCCTTTCCACCTCCCACCCAGTCCAGCGGGAAATTCCCTGCGAACAGCATCTTTGTTGGCTGAGGCATGACAAGTACAAGACTTTCGCTACCATTTCCTCGCATTTGTCGTATCCGTACCTACTTCATAAACATGTGTACCTACTTGGGGACTTTTGGTGAGTCAGTACCTACCTAAATACCGGTTGGTGGACATTGTCTGGGGTTGAGCGTTGAACATCTTCTCATCAAAAGTGGTCACCATCCGCACCGAAACAACGTACAACCAACCAGGATGGGGAGGGGGGGGGGGGGATAAGAATAGGAAGGAATCGCCGGGAACAGTCGGGAAGGAATCCCCCCGCCGGTCCCCGATTTCTGCCCACCCACCTCACTCTGTTCCTCAACAGACTACGTTTATCAATGGACTATTCCGTACAAATATCACTGTGTGCTTCCAGCACCATCTCTCCAATAAACGTTAACTCCTACCATCAGTTACGAGGGCTTATGTAACCATAAAATAACGCTGCAAATTTTACACAAGGGTTTATTATTCTTTGAAAGAGGTTAATTTTGCGAAAATTAATTCTTTGTCCATAAGGAAATATTTTGAAAAAAAAAAAAAAAAAAAAAAAACTTTTTCTGAACAAAGTTCGAACAGATGTCGGACCTAGAAAAATACGTCATGCGTCAAAAATTACTCGGAAAACGACACCTTTTATTAACTCCTGGGATCCTTCAAAAATCCCATTTGTAGCCCCATAGTTCCCCACGGTGAAATCGGATCGTTCTGGGACCCACAAAAATGGATTCTACGTTCAAAAATACTTCGAAAATGACACCTAACTCGACCCCATAGCCGAAAAAACGTCAAAAAACCCCTCCCGTAGCCCCATTTAAGAACCAAAGTGCCCCACGGGCAGAGATGTAAAGGGGGTAAATACCCAGTGGGTAGGGTATTTACAAACTGGGTATTTACCCGGTATTTACCCAATCGCCGAATAAATACCTTCCCATTAAATACCCAACAAAAAAAATACCGAAAAAAATTTTTTTTTTTCATTTTTTTTTTTTGTTTTGCAAAAAAAAAAATCAAGTAAAAGGTCAGTTTTACGACCATTTCTGCACACCTTACTACCCTTTCCTAGCTCACGACGCGATTGCTACGTACCTACAGTGTGTCCTCCATGACTGTAACAAGGAGTCCAACTTGATAGGAAGAAAACCTACAAATGTAGCCAAGAAGCGAGTTCACGATGAGTCCAGCTCGGATGAGGATGAAGACTCAGATTCATCTACAAGCGAACTTTCATTCGATGAGACCGATGAGATGAGGGAATGATTGCTAGGTATTTAAATGCAAAAAACAGTTTGAGCAATTTTTTTTAAATGTAGGTAGGTACATGTTTTTCAAAGCTGGAAATAAATAATTTCCAACATTATCATCTTAATTTTCGATTATTTTTACCACAAAACATGGTTGATGAAAAGATTTAATTGCATCTTGGTTTTTGGGCACTTAATGACCATGAAAGCAGTCAATTTTACAGCTTTTTAAGTACAGTGGGAAGTGGCATATGATTTTATAGCAGTTTGTTTGTGTGATTTCCATCGAACATGAGTATTTCTTTAATTTAGAGGATGATCCTGAACTCGAAAATTGTTGAAACTTTGGTAGAGGCTGGCTCTCGAGTAGTAAGAACGTTTTACGTGGTTTTTTTTGCGATCCCGTTTCATTGAAGATAAAATACCCTATTAAATACCCAAAATGGGTATTTACCCGGGTATTTACCCTGGGTATTTACCCTTAAAAAAGAATACCCGGGTATTTTACATCTCTGCCCACGGGTTTGGGCGGTCTGGCTGAAAACCTTGCAGGCACAACTAGATGAAAATCTGAGTATTTTGTAAAAATTTCAAATATTAAAAAAAAATGCCTACCGCCCAGAACGGCTCGGACAGCGGACGGCGGACGGACATTTCGTTTTTGGAATCAAGGTCTCTTGAAGCGTACCTATAATGTCAAATTTTGAGGACGATCTGAATTTTCGAACTCCGTTGCGATTACGCGGTGTGTTATTCCAAGAATAATAAACCAAAAGAGAAAAAAATAAATAAACTCGTAATTCAACTGAAAAAATCCTATCAAAATCAAATAAATCCAATTATATTATAATTATTATAGTTTGATTTTTATGAAAACCGTGATTCTTCCCACGCTGATTTCTGTTCAAATTCATAGGACTCTCCATCATTAATTTGTTAGGTAAGCTGCATCTGTAAATGGCAACCTTTTGTTCATTGTTGCCCAGCTAGTTGACGTCGAATGAAGAAGAAACACAGATACCTAATGCCTGCAAACCTGCAGTAAAAAAAAACTACAATTAGATTCTGTCGCTATCACTAATTCTGAAAATTCGCATAATAATACGAAAACTATAGGGTCACAAATCGTTTTGTTAACGGTTATAAAAACTTGTCAACATTGGAATGTGACATGAATGCGTTGTTTGAACAGTTGCCAAAAGTTATTATTCTTCTGATACTTGAGTTAGGTAACTCTTTTATTTTTCTAAAACCTCAAGAACTCGAGGGATTTATATTAACCACAGGGTAGGTCCTTTTTTTTTTGTTTGAAGTTTACCCTTCAAAGTTAAGTTTCCTAATTTAAAGGTGACTTGCCAGCGTTACAAATCACGGTCCACCCAGTCAGTCATCAAGCGGCCCTAATTACCTTTTCTACCTTTCCACTTAAATCCGCCAAGTTATCGACGTCTGCGACAATAATCAGACCCGACCAGGATTCCGCTCAGAGGATTCGGTGAGCGAGTGGAATTCTCGAAATAGGTTGGTTAATAACTTCCAAGAAGCTCAGATCATTTCCGCTTCGCTTGCTATTCATCAACGTAGGAAAAGCTGTCCTCAAGTTTACCACTAAGCACCGCTATTAAGTTCCTCGGCTGCGGGACTCCACTCTCCACCAAGTCTCGAAACGGCTTTTCCGCCGGAAGATATTCCGTTTTAGCAAGATTTGAGTTTTGGTCGTAGCCCACGAAGCGAAACCGCCTTATTGGTATGTAATAGGATAAACGAGGCTGACACTCTGTTTCCGCCGTAATAATCCTGGTTAACTCAATAGGTAGGTACCTATTAGCAGCCCCACCGTTGGGGGGGGGGGGGGGGGGGATTTTCCTTGGGCCCGGACTTTTACATGGGGCCCCAGCGGGCCCTAGAAAAATAAGAAAAAAGGAAAAAGGGGGGAAAAAGAAAAACAAAACGAAAAAAAAGGCTGAGTTGCCACTTGGCAGGCAACGTAGTCTTCCGTGTGAAAACTCAAGCAATGTGAATAATCACAATAAACCCTGTGAATCACAACAGAAAAAAGGCTACAGCAAAATTTTGGGTTTTTTGTTTAATTCTTTTCCGGGGAATTCCGAAGCCTTCGTCATCGATGTTTTCAATGTTTCCCAAAACATCGATGTTTTAGAGGCTGCAATCGTTCTCTTAGTAATACCTATATTATCTTAGAAACTTTCATGAAAGATGAAAAATACAAATAACATTACTTGAATGGTACCTACCCTGAATGAAAATTGAACGTTCGTTATTGTGAACCGCCTCCAACCTCCTGCTTACATGGGGGCCCTATGCTCTCTTTTGCCCCGGGCCCGCTTTTTCTCTCGACGGCCCTGCCTATTACCTAGTCATTACTCGCCAATACTAGAATCTCACCATGAAAAATAATTTTTATATATGGTTTTCATTAATTAGCTGGGGGATTTCATTAATGAAGTTTCACGACCCACATGTTGGTGAGTGTTTTCAAAAACCACATATCTATGTAGTAGGATAGGTAACTACCTACCGCCTACCTACCTACGGCGCAAAAGCAAAGACAATTTGAAGTGTATTCCACCCATCTTCCTCGCCATATCCCTCTTAGCTCCTAGTAAGTAATTATTACTACTAAGAGGGGTATGGCACCACACTTGGCTATAGTATCACACTTATTATAAGTGTGATATCATCATACGGTCCTAACATTTATTACATAGAATCCGGTGGCTCAATCGAAGAAGACAAAGAGCAGGCAGCTACCTATAATAATTAAGCGCTTTTTGTTTCAGAATAATTATTATTAAATAATAATATCATTACCAAATTACCAAATTTTGGTAACCGAAAAACAACGAAACGTCAATAACGAGATCCAGAAGACTGGAATTAGGAGTAATGGCATCACACGGCATTCGACAGAGTACCTCACACTAATAAATTATTAGGTATGTAAGTTCTTAGTTCATAGTTTTAATTAATTAAAAATTAATATCGTAGGCAGTTCAGATTGAGAACATTAGTTGATGATTTGAAACAAATTTTGTTTCAAATCATCAACTAAACTTGCTACTTCAAAGTAGAGTCTCAAAAGCAGACCAATCTGTTGAGGCCGCTTGGTCTAGGGGTATGATTCCTGCTTTGGGTGCAGGAGGTCCCGGGTTCAAATCCCGGAGCGGCCCGAAAAGTTTTGCTCCAACAATATCTAGTTTTTCACAGAGCATCGGAAATGCTGATAGATCAGGGGTTCCCAAAAGGGGGTCCGCAAACGTTGGTGTGGGGGTCCGCGAGCTGCATCCAAAAATTAATATTTTAAGCTATTCTACCAGGAACTCAAATAATAAAAATGACTGTTTGTAGCCGGAGTGTCCTGTAAAGCGTGAGAGGCCGTACTTGCGACGCGACGCTAGTGACACCTAGCCTAATTATAATTATTAGTGACTAGTTCGCCCAGTTTCTACCAGAATCAGTGTTGTCAGGTCTGCAAGGTTGAGTTACCGCAGTGTTGTCAGGTCTGCAAGGTTGAGTTACCGTACGAGCCTCTCAAAATTACCTTTTTTTCCCCAAAATTACCGTACGCATTACCTTTTTTCTCCAAAAATTACCGGACGCATTATGTCATTGTAAAAACGCTGCATATTTTACACAAGGGTTTATTATTCTTGGATATAGGTTACTTATGCAAAAATTAAATTCTGTGTCAATAAACAAAATTTTATAAAATTTTTTCAACAAATTTTTTTTTCAAATTTTGTTTTGCATTTTACTTGAAAAATATTTTACCTCCTGGGATCCATCAAAGATCTCGTTTGTAGCCCCATGAAAGCCCTATAGATCGCAACAGTGGAATTGGATCGTTGCAGGACTCCAAAAAATGGATTCTACGTCCAAAAATACTTCGAAAACGACATCGACTCGATCCCATAGCCAAAAGCCTTCAAAAAACCCCTCCCTTAGCCCCATTTTAGCCCCATAGCGCCCCACGGGTTTGGGCGATCGGGCTGAAAACCTTGCGGGCACAACTAGATGGAAAAACGAGTATTTTGTCGAAATTTTAGATTTAAAAAGAAAAAAAAAACATACTGCCCAAAACGGCCCGGACGGCGGTCAGACATTTGGGGTTTGGAATGTAGAACGCTTGAAACGGATATATCCGTTTCAAGCGTTCTACATTATAATGTCAAATTTTGAGGCCGATCGGAGTCGTCGACCTCCGTCGCGAAAACATAGGTGTATTATTTCAAGAATGATAAACCAAATCTATAAAACCCATAAAAACACTGAATTGGAAAACTTTGCTCTCAATATTTTTTTTCAAGTTCCTGGGGAAGGTCCCGATTAATGATTTATTGATCAAATGCTTTTAGTTTCTGGGGAAAGTCCCGTTCTGTGATGATTGGATGAAACGTTGTACTGAATCTTTTTTCAAGTTCCTGGGGAAGGTCCCGATCTCTGATGTACCTACTGTCCTTATACTTTCATTTAATGTTCTTTGTTCCTGGTGAAGGTCCCTTTCTGTGATTAGGTTAGATTTAAATGTTTTTTTCTTAAATAAAAGGTTTATTACTATATGTACGTTTTTGAAATCTTTGAAGAAGATTCCAAATGCCCCCATTAATCAAATTTTTCATTATTTTATAGTACGGATGGAGTGTTTTTTCCTTAAAACCTTTGAAAACGCCAGGAAGAATGGCTCATTCCTCAATTACCGTACAAAATGGCGATACCTTACATGTGATACCGTACATCGTACAGAGTCCTGAATTACCGTACAAAACGGTAATTACCGTACACCTGACAACACTGACCAGAATGTAGGGATGTCCGATTCTCAAAAATAATCGCGATTATTTTTTCAAAAAGAATCGATACATCTGAAGATCGATTCTTTTTCCAAATTATTTATTAAATTTCAAATTTATCAGAAGAAGAAGCATTACCTACCTATTACGTTACGAAACCTGAATTCCAATTACTAATAAATCCTACTGCAAACCAGCACTATTACGTAGGAAAAGGTAGGTAGGAAAGCTTCAGCTGTGTCAGTGGTTGTTGTGCAACTGTTTCCAAATGTAAAATAAATGTAAACATAAATAATTATTTGCAACAATCAATTGATTTTTCCCTTGTGATATATACTTACACCTAGGTATAGGTAAGCAAACGGGGAAAACACCTTTTACGACAAAATTATATATATATAATTTACATATATTATATATGTAATAGGGGGTCCTCAATACATTTGTGGTTTGTTAAGGGGTCCGTGACAAAAATTTATTGGGAACCCCTGTGATAGATAATATTATTGTTATTTAATAATATTAAATGATATTATCATAAATCACAAAAAAGTTGAATAAACACAAATTTTATCAAAAAACCATTTTTATGACATATTTTTTATGACCCTCCTGTATATCCTGTGACATCTGTGTTGTTTTCACTCAAATGTTTGTTTCTGAACTGTGGCTTGTTTTGTAGCCCTCTAGACGGTTTATAAATAGGTAAATAAATCCTACACCAAAACATTGGAACCTTGGTTTTTTCTGAACGAACGAACGAACGAAAATACCCAAAAATGCAGTAGGCAAAAACTAACTCTTATCGTTCGTTTGGCAAAAATTAACTCTTATCGTTCGTCAAATGTGATTTATAATTCAATAAAAGCATCGCTGAAAATATTAGGTATTTGATCTTGATTATACGTAATATCAAAATTATACATATTATGTATAATGATGCTACTGCTCTACATTAAACCAGGTAGGAAATCTAGCAAGGTAAGTAATAGGTAACAAGTGCCAATGATTTGTCATAAATAATTAAAAATAAAACAACCGCTTGGTTATTACCCACAAATAAAGGTGCACTTTTGTTAGTATCATTCCAAATTGAACACAACTACAGTGAGCAACAACGATGCCTGGAGTAAATTGAAGAAAAAACCTCTTTTCAATGCAGTGATGAACGGTGGAGAGCCAATCAAGTCTTTTCTGAAGGTACCACTTCCAAGGACAAGTGCTATTCGCGGCATTGAAGTATTCCACGAATCTTCTTCCATTACTCAAGGTTTATTTCTATTTTTCGACGAGAAATACGCCGCTGGTTAAAAAAAGGCATTGAAATTTCCCATTCAAAATAATTATCCACTGAGACTCCCTTTCCAAAAGACCTGAAGTCATTGATTTTGATGAAATCCTCGTGATAAAAAATAGGAGCTTTTTCAATTATTGAATTATGTATCAAGGATTTCGGTATATAGTGAGGTTTCGGAAGGAAGACAGCTTCAAAGAAGCCCCAAATCGCCTGTTGATGTGATTTGTAATGTAATAATTACAATTATTGAATTTATAATAATTTCAATTATTGAAAAGAGATAAGTGATGAGTTCATAATAACAGTCTCTTATTAGTTACTAATAAGAGACCACACCACACTAGTCCTGCGTAACCCCAACAGACATTGTTGAAAAACAAAAGAATGTGGAAATGCTAGGAAATCTCATTTTCTAATTTAAAAAAAAGGAAGAACAAAGTTGATACTTTAAAACGCTTTCATTCTTTTCTCCATCACTGAAAAGGCTGAAAAGCTGCTGTAATAATTACCGAGGAAGAATACAATAATTATTATTGTGTTCTTCCCTGCTTTTGAGGAAGCTCAAAATTAGATTATCAAGTGGCTGAATAATTATATTGAACAACTTAATTACCTACTTAATAAATCACATTTAATAACAATGGGTATTTTATTGGAATTACCTGTAAAAATCTCTTCAACACATAGGTAACTTATCATAACTGATAACCGGTTCGTTTAACGATAAAATTAGCATTCATTTCGATTAATAGAAAAATCAACACCTCTGACCGGAATGACTTTAGAAGCAACAACGGTCAATTACTTTTTCCAGTTTTACCATAAAACCACATTAAAATTTAATGTGGTTGGGGACTACATTTAATGTAGGCGGGGACGTTTACCCTTAAATTAACGCCAAACGAACTTTTTAATGAGAGTAGGTACAGTTCTTCGGTCTCAAAAGTCACAAGTGACGGAATAAAATAATACGGTCTAATGTTCAAATCTAGGTGTTTTCAAGCTAGATGCCTTATCTCCTTTAGTAGGTGTATTAGCAGCATTTTCTAACTTGTGAATTTCTACTCCTTGTGCAAACGAACTAATAATGACCCAAGCGGGCCCCTTCATTTTGATTTTGGTTTATTATTCTTGGAATAATACACCTATGTTTTCGCGACGCGGGTCGACGACTCCGATCGGGCTCAAAATTTGACATTATCCGTTTCAAGTGGTCTACATTCAAAATCCGAAATGTCCGTCCGCCGTACGCCGTACGCCGTACGCCGTACGCCGTCCGCCGTCCAGGCCGTTTTGGGCAGTAGGAATTTTTTAAAAAATCTGAAATTTTGACAAAATACTCGGTTTACCATCTAGTTGTGCCCGCAAGGTTTTCAGCCCGATCGCCCAAACCCGTGGGGCGCTCTGGGGCTAAAATGGGGCTACAGAAGGTGGTTTTTGAAGGCTTTTGGCTATGGGATCGAGTCAGGTGTCGTTTTCGAAGTATTTTTGGACGTAGAATCCATTTTTTGGGGTCCCGGAACGATCCGATTTCACTGTGGCGATCTATAGGGCTTTCATGGAGCTAAAAATGGGATTTTTGATGGATCCCAAGAAGTTAAATATCTTTCGAGTAAAAATTAAAGAATTTTTGAAAAAACACATTTTTGAAAAAAAGTCGCCTCAAAAAAATTTTTTTTGAAATATAAAAATCCAAAAAAAAATTTTTTTTAATTTTTTTTATTGATAGAATTAAATTTCTGTACAAGTAACCTATATCAAAGAATAATAAACCCTTGTGTAAAATTTGCAGCGTTTTTAAATATTATTTCTTGAATATGAAAAGTGTTTCTTTCCCACCTTTCTCGATGCTTCATGCCGGCGCCACGCTATTAATAACGCTATGAAGGCGAGCGGCGGGACTAAAGCGATAAGATATTCAAGAAAAAATAAAGAGGATGGAGCTGATGTAGGTCAAACTCGTGATGAGTTGTTGCAAGGTCGGCTGGTTCACAGAGCTCGAAGGCCCTCAGCCCATTATCAACCGACCCCTTCATATTATGCAACGAGTCTAAGACTTGGCCAAAAAACTCACCCGCGATTTTTTTTTTCTCCTCCACGGACGGAAATATTTTGCTTATACATGAATAGACGTGGAATTGGCGTTGAACATGAGCACACAGGTAGAATTACCATCGCTAACCTTTTTCTACCAACGCCGATCCGCTCTCTCTTTTGGTATATTATTCTGACTTTCCTGACGGGCTTCGTCAATTTAGGCGTATAAATAATTAAACTTTGGGCGTATAAATAAATTAACTTTGGGCCAAACGAAGTGAGCAGGAAATCAGAAGAACAATGTGTTTGAGCCAAGGGTGTATGTCACATTTTGGAAGAACTGAAGGCGTTAACGTTGACCTGGTCAAATCACAACGTTTCGGTTGGATTTCGAGAAGGTTTGCTCACTGAGCGGTTTTACATTGTTGCCCTGGTTCTACGATCTTGGCATAAATGCCATGCTAAACCTTGTTTCAAAGAATCAAAATTTTATTAGCGTTTAATGCTAAAGATAATTGACGAATCATTATCTCCAAAAAACTGAAGAGGGTTTGTGGCTGAATAGGTTTTTCGGACTGTTCTTCCTCTTCCTCAACCCCCTCCCCCTCACAAGATTCGGTGTAGGTACAATGCATTCACGAGTCTGATGATGAACGCATTTTCAGTGACCAGTAAATTTTCATTCAACATTTGAAGAGGGGTTTTCCTATCCTCCCAAGATAATAACTTTCTTTGTTGGCCCTAACTCATTATAGGCCAGTCAAATCTACTATATTAAATAGTAGAATAAAATCGCAAGAAAACGGCTAGACCTTTTTTTTCATTTTATGATAACTCCCAGTAGTGTATCTCCAAGTTTGCAGCTTCGAAAAACCTGAGGTCTCGCTGCATCACAGTCGAAAAACCTCAAAATTTTCGGACTTTTTTTTTGGTTTTTGGCTTATATCTCCTTACGGGTGGATTCTACAAAACCAATTACTCGTACCTTTTTTTTAAAGTAAACAAATTTTCTGACTTTTGAGTACAACCGCAGCTCTGTTGGTCAAATAGTTCCCGAGATACGGCTTTTCAAAAAATGGCAGCCTGAACTTGAAACTTCTATATTAAATCTTCGTTTATTCTTCCCAACTCCTTGATACAGTTGAAAACTATAAATAGCTAGGTACTCAATCCGAGATCGCAAATCGCGCTGAAAACGTTGTCGGTACAACCGGACTGGGTGTTTAGTCAAAACTTCAGATTTAAAAAAGTGGCCATAAACACTGTGGATGGACATAACATGCATGCTCGAAATGTTTGTGAACCCCAAAGCGAAAGTTTCTAGCCGAATCAATAATGGTTTAAACGGCCTTCAGTCCTCGCGGTTACAGGAAAGTTACTGTAACAGTTGAGCTGTTTCTACAATAAACTCAAGGGTTGAAGTAGAATTCAAAACACATTGTCTTTAGTTTAGTGACAAAACTTGTCAGGCTTCAGGCTTTACATTTTACTTAGAAACTAATTCCGCAGTTCCTCTGCGGACGATAACATCCCAGTTCAATTTCGAAATGCAGAAACGCCTGGAAATGAGTAAAATTACCTTCGCACGTACCCCATTCGCGAGACTCCCCGAGTACAGAAGAGAAACAAGTTTTGCCTGGAAGGATTTTCAACGGGTCATCTCCCCCACCTGTGAACAAACGGAATATAATTAGGAAGCTAAACACAAGAGGTCGTAGGAAAAAAGTTTAGGCCAAAAGCAACTTCAACAACCGCGCAGAAAAAATTTCTAATGAAGTTGTTGTGTGAGAAAGTTCGCCGGATGGACGAAAAAGGTTGGTAACTTTCCAGGGTTTCCCGGAAGGGCTCGATTGCAGGTATGTAGTAAGTAGGTAATAAAAACGAAAGAAATTATAGGGAACGAAAACTTCAACTGCTGTTCGGCAGAGCAGAGTGGTTCATAAATCTCCCGACTCGGGCATTTCCTTTGCCTTTGCTGAGCAAACGACCTGTCGATGGCAGGTTTGTCGATATTAATCATACTCAAGATTTGCATCTTTGAAACTAATCCTCAGGTTTCTAAAAGTTGAGAATTTTGATAGATTTTAAGCTTCTGCCTCCGTCAGCCTCTTCTTTTGATACGTTTTTGTAACTCATGAGAATTGACGCAGCGAATCATCCACCGAGGCAAAAACCCTTTTCTGTTAGTAGAACAAATAGCAGTGCCTCATATCGTACAAATAACTCCGGTTTCATCTCACCAGCGCTCATCAGGTTGTATACAATAGTAAACATAATATGTTTATAATATTATATTTAATTACGTAAGACTGCGTCTGTGACAAGACATTTGGTGCGCGGAAACCTCTTCTTGTTCATAGAGCGAAGTGAAAGCGGTTCTTACAGAGAGGAGTTATTTTCCGAGATTAAATTAAGGCTAAAAGAGAGGAAATTGCCCGGGGAACGCGTTGTAATCAAGGGGGTTCTCTCTAAAAGTTAGCGTTAACCAAGCTAGGTAGTAATTTTGTATCATGCCAGACCGAAAGTTAATCTATAAACGGCTGGATGCTTTGGAAGTCAGCTTTTTTTTTTTTTTTTTTTTTGCGAGGAAAATACTGTGCTGCGGTGGGGGTAGCCTTGATGATGGAAGTCCAGGATATTTTTCCATAAGTAATCTTAAAGTGATCTTTATGGGACATGATTAAATTTTCGTTGAGAAACGTCAAAATATGACTTTACTAGCTGCTCCGGCTCGCTTTGCTCGCCTACGCACCCAGCTGGGGGGCTCCGCCCCCCAGACCCCCCGTAGGCCTCGCTTCGCTCGGCCAACCGCTTAGTCAGACATAAGGCCTCGCTCCGCTCGGCCGACCGCTTAATCAGACATAAGGCCTCGCTCCGCTCGGCCGACCGCTTAATCAGACATAAGGCCTCGCTCCGCTCGGCCGAGCGCTTATTCGGACAGGGAGGCCTCGCTTCGCTCGGCCGGGGGGGTCTGCGACCCCCCCCTAAGGACACTTAAACGGTCGCCCGAGAGTATAGAAAAAATCGGTGTATTTTTACGACTTACCGTTTAGTCAGAGCCCTGAGGGGCTCCTCCCATTGGCACTTTCCAGCGTGTCGTCTGTAAGGTGCCGAGCCGACTGGGGTGGAGCCCTCCATACCCACGCGCGCCCGTCCCGTGAGCCGCCACCCGCTTTTGCGTCAGTACAACTTCAAATCCTATAAAATAAATTCGCCGTGTACATTCGCTCAATTTCGGAATGAGTTTGTTCAGTATCTCCTATTAAAATTCGGATCTCTAGGTAGGCTACGGACGAAACGCGGACAAAATCCGTCTATTAACGGCGGAATAAATCGAAAAAATTAATTGAGCGAATTCGCGCGCGCCAAAAAATTCGCGCAACCGGTATTTCGGACGTAGAATTAAACGTAGAATCGGAATCCGCGATAAAAAATGGGGGTTATAGGGGAGCGAAAAACACGTTTCGCGCAAATTCGCGGGGTTGCGCGCGTCGCGCGGGATTTTCATATAGCCTATGTTGGGGGCAATCGCAGCCGAGACCGTTAGGAAAAAACCCCATTCAAATCCGTTCAGCCGTTTAGGCGCCTATAAGGCACGACAGACAGACAGATAGATACACAGACAGAAACCTCATTTTATAGAAGTATAGATAGATAGATAGATAGATATAGATAGATATAAGATCTCCTTTAAAGGCAAGAGAGAGAACAGAAACGAATACGAAAATTCGAACTCTAAAAAGGAGACATCTGGTGATAACAGGTCCTGCTAAACGATCGCTGATGGTGACACAGACCACCCCTTGGCCTTGTCTCATCACTAGGTACCCTAATTAGTACGCGAAGTAACTGGTAATTGATTGAGTAACTGGTGAAAAGATAACGTTGGTCTAAAAAAAAAAAACTTACCTCCGATTTGCCGGCTTCTTTTTTTTTAATCTAATCTAGGGGTTTTTTGAGAGTGCTGAATCCAAAAACATGGCTTTTTGTTTGTTTGGTTCGAATAAGGCCTTTTTTTGGCATTTTTTTGGTTTTTTGGACCTTTCTCTACACTGAATTTTCCAGTAATCACCGACTTCACTCAAACTTCATCAAAAGACACTTATCTTATAGGAACTATACTGCACATTCCGAATATATACTCACTTTTAGTCTAAACCCTTTTTAAACCATCGAAAACCTCAAACAACTGCAGCAAAATGAGAAAAATCACATTTTTACGATTTTGCTTCCGAGTCTGCGAAGCAGCGGAAGCCTTGTGTTCACTTTCGGGAGTCAAAAAATTTTTGTTGTCCGAATTCAAAATTTCCACTCACATTTTGCGTTTCATAGCCTACTGAACAAATTTGGTTCCGTGTCTGACGGTCTGTCGGTCTGTGGGTCTGTCCGCATTTCCTTGTTACAGCCATAATTTCTACAATTTTGAATGAATTTAGCTCAAATTTCGAGGGATTGCGGATAAGGATCCTTGAGTTCCCATACGAATTGCATCACAATAGAATCAGCGGTACGCTCTGCGCATGCGCTAACGTGAAATTCTTGAAACAGGCATAACTTTCACAATTTTGATCGGATTTCAATCGAATTTTCAGGAATTGTGTGTGTATAGCTCTAGATGGTCCTCTGTCAGTTTCATCAAGATTGCATCAGTGGTACTCCCTGCGCATGCGCGAACGTAATTTTCTTGTTACAGTGACAACTACGTTCATTTTGAACTTGGCTCGAGGAAGCTCATGTGCCATTGCCTTGGCAGTGTATTTTTATGCTTGTTACATTCCTCTCTCTACTCGCTCTAAAAAGTCCTGGAAAAAATGGGGGTAACGGTTTGAAAGCTTAGACCTTTCTGAACAGAATGAGACCACTCTCAAAAATCATGTACTTGGAAAAGGGCGCTGGTTCAATCTAAAGTACCACATGATTGTTTCAAGAATCTTTGCTTTACAAGCCAGGGTTCGACGCAATCAATTCTCTGGAAATTTCCAAGCGAGAATTACATCTCTGGGGGATAGCGTTGGAATTAAGACCAACTCAGTATCAATCATGTTGACGATCCCCTTGGCAGTCACGGCGAAGAAGGGGTATGGAATAAGAACGCTGCAAATTTTACACTAGGGTTTATTATTCTTTGATATAGGTTACTTGTGCATAAATGTAATACTTTCAATGAAAAAAATGTTTAGAAAACATTTTTTTTAGATTTTTATTTTTCAAAAAATTTTTTTTTAGATTTTTATTATTCAAAAAAAATTTTATTTTTTTATTTTTATTTTTTCATTTTTTTTTTTAATTTTTTTACTTGAAAAATATTTGAACTCCAGGGATCCTTCAAAAATCCCATTTGTCGCCCCATGAAAGCCCAAGAGAACGCAACAGTGAAATCGGATCGTTCCGGGATCCCCAAACATCGATTTTACGTGCAAAAATACTTCGAAAACGACACCTAACTCGATCCCATAGCCAAAAGCCTTTAAAAAAAACCTCCCGTAGCCCCATAGCGCCCCACGGGTTTGGGCGATAGGGCTGAAAACCTTGCGGGCACAACTAGATGGTAAACGGAGTATTTTGTCAAAATTTCAGATTTAAAAAAAATGCCTGCTGCCCAAAAGGCCCGGACGGGGAACGGACATATCGGTTTTGGGATCTAGACCTCTTGAAATGGATAATGTCAAATTTTGAGGCAGATCGGAGTCGTCGACCTCGGTCGCGAAAACATAGACCTAATGTGTGTACCACCTGTGTATTATTCTAAGAATAAAAAACCAAAATGGAGATGCATTTGTATTCATTAAAACGTACGCAGCAAAAATTACTACACCAAAGTTTTAAAATATTGCTCACCAACAGTAATCGACTAATAAATACAGGTAGACGGTACTGATTATTGCTATTTTGCTATACCATTATTGCTATTTTGTTACTCTTGCCGTATTCCACAAAAACCTCGATATTAACCCGACTAAAGCTGTCACCCTGCGGGAATCACCACCGCGAGGTAGGTCGCCTGTCGAACGTGAGCAGACGCATAGCGGGTCCTGTTCAGGGCCATGGAAACCCTTTTGGTAATTTATGGATGCACCGTTTTAATTGCTCGGGGCAGTTAAAGTCTCCATGATGTGGCCGTTTCCCTCGGGAGAGGGCGCCTGGCTGACTCTCTGGTAGAGTAATAGACTTACGGGAAATGGGCCAAACCTTCTGTTAGGTCTTCTTGGGTCCACTGGAGCTCAGGATAGCAACCCACATACGAGTACGTCGTCATTCCTTTCTCTCATATTCCACCGGGATATAACCCCCCGGAGAACCCCAAGTGGAAAGATAATCACGGAATTTACTGGCATTACGAGCATAATTTACTGCCATTTACTCGTATAATCCTGCCTACTCCCACATAGATGGGGAGGGGGGGGGGGGGTTGCCTTAATTAAACGGCCACATCGAATGACAATAATCGTCACAGTTCTGGGCATCGTGAGAATCGTTTCTTGTGGAAAATCGATAAGAAACTCCTATTAAATTTTGCACCATCGGAACTTTCCGGTTTCTCACGCCGGGGAAGAACAATTGAATATGGGCGACAGATTTCTCACATCAACGTAATCACAAAAATTGACTCGAGTCAGCAAGTTATCGAGGGTCGGGTAAAATATCTTTCTGTTCCTTCCTCTCTTTGTACTGCAAAAGACACAACATTTTTACTAAAAACTCTCCACATCGTGTTTCATCGCGACTGTCACTTCACCCTTGAACGCCTACCCCCACCACGTAATTGATGCTCAAAACAAGAAGTGGGTTTCTTTATACGGGAAACACAAGTTTCTCTGGATGATACATTTATCTCATACCTACCAGAAGGAGCGAGCCGTTTTTTATTCCTGCAGGTTCAGGGTCTGCTACACTGCGAGCAAATGAAAAATGGCCCCTTTGGAATGAACAGTTAGAGAAGCTTTTTCATTTTTATGTTATTGTTTGAATAATGACATTCTGTTTTGTTGAACGAGATTTTTATTTTTGTGTTTTTATGACATTGTTTAGATTTCGGATGGGAGACCTTTTTTAAACCCCTTTAAACCACTCGTGTGTTTTGTAGAATAGCCACGCCCTATAATATAAATAAATCGACACTAAGTCTTCACTTAACTCCCCTAAAGATACCCTTCCAAACCCATGGCGCCTCATGGTGTAGTGAGGACAAACAGGAGGAAAATCTTACGAAAACAAAGCATGAGTAACGACCGTTAGTGACAATTAAGTTAATTGCAAGAGTTTTAAACTACATGTAGCAGGAATTCCATTACTTTAATTTCTCCAGGACTGATGTCACCCGAGGGACTGAAAAAGGAATACACGAGAACTCGTGGCTCATTTCATTGTATGGATTCAATAGTTTAATGCATTTTCGCATAATAAACACGCGTAAATAGGCAATTACTTATCTGCTGATGATGATGTTGATCGTTTCAATGAATGTGGGTGGAAAGCTTTTGAGGTTTAGTCAAATAATATTTGACCGCCTCAACACAATAATATTACGTCTACATATTATTTTTTCGGTCAAACTTATTTGACCGAACCTCAACAACTTGCCCCCGCAATTACTTATCATAACCCGAAGACGTCATGTGCCATGGTCACAAGGCAAACTATTTTAACGAGATTACTTGAGCGAACGAACTCGTTGCCAGAAATGACGTCAAGTCGGAAACGCGCACTTCAAAATGGTCAAATGGTTTAAATGTGTACCATGTGTGTGAGGGTGTGTGCACTTTGTGTAGGTTTAGTCAGAACCCTGCGTTACGCAGTAACGAATACAGAACACATTTAAACCGTTGACCATGAACATGAGCATTATAATGAAAATAGTATTAAAATTATTAATTAATCGATTATTCATAATAAAGACAGTCCTGTCAACCCTTTCACGAGTGGGCTCCTCGGCCAAGCAGGAATTGATGGGGATGCGGTGGAGAATCAACTTGGGGGCATCGATTGGGGGCACTTTGATATCAATGCTTTTGATGCTTGGCATCTTTTTAACCCCTGTGGGTTTGGGGGGGTGGGGGGTTAATATTTACGTGAATAGTCCACCACAGGCAATATTGATGTGATCGACCTTCAAAACCGGCATACTGCCAAGCGATCAAAGTTGAGGTCGAAACAAGATGAATCCGATCGTGTCGCACGCCGCGAGGGCATATACTCTTATAGGAATCTATTTCTACGCCAAACATTTAAAACAGATAGTCTAAGGCGTCCAACTTGATTCATGCATGTGGACTTGAAATATGACCTACTCTACGACGGTTGTTGAATCACACCTGACGAAAAGATCAACAGCACCAGGTACCAGGTGCTTTGTAACGTATGCCATAAAGCAGTTTAAGAGCTTCCTCTTCTCCCACCAAGAGAAAAACCGATCAACGGTAAATAGAAATAAAAATGGTTCTGAAGAATCCACTCGCGTGGACGACATTCATTCCGCAATCATTCCCACGATATTATGAAGAAGGCTTTACATCAACAGTTATGCATGCGGGACTTTTTTCGCGCATTTTTTCCCGGACGGAAATAAACCTGTAGCCTGCTTCTGTAGGCTATTACCGTTTCGAACATGGAGCCGCACGTATGCTCATTGTTATTCATAGATAATCTGATCTAATGAAAGGCTTGGCGTCTTACTGACGCTGGTAGTTCGGTGTGGGATGAATTTTGAATGAAATCAAGGACGACAAACGTTCAGAATTGAAGGAGGATACAATTTGAGAGCGTCACTAGGGGTCCATCGAGACGGTTGAACGCGATGATAGATAGTTCCCAGCGGGTAATTAATTTCAAGCCCTCGGGCCACTTTTCACGGTCGTTTCACCCCGGTGGGTACGACCAAACCCGCAATTCCAGTAGTAGCGATATCAACAAGTAAAATAAGTAGGCACAAGCAAACATATGTCGCTGGCTATCACACTATAACTAGGTAATGTAGGTAATTATGAGTGTTTTAGAGGAGCTTTTTCGTTATAAACAACGTAACAGGTCGGATAAAACTCACGCAAAAGAAACAGAAAACGCTGCAAATTTTAAACATGGGTTTATTATTCTTCGAAGTAGTTTGATTGCGCAAAAATTAATTGTCATTAAGAAAATATTTTTGAAAATATAAAAATGAAAAGATTTTCTGTGCGATGTTTGGATATCGAAAAACTCATTTTGCGTCCAAAATTACTGGTAAAACGATATCTTATTTGACCTCCTAGGATCCTTTAAAAATCCCATCTGTCCTCACGGTGAAACCGGATCGTTGTGGGACCCCCAAAAATGGAGTCTACGTCCAAATATACTTCGAAAACGACACCTAACTCGACCCCATAGCCGAAAACCCTTCCCGTGGCCCCATTTTAGCTCCATAGCACCCCACGGGTAGGAGCGATCGGGCTGAAAACCTTGCGGGCACAACTAGATGGTAAACCGAGTATTTTGTCAAAATTTAAGATTTAAACAAAATTCCTCCTGCCCAAAACGGCTTGGACGGCGGACGGACTTTTCGTTGTTGGAATCTACACAATGCGTAGAGATGTCATCTTGAAACGTAATTATTACTATACTATAATGTTCAATTTTGAGGCCGATCAGAATTTTCGACCTCCGTCGCGATTACATAGGTGTATTATTCCAAGAATAATAAACCAAAAGGAGATGATGTAAAACTGCGAATGAGAATAAGGTAAAGTAGATGAAGTAAAAAGGAATGATTAATAATTTATCGGTGGAATCGAACATTTCGATCGGCCTAAAAATTATCCGATGTGTTTAGGGAGTTGAGGGCTCGGATTGAGATCACTCGTGCGCCATTCATCAAGATGAGACGACTTTTACAAAAAGCGCACGAATGCAGCCGAGATGTGCATTTCTTCTTGCGCTGGAGGATGGTGAAATGCTATATCCTTTCTATAAATATAATACATCAACATTTTGATGTATACATCGTCACCATACATCACCATGCGTCACCATACCATACATGGTGTTGACTCGTGGACTATATTCCGCCGCTCAACAATTTGAAACGGAAGCTCCTGACCACCATAGAGCGGCGAAAGGTTGCATATCTGGGTCACATTATGAGGAACCCGAAGTTCGAACTGTTTCAGACCATCATGATGGGCAAGACTGCTGGGCGCAGAGAAGTGGGCCGACGGAGAGCATCGAGGCTGCTGAACAGGGATTGCTACAGCAGCAGCAGGGATCCTCTATAGAGCAGCAGATATTTTTCAGCTCGCACGGGATAGGTGAAGTGGTTGTTAGCTTGGGGGTCTTCATTAGGGGAGACGGCACTTGTAAAAGAAGAAGAAGACTTAGTGTTTCATGAAGTATCAATAACTATTGAATTCTAATAATTGATACTTCATGAAACACTTCCTCTTCTTCTTCTTCTTCTTCTTTCAGAATTATTCTGAAAATGCAATGGCAGTTGTAATTTCGGTAAACTAAATCGTCGACAAAACCGGTCCCTGTTCTATAGTAACTACTTATTCATTCCCACAAGGTTTTCAGTTCGATTCCCCCACTAGTGGGTATAGATGTTTTCAAAGATTTTTGTAAGGTGTCGATTTCAAAGTAATTTCGGACCTAGACATGGTTAGGACTAGATCTAGGTCCGAAATTACTTTGAAATCGACACCTTAAAAACGGGGCACACACGAAAACCAAAACACGTTGTAAATTTGATTACCCACTTTGCTTATTATTCCCTCGATCGCATATAGTTGCAGAGTAGTCTCAAAATTAAAATTAAATTGTGTGTGCCCTAGACTACTCTGCAACTATATGCGATCGAAGGAATAATAAGCAAAGTAGGTCAATCAAATTTACAACGTGTTTTGGTTTTCGATGTACCATGTGTTTTAAATCTGTCATTTATTATCGTAAAGACCTCGGTAATTTATTATCGTGAAAAATTAATTCCACAAAGCAACTTTATGGCTTATTTTGTAAAATAGCGGTATTGAGTAGATTTGACGGGCTAGAGTTTCATAACCGTAGAATTCTTCCGGAAAATCTACGTTCCTTAAATGTCGGAAAATTTTCTGAAATGTCGTGCAAATGTAGGCTCGTTGAGGTTTAGAACTCGTAGCCAGGCCGCAATGACTCTCAGGGCGGAACTTCTAGATTTCGCTATCACGCTATTTTCTCCAAGCACAAATTTGTTCTCAAAGTGGATCGTGAGCATGAAAAAATTATTATCTTTATGGAGACTGAAATTGGAATGTCGAGGTACCAGAGCCATTGTTTCTTGGCTCTCAAGAATCACTGCGTTGCGGTAAAAGGAGTGACCCGCGGTGGTGGTGGGGGGATATAAAAGTGTGGTCGAACGGAGAAAGTCTCAACCTACTGACCGAGGGTTCTTTCCAGTTCGTTGACAGCGTCCGTAACACGACATGTAACGGCCGTAAATAATCGGTTTTTTCGATATTTTTTTCAATTCCCTGAATTTATGACACGTTTTCCTCAGTGAAACATGGAGCTTTTACATATATATTTACCTCCATGGGAAAATATCCTGGCAAGCGACCACATTGGCCTGAAGGTGACGGAAAATGGAGATGCAACTCCTTCCCGATTCGTACCCCTGAATTTCGAGTCACAAAATCCCTCGATATCAGTGTCAGAGACTGCTGCTGAAGTGACCATTTTCAAATTCACAGGGGATCGTACAAAGGAATTATTCTGAACTACCCGCCCGGCGTCAGCCTCAGCACCGTTTTCTTCACTTCCAAGGGTCATGTCATCGACAGTAACAGTTACTGTTACTGTCGCTACTAAAAAAAAAAAAAAAAAATTATCAGACCGGGCTTACTGAAGCGGTAAGCGAAAGGTGCTTCTCTCTCAAATTTTAGAAAAATCAACCAGTGTTTAGGAGGTTGGATTTCATGAACATTGGCCAAAATTAAAAACGCTGCAAATTTTACACACGGGTTTATTACACAGGTTTACAAAAAAAAGGTCAATCTCAGGCGCCGCAGAAAAAACCATCAAACTCTATGTTTTTTGGGGTGCTGAATCCGAATCCGACCCCCGTTTTTTCCGGTCACATACAAATTTTCGATATTGGCGATTTTTCGTTTTTTCGACCTTTTTCCGTTTTGAAAATCACAGCTAAACGTGCGGATGCCCAAAAATTCTACAAAAACTCTCTTCTTACTGGAAATTTATCGCTGATTCCGAAAATATATATGAGTTGGTGTCTAAAACCACGATAAATGTGTGATTTTGCCAATAAATGTTGAAAAAACGTGGTTTTTTCAAAACCAAAGTCACGTTTTTTGATACTTTTTACCTTCTAGCGTGGAAACTAAAGCCATTAATAAAATTTTTCCAACGAGGTCTTGTAGGTAGATTGTTTCTGCGTCGAATGGGACCAACCGTGATTCTTTACCTTCCATAATAAGGGAGCTATGATTTTTCAAAGTTTCTGGGCGCTTGTTTTTCAGGGCTTCAAGTGCAATTCCGTGAGTTCTTGATGAATAAAACCATCTTTGAGTCGGTCTGAATTGATGCCTCCGAGTCCAATATATTCCTCGGAACAAAGTTTTGTTGTGATCAAGTTGCATTGCCGACTCCAGGAGTTCATATTCTACGACATGGCCAAAATGGGTAGAAACTTTGAAAAATCATAGCTCCCTTATTATAGAAGGTAAAGAATCACGGTTGGTCCCATTCGACGCAGAAACAATCTACCTACAAGACCTCGTTTGAAATTTTTTATTAACGGCCTTAGTTTTCACGCTAGAAGGTAAAAAGTATCAAAAAACGTGACTTTGGTTTTGAAAAAAACACGTTTTTTCAACATTTTTTGGCACAATCACACATTTCTCGTGGTTTTAGACACCAACTCATATATATTTTCGGAAACAGCGATAAATTTCCAGTAAGAAGAGAGTTTTTGTGGAATTTTTGGGCATCCGCACATTTAGCTGTGATTTTCAAAACGGAAAAAAGCCGAAAAAACGAAAAATCGCCAATATCTCGAAAATTTGGACGTGACCGGAAAAAACGGGGGTCGGATTCGGATTCAGCACCCCAAAAAACATAGAGTTTGATGGTTTTTTCTGCGGCGCCTGAGATTGACCTTTTTTTTGTAAACCTGTGTTATTCCTTGATATCGGTTACTTGTGAAGAAATTTAATTCTGTGTCAATGAAAAAAATTAATAAAACAATTTTTTTGTTTAGATTTTTAGATTTCAAAAAACATTTTTTTTTTTTTTTGGTTTTGGTTTATTATTCTTGGAATAATACACCTATGTTTTCGCGACAAGGGTCGACGACTCCGATCGGCCTCAAAATTTGACATTATCCGTTTCAAGAGGTCTACATTCAAAATCCGAAATGTCCGTCCGCCGTACGCCGTACGCCGTCCAGGCCGTTTTGGGCAGTAGGAATTTTTTTAAAAATCTGAAATTTTGACAAAATACTTGGTTTACCATCTAGTTGTGCCCGCAAGGTTTTCAGTCCGATCGCCCAAACCCGTGGGGCGCTATGGGGCTATAATGGGGCTACGGGTGGGGTTTTTTGAAGGCTTTGGGGTATGGGATCGAGTGAGGCGTCGTTTTCGAAGTATTTTTGGACGTAGAATCCATTTTTTGGGGTCCCGGAACGATCCGATTTCACTGTCGCGATCTATAGGGCTTTCATGGGGCTAAAAATGGGATTTTTGAAGAATCCCAGGAGGTTAAATGTTTTTCGAGTAAAAAATACATAATTTTTGAAAAAAACATATTTGAAAAAAAATCCCCTCAAAAAAAATTTTTTAATTTTTTTTTTCATTGACAGAATTAAATTTTTGTAGAAGTAACCTATATCAAAGAATAATAAACCCTTGTGTAAAATTTGCAGCGTTTTTTCAATTTTGGTTTATTATTCTTGGAATAATACACCTATGTTTTCGCGACGCGGGTCGACGACTCCGATCGGCCTGAAAATTTGACATTATCCGTTTCAAGAGGTCTATAATATATTTGAATATTATTCAAAATCCGAAATGTCCGTCCGCCGTACGCCGTCCGCCGTCCGGGCCGTTTTGGGCAGTAGGAATTTTTTTTTAAATCTGAAATTTCGGCAAAATTCTTGGTTTACCATCTAGTTGTGCCCGCAAGGTTTTCAGTCCGATCGCCCAAACCCGTGGGGCGCTATGGGGCTAAAATGGGGCTATGGGAAGGGGTTTTTGAAGGCTTTCGGCTATGGGATCGAGTTAGGTGTCGTTTTCGAAGTATTTTTGGACGTAGAATCCATTTTTTGGGGTCCCGGAACGATCCGATTTCACTGGGGTGATCTTTAGGGCATTCGTGGGGCTAAAAATGGGATTTTTGAAAGATCCCAGGATGTTAAATATTTTTCGAGTAAAAAATACAGAATTTTTGAAAAAAAAAAACATTTTTGAACAAAAAATCCAAAAAAAAAAAATTTTTGAGATAAAAATAAAAAAAAAAAATTTTTTTAATTTTTTCATTGACAGGATTAAATTTCTGCACAAGTAACGTATATAAAAGAATAATAAACCCTTGTGTAAAATTTGCAGCGTTTTTGTTTTGTTTTGGTTTTTACTTGAAAAATATTTGACCTCCTGGGATCCATCAAAAATCTGATTTGTAGCCCCATGAAAGCCCTATAGATCGCAACAGTGAAATCGGATCGTTGCGGGACCCCACAAAATGGATTCTACTGTTCCTACTGAAGTTCCCACTGCCGAAAACGGCCCGGACGGCGGACGGACATTTCGGTTTTGGAATCTAGACCTCTTGAAACGGATAATGTCCAATTTTGAGGCCGATCGGAGTCGTCGACCTCTGTCCAAGAATAATTCCAAGAATAATAAACCAAAAGTGGTTTGTGGCTTCAACAAGGAAGGAAGGAAGGACATAATATGGTATATTATGGCACGTTCAAGCGTTTTGGTCCTGCCAAGAAGAGAAAAGAAATTATATTTCTTGAATAATATATAATATTATTATGTTATGGATAGGTATATAAATATGCCTGTCCATAACAACGGACAGGTATATTTACGGTAAATTTACTGGTGGGGCTGCTGTCAGATGGAGAACTTGAGCCAATCGATTATCACCTCACTACCTTCACCACTTAACTCAGAGAGTGCGATTGACATGACTGTCTGATTAATTGCGGCTCGTCAACAATGACGCCTGACCTTCCCTAACTCGGTTCCTTCCGAGTCCATCAAAACACCGAATTACCGAACCTAGCCGAGTTTCCTGTGGCACACCAAATTATTCAAAACTGGCCGTCATCCTTGGGATCCAGTTTTACTAGTTCGACGGGCCAGCGGGTGTTCACTTTCAAGTTTCACCGTTTTTCCATCCGGCGGGCCGTTTGTAGGGCTGTAGGTATACCTATAGGTATCAGGTTCGAGGATCGGAGGGATCGAGCGAATCCCAATAATTATTACTACTAGATGCTCCGGCTCGCTTTGCTCGCCTACGCACCCAGCTGGGGGGGCTCCGCCCCCCCCCCCCCCCAGACCCCCCTAGTCGGGTGTATTGCCACCTGTGGGTGTATTGCCGCCTGTAGGTGTATATTGCCGCCTGTGAGTGAATTGCCGCCTGTGATTTGTGTAAATCATGGTACAAAAATGATTAGCCGAGCGAAGTAAGGCCCCCCTGTCAAATTTGGAAAGTCTTCCCTCAACAATTATAGAAGTACCTGTGTGGGTGGCTCAGCAAAGCGAGCCCCCTCTGGCGAGAAAATGATCGGCCGAGAGAAGTGAGGCCCCCCCCCCTGTCAAAGTGCTAGTGAAATCCACCTTCAATAGAGCTACCCATGGAGGAATAGAGGTTCTAGAGGCTCTATTCCTCCATGAGAGCTACCTATGTGCGCAGCCGAGCGAAGCGAGCGTAAAATGATCGGCCAAGCGAGGAAAGCCCCCCCCCCCCCCTATCAAAGTGCTAGTGAAATCAAATCAAATTTGAAAACTCACAGGAAAAACCCCGTGGGGCGCTATGGGGCTAAAATGGTGAGGGGGGGGGAGAGTTAAGTGTCATTTTCGAAGTATTTTTGGACGCAGAATCCTTTTTTTGGGGAAGTGGTTTTCGAAAACTCCACCTTTAATATCAATAGGCGGCTGAGCCAAGCGAGCCTCCCCGGGCCGGTAAAATGATCAGCCGAGCGAGGAAAGCCCCCCCCCGCCATGGCAAAGTTTGCCATCTAGTTGTGCCCGCAAGCAGCCCGATCGCTCAAACCCGTGGGGCGCTATGGGGCTAAAATGGGGCTGCGGGAGGGATGTTTTGATGGGGCTGTGGGATCGAGTGAGGTGTCGTTTTCGAAGCCATTTATGCAATAGGAAATGCACTTTCCTATAATATAAGAATCTCCTTATGTTGAATAGAAATAATTTCTCGCCCCCCTGGCGGATAAAATGATTAGCAGAGCGAAGTAAGCCCCCCCCCCCCCCCCCCCCCGTCAAAGTGCTACTGAAATCAAATTTGAAAAGTCTACCCTTGATAATAATAGAACTACTACTATCACCGAGTGCAACGCTTCGCTATAATCGCACCACACAGGAGGTTTTTGAACGATTTTACGTAAACGGTCAAGTGAGGTGTCATTTTCAAAGTATATCACGTCATACAATTCAAATAAATATGGAGGTCTCAGACATTGTATAACTTGGGGCTTTGAAGGAATTTGGCCAGTAGGTCGAACAAGATTTCGTTTACGAAGTAATTTTGGACGCAGATTCCATTTTGGGGGGTGCCTTCAAATATTATGCTGGTACACTTTTCTTTTTCTTTTAATTCAAATGATTTTTATGAATCAAATTGTTGCACTCTGTACACGAGAATAATGCACCCACTTGTATAACAATAACGAAAGTATAGGACTCCCTGACAATTATTGTCAGGGAGTCCTATACTTTCGTTAAGCCGCTCTAAGCTTATAATGAGCACACGGGACGGAGTACTGGTCCCCCCGTGTTTTTTTACGGGTTCGCAGGGGTCCAAATCGCAATAGGGTTTTCGTCAAATTAGCCACGTGGTTCTGGGCGTTAGACACTTGGAGCTTCTGATGAAGCCAAGGGTTCGAATCCCATTGAAGGGCAGGGAATTTTTACCCACAGTTATCGAAAAGTGTCAAGGATATGTACAGTTATTTCAAATTAGCGCCCCGTCATGCCAGGTCAAACCTCCTCACTGTCTTGTTTTGGGGTGGATGGGAGAACCCACACTAGACGTGAAGAAAGGATTGGTAAGACCAAACGTTTACCACAGTCAGGTCCGAGAGGACTATACGGTGGCATGATATAACCACACAAAAAAAAAATCCTGGGTGAGTTTACCACTTACTTCGGTCTCTGCAATGCTCTATCTATTTAGGTACTACCATAGTCTGACCACATTGCAATGATCCCTCAGACTAAACCACTTTCAGGATGCCACATGCGATATAAACCGGGCTTGAAGAAGTCTGAGGTCTAAACCGATTTTGAGGGTGTCGTATAAGGTTGTATAGGTACATACCGGTATACGGTATACCTAATCCATGCTTTAGGGTGTCATTTACTAGCAAAACCAGGTTTCCTGTCATTATCTGAGGCCAGATACCTGTATTAAGCAGATTTCAGGGCATCATGTTAGGTCTAACCCGATTTGCAGGTTGTCATCATAGTAGCTCATTATTTCCGATAAACCAAGCCGGAATAAATGATAGGTACGTGGTGAACTAGATTAAAGATCTGTCAGGTTAATAATCTAGAAGGTCCGTAGAGAAATATTGTTAAAAGTTTCAAGAATCATCCTGCTGGCTCTCTCCACTCCCTCATTTGCCACCACGATCCGCAAAGAATCGGTCACAAGTGGTGGAAGTTCAGGACGATGGAAACTACAGGAAAAGGCAATAACTCAAGAGAGCCCGAGATTTAGAAATTTAAGTCGGCGCGGCGCGACTCCATTTTCTAAACCGATCGCCAGTATAAAATGGCCCGAGTTTTGAAACTCATTCTTCACTTCCAAACCCCCAGAGAAGCTGAACGAAACAACTGGCTGCATTCGAGATTGCGTAAAACCCTTCGTGGGTCGCTTTCCCGCAGTTTTCAACGCCGTTCTTATATGTAGTTACTTGGAGAAAGTACACCTCGTATAAAATAATTCCACCAAGTACTCCACAAGAGTACTTTTGCCTGAAGCGGTGTCGTTCTGGTCTCGAGGAGCTCCAAAAATGTCCCGAGAAATTTCCAATCCTGAAAAAATAATTTATTGGTTCTGTGCCCAATAGCCTGTCACTGAAAACGTTTACATAGGACACCAAAAACGTGTTCAACCTCTTGGGGTTGAGGGCTGCGATTGGAGTTGCTTTAATTTCTGGTTTTCTTCAGCCTGAATTCTTTAAGGGGGGGAAACAAAAAAAAACGTTTGTCCAAAAAATCGAATTTTCGGACAAAATACAGGTAATCTGCACTAGGCATGTAAATTCAAAATCATGGGGTAACAAAATTCTTAAGAGGGTGTAAATGGTTAGGGCCTACCCAAGTTACGGACCTGCTTCATAATCCGCCTGACGTCATGTTGTGATGTCGTCATGTTCGAATACTGAAGGTTGCTCATCATCAATAATTAATAAGGTTGCTCACCTAATAATTAATCAACAATAATTATTATTGATCAATTATAATTGTTGTCTCTAAAGGAGCCACGGCGCTTGAGTTGGATGGCCCAGGTTCCTGTTGGGACGGGGGCTGATCATCAACTTCCACCAGCCTCCAACGGTTTCACGGCACTTTTTAAAAATACGCTTCAATTTATTCATACTAATTCCTTTTATAAACGAGCTCGCGGAACTCACAACACGCCAACAGCAACAATCCACTAAAACTAGGGTTGGGTAAGTTTTGAATGAGTCGACTCAATGAATCGACTCTTTCAAATGAACTGGGTGAGTCGACTCGCGGCGTGCCAAAGAGTCGACTCATCGCGAATCGTGAAGTGTCTTAAAGGAGGGGGGAAGAGAGTCGTCTATCCTCAATTCTGATTGGTAAGATACGAGTCGACTCATCGAGAATCGTGAAGGAGGGGTGGAAGAGAGTCGTGTATACTCATTTCTGATTGGTTCCGTGGTTTCTGTACAGGGTACCAAGGTTCCAGGGATGCCAGATCTACGGATTTCTCCGATTTCTAGGGATTTTCAGAAGCGTCTAGGGATCTTCGGATAATGACCCAAATCTAGGGATTTTTCCACACTTCTCCAGACTTCTAGGGAATTCCAACGTGTCCAGCCCTTTTTCGCATATTTCTGGTCCTTACAATGAAAAAATAAATAAAAAAAAACGCTGCAAATTTTACACAAGGGTTTATTATTCTTTGGTATAGGTAGGTTACTTGGGCAAAAATTTATTTCTGTCAATGAAAAAAATTAAACAATTTTTTTACATCCTCTCAAACTTTTTTGATTTTTTTTTTTTTTTTTCAAAAATTGTTTTTTCAACATTTTTTGTTTTGGTTTATTACCTATTCTTGGAATAATACCTACAGCTATGTTTTGGCGACGGAGGTCGTCGACTCGGATCGGCCTCAAAATGTGACATTATCCGTTTCAAGAGGTCTACATTCTAAATCCGAAATGTCCGGGCCCTTTTTGGGCAGTAGGAATTTTTTTAAAATCTGAAATTTTGTCAAAATACTTGGTTTACCATCTAGTAGTGCCCGCATGGTTTTCAGTCCGATCGCCCAAACCCGTGGGGCGCAATGGGGCTAAAATGGGGCTACGGGAGGTTTTTTTTGAAGGCTTTTAGCTATGGGATCGATTGTCGTTTTCGAAGTATTTTTGGACGTAGAAACCATTTTTGGGGGACCCGAAACGATCCGAATTCACTGTTGCGATCTACAGGGCTTTCATGGGGCTAAAAATGGGATTTTTGAAGGATCCCAGGAGGTTAAATATTTTTCGAGTAAAAATAGGTAAAGAATTTTTGAAAAAAAAAAATTTTGAAAAAAAAAAACCCAAAACTTTTTTTTGAAATATAAAAATCAAAAAATAATAAATAAAATCGCCATATTTCGATCGCTTACCGTTTAGGAGGAGGAGACGAAAAACCATGTAAGGTGAGTACAAAATTTCGAAATTTCGAAATTTCGCAGGGTTGCGCGCGTCGGGCTGGGTTTTAATATAGCCTATGTTGTGGGCCATGGAATAAGGATAATAATAATATTTCTTCCATGGTTGTGGGCAATCTCACCCGAGATCGTTAGAAAAAAACCATTCAAATCCGTTCAGCCGTTTAGGCGCCTATAAGGCACGACGGTTTACGGGGGGTGTACTCACATTCCAATCCAGAGAACGCCCGTAAAAACATGTACCATGTTAATAATGTGTAGGCAGTAGATGGAGATAATTTTCACTGAAACGAGTAGGTACCTACCTACATCTTCTGACAGAAGACAAAAACCCCGCAAAATAATCTCAATTTAGTCAATAAATAGGTTATAATATCAAACACTCCTTAGTTTTTGGGGCGATAATATCAATACTAGTTTTTTTAAATAATTTTTGCTTAAAAAAAATCTACTGATTTTTTCAGGGAATTTTCCAACTTGATCTACGGAATTTTGTCTCAATCTAGGGATATTCGAAGTCGATCTAGGGGAAACAGCCCAAAATTATCTGGCATCACTGCAAGGTTCAAACTCGTGCGTATTTTTGTTATCGTTGTTGATTTGTCTAGGTAGGTATTCTCTTTTACTCTGTCCGTTCGTTCTCTGTTACTCTGTGCTGTCCTTTCGACTCCCGACTCCCGGAGTCGAAAGGACCGAGTAAAAGAGAATACAGGGAGTCCCCGTTTGTTTTTGTCATGAACAGACAAAAAATAGCACTATTTGGGATTAGGTGTGCTGATCATCTTCCACAATCTCCCTATCAGCGTCCAACCGGTCCAACCCAACGTCCAGCAGGTCGACGACTCGGATCGGCCTCAAAATTTGACATTATCCGTTTCAAGAGGTCTAGATTCAAAAACCGAAATGTTGTGCTAATTTGGCTTTTAATACCCCATTTAGTTATTTATTGGTTTTTCTCATAAAATTTATACTTAAGCTCATCTATATAGCTGTACACAATGGGTAGATAGATAATAATAAACCCTCTGACCGTGAGTCGTCTCGTGAGCCGTCTCACGCATCAAAATCTCAACAGTCGACGATTCAGGAAGAGTTGCGATTCAAAAAAGAACCAGCGATTCTTCGGGAAATCTCGGGTTGACGATTCGCAAAGAGTCGACTCACAAGTCGATTCTTTTTAACGAACAGAATCGCGAGAATCGACTCCTCGAAAAGAGTTGAATTTCCCATCCCTAACTAAAACAAGAAACCACTCAGTAAAAGAGACCGCCCAAGTTCATGAAACACTCGTTCTAATAGAACGAGTTCTATGACAGAAATAAATACACTAGACACTACTCGCACACCGGCCTCCCAATCCGCGCATGCGTTTCGATGTTCGATCTTCGTTTCGATGTTCCATCACCTTCGATTATCGTCACGGCCATGTTATGCCAGACAGTGAGGCGGTTTCCTATTTTGAACTGCTCCCATGTGGATACACTGTGAATAACGAATCACATCTAGCCTCTCTGATCATGACGGAGGTCGGCGTCTCGGATCCGCCTCAAAATTTGACATTATCCGTGTCAAGAGGTCTAGATTCCTAAACCGAAATGTCCGTCCGCCGTCTGGGCCGTTTTGGGCAGTAGGAATTTTCTTTAAACTCTGGAATTTTGACAGAATACTTGGTTTACTATTTAGTTGTGCCCGCAAGGTTTTCAGCCCGATCGTCCAAACCCGTGGGGCTAAAATGGGGCTAGGGGAGGGTTTTTTTTTAAGGCTTTTAGCTATGGGATCGAGTTAGGTGTGGTTTCGAATTATTTTTGGACGTGGAATCAATTTTTGGGGGTCCCGGAACGATGCGATTTCACTGTGGCGATCTATAGGGCGTTCATGGGGCTAAAAATGGGATTTTTGAAGGATCCCTATGGAATCGCGACGGAGGTCGACGACTCGGATCGGCCTCAAAATTTGACATTATCCGTTTCAAGAGGTCTACATTCTAAATCCGAAATGTCCGTCCGCCGTCCGGGCCGTTTTTGGCAGTAGGAATTTTCTTTAAATTCTGAAATTTTTACAGAATACTTGGTTCACTATTTAGTTGTGCCCGCAAGGTTTTCAGCCCGATCGACCAAACCCGTGGGGCGCTATGGGGCTAAAATGGGGCTACGGGAGGTTTTTTTTTAAAAGGCTTTTAGCTATGGGATCGAGTTAATTAGGTGTGGTTTCGAATTATTTTTGGACGTGGAATCAATTTTTGGGGGTCTCGGAACGATGCGATTTCACTGTGGCGATCTATAGGGCGTTCATGGGTCTAAGAATGGGATTTTTGAAGGATCATGACGGAGGTCGGCGTCTCGGATCCGCCTCAAAATTTGACATTATCCGTTTCAAGAGGTCTAGATTCCTAAACCGAAATGTCCGTCCGCCGTCCGGGCCGTTTTGGGCAGTAGGAATTTTCTTTAAATTCTGGAATTATTACAGAATACTTGGTTCACTATTTAGTTGTGCCCGCAAGGTTTTCAGCCCGATCGACCAAACCCGTGGGGCGCTATGGGGCTAAAATGGGGCTACGGGAGGTTTTTTTTTTAAAAGGCTTTTAGCTATGGGATCGAGTTAATTAGGTGTGGTTTCGAATTATTTTTGGACGTGGAATCAATTTTTGGGGGTCTCGGAACGATGCGATTTCACTGTGGCGATCTATAGGGCGTTCTTGGGTCTAAGAATGGGATTTTTGAAGGATCCCAGTGGGTTAAATATTTTTCGAGTAAAAAACAATGAATTTGAAAAAGAAAATGAAAAAACCGCCCTCCATTGTTTCAAGAGGCGGGTTTTGGAAGTTAAGGCAACATCGATTGAAACGCGTAGCAAACAATCGATCTTTCTCATAACGCATCGATTACCGATAACGGAGTGCGATTGCGCATGCGCGGATTGGGAGGCGGTGTGCGAGTAGTGTCTAGTAATAAATACATTCAAGGAGCTTAGAAGAAGAAGCTTCTTCTTCTAAGCTCCTTGAATACATTGGCTAGTATGCATAAACTCGAAGCTGATGCTTGAAGTAAAAGGTTAAAGTAAATGCTTTTCCTCTTGCTTCGAGTAAAAGCATTGCCTCCAAATTTTATGCAAAAAACGAAGGATCTGCTACGAAGCAGATACTAAGGGAAGGTAGTAAGACCTCCAGCTGTGGACGCGGTCACGTGACTCTCCTCCACCCTCCCAAACCTGAATCTCCATCACATGTTGCTTGTACATTAATCTTGGCCACGCCTTTTCTGTTCACATATTCATCCCCGTGAATTGTAGGTTTAGTTATTTTTATGTGGGTACAGTCGAGGGCACCGATAGCCAAAGGGAATGATTTTGACAGTTGCCATACCTGTTGACTTTCATCAATTCCTTCCTGATTTCTCGGAAACTTAATCCATGGTACATCTGCCTTTGCTACGATCGTATTTCCACTGCACGAGAAACTGTGCTTTGGTGCACTCCAACGTCTTCCCCCACTCCAACCTGGAATCCTGGCTCTGCCAAGTATCTGAGGAAAGTTTTCATTTTGGTTTATTATTCTTGGAATAATACACCTATGTTTTCGCGATGGAGGTCGACGACTCCGATCGGCCTCAAAATTTGACATTATCCGTTTCAAGAGGTCTGCATTCAAAATCCGAAATGCCCGTCGGCCGTCCGGGCCGTTTTTTTAAAATCTGAAGTAGGCATTTTTTTTTTAAATCTGAAATTTTGACAAAATACTTGGTTTACCATCTAGTTGTGCCCGCAAGGTTTTCAGTCGGATCGCCCAAACCGTGGGGCGCTATGGGGCTATAGGAGGGGTTTTTTGAAGGCTTTTCGCTATGGGATCGAGTTAGGTGTCGTTTTCGAAGTATTTTTGGACGTAGAATCCATTTTTGGTGGTCCCGAAACGATCCGATTTCACTGTGGCGATCTATAGGGCTAAAAATGGGATTTTTGAAGGATCCCAGGAGGTTAAATATTTTTCGAGTAAAACCTAAATAATTTTTGAAAAAAAAAATTAAAAAAAAAAAATTTTCTAATATAAAAATCCAAAAAAAAATTTTCAATTTTTTTTCATTGGCAGAACTAAATTTCTGCACAAGTAACCTATATCAAAGAATAAACCCTAGTGTAAGATTTGCAGCGTTTTTTGTTCAGGCGAAATCGCCTTACCTCTCGTTTCGATTTCTGGGCCCAAAAAGTGATCACTTATCCACTTCACGTACTCTTCATCAAACCGGTATAACTTTTTAAATTCACTCAATCTGCACGACCTCCGTTCTTTATAAACTGCGCACTTGCATAAATGCGGCCATTCTGGACGGCTTCCACCTGTAGACTGAGGACCGTAGTCTGCTCCGGACCATGCTACGATTTTTCGAAGCATTACCTTCACCGGCTACGTTTTATGCATACAATTTGGAGTCGATGCTATAGCACCTGCTTCACTTACTTCACTGCGGAGTAAAAGGGGGTAGCAAGTGCTATAGCATTTACTTTTTATGCATAGAAATCGAAGCATCTACTACACTAATTGGAGTAGAAGCATCAGCTTCGAGTTTATGCATACTAGCCATTGTATTGTTTACTCTTTACTTATTGGCAATATTGCAAACATCGGGTTACCAATTTCAAGTCAGGAACTTATTCATGTAGGACACAAAACATTATGGAGTCATTTCTGGATCGAAATCGTGCGAGTTCGTCTCCTTTATTTAAAAAAAAAAAGGCTTCTGAGAAATCTTTTATTTTCCCTTCGTTTTGCATTAAATGATTTAATTTAAATCAGCTACAAAATGCTTCAACTACATCTCCCTACCCGCCTACAATTGTCACAATCACACTTGAAGCAGAATGTGCCAAAATAGGGTAAAAGTTTCCAGACGCCAGGGGGCAAAAGTTTCCACTTTCTGGATAAAGCCCCGGCTTTTGCCCCGAACTTAAATTTTACTTCTATTACTAAATTAAATGTAGTAAACACAAAATTTAATTTTGTGAACTGTGATGAAGTGGGCTTCGAGATTAGAAACCTACCTGCCTACCTATAGGTAGTGCCAACCCAAACGTTACAAGAACATCGTAACCTTTGTAAAAAAATTTTCTTTAAAATATAACGTCAAAAACTGATGTTATTTTTTGTTTTCAGCAATTTGAAAAAATGAAACCTTTTTTTGCAAAACTTAGAGTAGGTCTTGATTTGGCCATGATACCCACCTCTAAATCAATTAGGCCCTATTGATCAGTGGGGCAAAAATTGCTTCGGGAAACATTTGCCCCACGCGTGGAAACTTTTGCCCCAGAGCGTGCTTCTAGTACTTAGGCCAAAAGTTTCCAAGCCAGTGTTTCGGAAAAATGGAAAATTCGCACTCTAAATGCTTTGGTAAATTAACCAGTTTGGTTTATTATTCTTGGAATAATACTCCTATGTGATCGCGACGTAGGTCGACGACTCGGATACTTAGGTAGGTAGGCCTAAAAATTTGACTCTGTCCGTTTCAGGAGGTATAGATTCTAAAACCGAAATGTCCGTACGCCGCGGCGCGCCGTCCGGGCCGTAGGATTTTTTTTTTAAATCTGAAATTTTGGCAAAATAGGTACTTGATCTAGTTGTGCCCGCAAGGTTTTCAGCCCGATCGCCCAAACCCGTGGGGCGCTATGGGGCTACGGGAGGCGGTTTTTATTTTTAAGGCTTTTAGCTATGGGATCGAGTTAGGTGTCGTTTTCGAAGTATTTTAGGACGTAGAATCCATTTTTGGGGGTCCCGGAACGATCCGATTTCAGTGTTGCGATCTATAGGGCTTTCATAGGGCTACGAATGGGATTTTTGAAGGATCCTAAGAGGTCAAATATTTTTCGAATAAAAAAAATTTCGAAAACTTTTTTTTTTCAATTTTTTCTTGTTGACAGAATTAAATTTTTGCACAAATAACCTATATCAAAGAATAATAAACCATTGTGAAAAATTTGCAGCGTTTTTTAACATTGAACGAAGAAATCCACTTTTTACGGGAAATAGCCTCTTTTCAGGTTAGCTGTTGTGACTCACAACTTGTGACGGCCGTTCTCCACCAACAACTGTAGGTACGATGTACCTGCGTGTGTTCCTATATTATGGGCATGTAACAGTCCACTGGACAACACATGTCCACAGTGGACATGTATGCATGACTTATCACCATAGGAAAAAGGCCCGTTGGGCTGTTGTAGGTTATACACGTGGGGAAGGAAAGGTATGACGAGGGGCGACATGGAGGCTTGGTTATAAAAATTAAATCAATGTAGGTAATACTGGAGGTCGTATGGATGGTGAGGGGGAATCGAAGCTAGACGTTGAAGGGGATGCTCGACTAACCATGGACATAGACAAAATGGAGGCGAATTTTTTGTTGTTGTTGAAAAACATTAATGAAAAATTAAAACATTTATCACAATTCAATCCAGTGGTTTTCAATATGGCACAAAGGTACCTATTGCGTGTAGGTACGTGACTAAAAGAACATAGGGCGTTAGAAATTTGCAAAATGGTATGACGTTTCATAATTTTTTCTATAATTTTTCTTATGAGTACGTTTTGCGACTGCTCATGTACGAGATATTACTCGTAGGTATTAAAATTTAATGTTAAGGGTTTGTGTATCCGCCAGTATGTATTACCTGGTGGTGGTTAAGTCCGTCGTCACTGGCTGTTTTGGTGCTGGTGGCGAGCGCTTTCGATGACATCACCTTGATGTTTTCACATCGGCAGCTTCTCTTACATTACGATAGCATTTCCGTTTTGTTTTCAACGTCAATTTTGTCAACTACAATGCAATCGCACTAAACTAAAATGTTATCGTTACGTACTCAAGTTTGCATTTGATGCACAGATTATTACCGTTTAAAGTTAAAAACCCTAATAAATTAATGTAACAAAAGGTTTGCAACAAACCTGCAAGAATGAACAACATTAGGCTGACCATATTTCAAATTTCCAACTTTCTTGTTTCACTTTGCGGGTCACTAGACGTAGGTACGTATGTTTTAGTTGGAAAGAAATCTGTGATCGTTCTCCGAGATATTATAGAGCTCATGTCCATCGCACTGAGGTTGTTGAAGTACACCGACCCCTCAGAGACATGAAAAGTGATCGATACAACTTGAAACAGGTGGCTGTGTCACGACGAAGCTGGTCCTGTATGATGTGAGAGATGCCTTCCAACTTCTCGTAACTCATCACACTGATAAGCTGACCCCACTCCACCATCCCTTACTGTTCAAGCCGCAACCCCTTTCACGACCCCAAGCTCATGAATGTATTCGCGATGCTTGCAAATCTTGGAGGGCATAACTTTCGGGCTGATGGAAACAGAAAACCAGGACGTTCGAGATAGAGCACGGACGAAGGGCAAAATGGAAAAAGAAACAACGCTGTAAATTTTACACAAGGGTTTATAGTAAACCGAAATAATAAATATTAACCCTAAGAATAATGACTATTCTTCGATTAAATAAATTTTTTAAAAATAAGTCATTAAAAAAATATTTTTGAAAAAAATAATAATAATAAATAAAAATTTAATAAAAAAATGTTGCGTACAAAGTAGAATAATGGATTATGCGTTCAAAATTAATCGGAAACGACACCTCATTTAGTCTCATGACATCCTTAAAAAGCTCAATTTGTAGCCCTATGAAAGCCATAGATTCCTACCGTGAAATCGGATCGTTTTGGGACCCCCAAAAACGGATTCTACGCCCAAAAATCCTTTGGAAACGAAACCTACCTCGACCCAAGACGAAACCCTTCAAAATCCCTCCCGCAGCCCATTTTTAGACCTCCCCAGCGCCCCAAATGCATGTGCGATCGGACTGAAAACCTTGCGGGCACAACTAAATGGGAAACCCGAATATTTTGTAACAATTTCAGAGTTTTATAAAATTCTTTCTACCCAAAACACCGGACGGACATTTCATTTTTGGGATATACAAATAATATGAAAAGTCCGTCCGCCGTTTTGGGAAGAAAGAATTTTATAAAACTCTGAAATTTTTACAAAATATATTATATTATATTATTATAATGACAAACTTTGAGGCCGATCAAAATGTTCGACCGCGTCGACATAGGACATAATATGTCATACATATTATGTATAATTCCAAGAATACCTAATAAACCAAAAACCAAAAAAGTAAAAGGTGAAATTTAGGGATGTTTGTCTTTACTGTCCACTGGCGGGTAAGAGTTTTCCGACTGTTTGGGTTTTATCATTCCATTCTCCTCTCTACTGCACTAGAAGGCTATCCCCTTTACCTTGTTTTTGAGGCTTGAAATTTTACCTTGTTGGTTGAACAACGGGTCTGACAGACCGAGAACACGTTTCTGATGATGAAGTTCTCACCTCCTGGAGAGGCCCTGCTTCGTTCAAGGCTGGAGCGTGACCTAATGGAGGTGTATACCTACTTGCAACTCCTAACTCCATAATGGAGAATTCGGAGGCTTCCAGTTACTCAGACTAGAATCTTAACTCCCGAGGGTGGGGGAAATGTGAAGAAATGATTGCTGAGTGAGGTGGTTCTCGTAGCTAGTTGCAGTTGCTGGATGAGCGAGCTAACTTCAAGGGTGTTTCTGCATACGCCCAGAGACCGACACTCACCTAGTGGATGTTCGAGGATAGTCGGGCTGGATGGTTCTTGAATGAAGTATTAGTAACCAACCACGAATGGCAGGTAACAACAATACCGACTCGTCAACGAATCATCCGGACTCCGGGAGATCCTCGAGCGGGAGCATTGACTTCATAGATGCCCTTTTTTAAGCCCCTGTTCTCCTAATTGATAAGGTTGGATGACATCGTCCAGGTGTGCGAAACTTTCCAAATTATCCTCTAACAGCATCAACAAACCCCAACAGCTTCTGGCGTCTTGGCGCGGTTGGCGATAGAAGGTTTTCTCACGCGCCAACTCCCCTTCAAAAATTGTGATAACATTCACCCTCTATCTCTTTGACTCTAATTCATCTCACTTTGCCCGGTAATATTTCAAAACCTTGGATTTTTCATCCCCTCTTTTTGACAAATGAATTTCTTCCCGCGGAAGCAGAAGAGTGAGGGAAATTACGAGCCTCGCCCGCCTTTTCCCGATTGCAGGCAAATGTCTACCGATTAATCTCTGCTTTATCAGAAGGGCCGACGTCTTGAAGGCTTGTGGGTTTCATCTTTCTTAGAAGTGCCACTAGAAGCGGCACTTGAGTTTGTACAAGTACCTACTTATGGACGCGTAGTTAATTTAGTAGCGGAAATGCCAAGGTCCCCGCCACAACACAAACAGAACCTGAAAAGGAGAATTTTGTCCGCGGTGAAAATCACTCACCCCACGTCTCTTTTAATAATTTAAACGTGGCCGATCAATATCGGCAAACCGAATGTCTTTTGTTAGGCGAAAAAGCACCCACGACGAGCAAAAAGTAGGTAGTTCTGAAGACGCATTAAGGCGTAAGGGTAGCACGAGGAGTATTAGATCCCCACGGTGCACCGTGGTTCAAAAACCAAATCTAGCTAGACAAAATTGAATTTCCGAGTTGAAAGGTTTGGCCCTAGCCGGTCTTGACATGCATTCTACTAGGTGCAACAACTTGTTACCAGTTCGCTTCAACAGATTAGCAAGTGCACATCTTATTCAGTCCGGCTTGGGACCCGATAAAACCGACCAAAATGATCCATCTGAATAGAGATAAACAAAAAATTATTGATTAGATAGATTGGTATGTTTTTAGCATAAAAATGTCTAATTATATTACTATAAAGTCCTTGTAACTCAGATCTGGAACATGACATATTACATTGTAATACATAGGTAGGTGGGATGCCTACAAAAAGTAGGGTCAGGCGGGGTAATTGCAATCAAAATTGCGATGTTTGAACTCAACCTCTCCTCTACTTTTTGGGTTAACTCGGAGGGACAAAGTTGCGTGTTAATGTCAACCAGTGATTATTTCAAGATTAACTAAACTCAAAATGTTCGCTCTAACTGCATTTGGGGAAATTGAGAGCCTGTTTACAATTACCCCATAGCGTTTACATTTACCCCAGAAACTATGGGGTAATTGTGAACAAGACTTGTAATTGTAAACTGACTGCGACTGATAAATACTTAGTATAAACACTGATAAATACTTAGTCGCAGTCAGTAACTGACTGTTGATTAGTTGCATTTATCTGGGCAACCGAGAATCACTTTCAATTGCCTATTCTCGTGATAAAAAGCACGTTTTTACCACAACAACAGACTGTTTTTTCACCCTCTTTAAAATCAAATTAAATTTGCCAGGCATCTGAAACAAATAAATGTAGTATGTTCAGTACGAAGTGATCATTTACGAATTTCTTTAACTTTGATAGCTCAAAACCAATGGAAACGCATAAAAAACCATTTGTTTACATTTACCCCATAGGGAAAAATGTATGGGGTAATTATAAACATCCATTTGCTCATTAGTAATTACAGCGTCGATCAAAATCAAATTCACATCAGTTAGCTAATATCATAAATGAACGAAAACAAGTGTTGAACAAGATTGCTTTTCAAAAGCAGTGACAGGGACTTCAACATGGTCGTCAGTGTCCACTTCGATTTTCAATTTTTGTCACAAGGCTATGAACAATCGCCTGATATGTGATGATGAGCTGTTCAGAGAATGTGAGAATCCCCTTACATCCTCGCATTGATAAGGTTTACTTACTTGAAATGTTGTTCCTCAATCTACTACAGGGGCGGTAATACCTCTTGTTTCAATTTACCCCGCCTGACTAATGTGGCAAAATGTTTGCCTCTTTTTGCCTTTAGTTTGTAGGTCCTCCTATGCGACGAGGCAATTTAATTTTGTTTAGCTAGATTGGGTTTTTGAACCACTGTGCGGTGTGGTTAGATGATCTGAGACCGCCTTAAATGGATTTTATGTCGTCAAGTACCTTCGAAAGTGGCACCCCACTCGACCCAATACCCTAAATCCTTCCAAATCCCACTTCACCAACGAGATGAGGAGATCAGGGTGAAAACCGTGCTAGATGGAGAACAGAGAACATTGTCAAAGTTTCATAATATGAATATTGAATTGAATTGAATATTATTCAAATTCCTAGGTATTGCCCAAAACGGCGAAGATGGCGGACGGAGATTTTTTTTTTTTAAACTTCATGTCGTGAAACGTGAAAGTACACATTTTTGAGCCGATCATGATTGTTGACCCCCTCAAGGAAACATTGGATGATCACTTTGAAAATAAAGAAGCAAAACATATTGACCACCACCTTATAGTGCAGTACCTACATAAGAGATGGAAAAGCTGGAGAAAATGGGAAAATTGAACCTCAACAACAATGGCAAAGCTTGAGGAATTTATGTTCTTCATAAGTTGTATCAAGGGGTTCCAGACCTATCTGACAACTATGACTATGCATCTCTAAAATAATGATCAACTTGTGACCCAATTTTCAACGTTTTACTAATGCATACGGGACCAGAACGCTTGTTTCCACAGCCATGCTAAACCACTTGAAGTGATCAGAACCGATCTGACTTAATAGTTTTTCTAGTTCATAAGTTATTACAGTGACATGTACCTTTGGGTAGGGAGGTATTAGTAATCGGGTGGCCATTTCATGAGCCACCCATCTTGCGCTAAAAAGTAAAATGGACAATTTGTTTACATTGCAGATAAAACTGCTATTTTGGTGATGTATAATAATATTATGTTGTTATCAGTGTGTTCGCGGCTTCTGATTCTGAGAATTACATCCGAAATGAAATGTGTTTACCATGCTTGCATTCATCACTGGTACGGCTGATTCTGTCGTAGGCATTTAGTATGCTTATCAATTCTAATTCTTCTTGAAAGCACCATTTACCTGAAACAGAGAGCAATAATTGCTTAAAGGAATTATTCTTATTAAGACTACTAAATTATACTACGGAATTATTCTCATTAAAACTACTAAGTAGTTTCAAGTTTCCAAGTTCTTGATTGTTTCAGAAGATAAAACGCTGCACATTGTGCACAAATTATTTGTAGGCGAGCGAAGCGAGCCGGAGCAGCTAGTAATGTAATATAATATGATTACATTAAACATAATATGTTTATATATTATATTATAATATATGTTTACATATCTTATAAATGGTTTTATTTCGCATCAAACCCATTGCATTTTTGCAGTCCCTTTTTCGCACCATCAAAATTTTCTTCCGCCGCACAGTGGGCACAACGCTGGCGGAAATTCGAAAAATTAAAAACGCAACTGGCCGATCGGTTTTATATTGATTCTTTATCTGATATACCTATGTATGTATCATTATACCTATATATATGAACAAAGAACCATACTGGTTGTGTCGCTTCGAGCTGTCTGGAGAAGTGCTGAGGGGCGGAAAGGTGGAAATCGGCGTTTTCACCAGTACAGTTTTTTTCGCCGTGGCGAGCCCCACATATTAAGCCTTAAACCAAGATTGATATGTATTCAGGCTATGTATCCGAAGACATTCAAGATAATATTATTCTCTTCATTAAATTGGCCTTCACAGACTAAAACCACCCCCTCCTGACCACCCCTGACTGACTTTACAGATCAAAAATACTGAAAAAAAAAAAAAAAAAAAATCAGAAAATCGAAAAAAACTCGCAATGTTCACCGACACAAAGTGCACGCACGGAGTTTTTTTTCTGTGTGTTCATTAAGGACCCCAGAATGTGACTCAAAAGTCAAATCGTGCGCAAATTTGAACATTAAAAACGTGCAAATAAGGAAAAAATGATTTTAAAATTTATTTTTTGTAAAAAAAATTAAACGGCCTATCATTTAGATTTTGCATTGTTGATGCAAATATATTTTAAATTTAAGCAGAATTATTTATGCAAAATCATTTTGCAATTTTATGCAAATTACTTTAAGTTTCATTTTCTTGTTTGAAAAAATCATAATAAACAAACATTTAGATTTTGCGTTTTTTTTAAAGCTCAACCCATCTCTATCAATCAGTCTGTTGCCTTGAACAATTTCCGCCATCTTTAAGCGTCATCGGCCCCCACTATGCGCCGTCGCGAACACAAAGGCGTATTGTTCATAGAATGATTAACCAAAACGCAAATAAAAAGAGGCATTTTCTTAGATGTATTAAAATAGTTCAAAATGTGCGTATTTCCCATTATTGGCCTTTCCAATCGATATTCCGGAGTGTACAGAGGCACTGAGAGGGGATTATGGTGTTGGGGTGAGGGGAGGGAGTATAACCTTCCGTTATGTTAACTTGCCGTCTCTTCCCCGCGACAACGCGGACAAGAGGGAGGTCACCGGACAGGTCACTCACCCAAAGAGGACAATAATTGATTGAATGGCTATACAGACTACTACGCTCCGTTTAGCCGCTCTAACTGTCTCTTTAACCTTTTGTCCCAACATCAACCTTTCCTCCGTAGAACCTGCAAACAAAGGGTTTCGACATTCACAGCCTACCGTGACGTAACGTTTCTACTTTATGAATTCCCTGATTTCTCAACCAACACACCAACTTGAGTATAACCGAAAACCTAAGTACTAATAGTACTTGACTATTATTTATTATGTCGCCGGCCGCTTGAACCTTACCTACCTCTGCAATTGTCAATTAGTGGGGAAACTTTTGAAATTAGGGATTTTTAGTTTCCCCATAATCAACCTTTTCAACTTTTTAATTACATAAAATTATGTAATTGTAAATACAATTGTAATTTTACAAATATGTGTGTGAGGGTGTGTGTGTGTGATAATTTTTTGCGTTTCTTGATTATTTCGGAACTTCTTCTTAGTTCCTAGTTGGTGGTTGTGGTTACATGGTTTCAAGTTCGAACGTTACAAAAATAGCTTATCAACAAACGCTACTTCTCATGATTTTTGCTAGTGAAATAAATCGCTAGCTTTGTTTTTAACTTGGATGAGTAGGTTATATTGGTTGTGATTATAGCGTCGAGTTTTAAATTTATATCTTCTGGGTCTAGGCCTAGACTCTTGGAGGGCTGAGCAGTTGCGAGCAACGTGCTCAATGGTGAGATTATAATAATATTATAATCTAACCATTGAGCACGATTATAATATGAACTAAAGATTATATTATAATCTTTAGTTCATATTATTAACCCTCCAACGCCCAAAAGTGACCTGATCAAAAAATTGGTCAAATTTTGATTTTCTTCGTTTATTTAGACTCTAAATAGAAGGTTCATGATGTTTTTCTCATCCCCTCACTTGCCGATTGATTGCTGTGAGAGCGTCCCTTATAGGGAACATTGGGCACAGCGGCACCTAAGGTTGGTTAATTAGGAAATAAAACGTGAATAAATAATCTTTTTTTTTTTGAAAAAAGATTTAATTTTAGCAAATTAGGACCTCTTATTTAAGAACACTCAAGTAGGCGACAATTGTTGGTGGAAGTCGTACGTTGGTTGAATGTACGTGTAAGGCTACGGCTAAGGCTGGTTGAATGTACGTGTAATCCTACACCGTACTGTTCACACATGAAAGTTTGTGTTTGTGACAAAACTTGCACTTTTGAGGACACACCACTTTTTTAAAGCCAGAATCTTCATTTCCACGGCTTCTCTGGCGCTGCTTTGGAGCTGAAACTACAGAAAGTTTCGTCCCGTGGTTAAAAAAGTAATGCTGAACAATAGCCCTCCTGAAGTAAAGTCACAGTAAGTAATTTTGTTTTCTGGACCATTCGTCGTATTTTTGTACAATATCCACGCATTGTGACATGCTGCATCCAATCCAAAAACAAATATAGGAAACCACAATTTTTTTTCGGTATTTTTCCATTATAACCCCCCCCCCCCCCCCCGATTTTGTGTTCCATACACACCCCTCCCGATGGCTTTAAGGCACCCAAATTCGAGTACTTTTCCGTTATAACACCCCCCACCCCCTCCCACTCGATTTCAAGTTTCATACACACCCCTCCCGATGGCTTTGCGGCACCTAAAGCCAACCAAAATCGCGGGGGGGGGGGGGGGGGGGATAACGGAAAAGTACCTTTTTTTCTTTCACACTAAGTGTAAGTCTTACCCTCAAGGATACAACATTTTGGTCAAATCGATCGACGCCTCCCATGTAGCGGTTGTATTTCTGGACGACGATGGGACAATCCAAAACAATTCTTTTTTTTTCCTTTTTTTCTACGAAGCCAATTCTGTCAAGTTGTCAACCTTATGGATGGGATTAGTACCATGACAATTAGATGCTATAGTCACAATGCTGTTTTCGTTCCACCTCACTATGCATAGATAATCCAAGTTCCGAGATGAAGAAGAGCCTCTGGTTGTCTTCTGTATAGCAGCATAAGGTGCTACTGGGCATTTATCCGTGCGATTTTCCCTGATGGTACCAGTGATTCCGAAATTTTTTTCGTTCATGAGTCAGATCCGTGTGAGCCCTGTGAAAAAACTGTCCACGTACAAGTTATATGAGCCTTTCGACGGTAGAAGTCTTGTAGAAAGTTCTATAACCACTGCACCAAGCTCGAATTCAGCTTGTTCGGGGAGTGGGGCTGATGCTGCTCCTTGATACGGATCGAACGATACAAGGTAACCAACCAGCCCTAGTTGCCATAGTCCATAACTTGTAGCCGAAACGTATAGGTTTTCCCTTCGTTGCTTTCGAAATTTTTGCTCAACATCGACAAAATTTGTATTTAATAAAAGTATTTGTATATATATTTAATTTGTATTTAATACTCTCTTACTTTAGCAAATCTGTCGTTTTGCGGCAATTGAGTATTATCAAATGGATGCAATAAACGCTGTAATAGAAGGAAACGGTTGCACCTCACGCTAGTGGAAGCCGCAGAATGGTGTATGATAATCATTATAAAGTATTACATACTCTGAAAGAAAAATTCTGCAAGTCGAAATCGCACATAGCTTCAAAGACTACCCAGATTTTCAGTCAAATTGGATTATTAGGTCACCGAATATAGGTACCTACGTATTTGGAGGATTTCACATTCGTGCATGCGCTGAGTTCACCCTTAAGCAATAATTGCTTATAAAATATGATTATTGTATTGAAATGCTGGTGGGACCTCCAACTCCTTAACGTGCGTAATCCCTGAAAATTTGAGTGAAATCGGATGAAAACTGTGGCTCTTAGAACAGTAACAACGAAATTTAGCGAATTTTACAGTGACGAGCTGACTCTGCCGCTGATTTATTCATGATGAAATAATTTCATGAACTATTCATATGGGACTTAATGAAGACTTGCTCGCATATTCCTACATTGAAAAATGTCACATGAGCTCATGCGTAGCTAAGTTTTCATTCATCCCTGAAAATTTTAAATGGAAGAGAATGAAACAGACAGACAGTCGGTTACGGAACCATATTTCTTTGGAGGTATGCAACATTGGTCGATAAGCTCCATGTCCATAATCGTAAAAAATTGAGCGAAGTAGGCGAATCCACAAAATACGAATACGCAACTCAGATGGCGATAAGCGGTTTACCCGTATGGGTCGATAACTACCTACTGTCGATTGACAGCTTTCTGGCGAAAGAAAATACAGGATTAAGCGCAGGTTAGTGGCTATCCCCTGTGCGTGTTGCCAGAGTGCTATAAATCCGCTATAATAACGTTCCATATGCGGTGGGCCGGACACGGTAGAAAACTACGTGAAACTATGGATTAATCCATTCAATTGAATCGGAAAACGACAATAATTGAGGGACAAGACAGCCCACAGCCTGCGTTCATTCCATCGGTTCGTAGGTACCTATACATTTCAAACAACTCCCCCTTACCTCGCAGCTTTGAATAACCTGGAATTTCATAGCCTACATTCGAAGTTGTAATGGGAGAGTTCAGGGCGGAAGTGAGTATTTATATGGAAAGAGCTTTGTTCCAGCGATTCACCACCTGGTCTTCGTTAAGAGTATTCATCGTTTGCCATGTAGGTAAGAGTAGGGATTGCAATCCCGAACGTTTTTCTGAATCCCGGGATTGATGATTTTTGTTTGAACGTGAAAAAATTGATTAAAAACGACGAACAACTTGTTTATTTACAATAATTGTAAATTATATAAAATATTACTTCTCTCATCAAGGAAAAATTTCACGTATGTACTCAAAAAATGTGCTTTTGGAAATCATAATGTTGGATCTTAGAAAGCACTCAAGGTTGGATCAGCCTATTTGCTTCTTAGCTTAGTCGAAAATAGTCCTGCTACTCAAAAGACCCTCTCACCTTCTACGGAGGTCAGTGGGATAGTCCTACGTGTTCTGGTTGTGCTTAAATTGAAGCTGAATCACTGCTCTACAATTTCATTCCTCATAACTTTCCTCGTGGGATGAATATTATAGTCGATATTCCGTACTGAAGAAGGATAAAACCACGATTTCTAACATTTGGGGGAAAATGGTCAATGTTTGAAGAGGGTTAATCTCGGGGCCCATTGGTCCTAGAAAGCTGCCGTTGCGCTCAAATGGTAGCAAATCTTGTCTACTTGAAAATAGTATACAGTGACTTTTTCATTAGGGCGCACATTTTTTAAGTTGAAAGCCAAGAACTGAAAAAAAAAAAAAATCCGATTTCGCGGGTTTTTGAGCATCCAGCATTTAGCACAAGGGTTTCGAAGCTGGTACCGTCCCTGACAACATTTAAAAAAAATTAGAACGTGTCTATTTTTCCGTTCTAAGCCCCCTTTTTTTCTCCGCTGACCGGCCTAACAGGAGATATTAAATATCCACAAATTTTGTATACTAAATCCAAATGCTGGCCTCGGCTGCCTCCATTTTTGAACAGGCTCGTTTCTTTTTTAATTGTGGTCTTTAAATCTTTTCGTATTTTCGGCACCGGCACCGGCTGGTTCATAGATTTCCGAATCCTTTCTTCAGGGGACTTCACAGTTTTCATCTTAGAGCACTTTCACTTAGCCTTCGAATTATTGTCCGTTATTAAAAGATTATTCCCGACAAGACTTGAGCAATTTACGTACGAGGTGCAATTAATTCTCGAACCCCGGGATCCCGGGATTAACTCCACGAATCCCGGGATTTCAAATTGGCAAAAATCGACCGGGATCCCGGGATTTCGGGATCCCGGGATCCCGGGATTGCAATCCCTAGGTAAGAGTCTACTAAATAGATTAAATGGAGGTTTCGTGGAAGAACTGTCACAAAAACGAAGTTGCTTGTTGAATGATCGCAACTCTTCAAAAAGCAAAAAATTTATAACTTAGTTGCCCTGGCTGGTTTCTACAAAATTGATTGCTAGAGTTTGTTGAAAAACGCTGCAAATTTTACACAAGGGTTTATTATTCTTTGATATACATTACTTGTGCAGAAATTTAATTCTGTCAATGAAAAAATTTAAAAAAAAATTTTTTTTGGATTTTTATCTCAAAAAAATTTTTTTTTTGGATTTTTTGTTCAAAAATGTGTTTTTTTCAAAAATTCCGTATTTTTTACTCGAAAAATATTTAACATCCTGGGATCCTTCAAAAATCCCATTTTTAGCCCCATGAGAGCCCTATAGATCGGCACAGTGAAATCGGATCGTTCCGGGACCCCAAAAAATGGATTCTACGTCCAAAAATACTTCGAAAACGACACCTAACTCGATCCCATAGCTAAAAGCCTTCAAAAAACCCCTCCCGTAGCCCCATTATAGCCCCATAGCGCCCCACGGGTTTGGGCGATCGGACTGAAAACCTTGCGGGCACAACTAGATGGTAAACCAAGTATTTTGCCGAAATTTCAGATTTTTAAAAAAATTCCTACTGCCCAAAACGGCCTGGACGGCGGACGGACATTTCGGATTTAGAATGTAGACCACTTGAAACGGATAATGTCAAATTTTGAGCCCGATCGGAGTCGTCGACCCGCGTCGCGAAAACATAGGTGTATTATTCCAAGAATAATAAACCAAAAGCATACCTAATGGGAGATATTATCTCCCAATAGCGTCTGGACTAGTAGAAAAACACGAGAAAAATCGATTTTGTGGGGAAAAAAAGACGAGGTACCTACCCAAAACCAACCAAAAGCCTAAACCCAATTGAATTAGGTAACTAGTACAAAAAATCATCTGACCGCGATGTTCATCCAATATTGATTAAGAAATCAGCATTTCCTTAACTCTCTCCAAACATTTCTTGGGTGGGTCTCACGACCATCGTATTGTGTATTTTGAGGAACTTGTATGTTGGTTTGTTGCCTATGTAGGTACATATTGGTGCGCGCCTTTTGGCGATGATCTGTATTTGGGAGTGAAATGAGCCAAATGACAACATTTCACAGAACACAAAATGTTCATTCATCTCGGGTTTCGGGAGTGTTTGGGGTGTTTCCTTTGAGTATAACGCACATAGCACGATGAACTGAAGGTTCCGTCGAGGACGTCCTTGAGAATGGAAAGTACCTAGTAAGGCGTGGGAGGGAGGTGAAGCTGTTTTATGGATGTCTCGTTCTCAAGGACCTTATAATCCCGTCTGAGGACCCTCAAGTCTCCATTAGGCAGAGCCTCTCGCGTAGATTGTCAACGCTACACTTTTCAAGTTACCGTTATTGGATGAAATATTTTCGTTTTACCTCTGTACGCAGTTACTGAGAGGGAAAATATCGAACTTTCAACTGTTTTAGTAAATTTGAACTAAAATTTAATTCTTAACACAGATCAATATGTTGCCTGGAAAATGTCGAAATAGTATGAGGTGGTGGAATCTGGGTTTCGTGCACTGGAGCAAACCAAGAGTTTTAACTTGTTAGGTACGTGCCAAAGTCTCCAGACAAGCGCCTTACTTACGCCAATCTGTTCTTCCGTTTCTCCTACTTCATATATCACAAAGTGGTTGTTTGCCTATGCTGCACAGGTCTAATCCAATGAGGTGGTTAAGGGGAGAGAACGACTCCTCTGCTGGTTTGAATAATAAATTGTTTATTTCAGTAAACAATTGTAACGTGGGGACCGGTTTCGAGCAACTAAGCTCATCTACAGCCCTTACAAGAAAAAAGTTTGTCATTAGCATCAGAGAAAACTATAAAATTATATTATACTGAAGGTATAGGAACAAGTGCAAATATAGTAGGTATAAAGTAAGTAAGTATAACAGTTATACTTACTCAGTTACTGATGAAATCGGTTCAGAATGGTGGCAACTTGACAATAGCCGAGGCTACGATAGGAGCGGTGAGCGGCAGGAAGTGCCGCTCTGGTCCCGCTTTAAAAGTTATTTTGGGTTCTTCAGCACATAGTGGCTACAATGCAAGCGGTCAGCGACCGAGCGGGGTGGGAACCGCTCTACCTGCCGCTCACCGCTCGAACCCTACTAATATTTTTTCTCTGCCGCTCAGTGACCAGTGTCCTACAGTTCCTAGTTTCCGCATCGCATAAAGTTATCAGACGAAGTTATAGAGTTATTAGTTATGGCGGAAAAGTTATCACACGAAGAAACTGAAAATTTCATTTCCTTGGTGCAATCCTGGCCACGCTTATGGAATGACAGGCACAAGGAGTTCAAGAATAACTCAAAAAACAAGAAGCTATGGGATGCTATGTATCGCGTTTGAGATTATTATTCTATATAGGTACTTCCATCCTTAATATTATTACTGAACATTTTTATTAATTGTATAATTTCTTTACAACATTGAGATGGTGTTGGTTTTTATAATAATTATAAATTATACATGTTATTGTTTAATTATTAAACAATAACATGTAACTTTTTCTGTATCAACATTTCTAAATAAAATAGATACATAATAGAATAAATTTTTTTTTTACCAACCTCAATGTCAAAACGAGACGTTGTTCAGCAGAAACTTGGCTCCTCAAATTGCAACGCTTCTTTTCCAAATGGAGGTCCAGTTCAGTCAAAATAAAATTGAAAGTTCCAATGGACATCCTGGTGTATTCGAAAAATCGTTCCGGATCATCTTTTAGTTTTAAAAACAAAATGTGGTATTCCCCTTCAGAATTTCTTTGATTGTGACTGATTGATCCCCGGTTTCGCTTACCTGAGCCGCTCGTATCGTAGCACCCCCACCGCTTACGCTCGCCGCCCACCACTAAACGCCCACCGCTCACCGCTCCTATCGTACCCGAGGCCTAATTTTGGAATATGAACACACTGTTAACATTGGCTCCATGACTGATGGCATGTGAAACATTTGAAAACAAATTAAGTTGGAATTTTTCTTTTAAAAACAATTTCATTGCCATTTCTTATCAGTGCCGAACGATACATAATAAAATTAAACTAATTAAGGTAACTTACTCAGCAAAAGTCACTGTGAGACTTGCGTCATCACTCGTCAAAACTATGGAACCAGAAACATGTAACGATGTAATAAGTCCCTAAATGTTGTGAAAACCTAATAATCCAATTTGGCTGTATACTGCGGTAGTCTTTGAACGTGAGGAAGCTATGTGCCATGCCATGTGCCATGCCAAGATGCACCTTGGCAGCGTAGATTAGATTACTATTAGTACAGATTAGATTACTGTATTAGATATATTAATAGCTTCTCTAACCCTCCTCTGTGTTTATTTGTGTTATCGTCGACCGACCAAATCGATAGGATTAACCATAGATACCAATTAGCTGCACCGCTGAGTTGATGCAATTCGCCTGCAAATATTAATCTGCCAATACGTGAGAGTCAATTTGTTGGAAAATCCGATTAAAGCAGTCCAAAGAGGTTTCATCTGATAATCAGGTCATATTTAATATGGAAATAACATTTTACCTCGAATACATCCGAAAGAAAATTAAAAAGTTTTCTTCATTGTTATCCTCAAAAGTTGACCCCAAAATTTTGAATTTAAATTTTAACGTGTTTTTCATGTATTTCTGGTTTTGGAGAAATATTGTATATTTGTGTATATTTTCCGAATATCTACAAAAATAAAAAGACTGATTTCAAGCTTAGCAACACGGAGCATCATTTAAGCTTAGCAAAACCCAATATTTGTTGAGCTTACTCTTTTTCGCTCAACCTATCAATACCCAGAGCGTTGTAACTTAAAACTGCCAGGAGGAGTTACCTACTGCACTCTTGCTTAGGTAGTATTGTCGGTTTCTAGTTTCGGAAGATCAGACGCCCGTCGTTCTCGCAACGAGAAAAACCCGCGGTAATTATTCTCACAACCTCAAGTAGGTGGAGATGAAGAAAAACTAAAATCTTGAAAAAGTCTGCCGCCGGGCCACAGTCCATTACATGGTGGAGTTAAGGACCACATAACGATTGCTTAGCATGGCCATTGGAGATTACATTACTGCGTTTCCCATAACTTATGGATAATAAAGCTAATGGGCGATACTACTTGGTGGTTACTTGAGCCATAATTTTTTCGGGCTTTTTCGCACTTGAAAAGAACTGTTAAAGTAGTCGGTTTCGGTGGACGAGGTTCTTTAATCAAGGCATCCGCAAAACAATGGATGGTCTGAGAGTGACATGGCCCACAATGGGAACCGTGGATGTTAAGCATCATGCTTAAAGCATGACCTAATTGCCTGGGGCTGACACTTTTGAAGCATGCTATGCGATTGTGCACAAGCAATGAAGTATGAGGCAACTTTCCTTGTTGGTTTTAGCATTTGGTTGGCACAGCTGGTGAATGAACTCAAGGTAAGTAGCTCATATCGCAGCTTGATCAAGCAGGGCTCAAGGGTTTCTACCGTGTGGGGAGAATCATGTTCCCGCGCCACTCCTAATTGTTGATAAAGCATATTTGTAAAACCTATTTGCAGATAAAAAAAAAAAAAGATCCCATTGTTATTAAAGGGTTATTGATTAGTTGGTTCAAATTTATATTGCCAACCAGTTTATTTGACCGACGCTTGCCCCTTCTAATTCATGAAACGATCAACACCACCACAATTTATTAACGGGGAATTGAAACGAATGCGTGAGGAAATTTTGGGAGACGCAAATTTATCAGCTTCGAAAAGTGAGATAAAAAAGCACTGAGCTCAGAGGGAAACCGTCTCAAGGAACATTTAAGTCTGCTACAGATTGTACTGGGGTCTCTTCGTGACACGAAAAAATAAACCAACTGCTGAACATGGAGATTTATGCCGAGTCACGCACATACAAAGGGAGGCCGTTTGTTGAACTCACTAAGGAGAGTAGGTACCTACCTACTCGACGGTCTACGCCCATGGGCACTCACCATAACCAGAAACCCACAGAAACCAGAAAGTACCTACTGTTCAGCCGCCAGGACCTGGGGAAATCGGTAAACAAACGTCCATTTGAAACAAAAGACTCGGATAGAAGAGCCACAATCGAAATGGAGAAAATCGTTGATCCTGAGGAGCCTCAAGGCCAAACAAAAACAACAGTGAGATGCTGCGGCCCCCTTAACCCCCTCCTCAAGCGCCAATGACCGCCAGCCAGGTCTGCACTCCGCCTATCCCACGAACCCGTTCTCTGTATCGTCTTACCTCACACACTTCCTCTGGGCATTTCTCTTCTACGACGTTGCGAGAGGATTTGAAACGGACAATCCCAAGAAAACAGCCATTCATAAAACCTGGTTAACGAAGAAATTTCGCTCCAGCTTCTAAGAAGATTTATCTTCTTAGATGGTAACACTCAAGCTGGAGCGAGTTGTTTTATCAAACCCGTGAAAATTGAAGTCGGGAATGTTACTTTCTTATTATGCAGCTTAATTTTAAACAGGAGCTAAGAAAAATACAATCAATAGCTCCGTTCGAAACTGATCGTATTCGGCGCTTTAACTCATGTCCTAAATCTACCTACGAGTCGTCCTACCTACGAGTCATGTCCTAAATCGAGGGTACCTACCAATCGTTCAAGCCAGGAGACCAATCTCCAATGTGAGGTACCTAGCACCTATCTGAGGGGAAAGAGGGGGGCGCTGTCTCCAGTTCACATAAGTAAAACATTTATGTTTATAAATTTTTTAACTTGCATAATTCTAATCCTCATAGGTGATATAATAATATTATATCACCTATGAGGATTAGATTTATATTATAAACTCAATGACTAGCCGGATGTGATTCCGTAGAGTAGCCCTCAGACGATGATTGTCAATAATCAATCTAATTCTACACTTTAAGTTACCTTACTTAACTCTTGTTACCAGTAAGCCTGTACCACCTCTCTATTTATGTATACACCATTATAGGGTCTCATTTCCACCCGGCATGTTGTAGGTCCTGAAGAAGGGATCCCAGCTAATCCCGAAAGCTAGACTGTACTTATTGATTAAAGGACTGACACCAACCCGGCATTTTCCTTCCAACAAACGCCTATTTTCTTAATGGCACAGTATTAATTTTTGCGCAATTAACCTAGGTATATCAAAGAATTGTAAACGCTTGTGCAAAATTTGCAGCGTTTTTGTAAAGAAATTGCGTTTTTTAAACAAAATTATTTTATTAATTACAAAATTCCGCGGGATCCCGCGCGATTGAAAATCGTGCGGGATTGCGACCCCTAATCACGAGTTGGGTGACTAAACTGGACTCCACCGAGAGATAGTTTGGTTAACCTCAAAGTAGGTACAACTCCAACCGCAAACTTGGCCCATCCCTGAAAGCAAAAGAGTGGAAGAATGATGGCGAGTCCGCTGACCACCCAATCATCCCCAATTATATGTTTAAAATCGTAATCCTCTCCTCGTAAATAATATTTATTAATATTATTCAACCTTGAATTACCATTCAAGTGCGCCTTGTCACAGAGGTCCTACGTTATTTTTGCGTCTATTGAGGATGCGTTAAGTTGGTTGAGGTAATAAAATGAAAAGATCAAAATTTCATATAGTTGTTGACAAAAGGCAAAATAGCTCCATTCGTGTTAAATAGGGTGTATGTGTACAACAGTTGTATAGTTACTATAGTGACTTTGTACGCGCTCAAATTCCACCGCTTTTGCCGCTAGATGCCGGTTTATTTGGCAATTGCTCTCAACTGAACGATTACTATTCCGTCTGTTGTGCATGTGACCACACCAATACAATAAACCGCAAGTGGTCTGACCAAACACATTTCCCCAAACAGAAGCTGTGAGGCAAATTGTTCATAGCGTGAAAATCAATATAGCCGTCGACCGACATGTTTTAGTGTGGGACGGTTAACCTGCGTAGGTGGCTAATGAAACAGCACAATGTATGACCACAATGTATGAAAGGACTGCGGTTTCCGAGCTCGCCTTGTTTTGCGAATGAAACGCTAATGGAATTTGTAATGTTTACAAAGACATGCAAAGCACAGCCACAACAGGTATCAGATTTGATTTATTCTACAAAATCACGACAGGTTTTCGTGATATAAAAATCGTGGCGATTGTTTTCAATGTTGGTCAAAGTTTGTTGGACTCTTCTTTCTTGTACCTATTGGGTTTTTTTTTTTTTTTTTCTTCATATAAGGGTTTAACTCTATTCACATCCCTCCAGTCAACAAAATCTTAATGCGAAATGAACCCCCTGAAAAAACCCTCAGGAGATAAAAAGAAGCCAAGCATCAAAAGCTTTGATATCTGAGTTTTGCTAACCAATCGATTAAAACTTTACGATCCAACTTTCCATTCTTATTCTTATTATAAATCATTCATATTGTAGGGCGGCTCGAGTAGTTATGAGGGGTTGTTGAGTGGGCGAAAAGAAACATATGGACAGTTAATGACAAGTGTTGAGAGTGTGTGTTGAGTTACAAATAGTTCGGAATAAAAGACGTTGAGTTGTACCGGATTCCTTACACTGGTGTCAGATGTGAGCGTTCGACCCGTGGCCTGTTGAGGTGGGGAAGGATGGGTGGTGAAGAGTGCAACGAAGACGACGAGGAGGTGACAAGTCGGGACTGGGACCGCATGCTTGCTCGGCTCAGGGCCCTGGAATCAGGCTCGGGGTCCCGTCAAACTGGGGTAGAGAGGGACGTCGTGAAACCGGCCCTATACGATGGGTCCTTCTCATGGGACGAGTACTGGATGCAGTTTTGCGTGGTCATGGAGACCAATGGGTGGGGACCTGCCACAGCGGTCAAGTGGCTTATCACGGCAGTTCGAGGCCTAGCCCTGTCGGTTGTTTGTAATGTGCCTCCTGCCAGCCGGACCTTAGATGCAGTCGCCGCAGCATTAGGTCGTAGGTTTGGTTCCCGAGAGGTTTGGTTCACATTATGCGGAAGCAAGGGAGACCACCCAAAGGTCGAGGTCCCAGGTGTTACCTACTGCTGTGGGGAGTTAGACCACTTTGCACGGGAGTGCCCCCAAGAAGACGACGACAAGGAGGACGGAGAAATTGACTTGGACGCCCCCATAGAAGTCAGCAACAAAGAGCCCATGCCAGAGGACGCTGAAGAGGCAGGCCGCGCTGGCGAGACGGTCGAGAGAGAAGAAGACAACAAGGAGGACGAAGAAATTGATTTGGACGCCATAGAAGTCAGCAACGAAGAGCCCTTGCCAGAGGACGGTGAGGAGGCAGGCGAGTCAGATACAGTTGAGAGAGAAGACGAACTGGAAGAGAAGATAGAGGCAGGCGAGTCAGATACGGTTGAGAGAGAAGACGAACTGGAAGAGAAGATAGAGGAAACCCGTACTGCAACACCGCTTGTCATACCAATCTTCAGGGAGAGAACGCTGAGCGAAAAACGTCCGACGACGCCAAGCCGCTCACCCGATGGTCGCGAAGAGCCAACCTCCATGATGACAAACGACTCTGAACGCATCGTCCCCTGCAGCTCGTCAGCGTCAGTCGGTTCCAAAGACGAGAACTGCAAGGAGGCCAGCGTGGATGATTTTGGCGACGATCTGCTGGGCGAACCGCAGGACTCGGAGCATGACAACTGGGTGCCATACCGCTCGAACAGGCGCCGTGGACATCGTCAAGTGGTCGTCGTTTTTGAAGGAGGCCAATATGCAAACGACCAGAAAAGAAGAGACGCGAACGAGGTCAGGAGCTTGAGGATGAAGCCGGACGAATGGGGAGAAGAGATGGCTGAGAACAGTTCGGCCGAAGAGCTGATATGAGGCCATGGCCAAACGCCATCAAACGATGGTGGCGATATAGGAGGCTCAAGGAGTTGAGTGTCCTTCTTCTACGTCTTTCTCCTTCTCCTCCCAGCTGCACCGGCTCAACAGGACCCTACAGGCCATTTCTTGAAGAGGAGGGAATGGTGTAGGGCGGCTCGAGTAGTTATGAGGGGTTGTTGAGTGGGCGAAAAGAAACATATGGACAGTTAATGACAAGTGTTGAGTGTGTGTGATGAGTTACAAATAGTTCGGAATAAAAGACGTTGAGTTGTACCGGATTCCTTACAATATTGTTAACCGTACACACTAAGTAAGTATGCAAGTCTTACATTTATTAACTTAACTACATTTTCATTCATTTTTCGCTAATTTAATAACATTTTCATTAATTTTCCTCTAGTTTAATTCCTTCTCATTCATTCAAATGTTTAAAAATTATCTCCCGATTAATTACGTATTTAAATTGACTTTTGAACGTTAATATCATTCGAAGGAACGTGTAAAAGTTGGGTTGTGGGGTTTCAATCGATTGGTTGGCACAACTTTGCTATCAAGGCGCTTTGATGCTTGGCATTTTTTTAATCCCTGTGGTGGTTTATTGGGGGATATCAGCGCATTTGTTCAGTCAAGGGCGACACAATTCAGCAATTAACACCTGTTTCAATGTGGATAGGTGGCCTCGGTTTGCTCGACCTTCCTATAGGATTATAATATAATCCTATTAAGGAAGATCCAATACATCCTAGAGGAGGGTATAGATAGAGATATATCGAATATATAGAAGCTTATAGGAAGATCCTAAATAGAATAACACTATACTATAATATATTATAGTATATAGTATAATATACTATATTATAGTATACTTTATCATATAAGACTGAATAGAATCCTGTATAGATGTTATCTCTATATAATATATAGAGTCTTATATTATAAGACGCGTTTGTTGTGCATTGTTCGTGCTCTTTACCTAGTAGATAGGTAAGGTAGACTTGACGTGGGCTTTCCATCGGAGCCGAGCATCAAGCGTCATACCGAGATACCTACTTCGCTTCATTTGATTATGGGATTACTTTCCCATTGAGGTAAGCTCAGCTCAAGCTGTAGTTGATTTTTTGGTTGGTAAAATGAACATGTAATGACTGGGATTCGTTCAGCTTGATCCTCCATTTCACTGTCCATTGCTGAATGCGGGTCAATCACCCGGTTTAGATTTGTGACTGACTCCATGTTGTTTTCTCCTATCGCCAACACCACAGTGTCATCGGCAAAGGTTGCTATGGTGTTCATTTCTGTTTCTGGGAGGTCTCTGGTGTACAATAAGTACAGTAGTGGACCAAGTACGCTCCCTTGTGGGACGCCTGCTTTGACAAGTTTTGGTTCGGAGAAGGCGACTTCTTGCTTGATCCTGAAGTAGCGATTGGTAAGATAATATCATATTATGATTGAAGTAGCTCAGCGTACTTTGATGGCAGGGTTTTACGCTGCTTGAAGTTGAGTCCCTCATGCCAGACCTTGTCGAATGCCTGAGCAACATCCAGAAATACAGCCGAACGGATCTTCTTTTCTTCAAGGGCTTGTTCAATGAAGTGTGTTATCCTGTGTACTTGATCGATTGTAGAATGCTTCTGACGAAAACCGAACTGATGCGGCGGGATTAGCTTTCGCTCCTCCACGTCTGTGTAACAACTTCTCAAACAGCTTCGACAGTAATGGGAGTAGAGAAATAGGTAGATAAGAACTTGGTGTATCAGGTGGCTTGCCTGGTTTGGGGATCATGATGACTTCAGGAATCTTCCACAACTGAGGAACGTAGCGAAATTTTAAAATCAACTTGAGCTTGAATTTAACAAAATGTTAAATATAACTTTAGCAAGGGCAATAGAAGCCACTATATAGAGAGTAAGCCTATATAGAGAGTAAGCCGCCTATGAAGAGTAAGTCCTTGGTTTATTGGCAGAACCTAGACTGAGAAAATGTAATGTAATGGCCGCAATCTTGGCCCTCACACGCGGTGGGCTGGGTACCTTCGTAGTCACCCGGAAAAGAGAAAAAGGGATAAAACTGAGTGATTGAGGGGGATAGAACTGCCTTTTGTGCTTCATGGAGAACAATCTTGTTGAGTACCTACCTCGTCACAATGGGACGGTCCGGACAAAAGGCCTTAAAAGCACAATACATATAAGCATTGCGTCTAAATTGTCAAGACTTTCACGACTAGACAAAGAACGGCCTCGCACGGTAGGTAGCCGACTACATATCGGACCGAGGAAGGTTGCTGATTTTGAGGGTGTTCCCACGTCATCTTGAACTGAGGCTCGGCCAAGGTTTTATAACCGTAGAATCAGTTGGGAGATGGTGCAGTGAGTGGTACCCGGCAGAATGGACTGGAAGTAAAAAGAACTACCGTCTTTTATGAAATTGTTTAAAAAAACTATTTTACAGCCTTATTAGTACTTATAACTGTTATAAGCCAAAAACTACGTTAAAAGAGTGGAAAAAGTAAAAGACCTTTTTTTATGTTGTTTTCCAAACTATATCATCCGCTTAAAGAGGTAGGTATATAATAACAACAAATGATATACTGATATCATATTTAAACTCAAGTTACATTAAATGTTAAATTTTAGCACATACAACAGTTGTATTAATTACTAATAAAAATCTGAAACGAGGATGAAAATTTAGGGTTAAAAAAGATTTTACTTATCAAGAATGACACAATTTTTTTTTTTTTTTTTTTTTTTTTTTTTAAGTTAGATGTAAATGTGAAGAAGAAGTTTCTTATCGTTGATTCATCTTCTAACAATTCTAAAAGAAGCGGAATAACTCCCCTTTTGATTTATTATTCTTGGAATAATATACCTATGTAATCGTGACGGAGGTCGGTGACTCCGATCGGCCTCAAAATTTGACATTATCCGTTTCAAGAGATCTAGAGTCCGTCGTCCGGGCCGTTTTGGGCAGTAGAATTTTTTTTTTAATCTGAAATTTCAACAAAATACTCGGTTTACCATCTCGTTGTGCCCGCCAGGTTTTCAGCCCGATAGCCCAAACCCGTGGGGCACTATGGGGCTAAGGGAGGGTTTTTTTTAAAGGCTTTTGGCTATGGAATCTAGTTAGGTGTCGTTTTCGAAGTATTTTTGGACGTAGAATCCATTGTTAGTGGTCCCGGAACGATCCGATTTACTGTGGCGATCTATAGGGCTTTCATGGGGCTACAAATGGGATTTTTGAAGGATCCCGAATATTTTTCGTGTAAAAACAAAAAAAAGAAAAAATTGAAAAAAAATGCCAAAAAACAATTTTTTTCATTGACAGAATTAAATTTATGCACAAGTAACCTATATCAAAGAATAATAAACCCTTGTGTAAAATTTGCAGCGTTTTTCATATCAGTGCTTTTGTCCAGTCTTGCGCTGGTGATTCAATGCGGACCGGGAGCCTCGGTTCGCTCGGCCGTCCTAGTGAATCTTAGCTACATGATTTTTTAATTGCTAAGACATTTTCACCCCAACTGCCGCAAAACAATATCAAATTAACAAATTCGGAAGGTCCCTTGTAACGCCGGAAGGCTTTTACAAATAAACCTTTTCATTCATTCATATTCGGAAGGTATCACTCCTCTTTAAGTATTGAAAGCGGGTATTTTCTACACCGAAAATCGAAAGAAAAAAGTTTTCAGATCAGGTCTTGATACCACTGGCGTCTCGCTTGATACCATTGTGCAAGGGGGTTTCAAACAAATTTCAAGTACCTTTTGAGAATTAATTTTTCGTGGAACGGTGTTTCCATTCATCTGCATAAATATAACTCCGTAAACATGGAAAACGAATGAGAGGTTTTGTAGGGCCTCTTCCATTTTCAGGGGGTGAATTTCTTGAGGGGATGCGGTGATGTAGGAAGCTCGGTTAGAAAGGAAGGAAAAGAAGCAACGACCTTATAAAAATGGATGCAGTACCTATTGGGAATCTTCCATTTAACAAAGAGTAAAATTTCGTTTCAAGGTTCCACCGGAATACCACGATGCCCAAAATTTACCATTAACACGATTACTAGTGTTACGCCTACTGTAGGCCCTTCGTTAAAAAATTGTTTCCCCCTTGTTCATCATGAATTTGCCGATTGTGTACTTCGTTTCCATCTGTTTGAGGTTTTTCTTCCACCTTCACCCGCCTATTTCTGTTCCCGCAATATTACGTTCAGATCCGCAAGAACAGCCACAAAACGGGAACACGACTTGATGAAATCTCCTATTTTCCACCCCTTTTATCGGCCTTCTCCCCCTCACCTTTTTTCTACCGATCATATCGGCCAGAGAACCCATTTTCATGGAGGACTATCGGCTTTGGCCCACTTACCCACCCGTTCCGGCACAATCGAATGAATTGGTGATTTGCTCCCAGGTTGATAGAAGTAAGAGTCTGTGGTAGAGCAAGTAGATCGTCGAAAATTTTCCCATCACTGCGTGTTAGTATTCTAACGAGTCATTTTAGCACCACCCCTTTCCTTTAAGTGAATAAAACATGCCCAAACATCCGAGCTTATTTCATTGTCAAGTGATACGCTTCCAGATCTTCTGTCAATACACGTGCGTCACCTGCTCACGTCCGTAAGCGCAACTTACGGTCCCCTCTTTTAATCAACAAAATTATTATTATTATGACTTCACAACCATAAAAAATTCTATGTGGCTATTTGCAGGTACAGAACCTACGATAAGAAGCTATTTGCAAGTACAGTACCAACGAATATATTCGTTTATATATAAAGTTATTTGTAGGTATGGTACCAATACGATGGAAATAGCCTAGTAAAGTTTTAATCTAATAGGAAGTGAGAGTTTGGAGATGTTTTCTAATGGAATGTTATGAAGAGAAGTATATCACAATCTGATGTGCGAACAACCAGTCACCATGTCGGCATGTCCTCCTCACGACGAGAGAGACGAGAACAAGAAATGGGAGCTGACTAGAGCCACCCTCGCCTCATGTCATGGTACTGAGCAGTTCAAGTTGTACATGGAATCGTTGAAAAAGGTTGAGCAAATGATCAGGAGTGGCTCTCATATTGAAATCGTGACAAGTTTTTAGATTTTATACTTTTCGACCACTTTGCAATTCACAGTATTTTTAGGACTTATTTCACGTGTTACAACAAAATTTGTATATTTGTATATTTAATATACATTGTTGAGACAGTGTCTGCAAATAGCTTTTTATTCGTAGGTACTGTACCTGCAAATAGCTTGAACCTAAAAAATTGGGAGGTATAAGACTCAGTCCCATCGTCTATTGAATTTATGGCAGTAATACGTGACTAAGTGGCTTGAATGTTGTAAACACTCCGTTCTGAGGGGGAAGGACCCGCCTCGAGAAGAATGCAAGACTCCGTCCGAGCCAGGCATGGCGGAGACCTATTCAGACAGCTGTGAATATAGGAATCGCACATTTTTAGGGTCTTGAGTTAACAATTTGTTTTGGCCTCCTGGTCTTGAGGCCGTTTGAGAGGATTTGCACCGACATCCTGGGACCATTCCCAAATCAAAACAAAAGAACCGGTTTGTCCTCTTTCGCCCACAGTGAAATAATTTCAAAAAAATTAAAACCCAAATTATTATTTTTAATAATTAAACAATTTTTTTTTTTTTTTTCAAAATATTTGGGTTTTAATTTTTTTTTAATTTTTTCTTTTTTTTACTCGGAAAATATTAAATATTTTTTAAAAGAGATCAAATTTTGATCTCTTGGTATCCTTCAAAAATCCCATTAGTAGCCCCACGAAAGCCTAGAACTGAAATCCCCGCAGGGTATCCCCACAGTGAAATCGGATCGTTCCGGGACCCACAAAAATGGATTCTACGTCCAAAAATACTTCGAAAACGACAGTTAACTCTTAACTCGATCCCATAGCTAAAAGCCTTCAAAAACCCCGTCCCCCGTTTTAACCCCATACCGGCAGCAAAAGGAGCGTTTCCACCGCCGGGCCTGGCAGAAGAAGTTCAAGACTGGTTCCAGGTTGGGCTGGAGAACGTGAAGAAGATGGTCCACGTCAGATGGTCGGTTGTCTCTTGCCGACGTAAAGGGGGGTAGTGTGATGGCAACCATCTCAAGGTAGCGCGTTTTTCTCTGGGACGGAGTCTTGGAATTCACTTGAACCACTTTGCTAATGGTCGGACGGAGTCTGGCATTTTCTTTAAGCTGGTTCGCTAATTGTGGGACGGAGTCTTGCTCTTTTCCTAAGCCGGTGTGGGCTCTTAATGAAGACACAGGACGGAGTCTTGGTCCTCCCAAAAAATTACAAGAAACAATACAACATGGGGCATTTCTAGCACAGTGGTAGGTACTCGTGGTGTATACCATTCAGAGGCGGCAAAGCACTGCTTGCTTGCCAATTTTTTAAAAATATATATAATTTTTTGTTTTATTGTTTCAATTTTTGTACAATTTTTCAAATGATTTTTACATTAGTAATGGAAATTTTACTATTAACTTGTACCTAAAGTCGGTGCTCATTCTTGTGAGCAACGGCAACGAGCTCCAGTTCAGTGCGAGAAGAGAGTAGAACTACCGTTTGAGCATCTTTACCCCTAGTCAAGCACCCGCGGAGCTGAATGCCTTGGCTCGACTTGGTTGAACCAGGAAAACAGCTGGTTTCATAGACCTTGTGGGGGCTGAGCAGCAGGTCTACTACTAAAAGGCAAGCAGTATGGTTGGTGCTTCCTCCGCTTGGGGCGTTCATCTGACTTTTCACTCATAGGATCGCGGACATTGATCCTCAGTTGCCAACTTCTCCATTAGTTGTTTACTTTCTGTTTTTTGTGTGTTGTGTGTGTGAAATCGGCAATCAGAACATTCTGATTTGCCATGCAACTGTGGAATACACGCACTGCTGCAGGCCCCGTTCAGGCTCCTTCCCTTTGAAGAGAAAAAAACCAATTGTTGCGGAGAATCCTCATGGTCCACAACCCACCCAGTTGAGTGCAATATTATGTAAGACCAGCTCACACAAAGGTAGGTAGGCAAGTAACCAGGCATTTAAACGTCAGCTTTTTCAAGACGTACAAATGGATGTGTGGCTGCTGTTACAGCTCGTCTTTATTTTCCTGGTATTGTTTGTGTTTCGCCTAACCAGACACCAAAAATCCGTGGATTAACGCGGGCTATACCGACCTTAATAATCTGACCAATGCATACCAAATCATTTGGTTTCTTGCAAGAGTGTACATGAAAATTATTTTGTGTGTAAATAAAAAAGCTTGAGACACACTTGAGCCTGTATTCGAATAGCAGTCCTCGTAGTTAAATGATCCGTTTAAAATGTAATTTGAATAGTTGGACTCAGGGATTCTACTTATCCATTGTTATTGTTTGTTTTATGTCATGCTGAACTCCATAACATTCAAGAGAGTATCTGTAATGTTCTTCTGTAAGTTCGCTGTTGTTAATTGTGAAAGTTGCTTATGTATTGTAGGAGATTTTGAGGTTTATCGTCAGGATTTCAGAGATGAGCGAAGGTGCGGAAGGGGGAGGGGGAACCCAATTGTGTGCTTGCCCAGCCTGCCAGCTCAGGATTCGCCCCTGATACCATTACAGGAGGACCCGGCGTAGAATTAAAATTTCAAGTCCACTTTCTAAGACCCTTGTATCGTATTTTGGGAAATCGGTTTTTAAAATTTTTGACATTGGTGTTTTGAGTTTTCAACAGTTTGTTTCTAAATCCTTCCATTTTTAATTCATTAAATTCTAAGCCCATCTTACAGGAGAAAATTTTCCAAAATTTGTGATATGCGTTGTATTTCTTGTAAGGCAGGCTTACATTTGAAAGTATTATAAAATGAGTAACAAAAACGCTGCTGATTTTACACAAGGGGGTGGTATTCTTTAATGTAAATTGTGCGAATATTAATACTGTCAATTTAAAAAAAAATAAAAATATAGACCTGTTCTAGAACTTAAGAACAAGGAAACCTCTAAAATGTATTTTAGGAAAACCACACCTCCCTACCTTAAATCCTTAACCCCTCCAGTGAACCCCAAGAGTTGAAGCAATCGAGCCGAAAACCTCGAAGACACAACTAGAACGAGTGTATTTCAGATTTTAAAAAGAGATAAGATCAAAGGAAAAGGACAAATTTTGAGACCGATAAAAACAGTAACTGTTACTGTCAACCCTCGTCGGTTTGTTTCGAAATCCTATCATTCTTCAATTTAGTTTATTGTGAGTGATATTCCCAGTTCGAAAAGAATAAGAACTAGGAATATTTCGGAGTTGTACGGAGAGGAATGGGAAATGAGTAGAGAAAATGAAAACTCCCATCAAAACCCTCGGCATAATAACCAATCTGTAGCCCTCAGAGCCCGATGGTGAGATGAGTACTGGATGGAGATTTAAAATTTTCGAAATTGTCTACTTGCAAACGAGGACGGCGGCCGAAAATCTTACTTTCAAGATCTACTCACATAGGTGATTAATAATGAAAAACCAAAAGGTAACATTGGAAACCCCTTTACTTTCGCTGAGATTTTACCTTTGGATGAAAGTAATAGGTACAACATTGACTACCTACTAACACACACGTCATGTCTTACTCCCCAACCGAGTATGCTACCGACATCACAAGGAAAAGGACCAATACTTCCTCGTCAAAACACTACGTCCCCAAAATCCTAACATCACCCCAAAGATGATGTTCACTTTGATACAAGTTTCTCATTATTTATTCATGTGCCGTATCTCTCCCGCCGTTCAACACGGGCCGGGTAAAGGAAGATCTCTCGAAAGAGATCAGCATTTGGAACACATTCAACATGATTTGCTACCAAAATCACTCTTCATCGGCGAAGTCTGAATCTATTACGTTCATCTGATATCAACCCATTTTTTCTTTACGATCAAATTGATGGGTGTGAAAATGTATTCTTCGACTATTTAACCAGCGAGTCCGGCTAGTTTATCAGCTGGGAGATAACCATCATATTTTTCTGCCAGCGGCATTTTCTCAGCGAGCCTTGCCTGATGACACTCAATTTGTTGAACCGTGACACGACAATGTTGGTAGGTAATTAAGGCTTGGTAGGCAGACTCGGCGACCTCGAAACCTCCAAACCTATTCTATTCTTTCACTTCTCACTAAATTCCACGGCTCTTCCCAATTTATTTCGAACGTCCCTGGCGAGCCACAGCTTGATTAATATCCCGCATAATTCTTCAAATTATTACTATCTATTTGACGCAGTCAGATATCAAGTTAAAACGCTACGATTTTTCATTTCCTGTTCACCTGCTCTCATCGGAAAGACGTAAGTGATGATGAATGAGGAGGCCTCACCACACAAACGGTAATGACGCTGACGGCCTGATATTAAATGAAGCTTTGTTAAAAGGCTATTCCCCTCTCGACGACGAGAGGTTTATTCTCCAGCCAAAACCGGCAGGTTGAATTTTCGAAGTATACTACACTTCATGAGTAGATTTCGAAACCCCTCAGCGTTTCTGGATTTCGAAAAAAGTACTTTCGATGTGATTGAAAAATTCGGGTGGGTCGAAGAGGGAGAAGAGAACGAATACAATTTAATCCTCGCTCTATCTCCTTGTTGTGTCCGCAATGCTGTCTGCCTGATCGCCGCTCACCAGCAATGGGGCTTTTGTTGAGGTTGCCGAAGGGTTTGGGTCAAAACTTTTGACCCGAGTCGAGTGAGGAGTGATTTTCAAAGTTCGAGACCTGCCAGAAAGTTTCACTCTGAGCAAAGAATAATCGAATTCACAGCGTTTTTAAACTCGGTATCCGCATGAGTTTCGTTCAACTGTGTAATGTAGGTACTTCCCCGCAAATTGACGTTAGAGTTGACTGACATGCTTATCTGGCAACGCGTTTAAATGTAAATTTAATAATAATATTATTAAATTATACATAGATAGAATAATGTATATTATACATAGATAGAATAATTCCACGCATGAACGTAATTTCAGGCTGAAAAGCACTGCGAATTCGATTATTCTTCGTAAAGAGTAACATTTTCAGGCAGGATTCGAACTCTGAAAATGAGACCTCCTTCAACTCGGTACCAAACCTTTCGACAACTCAACAAAAGCTCCATAGCTGGTGAGGGGCGATCAGGCAGTCAGCACAGCGGGCACAACAAGGAGAAAAAGCAAGGACCACCATTTCGGATTTCCGAAAGTCCTAAAAACAATAGAGACATTAACGATCATATTTATAATTTTGGTTTATAACAAATAAAGGAATAATAATTATTTCTGGAATAATACACCTATGTTTTCGCGACGGAGGTCGACGACTCCGACCGCCCTCAAAATTTGACATTATCCTTTTCAAGAGGTCTAGATTCCAAATCCGAAGTGTCGATCCGCCGTAAGCCGTCCGGGCCGTTTTGGGCAGTAGGAATTTTTTTAAAATCTGAAATGTTGACAAAATACTTGGTTTACCATCTAGTTGTGCCCACAAGGTTTTCAGCCCGATCGCCCGTGGGGCGCTATGGGGCTAAAATGGGTCTACGGGAGGGGTTTTTTGAAGGCATTTGGCTATGGGAACGAGTTAGGTGTCGTTTTCGAAGTATTTTTGGACGTAGAATCTATTTTTTGGGATCCTGGAACGATCCGATTTCACTGTTGCGATCTATAGCGCTTTCATGGGGCTACAAATGGGATTTTTGAAGGATCCCAGGAGGTCAAATATTTGTCAAGTAAAAAACGAAAAATTTTGAAAGGTTTGTTCCTGGAGCGTGAGTGGAAGTTGAGTGTGAGTGTGAGCATGAGGAAGTGCTGGAATGGATTTTTAGCGCAACCTTTCCCTCAAAAGTAAGTCGAAGTAGTCTATTTCCACGATAAACTGACAGGTTGTTGTAAAGGTACGCTTGCATACCAATCTGCAAAACATTGGGACATTTTATGTGATTATTATTAATGGATACTGATTAAGGAGGTCGTCTCCAGGTTTGGTCAGACGGTTACGCGCTACGAGCGCGCGGGCGGGCGCTCGTCACGGCGCTACGCAATAATATTTCCCTCCCGTAATGATTTACTGTCTATTGTTTTGATTTGGCCTCTGATATTGCGGTGTATCTTATTACTAGTACTATGTGAAGTTGTATTATTTATTCATCACCAGCGCAACGACTCACCTCCAAGTGGGAGGTTCTGCTTCATAGTTACCGGTATTTGTTTATCGGTACTTGTTAACGCTTTTTGTTAACGGTATTTGTTTATCGGTAGTTGTTAACGCTTTTTGTTAACGGTATTTGTTTATCGGTAGTTGTTAACGCTTTTTGTTAACGGTATTTGTTTATCGGTAGTTGTTAACGCTTTTTGTTAACGGTATTTGTTTATCGGTAGTTGTTAACGCTTTTTGTTAACGAATTTTTCGTTTATGTGCCAAAGTAAAGACATAAAATGTAAAAAAATCCAAAAATTGACACAGAATTAAATTTCAGCACAAGTAACCTAGATCAAAGAATAATAAACCCTAGTGTAAAATTTGCAGCGTTTTAATAGTCACAGCTGATGAAGAAGTATGCATTGGTATGCGCTCAGGTTAAATATATGTATTTAAATAAATTAAACACATCTATGTTCGAAGTACGAAATGTATATGTGGACGTAGAATCAATTTTTTGGGGTCCCACAACGATCCGATTTCACTGTTGCGATCTGTAGGGCTTTCATGGGGCTACACATTTTTTAGCCCCATGAAAGGGCCAAAAATCTCATTTAATGAGATTTTAGATGGATCCCAAGAGGTCAAATATTTTTCAAGTAAAAAACCTTAGTTTGAAATAAACATTTTTGAAAAAAAAAAAAAAAGTATTTTGAAATATAAAAATAGAAAAATTAAAAAAAAAAAGTTGTTGACAGAATTAAATTTTTGCACAAATAACCTATATCCAAGAATAATAAACCCTTGTGTAAAATTTGCAGCGTTTTTTTAATTGACATTGATTAATGGTTAATAAAAACTAAAACTGATTTATTCGTCTGAAATTTACTTCTTTCATGTTTTGTTTATCAAAGATACTCTAAAATAATAACAAATCCTTATATAGGCCAATTTACAGTTCTTCTTCTTTGGGTGCCATACCCGTAATCGGGCGTTGGCGACCTCTCGCTACTAACATCTGTTGAGCGTGTTGACCAGCTAATACAGAAGTAGTAGGGACCTACTGCTTAACGCCGGTTCCGAACGGCAAATTTGAGAGGTTTTCCACGGCAGAATACTTTCGGTGATTTACAGTTAATATTTTCAAAAATACAAGTTTTGACAGGTGTAGTGACACATTTTGTGGCGAATCAACGTTTATGAGCACCATCGCGAGTATGTACTTAGATGGTTTTATAAGAGAACAATAGGGATTTACGCTGAATTAATTCCTATTAACCTATTCCTATTAATTCCTAATTAACCTATGTAGATGGTTTTATAAAAGAACAATTTGGATTTACGCTGAATTAATTTTACCAACTTCGTTGTAGTTTTAACGTGAACTAGTTTTTTTATGTCGTAGATAATCACGTTAAAAAATATTATGATGTATTATGCAACTAGGTTGACAAGTTCTTTAGGTTGTGATTGGACAGGAGGGTGTTTCAAAGAGAGAGAAGGAATTTTCGTTGAGCTGGAGAATAAAGCCCTCGTCTCATAGCCCACAAGCGGCTGATTTGGCCCCCAAGTAGACTGAAACACTCCAAAGTTTCACCGAGAGAATCTCAGAATGATGCCGGGGGAAATTTAATTGACGTCGAGTCGTAAAACTAACTTGGGGGTGAGTTGAAATGGCATAGCGCTGTCAGCCGTATTGTCGAGATAGCTCAGAGGAGCCCGTCAACTGTTTTTGACTTGAACCAACTAGACGGATCGTTTCTACGCCAACACCTGAGAGGTCTACAACAGAATTAACCGCGTGATTCACTACATAGGCAATAAAATTCATGAATAAGACAATAAGACGTTCTCACACCTGGTCGAAAAATCAGGAACCCAACGTAAATTTGTACAACGTGCCAAAACAAAATTATAAATAGAAAACTGTGATCGGCTCACTCGAAAGCAACGCTTAAGAAAAATAGAGACTCGTCGGAGGAGTTGGAAATAGGGAAGCACATTTTGGAATATACGTTAATAAAAACATTTCCGTCTGAATGAAAAACGTTATTAACCAAGAGATTCCGGTGTCACTAACTTAGCGTGTTTGACGTTACACTGCCTTAATGATAGCTCTCGAGGAAACCCCGTACAACGACTTTCCGTAGACCAAAATGAAAGGTTTTTATGGGGGTTTCAGAGGGTTTTAAGAGAGATAATATTTTTGAGAGTGAAAGGGCCAAGCTATGGATGCTGTGGAGAGAGGCGAAAAGTTTCCGGCTGGTCTGAGTATAGCAGCTTAATGGATTGTTCAAGTTCTGTTCGCTTCCTTCGCTTGGTCTTTTTATTCTTTTGTTTCTTCTACGCCATACCTGACCAGCGCATTATTTTGGTAAATCTGCCGACCGGGAGACTTTCTTAAATGCCATTCTTGGCTTAGTTGTGGATACAGGAAGATATCGGAAATTTCCTCACATTGTGGTTTATTTGGCTGTGAATGGCCAACTTAGGCTTATGGGATGATGAAAAAATACTTTCACTCACCCGTAGATTTTATATTTTTCTTCGAAACTATATTATAGTGTAGGACGCTGATTCAAAGAATTTATGATTTAGTTCGATAATGGTCCCTCATCGTTTTCAGCCAATGGGACTGAAGATAATTTTGAAGGTTTTGGACAAAAGGGTTAAGCGCTGGTTTTCGAAGTAATTTTGGACCTGGTCAGACCTATCTGTGTACTCCAACTATGCTTGGCTCCAGAAGCGTGATAAACTCATCCATTTTGCAAATGAAGATCTCTGTACCACGCACTCTAGTATTTATTCTGCACGCCCTCTGCAATGTTTCACCGAACAACACAGCTGGTCGACACATAATCCCAATGAAAAATGTGAAACACGTCCTCTATAAAAGTTTCGGTAAAATCGGCACGCACGGGCCGACCAGCTGACGTTGTTAGGATTTAATCTTGGAGCCCGACTGACTCAATAATAAGCACATCGAACTTGGCACCGGCTCTTTTATTTCCTACCTACCTCTCAATGGGTTTTAATCGCCCCTCCAACTGCCAAAGCCTTGTACGAGCCCTCTCAATCTTCCGTTTGTTTAGTTCCTGGGAAAGTAGGTGAGGAAAATTAAGTTTTAATTTAGGCCATCAACTACAAGTGGGAACTTTCGACGCTTCCCGTTAATGGTGTTGAAATAGCTGACTTGATAGTTGAGAAAGTTTACCTTGTGTTTCAATCTTTTCAGCGACATTTAGAAGGACATTTTCTTAAAATTATTATGAGGATAATCCCTACGAAAATCAAAGCTCAAACCAGACGTAGGCGAATCAGTAGGTATGTTAGACCGCAGGGGCGGATAGGCAGGTCGGGCGATCGGGCGACGCCCGAGGGGCCGGTTGAAGCTGGAAAAAAATTGTACCTACCTAAAATATGTACTGGAGACCGAAAAGGAAAACTCAAGACTTGAAAGAAGGAGAGCTGCTTGGCTTCGTTCCTCATAGGGTGGATGGCAAGTACAATAAATGCGCAATTTGTGCTTCAAGGTTTTAAAACAGTACATGTACAACCTCATCATATGCAAGTCTCTTTTGAATTTCTTACAAATTTTTGGTAACGCTTTCCATGACGCATCGAGTGTTAGAAGAGTTTTTCAAAATTGAAATTCATCAAAACAAACCTGAGGCAAACTCTAAGTGACAACAATCTGGAGGATCTCACGGCGAGCACTGAGCCAAGAGGCATCGGTCGTTTTTGGCCCTCCTCGCCATCGCCTACCACTTGGTCCCTTCTCCCTAATCAGTGAGCGTTTTGTGTGAGTGAGCGATATCTGATCCTGTTTTGGTTAAATATTCTTCGAATGTATTTGCAACAGGTGTCAAAAATTTTGATTGTCCTCAAAATTTGTCATAATATCTACGTTTCAAGATGACATTGTGTAGATTCAAAAATTTAAATGTCTGTATTAAAAAATCTGAAATCTTTGACAAATGACTTGTTTCTCCTCTTGGTTTTACCTGCAAGGTGATCAGCCCGATCACACCCGTGGGGCTTAGTGGATCTAAAAAGGGACTACAGGAGGGGTTTTTGAAGAGAAAGGTATCGTTGTCAAAGTATTTTTGGGAGTCCCAAAAGCATCGGATTTCACGGTGGTGATCCATGGGGCTTTTGAAGGATGCCAGGAAGTCGAATAAGGACTCCAGGGTGGCCGCCATCTGGAAAAGTCAGGGAAAACCTGGAAAAGTCAGGGAATGAAAAATTTCAGGAAAAGTCAGGGAAAAGTCAGGGAAATCGGTCACAAGTCAGGGAAAAATTTTTGATTTAAAAAAAAAAAAAAAAAATCAAAAATTGTATTAAAACACGATTTTTTTTTGGTGTCAAGTTTGTCCCTCTCTTCCGTCCCGAAAATGATAATTTTTGAATTTTGGTGGCAGCGACTTTGCCGGGTTTGTTTTCCCCTCACTCTTCATCCATGTTGCCCGCACAAGTTCAATGAGTTGGCGGAATTCCCGTTACAGATATAATATCCCCATTCACACGATGAAAAGTCCCACTTCATGCACCAATATCCCTCTCTTCATAATGGAATGTTCCACTTCACCCACGAAGTAACCTATCAATCTTTCACTTGGTATTTTGGTTCGAGATCTCTGTCCTTGTAATCATTACTAGTTAATTAAAAAGATTTTTTTCTGTTCGGGTACGTACCCGAACCCTGCTTTTATTCGCAGAATCTGGCTTCTCGAAAATTATTTTAGCTAGAAAAAATGTACGGAGAAATTATCGGGAAATCTGTTAAAACTGATGGGGAAGTAGGGAAATTTTTTTTTTTTTTTTTAACAAACAATAAAACTTTATTCAAGGAATATGAGCAAAAATCACAACACCACATGTGGACATTTTAGAGTTGAGTTTCTCCCGCTCTGCTCTTGCAAGTTGTAGGCAGTAACTTCTGAAGGAGGCGTTTTAGACCCTCGGCTCTGAGACGAGTTTGTTGTGGGGTTTTTGTTCTGTGTCAAGTAGGGAAAATTTTGATCTCTGATTGTGGTTGTGACTAGGCAGTCGGGCTCTCTAAAACCGTAGGTACCTAAAGGTATCTAACTAGTCTTTTAAATATAGTTAATTCATCTCTGTAATATGCAACAATGTGACTAGATGTAATAGATCCCATCCTAGTAATTCCATGTCATGGATACAACCAAGTTCCAATGGGCTTCTTGAAAAGGTTAGAATTCAGCATTTCTGACAACATATTCGGATTCAGCACCCTTTAAAACCCATAAACCCCAATTTTTAGTTCGAAAATCCGTATAGGTACGTGCTGAGCTGTTTTCGAAATGTTAGAGATTTTGAAATGAACGCCAGGCATATTTGACGTCACACCTCGCAAGGCTGGGCGTCGAGTAGTTGGGCACTGAGCCGCCAGAGCGCTAAATAATAAATCTGAACAGAATCGGAATAAAAACACTCGGCCCGGGTCGATTTTTGAATAACCTTCTTTGATAATTACCTCGATGCTCAATTTTCGAATGACCTTCTATAATGATTATCCCGATTTTCGATTTTTGGGGTCGACTTTTCGCATAGCAAAGTTGGCTGACTTGCGTAGATGAGAGAGAGAGGAATCTCCTGGCTAATCAAAAGACGACGAAGCAGCCCACGTCATGTACCCTCTCCAGACCTCAGAATTCAAATATCATATTTTTCCTGAGGCCCTATAAATAATTAAAACGGGTTTTCTGCAATATGGACCCGTTTTCTTAACTTTAAAAGCACGACCTTTGCAGGAAAAACATTTTAAAAAACGCTGCAAATTTCACACGAGGGTTTATTATTCTTCGATATAAATTTTCCAAAAATTGATTCGATATCAATAAAAAAATTATTTTATTTTCATGGGTAATTAAATTAATTTTGATAATTTGAAAAACCAATTTAACAATTCACTTTATTGTAATGATCGTGGACGGATTTGGGACCAAAAGCCCCGATTAATGGATTATGCGACCAAAAGTATTCGAAAAAAAAACGCTGCAAATTTTACACAAGGGTTTATTATTCTTTGATATACGTTACTTGTGCAGAAATTTAATTCTGTCAATGAAAAAATTTAAAAAAAAATTTTTTTTTGGATTTTTATCTCAAAAAATATTTTTTTTTTTTGGATTTTTTTGTTCAAAAATGTGTTTTTTCAAAAGCTCTGTATTTTTTACTCGAAAAATATTTAACATCCTGGGATCCTTCAAAAATCCCATTTTTAGCCCCACGAATGCCCTAAACATCGCCCCAGTGAAATCGGATCGTTCCGGGAGCCCAAAAAATGGATTCTACGTCCAAAAATACTTCGAAAACGACACCTAACTCGATCCCATAGCTAAAAGCCTTCAATAAACCCCTCCCGTAGCCCCATTATAGCCCCATAGCGCCCCACGGGTTTGGGCGATCGGACTGAAAACCTTGCGGGCACAACTAGATGGTAAACCAAGTATTTTGCCGAAATTTCAGATTTTTAAAAAAATTCCTACTGCCCAAAACGGCCTGGACGGCGTACGGCGTACGGCGGACGGCGGACGGACATTTCGGATTTAGAATGTAGACCTCTTGAAACGGATAATGTCAAATTTTGAGCCCGATCGGAGTCGTCGACCCCCGTCGCGAAAACATAGGTGTATTATTCCAAGAATAATAAACCAAAATCATTAAAGGAGCTCATTAAGGTATAAATTATTCTATTGTTTTTGGTTTATTATTCTTGGAATAATACACCTATGTTTTCGCGACGCGGGTCGACGACTCCGATCGGGCTCAAAATTTGACATTATCCGTTTCAAGAGGTCTACATTCTAAATCCGAAATGTCCGTCCGCCGTACGCAGTCCAGGCCGTTTTGGGCAGTAGGAATTTTTTTAAAAATCTGAAATTTTGACAAAATACCTGGTTTACCATCTGTTGTGCCCGCAAGGTTTTCAGTCCGATCGCCCAAACCCGTGGGGCGCTATGGGGCTATAATGGGGCTACGGGAGGTTTTTTTTGAAGGCTTTTAGCTATAATATCGAGTTAGGTGTCGCTTTCGAAGTATTTTTGGGCGTAGAATCCCTTTTTTGGGGCCCCGGAACGATCCGATTTCACTGGGGCGATCTTTAGGGCATTCTTGGGGTAAACATGGGATTTGTGAAGGATCCCAGGATGTCGAATATTTTTCGAGTAAAAAATACAGAATTTTGGAAAAAAACACATTCTTGGACAACAAAAATCCAAAAAAAAAAAATTTTTTTGAGATAGAAATCCAAAAAAAATTTTTTTTTTAATTTTTTCATTGACCGAATTAAATTTCTACACAAGTAACGTATATCAAAGAATAATAAACCCTTGTGTAAAATTTGCAGCGTTTTTATTTTTCAAGTGTTACTATTTTTGTCAAATAAATAGTTTTTAAAACGCAGTTTACTTATCTACTTTCCCTGGGTTTTAATTGTTTGGTGTAAAAATTTATGTATTTTCTAATCAACTTTCAATAACAAAAAAAAAAAAATTCAAGCGATTAAAATTATCAGAATTAATAAAATGTCAGATTAAATTATTATTATTAATAATTAATAATTAAATTATTAAAATCTCAGATTTTGAATAATTTCGGGTCTGGAAATTAGGTATTTTTGCAGGGAAAAGTCAGGGAAAAGTCAGGGAATTAATTTTTCCCAGCTTGGCGGCCACCCTGGACTCACAATGTGGTTGTTTGCCGACAGTGCAGAAGTCTCATCCAATGAAGACTCGTTTTCAGAGTGATCTTGATCATTAATTCTTCAGGGTCTTCATAACATGAAAATTTAAAAACAATTGTTTTTAATTATTAAATTTATAGAGATGGAAATTTACCATGGGCCTGAGGTTCAGCTTATAATTCAAAAGAAATGAACAAGCATGGGACATACCTACGTGAGAAAGGGTGGAGGGGTGATGGCGAGGAGGGCCGGAATCGCCCAAACCTCTCGGCTCAGTGCTCCAGCCAGATGCTCCTCTTGCAATCCTTGTTTTTTAATTTTTTTTTTTTATCGTTGATAAGTTGTCGTAATGTACTGAACTGAAGAAATGTGCAAAATGCAACCTATCTTGAAGCGGTTTTTTACTCCCAAAACTAAGTATTAGCTCATTTAGGTATTAAAAGTATATATAGGCCTTTGGATAGGCCAACACTGTGTAATAAGTATTTCCATGGGATTTTGAGTGTGTTAAACACGAATTTCAAGTAAATTTTGGTGAATTGTTCTCTGAATAATCACGATATGGGGGTCAAACATTTTTACCGACCAAAAAATTTGTCCTTAGAGTTTCATAACGCGTAGAATCCAAAAAAGACCGTCTGCCGTCTACGAGGTATTGTTGGACATAGAATCCACTTATGGGGGTCTCAAACCCATCCGACCACACCGTGGGGATCTATGAGGCAACTAACGGGGATTTTGACAGTCGTTGGCCAGGAGGTGTTGTTTTTGAGCACGCTTGGCCTTAAGACTATTGTATCTCATCTCTCTAAACAATACACAGGTATATTGTTTTTCAATTTAATTTAATATTTTAAATTAAAATTTATAATTTTTTTAACATTTATTTGTAATTGACCGAATCATACATCCAGAAATTATAGGATAATAAACCTTCGTGTAAAATGTACAGCGTTTTTAATCTGTATTGGTTTTGGAGAAATCACCAATTTGTCAAAGTTAATAATATTAACTATATTATGTCCTAATAATTAGGACAAGAGAGAGTATGGGTGATGGGGGGGAGGGTGATTATTCTCTTTTGCTCGCACACCCAACTTGAAAAATGGGCTTTTGAATAAGCAACGCGGTTATTGGTAAGTTGACGTAAGACAACTTTTGTGTCGCCGGAAGCAGGGAGTGTATTAAGGTGACCCGAGCATTCAACTAGAAGCATCCGGTTGAGACCAAGCTCATATTGGAGCTGGACGAGACGTCTTCGAGTACGAACGAACAGGGTCTAGAATGATTCTACAGAATATCAAGCCATGTACGCACATTTCGCCTTTCCGCGCGGGTCGAACGATTGAAAGTTGGCCCATTGATTTCTTGTCACACCTGACGTGCCTTGACTTGATTCCCAACTAGGGTGCGTCTGATTGTGTTTGTGAGGGGGGGGGGGGGGGAGGAGAGAGGGTTTGGGAATAGGTTGAAAATGATTAAGTAGCCATTACGCGAATGAAATTCTGCTCAGCTGCCCGATGCCGGCTGCAGATTTATCGTTGTAGCATCTACCGAACCCGACTGAAGAAAAATTTAAAGACTTATTTCACACAACACCACACTGGAAAAGACAGCTTGAGGATTACTCAAATTCTTTAAATTACCAGTATTCTCGGGAACCAGACCCCATCAACTCGATTTACGACGAACTACAGCTCTAAAAGTGTAATAAACCCGTGAGAACAAAATTTGAATCTACCTACATCATGAAACACAAAATGACAAATTATGGAGCAATCACTAGTCGACCCATTTACTACACAGGTTGGTTATTCAGAAATTAACAATCCAAACCTGGTGGATACGAATTTTGGGCCACATAAAGATTCCTACGCCTGAAATTTCTGAGTAGTCCACCCACATCATCCCCTACAATCTAATGTGTACGTACTGATATATGAATCCATCGTTGCCGTACGTTCTACATATTATATAGGCAATTGAATTCTTTTATTCAAAGCGAGTTCGAATCTCTCCTCTCTTCCTTGATTCAAACGAAATAAAGGATGTAACCGACCGAACAACATGGAATGAATGGAAGCGAATGAGTTGCCAAAGTTGATGAATGAATCGCGGGAGGCCTCATCCGTTATTCACCATGCCACGCTCTCCACAAAAGCTATTGATTAAATTTGTATAAATAAATGAGCCTTTTTTTATACAGATACTGGCAGCAACGGCGAGATCTCCACCGAGTTGAATTCATCTTTTTCCACCCCTCTCAAGTCAATGCTCTAAGCCCTTCGGAGTCTCCCCACTGGTTACTGGAAGTTCAAATGAAGTTTTCTCGTGTACCTGTTGTCTTAGGAGGATTTAGAAGGCGGAGTGGGAACGTGTCATGTTCCGCTGAAATGGGAAATTGAAAGCCTTACGTGAGAGTGGTTGAGTTGAGATTCAGTTCACTCTTACCAATAGTAGTAAACTAAGGAAGTTACATAACTTAAACCAAGTATAAAAATTGTGGGAGGTTCTTGACGAACATCGTTAAATCGTTTATTTAATCCCTCCAGCAAAAATTTTGCACTACATAAATTTCCCAGACATTTTCACAGTAAACATTTGGTTTTTAATCTCAACTTCGGGCATTTCATTTTTGGAATCAACACATCACGAAACGCAAGCACAAATCTGAGGCCGCCGAAAACTTAGGTTGATAATTCTGAGCACCGTAAACCAAGAGATAATTCCGACAACAACCTGTGACGACCAACAAACTATGAAGGTAAAAACAAATAATCACCTTTTACAACCTACAAGTATTTCGAAATAAGTATATTCTAATTATGTTCAAAAATATGTACATAGCAAGCCTACACGTGGCTTACCACTCCCTAAAATAATAAAACAGCGTTTTCACACCTTGAAATGCACCAAAAAATCGGGGTTCGAGGACGTTATATACAAAGTCGAGATGTTTCTTTTCCTGCATTCACATCCGGTCCTTTGAGGTTTATGGTTTAAAATGTCCATTGTGGAGCTGAGAGGTTGGCGACGCTCTCTGAACATGCAAATTCTCGTCAGTTCATTAGCAACTCCTTGCTACGAACTACTCGTTAGTCATCCAATTTCTCAGCTCCGAGGGCGTCGCAACTGGCTGAGAGGAGATTCGAGAAATTCTCGTTCAGGGAAACTCTTAGAGAAAATCTCAATGGTGATGAATAAATAACAACCTGAAAAATTTCTCACTCCACCTAAAACCAAGAATGCTCAAAATGTTACCCAAGGGTTTACTATTTTTTTATATAAATCATCTAAAAAATTAATTCTATACCTATCAATGGATTTTTTTTTGTTGAATTTGTGAAGTTTGTGGACGGATGTGGGACTCTGAAAAATTGATTAATCCATAATTATGGATTATTAAGTGGTAGCAGTGCAGCGAAGGATACAGGCGGCTAACCGATGTTACTTCCGATTAGTCCAACAACTTAAGGCTAAATGTCCCCCCTCATAGTACCAGAGTTGGCCACCACGTGGCAGCACCCAAATGAAGCAAATTTACTTCAGTGATTGCAGCTGAAAGAGTCACTCGATTTTCAATCCGAAAACGCGAATCTTTTCCCAACAGTAATACCTTTGGCTATAATTATGTTTGGGACCGGTAAAATTTAAATTAAAGAGGGATGAGAATTTCAAATTCAAAAAACCGAGTTAAAACGAGACATTTTTGCAAAACTGTCCAAAGACAAATAATGGGACACTATTCAAGATTTTATCTCCTGAATCTCAATTTCCTAAGTTCAATAGTACGGTCTCTAGGACGTGAGGCAGGGCATGATAATTGTGGCATCGTAAGAAGGGTGCCTCTCCCAAGGGGTTCATTGACTTTTTATACCTGTGGCCAACCAGCCTGTGGCCACTCGGGCAAACCAGCTTTCAATAACTGAGAATTCTGGCTCACATCTAGAGATGAATAGGTACCTATGTCAACTTTTTCGTCTCGCTTTTTTTAAAGAGCAAAAAATATAACGCAACTGGGACCAGTAGGACCTACAGCACATTTTTGAAAAAAACATTTCTGCCAATAAAAATTATAGGTATTAAAATTGAAAAAAAAAAGAAACAAAACTATTCCCGTACAGTAATTGGACAGATTTGGGTGATTAAAAATTGGAGAAACGATAGGTACCGTCCTTGATCCCATGGCCCATGGCATAGGTAACCCCGCTGGTAATCCCTCTCTTTGGTGGCACCAAGCCGCCCCTCTCATTCATAATAATATTGTCAGGCCATAATAATATGGGAAACCATAGAACACCATGGGAATACCTGATCGGTACATATTTATATGTATATATACATATAAATATGTACCGATCAGGTATTCCCATCTATGTCCTTCCCCCTCTCATATTATATGTCCTTCCCCCTCTCATTCTTACTTATAAAGAGTGACCTCAGAAGTGTTTTTTCGTTGTATGGACTCCAAAAGATATCCGTACTGAGATAATAAATAGATAAGACAATTTCTGGGCTCAGAAAATGCTGCAGCAAACTTAATTTATGTTTCAAGCAAGTTTTGCTGCCAGAAATTAGGAATGGAAACGTGTCTGGATTATTTTTTTTATCGATAGAAGGCGTCAAAATAATACTGAAAATGGGGTTAAAACACAAACTGCTGAGGATGAGCCCAGAGGAACCGCCTGGAAAGATCCTCGACGAAAAAATCACACATATTATATTATCATTATACATCATTATATTACAGGAGGCCCTGAACCCTCGCCAGGTTGTAGCACCATAGAAGAAGAAGAAAAATGGAATTCGTTCAAAATTAGGTAGGCACCTTATTTGACTTGCTGGCATCCTTCAAAAGTCCCATTTGTAGCCCCGAAGATCCTCTCGGTACAATCCGATGGTCATGAGACCCCAAAAAATGGATTCTACGTCCAATAATACTTCGAAAACGACACCTCACTCGATATCATACCCGAAAACCTGCAAAACCCCCTTTTTAGCCCCACGGGCTTGAGCGATCTTGCTGAAAACCTTGCGGGCACAACTAGATGGTAAACCGAGTATTTCGGCCAAATTCATGATTTAAAAAAAAGTTACTACGGCTCAAAACGGCTCGGACACCGTATGGCGGACGGTCATTTTGTTTTTGGAATCTACACATCTTGAAACGTGTAATGACAAACTTTGAGACCGATCAAAATTTTCGACCTCCGACACGAATACATAGGTGTCTTATTCCAAGAATAATAAACCAAAAATCAGAAAAATTTGGAACAGTAATTCGAATCTTGCATCACATTGAAACTCAACGTTAACGGGTATTGAAGTATAGACGTTTCTTTTCGTGGGAACTGTGAAAAAATCTCCTTCCCATCAGACGAAAAGAGCGAAAAGCCCAGGTATGCGTAGGTGGAGGTCGTGTTAACGTAAAGCTTCCTATGAAAGGAACGGTCCTACAGAGGTGAATGTGTGAACACCAGGTCTCCTCTAGTAGAAGCGATCAGGAATGGAGGTTTTTGAGAGGGGATGATGCCATAAGGGGTGCTAAGATCAAATCATACCACTTTATTGCGCATCAAGGTTGCTGGCAACTATACAAATCATACAGAGGAAATTTCAAAGAAAGTGTGACTTCTTCAATTTTACGTCTGTAGACGAAACGCATTCAACGTTTTATGGTTCATGCGTTCACTCAGGGGCGGCAATCGCCTTATAGCTGTTCTGACACTCTCAAGACTTGAGACTTCATTTATACTTAGTATAAAATGTGTGATGTCATCACCTCATGTGATAAGAAGGAGGTAATTACACGAATGACAAAGCATGAAGAAGATGAGTGGCATCCTACTTTTTTAGAACAGAGCATTCAACTTATCATGAGACAGAAGAGCAAATTCAGTCAAACAGTCATTTTGTGGTGTAGCCGACAATTCCCGAGAAAGTCTTTGGGAAGAACCTTCCTTCGTTCACTAGGATGACATCCGGCCTTTTAACCCCGGCCGGTGTTAACTTACCCGAAATGTATTTTATAATGTGTAGGTAGGATACACCTTTTACTACGCTGGTGTCAGATAACGTACAGACATTGAAATTCACCTCCGTCATTTTTCGTGTCAAATTAAGTTGAAATGTCAGAGGGCTTGTTGAGTATCAAATTTCTTCAGACGAGTAAAGGCACCGCTGCAAGAGCTTTTTCCGTGATTAAGAATTAAATTCTTTATACGAACAAATTTTATTTGTCAACATAGAAAATTATGCAAGTGAGGATGTTTGTCTAATGTTACAGAAACTCCAAGAATAATTATTTCGGGGATAAAAATGTGGTTATTTTCATCATTGTTGTGCCATTTAATGCATTAGGAAGCTAGTGTCTCAAATATCAAAATTGCTAAACTCCCAAGTATTATTGTCCGCAGTTGCCTATTGCCTGACACATCTGGTTAGGTCGCTTTGCGCCGACCTCATTCCAATGTGAACCGCCTAATAAACAATACTTGGTGCTCCTTTGAGTCTCTCATTTTTATCCTCATATTTTACACATGAAGGACAAAAAAAAAAAAAAAAAAAAATCTTTTGCCCGGTGACATATTACAGCAGCAGCGGTTTTGGACAGGCGACCTAAGTGAAGAAAGGGTATTTTTAGTATTCAGCAGAGGAGTCGTTCTCTCTCCCTAACCAAACTCATTGAAGAAAGGGTTTTCCCAAGACCTTCTCGTTTGTATGTAAATATTTTCTTCCTTCCCATAACAACCAAACCTTCACACGTAATGTGGTGCATGCCAATGTTGAGAAATTTGAGGTATTCTAACATACATTTTTACCCTATTTCCACATTTTAAAAAATATATAAGTCAGTGTGAACTTAATGGGTAGTTGAAAACTACTTGAGAGAATTCATCTTTGGTTTCAGAGGTTTTTTCATTTTAAAGGAAACCCGCCTGTACAAAAGAACATAGAAAAGTCGAAAAGCAATCGTTTTTCCAGGAAAAAAAAAAAGCGGGAGAACGTTTAAAACAAAAAATATAAGCGACAATGATCAATTTTAAGTTTTTGTTTACAGTCTCTATGTAGGGTTGCTACCTGATTATTTCATAAAAATTTACTGTGGTGTTGGTAAAATAAAAAGGCAGTACAGGAAAGACATGGGGGTTCTTAGGCAGCAGAAGAAAGTGTGAGATGTGGAAAAAGGCAGGGAAATGAGAAAATAATGTAAACGCTGAAAATCGATGGATAAACAAACAGAGTGACGACGGAAAGCGGAAAGGTAAAAATAGTTTAAGGATCGGCTGAGGGTAAAAGATTTTAAACTAGAATATATACCTTATTTTTTATAAACGTCGTTATGTTACGTCTACGGTGAGTTGAAAACTTGCATGGGAAAAAGGTTTACGGGACGTTTTGACGACCCCCGAACACCACGGCGATCTTGAGTCACCAACCACCGCACAGGCACTAACTCTGAGGAAGCCCGTCCACATACACGGGAGTGGAAGTTGTTTGATCCGCGCAACCTCCTCACCGGCCGAACTTAGCCGAACCCTCCCGACCGCTAACGATGCGACGGGGGCCTAAACGTGAAAAAAAAAACTCACCTGCCGCATTTGGGTAGGCTGAATAGTGGGATTTTGGTGTCAATGGGGTTGGAAGTTGTGCCGAACGCAGGTGAGGTTCACACTATGACATGGCGGACAAGTACGGACATTACCCCCCCCCCCCCCCCCCCTAAACCGCACTTAATTTCGTAAATTGTTTGTAATCGTTCAACTACAAAATTTGTAGTATTTAATACTTGAAATGTTGGAGGCGTGGAAGCCCACGTGTTTACCACTATAGCGTGTGAGGAAAGAATAAATCGGGTGTTTTCTTTAATGTCCCCGGCTCCGAAAAAATGGTTGTGTTCTCAGGTGCCCAGGAACCCAGTTCTCCAAGTTCGTTTATGCTCCCAGCTTCATCGGGCTATATCCCTTTATGCCTCCCATGCGTAGAGTGACCAGAAATTTGTGAGCTTAAAAGGGGACACCGACCCCCACTGAAAAATGATGGTGTATGGTTACGTTAACATAGCACAGGCCTCTGCCCCTCTTCGCACTTAAACACCTACTTACTCGACTGAGTACAATAAGAGTGTTGGTAGATATTTTAATCACATTCAAAATATACTCTGCAATCAAGCCTACTTATCCTTTATTTTTTGGAAACCCCCATTAGAAAAGAAAGCAAAACTAGATTTTAAATAGCGCAACAAAATGTGTAAGTTAGTAAGTACACTATTTGAGGAAACATAACTGACTTAGTTCAAAATCGCAGAAAAGGTGACAAATCAGAGATGTGCTAATACTCTGGACACGCTAAAAATATTGTGGGTGCGTAATTGACTTCTTTTTTAAATTTTGTAGGCAAGTAGACAAAATACAAACATATTAATGTTTACTTTGAATCCCATACTTTTCTGTCGAACAAGTGTCTTAATTGAATGACTTAATTAAATTTTGCAACCCAAACCTGCCAGAATATCATCTATCAATAATTTCATGTTAACATTGTTAACAAGATCAGAAATATGGGACAGCATGTTTTCAGTAGGTTGGAGAAAAGTGGACGCGGGAAATGCCATCGTTGTGAGGATGGTACCTAATCATCAGAATGCTTGGAATTAATTCGATGTAGATACGATTTCAAAGTAAATGTAATTATTTAGTTTCAAAATAATTGTTATTATTTAGTTTTGATTGTGCTATGAATTGAGAAGGCTCTCTCAACTACAGCGTTCAAACTCGGAAGCAACGAGAGAACGAAATTCCCAACGTTTTTAAACCTATGGTTCCCTCTAACGACTGATATATATATCAGTGGAGCCATGATATTACATTCTTTTATTCTTTACCCCCGAAAAAAACCCCGATTTGGCATCACTAGTGGCCCACTAGGATGAATGAGTGATATCACTCACTATCTAGTAATTGGGCGCATTATTGATAAGATGATCATCTTCTTCTTCTTCTTCTTCTTCTTCTTCTACTGTCAAATTTCTATGTCCTGGTCCTTCACAACATTATGGAAAGTCTGGTGGTTGGATCACTGATGAGATGATCCATCACGTTTGGACAACGTGGAGGAACGTTTTGGCATTCTCTTCAGAAAAGGGGACGTTTTAGCTTTCTGTTGGGACAAGGGGACCGGAAGCTCGAATAGGGGGAGAATAGCTTCAAAAGGGGACGTATGGTCACCCTACCCATGCGACACTTGAAACTGGTGGCTTTCTAGCATTTGCTTGAGTCCGGCGAAGGTGCCTGAGGTGAAAAAAGTAGTATCTCATTCGTTATCTCATTAGTTGACTCACTACTGAGAGTCAAGTGAATCCCATCTAATGAAAACCATAGGATGGGATACACCTTGACTCGAACTCTACACTTGTTACCTACCTGTTTTTCTCAAGGAAGGGGTACAGTTAGACTCACCGCTGTGTTTGGACGGAAGTAGGTAGGCAAAAGACCAATCCAATGTACAGGCCGTTCAAGTAGCCGTGTAAGGTAAAATAACTGAGTGAAATATTTTGTGCAATTATTAAATTTTCCGTCCACGCACACGGCTGAAATTTCAACCAGGCATTGCAGATTGAACGAGTAGGTAGCGAATATGATGATACCAGTATCTTGGTCCTCCCTCAGGAGCATAAAGGACACATCCTCGCTCACCACCGCTCTCTCGCACGGGCGTAGCATCCTCGGGGAAATGAACTGTCACTTCGGACCGGGAGCATAACGAAATAAGTACGGCCAATTAATCTCCTCAATTAGCTCTTCACACCGGTTCTATAGCTCTAAAATCGCATAATATTATACTTTACAATGGGTTCAATAGCGCTAGCTGTTTTATATAACTGAAAACAGCTTCTATGTATCTTCAATAGGGTTTACAAATAGCTAGAAATAGCTACTCAGACTTATTTTACAGAGCTTTAAACTGGTTTAATGGATCTTCAACTGGCCTTCAAACTGGTTTTAGAGTCCCTAAAACTGCATTAGTTACATAAACCAGTTCTCCATATCTTCAATCAGTTTATAAAACCAAGCACCGTGATCCTAATTTATAGCTCCTCAAACTCCGTTAAAGCTGTAAATACTGGTTCTACATATCTTCAATCGATTTTATAGCACTTTAAACCTCTATTATAGCTCCTCAAACTGGTTTAAAGCAGTATAAACCAGTTCAATACACCTTCAATCGGCTTTGTGGTACTTCAAACTTGTTAAACTGGGAGTGAGTTCCCAAACAACACTAAGAGCGAAGTCAAGCTCTGGTAGCGTACAAGGTACGAGTTAATGTACAAATTTTCCACCCAGTGTGTGTGAGATTACTGGATCATAGGATTTAGACTATAATAGACGATGTTCACTATCGAAAAAAAGGAGGAAAGGGCGGCTACCTTCAACCACTTTTTGCTTATTCTGATATTTCTGTTCTGCATTAGCGAAATTTGAATTGGTTTTCCCTTCTACAATTAGTTTAACTATTGCCCTGAACGATTAAATAGTAAAATCCTTACAAAAACAGAGTCAAATACCCGTATTCTATGTCCATAAAAAAAAATTGTTTTTTGGTTGAAGCTACCCCACCAGTGAGGTAGCTTCAACCATGATGTGGGGTACCTTCAACCACTTTCATAGGGTAGGCAGCAGAGTTGAAAGTACTTAAGTACATTTGTACTTAAGTACTTATCCAAAGTACATTAGTAAAAAATAGGAATGTTCCCCTCCAAAAACATGTGTAAATGGAGAAAAAGCTACTCCAGTGATTTATATGGTTCAAGTACTTGAAAAGTACTTGCCAAGTACAAGTACAAGTACTTGTACTTGTACTTTAACTAAAGCGAGAACAAGTACACGTACTTGTAAGTGCAAGTACAAGTACATGTACTTGTACTTGAGTGGGTCTACAGGCCAGTACAAGTACTTGCACTTGCACTTACAATTACAAGTACTTGTACTTGTAGAAAGTAATTGTACTTGAAGTACACCAAGTACATACCTTGAAAATCTCGAGAAATTCAAAAATGATCTATGTTCTGAGATAGGTTGAGCGCCCTCAAGGATTTTTTCCATTTTCCCCTCCTTCAACCCCCTCTCCTTCCCTAAAGAAGAGAAGGAGTGGGGATTTCAGCCAATATTGATTTTATTATTGATGATTGGAAGTCCAAGTACTTGTAATTGTAAGTACAAGTACAAGTACAAGTACTAGTACTTGTAAGTACAAGTACTTGGATGTAGACAAGTACGAGTAATTGTACTTGGAGTTCCAAGTACAAGTACTTTTACTTGTACTTGTTTCTCATGGTGCAAGTACAAGAACAAGTACTTGTACTTGGAATCCCAATTAAAAGTACTTGTACTTGTTTCTCTTCATGCAAGTACAAGTACACAAATGTACTTGTACTTGTACTTGCTTTTCCAAGTACTTGTACTTGTACTTTGTAATTAGTACTTGTAAGTACCATTTGTTCAACTCTGGTACTTACCTACTAGGCAGGTGAACGGGTACATCCATTAAAACGCATGACTATATTTAGTAAAATATTAAATGAGCCTTGGTAAAATGAGGTCAGTTCTCCTCTAATAGGTATTAATAAAGGTGCTTTTTCGCATCACAATAATGAAACAAAATACTTCAGCTTCAAAAATGAACTCAATGGGCTCCTTGAAACGGTCAGAATTCATAATTTCTGACAACATATTCGGATTCAGCACCCTTTAAAACCCCCCTACATAAATCTGTTCGAAAATCTGTATAATTACATGCAGAACTGTTTTAGAAATGTCGGAGATTTTGAAATGAAAGCGGAAGACACGTGACGTCACCTAGTAGTTGGGCACAGAACCACCAGAGCACTAAATAATAAATCTGAACGGAATCTGAATAAAAACACTCGACCCGGGTCGATTTAGAATTACCTTCTTTGATGACAACTCGATGCTCGATTTTTGAATGACCTTCTCTGATGATTATCCCGATTATTGACTTTTGGAGTCGTATTTTCGCATAGCAAAGTTGGCTAACTGGCATAGATGCGAGAGAGAGGGAGATTTCTCGGTCAATCAAAAAATGATCAAGCAGCCAACATCATGTACCCCCTCCAGGCCTCGGAATTCAAATATTATCTTTTTCCAAAGGCAGGGCCTTTAAATAATAAAGACGCGTTTTCTGCAATGTTGACTCATTTTCGTAACAGTTACCTACTATTACTAGTTACTATTGAAGAATGAGCTTTCCAGGAATTTTTTTTTTTTTTTTTTTTTTTTTACATTTTATGTCTTTGCTTTGGCACATAAACTCAAAAATCGTCACGAAAACTGTTGACGAAAATTGTCCCAATACGTTTCTAGGGAAATGGAACTTATTCATAGCAGGTGATCCGAATATTGCGAGAACGGTTTGATTTGTGAAGCGGTGGGTAAATAATTTTAATAACTTAAACTTGACGATGCCCAGGGTCCGGATCAGCTGAGTGGCTCTTGAAGCTAATTTCTATGCTTTACACTCTAGGAAGCTGTAATTTCGTATGTAGCCTCTTTACGACATTTACTTGACGATGCCCAGAGTCCGGATCAGCTGAGTGACTCTTGAAGCTAATTTCTATGCTTTACACTCAATTGCAATTCGTAGATAGAGGGGAGTACAGAAGAGTGAAAGGGGAGGGTAGGAAATGTGGGGGGGGGGGGGGGGGGAACTAAAGACATAAAATGTCCCAATGTGTTGCAGACTCGTATGCAAGCGTTTTTATACTAAGGGACGGTATAAATTATACCGTATATATACTATTTTAAATCATTCAAGGAGCTCATTGTATAATTTATTTCTCTTTTTTCTAAAACTAAATATCCCAGTCTTTTGAAAACGTTCTTCATTATATCTGTGAATTCTCTTCTATTGCATCACTGCTTTGACTAATAACTAGTTTCATCACAAAGAACAATAGGAATTCAGAATAACTAAGCAATTTTGAAAGGTACCCAATGGATGGGGTAGATTCAACCACTCAAAAAAGTGGTTGAAGGTACCCCACTTCGTTCTGGTTGAATCTACCCCACCATCACTTTTTGAACTAAATGTGACTTGACCTTCAAAAAGATCATGCAATCAGAAAAACTCAAGTTGTTGTTCCTAAAACTAGAGTAAATTATGAATCTAATGATGCAGAGTTCATTCCAAAATACATATCCTGACATGTACAACAGAGCAACAAAAATTATGATTTAGCAAACCTTGCACTGCTAGAAAACACGTTTTAATTTGCAGCAAGCCACACAAATAAGCTGAAACCTCCAAAATACAGTTACAATATCTTCATCACTTCTTCTTCTTCTTTTCATAATTTTAACAGCCCTAAAAACGATCATCATGGCGGACAAATCGCCAGTGGTTGAAGGTACCCCATGGTTGAAGGTAGCCGTCCTTCCTACCTACATAATATGTATGTAGCATATAATATAATAGCATATTATGCTTCCCATTCACCTTCAACGAGCCCAAGACCACTTCACAAGCGTCATACATAGGTACCGCCCTGTGTGGTGATGTGCCTGTGCAAACTAAGCAGTAAACTCATTACTCATGTTATTGTAAAGAACAATTTATAGAATCTGTTTTGGTACAAAGCCAACGACTTTCCACTTTTTTCTGAAAACACGTATCATGATAATTACTTAATTATTAAGTAGGTAATTGTATAACACTACTTTCTCTAGCAGAAATACGATACCTACTTCTTTTTCCTCGTGCTTTAGACCGCAAAATGTTGGTGGTTTAATTTCTGAGCTTCTGAGCTATATTTCATTCTATTGTTCCACGGCAAGTTGTCGTGGGATGAGAGGGAATCAGGTGAAATAGGAAGAAAGACGGAGGTTTCAAGTTTCTTGAGATGAGGCTCAATAGACCTTAAAGTATAAATGCCAACAGAATTCCCCCATGTCGACGGTTGAGTTGGCCCTGGAAACCGTTCTTGATTAAAAAGGAGGACGTTTCTTTGTGTCGCTTCCCTCACTACACTTTCTTTTTTCTCCCAGTTCCACCACTAATAATCCTCAAGATAAATAAAAGTTCCTTACAAGGAAGACGGTCTAGTACCTAAGTGAGCATCAACATCGTGGGTGTTTTTTTAATCAATTGCAGGAGCTGGGATGAACACATTTATGCAGTAAAGTGGCTCATTATAAATAATGCATTTGAGGCCAAGAATATTCGATTTGTCAAAAAGATTACCAACATATTACGGGGTCCTGAAGAACGGCATAACATTTGCAAGGTATGGCATTTCGAAATTCGAAGAACTTTTATCAAATCAACATGCAAACTTCTTTGCAGGGATGACATCTGTCGCTATCATTGGCGTAAATATCTCTATATCTCCTCACCTAAGAGATATTTTTCCCTAAGATTTTTTCCCCCATCCTCTGCGGCCCTGATTAAAAATACGTATAACGCCTCCTTCGATAACCACGTCAGTGAACCAGTGAAATCGGAATGAACAAGACGTTGCTATTATCGCAAGTGTCATACGTTCGCGTCAAGTTGGTTGGCAACCCGACGATTTTGAAGTGAGGGGTCTGATTCACTCGTTTTCTTGAGTGTGGTAGCTTGGTTAGGTAATGGTTGGAAATGGTAAAATATTGGAGCTACAGCTTGTTGACGACATCTTAACGACCAGACTCATACGTATGCCACTGGGCGCTATCCCATGAACTTTACCTCCTTTCCAAATGGTATTTTGTCGCCACTTCTCGACGGAAGTCCTAGTAATTTGAAACCCACGCTCCCTCTCCATTTCCACAGTCGCCCGAAATAGCGAGAAAAACTCTTCGTGAATACATTCAGCACTTGGAAGGTCACAATTAGAAGAAGGCGTGTATTTTATTCTTCACCATGATGACTACGGAGAAAAGATCGTACGTAAAAAAACACCCTCCAAGTTCAACCTCGTCAAGTTGACTCGATTTTCGCAGCTGGAATTGTTATTTATAACAAATTATAATATAAATATTATAATATGATAAGAGATAACAACACTATGATAATATGCTGATAATCATATTATGATGTCAGTCACAAAGTTTACTTATCAAAACACCCTCCAAGTTCAACCTCGTCAAGTTGACTCGATTTTCGCAGCTGGAATTGTTATAATATGATAAGAGATAACAACACTATGATAATATGCTGATAATCATATTATGATGTCAGTCACAGTTTACCTACTTATCAAAACTAAAAATGTGAGAAAACCGACCCCTGAGCGAGGAACAGGATTTCTTTTAATTAAGAAATTGAGGCAGCACAGTTGACACGCAATTTTATATTTGATGTCGCTAAAAACGGCTTGATGCGTATAGTAGCAAGGTTGGCTAACTTACATTAAATATAAATTTTATTGGACCAATTAAAAAAAACGCTGCAAATTTTGCACAAGGGTTTATTATTCTTTGATATACCTAGGTTACTTGTGCAAAAATTATTAAATAATAATATAATAAACAAAAATTTTCTGTGTCAAAAGAAAAAATTTTGAAAAAAAAAATTGTTTTTTGGTTTTTTTTTTCAAAAATTCTTTATTTTTTTCTCGAAAAATATTTAACCTTCTGGGATCCTTCAAAATCCCATTCTTAGCCCCATGAAAGCCCTGTAGATCGCAACAGTGAAATCGGATCGTTCCGGGACCCCAAAAAATGGATTCTACGTCCAAAAATACCACGAAAGCGACACCTAACTCGATCCCATAGCCAAAAGCCTTAAAAAACCCTCTCGTAGCCCCATTTTAGCCCCATAGCGCCCACGGGTTTGGGCGATCGGACTGAAAACCTTGCGGGCACAACTAGATGGTAAACCAATTATTTTGTCAAAATTTCAGATTTAAAAAAAAAAATTCCTACTGCCCAAAACGGCCTGGACGGCTGACGGACATTTCGGATTTAGAATGTAGAGCTCTTGAAACGGATAATGTCAAATTTTGAGGCCGATCGGAGTCGTCGACCCCCGTCGCGAAAACATAGGTGAATTATTCCAAGAATAACAAACCAAAACGGAAGAAGCGTTCACGTCACGTCTCTTTCTCTGGCATTAGAATTCAAATATTCTATTTTTCCTAAGGCCCTGTAAATTTACATTTATAATAGAAACAGGTTTTCTGCATGCTAACCCGTTTTTTTTTTTAACTTTTGAAGGACCAACTTCCAGAAATGTTTAAAAAAAAATCATTCAGGGAAATTAAAAAAAAAAGGGGGGGGGGGGGGGGGTTTAGGAAGTGGTATTTGGGAATAGAGAACATTGACCATATCAGGATTTAATTTTACGATTTTCTAGACCTCAATATCACAGTTTGAATGCCCCATTCAAAGTGTGGTTTTGGGGTCCAGAAAATCGTAAAATCAAACTATAAATTTCATGACGTCATTACCAATGTTTGTTGACCATGGAAGTTGTGAGTTGCGGTAGCACTCGCCCTGGAAACTTCTCCTTTTAGTCTATACGCCAGAAGCCATGTATTCTACCTACCGCGATATTCTCTGCCAACGCTAAGAACAAGGAACAAGACTAAGCACTTACACTTTGATTGAAGATATGGTCCTCATTCATCGCTCTACTCCCGCAGGGGAAAAGTTAAGCGTCTGACAATCCGCAATCCAAATCTTCTAAAAACCTTTCAGTTATCAAACACGGTAGGAGAGGGACCGATGGGGGGGGGGGGGGGTTAAAAATAGTTCTTTGCAATCTCCATCTTCGAAAACAAGGAAAGGTAGGAACTAAAATAATATAACTCATTCCTAACATCTAATGTACCCCCCCCCCCCCCCCCCCTCATGACACCGCTAGAATACCGATTTTCGTTGACGTGTGATATTAGCGTCAAGTAAAGCTGACGCTGAATTATCACACGCTCACCACCTCTGACACAGCCTTTTTCTCCTCTCCGCGACCCTACATGAGCCGTCTCTCAATCCTCCAGCTGGGGATTGTAGATTGAGGCGATCCCTCCTTGTAAAATGTCGATGGGCTGAGGAGGGTGATGGGATTTGGCTAACACTATCAGAACGGGCGTGTTCATCTTTCACACCCCTCCGGAGGGATGAAAATGTTCGGGATTCCTAACATTGGAGTAGGGGATTTCGGACAAGAAATCGATATAATGTCCCAGGTCACTCTAGAACTATGTTTGATACACCCAAGAGTAATGCAGTTTTCAATGTATTCGTTTATTACAATGACAGATTGATTATAATCAAAGAATCTAGGAATAATTATTCTTAGAATAAACAATCTGTTTCCGCAACTGCGGTCAAACATTTTGATCGGTCCCAAAATTTGTCCATATAATAATAATACATATAATGAGATTAACTTAAAAAAGAAATGTGATGGCCGTCCACGGCGTTTTGAGTGGGGAACCGGCGATTGCTCCCACCTGCTAGGAAATCATAATACACCTATGTAATCGCAACGGAGGTCGACTATTCCGATCGGCCTCAAAATTTGACATTATCCGTTTGAAAAGGTGTAGATCCCAAAACGGAAATGTCCGTCCGCCGTCCAGGCCGTTTTGGGCAGTAGAAATTTTTTCATACATCTGAAATTTTGACAAAATACTTGGTTTACCATCTAGTTGGGCCCGCCAGGTTTTCAGCCCGATCACTCAAACCCGTGGGGCGCGATGGGGCTAAAATAGGGCTACGGGAGGGGATTTTTGAAGGCTTTGGCTATGGGATCGAGTAAGGTGTCGTTTTCGAAGTATTTTTGGACGTAGAATCCTGTCAGAAGCGTAGAAACGTAGAACACTGTCAGAGCAACTGATGGAGCACGACCACGAACGGCACCGTCGATCAGCGAACTCTGGAAGACAGACCGGCGAGCTGCCCTCGATGAGATTTTGACCGACGGATTGGCACGGTCAGGCGCAGTCAACCCTGAAGCAGCAACAATCCAATATTGGAGAGACCAGTTTGAGCGCGCCTCGACTCCGTGGCCGGACGGCGTGCAGCCTGCATGCCCGGGGAATGACACAATGGTTGGCGTGTTTCAGCCAATCTCTGACCAGGAGCTCGATGAGCACCGCCTGCGAAGGGGAGCGGCGGGCGTGGACGGCATTCTGCCAGGCCAATGGAACACACTGCCGCATAGGTACAAAAGACTGATCTTCCATACGATTCTACGCCAGAAGGAAGCACCTGAATGGATGACGTTGGGGCGCACCACACTTATTCCCAAGGTGACTAGACCAGTGAGGCCTGATCAATATCGACCGATCACTGTCCCGTCGGTGATGTTGAGGCACCTACACAAGATCTTGGCAGCCAGGTTGATGCAGGATGTCCGGCATTGTCGGGACCAACGGGGCTTGATCAGTAACGTCGACGGTATTGGCCAAAACGTAACTCTTAAAGGGACCATATTGGCGGAAGCAAAACGGAAATTTAGGGAGCTGCACCTGGTGGTGGTCGACGTGGCCAAGGCCTTTGATTCTGTTAGCCACGATGCAATTAGAGCTGTGATGGTGGCACGAGGGTGGTCTCCGTCTTTGGTCCACTATATTATGAAGTTGTATGGATCTTCCAGCACCATCTTGGGCGGACAACGTATACGGTGCCAAGCTGGAGTTCGGCAGGGAGACCCGCTCTCTGGCACTCTTTTCAACGCAGTCATGGATCATGCCCTGATGTCGCTACCTAGCAGAATTGGCTTCACTTGCCGTGGGAAACGATGGCGATCGATTGCGTTCGCAGACGACGCGTGTTTGTTGGCGGCATCGGCCGCTGGGATACGGGTGCTCATCAGAAGTTTCCGCGAAGCTCTACAACACTGCGGGTTGTCGATCAACGCCGGCAAGTCTCTCTATGTGCCATTGGTTCCTAGGAAGGGTAAGTTGGCTGTGACTGCCAGTCTGGGTGACCTAGATGATATACCGGTCGCTCGCTCGAATGCCGTATGGAACTACCTCGGCGTAACATTTAATCCCTATGGCCCAGTCAGACCGGATCCCAACAAAGCTATCACGGATTTAGGCAAGATAATTCGGTCGACTCTTGGACCCCTGACGAAGTTAGAGGCAATCAGAACCCACTGGCAACCATCGCTTGTGCATGGACTTGTTTTAACTGCACACACGAAGAAACAGCTCCAATGGCTTGACATACGAGTGCGAGGAATTCTACGATCATTCCTAAGGCTGCCCAGAGATGTTCCCAATGCGTTCTTCTACGCCCCCGTGGCGGATGGAGGGCTGGGTTTGATGTGCTTTTTAGCGCTTATCCCCTTGCTACGGAAGAAGCATGTCAGCGAGGCCCGTAATACTTTGTTTCGTGAAGACAACAGTGGCATTGAATCATCGACACTTGACAGGCGCCGCGAGCGGGCAGCTGCATGGCATAACACTGTCGACGGAGCAGACATGAAAATTGCTCGGGATGTTCCCCAGTCAACAGCCTGGATGCGTAACACCAACGAACGGGTGTTGCCAAAAGGCAATCCGAAAAGGCGGGAAAATAAACTAGTTGTTGGGAGCGATCTGGTGGTAGTTGGTGAACTAACAACAAAGACGGCGACTCGGCTTTTCGGGAGAAGTTGCGTCAGTTACTGTAAGACTGACTGAGGAGTAGTTTGGTGTCGTGATCGGAGTGACGCAGGGAGACGATGCGGCCTCGCAAGAGTTAAAAAGAGTATGTGCTAAATTGATATCAAAAGGGGGTGATCGGAGTGACACTGGGAGACGATGCGGCCTCGCAAGAGTTAAAAGGTATGTGCTAAATTGATATCACAAAACAAATGGTTTTGTGATCCAAATGTCGATGAAAGGCCGCGGATACGTGGTGAAAGAAACCATAACTGGTTTATAAAACCGTGAGGTAAAGGGGTAGACTATAAGGGGTGGTGGAGGTCTACTGGACAGCGGATCCATAAAGGATTCAGGAATAAAATGAATAAAATTGGACCTTCATGGTCACTGAAAGGGATCCGGAATCCAAACTTAGACGAGGATTCGAATGTCACTAACTAAAAGATTGAAAAGAACGTAATAAACCTAGGCTAGTAAACTTGCAATAAATAAATGTTATATTGCGTGAATTTACTATAAATCTTGGAGATTCATGTGATTTCTCTACATGGTGGAGATTACTGGGATTTTGATTTTGTGAAACATGTTTTATGTAAATACGTCAATTACTATGTATTGTGCAATACTATGAAACGCAGTTTTTGTAATGACGCGGTCGGTCGCCAAGGGTGGAACCTCCCTCCCCTTGCATCCGCCACAAGCTCAACTACGCAATTGCCGAGCTCCTTTGTTATCGGGTATCTTATACGGAAATGATGACTTCTTACATGGTTTAAGCTGTGGAAGGTAATAACTGCAGCGACTATCGGCACCCAAGAACATGAAAACACCATGCTATCTTGTTTCACTCTAAAGAACTAGTGTAAATAAAAACCCCAAGACTAAAATCATCAGCAAACTGATGACGAGTAGGTATCTACACTATTGCAGCTAGCTGCGTACACTAGCTGCGTGCAGATACATCTGTACAAGGATATGTCCTATGATATATAGTTGTTATTAGACGGGAATTTGATAAAATCACTACAAGAAACTAACAAGCGTTGTTGCTATGAAAATTTAAGTTGACGGGTTGCCATGGGTGCGGCCAATAAAAAACGTTGCATTTTTTGTGTGTCGCAAAATTTTGCAAGACCCCAGAACTAAGACATAACCAAGACAAAAGAAGGACCTGTGCGAAACTATCCCGATGACCAGATTTCTAACTGTGCCAACTCTCCATTCAGGTTTCATGCCAATGTAGAAACTTTTGATCGCCTTATAATGACGCATGATAAATTTCTTCTCCAAAATGTTTGCTCATACCTACCTATCAACAAACTGATCAATCGAAATAATCGATTTGTTAAGTAACGAAAATCTCGATATAATTGAATCGATCAATAATCGATTGATTTCGTCTCAAAATTTTAAATTGTAAATTAAAAGAAACTCGATAAAACTAAAGGACGTTGAAATTCTGTTCATGTAACTAGGGTCATACATAAGGTTTAATTTGCTAAATGCTGATTGCAGTTGTGTTGTAAAATACATCCAAAAGTGCTGAACGTTAGAAACATTCCCTGCGTTTCTAAGAGCAAAGCTGCGGAATACGGGATAAATTTCCTGTGTTCTCGAACCAAAAGTGTTGAATACGGGATTCATTTCCTGTGTTCCCAAATCAAAAGTGCGGGATTCACGTCCTGCATTCCGAAACCAAAAATCAAATCAAATCAAATTAAATCATTTATTTACCAGAAACACATAATAATTTAAGGGCAATTATTACAGCTGAAATATAAATAAAAAAACATTTACCAGAAAGAAACTGATACACTTAGGTAAAAAACAACCAATACAAGCACACTATATGGACCAATTTACCACGTCTGCCAAGAACAGTTGATGAGTTACTCATCAAAGCTGTATGGAGCCAGCTTGATGAGGTACCGGGACCAGTTAGAGCAACCCAGATATAAGCGCAAAGGTAATGAGCACAGGATTTATTCGTACCTAAATAGATAGTAGTAACCTATGTTCCCAAAACCAAAAAGTGCTGAACGCGAAAACATTTCCTGTGTTCCAAAAAACAAAAGTGCTGAATGCAGGATTCACGTCTGGCATTCCAAAAACGAAAAGTGTTGAACGTGGGATTAAGTTTCTACGTTCCACAACCAAAAGTGATGAATGCAGGATTCATGTCCGGCATTCCAAAACAAAATGTGTTGAATTTAGGACTAAGTTCCTATGTTCCACAACCAAAAGTGCTGAATGCAGGATGCACATCCTGCATTCCAAAACAAAAGGGAAAGTGTTAAATGTAGGATTAAGTTGCTCGATACACGGTAGGATTCACGTCTGCGTTTCAAACCAGAATTGCTAAATGTAAAATTAAGTCTCTATGCTACAAAACCAAATTGCTAAACGTAAGATTAAGTTCCTGCATTCCAAAACGAAATTGCTAAATGAGGTAAAATTCTGAAAATTTGAATGGCTAACTGTTGGATTCTGTTTCCTGCAGTCCGAACGAGTTATTGGTAGTTCTATGTGGGTTCTGTTCCTACATGTGAAATAATTTGCTGAGTGTAGAATGGAGTTTCTACTCCCACAACTTTAACCGTTAAATGTTTTCTTGCTTGCTGTACATTGAATGGCTAAATAAGGGATTTTGTTTCCGGCATTCCAAACAAGTTATCAGTAAATCTATGTCGGGTTCTGATCCTGTATATTTACAAACTGAAAACCTGAAGAATAAACTTTGTTTCTGTGGTCCAAAATGAAAACTTGAGATTGCTGAATATGAGATTCAGTTCCATGCTCCAAAAAACTGAACAACAAAAGGTTGAATTTCTTCTGATAGTCCCGGCGTTTTACATTAAAGGTGTTGAAAGAAAAGGTGCAGGAGGGTTTTGGAAGAATACACTTAAAGCAGATCGGCAGATTGGTCGATCGCCTTAACAAATTTTTCCCCTTTTGCTAACAAGAAGGCCGGAAGGCACAAAATTCGTTTCTCCAAAATGAAAGGTATAATTTTTAAACGTTTGGCAGCATTGGTAAAAAAGAGTGGATAAAAGGTTTTCTGGGTGTGGAGAGATGGTGGTGAAAATAAAATTGGAAAGAACGTACACAAAGGAACAACAAGTGAAGGTTGCCAAACTAAACATATCGGTTAAGAAGTTCATGCCCGAAAATTGAGATGTGGTTGGTTCACATTACACAAAACGTATCATATATAAACAAGAAAATACCTACCAAATAACTGAATAGATGGACTAGAGTTTTGTCTCTCAACGTCAAAAGATGTGGGTGACTCCCATTTTGGTGTTACTAAATTTAGAGCTAGGTACCCCATTTCGAGGGTGAAATGGTCACGGCTTTGGGATCTAGTTAAATCCCACATTGACCGCAAAAACGATTTAAATGAAATAGAAAGGCTCTCGTACCGTCTGGAGTCCAAGGCGACGGTTGGAAGCTTGTTAACAATGAACAAAAACTACCAAATTGTGATTTAATAACTAACTTAACAGTGCGGAAAACCTGATAAAACAATTGAAGCCCACTACAAAGCGATAAAAAAAAAAAAAAGTCAAACCTTAAAATAAAAACATCTGCTGTCACTTTGAACCTAACGGCTAAACGTTGGGCGAACGTGGGACAAGTTTCATTAAATGAAACCAAATTTTGAGTCCGTATTAACATTTGATAAATGTTGGCCTTCAACCATTTTCAATGAATGAAAATGTCAAAGAAAATACCTGCTGAGAACGGCGGTGATGGTCATTCGTCCATGAGGGTATTGACCTTCGTGAAGTACGAATTTCAAAAAGCAGTGGAAACAGATGGTTATTCCATAGAGGTCATCAAAAGATAATTGAAAAGAAGATCATTGAAAAGAATAGTTTCGGCTAGGAAAAACTCGATGAAGAGTCAGAAACCCCAAAGAAAGTCACAACACATTCACGGCAGAAACTCATGTGCCAGCCTTCTACATAAAAAAGTTTTGGTGGGAGACAAGGCAAGCATAAAAATAGAAGAGTCAAACAAAACAACAGCAACAAAATTTCCAAACAATAATTTGCAAATCATCGAGGTTTTTTTTTGCAGGACCCCCAAGAAAAACGGTCAAAATTGCAAGTATTTTCTGTCAATGCAGCCACTACAATGATGAGTGCAAAAGTTTGCTACTGTAGACAAGCGGAAGCCCCGACTTCAGGGTCGCTGTTTCCTCTGTCTTAAAAGAAAGAAACACAACAGTCTAAAAAGACAACATTTAGCGGAAAATTGCCAAAAAGGTGTTTCCATTGCAAGGTAGTAAGTAACCACGATGGCAGCCTATGCCCAACAAATTTCGGAACTACACCGAAAGGGAGTCTTCTCGTATGTGGGTACATTGGTTTTCCAATCCGCCAATGGCGCCATCCTTCAAATTGCCCTGGCTCATCTGATTAAGGCGATGCCTGTGAAGTCGTTTTGGTAGGTAGGTGAGGAATACCACTAGGTAGGTACACAATCCTGCCTGGAGGTTTTCCACAGATGGGTGGCGATTTGTTCCTAGTAAAAACTGTTTTGGGGTGTATTGTGTATCACGCCAAACTGACGAAATTTCTTCTGGGAAACACTTTGGTATCGTTTCTCATGTGTGTACATACGGGCTGAAAAGGAAAAAGGGTTACTGTCGGTCAAACCGTTTCGCTGTGCCTGACCCTCCTCTAAATGATGGTGGGTACCAGAAAGGATTTAAGGAAATTCGAAACCAAAGGAATTAAAGATTATCCAACTATACTTGGACAAGACACTACCAAAAAAAAAAAAAAAAATAAATAAATAAAAAAAAAAAAAATAATAAAAAAAAAAAAAAAAAAAAATAATAATAAAAAAAATTAAAAAAAAATTAAAAAAAAAATAAAAAAAAAAATAAAAAAAAAAAAATAAATAAAAAAAAATAAATAAATAAAAAAAAAAAAAAAATAAAAAAAAAAAAATATAATAATAAATAAATAAATACATAAAATAAACAGAAACATAAATAAATAACAATAACAAGTCCTAAATCCTCCGGCGGGGTAGCCCTGCTGGTGGGCCAGCTGGTGCGTCGGACGTGGCTGACACAGTTACACGCTCTGTCCTGGTTTCTGAAAACATGCCTACCATTGGCTGTGAGTTGCAGGATAGTTTACAGATTTGGCAATGTATCTCCGTTTTGTTCATTAGTGTTCCCCACGCGGTCTTGCTCGGGTTCCTCTGGGCCGGGGGGGAGGTGGCCAAGGTAATCTATAAATGCGAACGAAAAAGGAGGACCTGTCAAACTTCCTCAAATGCCAGAAAACTGCCTAAGCAATCTAGAAGTGTGAACTATGAAGGAGGGCCTGTCATGCCTTTTAAATGCATTCATGGTTTGGATTACCTTGGCCCTCAAACAGTTCGTCATGATGAAACAACCCAAAATTTAAGGAGGAGGTGCTGCCTATTTATATTCATGGCAGTAAGGACCATAAATGTTGAGCAAATTCGGGGTATGATTGCTTTGTTGCGTCAAAAGGGTTGTTGTTGTGTCTGGCAATGCAGCACAGTTTAAGCTAACCTCATAAGTTGTGAATGTTCCTTTTAGTAGGGACAGCAAAATATCATAAACAAATATACCTGTAACAAAATACGACAAAATAAACCAAACAAAACATACCTAAACACTTACTTAAACAAAATACAAAGCAAAATACAAAGAACCGATTCATACCTAAACTGTCACCCTGGTAGGTTCGATATTATGAACGACTCGTCGGTCTTGTAAAACATCGCCAGCATGTGCCAGACAGACACACAACTACGAACGAGGCTGAAAGAAATCGTCCACTGACCACAGTTGGACAGGGTTTAACACAATCGAACGAACACAATATGGATATTATCCTAAAGGTACAGTTACAGTCAGAAAAGTCAACTTAAAATGAGAGCTGGAAGAAAGGCAAGTCAGCATTGGACAAATTTCATAAACTTTTTCGGGAAGTTCACGAACCTAAGGAAAAAACCTGCAGTTCCCCACAAAAAACCTCGGTTTGTAGTTGCTCGGACTAAACGAGTCGGGGATGTGTGCAGGTAAATGAGAAACAAAATTCAGATGAAAACAATCAAACGAAATTCACTTCAAAAACCCATTGTTCACCCAAAACCACTACCACTCTGCCAGCTGCTAACCGAAACAATCCCCCTTGCCCTCAACGAAAGGCGGCTGATGCTGCCAATACAAAAACCAAGAGATGGACACGATTGCTGTTGGTAAGAGCAGCCAAATCTAAAAGTCCACTCAGCTGAATGATCAAATGGAAAACTTCCACCCTGAGTTCCATTGTTGGTACATAGTCCAAAAGGTGGTTCTCTCGTTGTGGTGAAAAAAGCAGTCTTGTACTTCTTGTTGCAGATTTCCTGGTTGCCAGTTTGTTTTTTCGTTTCGTTTGTTGTGGTTCTTTGTTAATATTAGTTTGCTTTCGCTGTTCGTTCTGATTGGATTCGTGTTTTGTGCGATGATAGTCTCTTTGATTAAATAACGGACTAGTTTTCGATGACTCCTTGATTTTCTGGAATGTAACATGCGACCAAAGCAAAAGCCAACTGAAATAAAACACCCAGCCATGTTTGGTAGGGTAAATGGGTTGAAAGCACCTTAGGGTGAAATTTGTAAAGGTATGCATCGTTTCCAATTCTAAACACTCTTAGCTAACCCAGTCAAAATTGTTGTAAAGCTTCGCCTTGGGGAGTGTTGCCAAAAGGCAATCCGAAAAGGCGGGAAAATAAACTAGTTGTTGGGAGCGATCTGGTGGTAGTTGGTGAACTAACAACAAAGACGGCGACTCGGCTTTTCGGGAGAAGTTGCGTCAGTTACTGTAAGACTGACTGAGGAGTAGTTTGGTGTCGTGATCGGAGTGACGCAGGGAGACGATGCGGCCTCGCAAGAGTTAAAAAGAGTATGTGCTAAATTGATATCAAAAGGGGGTGATCGGAGTGACACTGGGAGACGATGCGGCCTCGCAAGAGTTAAAAGGTATGTGCTAAATTGATATCACAAAACAAATGGTTTTGTGATCCAAATGTCGATGAAAGGCCGCGGATACGTGGTGAAAGAAACCATAACTGGTTTATAAAACCGTGAGGTAAAGGGGTAGACTATAAGGGGTGGTGGAGGTCTACTGGACAGCGGATCCATAAAGGATTCAGGAATAAAATGAATAAAATTGGACCTTCATGGTCACTGAAAGGGATCCGGAATCCAAACTTAGACGAGGATTCGAATGTCACTAACTAAAAGATTGAAAAGAACGTAATAAACCTAGGCTAGTAAACTTGCAATAAATAAATGTTATATTGCGTGAATTTACTATAAATCTTGGAGATTCATGTGATTTCTCTACAACGGGTGCCCGTGTGGCGGACCCTGGCGGCGATCAAGACATACGCAGCTGCTATACCGCTGCGGGCACGGATGACTAGAGGCCGGGCAGGTTCGGCAGCATGTCGTGAAGGATGCCCCCAACGCGAGACGCCGAACCATGTGCTGCAAGTTTGTCCATCTATGCGTGAAGCACGTTGCAAACGACATAACGCTGTCTGTGCCCTGTTTGGTGAATATGCTCGGCGGAAGGGTTGGAATGTGTGGACGGAGACCCTGATTAGGACCGACGAACAAGCCATTCGACCCGACGTCATAATCAAGAAAGATGACACTGCTTATGTCGTCGAGGTGGCCATCTCGACAAACTCTCCGACCTTTCCCTTGCGCACCCTCCTGAATAGGAAGAAATCTAAGTACGGGACTCCGGTAGCGATGCAAGCCGTCAGGGAGCTCACGGATTCGACGGTGGTGGAGGTACTTCCGGCTATTCTCCAATGGCGTGGACTCTGGGACGCACACGCGGCGAGGGGGCTCCGAAGGATCTTTCCGCCGTTCATATTGGAGTGGGCTGCCAGGAGAACGTTGGACGGTAGTGGCTTTATATGGGCTGCCTTTAGACGCAGACACCTAGCGGGGGCTCATTGAGCCCCCCAAGGTCAGTATTCCCGTCCCTTATATTTTCTCCCGGTATTGATGCACCTTCTGATGCGCTACCTGTATTTGTTTCCGATGGACACGGCGAGGGACACAACGCCTCCCTGGGGAGACACCACGTCCCCCTATCCCCCCGGTGCAGCTACCTGGACCCCAAGGACCACGGCGACAAGAAGAGTTTATTACATGAATCATTTAAAATTGTATTGAAGTAGTATAAACCAATAAATATTTGTTAATGGACGTAGAATCCATTTTTTGAGGTCCCGGAACAATCCGATTTCACTGTTGGGATCTATAGGGCTACTAATGGGGATCTACGGGACCACTAAAGGGATTTTTGAAAAATCCCAGGAGGTCGAATATTTGCCGAGTGAAAAAAAAAATTCGCTATGAGGCTAAAATGGGTCTACGGGAGGTTTTTTTTAAGGCTTTTGGTTATGGGATCGAGTTAGGTGTCGTTTTCGAAGTATTGTAGCAACTCGAGTTGCTACGTGGAGAGCATATGAGTTATTCTTGTTTGAAAAGTGGTGGCCAAAATACATGTTGGCATCTTTGGTTAGTGTTGTTGCACACCCGGGCGCCCAACGTGAGTTTGCGTCTGCTTCTGTATGTCTCGGTCCCAATCACCCGCAACCGGTGCAGGCCATAAGCGCCAATCACCTTCAAAAGTATACTAAAAGGGCCAACACCTCGAACGTTTGATTTGACATAAGCGCCAACTGAGTGTACAAAAAGCGCCACCCGTTTTCTTAAGACATAAGCGCCAATGGTTCAAAAGCGCCAGCATAATGTAACAAATGTGGGTCATTAAAAACAAACCCTAGATTTCATGCGAAAGAAATATGTATTAAAAAACTTAGTACGTACTATAAGTGATATACATAGATACGTTATATTAAACAATTGAAGTATGTGGTAAAAACATGCACAGCGAATAACTTTATTGAAAATTGAAGGTCATTGAATGTCATTGAATTGTGGGTCATTTTATTTTTTTGCCTTCTTATTTTCCTTCTTTTTTTCTTATTGGCCTTCTGGTACTTTTCCGTTATACCCCCCCCCCCCCCCCCACGCGATTTCGAGTTTCATACACACCCCTCCCGATGGCTTTAAGCCAACCCCTCCCGATGGCACCCAAAGCCAACCGAAATCGCCTGGGGGGGGGGGGGGGGGGAGGTATAACGGAAAAGTACCGGCCTTCTTTAGCAGAGCTTTAGTAGGTTGGACTGGACCCTATCTCGAATATGAAACTCTTACCTACCTAGACAGAGTGTTGCGCTTATCGCACACAGCCCGTTCGTTGTGCCATGATTTCGCTCGCGCTTTTGTCACACTTAAAATATTTACTGCACACAATACAACTCTTAACCACCTGGCGCTTTTTGTACGCCAATTAAGGGGGATTGGCGCTTATGGTATGTACCCACCGCAACGGACCATCTCTACGCGTCGCACGCCTGCCGTCGCCGACGGCGTTGACAGTGAAGCCGCTCCGTAGCGTTCCACAGCGGCGCAGGGCCACGACGAAGCGCCGATGGCGCAGCGACTGGCAGCGGTCGAGACGGCGTGGAACGCGTTGCAGCAGCGCCTTTGTGAGATAGCGCGTTTGGGCTTCTAATGACATTATTCTCAGATGGGTCCCTGGTCACGCTGGTATTCCAGGGAACGAGAAAGCAGACGCCCTGGCCAGACAGGGGTCTAGTATGGACCTTATAGGACCTGAACCCTGTCTAGGTATTTCGGAGGCGCTTTTCCGCGGGGCAGCGGTCACAGCACAGCCGCAGGTGGGAAAGAACCCTGCACCAGCAGCATGGTCACACAATGTTGGGTCGGCTAGACCGTTAGAGGGCAAATACGTGCCTCCATTTACGGCGGACACAACTGAGGTTCGTGATGGGTCTGTACAGAGGACAAGGAAGCTTCAGGAATCATTAAACAGGATAGGGGTCATAAATGATGAACCCGCCTGCAGGTTTTGCGGAGATGAGGAGGAGACAGCAGACCACCACCTCATCTTCGAATGTGCGGCCCTGGAGCGCAGGAGGAATCTTGCTCTGGGCTCTGTGGACCGGGGAGAGATACTGGCGCAAAAGGAGCTGGTAGGAGGACTATTGAACCCCTTCAAGGGCACAGAACTCCTACCATAGTAACTCCGAGAGGCAGCACAATGGGTCTACAGCCCCCCCCCCCCCCCCCACTTCTATACCCTCTCTGGTATTAATCTAATCTAATCTAATCTAATCTAATCTAATCATGTAAAGTTAATTGAGCCGGGAGGAATTCAGCTCAAGTGGAACATATAATATATAGACATATTATGTCTATAGACCTTGGACTGATGAACTAGTGGAGGGGAAGAGCTTTTGAAACTTGATCAATATAAAATAACTATTCTAGTAGAACAATCAACCTATCAATGAATCAATCAATAATTTTTTATTGCCGAAGCCAACACTGACATAGCAATCGTTAAGTATAAAAGATAGAATTGACTTAAAAACTAAACAAGCATCAATAGTAAAACATAAATGGTATATATACATAATAAACAGAATAATAAACAAACGAAAAGAACACGAGAAGACATTGAGTACCGACCTACATAGTGATTTTACTCAGATACAAAACTTAATTTCAAAAAACTCAGAAACCGAGTACAGTTCGGCATCGATTAATATGCCCTTGAATGTCTTCTCAAAAGCAACAACGGGGAGGGCCTTTAACGAGTCCGGCAAGTGATTGAAGAGGCGAGCACCTATTTGAAAAGGGTTACACTTTAGAGAGGTAGTGAGGCGTACAGCAGGTAAGACTATATTATCGCGATACCGCGTTTCATATGTGTGGTGGTCGGAACCACGTACGAGTACACTCTCATTAAGTTTTATAAATTTTAGACACTCATACACATAAGCACCATAAAGAGTTAGAGAGTTGATCTTCTTAAAACTACCCCGACAGCTCTCCAAGTACCCAAGGTTACATATTATGCGGATTGCTGCCTTCTGAAGTTTAAATACCTTATCACTGCCACTTGAGCCTCCCCACAGCAGAACCATATACGTAGCGTGGCTCATGAAAAGGGCGAAATAAACCGATCGCAGTACTGGAAAAGAAACTGCTTTCGTCAAACGACGTAGAGCAAAGTTAGAGGAAGCGAGCCTACTACATAAAGAATCAGTATGTTGAGCCCAGGACAGCCGACTGTCGATCTTGAGACCGAGGAAATTCACAGGGTCCCCTACTTTACCCTTAAGGGAGAATTTTAGATCCTGGGTCTTATCACAATTCAACCTAAGGCCATTAACTGCACACCACTTTTCAATAAGGTGGCTGGAGGAAGTGAGTTGTTGATCTACATCAACCGACCTTGGCCCATGCGAGAGGATCAACAAAAATATATTTTCCCCTCTTTTGTCAAAGTTGAAGGCCAAGTCATTTACATACAACAGAAATAAGGTAGGCCCCAAAACGGATCCCTGTTTGACACCACAACGGATTGGGGCAGGTGTCGATGCAGTACCATTGAAAAAAATAACCTGTTGCCAGCCACTCAAGAATTGCTCAAAGAAACTTAAGGTAGTCTGGCAGAACCCATAATGAGCGAGTTTGCTAAGGAGGGAAACATGAGGCACAAGATCAAAGGCCTTAGTCAAATCAAAGAGGCGAATGGCAGCCTGATTCTTACACTCAAGAGCTTCATATAAGTCCATTACTAGAGCACAAGCAGCATGCGTCGTACTTTTGCCCGGCCGAAAACCAAACTGCTGAGGATGTAGGATACCCTCGTCGTTCAAGAACACTCTCAGCTGGGAGAGGATTAACTGTTCAATAACCTTCACCATGATAGGCAATTTAGAAATTGGACGCCAATCGTTATACTGCTTAGAGCTCCCTTTTTTCGGAATTGGCGTTACAGCTGAAAACTTCAAACAATCTGGGAAGCAACCCTTAGTGAAATAGAGGTTAATGAGGAAAGTTAATGGTTCAAGTAGCTGAGGAGCCAAGGTCTTAATCATTTCAGTCGTAAGCCCAAAAAAGTCCATAGACTTGGTGTTTTTCAGACTACAAATCGTTTTATAAACTTCCTCCACTGAAACCTCGCGGAGAGCGAAACCTTTCACACTAGATGGAGCTGAATTCATGAACTCCTTTAACGCTCCCATGGGCGGAACAAGCTGACGTAGCTCGTTGACGGCGCAGAAAGAATCTGCAAAACCTTGAGCATCCAGAGTTTGGTTTGAAGAATTACTGCCCCTTGACTTCCGATTAAGAGCCGAGTTAACGACATTCCAAGACGCTTTTACCTTATTAGGTGCCTCAGAGATGGAGGCATCATTGTGTTTTTTGACCAGTGCGTCAAGACCACGCCTGTACTCATTTCTGGAACGCCTCGCCAGCTCCAAAATGCTTTCAGAGCCTCTCGAGACCCCCAAGGTCCTTAATGAATGGTACCGACGTCGGAGAGAAATCAACTCCTCGCTAATAATTAAATTCGGATACCATCCCTTTTCTTTCGGTTTTGATTTGGAAGTATACCATGGACAGGCGAAATCTACCATATACAACAAAATGTTCATAAAGGCTTCAGTCGCTTCAACCGGTTCGTTCAAGGAACCTACAACCAATATCCCTGAATCGTACGACTTTTCAGCCTGCCGCCATAGTTATACAAACATTTTCACATCTTTAAGAAAACATTTGTCGAGCGAAAGATTTCACACTCGCCAAAAGGCAATTCAAAACTACCCACATCACACACTAATTTACTAAGTTACAATTACCGGTATGTTTAGCGTGTGCGTGGGTTCATTTATCAATCTGAAGGCATCAGTTCAGGGGAGTATTGTGTTTCTGCGAACTCAAACCCCCCTGCTTAAGTTTGGTTGGGGGTTGGTTTAAGGCCTTCAAGGTGAAATTACAGCCTCGGCCGGTGGGACTGGACAAATTACAAGAGCCACGCACGTTCGAAGCGTCCGACGGGAATTAATAGGTTTGCCGGAGAGGGTTGATTGAGGAGAAAGAGCGATCCGTGGTCGGAGGGGTTACAGGAGAGTTATTGCTGGAAAAGATCGCCACCGAAAAACCGTCTTGCGGAGATTGCTAAGTAGATATCCGCCAAATCATCTGGGAAAAGATTCCCTTCTAGGGGGCAGAACCCTTTAAAAAATCGATGGGGGTCGGAGAGGCGGCACGAATAGGATAAGGTAGGAAGGCTTAAATTCAAATTGTAAGCTCTTAATTTTCCCATCATTGCACCCCCTACACCTACAGTCTTGAGAAAAGATAATAATTATCTTCACTCAAGTCTTACCTGAAGGTGCAATGGAAAGAAAATTATTGGAATCTTGGCATCGAAAAATGGGCGAAGACCCCCACGGTGTAGTTGGATGGATGAAGGACCCCAATGAATAGATTCTTTCTCCAAAATTACGCCGCAACGAAACCTCAGTTCATGTTCAGCCCTCAGTTCATGTTCAAAATTCAAATTTATAGCCCCATGGGAGCCCCACAGATCCCCCAATGTGTAGCCGGATGGGCAGGAGACACCCAAAAATGGATTCTACGTTCGAAAATATGTACTCCAAAAAACAACGACACCCCATAACCAATTTCTTCAAAAACACCCACCCCTTTTTAGCCCCATAGAACCCCACGGGGTTTGGGCAATCAGGCTGAAAACCTTGAGACAACTAGACGGAGAACCGAGAATATCACCAAAATTTCAGTTTAAGAAGAAAAAAATCCTACGGCCCAAAACGGCGAACGGACATTTCATTTTTTGAAACTTGGAACACACAGGGAAAATTTAGAAGGTTTGAGGCCAATTACAATTTTTCACTCCTGTTGCGAAAACATGGGATGATTATTCCGAGAATATAAACCAAAATTGAAAAGTGCCAACAAATCGCGGTTTTCGCGAAGTTGCGGTAAAAGGTTCAAAACTTGAATTTTGCATTCAGCTGAAGATGGAAAAATAAATCTAACTGAATAATCAATCATTCCAGCATCGGTTGCATCTATCGATCTTGAAAATTTTATTGGACGGTTACATGATACTTAACCCTCATGACTTTCAAGTGTAGCTGTGTTACCGTAGCGTGAAACAACCGGCATCGTGTAATAGCCGTTTGAGAAACGTAGCGGCAACACTGTACATCACTGACGCGTTACCACGTAGCATAGCATTTTATACACAGGCGCTTACTTCGCCCCTAGTTATGGTGTCTCTTTTGAACTAGGCAGACACATTATGATATTCAACAACGGAAGTGGAGAACTTCTCTAACACAGTTGATTGGTGTCAGTCCCGTAACCTCCGTATCAGTGCCGTAGCTAGAGCCTCGAGGGCCCTGGGGCAACAAGTAAATTTGGGACCCCCTACGGAAATTTTTTTTTTTTCAATAACTTTCTAAATGTTATTTTGTACATTATCTAATAGAACTACAAAAAAATAATAATAATAAAATAAAATGTAAAATTGTTTTATTTTGGGAGACCATTGTGTTCAATTTGAGGTAATGAGTTGGTTAGGGAGAGAGAAGAACAACTCATTGGATTAGACCTCTGCACCATCGGCAAACAACCAATTTGAGGTACTTCAAAGAGACACTACTGTCATTGCCGAGGTAAGGCTCTTTCAGGACCAAAAAAGTGTTCCCCTTCCCGTCGGGGGCCCTGGGGCACCGCTCCGCCTGCCCCATGCTAGCTACGGCCCTGCTGAAATTCAACAACGGAACTGGATAAATTCTCTAACACAGTTGATTGGCGCCAGTCCCGCAACCTCCGTATTGTTTTTTGAACAGAACGGCAGCCCTTTCAGCAATCATCACGAGTGTTGGGACTCTAATGATGATCGGTAGGGTAGGAAGGATACAGGCGTCAACTGCTCGTAAATTGTGTACACCGTAGAACTTCAGCTGCGAGTCAACGACGGCGTAAGGATCACTCAGTGGGCCCATTTTGCACGATCCACCCTGTAATCGAATCAATAATGAGAAACTAAGTTTTACGGTGACATTTTAGAGCATGATGGGCAGTCGATATTTAGCATGGTACCTACATGTTTGTTTTTTTTCACTTCAACGCTGTTGTTCATATAAATTCCAGTTTTCGATAGGATTCGAACCTGTAACCCCTTCGGCAGGTAGTTACACCTGAACTGTATGTTGTAGCTAGAGTTCGAAGCCACCCGGCTACATGATCGATCATGAACGAGTATTGAATAATAAAACAGATTCAAAAAGAAAACTGAGTGTCGAGTTGAGTTGCTAAAAACCACATTATTAGGGGTACTTTGGTATGCTGAATTAACAAAAATGGCCAGTGCTAGTCAAGGTCACGTTCTTTTTGGTCCATTATTGTTGGAATGATACACCTCCCGTTTGTAGCCCCATGAGAGCGCAATAGAGCCCCACGGTGAAATCGAATCGTTCTGGGACTCCCTAAAAAATTGATTCTTCGTAAAAAAAAATACTTCGAAAATGACACCTAACTGTACCCCATAGCCGAAACCCTCCAAAACAGCCCTCCCCCCATATTAGCACCAACAAGGGTTTCGGCAATCGGGCGGAAAACCTTGCAGGCACAACTAGATAGTAAACCGAGTATTTCGTCAAATTTTCAGATTCCTAAAAAACACAGCGGACTGACATTTCGTTTTTGGAATATAGACATCTTGAAACGTATAAGGCCCAATTCACACAGAACGCGCGTCAAGCGGCGTCGTGGCGCTGACCAGGCACGGACGTGGTGGCGACGTGACCGATGCAATGCACACAGAAGCGGTGTCACTGGGTGGGTCACTGGCGAGAAAGGACGCCAGTAAGCTGGTTTGTCATGTACAACATGAATTTTTCAAGCAGTGACGAAGACGAAGTGGTGCTGGATTTGCAAAATTTGGCTAATCTGAATAAGAAAAAGAGACCATATTGAGTTCAACCATTGTGGCTGAAGAAGGGGAACTGTTGCACGATTTTCTACCAGGCCTGGTCTTGGGCGTTCTTATTACAAGAGGCAATCTGCACGATTATAATCACTAGATGCTCCGGCTCGCTTTGCTCGCCTACGCACTTTTTTCTCCCGAAAGTGAACACAAGGCTTCCGCTGCTTCGCAGACTCGGAAGCAAAACAATCACGCACGATGATGAGATGTCTCTTACACTGAAGTGGCGCGCCACTTCTTCTACGCCACGAGAGACGGCAAACGGACGTGAGTCACGGTTCAATGTCACGTCACGTGACAAGAGTCGTAGGGCGGCCGCCCGTGCCACGCCACTTCTGTGTACATTGAACCATTTGATTACCAGGGAAGACGCGAAAGGAACAAAATTTGTCGGCGCCCCGTCTTCGCCCGAATGAATTGGGCCTTAGGCCAATTTAATGTCAACATTTGAGGCCAACCTGAATTTTCGATCTCCGTCGCGATCACATAGGTGTATTATTCCAAGAACAATAACCAAAAGGAGAAATACAATTGAGGCGGTTGGTGGAAAAAGGGCATATGAGTCAAAAACGTGTTTCGAGAAAACGATCTCCCAATTTTTCATTTCATCGCCTTTTACTGATTTCATTCTATTCTCAGGTGAAAATGGGCCGTTCGATCTGGTATAGTGTCTCTTTCAATGATAAAATGTCAAATGGATCGATTTACAGGCATATTTTCAAGAAAAACGCATTTAAAAAATATAAGTTATGTGCCCTTTTTCCATATCACGAATCTCAGCAACCTTCTCTAAGGGGATGACTGCTCGCAGCAAAATACAAGTAGGTACATAAATAACAAGCCATCAATTGAATTGAATAGAAGAGCGCAACCTTTCTGTCACTACGAAACCAAACCGTAACTAAGAATTCGTAACTTGACACACTAGGTATCCAACGACCAAACTATGTCGTCGGGATCGGACGAATCGTCAACGACGGAGGTGATTTTGATAGCCTATAACCACCCCCAGAACTCGCTGATCACAATGAGACCACCCTCATGAAAATCTGTTCAGCCGTTCGGGAGTGAAGCTGTGATACACAAACACACACAAACAAACATGTCGAAGAGATGAGCGCACCTTTCCATTTTTTTTTAGGGAAAGGTTGCGCTAATCACCCAATCACCTTCATCAATATTTTCGCCACAGAGTTTTGAGCAACATTCAGTAACGAATGAAAATATTTTTGGCCCAACTATGTGGCCTTTTGCGTCAACGTACCTACTCCTCTCCTGACTGACGGGCGATCTTGGCTTTTTTTTTTCTTCCGATTCTCAGGGCTTGGTAGGTATTCTTCTCTTCCTGGACGGACGCACAACTGCACTACTTGTCGCAATACTCATGTTAAAGTTACGTGTAATATTCTGATAAATGTACAAATTACAAAAACTTCACTAGAACCCGACTAGAACCGACTAGATAACAGCCTGTTATTAACAGGACAGCCACAATCCACAATGTCTTATCACAAAAATCTCGATAACTCAGTCAATTTTCGAGATATTTATATATTTATATTCAGCACACCAAAATACCCCGAAAAATTTGGTTTTTAGCAACTCACCTCGCCTTTGCTGTTTTCTTCACTAATCGTAGGGAGGAACGAATGACATTGGAAACGTACCAGTATAGTGGACGGAAATCCATAATTCAAGATGATGCAGTCAGCCAGTTCATCTCTAGTGCTACAACCGCTACACAACGGGTTGTCAGAGCCATCATACCGAGCACCGAGCAACTTCATACTGCTTGTATCTATCAGGCTTAACAAGTACAGCGCCAATTCTCGCATGACTTGGGCGTCGTAACTATTGCTCAGGAACTTTAAATCTATGAGAGGCTGATCAATGGGTGAAGTCGATCTGGAAACACAAAAACACACAAGAATGGTATTTCCAAGTATTTGGCCGAACCCACAAACAAACGTCTCATGGCGTTTTAAAGAAAATGTTCACCTTGTGTAGATGTTATTATTGACATTCGAACACAACGTGAATTTCAAGTGAAAATTTACAAGCTTAAACATTAAATTTTAATATTTCACCGTAGCATACCTTAAAGTGATAGTTCCAACACTTTTACTTCCAACACTTCCAATAAACAGGAACTGGGATTCGTCATCTCCTAGCGCTGGAAAACAATAGTGAACAGTCATTTTCACGCCTTGTCCATTTTACACTAGGTATATGACCCTGTTTCACATAGTGGGACACTTTGGGCTAGAGAGCTTTTTCAAAATCAATTTGTTCCAATGAAGACTTTTGACCTTCCTGGCCCATCTAAATATATTTGAGTTAGAATATGGAACAACAGCGATAAGAAAAAACTAAATTCCGAAAATGAATTCTCCTTGAGTTGTAAGGAAGGAAATTTTTTTTAATGCTATCCCATGGTCCATGCAAGAATGGCTGATGTGAATTTTGAATTATTTACTGCATTTTTCAAAATGCACCACAAACTTGAAAGATGTCACTCCAAACTCTCCCACTTGCCAAGGGAAAATTGGTTTCAATCCAGGTTCTTGCTACGGGTGATAAAGCCTAAGTTTGAGAATCATGTAGTCGTATTCAATTTGTGTTTATAATGATTACCTATTATTGAAATCTGTGCCGAATACAGTGTGTGACCAAAATGGCTAAGGCCAAGTTTTCCGCTAGTTCCAGAAACAGTATGTATATATTGGTATACCAAAAACACGGATAGTCCGCCGCGATATCATGAACGTTTTCGGGAATCTTTATTCCCACAATCCTCATCGTGAAAGCGAGCGCACATATTACGTTACGTTGGCATTTTCAATTCATTAACGAGCGTTAGCATGCAATTTAATAAGCTGTAAACCCATGCTAACGCTCACTGTTAATTTTATGCAGTTTCCCTCATTTTGGTCACCGAAAAAAACTCCGTGTATGACCGAAAATGACTGTGACGAAAATGATGATTGTGTTTGCGACGCCATCATGGAGGAATAGAGGAGGAATAGCTCTCTATTCCTCCATGCGACGCCAAATTGAAAATGTGGGAAGCGAAGACTTATAAACTGACTTGGCCTCTCACCACAATGAGAGAGAGCCTATGGCCTACCACCAGTTCCGCGCTAGCAACTTAGCAACGTCCAGAACCGTGCAGAATTGGTAAACCCGTTCCGCGCCATAGAATAAGCTTTAAATGCGTTATACTGTTAGACTGAGCAGTTATCGGCTGACAATTGCTGACTTTTGATGACATCGACAAACGAAAATAATATATATATCGCAACCGCCGGCAATAAATTCTTACCACCTTTACAGCTCAAGCTGCGGTTTCAGGTGATCTCGAAAAGCCTCTCCAAACGTGGGTTTGACCTGGCATCACTACCACCACTCCCTTCGAACCTACCACCAGGTTCAACACTGGTATGGTTTCGACAAACCTGCCACTTCTTGGGGGTGGGAAAGGAGTGCCCAGGGTTTGGTCCCTACCACCACCAAGAGGGAAGCAGCACCCCCTGAAGAACTTAATTCTCTGTCATGCAAGTGCATGAAGGGCTGCACGGTTAGGTGCAGCTGCCGTAAGCACGGGCTGAAGTGCTCGGTAATATGCTACAATTGCAAGGTGCAATCGTGCTTGAATGCTCCATTTGAAGTGGGAAATTCATCTCAGCTTTCACCAATGGATGACGAAGACGACGACGATGAGCTGGACACCTTTCCGATCATGGCCACGGTATTCGGAGAAGAGCACGATACTGCCCAAGAATCCACAAGTTTCCAGACACCGGGACCGCCACCTTCCAAAAAAACCTTGAATATAAATAACCCCAAATGACTTTTTTTTAGGAATTAAGTTATGCTGACAAACTACTTAACTTCGTTCATACCTATTATATATTATATATACTACCAATAAACTCTAACATAACCTATCGAAGACTCATTTTTATAGAACCTTAATTTCCTATTACTAATAATTATTACTAATAAGGAATAGTAATTATTACTAGTGAAGTTAAAATTGTATGAAAGAAAATGAAATACTGACTAAATCAAATCTAAATAAGTAAATAATCATGAATAAATAATAAATAAATGAAATCAACCAGATCCAAAGGAAATGACCAGATTCTCGGAATGGTATAAAATGTACATAACATTTCTGGTGGTGACGTAAATGAGCCGCCGAAGGCGGAATTTAACATGAAATTTGATTCTCTACAACTTTGATTCTATAACTTTTTTCGATTTGGGCCGTTGTTTAGAAGTTACAGCGGTCTTACTGTGACCAACATGTGGTTTTGACGAAAGTTGGTAAAAATAGCCTATCTTTGACGAACGATTGTGGCTAAACCGCTGAACCGATTTTGATGATTATGTAGTATTTTGAATAGCGAATTTAATGCTCTTTCATTTAGTATGGTATAACTTTTTCTGTAGGATGGATAGTTTCCGAGTTAGAGGTGAAAAACTGAAAAAAGTGCAGATTTCGCGGTTTTTCGGCTGCCAAAAGTTTAGCTCACCACCTGCGATGGTGCAAACTCAGATTCCGTGTATTTAGGACCATTAGAAGGTATTAAAATCATTTCCGCTTCGGTCCGAATTATTCCGTTTTCTTCCCCATTTTCGGCCTAATTTTACTGGACTAATAGCAGTTACCTACATAATATGTAACTCTATTATATTATTAGACGTACTTACCCAGCAATAAACCCATATCTGGGACGTTCGACAGTGAAGAGCTCCTTCGGCCAGTTATAATAACACCAGACGGAATAAGGAATACGGATTGGCTTGTTGTTTTGTTGAGAATGTAGGAAGTGAAATTCGCAAAAACCATCTCAGCTGTCGGCTCGGCCACGTTGTTCAGTTTGACAGGTATGATGATCGCAGGACGGTGCCTAACGTACTGCCTGAAGGATAACAAAAAATCTCGGTTTCGAAACTGGATGCCCCCACCCTGAAAGGGCGCTTTATTAAGGGACAAAATAGTCATTTTTAAACCCTTTAAGACTTCGGAATGATGCCTCCGTCAAAAAATATCCTAAGGGTTTTGAACTTGACATTGAACCTACTTAACCTTAGTTTCAGAGATGGGCGTATTCGTATTCGCGAATACGAATACGAATATCACCCAAAGCACGCCCAACCTGCGAATACGAATACGAATATTCGTATTCGCATATAGGATTACGAATGAATTTGTATTCGCATGTACGAATACGAATTTATTCGTATTCGCAACTATAAATACGAATATTCGTATTTTCGGACCTATAAATACGAATATTCGCAGAAAAAAAATGCGAATATTCGTGTTCTCGATGCTGAAATACTCAAATACGTTTGTACATACCTGAAAAAATATAAATACACTCGTATACCGTCGTATTCGCAGAAAAAAAATACGAATACAGTCGTATTCGCAGGAAAAAAGTGCGAATACGTTCGTATTCGCAGGAAAAAATACGAATACATTCGTATTCGCAGGAAAAAAATGCGAATACCGTCATATTCGCTGGAAATAAGTACGAATTCGTTGATATTTGCTGGAAATAAATACGAATTCGTTGATATTCGCTGGAAATAAATACGAATTCGTTGATATTCGCAGGAAAAAAATGAGAATTCGTTGAAATTCGCAGAAATAAAATGAGAATTCAGCTATAATTTCTCAAATTCTCAACAATATAGTTACAAAGAAATGAATATGAGTAATTTGGCTTTCATGAATTAGGCTGACTATGTAGGTAATTATGGTCAGTCGGGAGTAATAAAATAGGTATTTAATTGCTGTTGGTAAAATGGGGTTTTCCGTTTATTCTTACGTAAATAAGTAGGTACCTAAATGCCACATCGCTGCACTATAATGTACCTATGCACCTATGTGAGAGTGGTGGTGCAGCTGAACGTGGGATGAGAACATGATGGCAGACTACTGTTGGAACATTCAACGAGACAAAAAATAAATAAATTTAAAATTGATGAGCATATTTTCAACATGTTCCTCGAAATTTTCTGCTTTTCGGTTGCCGAGGAAATTTTGTATTACCTAGTTCAACGAAGGACTTACAAGATTGTAGCTCATTACCTTCAAACGCATCAGCAAATTCGGGATCCTTTATAAGTGCTTTAATTTGCGTTCCATCGCAAAATACAATTTTTTGACGGTAAAAATGATTTTTACAGCTTGTATTCCCGAAACTATGCTCTGTAGCGGCTTGAAAATGGTCTCATTCGATTCAGCGCAAAAAGTTCTGTAGGATACCGTAAGTCTAAGCGCTTAGGATGAATACTTAGATGAGCCAGAAAATTTTTTAGTTGGAAATGGGAAAAAGGGAGAGTAAAATTTCTCTTTGAAAATCGCCAAAAATCGGCTGTTGCATTCACAGAGGTGCAGTTGGCTGCATTTGACGCAGAAATGTCCACAGTTTACTTTGTAGTTGGAGCCCTTATTTATTATGCAAACTGGAGATAGCGCCCCATATTATTATAAATTTTGTTTGACGATTTCACCCACGAGTGAGGAGTCAGTGAGAGCCTTTCTCTACAGCTATTTCTGCAACAGCTCCGATCAAATTTGGGCGAGAGAAAGTATTAACTAACTGACCTTCATGTGGTCTTTCTTTCAGCAAGTTCTCCCTTCAGATGGCACACCCACCCAGCTGCAGAGTGGCTCCATCTCACTCCCTTCAATGAATTTATTTCCTAATATTTCATCAAATTTGCCAAAGTGGCCGGCGACCTTCTGTGGTAATCCTCCACATTTGAATAAACAAGACTTTTATACCTTTAAATTACCACTTTATTGTGGTAATTTAAAGGTATAAGTCTTTTTTATTCAAATTCCTAATATTTGTTTAAATATTCCTAATTAAAATATTCCTATTTTATTCAAATTCCTAATATTTGTTTAAATATTTTTAAATACACCTATGTAATCGCGATGGAGTCAAAAATTCTGATCGACCTCAAAATTAGAATTAGAAATTAATATTTTAGAATTAGAATTTCATTAGATTAAATTAGAATTAGAAATTAATATTTTAAAATTAGAAATTAATATTTTAAAATTAGAAATTAATATTTGTTTAAATATTCCTAAATTAAATATTCCTATTTTATTCAAATTCCTAATATTTGTTTAAATATTTTTAAATACACCTATGTAATCGCGATGGAGTCAAAAATTCTGATCGACCTCAAAATTAGAAATTATGCATACGTATACGTTTGGATGTATTGATTCCAAAAACAGAATATCCGTCCGTCGTCCGTGCAGTTTGGGGCAGTAGGATTTTTTTTAAATCTGAACGTTTGACAAAATACTCAGTTTACCATTTAATTGTGCCCGCAAGGTTTTCAGCTTGTTCACTCAAACCCGTGTGGCGCGATGAGGCTAAAATGGGGAGGGGGTAGAGTTAAGTGTCGTTTTCGAAGTGTTTTTGGACGTAGAATCCTTTTTTGGAGGCGATCCAGGACCTATAGGTATATTATATACCTATGGTATATATTATAATAATATATACCATATTATGGAGCTTTCATGGGGCTATACCTAAATGGGCTTTTTGAAGGATCCCTGGATGTCAAATAAGGTGTGGTTTTTCAAGTAAGCCGTTTTTCGAGATCCCACATCTTACCAAACATCTCACAGAAAACAAAGTTGTATTTATTTATTTAATTTTTATTTATTTATTATTATTTTTTTGTGTCCAGTTTATTCTTAATTTCACAGCATTAGTTTTTGTGCAATTAACCTACATAAACGAATAATAAACCCTTTTGAAAAATTTGCCGCGTTTTTGTAGACTTTTTTTTTTACTGCTAAATTATTAAATAATTTTTATGAATTTACTTATATAAAATTTTTATGAATTAGAAATCACGCGGAATTGAAAATCGTGCGGGATTGCGACCCCTAGTACAGTACTAGTACTGTGATGAAAAAAGATCAGGGAACAGTAACTATTCCCGGATCTTTTTTCATCACAGTTCATCCACGAAAGCCGTGGAAAAAATACGAATATGGCTATCCTCTGAACTAAAACCCCTAATTCATATTAGCCAAATCGTTACCACCTACTCATATTCATTTCTTCGTGTCATATCGTGGCATATTGAGAATTTGAGAAATTATAGCTGAATTCTCATTTTATTTCTGCGAATTTCAACGAATTCTCATTTTTTTCCTGCGAATATCAACGAATTCGTATTTATTTCCAGCGAATATCAACGAATTCGTATTTATTTCCAGCAAATATCAACGAATTCGTACTTATTTCCAGCGAATATGACGGTATTCGCATTTTTTTCCTGCGAATACGAATGTATTCGTATTTTTTCCTGCGAATACGAACGTATTCGCACTTTTTTCCTGCGAATACGACTGTATTCGTATTTTTTTTCTGCGAATACGACGGTATACGAGTGTATTTATATTTTTTCAGGTATGTACAAACGTATTTGAGTATTTCAGCATCGAGAACACGAATATTCGCATTTTTTTTTCTGCGAATATTCGTATTTATAGGTCCGAAAATACGAATATTCGTATTTATAGTTGCGAATACGAATAAAATCGTATTCGTACATGCGAATACAAATACATTCGTAATCCTATATGCGAATACGAATATTCGTATTCGTATTCGCAGGTTGGGCGTGCTTTGGGTGATATTCGTATTCGTATTCGCGAATACGAATACGCCCATCTCTGCTTAGTTTTTGACGTACTATGAATCGAAGTTTTTGACTTAAAATACAATCGAATGTTTTCGAGCTTATGGCGGCAAAATCAACGAGCCATACAACACTTGGCACATTGCAGCCTTTACTTCTGTGTAATGAGTAAACTTGGTCCAAAAGAAGTGGGACCTGGTCAGTAAGAGGCCAAAGCAAAAAAGCATTTCGACGACAATGGAGCTTACTCACCCGACAGGCGTGTTGATCTCAGTTGGTATGCCAAGTCGCTGAAGCTGATCAGCAGGCCCTATCCCGCTCAAAAGCAGCAGTTGAGCGGAATTTATAGCCCCTGCCGCCAAAATTACTTCTTTTCGAGCTGTCACTCGATAGGTTTTGTTTTGGAACACGAACTCAACACCGACGGCAGCCCCGTTTTCGAGGAGGATTCTCGTCGTAGTGGATGACAGCATTATGTCCAGATTGCAACGGGCCAAAACAGGCTGAATGTACGCCCTGTTTGTGGACAGTAATTCTCCTTCGTACGTATTCACCTGAGATAATTAATAAAGTTATTAATGAAGTAAGTATTTATGAAACGAGTATAAAAAAAAGCATACGAATCTATTGACTTACAGGAGCAACTGTGTAACCGTCAAGAGAACTGGGGTCGTTTATATCGACCCGCTTCAGCCCAGTTTCCTCCAAAGCAGCTGCCAAATAAGGCTGCTCCCAAGTGTCAATGATATTGGTTATTTTAAAAGGTCCTCCAACTCCAAGACTGTCGTAGTAACTGAAAAATCATTAAAATGACATTCATACACATATACATTTTTCGCAAAATCGGTATACATTCGAAAATTCGCGGGTGCGCGAGTAGAGCTCCGTATAATGAAGAGGAAGGATTTTCAGAGTGGGCAATGTAATAAGTGGAAACCAGTCTGCCGCACGGCTCGATTCGGCTTAGGCAGACTAGCATAGTGTGGACGCACCTTTCGAGCTTTGTGGGAAACCTTGCCAAACGTTTTGAGCCCAATTTAATCGATATAAGTAGAATTTACAATGAGATAATTTAAGAAAACGGCAGAATTTTCATTTGTAAACTCAAATGACTGCATCCTTTTCTTCGAAAATATGTTCGACCCAATTCAAAAATTGTAAGAAATCTCACTCTAGAGGAGCGCCACTAGAGAGCTCCTCTACCAGCACAATGCACGAACCTTTACACGTTGGCTTCACCTTTGGTAGTAGACCACCACTAACCTGTTCACCCTGTCTGGTGAGGGGGAGAAGTCTTCAGCTTTAATAAAATAGGGTAGGACGTCTTCATACCCCCATCCAGCGTTACCTTGAGCTGCCCAATCATCAAAATATTGCTTCGTTCCTCGGACATAGAGCAGTCCATTAATAGAACTTGCACCTCCTAGAACTCTGGGCTCAGGAATAGTACAGATCCCACCAACACCTGAAATTAAGGAAAAACAACATGTAGCGAATTAAAAGACATAACTCATTCTTATAAGCCGAAAACGTTTTTGGCTCTTTAAGATGACATCAGGACAGATGTGACCTTGTTTCTAATGACATTATTTTTAAAGTTAGTTACACATTCCCATTGGCTCATTAACATGACACCAGGAGATATGTGCCCTTGTTTGAAATGACATTATTTTTAAAGTTAGTTACACATTCCCTGCCAGTAGGAAGGATTAAATGAGGCGGTTAGGGAGAGAGAACGACTCCTCTGCTGGTTTGAATACTAAATTGTTTATTTCACTAAACAATTGTAGCGTGGGGAGCGATTTCGAGCAACTAAGCTCATCTACAGCCCAGAGTGACTTGAGCTAGTTGAACCTTCAGAATAGTACAGATCCTGAATGAAGGTTCAACTACCTCAAGTCACTCTGGGCTGTTGATGAGCTTAGTTGCTCGAAACTGGTCCCCACGCTACGTTTAGTGAAATAAACAATTTAGTATCCAAACCAGCAGAGGAGTCGTTCTCTCTACCTAACCACCTCATTGGATTAGACCTGTGCACCATCGGCAAACAACCACTTGAGGAATGATTAACTTTGCTTTCGCCGAGCCAGAACTAAAAATGTAGATTGAATTATTTGTTGCCAAGGCTCGTGTTATAGTCCCTATGATCTCCTAAACTTACTTTGACAAATATTTGCTTGCTTGGGTGTGGTATAATTGTAAACGAAACGTGTATTTGAGAATTTACTTCCAAAAAATGGAATTCTAGATCCAAAATCTTCGTCTTCTCCTGCCTCTATAACGAGAACTTTCCATTGGGCGACTTCTGTCAGCCTACTAGCCAGCACGCAACCTGAAAAAATAAATAAATAAATAAATAAAAATAAAAATAAGAAGAAGAATTCGATTAACACTAGTTCAAACCTTTTCGGAACATGGCTCTAATTTCGTGGAGCAAAAAAATTATAAGACATAATTTTTTGGCTCTAAAATTATAAGACTTATAATAATTGTTTGGCTCCGATTAAAAGGGATGTACAAGTACATACAGAAAAATGCTGTGTAAATTAAGCATAATACGATTCGGCAAGTGGGAATGCAATTACGATGTATTTCGACAAGTGAAAGCAACTGGTTTCAACACGACACGCGAGATACCTACCTACGTTTCGACAAACGAGTAAAACTGTCTGCTGTGTAAGCAAGTTCCTAGGGTAGCGTATGAATCACGCACAAATTAATTACCGGGAATTTCCCCTCTTTCAACAATCCATCAAAATTATACCTGAAATAAAAATACTCAGCACTCAATTTGGGAAATTGGGAGCAAGAAGGGAGGCGAAACGTGGCAATGTACTGATATGAAAACCTTTATTTAAAATAAAAGGATAAATATTTACAAATAAATATAATTAATGCACTATTAACACGCGTCGGTGACGCAACGGAAACGCTCCTAATCAAAACGCCGGAGGCGTGAAGTAACGACAAAAAATAAATTACTGGCTCGATATAAATTCAACAACGCCAAAGTGACGTGTTGGTAGACCGGGGCGTTACTAGAGGACGTCGGCGGCTCGACGTGAGGGCACGATGGGCGTTGAGGACGCTCGTGTGAACGAAAATACAATTTAACGAAGACTTGTAAAAAAACGTAACGAAACGTAACAAAACTCCTGAAGGGCGGGAAAAACCAATGTTACAGTTTGAATACCTACTCAAAATTAGTCTAAAGTATTTAACAATTCAAAACAAAAATAAAACCGCGAGGGAAAGAACTGGGAATTTCCCAGTGAAGAAAAATGGTGGAGAAACTCTCCAAAACGAAAATAAAACCACCTAACCTAACACGAGGTGGAACTTCCCCAAACAGAACAAAAACAACTAAAAGCGCGGGAAAACTTCCCCTGGTGAAAGAGAGTTTTTCAACAACGAAATAAATTAAAATAAAGACCTGGCAGAGTGCAACAAGTAAGGAACTATGTTTGTTTGTTGGTTAGGTACCGTCGATTCTTCAGGAGTTGTCCGGGACGTCGTCGACGTCGGCTGTGGGCGCTGGAAGGCGTCGGAGTTGCAGCGGCGGAATTTATCTACTACTACTATTATGGCGCTACAACCCGCCGAGGGGTCAGGGCCTCCTGTAATGATGTCCGCCAGTCCTCTCTGTTTTGTGCTGCCGCTTTCCAGTTCCTTGTCCCAATGATGGAGCGGGCATCTGAGGTCACACCATCCAGCCAGCGAAGTTTGGGCCGCCCGAGCCTTCTTCTGGCATAGATTTTTTCGTCCAGGATCTTTCGAGGTGGCTCCTCTGGGGTCATCCTGGCAACATGGCCAGCCCACCGGAGCCTTCCCACCTTTATAAAACGGATTACGTCCCAGTCCTTATACAAGTTCATTACTTCGTGGTTTGTTCGGCGTCTCCAGGCGAGTTCCTCTGGATCGTAGGTTGCGCCCAGGATTCTCTTCAGCACTTTTCTTTCAAAGCGACGTAAGTCCTCCTCCAATGCCTTGGTCAGCGTCCATGTCTCGGAGCCATAGGTAAGGACGGGCCTGATTAAGGTCTTGTACAGGCGCAACTTTGTTGTTCGGGAAATCACCCTGCTTTTGAGCTGTGGGACCAGTCCGAAGTAGCACCGGCTGCCTGTATTCTTCGCTGCACCTCTGAGGCCACATCATTATCCTTTGTTACTAGAGATCCCAGGTATACGAATTCATTCACAGTATCGAATGTGTATCCGTCGACTTGAATGCGTTCGGGTACTCTTCTTGTGGCGTTTGTGACCATGTGTGGTGGTTTTCGACTGGTTAACTTCCAGTCCAAACCGTGCCGCTGCAGCTTGAAGACTTTTGAAGGCTTCACTCATGCCTGCAAACGTCCTACCGACGATGTCGATATCGTCAGCGTATCCGAGGAGTTGTGCCGTGCGATTGAAGATCGTTCCACCAACCTGAATTTCTGACTGCCTAATGGCGCCTTCAAGCGCAAAATTAAAAAGTAGGCAGGCCAGCCCATCTCCCTGCCTTAGGCCCTTGTAGGTGGTGAACGGATCCGATAGATCGCTCTCGACTCGCACAAGGCATTGTACGGACTCCATCGTGAGCCTTATCAAGTGAACCAGCTTCACTGGGACACCCATCTCCAACATGACCTTGAACAGCTCCTCTCTTGAGATACTATCGTACGCAGCACGGAAATCGAGGAATAGGTGGTGAGTTTGGATGTTATACTCACGGGCTTTTTCTAATATCATTCTCAGGGAGAAGATCTGATCCGTCGTACCTTTACCTCTCATGAAAACCGTGTGGTATTTCCCTATTTCTCTCTCGGCGTGAGGGAGAAGCCTGAGAAACAGTAGGTATACGGGACAGTACTTTGTAGGCGCACGACAGCAGAGAGATTCCCCGATAGTTCCCACATTCATGGACATCACCTTTTTTGTGGATTGGACAGATTATAGTCTTATACCACTCCGACGGGATTCTTTCCCCTTCCCAAATGTCGGCGGAATTTATCGGCGGAGTTTATCGGCCACTATGTCATACCACTGTGTCGGCATGACATAGTGGCCGATAAAATGGCTGCCTGTGTCCCTTTCGTACAAACAATAGGTTTAAGCCCAGGTGAAGTCCCCGGCGCAATTTTGCCAGCTAAACCTGAACGTTTTACCCTCAGCGAACTGAGGCGATTTCTGTTTGCCGGGGTGTTCGAGCAACTTTCGATCGAGATGCAGTAGTGAATGTACCGGCAAGGTATCCGCAAAAAACCCACCGATTGATATCGCTGTGGACGGGGAAGACATCTCCAAGAAAAAGCTCAACAGCTGAGGTAAGCTCACGAACTCTAGGTACCTAATCTTGTTGTTGACGTCTTGTTGTTGACGTCTTGTCTTTTTGCGTACGAAGGACGAATGGCTTTATGATGTTCAGGGGTATCGCGGAATGAGTAGGATGGACGCGAGTTAGACAACAAACTATGCGGGCACCTCTCCACCTGTTTTATACCTAATATAAAACGTCTGCACAATACAATACAATGACAACTTCACAATGACAGCTTCACTTATGATATCAGGGGGAGATCTGTCGATTTGCTAACCCCACACATTATTTTTACTTAGGGGAGGTGGGGGCAAACGTTTCCGTGGGGCAAAAGTTTCCAGGCACGTTTAAAAAAACCGGGAACAGTTTCGATGGAAATCAAGTAGGTAGTGCAATCCTCTAGTTCTCATTAGTTGACCTATGTAGTTTTGAGAGAACCAGTAAGGAGTAAAATTTACTCCTCATTTAATGAGGAAAGTGTGTTTTTGGCATGTTTGATGTTATTTTTTGGAACTATTCAGCGCACATTAAAACCTAAGAGAGAATAAGTTAGATTTTTTGGCATATATGCCAAAAAAATATATTTTCCCTTTGTTGTGCATTAAATCAGCTGCAAAATGCTTCAACTCCCATCTCCCTAACCCGCCTACAATTGTCACAATCACACTTGAAGCAGAATGTGCCAAAATGGGGTAAAAGTTTCCAGACGCCAGTGGAGGGGGGGGGGGAAGTTTCCACTTCCCTCCCCCGGAGAAAGTGGAAACTTTTGCCCCGAACTCGAAATGTATTTAAACTTTACTTCTATTACTACTCAACTTCTATTAAATAGAACACAAATTTTGTGAACTAGGATGAGGTGGGCTTCGAGATTAGAAACCCACCTAGCTATAGTGCCAACCCAACCGTTACAAAAAGGTCGTAACCTTGGTAAAAATGACGTAAGGTCAAAAACTAATGACATTAACTAATAACATTGTTTTTTTTCAGCAATTTGAAAAAATGAACCCTTTTTTTAGAAAACTTTGGTTTTAGTCTTGATTTGGCCAGGACACCCACCTCTAAACTGATAAGTGGGGCAAAATTTGCCTCTGGAAACATTTGCCCCACGCGTGGAAACTTTTGCCCCAGAGTGTGGGGCAAAAGTTTCTCCAAACGGGTGTTTCGGAAAAATGGAAAATTCGCACTCTAGGTGTTTGGGTAAATGAACCATTTTTTTACTGGATGAAGGGAAGATGTTAACCTACAATACAAGCCAATTTTCAAATCCATAGGACGTTTTGGAAGACGGGGAGAGCGCCGAATGTCAAAACTGGAAACTTTTGCCCCCACCTCACCTACCTACCTTGGAAACCCATGAAATTTTGGTCACGCGGAGGGCGTAGGTACAATGTACAACTTTTGAGAATCTTGGTAACGACAGCCGGACGTATGATGCCACTTTCTGTGGTTGTCATGAAACGTTGACTCATCAGTTACGTCAGTAGGATAATTAAAATATCTACTCTGTTGGTGCAGATACATAAGTCTGCATGTACGTACGTACTTACGTCACATGAGTTTGGACAGATGTAGGACCCCCCAAAAATTGACTGTGCGTTCCAAATTACTCAGAAAACGATACCTCATTCGATCTTCTGGCATCCCTAAAAGCCTCATAGAACCCTAGATCGCCACGGTAAAATTGGATTGTACCGGAACCCTCAAAAATGAATATAACGTCCAAAAATACTTCGAAAGCACCCAACAGACATCCAACTCGACCCCCATAGCCACAACCCTTCAAAAAACCCTCCCGTAGCCCCAATTTAGCCCCTTAGCGCCCCACGGGTTTGGGCGATCGGGCTGAAACCTTGCAGTCCCAACTAGATAAGGTAACCCGAGTAGTTTTCAGTCCATTTGTCCGTCCGTTGATTTATCATTCACACTCGAACTTTCAAACGTGAATATCTCAAAACTTGGTGTTTTGCCGATTCGTCCTATGTCAATTTGCTGACGCATACTTCAGCTACATAATATTATTTGAACAACAAATTTAAAACATACGTTACGTCTTCGAGAAACAACGAGGAAGGTAAACCGTCGAAGTGGTCAGAGCTGCTCTGCTCTGACAGAGCAGATGTTGATGTTTGGAGTAGGTTCGAACTTCGAACTTCGAAGATTGAAATTTAGCGTCGTTACGCCAACATGAAACCATCAACATCTGGCACAGCTTATGCACTTCACGTTTTTTCAAATGAACTCTCTTTTCCGCAGGGGTCCACTCCATAAAACAATACCGAAACACAGGAAACGGTTTTGGAAAGGGAAAAAATCGGACGTCTGTCGAAAAGTCTGGCCTTCCAGGACAACTGTGCAGTTACGGATGGGCGTTTCGGTTTCTTTTAAGAAATGAAACGAAACAGTTTTTTCGTAGAATGAAACTGTTTCGGGGAAACTGTTTCAAAATAACAATTTCAGCGTCAATGCGTTTCGAAAGAACTGAAGCAGGCTTGCACAACAACAGAAACAGAAACCAAAACGGTTTCGTCTCGCCTCAGACTGCTTCTTGTTCTCCTCAGCTCAAGCTGTTGCCGAAGAATAGAATGAATGAATAGAATCTAATCCGTGGCTGTTGCGAAACCGTTTCGTTTTCTAAGGGGGTTTCTTTTCATTTCATTCATTTGCTCGTTTTTTTTGAAACAGCTATTCCAGATTAAGTGAAACTGTTTCAACGTTTCTTCTCGTGAAACTGTTTCGTCGAAACTGTTTCGTCGAAACTGTTTCGCGTTTTTTTCCCATCCCTACTATGCAGTCACCAAAACAGCAATGTATAGGTGTTTCGGTATTTTATCACTTGGAAGGCAGTAAAATTACGAAAAACGTGAAAATAATGCAGAAATGCATAATAATAATAATAATAATATTATCATATATTATCATATTATTATCATAATATATAATATATACTATAATATATATTATAATATTGGTATATATTATAATGTAAACAAACGGGCCTGGTCCCCTCTCCTAGGGATATTGAAAAAGTATCGATAAATATCGATACTTTTTGTCCCTGATATATATCGTAGTATCAACACTTTTTTTCCAGTCTCGGCGCCGATACTTTTTTTTGTCCATCACATTTCATCATATTCAAAATGGTTGAATCCTGAAATCTATAGATGAAGTAAAAACTTGAGATGTGATACATAGGGTAAGGTCGCCAATAGTCGGCCACTTAAGGAGCCCTCGACTTCAAACACGTCCAGAAATTCAAATGTTGGTCCTAAAGGCTTGATTAATGTTTTAATTACTAAAGGAGGATCTAGAGTATCAGTATCATTCATAAAAATTGAAAAAAGCTCATCAGAAGGCAATTTATCAGCTTTTTCCCGCGACCCTTCCGATTTCCATTAGTCGGCCACCAAAATCCTAACGTCGGCCAGCGACTTCCCACTCGTCGGCCACCCACCTGGAATTACACATTAAAATTAAAAATACTGGGTTTTCAATTAAATATTGACTTTATTTTAGTAATGCACAAGTCCCAATGACTGGGAGGTTTGTCAGGAATGAAATGAACATCTCAACTCGTCCTAATTGCTCTTGAGGTAGTTGTGGTGGATTTCAAATTTTAGGAGTCCACGACTGTAGGGTTCAGGAGGATTCAGCTTCCCAACAATTTGGTCAGTTGTGAATGACGACTCATCTTTGACTGGAGGGAAGTGATATATGGGGCCATGGAATAAGGAACTATTTCTTCCATGATATGGGGCATTCCACGTCAAAGGTTGAACTGAAAAAAATAAAGTTCTTCGAAATCAACCATTTTTGGGTATGTTGTACCCCTAGGTGAGAAAAAATTTCCCAGAAATTTGGAGACCGATTCGTCGCATTTTCGTCGCTCCACAGGCAGTCAAAGTTAGCAAAATAGGCAGGTGTGGGTTCACTTCGCCGGCTGCTACCGCCCTCATTCCGCCATCAAAAAAATAACATCGCCAGTGTTTTGGAAAGAGAAAAACCTCCTCTTTTCTGTGGTGTAATCGTTTTTTCAATCAAAATTTTACTTCACGTTTAAAATCGAGTTTGAAAACTTAAAAATAAGTTTTCTCCAATTTGGGCATTTTTAATTTTTTTTATTTTTGGCTTAATTTCAAGGAATACATCTGTAGAACATCCAGTTAAAAGGGAATCATGGGATGCAAAGTCGTTAAGTGTCAGCAAACAAAAGATATCACTAATATATGAGGAAAAACGCGTTTTTCTCTTTTTACCGGGTTTTCCGCGGTTGCATTGCCTCGCATCCTTTCTCTACGAGAACACAGACTAAAATGGACTTCATCTGCCACTCATAAGCTTTCCCAGTAGGTTTCAATATTTTTCTATTTCAAAAACTTTTTCAACTCTTACAATTCAAATTGTCCCAATTTGTAGGCAGTTTAACACTTTCTATTCGATCCACATTCCTTTAGTTACCTAGGTACTATATTTGGGTGAGATGGTGAGAACACATGAAAACAGATGTATTCGATTTACCACCTACACTTTTATTTTACAAAATTTACTAAAGGAAGATTCACTCGTTATTTTCAAGGTAAGACCATCTGGATTCGGCAGATATGCATGATAGCCCTTGGTAGGTACCATACGGTAAAAGAGCGACTGAACTGCGGCGGAGGGCTAGTCTTTGGATGTCCACCTGTTTTTTGCTGCACCTGAATCCTACTGGGAAAGCTTATGAGTGGCAGATGAAGTCCATTATAGTCTGTTCTCGTAGAGAAAGGATGCGAGCCAATGCAACCGCGGAAAACCGGGTAAAAAGAGAAAAACGCGTTTTTCCTCATATATTAGTGATATCTTTTGTTTGCTGACACTTAACGACTTTGCATCCCATGATTCCCTTTTAACTGGATGTTCTACAGGTGTATACCTTGAAATTAAGCCAAAAATAAATAAAAATTAAAACTGCCCAAATTGGAGAAAACTTATTTTTAAGTTTTCAAACTCGATTTTAAACGTGAAGTAAAATTTTGATTGAAAAAACGATTACACCACAGAAAAGAGGAGGTTTTTCTCTTTCCAAAACACTGGCGATGTTATTTTTTTGATGGCGGAATAAGGGCGGTAGCAGCCGGCGAAGTGAACCCACACGGTGTGGGCCACACCTGCCTATTTTGCTAACTTTGACTGCCTGTGGAGCGACGAAACACCTGAGGTCTTATTTAAAGGCTTTACATTGACGAAACACCTTCCAAATTTCCAAATCCTGTTTGCAGGTTGAGGCTCTTCAAGTTCGGACTGTTCCGAGTCCTCGGAGTCTTCCTCATCACTGCTTGAATGTGCTGTAGTCTTGATCTTCTTTTTAGGTGGTGCAAGTTTTTTTTCCCCTTTTTTACGGTTTGACAGTTCTTGCTTGGCAGCTTTCATCATCTCCCTTTCTTCTCTCTTCTTCCTCTTCTCTTCAAGGTTTTGTTCTTTTTTCTGATCCTTTTTTCTCAAATACTCTCGAAATGCTATGATATTGCAAGGGACATCAGTAACAGAACTGTTCTCCCCCCTTTCTGGCTGATTCCTTCTTGCTTATTGATTGCGGAAAGAACAGATGCTTTTTGAATGGTGATGGAATAGTGGCCAAAATCCTGTTAGGAGCATCTTCAGTGTTGGTCAAGGAAGAAGTGCAAGGGGCTGTTCCTGTTGGTGAAGACTTGACCGGTGCTGCATCAGCCTGGGACGAGGAAGCGCTGGCAGGACCTTTAGCAATAGTCGGTGATGGAGGCTTGGAAAGAGCTGGTTCGATCTCGAGTGTGGAAGCGATGACTGGGGTTTGATAAGTGGCTATAGCGATGGTGGAACTTGGCGGCTGGTTTGGAAACATTGGTGATGAAACCTGAAAGAAAAATCATTTAGGTATAACTCAATGTACACTATAACCACTCACTATGGGTGTATCAACATGAATGCCAGACAAAAAGTTAAAAAAAAACTAACCTTAGTGGTGTTGCCAGAGACCTGGTTGGTGGTGTGGGAGACCTCGCTGGTGGGGTTGGGCTCCAGTCCACCACATCAATAACTTCGATGGATGGATTTTCCTGTGATCCTTGTTAGTCAATTTCCTCAAGCAGCGCATCTCTGTCTACATTCCAATCCAATGGCGAAAGTAGGTTGGAGGACCTATGGTTGGAGGGCCCATTCTCTGCTGATCAGCAGGAATACTACGCTTGAGTCTGTCTTGGATAGTAGCTCTGGGTACGCCGAAAGCCTGGAACACACATCGAAGTTCTAGTACTTTTCTATAAACGAGAAACCTATGGATCATTACCGAACACAGTTAGTGATAGGTAATACTAAAAATCAACCTTGCTAGCCGCTCGAATTCCCATTTTCTTGTGGATGACAGCTTCGACAGCAGCGATCATTTGGTTTACCGAGTATTTGAAAAACTCGCTTTTCGGGCTTCTTAGGCGGTCCCTCTTTCGCTGGCAGAGGTTTCACCATTTTCTTTCTAAAAATGACGATTGAATATAATTTGATTTTAAATTTTTAAACAAAAACTCATGTATTACTGTGTATTAGCTGTGTGGCCGACTACTGGAAATCGTGCCCTGGGAAGCCCACCCAGTAGTCGGCCATGGTGGCCGACTATTGGAAAATGTGTTTCACAGCTATCCAGTAGTTAGCCAGCGTAAATAAATAAACATAATTTTAAATAATCACATTTCTAATGGCTGTAATGCCTAGAGGGAAGCCTAAAAGTATGGAAAATGTTAACTTGACGAAGGATTTTACAAAAGTGAAGCCAAGAAACCTTAATTCCGATGACCACTTACCTTAGCAACAAAATAAGGTTTCATAGAACTTGGGACTTCACCACTGTTGTCTCAACTTTGACGATTTTTCACAGGTGGTTCTGGTCGTCGTAGAAGGTTGGTAAAACTGCCTCTAGGACCAGAAATGTATGTAGATTTCGAGGGATAGGTACGCGTTTTCGAAGGTTATTGGTCCTCAATCCTTGTTTTTTAGGAAAAACCAGTGTTACCAACCCGGGCTTGCCAAAAATACGGAGATGCCCCTCAAAAAAGCCGTAGATTACGAAAAAATACGTAGGTGTCCAACCTGAAATCCGTAAGTTTATACGTAGATCAGAGAATCTCTGTAATCTACGGCTTTTTTGAGGGGCATCTCCGTATTTTTGGCAAATATCTGATATTAAAACCCGTTTTATCATTTACGTCGCCTTGAACTTTTATGCTCCCATCAAGCGTGAACTTGAATAAAATACCCCAGACTCAAGTTTACCCACTTCTCAGGATGAGGATACATGCCTTAGGTCGAATTTTGCATATAAATACGACATTGTTTCCCCCCATTCCCTTCTCAAGGTAGATTAGTTCGCAACGACAAGAGTTATATAAAAATTCATTTAATATGGGTGCAACAGAAAATATCAAAACAAGCTGTACGTACTCTCAATACCTACCTTTTCTTTTTAATCGACAGGCAGGATCATCGTTAACCCTTAACGTCCCAGCTTTTTTAGTTACTAACTACAGTCAAAACTAACTAGGTACCTAATAGATTATTTTGATTAAAAATACCTATTTTCCATGATAACTAATGTGAATTAGGATATTATTTTGATTTGAAAAAACAATTTTTCAAAGGCAATTGTAGAGAAATAGGACGTTAGGACTATGAATAAAAGACTCAACGAGGTCGACGAAATATTTATATGAACATCATCAACTAACATCACAAATAAGTCTACCCAATAAACGACTCATCAGAAAAAATGAAATAAAAATAGTCTCGCAAAAAAAAAAAAAAAAAAAAAAAAACGCGTTGAATTATAATCAGTCATTGGTAACAAATGTTCACACAAGTATACTGTGTGCCTATAGGCAGTTTGATTCATATTTAAATTATCGAAATAGGCTCTCGATAGAAGAAAGAATCAGTCTTTTGACGTCGGAAATCAAAAGATGACTGAGCGCCCGGGCGGTATGGCCATACCTACTCTGGATTTTTGGAAGAAAGTGGAAAATACGTAGAATGTTGATCGTGACCCATTTTCCAGAAAGTACGTAGATTTTACCTACGGATCCGTAGATCCGTAGATTGTACAAAAAATACGTAGATCTACGTACAAATACGTAGGGTTGGGTTTCCGAAAAACTAAGTTGCTGGCCGACTACTGGGGGGTGGCCGAGTATAGGCGACCTTACCCTACATCATCACGCTGACGGAGAAAACAAAAATGACATACAATCATCATGTTAATCTGTGATATTATCATGGCATACAATCAACGCCTTCCTCCAAACTCCGCGGGGATCGCTGATGCTAGCTTAAAAAATCTCCGCGAAAGCACTGCGTACCGTGTGATACGGTTTATTCGGGATATTAGAGTTTATTAATACCTACATAATACTAAGGTAATACCTACCTATATTATTTGCATTAAAAGACCTACAAAATATTTTTAACCAAAAGTAGGATCCTGTTAACCGAGTTTACTTTTTTAAATAGGTACCTACCTATAATATATTATATTAATACATATAATTAATGTTGCATGAGTGTTGTTTGTTTCATTTGATATTTTCTATTAGGTAAAAGTTCTCGAGCAAAATTTAGAAGATGTGTTACACATCTACCTACAGTAGGTACCTTACCGAAGTAGCTTACATTTCCAAATTCCAATAATACCTTCCCATGCTCTTACTTGCGCATTCAATGCTGGTGTTTCTTTTAAATAAGTTCAGCACAATTTATTTTTGTGTTCCGATAAGTCGAGGCGGCTCCGCCCCCCTGCCCCACCGTGATTCCGTGTCGTTGGAAGCCACAACAAAATTATTCTGTCATGGGAAGCAGGAAAACATGATTAGGTTGGAGAACCACTGACACTAACCTGTTGTACCTCCTCCAATGATAATGAAATCGTACGAAGATTGGAGCTGGCACGAACAGCCTGAACCAGGAACTGATTTTCCTCTATAGCTGATTTGGCAGTTGCTTGGATTTTGGCCTGCTGACTTATTAACTCCAGCAAGACACACCACAAAGAGTACCAGGAATTCAAGAGAGCCCTTCATGCTGCAAAGAAATTTAAATAGCTGATGAATTCCTATTTGGGCTCATCTCCATGTCCTACATTATTGTGGTGGAGTAGGTTTATTTAACATTCAAAATTTTAGGGTTTTCTTAAGAGAAAACCACTGCTGATTGGATTTTCTGCAAGTGCATTCTATTTGATAAATGTTATTAGGGTATTTCCAGGCGATGGCCGTTTAGGTGACACGCGGGATATTACCTATTTGTCTAATCTTATTTGCCCAAAGTGAACGGTATGTGAATGCTACGAAGTTTCTTTCCTGTTTATATGGTGGGGGTGTGCACACCCCAGAAAACATGTTTTCTTTTTGTTTACGTATGTGGGTTGTTAATTTCAGGTAGGGTTTTGGTACTACCTACTACTACCTTGTTTTTTGGGAATTGCTCTGAAGTAAAAGTCCATTTGGTTTGCTGGGGAGGATAACTGATTCCATAACTGAATAGTATGGACTGTGTTTAATTCTAATTTGAAGGCAACGCGTTTAGTGGTGGTGGTGCTCTTCAGCGTCCTTCGCTGTATTAGCAGGAGGGGGGATTATGGAGTAAATTACCGCCTTCACTGCTTTAGAAATGGTAGTCACTGGTGGATAATCGTTCATCATGGCAATGTTTAAAAGTTTGGCTCTGACACTATTATAGTATTTTTCGGAGGTAGGTAAGTCTAAACGCGATCTGTCTATAGATGTTCATAGATGTTCAGAACATAGATGTTCAGAACAATATTTAGATCTCGGAAAGGTAGATCATTATTTATATATAAACTATAGTACTATTGTTTATATATAAACTATAGTAGGTACCTACCGAAGTTGTTTAGTGAATTTTAGATTTTTATTTTCATTATTAATTTCATTTAATAGTTCTTCTGTTTTATTCTTTGGAGCGGCTAGAATGATATCATATCAATATATATTATAGGTAGGTATATTTATATAAGAACAAGATATGAGTTTGAGTATTCTCCTTACAGAATGTGTCTAAAAGGTATGATGCGATAACGTGGTGCGATTCAACCGTTTCAGTTCCTAGTCAATGACTATGACTATTAGTCATAAAATTGAATTGAGTAGGTACTTATATTCTTACCCGATGTTGAGATCGCTCCTGGACGACACGCGCTGTGATACTCTCTTCAATGCGACAAGTTCGTCTAAAAATGTAATCAGCTGGCCTCATGTTTATAAATCCTTTGATGATAATTTACTATCAAGATAATGAATCATCTCAGGTGTCTTCGACAAATCGGGTGATTACTGAAACCTTCCGTAATTCTCAACGTTCAATTAGGTACTCATATTTTGTGACCTGAGGCTATTGACTTTTCAGTCAGGGTGCTTTTACTTCTTCGTCATACTGTTGAACCTTCCCGTAAACGGAAATACAATGAATGTAATTCAATAGGCGGCTGATGGTTTGTGTTGGAGTGATTGGTGTACTCCCAGATCCAAAAGAAAGATGAATTGAAATGAAATCCCAATATGGGAGGTGGGTTTTTAGCGCAACCTTTCCCTATAAAAATGGAAAGGTGGGCTCATCTCTTCGACTTTTTTTTTTTTTTTTTTGTGTGTGTGTGTGTTTTTCACAGCATCACGCCGGCGCGGCTCAACAGATTTTCATGAGGGTGGTCTCATTGTGATCAGCGAGTTCGAGGGGTGGTTATAGGCTACCTTGATTTTTCCTCCCTCATCCCCTTCATCGGTTTTCGGGAGGTCCTTCACGACGAAAGTTGTTCATCTCTGATGTGTAACTAAGGAGGCCTCAAAAGGGGGACGAAAGTTTTTGTCCGATTTCGTTGGTAGGTACAAGGGTCTTTGGAATGAGCTTTTTAGGCTGATTCCAACGACTCCAAAACGATTTTTGCAGCCTGAGCCGTTCGTTACCTCTGATCGGCATAAGGTTTTCTTACGCATCGGTCGTTATGGTGCAGTTGTTTACGTAATGAGCATCACGTGGATATTTTTGTTGTGTTGTGTGGCATAATTTGGTCGCTAGATACCTACTGTTTCTTAGTTTCAATAAAAGCTACGGTTAGCAGTCCAGCCGTTATTTCGTAATAACAGAAAGGTTGCGCTCATCTATTCAATTCAATTGATGGCTTGTTTAGTTTCGACCGGATTCAGATTCACTTTTTCAAAAACCTTTGTACGCTAAATTATGGCACAGTATTCCTTCTTTTGGTTTATTATTCTTGGAATAATACACAGGTGTATTATTCCAAGAATATAGGTCTATGTTTTCGCGACGGGGGTCGACGACTCCGATCGGGCTCAAAATTTGACATTATCCGTTTCAAGAGGTCTACATTCTAAATCCGAAATGTCCGTCCGCCGTACGCCGTCCGCCGTAGGCCGTTTTGGGCAGTAGGAATTTTTTTAAAAATCTGAAATTTTGACAAAATACTTGGTTTACCATCTAGTTGTGCCCGCAAGGTTTTCAGTCCGATCGCCCAAACCCGTGGGGCGCTATGTGGCTAAAATGGGGCTACGGGTGGGGTTTTTTGAAGGCTTTTAACTATGGGATCGAGTTAGGTGTCGTTTTCGAAGTATTTTTGGACGTAGAATCCATTTTTTGGGGTCCCGGAACGATCCGATTTCACTGGGGCGATGTTTAGGGCATTCGTGGGGCTAAAAATGGGATTTTTGAAGGATCCCAGGATGTTAAATATTTTTCGAGTAGAAAATAAAGAATTTCTGAAGAAAAAGTTTTGAAAAAAAAAAAAATCCAAAAAAAAATTTTTTTTTTGAAAAATAAAAATCCAAAAAAAAATTTTTTTTTTTTTCATTTTTTTTTTATTGACAGAATTAAATTTCTGCACAAGTAACGTCTATCAAAGAATAATAAACCCTTGTGTAAAATTTGCAGCGTTTTTTAATCAGAATGAGTTGAGAATAATAAGAATAATCTTTTAAAATTTTGTTGAAGAAATAAGATAGGTACCTAGGTAGATGAAAGAAGGCAGCAACTGGGTTGTATAGACCTACCAACACTCACGTGACGTCCAATTGTGAAATCCAAAATATAGGTATTATCCTTATACAATGGCCATAATATGCCATTGTATGTATGCCATAAGTTGCCTACTAGAATTTAGTAGATGGGAGCATATTATGCTCCCATCTACTACATTCTAGTAGGCAACTTTGTAGGCTAAAGACTTGGATTAATTAACTGTCGTAATAATTTAATCAAACCAGTACTTTCATTACATTATTGAACAGAATAGCCTTTTGGTTTATAAACCATAATAGGTACGTGCTATGGTGAAACATGAAGTTAATAATATTATTTGAGTGGAATAGGTTTTTGCTAAAATTGAATTCATATTTTGTTTTGTTGTTGTTAATAGAGCAGCCGGAGACGATTGTGGTTCACCGTTACTTTCACTGGTTGGACAGCGAACCTCATCAGACGTTGTACTAAACTCGCATTGCCCCGTTGGATTGAAGTACAATTGTAAAACTACGGGAAAGTACTCAAGTAACTGGCCACGCAAGGCAATAAAGGTGATTAACACCGACAATCTTGGCTGTTCTTACCTTGTATGCCCAAATACCTCAAACTCAAGAAACAACCAACAGTTACAGGTCTCAATGAAAATTGTATGCTCCTAATGATGTTGAAATGTGGTTTATGGAAATCTTCCTACCTGTATAAAGTGAGTAGGCATATCATAAGGTTGAGAGCTGGTAGAGGTGAAAAATTAACTTGGTTAAGCGGCTAGGTTATTGATACAACGATTATTTGAAAATTTCAAATATGCTATATGAGGAGGTCCGTGCAATAAGGGCATATCGGCCTATAAGCCCTTCTTGCGGGGAACGCGAAAATCGATTCGCCATGTTGTTTTCTTTACAGGTACCAAGTTTCAGAAAAAAATTTCCATTTATTTTGCTTGGGCCCTTGTTTTTAGTGATAGCTGTTATACCTACGCCCTTCTTGCGGGGAATGTCTGTAAGCTGTCGTCTGATTCTGTAGGTTTGTTCCAGGTCTAACTGCGCCTGTTAACAAAAGTTGACAGCTGTCGACAGCAGTCCCAAAGCCTTCTGAATCGCTGTTGAGTTCTGTCGAACAGCCCATCTGCTGACCTGGAACGCGATCTGTCAACAAACCAAGTCACGTGAATCACCGCGAAGTAATGCTACACAATTTAATTACTTCATGGTGATTCCCCGTCACTGGCGGATCCAGAGGGGGGGCGCGGGGGGCGCCCCCCCCCCCCCCCCTCAACGAGGAAAATTGATAAATCTCATGAGATTTAAAATTTTATAATCGAGTACTTTCCTACATACCGGGTGGCCTAAAATCTAATTTGAGTCAGAGTGGTAAAAAAACATACATTTACCTCGGAAAATGTAAAGGTGAGGTGAGATAATCGAAGTTAAAAATTTTAACACATTTAATGTAATGTACTAAAATCTACTGAAACGTAGGGATAACTTCACCACTAACCCATTTAATTAACCTCAGCCTACTGAATGGAAAATTCCCAGATGCTCTTAAAATCGCGTTAGTGCGGCCTCTATTTAAAAAAAGGAATAAAAACTGATGCGAACAATTACCGACCTATTTCTTTACTGTCAAATTTCGCCAAAACTTTCGAGAAAATAGTAAAAGCCCAACTGATTAACTACCTGGAAAAAATAACCTATTAGCTGCTACACAATACGGATTCCGAAAAAATCGGAGTACACAAGATGCACTAGTGGAAGTAACAGCAGATATCTCAGAATCAATGAACAACAATCTCAAAATAATGGGAGTTTTCATAGATCTCTCCAAGGCATTTGACTCCATAGAAATATCAAGGCTTATGCTAAAATTGGAAAGACTTGGGCTGGATGGGGTGGCCTTAAGATGGTTGGGATCGTACCTCTCGAACAGAAAACAGTTTGTACAAATTCAGACGACTAAAAGCACTGAAGAAATAATTAGTTATGGGGTACCTCAAGGATCAGTCCTAGGCCCTATTTTATTTCTTGTATTCGTCAATGATCTGTTTGCTCTGGATGTCTCAGGCAAATTCGTTGCCTTTGCAGATGACATAGCCATTTTATTGAAAGGAAACTCATGGGAAGAAGTCCATTCAGAGGCGGAACGAGTTATGGAGAAATTCCTAAAATGGTTTCACTTGAATGGTCTAACCGTGAACAAAGTACATCACGTTTTCTATCAATAGGTAAGACTGGTCTGCCAGACTTTTCAAAATTAGTAATTCACAAAGATCAGTGCGCGCAAAAAACAGCATGCTCCTGTGGAACATTAGAAAAAGTTAGAAGCCTAAAATATCTTAGGCTTACACTGGATCAACATCTAAAGTGGCATGAACACATTCAGAACTTGGAGGGGAGAATTAAAAAAATTTTTACATTTAATGTTACCACTTCTTCATCATCCTAAGAAATTTTTTTATCCAGGGATAATCTCCGCATGATGTACTATGCGTATGTTTACAGTATTCTAATTTATGGCATAATAATATGGGGTGGTGCCTACTCAAGCAATTTTCGTTGCATTGAGGTGGCAATCCGATCAGCGCACACCAGTAGAAACTTTGTATTTCAAGCTCGATGTCCTACCACCTAGGGCAACTCATGTTTATAGACTAGTAAATTACGTTTTCAAATCTCGGGACACGTAAACGCCTGCCTAAACTTAGGCAGCATGAGGTGGTAAAAAATACAAGTCAGACTAGAAATATACTAGTCAGACAACCATTTTGCGAATTCCTCATCCAAAAGTTGACTTCTTCACTCGGCAGTTACCCTGGCTTGCGCCTGCGCTATTTGAAACCCTGCCTTTCTCGTTAAGGACCGCGAGGTCAACGTCAATTTTCAAAAAAGAAGCCCTACTTTATTTTAAGAATTTAGAAAATACAAATTATATTTTAAGTCGCTATAAATTGTAATTTTAATTGGTATGTAATATTCAATAGCTATTAAGGGAATGACAGGCCTGGACAGGTCAGAGACCTATCGGCCAAATCAAGAAAAATTGGTTCCTATGAATACAAATCATGACTCTCTTCCTTATTGTGAAAATGTTTTTTGTTTTATGAATAAATAAATAAATATAGCCCAAATGGAACTATCCAAGCCCAAGGCTCAATCTTTGAAAATTCCCCCAGAACACTTTTTTGGTTTGGGGGTAGGTATCTATCGTTCAATCATTTTCCGCCCCCCCCCCCCCCCCCCTCAGAAAAATCCTGGATCCGCCCTTGTTCCCCGTGGCAGTAAATTTCAAATGGAAAAATCCAAGTGATAATTTTTGGTTTATTTTATTCAGAAGAATCAACCTTTTTCAAGAGAGGAGTATCATAAGGGCGGGAATGAGTCATTTAATGTGTTTGAGGGTATTTACGAGGACTTCGGGAGGACGTGAACTCACTATGTACTATGTACTCGTACAACTTGACGCGCCGAGCACCAAAATAAAGTGAGAAGGTTATGAGAGAGGTTTCAACTGAGTAGGGTTATCCTAGTCGACAGAACCCAACTGAACTCATTCGAGCTGTCCGTTTTCGGCGGACAGCAGTTGAACTGCTGTCGAGCTACAAATCGACCTGGAACAGCCGGCGAAGGCGACTTTTCGCCGACCCAGCGACCTGGAACAGCAGTTTTCTCAACTGCGCATGTCTCCGTCGATTTCTGTATTTCTGTACAGACCGTCAAAGCTGGAACAAACCTAGTAATCAATTTGTTTGTATTGGGTTTGTTTTTAAATTCTTTTTGTATTTTATATTCAATCATTCTAAAAAATACTATTCATATAAAGTATATTTTCCTTGTTTTTCCTTCAAAACCAATATTTCCCAAGTTCATAAGCCCCTCCTGTGGTGAACAGGCCAGAGAGGGGATTTTTCTTTCCCCACAATAAGGGCTTATAACCTTTTCGCAAAAATAGAAAACTTCGAAGCTGATTTTCTCAGAACGTAGTTTTTGACTGTAAGCCCTTATTGCACGGACCTCCTCATATAGGTTATTGATTCAACGATTATTTGAAAATTTCAAATATGCTATATATTTAATATAGCAGAGTTATATAATAAGAAGAAAGAAATATATAAGAGTTATCTGTTACAAGATGAGTGAGCGTTGTGCTCTTTGAAGATACCTACGCGTAGTATGTAGCTTCCTGCTCTTCGAAGCTGCTTGTTTTCACAATCGCCTCGGTTTGAAAAATAGTAAAATCAAGGTTTTTATACACCGAAACCAGAAGAAAATAATTCAGGCGACCGAAAAGGAAAACTCAGACTTATAAGAAGGCGATCTGGTTGGCTTTGTTCCTCATAGGGTGGATGGCAAGTGCAATAAATGCGTAATTAGTCCTACAAGGTTGAATGGTTGGTTCCTCTACCTATTTGACTTATTTGTCCCTGTCGTATATTCCTCCATGTCGTGAGGTTCTCCACCGTCGTTACTGGAATTTAGTAACGAAAGCCAATCGGGTGAGGCAAGATCTTTCGACTGTTGGTACATTTGCATGACACGTTCAATTTTCTTGTCGAGAGCTACGTATTTTTTAATTCTTTTTTCTCCATCCAACCCAAGGTGTGCTCTACGGATTTTATGGTCACTGGAAATCGCTTTCCTGCAAGGACGACGATTCTTCCACTCCCAGTCTTTTCTTGACATTGGCCATCGCGTCCGGTACCCACTTATGCTCGCTCGTGCTCAACACTTCACCGTTAAGGCTTTTCAAACTTCCTCTGCACTTACCTTCTTTTCATTAACACACAGCCAACTAATAACACCTCTTTTACTAATTCGATGTAACCGAAATTGGTGCCCTTCATAAATTATCGAACGCTTGCCTTTTGTCGTCACGGTTTCTTCCATCACTTCTCTCGTCAAATATATTCCGAGTAAAAACTTAAGGACCTACCTATTAGAAAATTTTTTTTCCAAAATTTTTTATTGACTCAGAACTCATTTTCACACAAGTAACCTATATCAAATAATAATAAACCCTTGTGTAAAATTTGCAGCGTTTTTTCTTATTTTTCTAGAGCCCGCTGGGACCCCATGTTTACACTGTTTTACTAAAGTCCGGGCCTGGGGCATTTTGCAAAATGTCCCCTTTGCGCCCCCCCCCCCCCCCCTCTCGGTGGGCCTGAGTGCTAGGTACACAAAATGATAAATGGAAAATCAACAAACTCAGAACAATAAAAAATAAACTAATTAAAAATCACAATAATAATAATCTATATCACTAATAATGATAAAACAGTAAATTTTATGCAAAAGACCAAGAAGGCAACTAGGTAACTGAAATGCTAAAAGACCTCTTTTTGAGGCTAGAGAAATAAAAAGAAGAAGAAAAGAAAATTATGAAAACGGTTGACAAATTTGAATCGAAGAAAGCACATCAAAGAAAACGAGTTTATTCACATGTAAGAAACCAAACAACCTCGTTGAGGCATTTGACAGCAAAAAACCTCCAGAGGTATTCAACGGCAAAAAGATCTCAAAAAGAGACAATCTATAATTGAATTGACCTGAATTGAATGGCAAATGACCTCTTAAAGGGACAATTTGCCACAAAAGATCTCATGCAAGGGACAAACAGTGAAAATAATACAGTGGGTACCGCTTAATGTGATCAAGTTGGGGATTCCAGTTTTGATCACATTACGCGCTTGATCACAATAAACAAAACACAAGTTTGGCTTTCAGGACGTTAACTTTTTCGCGATATCGCCGGCCTTAATTCCGTTGTCCACTCCCTCAGACACTAAAAAGCGCATTTTCTTTATATAGTGGGCTTTAACTGCTCTGATGATGCCCTGATCAAGAGGTTGAATGATACTCGTGGTGTTGGCTGGCAAAAAGACGCACTTGATGTTTTTTAATTCGAGGGGCGGGTGAGCAGTGCAGTTGTCCATCATTACAGCGATTTTTCGTTCAAGTTTCCTGTCCCATTTTGTTATGAAATTCGTGAAAATGGAGCTGGTCATCCAGGCGTTGGAGTTTGCGGTTTAGTCAAGGGGAAAATTTGGGGAATGGTGTGAAGTTGGTAACACCGAGATCTTCAGCGAATTTCGTAGCCTTGTCCATTAGCATTGCATTGTTGATAGGTACGTTGCCTGCTTGAACCATCTGAGGAGAGCATCTTGCACTTCACCAGCTTTTCCCACACATTGGGTTGTACGGCGTTTGTGTACGTTGACCGAAAGAAGATTTGTAAACAGAACTTGGGTAAAAGAAGCTGAAAAAACATCTCTCGACTATCTCCGTTGATCACATAACGCAGCATTCGTGATTACAATACCCAGTCATTTAAACATAGGATTAATAGGAAATGGATTGGGGATCGTGATTTTGATCAAATTAGGCGGTTGATCACATTATACGTGATCATATTAAGCCACCCACTGTAATTTTATTATAATAATCCACCATCTTATTCATAAATTGCCCCATTATAACATTGGAGCTACTTAAAAGTAACTGATGTCTTTAATTTTAGTAAAAATAAAAATTTGACACTAAAAGTTGACCAGCAAAGAGTTTGGTTCGTTATTGACCATTAAATATCAAATTTTGATATTTAAGTGAACATAGCATTTTCAGGGTGGTCAGTATGACCAAATGGAACAGAGTACTATCAGAATTATTCTTTTCCGGGTAGACTGTTGGAACACAAGTGTCACACGGGGCGAGTGACTTATCAGTATGGCCGTATAGCAGGTATCACCGATGGAACTAGTACGTAGTAACTGTCATAACCGGGGAGTTGGCCAGGCTCCACACCGGCAGACAGCTCTGTATCCCTGCCCTTCAATATCTGCTTCTGGGGAATTGTCGCAGGCGTGCCCAACACAGTGCTTGCAGAGGGCTGAGCACATGTATGTAGAATTCACCTCAGATTTGGAGTTTACAGAGGGAAAGGTGGCAGTCCTATTTTATCACCAGTTCGGAACATTCTCTGGAAAAGAATTGGAAAAGGCAACTAAGAAAGAAGTCTAGTGTTCATAGTCCATTCAACACAATTATTGTTAATTTCTAGACTTCTTTCTTAATTGCCTTTTCCAGTTCCTTTCCAGGCGAAAATGGCGAAAAAAAGTAAACAGACATGACAATTATTATTCTTTACTTAGGTATTATTCTTAACAGAAGGTAAAGAGTTAGGCATCCTTTACTTACAGAAAAAAGGGGGTTTTCCCCTTATTTTGCCAAAAACAATTTGAAAAATATCAAATCTAAAAATTGCAGCGCAAAACCCACTTGTAAGTGACTTAATCATTATTTTGGGGGTAGGGATGGGGGGGGGGGGTGCCGGGGGAGGTGAATGTCCGGGGTAGAAAAATTTTTTTAAATCAGGTGACTAAAATCACGCTTAAAAAAAATCTAATAGAATAGAAATATCGATTCATTTCTCCTAGTAAAAGCTTCTTAAAGAAAATTCCAATTACTTATCGTAATAATTAAATAAAATTCCTACAAAAATGCCCCGAACGTGCACACCCGAGCAAGCCACATGTGTGGAGCGGATTATACGTACTAGGCGAATATTCGTCTCCTTTGGAGTGGGTAAAAAACCGACACCAGTCGCGGAGCATCCCCGCGCACGAGCACTCGTTGCACGAGCAACCCCGAGCACCCCTCCACACTACTAGGAAACAGGTGAGCATCGGCTAGGTGCGCGGCGAGCACCGCAAGTGTGGAGCCGCCTTTATAGCCATTTGAGAAACGTAGCGGCAACACTGTAGAACACTGAAGCGTTGCCAGGTAGTATAGCATCTTATACACAGGCGCTTACTTCGCCCCTAACTTCGTCGCCGTGTGGTACAACGTGTGGCGGTAACTTTGGTGATGGTATAAAAAATTGTCCCCGCCCACTGGACGCCTGATGCACTACCCTTTCCACCTTATGTGGCCCACTCCTGCCACTAGGAGGGAAAATTCCCTCATTCTCGTGGGCCTTGGGCAAGAAACGGCTGGAAACTCTTTCCAAACCCATTCTAGGCTCCAAAGATCCAAATCCTGGATTTTTATAGTCCGACCCTATATATTTGAATATCAGCTCTCTCTAGAGTATTGTTCAGTTCATTTGAGGTCATTTTCGAGAATGGGACTCCTACGTCAAATCCTCATTAGTATCTATTGTCCTGCATTGTGCCACAAATAACTCACTCCACTCCGCGCCTGATCTGATTAAGTTCGACACTCAGGAATCACCCTTCAGGGCCGTTTCAAGTATAAATACTTTAAATAAGTGCAATATTACTGAAAATAGAAAATGTAAATAACAATCCAAATCCTCGTTGGAGGATTTTTTGTTTCGGAAATTCAAAATGAGGACTTTTCTCAATATTGACGTTTGGGGTGGAGTCAAATCTAAATCGATGCGAAACAGTCCGGAATTGATTTGAACGCACCAGCAATACAAAATTTGAAAGCTGCATGAGGGTAACAGTGCCAATGAAATAATAATACCTAATTATTTAATTATCACCACTCATTTTAATAGACTAGACCCATAAAAATATCGGTACATAATACATTTCCCATCTAAATGCACACAACGTTAATGCTATTATTTTCACAATAACACATTTCTTTAATGATAAAAATACAAATTAAATTTTAAAAACTTACAATGGGGAAATTGCATGAATTTTTCAATTTTGTTTTGAAAGTACATCCTACGAGAATAACAAAAACGACAGTCAGCCGTCTGGAATCGCGTCCAGAAAATTATTATGATTTAGAGAAAGTGGTGACGTTTGAAAATACGCGGGAGTAGAATCGATCAGCTGGGTCAGTGATGTCGTTTTGTAACGAAGGTGCTACCAACCTCGGCGGGCCGCCGAAGTTGTTACCAGTGTTGCCATCTGACAGCCCATCAAAACGAATGCTATGGAATCACCGTCAATCTGATGTAATAAGACGTTAAACTATAAGTATAATATATTCTGAATTATTTATTCACTATATAAAATTATAAACCTTCGTAAATTCCTTCTACAAGCTGTAGACACTAGCCCCCCCCCCCCCCCCAAGTGAGAGCTTTGCCTTGTTTGTGACGTAGATTGGTTAAGTCAGCCTCGTGGAAAGACCCTCAAAAATTCGAACTGCACTACTCGTTTTTTGCTCTTCTCTCCTCCAACAATTAAAAAAAAAACTTATTTCAGTGTTTCTATAACATATGCTTCCGTCCTACAATACAACGGTAGGGTTAAATTTAAAATCGCAAGTTCATGCAATTTCCCCAATGGGAATATTAATACAAATTAAATCATTTAAAAAAATTTTCATGGTGAGCGGTAGTGATCTCTAGGAAACACAAACACGGAATGAAGGCTGGAAAGACGGGTGAAAGCGAAAGGGAATCTTCTCATGCACAGGTGGCGCACCTGGAAACTGGAGTAGGGGATGCTTTGTGTGGTTTGGAGAGGGTAAGGTCATCAACGAAGTTACATCACAGGCCGTGATTCACGGCGAGTTATAGTTATTAGTTATTATAGCTATGGTGTCTTTTTTGAAGTAGGCAGGCACATTATGAAATTCACCCGCACACGTGATCAACTGAGAACTGAACTGGAGAACTTCTCTAACACGGTTGATTGGTTTCAGTCCCGCAACCTCCGTATTGTTTTTTGATCAGAACGGCGGCCATTTCAGCAATCATCACAAGAGTTGGGGTCCTAGTGGCGATCGGTATGGAAGGAAGAATACAGGAGTCAACTGCTCGTAAATTGTGTACACCGTAGAACTTCAGCTGCGAGTCAACGACGGCGTAAGGATCACTCAGTGGGCCCATTTTGCACGATCCACCCTGTAATCGAATCAATAATGTGAGAGTAAAGTAAGTTGTACGGTAACATGTTAAAGCATGACGGGGGTTTACACTTGAGCTGTGTGTTAACAACACACTGTGTTGTAAGGTCTGTTCCAGCTGGTGGACCGTGGTCCGACTGGTCGACCGGCGCGCGCGTCATGGGGGATTTCTTAAGAGACCGCTGTTCCACCACGCCGACCACTCGAAAGGTTAACCGCGACCTGCGTTCCAACACGCAACGCTGGTTGAACCGCGGTCCGACCGAGGCGAGCTGGTTGGCTTTGGTCCTTTACAGGGTGGATGGCAAGTGCAATAAATGCGCAATTTGTGCTACAAGGTTTTAAAACAGTACCTACCGCCTCAAGGTGGAGGATTGGTGGAGGATTGGTGTGGCGCAGAGGGGCTTAAAGTCAACCCCAGCAAAACCACCCTAATAACCTTTACCAGAAAGAGGAACCTGAATGATCTCTCAGAACCCCTCTTCTACAATTCCAGGGTGCCGTTCAGTCGGGAGGTGAAATATTTGGGTGTTTACCTAGATCCGACACAGGGGACAGGGTAGCTCCGTGGACTAAGGCGTCAGCGAGACGTCTGTTTACAATCAGTCGGAGCGTTGATCAGCCTGGTTCGAATCCGGGGAAGAACACCAATGTTTGACCAAAAGTCAATTATGTGTTGTAATACCTGTCTTGTCGGTTGACAATTCACCTCTGAACGTTGGAACGTTTATGTGAATCCTAGCAGAGGCTCCCGTGACGAAGGCGGCCGAGACATCCGTCTTCAACACACAAGATCGAGGTATCGCATGAACGAACCTCTCTTGGGACCTCGAACCGGGATCAAAATCTGGTGGACCGGTAAAAAAAACATTGTCTTCGTTTGCTGAGAACGTTAAACTAGCCACAGCAATCTACGACTGAGGGGGGAGAGCTGGGGGCCGCCGACCCGGCTTGTTGATGGACCTACAGTCGTAGTGATAAGTCTTGTATTAGGGATTGGACCTCGACCACCAGAAGGCAAATAGAGTCATCGGTACCATATCAGTGAACAATGTGCCGTCCGGGCGTTGGTTCAAGGTGAGACTCCGTTGATTACCTGATAGGTAAACATCGTAGTCTCTCCTCTGGTTGGTAGCCGTTCCCACAAATCTTACTTAGATCCGACACTAATCTGGAACAGACACCTGGGAAACATAGCCAATAAAGGCAAGGGCGCCCTAATGTGGGTCAAAAGGGCAAGTGGGAAGACATGGGGTCTGCACCCGCGGATGGTCCACTGGATCTACACCGCGATAGTAAGGCCCATTCTCACATACTGCTGTGTCGTGTGGTGGCCGAAGGCCAACCAGGTGGGGGCAATCAACACCCTAACCAGCGTTCAGCGCCTTGCGTGCCTGACCATCACAGGTGCGATGCACGGCACACCTACTGCCACAATGGAAATGCTATTGGGACTAACCCCCCTAGATATCTTTATAAAGGGGGAAGCAACCATGGTTTCCCTAAGGCAAAAATGGAACAAAACCTGGAAGGAATCTCCCCACCCCGGGCACTCCAAAATCGCGAGTGTAGTAAAGGACCCGCTACTTCAATATTGGCAGATACTACACCCAAATTCCTCCCAGAACCCCACCGCTACACGTCAAACCTGACGTGGAGAGGGCCGGAGGTAACCAAGTGCTGTTCCAATGACATCATCTGGTATACAGATGGGTCGAAAATGGAGACAGGCACCGGCGTCGGGGTATATGGGGTGGCACTAGGGATTGCAATCCCGAACGTTTTTCTGAATCCCGGGATCCCGGGATTTTTCAGAGGCAATCCCGGGATCCCGGGATTAATCCCGGGATTGATGATTTTTGTTTGAACGTGAAAAAATTGATTAAAAACGACGAAAAACTTGTTTATTTACAATAATTGTAAATTATATAAAATATTACTTCTCTTATGAAGGAAAAATTTCACTTATGTACTCAAAAAATGTGCTTTTAGAAATCATAATGTTGGATCTTAGAAAGCACTCAAAGTTGGATCAGCCAATTTGCTTCTTAGCTTTGTCGAAAATAGTCCTGCTACTCAAAAGGCCCTCTCAGCTTCCACGGAGGTCAGTGGGATAGTCCTACGTGTTCTGGTTGTGCTTAAATTGAAGCTGAATCACTGCTCTACAATTTCATTCCTCATAACTTTCCTCGTGGGATGAATATTATAGCCGATATTCCGTACTGAAGAAGGATAAAACCACGATTTCTAACATTTGGGGGAAAATGGACAATGTTTGAAGAGGGTTAATATCGGGGCCCATTGGTCCTAGAAAGCTGCCGTTGCGCTCAAATGGTAGCAAATCTTGTCTACTTGAAAATAGTATACAGTGACTTTTTCGTTAGGGCGCACATTTTTGAAGTTAAAAGCCAAGAACTGAAAAAAAAAAAAAAAAAAAAAAAAATCCGAAAATTTCGCGGTTTTTCGGGCATCAGCATTTAGCACAAGGGTTTCGAAGCTGGTACCGTCCCTGAAAACATTTTAAAAAAAATTAGAACGTGTCTATTTTTCCGTTCTAAGCCCCCTTTTTTTTGTCCGCTGACCGGCCTAACAGGAGATATTAAATATCCACAAATTTTGTATAGGTACTAAATCCAAATGGTGGCCTCGGCTGCATCCATTTTTGAAAAGGCTCGTTTCTTTTTTAATTGTGGTCGATAAATCTTTTCGTATTTTCGGCACCGGCACCGGCTGGTTCATAGATTTCCGAATCCTTTCTTCAGGGGACTTCACAGTTTTCATCTTAGAGCACTTTCACTTAGCCTTCGAATTATTGTCCGTTATTAAAAGATTTTTCCCGACAAGACTTGAGCAATTTACGTACGATGTGCAATAATTAATTATTAATTCTCGAACCCCGGGATCCCGGGATTGACACTACGAATCCCGGGATTTCAAATTGGCAAAAATCGACCGGGATCCCGGGATTTCGGGATCCCGGGATCGCAATCCCTAGGTGGCACCCAGGTGGAGCTACTCAGCTCCACTAGGGAAAAACGCCTCAGTTTTCCAAGCCGAAGTCATTGCGATCGAAGTGGGGGCGAGAGAGAGTTTGAGAAGGGGGCCCATTGGAGCCCATATACGTATACTCTCGGACAGCCAAGCGTCGATCAAGGCACTTACAGCCTCAACCATCTCATCAAGAGTGGTACAAGGCTGTGTGCAAATACACAACACTCTGGCGAAACGCAACAGGGTCTCCCTGGAGTGGGTGCCAGGGCATAGAGGCATCCCAGGCAACGAACATGCTGACACTCTGGCCAGGAAGGGCTCCCTGACTCCCTTCATCGGCCCGGAGCCAGCAGTTGGCCTCCCACAAACCTCCTTCAGAGGCGCTATCAACAGGTGGATGTCATCACAAACCGCCAAAAGATGGCAACTCCTCGAAGGCCACGCTCACAGCAAGCGCATGGTGGAAAAACTCAACACCAAGACCGCAGATGAGCTACTCAGGCTAAACCGCGGGGAACTCAGAAAACTGGTTGGCCTGATAACCGGGTTTGCCCCCCTGAGATTTCACCTGAACCGCATAGGGATAACACAATCATCAACCCTATGTAGGCTGTGTGAGGAGGATCATGAAACCGCCACACACGTAATCTTTGAGTGCCCTGCACTCTCACTACGCAGATTTGCCCTCTTTGGGGAACATACCCCCATGAGGTCATTCCCTCGCGACCACCTAGCCAAACATCTAAAAACTCTAATTAGGGGAATAGATATCCTGGACTAGAACCAGGGCGCTCAGGCAAAGCACAATAAGCCCAACGGCTTCCACGCTGGGGGCCCCCCAAACCCCCCTCCTGAGCAACCCCTTACACAATCTACAATCTACCGCCTCATGGCCTCATCGTATGCAAGTCTCTTTTTGATTGTCTTACTAATTTTTGGTAACGCTCTCCATGACGCAAGTCTAGTGTTAGAGGAGTTTTTCAAAATTGAAAATCATTAAAACAATGCTGAGGCAAACTCCAAGACTTAGACAAACAGGAAGCCAAAAGAGGTAGTGGGACAATGCATCTTTGGTAGAGTACCATCTAGACAATTCAAATTTCACCCACCTCTTTTTTTTCCTTGTCAGGGCTGGAGATGAGCATAGTTGCTCGAAACCGGTCCCCACGCTATAATTGTTTACCGAAATAAACAATTTAGTATTCAAACCAGCAGAGTAGTCGTTCTCTATCCCTAACCACCATATTTGATTAGACCCGATCGCCCAAACCCGTGGGGCGCTATGGGGCTCATATGGGACTACGGGGGGGTTAAGGCTTTTAGCTATGGGATCGATTTAGGTGTCGTTTTCGAAGTGTTTTTGGACGTAGAATCCATTTTTGGGGGTCCCGGAACGATTGGATTTCACTGTTGGGATCTATAGGCAGGGGCGGATAGGTGGTTTTGACCGGACTGGGCGATTCAATTTGACCGGCCCTAACCCCCCCCCCCCCCCCCCCCCCAACACACAGTTATCCATACACCTATCCAAAGACCTTACTTTTAATACCTAAGTGAGCTAATACTTTGGTTAAGGAGTTTGGTAACTTGAGCTCATAATTAGAAAAAACAAAAGTGGCGCTTGAAATGCGAATTAGTTGGCACCATTGGTATATTATACAAACAAAATAGCGCCTCAAGATAGTATGTATTAAACACATGTGCTGTATTAAATTTTGGCACATGTCTTCAGCTCCTTACATTACGACAGCTTATCAACGATAAAAAACAAGAATTGCAAGAGGAGCATCTGGCTGGAGCGAGAGGCTTTGGGCGCTTCCGGCCCTCCTCACCATCTCCCCTCCACCCTTTCTCACGTAGGTATGTCCCATGCTTGTTCATTTATTTTGAATTCTAAGCTGAACCTCAGGCCCATGGTAAATTTTCATCTGTATAAATTTAATTATTAAAAACAATTGTTTTTAAAATTTCATGTTATATTAAGTGTTTGGTCGGATGAAGGACCCTGAAAAATGAATTATCAAGATTACTCTGAAAACTAGTCTTCATTGGATTAGGCCACTGCACCGTAGGCAAACAACCATATCGTGAGTCTTTATTCGACTTCCTGGCATCCTTCAAAAGCCCCATGGATCCCCACGGTGAAATCGGATGCTTTTGGGACACCCAAAAATGGATTTTACGCTCAACAATACTTCGAAAACGACAGCTATCCCTTCAAAAACCTCCCCTGTAGTCCCTTTTTAGATCCACTAAGCCCCACTGGTGTGATCGGGCTGAACACCTTGCAGGTAAGACTAAAAGGAGAAACAAGTCATTTGTCAACAATTTCAGATTTTTAAATAAATGCCTACTGCCCAAAACGTCATGGTTGGCGGACAGACATTCAACTTTTTGAATCTACACATTGTCATCTTGAAACGTATATATTATGACATTTTTGAGGACAATCAAAATTTTTGACACCTGTTGCTAATACCCAAGTGTATTATTCGAAGAATATTTAACCAAAACAGGATCAGATAACGCTCACACACAAAACGCACACTGATGAGGGAGAAGGGAACAAGTGGTAGGCGATGGCGAGGAGGGCTAAAAACGACCGATGCCCCTTGGCTCAGTGCTCGCCGTGAGATCCTCCATATTGTTGTCACTAGTCAAAGTTCTTAGCTCTGCTCAAGGCTTCCGTGCTGGGGGCACCTTAAACCCCCTTCCTGAGCAATCCCACTTACATCTACATCTACATGTATAGGAAAGCTTGGTTTTATCGAAGCTCTCGAGAAAATATGGGTTTCAAAGAACAACTATAGTTATCAATAGCTATGGATCAAATCGTGATTTCCTTGTTGGAAAAAAAGAAGAAGAAATAAAATTACAAAACTTCGGAAAAGTGACCGTTAGATTATGCATACAAAAAAGTTTTTGTATGCCTCATTCGGGTATACCTGACGAGAACTTCCCAGAGACACCAACAGTAATCTGCCTACAGAAGAATGACCATTTTCGAATTTAGCACGCCAAAATACCACCTCAAAATGAGGTTTTTAGCAACTCAACTCGACAATCACTCTTTTTTATTTATTTAGAAACCCGTGAAATTGTAAAGTTGCTGTTTAAATCAAAAAGCGTAGGGAGGAATGAATGAAATTGGAAACGTACCATTTGATTGGACGCAAATCCATAATTCAAGATGATGCAGTCAGCCAGTTCATCTCTAGTGCTACAGCCGCTACACAACGGGTTGTCAGAGCCATCATACCGAGCATCGAGCAACTTCATACTGCTTGTATCTAGCAGGCCTAAAAAGTACAGCGCCAATTCTCGCATGACTTGGGCGTCATAACTATTGCTCAGGAACTTTAAATCTATGAGAGGCTGATCATTGGGAGAATTCGATCTGGAAACACAAAAACACACATGAATGGTATTTCCAAGTATTTTGCCGAACCCACAAACACCGTGTCGGACGTTTGCGCCAGAGGTGCGGTTCATTAGTGAATTTTGTGGACATTTGCGCCTGCCACCAAAATCGGACAAATGCGCCAGTTAAATTAAAGAAATATCACTGTACGTTTGCGCCAGTGAAGAATCAGGATCGTGAAAGGAAAATCTCAACTCAAGACCAGTTACTGATTTTATGAGTACCAACCCGTCGTCAAACATTCACAATAAAAAAAAAACGCTGCAAATTTTACACAAGGGTTTATTATTCTTTGATATACGTTACTTGTGCAGAAATTTAATTCTGTCAATGAAAAAATTTAAAAAAAAAATTTTTCACTTTTCTGATCGTCATCAAACACACTTGTCACATCACTCCGCTTTAGGGTTGCCAACTCCAAAATTCTGTTCGGGAGGACGCATGGAAAAACGCTGCAAATTTTACACAAGGGTTTATTATTCTTTGATATACATTACTTGTGCAGAAATTAAATTCTGTCAATGAAAAAATTTAAAAAAAAAATTTTTTTTTTGAATTTTTATTTCAAAAAAAATTTTTTTTTTTTGGATTTTTTTGTTCAAAAATGTGTTTTTTCAAAAATTCTGTATTTTTTACTCAAAAAATATTTAACATCCTGGGATCTTTCAAAAATCCCATTTTTAGCCCCATGAAAGTCCTAAAGATCGCCCCAGTGAAATCGGATCGTTCCGGGACCCCAAAAATGGATTCTACGTCCAAAAATACTTCGAAAACGACACCTAACTCGATCCCATAGCTAAAAGCCTTCAAAAAACCCCTCCCGTAGCCCCAGAGCGCCCCACGGGTTTGGGCGATCGGACTGAAAACCTTGCGGGCACAACTAGATGGTAAACCAAGTATTTTGCCAAAATTTCAGATTTTAAAAAAAATTCCTACTGCCCAAAACGGCCCGGACGGCGGACGGACATTTCGGATTTTGAATGTAGACCTCTTGAAACGGATAATGTCAAATTTTGAGGCCGATCGGAGTCGTTGACCCGCGTCGCGAAAACATAGGTGTATTATTCCAAGAATAATAAACCAAAATTGGGGAGGACACCGTGTAAAAAGGGAGGAAATCCTCTCCAAGATTGATATTTTCAATATATTTTTAGTTTTACAAATTCATTATCAAATGAAAATAATTTTAGTAGGGTACGAAGGGCCGGAATAAAAAATTAGAGAGTTCCTAAAGCCACTTTTTGCCTAACGGTGATGAGTTACGGTCGACGTAACTCGAGATTTCGCGCATCCGCAGAAATAACGGTGATAACTTACGTCCTTATGCCTAACGTCGAACGTCGTTTATTGCCGTAACTTTACGGCAATAAACTTACGGTCTTAAGGATACCGCCGTTAATTTCGAGCAATAGAACGTAAATAGCGGCACTTTAAATTTAGCGTGACTTTTGATAAGACCGTATCTCTGTTACGGTCTTATGTGAAGTTAGCTTTTCTTTGATTCGCCCTAGACAAATCCCTTACGGCGATAAAAATTAACGGTCGACGTAACTCGGATGTTTCTTTAGGAACTCTCTATTAACTGATTCACTACCCAAACAAGACCAAACAAGTTTATTTTTGAAAATAGAGATTTGTAGGTATTAAACCCAACTAGGTAGGTATTGGCTGAGATAGTAAACTCAGGTATTAAGCTAGGAACTCAGAAATAATTATGCTCATGAAAAACAAAAAGGAACTAAGTACCTACAATATAATGCATCACTCTACGTAAAATCATTAAGTAATTATAGTCATTAGTAATTATTACATAATTTGAATTTTTATAAAGGCATGCCTGCATTCAAATATTCAGGTATACGTCGTACATGCACTTCAAAACATGTATATGACTAACGTCTTAATTTGGATATCACCGATGAGTTCAGCGTAGGATAATAAATTTTACATTGTAGGTTTAAATGGTCTTCAAAATGGTTCTTTCCCTCATGTGAGGGGACTTTTAAACAAGAACAATGTAGACGAAAAACACAAATAAAATTTTGAGATAATATTATATTATAATAAGAGAATTTTATTTATATAAAATAAAATATAAAACGAGAAAAATTACATCCACTACATCCATTACACGAACAAGAAAGGGAATCAAAACCCTCGAAAAATGGATTATATGTCCACAATTAGGTAGGTACTCGGAAAATATGTGACCCTGGGATCCTTAAAAAAATGCCCTTCAAAGGTCTATTATAGTGAGCTATTTATTGGGAACTTTTCCGATATACCCCCCCCCCCCCCCCCACTCGATTTTGGTTGGCTTTGGGTGCCTTAAAGCCATCGGGAGGGGCTCGAAATCGAGTTAGGGGGGGTGAGGGGGGGGGGGGGGGGTGTTATAACTGAAAAGGGCTCGAATTTGGGTGCCTTAAAGCCATCGGGAGGGGTGTTTATGACCACGAAATCGAGTGGGGGGGGGGGGGGGGGGGTTTATAACGGAAAAGTACCATTTATTGAGACTCTTAACAGATTGAAAAATGTCGGCATCATTTCCTCAAACTTTCTCAAAACAACCAGTTATTCTGTAAGACGGCAGAATCATTACTTTTAAGAGTTTGTTTGGAGGATTCCACCATATTTTATAAAGAACGATTTCTTGCAAAATGAGCAATACGCTTTTTTGAGATTTACCTTATCTACCCGTGCCCATAGGTAATCCTTCTTCCACAAGAAGTTGAAAGAACACGTACGTCTAGAAGTCCGAGCCTTCGAACAGTTTGGGTCTTCCTCAACATCACTGTCGGTTTCCGTGTCCATTTTAGCACAAACTGTACCTAGGTACTCAACTTCTGGACCAAAAACCAAGCAAAAATCTCACAAAGTAATCGCGATCCATGTGAAGACGATAACATTCACAGGTATTCGAACAAGAGAGGGTAGATAAAGCGACTGTTAACGCCGCCTATATTTAGAATTCGGTAAATTTGAACTCTGGAATATTACTGGCTGGAAGGGTGTTTTAATTACTTTCACGAGTTCGTCAAAATCGCCAGCTTGCTCTCAGTATCCACGTGAACGAACTTTTCACCACGATTGGTGAGTACATCGGATTGTTCCAGTTGACAAATGGCCTCCTCTACTGTCTTGGGTATAGTTGGAGCAGATTTTCTTTTTTGGCGATATATAGCCTTTTTAATCGAGTTGCTGTCCTTTTCTTGCAGGAATATCTACCGTACAAAGCGCTTCTCGAAGTATCTTAGCGGGTCTCTCGTGCAAGTTGTCTTCGGCCTTCCTTTTTGCTGCTCTCCTGACAACATGTCGTTCAACATTCCGTGAACTGTATGGTGGATGATCATGTGATACGTCGCTGGACGGTTCATCTTCTTCCGTACATAAAATAATAGCGGAACATTTTTTATTTGTGCACCGCCACTTCACTAATCCATTCAAAGTACCGCAATTCCGAAATTTAAAATTGTTGACAATGATGCACTCCACACCTCGATTAGTAAACGTGCGAACAACCGACATGGTACAGCAAAACTTGGAAACTGAGTTATCCAACTCGTATCGTACCTATCAATCTGTTAAGAGTCAATGTCCATCGCTCAAGTCTCTTCATTCCTCGTGGCAACAACACCAACTCTCGTAATTTGTTTGCGTCAGAACACCGAGGCCCTGTGAACATCGACATTCCTATGCGCAAACGTCCAATATTCACAACGAAAGACATCTAGCGCAAACGTCCGCGAAAAGACATATGCGCCAAACTCGGATATATTATGTCCTCACAATATTTAATTGGTTCGTCAATTATCCGGCGCAAACGTCCGCCAGCCCACAAACAAACGTCTCATGGCGTATTGAAGAAAATGTTCACCTTGTGTAGATGGGTGATTCCACGAAAACTGGAAATTTTAGGTCTTTCAAACACGATGGCTCTCCTATTTGATTTAAAAAAAAAAAAAAAAAAAAAAATTTGGGCTTAAGGGAGAAGACGATAGCTTTAATTCGAATCAAGTTTCATCCCTTTCCTTGAAAACTTAGGTATGAAATTTCAAATTTGAAGTTCGATATCCTCATTCTCTCACGTGTCCCTTTCTCAGAGTTTCCAACTTCAACAACTACTGACGATGAACCAAGTAGATTTTCGCCAAAATCCAATGTATCGTTATTTTCACCTGCTCTTCACCTTCAACTTTTTAGAGAATACGGATTTTAACAGTGAACCGTGTTGAGTAAGGACAACATCATGTGGCTGTCACGGAGGTAGTCACCTCATTCTCTCACATTATTTTGAGAAAGTCGTGTGTCCGCCATGCCCCCAGTAGGACCGGAAAAATGGGTCAGCAACACTTCCACACATCGCGTCTGCACGTCGAGAAATCGTCATTGTCAAAATATCCTCCCTCTTCAGTCGGTGTCCTGTTTTGTGGGAGAATTTTATCTTTCGGCACTTGAATTCTCATTCTCTCATCTTTCATAAACTAGTTGCGGTAAGTTTCAGAATTTTGATTATCAGTCACATAGTGAGCGTTGCCAAGTGCTTGTGCCATGTGATTTTTGAAAATTGCAGTAATTACAATGTGTGCAATAGCATCCTATTTTGAAGCCAAAAACCTCATTCTCTCATTCTCATTCTCTCACGTTAATCATAGGTAAATGAGAGAATGAGGTTCGGAATGAGAGAATGAGGATGATCCTACATTCTTACGATTTTATTATATTACCTAAATATATTTCCTATTTTTCATTAATTGAGTAGACCAACGCAATGTATGCTAGAGTCAATTTATTATACATTCAAAATCAATCTGGCGTCTCATTTTATTTGTTTTCCTCATTCTCATACCTACCTCATTCCCTCATCTTACGAATTTACAAAATTTTCTATTCTTGCTAAACGGAGCACTTGTATGATTGAATTCGTTGCTAAACTTCATCTGAACCACCTTCAAAGTAAGCCTAATAAAAAAAATCTATAAACAAAGAAAGAATTTTTCACTCATATTTGGACATCAAAAATTTCCAGTTTTCGTGGAATCACCCAGATGTTATTATTGACTTGAAAATACAACATAAATTTCAAGTGAAAATTTGCAAATCTATACATTTAATATTTCAACGTAACATACCTTAGAGTGATAGTTCCAACACTTTTAGCGTTTCCAAGGTGTCCATAAAACACAAGCTGGTCTTGTGCATCTCCTAGCGCTGGAAAACAATAGTGAAAAGTTATTTTCACACCATGTCCATTTAAGATTAGTTACCTATATATCGTCGCTTAAGTTCAATCATGGTCTATCTCAAAAAATGGAACTTTTCAGGAGAAGCAAAAAACTGTTTTGTAACTACAGTTTTCGTGCAAATTGAACATTCTCTCATAATTATTCATCTATCCTTAATTACAAATGTACCTAAAGCACTCGCACTAATTGATAAAATAATTTTTTTAAACAAATTGCCTTACCCATGAGATAGGCCATGATAGCTTAAATTGGAGATGAGTTAGGCCATGATTTGGAGATGATAGGCCATGATCTGAGAAGTTTCAGATAGGCCCACAGAGCAAAAGAGAGCAAAATGAGTTAGGCCTTGATCGCGTTTCCCTTAGTTACGAATAAACACTGGCGGTAACTTAAGAACCAGTGTTATCATCCTATCCGGTGAAAAACAACGAATCCAGGGATACCAAATACTCAAAATCGCATTTTTTGAGATAGGCCATGATAGAACTTAAGCGAAGATATTATTATCTAGGAATACCTCGTCACATTTTCAACTTTTGTCCTCACTGCAAAAAGATACAACAGCAGTAGCCCATAGCAGAGTTACCTAAATAATATGTAACTCTATTATATTATTAGACGTACTTACTCAGCAATAATGCCATATCTGGGACGTTCGACAATGAAGAGCTCCTTCGGCCAGTTATAATAACACCAGACGGAATAAGGAATACGGATTGGCTTGTTGTTTTGTTGAATATATAAGAAGTGAAATTCGAAAAAACCTCCTCAGCTGTCTGCTCGGCCACGTTGTTCAGTTTGACAGGTATTAGGATCTCAGGATGGTGCTTAACGTACTGCCTGAAGGATAACAACAAATCTCGGTTACGAAACTGGATGCCCCACCCTAAAAGGGCGTTTTATTAAGGGACAAAATAGTCATTTTTAAACCCTTTAAGACTTCGGAATGATGCCTCCGTTATATATATTCTAAGGGATATTGACATTTAACCGACTTTGAACTGAAGTTTTTGAATTTAAAAACTATCGAATGTTTAGGAGCTTTTGACGGCATAATGATCGAACCAAACAACACTTGGCACATTGCAGCCCTAAACGCTTGGTCCAAAAGAAGTGGGACCTGGTCAGTAATGAAGACCGTACCTAGCAAAAAAACACATTTTGATGACAATGGAGCTTACTTACCCGACAGGCGTGTTGATCTCAGTTGGTATGCCAAGTCGCTGAAGCTGATCAGCAGGTCCTATCCCGCTCAAAAGCAGTAGTTGAGCGGAATTTATAGTCCCTGCTGCCAAAATCACTTCTTTTTGAGCCGTCACTCGATAGGTTTGGTTTTGGAACACGAACTCAACACCGACGGCAGCCCCGTTTTCGAGGAGGATTCTCGTCGTAGTGGATGACAGCATTATGTCCAAATTGCAACGGGCCAAAACAGGCTGAATGTACGCCCTGTTTGTGGACATTCTTTCTCCTTCGTACATAACCGCCTGAAATAATTAATAGTTATTTATGAAACGAAGATAAAAAAGACACAAAATACATACTAGGTATGTATTGACTTACTGGAGTAACTGTGTAACCGTCAAGAGAATTGGGGTCGTTTATATCAACCCGCTTCATCCCAGTTTCCTCCAAAGCAGCTGCCAAATAAGGCTGCTCCCAAGTATCAATGATATTGGTTATTTTAAAAGGTCCTCCAACTCCAAGACTGTCGTAGTAACTGAAAAATCATTAAAATGACATTCTTACCTTCAGAATCTGTTCATCTGATAAAAGTATATTATGCATTTTCCCAAAATTGGTATAGATTCGGAAATGAAGAGGAAGGTTTTTTGAGAGAGGGCAATGTAATAAGTGGAAAACGACATAACGACGGCGCGTCCACGCTTAGGCCGAATGGTGGACACCCTCCACAATAGTCGAATCGTGCAGTGAATTCGGCTTAGGCCGCGCGGCATAGCGTGGACGCACCTTTATAACTTTTTGGGACTCCTTGCCCCCAAAACTCCGTTTTTAGCCCAATTTCATCAGAAGAAACAAATCGTAATTAGTAGAATAATAAAAGAGATAATACAAGAAAACGGCAACATTGTACTTGGAAAACTCATACGACTCCATCCTATTCCTCGAAAATATGTAGGGTCCGATTCAAAAATTGTAAGAACTCTCACTCTAGAGGCCACAGAACTTAGAAAGATCTTTCCATGTCGAACATAGATGGATCTTTCTATGCTCTGTGCTAGAGGCGCGCCAAGAGAGAGCTCCTCTACCAGCACAGTGCACGAAACCTTTACACGTTGGCTGAAAGCAAAGATATAATTGGGCCCATCCAGAGGTATAATATATAATATAATACATATATTATAATACTAGCTGGGACACCCGTGCTTCGCAACATCAAATTCCCGTCCATCACCTATCAACGATACACCCGTGGCAACCCGTCAACTGAATTTTCACCATCATCAATTATATGCAGCCCATAGCAACCCATCAACTCAAAATGAACTTACCTAGTACCTATTAAACAAATCGAAGGCTCGCAAAAAATACTCGTACCCGCCTACCGACGATCTTCGAATAACTTGCGAATGGGTTATCACACAGAAATCGTTTTGTACTCGTTGAAATCAGCGTGAAAAGCTCGTTTTGACAGACGTAGTTTCGTTCTAAACCGGGTTTCGTTGTACCAGAGTTTCGAAAATTTTCCTAGCGATCCCTAGTAACGACGCTATTTGACCCGTCTCTCGTCGCGAAGGAGCACCCGAAAACCGATGAAGGGGATGAGGGAGGAAAAATCAAGGTAGCCTATGACCATCGCGCTGGTTTTTGGAACAGGTCGCAATAAACGGCACGCGAATCGGTCATTCCGTTCAGGCGTGAAAAGGGAAAAACAGACAGACAGATAGACATTTCTCGGTTTTTATTAGGTGGGATTATTATATTATAAACCTCTGGATGGGTCCATGCCGGGTGGGCAAGCGAGCCCTCGAGAGGCTTTCCCACCCTCTTGCGGGTTCCTCGGGCCTCAAACACCTTGAGTAGCAACGACTTCACCCGGTTTTTCTTACTTTTCGACTTTGCTGTGTCGTAATCAGTAGTTTATTCTGTGGTCGAAATACTGAGATTAGTGTTTTTCCAAGGGCACTCGAGTTTCCCTATTTCCCTATCGAAATAGGTATTGGGGTGAAAACATGGGTAAAGTGGGTAGGTTGGGTGCAGAAAGAGCTCGTGAGAGCATTTTAAAATAAACTACTCTACAATCATGTTAGTTTTTAGCAATTAGTTTTACGAATTATTGTGCGCCAAAAATTTCGCTCAACGCGCTATCGGACGTAAAATTGACCGAGGAATCCAAATTCGAGGAAAAAATTAGGGGTTCCAATTTGAAATAAGAAAGTTGGGCGCAAATTCGCCTACTCGCGCGCATCTCAGGGGCCTCAATCCTCCTAAGGACACCTAAACGGGATCCCGATCCCATAGAAAAAAATCGCGGTATTTTTACGGTACTTTTCCGTTATACCCCCCCCCCCCCCACGCGATTTCGTGCTTCATACACACCCCTCCCGATGGCTTTAAGGCACCCAAATTCGAGTACTTTTCCGTTATAACACCCCCCCCCCCACCCCTCCCACTCGATTTCGAGTTTCATACACACCCCTCCCGATGGCTTTAGGGCACCCAAAGCCAACCAACATCGCGTGGGGTATAACGGAAAAGTACCACTTTTACCGCTTACGGTTTAGGAGGAGAAGGCTCGTGACATACTCTGTCAGATAGTCAGATACAGACACGATGAGAATTAGTGGTATACCACTAATTCTCACAGTGTATGTTGAATCTATACATAGATTCAAACAAAAATAAACAGTTTTTTCTGCTATTCACCTTAACCCACTAACGAATCAAGACAAAGACCATGGTGTCACGTTTAACCTTCACTGTGGTTTAAACTCAGAGACCAATCCTTCAATTTTTAATTGTTTTAATGGTGGCCAACTTGACACCATGGCGGAATCGTCGACCAATGGGAGCAGATTGTTGGTTTCGGCGAAAATTCAAATTACGATTTTTCCATAATTCTATAAATTTGTACGAACTTATAATTTGTGTTTTAACCACTTTTTCGTGTTATTTGGAAGCCTTCTATCGATTACAAAAAAAAAAAAAAAAAAAAAAAAATCCAGAAACACGTCCATTCCTAATTACGATGGCATTCGTAGTTTGGAGATGCCAGACGGTGTAATACTGGTGGGCTACGCAGATAACCTTACGGCAGTCATAACTACTTGTACAACAGAGTTGTTGCAAATGAAGCTTAATCAGGTCATGCGCCGGGTTATGGACTGGATGGAGTCTCACTCCCAGACCTTAGCCATCCATGAGACGGAGATTGTTCTATCGACAACTAAACGAGTGGATAGGTTCATTCCAGTGAATGTGGAGACAGACCATCCTATCATCAACTGCGATAGGATACCTCGGAATAATGTTGGACAGTGCTTTTTCAAACCATATAAATAAGGCAGAAGACAAAGCAGCTACAGTCGTCGGGAGGTTGAAACGGCTGACTACATAATATTATTATGTTGGAGGTCCCTCGCCTGCGAAGAGAAAGTTGGTGATGAACGTAGCAGAGTCGATTATGCTTTATGGGGTCGAAGAGTGGGCCGAAGGCTCTCTGGTTTCAGAAGCACCGGGCGAGTCTGTATGGCGAGTCGGGGGGCATTGAGGATTTGCAGTGATAATAGAACAGTTTTGGCGGTGGCCGTGCAGGTTATTGCAGGAGTCATCCCCATCGATTTGGTAGCTGAAGAAAGAAGAAGAATCTATCTACAGAAGGAAGTAAACGACCCTTGACCGAGAGGAGGGAAGAACGAGAGCAGACCATGCGACGATGGCAACACAAACGGAGCTTGGAAATCCGCGGACGATGGACAGCAGGCTTGCCTAGCAATGTAAAGGGATGGATGGAGAGAAAGCGTGAATACTACACGACTCAGTTCCTGACTGGACATGGATATTTCCGGTCCTTCCTTATGAAAATTGGGAAAACCAGAAGCGAGGCGTGTGTGTACTGTCATGCAGAGAAGGAGGGCGCACATGATACCTTCCTCGAACGCACACGCTGGGAGCAGCAGCAGAATGCACTAACCGAAGTGATTAGGGAACTCGACTCCGAATCGATTATAACTAAAAGCACCCAGACGACAGAAATCCACTGGGTCGCCATGACCACCCAGATCCTCGATCCTAATAACCAAAGAGGAGACAAACAATGGGAAGGAGTGTGATACGTGGAGAAGAAAAGGAGACAGATCCAACAAGAAAAAACACAGGGTCGGTAAGAGTCCGACAGTGTTCGGGGTGAATTTGTCAGATATCGGGAACGGGACCAAAACAGAATTACGCCTTTTTCGCCGAGTTTTCGATTAATATTTTTTAGCCACATTGAATTTATTAGTAGTTGCCATATAAACTGATGCTCTTACATCATATTAAGTAAGTCCTAGTCAGGTGTGGTATTCTTGAATTTAGTTTGTTGATTTGTTATAAGTTTATTTAGTTGTTGAGTTTTATTTGAGCAATTTGTTCTTTAGACACACCAACGCAGGACTCACTTCCTCCTCTTTCCATCTCTTCCAGTCTGCCAACATGGTAGTGAAATTCTACGTGCATAATTATTATCTTTGATTAAATTTTGTTAAAAACGATTGTAGCCTACAAGTCCATGCCTTATGTTTCCTTCTATGACGAGTTTGTTTTGCTGATATAGGCCCTGATGAAGAATATATTCTTCACTGTCCTATGCACTATAAACTTTATTATTATTATTATTAATGTATATCAATCCAAAGCTCGGCGAAAAAGGCGTAATTCTGTTTTGGCCCCGTACCCGATACCTGGCGGGGGCTTCATCTTTGGTAGTAGACCTCTAACCACCACTAACCTGTTCTCGCCATCCGGTGAGGAGGAGAAGCCTTCAGCTTTGATAAAATAGGGTAGGACGTCTTCATACCCCCATCCAGCGTTACCTTGAGCTGCCCAATCGTCAAAATATTGTTTCAATCCTCGTATATAGAGCATTCTATTAATGGAACTTGCACCTCCTAGAACTCTGGACTCAGGGATAGTACAGATCCCACCAACACCTGAAATTAAGAAGAAAAAAATTCAAAGACATAACTCATAGGTACTCCCTACTTATAAGTCATAATTTGGCTCGATTAACATGACAACAGGAGAGATGTGCCCTAGGGCATTGAAACAAGCTTGTTTCAATTGCATTATTTTTCAAGTTAGTTTCACATCCCCTGCCAGTAGGAATGATTAACATAGCTTTCGCCAAACCCAGAACTCAAGATGTAGATTAAATTAGAATGATTTTTTGCCAAGGCTCATGTTATAGTAGGACCTACCAAACTTACTTTGACAAATATTTGCCTGCTTGGTTGTGGTATAATTGTAAACGAAACGTGTATTTGAGAATGTATTGCCAAAAAATGGAATTCTAGATGTAAAATCTTCGTCTTCTCCTGCCTCTATAACAAGAACTTTCCATTGAGCGACTTCTGTCAGCCTACTAGCCAGCACGCAACCTGAAAAAATTTAACAATGGGCTTCTTGAAAAGGTCAGAATTCAGCATTTCTGACAACATATTCGGATTCAGCACCCTTTAAAACCCATAAACCCCAATTTTTAGTTCGATAATCCGTATAGGTACGTGCTGAGCTGTTTTCGAAATGATAGAGATTTTGAAATGAACGCCGGGCATATTTGACGTCACACCTCGCCAGGCTGGGCGTTGAGTAGTTGGGCACTGAGCCGCCAGAGCGCTAAATAATAAATCTGAACAGAATCGGAATAAAAACACTCGGCCCAGGTCGATTTTTGAATAACCTTCTTTGATAATAACCTCGATGCTCAATTTTCGAATGATCTTCTATAATAATTAACCCAATTTTCGATTTTTGGGGTCGACTTTTCGCTTAGTAAAGTTGGCTGACTTGCGTGGATGAGAGAGAGAGGGATCTCCCAGCCAATCAAAAGACGGCGAAGCAGCCCACGTCATGTACCCCCTCCAGACCTCGGAATTCAAATATCATATTTTTCCTAAGGCCCTATAAATAATTGAAACAGGTTTTCTGCAATATGGACCCGTTTTCGTAACTTTTGAAGCACGAGCTTGGCAGGAAAAACATTTTAAAAAATCATTAAAGGAGCTCATTCGATTGACACTCGTCCTGACTTTTCCGGAACATGCCCCGAATTTCGTAGGGCCAAAAAATTATTAGCGTCGACCATAGCAGGTATTCAATGTGCTACGATAAAAAGGAATGTACAAGTACAGCAATATGCTATGTAACGTAAGCGTAATACGTTTCGACAAGTGGGAATGCAATAACGATCCATTTCGACAAGACTTAGTGAAAGCAGCTGGTTTTAACACGGCGCGCGCGATAAGTTTCGACAAACGAGTAAAACTGTCGGCAGTACTCGGCGTGATTAGATTCGGTGGCATGACATGCCACAACAACACATTGTGTTGTTCAGTAGGGGGGGAAGCTCACAATGTATGTCATACAAAGTTGGAAAGAGCAGCCATCCCCACTGTATGCTGACAGTTCGTAGTAACTGAAAGCATTGCATTCCATAAGAGTTTCAGTCATCAGCAAAGTGAATGCATTGAAGACCAGCTCAAGTGGCAAAATAACTAGTTCGGTGTGCGTTCAATGAACCGGCTGCGATCTAAGGGTTCCGCCGCGCTCTGACTTACGCCAGCCTGCGATAGATGTGTGTTTGATGCAAAAGTCAAAGTAGACGACAATGCAGTCTTTTCATCTGAAATCTTACCTCCTTTTTTGGTTTTCCCTATCTGTGTTCTTTAGTTGCCCAGTACCGACGAATGGCCTGCATAATATGCCTGCATAATATATTATAGGCCCAGGCACCTGGGCAGTCGTGGGTTTGTGCACAAGACAGTAAAGCACCAGGAAGCGTACCTACGTGGATCCAGCAAATGGGGCTCACACCAAAAGCATAGGTCGTGGTGAGAATAGGGTTGCCATGCCGGTTATTGCGAATAAAGGACATCCAATTCAAATAAAAGGACATCAGATTACCATATGAGGACAAAAAAGAAACCGAACGCTTTTAATCAAACGTTTGACTCCTGAGGCCATGCAAAACAAAAAATAGTGTTGGATAATTTGTTTGCGTCAGGAATTTTGTGAAGTTCTATACAAAACATGATCCAATAGAACGGTTTATTAGATCTGCTGATACTGTTGACAAATAACAATAATTGGACAAGGAGAGTGAAGAGGTAGGAAGGGTTGTGGGCCCCACGAATCACCTATTGGGCTGGAATGGGCATGAGAAGAGACCGAAATGGGCCCCTCAAATAACAACAATCCAAGAGTGAAAGTAATTTTGCCGCTAGACTAGAATTGGAAATTCCTTTACCTTGCGAATGTCCGGCTTTACAGGCATCAAATCTTCCAACAAAAAGGTTGCTCCATGTGACGAATCTGAGCTCCGGTAACTCCGAATTTCTTTATGGAAAAAACCTGTCTTCTGTTACTCTGTGGTTGTGAGTGACCGAGCTCGGCAGTTGTGCTCATTTTTCAGAATTTCGAAAATAGTTGCTCTTAAAACTCGTGTGATTACGAAGTGATTCCGTGTCGTTGGAAGCAACAACAAAATTATTCTGTCATGGGAAGCAGGAAATCTTGACTTACGTTGGAGTACCACCGATACTAACCTGTTGTACCTCCACCAATGATAATGAAATCGTACGAAGATTGGAGCTGGCACGAACAGCCTGAACCAGGAAATGATTTTCCTCTATAGCTGATTTGGCAGTTGCTTTGATTTTGCCCAGCAGACTTATCAACTCCAGCTAGACACACCACAAAGAGTACGAGGAATTCAAGAGAGCCCTTCATGCTGCAAAGAAATTTAAATAGCTGATGAATTCCTATTAGGGATCATCTATAGGTTTTTCCAAGCTCAATTGAGAATTTTCCAAACTGAGTTGACAACTTTCCATCTCAATTTGAGAATTTTCTCTTTCAATTTGAACAGAAAATTCTCAATTCAGTTTGGAAAATTCTCAATTGAACTTGGAAAACCTATACATGTCCTACAATAATGTGGTAGAGTAGGTTTATAAAAAATTATATATTGTAGGGTTTTGTAAAGAGAAAACCGCTACTGATTGGATTATGCATCGGTTTAAGAGTTCTTTATTGCTAGCTAAGCAAAAGAGAAGTACTAAAGTAGGTAGTGGTCTGGGACCTACATAAATCCACATTCACAATAATTCTTAAAATGAAATCCCACTACCAACGAGTCATGTTTGGAATCAGCGTTGTGAATCGAATCAAAGCAATGAAAAATCGGGGAGGAATCTCTAAAGGTGATTCCTCACAAACGAAAATTGACCTTTCTTGACTTCATAATGTACATTATCATATCGTATTTTATCGTTATCATAATGCACATTATCCCGTGATGTTATTCAACCTTTTCGCTTCATATTCATCAAATTATATTGAATATATTCTTACCCGCTGTCGAGATCGCTCCTGGACGACACTCTCTGTGATATTCTCTTCTTCAAAGCAGAATAAATCGCACTGGAAGTGACCCTTTCAATGCGACAGGTTCGTCTAAAAATGTCATCAGCCGGCCTCATGTTTATAAATCCTTCTTTGATGATAATTTACTATCAATTGATATTGACTATTTTAAGGTAATGAACCATCTCAGGTGTCTTCGACAAAATCGGGCGATTATTGAAACCTTCCGTCATTGTCAACGTTCAATTAGGTCAACCTACTCATATTTTGCGACCGGAGGGTATTGACTTTTCAGTCAGGATGGTTTTCCTTCTTCGTCATATTGTTGAACATTCCCCTATACGGAAATACAATGGAACAGAATGAATGTAATTCAATACCTAGGCAGCTGATGGTTTGTGGCGGAGTGATTGGCGCCTTAGTGAGAGTGTAATCCCAGATCCCAAAGAAAGATTGAATTGAAATCCCAACATGGGAGGTGGGTTTTTGAGCGTCGACTGGATTTGGATTCACCTCTTTCAAAAACGTACGCTAAATTTTGGCACAGAATTCCTTCTTTTTTTAAATCAGAAAGAGTTTGGAAAAATAAGATTAAATTTTTTCAAATTTTGATGAAGAAATAAGATGTGCAGGTGAAAGAAGGCAGCAACTAGTAACAGCAACAGTAACTACCTTAAAGAACTACCTACACTCACGTGACGTCCTTTGTCCTCACATCTGGGGCTTGTGAAGGAACCTGATTTGGACCAACAGGTCCATTTTTGACCAACATTGCCAAAAATATTGAGGTATAGCCTTGTATCGCCGGAAGGCTTTTACAAATAAACCTTTTCATTTCATATTGAGGGACAAGATACTACTATAATTGTTGGTTTAGGATGTGTTATTAGTTATTACGCACTAGATTGAAAGACATACAAATAATTTGTAAATCCGATTTGTAATTTGATTAAATCCGATTTAATCAAATTCCTTGCCCTCAAGTTTGTGTCAGAAGGTTTGGCAAACGCGAGTAGAAATTATTGTGAAATGATTGTATTTTGTAGGTACAACTTTCAATCTAGTAATCTAAATTTTAATTAACATTTCAACAACTCCAAACATCCGGATTCTTAATAACATCCAAAATATAGGTATTAGGTTTGTTCCAGGTCTGACTGCGTCTGTCGACAGAAGTTGGACAGCTGTCGACAAAACCCGACCGCACGTACTCGAGCTATCGGTTTTCGTCCAACTTACGATCGACCTGGAACAGCAGTTTCTAAACTGCGCATGTCTCCGGCGATTTCTGTTAACATTCCGTCAAACCTGGAACAAACCTATTATCCTTATGCAATGGCCATATTATGGCAGTATTAGATGCTCCCATCTACTACATTCTAGTAGGCAACTTTGTAGGCCAATCAAAAACCACAAACTCAAATTTATATCGTAATAATGGGTGCTGTGGGGTTATAGGAGGTGATGTGAATGACGAGTCTTTTTCTCTATGGCCAAGCTTTCGGGTTATATTTAACCATCATCAGGGCTGTACAAAAAAAGAAAAGAAACCACCTACAATTAGGGATCAGTAACTGTTATTGTCAACCTGGGTGCACGGGAAAACCTGTAGTGCAGATGTTACAAACCTTCTAAAGTAGTGGGCACAGTGTTTCGTTACATGTCATGTTCCTCCGTCCCAGTCTCCAACCACACGCCAGAACGCCAGGTTAAATAATATATTATGTGATCTATCCTGAGGTGGGCTGATTTCATTATGATTGTTAGGTCGCAGTCATCGCACTAAAAGTGATCGTGGGTGATAAAAAGGGGGTAATAAGTGAATTTGAGTTGAATCAAAGTTTACAACCATGAGGTTGTGTTTACCTGTGTCTGAAGGCATCGGATAGGTGGTTCTTTATTATGATGGCTATTGTCGGCTTGTTGGAGTTCAATTCACTGGTGTAGATGTGGGGGAGGTGGGAAATGTAAGGCGGAAAGTACAGAATTACATTAATTTAGCGAAAATTGTGATGGAGCCCGGAGCCCCCATCATGGGGGAGGTTCAACCTCCGAGGAGGTTGTTGGTTTACTAGTAGGGATGGGAATGGATTTCCGATTTTTTGTTCCGATTTTTCGATTTTTTGGAATCGATCATCAGGTTCCGATTTTTTAGGTGAATCGATTTTGGTTTATTATTCTTGGAATAATACACCTATGTTTTCGCGACGCGGGTCGACGACTCCGATCGGGCTCAAAATTTGACATTATCCGTTTCAAGAGGTCTACATTCAAAATCCGAAATGTCCGTCCGCCGTCCGGGCCGTTTTGGGCAGTAGGAATTTTTTAAAAAATCTGAAATTTTGGCAAAATACTTGGTTTACCATCTAGTTGTGCCCGCAAGGTTTTCAGTCCGATCGCCCAAACCCGTGGGGCGCTCTGGGGCTATAATGGGGCTACGGGAGGGGTTTTTTGAAGGCTTTTAGCTATGGGATCGAGTTAGGTGTCGTTTTCGAAGTATTTTTGGACGTAGAATCCATTTTTTGGGGTCCCGAAACGATCCGATTTCACTGGGGCGATCTTTAGGGCTTTCATGGGGCTAAAAATGGGATTTTTGAAGGATCCCAGGATGTTAAAAATTTTTTGAGTAACAAATACAAAATTTTTGAAAAACTGAACAAAAAACTCCAAAAAAAAATTTGTTTTGAAATAAAAATCCAAAAAAATTGTTTTTTTTAATTTTTTCATTGACAGAATTTAATTTCTGCACTAGTAGAAACCTTTATCAACCTAACCTAACCTAAACCTAACCTATATCAAAGAATAATAAACCCTTGTGTAAAATTTGCAGCGGTTTTTCCTTCCGATTATTGTAAAAATCGTGAATCGATTTTTTACTAGGTACTGATTTAAAAAAAAATCTTGAATCGATTTTCGTCATTTATAAAAATTAGTTTATTATTTCAAGTGATTCAAGCAAATTTCGAGTCTTAGGTCGATTAAAAATTATGATAATAGCTAATAACAACAAAACTCACTAGTTACCACTACGTCCGGCGGACGTCGTCCGCCATGGCTTTTGGTTTATTATTCTTGGAATAATACACCTATGTTTTCGCGATGAGGGTCGACGACTCCGATCGGCCTCAAAATTTGACATTATCCGTTTCAAGAGGTCTACATTCAAAATCCGAAATGTCCGTCCGCCGTACGCCGTCCCAGGAGATGCAGATTGCAGCTCCTAGTGTCGCGGCACCTGCGCTCCTGGCGGCCAATTGATGAGGCTCAAGCTGGCGCCTAATAGTTCTAAATTATTTAGAATATTTATTGTGTTTTCTCGACTCGTGAGGGAGGCAGCGTCGCAACTGCACCCCCTCGATGCAGAAGGGCGAGAGGGGGGGGGGGGCTACGTATTACCTACCTAATTAGTTACCTAGCTAAAAATGAATCAAAACTCGGCTCGAAAATCTACGTAAGTTCTTGTAGACCTTACATAGTTCGCGGAACGTCTGAAAAGCCTGTGTTGATAGTGCAATGATAAAGGGAGCACTGCCCTTCTTGAGACGATTTTTTTGCATGGACCTTATGGAACAACGAACTAAGTGTGAAGCCAGAAATGTCGAAATGTGGGGCAGTTCTGGGCACTGCGCACACCCTTCCTTCTCACCTTTCACCAGATGTTAAATCACCTCCACAATCAGTGTTGGCAGTCTTCGTTCATGGGCAGGGAATTTTCGTTTGTAATAAGGGACTTTTTCAGGATCTAATCTGTCTCAAATCATGGAAAAAATAGGGGCTTACTTTTGAAATATTTTGAAAACTTTTTGGTGTTGCTATATTACTTTGTACGGTATGAAATCATAAAATTTCGATCGACCAAGGTTTCTGATTTTTTCAGTTTTCCCACAAAGGTATTTTTTACCAGAAGCAGCTTCTGAGGGGATGGCATCAGGGGTTTAGAAAGTGGTTGTTTGCCGATGGTGCAGAGGTCTAATCCAATGAGTTTGGTTAGGGAGAGAGAACGACTCCTCTGCTGAATACTAAATTGTTTATTCAGGTAAACAATTATAGCGTGGGGACCGGTTTCGAGCAACTAAGCTCATCTACAGCCCAGAGTGACTTGAGGTGGTTGAACGTACAATTAGTTCTGAACTAATTAGTTCTAAGAACTAATTAGAGAAGAAGAAGAAGTTTAAGAACTAATTAGTTCTGAACTGGTTCAGAACTAATTGTACGTTCAACCACCTCAAGTCACTCTGGGCTGTAGATGAGCTTAGTTGCTCGAAACCGGTCCCCACGCTATAATTGTTTACCTGAATAAACAATTTAGTATTAAGCAGAGGAGTCGTTCTCTCTCCCTAACCAAACTCAGGGGTTTAGTGTGCTTCCATGTTTTCTGGGAAGTGTTTTCTGAACTCGGTGATCTGCGTTTGTCTCATTTATAAGTTTTTTATTCGTTCGTTTCATTCGATCGTTTCATTGTTCATTTCATAAAGCGTTTGTTGGATAACTCTATTGATTTCATCTTGAGGGAGTTTTCCCGTTTAGGTGTGAGTGATAAGTGTGACATTCGCGACATGGGACGGCCAACCTCACCTTTACCAGGTTTGCAGCGTGTACCCAGGAAATGAAAGGAAACAGGTAATAGTTAATTGGAATTTTTAAACAAACAAATAAATAATGAACTATAGCAAATCTTGATAGTAGGTACTTTTTATCTGTGTTGGGTGCAATAATATTTTCATAAAATATTATCACGAATCCGTGACTGCACCCCCTTGTTCTGCCATCACCAGTCGCGTCACGGGGGTCGACGACTCCGATCGGCCTCAAAATTTGACATTATCCGTTTCAAGAGGTCTACATTCAAAATCCGAAATGTCCGTCCGCCGTCCGCCGTCCAGGCCGTTTTGGGCAGTAGGAATTTTTTTAAAAATCTGAAATTTTGGCAAAATACTTGGTTTACCATCTAGTTGTGCCCGCAAGGTTTTCAGTCCGATCGCCCAAACCCGTGGGGCGCTATGGGGCTATAATGGGGCTACGGGTGGGGTGTTCTGAAGGCTTTGGGGTATGGGATCGAGTTAGGTGTCGTTTTCGAAGTATTTTTGGACGTAGAATCCATTTTTGGGGGTCCCGAAACGATCCGATTTCACTGTTGCGATCTACAGGGCTTTCTTGGGGCTAAAAATGGGATTTTTGAAGGATCCCAGGAGGTTAAATATCTTTCGAGTAAAAAATAAAGAATTTTTGAAGAAAAAAAACCAAAAATTTTTTTTTTAATATTAAAATAAAAAAATAAAAAATAATAAATTGTAGGCAGTAGATGGAGATCACTGAAACGAGTAGGTACCTACCTACATCTTCTGACAGAAGACAAAAACCCCGCAAAATAATCTCAATTTAGTAATCTCAATAAATAGGTAATAATATCAAGCACTCCTTAGTTTTTGGGGCGATAATATCAATACTAATTTTTTTTAAATAATTTTTGCTTAAAAAAATCTACTGATTTTTTCAGGGAATTTTCCAACTTGATCTACGGATGTTTGTCTCAATCTAGGGATATTCGAAGTCGATCTAGGGGAAACAGCCCAAAATTATCTGGCATCACTGGGCATCACTTTATATTCGGGTTTATATTTCGCACTAGAGACTATCCGTACACCTAACTCCCAATCCGCGCATGCGCAATCGCACTTTTTTATCGGTAATGTTTCGATGTTCGATCTTCGTTTCGATGTTCCATCACCTTCGATTATCGTCACGGCCATGTTATGCCAGACAGTGAGGCGGTTTCCTATTTTGAACTGCTCCCATGTGGATACACTGTGAATAACGAATCACATCTAGCCTCTCTGATCAAGAGGTTTCATTCCAAATCCAAAATGTCAACTCGACAGGGGCGCCTAGAAGTTACTATTTTCCTTTTGACCCCAATTTATATTCCGTCGTCGGTTTGTTTCTGCGAGGTGTTGTCGGATTTCGGGGCTGTCCAAAAAGGCGTCAGAAGAAGTCCAGACACTCGAAGCGCGAGCAGAGGATCGACTGTGGTGTAGTGGAAGTCATGACTGATTTTTGAAGGATCCCAGCGGGTTAAATATTTTCCGAGTAAAAAACAACAACAAGTAAAAAACAGAATACTTGGTTTACCATCTAGTTGTGCCCACAAGGTTTTCAGTCCGATCGTCCAAACCCGTGGGGCTAAAATGGGGCTACGGGAGGGTTTTTTTTGTTAAGGCTTTTAGCTATGGGATCGAGTTAGGTGTGGTTTCGAATTATTTTTGGACGTGGAATCAATTTTTGGGGGTCCCGGAACGATGCGATTTCACTGTGGCGATCTATAGGGCGTTCATGTGGCTAAAAATGGGATTTTTGAAGGATCCCTATGTAATCGCGACGGAGGTCGACGACTCGGAACGGCCTCAAAATTTGACATTATCAGTTTCAAAAGGTCTACATTCTAAATCCGAAAGGTCCGTCCGCCCTCCGGGCCGTTTTTGGCAGTAGGAATTTTCTTTAAATTCTGAAATTTTGACAGAATACTTGGTTTACCATCTAGTTGTGCCCACAAGGTGTTCAGTCCGATCGCCCATACCCGTGGGGCGCTATGGGGCTAAAATGGGGCTACTGGAGGGGTTTAATTAAATTTCTGTACAAGTAACCCATATCAAAGAATAATAAACCCTTGTGTAAAATTTGCAGCGTTTTCGAAGGCTTTTAGCTATGGGATCGAGTTAGGTGTCGTTTTCGAAGTATTTTTGGACGTAAAATCCATTTTACGGGGGTCCCGGAACGATCCGATTTCACTGTGGCGATCTATGGGCTTTCATGGGGCTAAAAATGGGATTTTTGAAGGATCCCAGCGGGTTAAATATTTTCCGAGTAAAAAACAAAGAATTTGAAAAAGAAAATGAAAAAACCGCCCTCCATTGTTTCAAGAGGCGGGTTTTGGAAGTTAAGGCAACATTGATTGATACGCGTAGCGAACAATCGATCTTTCTCATAACACATCGATTACCGATAACGGAGTGCGATTGCGCATGCGCGGATTGGGAGTAGGTGTACGGATTTGTATTTCGCCGCCATATTTCATTTGATTCACAGATTCTGGGCGGATGGACACGCTCTTTTTTTCTGGTAAGATTCATGTTAACATTAATTATTATAGTTAATGCAAGTCTGTTTTTAGATTACCTATTGCTCGTCTCTCAACGGTCCCTCAGGAAGCTGGACATTTTTCTGATTTTCATTTCTTTGCTCTCATTCCTCTCCTGTGTTCCATCTCTCTGCGTTCGGTACGCATATCATCAGATTCTAAGAACTCTTTTGCCAACTCTCGAATATAATATTGAAATATTCTTTTTGTACAACAATTTGTTCTTTAATCTATTTGTTCATCACTTTATTCGTCATTTTGTATCTCGTTCTTACACAATTTCATCCGAGGGTCAGCCATCTTGATTTGCTGTGACGATTATTCGTCCACGTGCGCATCCCGAACTTTGTAGAACGTTCTAGAAGCTTATTATTTTGTAATTAAAAACCTCCATGGAGTGCCGAAGACTGGGGTTCCTACCCACAGAGTAACAGAGAACAAACCTACCCGATACGTGAGTTGATTGGGATCTTCATCCATTTTCAAATAATTTTCGTAGGAATCGTAACCATAGACAATTACTTGAATTCAATAGTTTCCGCTTCAAAGTCTTACGATATATTCAGAAACCATTTAATAGGTACTCAGCTGTTTGAAATCACCTAGTGGCGAGTGTGGTCGATTTATTTTACCATTTATAATGCGCTTCAAATCAGGTTTAAGCCCTGATGTGTGGACTTACATTCACAAGTGGACTGTGACAGTGGATTGACAAAGGACGTCACCCATGTCCACCTATGTTCACTGTACAACAGTTACTGATCTGACCTCCAATGGACTCGTGTACAGTTGGTGAGTCCATTGCAGGTCAGTTGCAAATCTAGCTACCTACCCGGTTCTTTCAAAATTTTACTGTTCCCAACTGTTTATTTCTGATCAAAACGAAAAGAAATTTGAGCCATAAGCTTCAAACCAAAAGAGTTTTGGAATGTGGAGAGTCCGAATATGAGGAGGGAATCGCTAATTTCCGACCTCCCGAAGAAGGAAAGCTCATGGTTCTGATAAATTATTTACATTTTACAGGATCAACAATTTCAACCCTCGTTGACCTGCAATGTACCTGGTTTCTCCGACGAGGTAGATTTCTGGAGTTTACTGTATCCTGCCAATCACACTTCTTGGGTAAGTCAAGATGAGGAGGGAATCGCTAATTTTCGACCTCCCGAAGAAGGAAAGCTCATGGTTCTGATAAATTATTTACATTTTACAGGATCAAAAATTTCAACCCTCGTTGACCTGGTTTCTCCGACGAGGTAGATTTCTGGAGTTTACTGTATCCTGCCAATCACACATCTTGGGTAAGTCAATATTATTGTAATAATTACAATAGACAATTATTGTCTAATCAGATAGTTTATTAGGTAGTGTCTTGCTTACCTATTCTGCCGTCGTTAGTTAAAACACCCTATCTCCATTTTCTTTATTTTGAGAAAAAAGATGTTGAATGAGATTTTCTAGGCCATGCACACTATTCGAGATAGGATCAAGTCTTTTACCGAACCTTTCAAATGGAGATAGGAAGTTCTAACTTGATGCAAAAGACGCGCCACGCCGAAATCTACTCAACCATGCACCTAACTCTAAAAACACTAAAATGTTCGATAGGGTGTTTTATCCTAGGACGGCAGTATTATTCCGAAATCCCACTTATTCCGCTTGTATAAATCTGCTTACAATAAGCACAATTCTTCGTTAGCAAGTTAGCACCCCCGCACCTTCATGACTAGATCTAATGTTTGTGAATGTTGCTTGTTAGGGTGTAGTCACCTGCCGTTCTACGATTGTTTGGTCGTTCCGTTTGGTCGACGTGGCATCGAATATTCCTTCTATCTGGCTTTCGGTAGTTTGGAATTTCAATCTATCCCTCTATGAGTGTTACCTACACCAACGGCGACAATTTTGATCTTATACCGTATCAAGGAACTGGATGGCGTGTAGGTTTTAATGGTTTTCGGGGAATATAGGTAGGCTCCCTAAACTCCATAGGGAACAACTGCGGTGGTTTTGCGGCGCTTTTTCTCTTGAAACGTATGACAATTTTTGACCGTCGGTTTTTGTTTGGGAGAGCCTCCATTCCGCGAAAAATGTTGTTCTCGGAAATTTTATCATCGAAACTGAAAAGAGCAAAATAAAAATAGAAGCGCGGAAAAGCGCAAAAAATACTTTTGATATGCAAAAACGACATCAAATTTCCTTCAAGACCCCGTTGAGAAACCCGCGGGGGAAGACGGCAGGGCCGGACTGAGACCCTGAACCCAAGAAGGCCTTTGACTCAAGGTTGATTCTGTGTTTTGTGCTATGCTTAATACCCAAGGGTTTGGGACATGAGCGGCAAATGGTGTATTTAAGGGGACAGGACAAGCTGAAGAAGCAAACCTTGTTGTTTGAGTAACATTCTTCTCACTTTTTGGAGATTTGGACCGTTTTCTGTTTTACATGGCCTATGAAATTTGCCAATAACCACGCAGTACCTTCCCATCGAGGGCGACCGGATTAGCCGGGAGGTTCTGGGGGTTAGCCACATCGCTCTGTATTCTGTTGAGGCCACGGGTTCGATTCCCGTTTGTCACGTTCGCTTGCTCCCTGCCTCCGGGGTGGAGGACATAGTGCAGTTTCCAGGCTTGAATGTCCCTGCACACTGACGGCGGGCATCCGTCTCCCTCCAGATAGTAGTACAAGTTCTGATCTCAATCCCCGACTACGTTCAGTTAATTTCAAATAATTATTAATAGTTTTTACAACCCCCCCCCCCCCCCCCCCCCGTGAGTGTCTTGTGTGGGATTACCTTGAACACGGTGAGTTCGAACTTTTTACCGACCACAAGGCACTGACGCCTGTTTCCAATTTAGCTAAGAATGGAGGAAAATTAGCTAGATAGGTCAACGAATTCATGCCATTTCATTATATGGCTCATCATATAAAAGGCAAAATTTGCATAAATTGAATTTAATTCAATACCATTTGTGACTACATGAGCCGAAATTGCATGAGCGACGAGCTACTTATTACCCATTACACCGACGGAAACCAATCTCCACGTTGGCAATACTTCAGGATTTCCCACAAATTTTCGCCGTCTTCAACCTCTCGAAACAAGCAGACTCTTCTCTTCGGGACTGGTGTGCTAACAATGCATTATTGTTGAATGCCAAGAAAACCCAGAGTCTCCTTTTTCAGCTGAATGGTCGTCGGGAGTCTTCAGTGACTATTTTAATTTCTATTTCTCGAATACTAAATTTTGGTCGTTGAAATTTTAAAGTGAAACTTTTATTATATATTATATTAGTATAATATACTATATCTATTATATTAGTATAATATATTATATTGTTAAGCGGCGAGTGAACAAATACACAACAAGGTTCCACAACCAAACTTGAACTGATATAATTTCAAACCCAACCCAACACCTAAGGTCTATGTCATATGGGTAGCAACCAATAGTCCCTTGGAGGCGCCCGCACCACACTCGTCCCTCCTCAAAAGAAGAGGGACCCCCAATTCCTTGAGACGCCTATACCTCCACCATCGTTTGGTCACCAGCTCGTGCAGATTGGTGATAGAGGCCTTAGCGTCTTTAACGGTCGCCGTAGCCACAAATCTGTAGTCGCATCTTGCACCTGGCGTTTCCGCGTTGTAGACGCGTGGCTTCTTCGTCGGGCTCCTGTCCTCGATCTCATCTTTTCTTGTCGACAATGACAACGACATCTCTCCCCTGCTTCTGTCCTTGAAGACTCTGCCATCGGACGAGCTGCTCCGCTCCATCGGACGTTTTCTCCTCAGTCATGGAGGAATAGAGAGGAGAGCTCACTAAGTAGGACTTCATGTGCCATAGTCGATGGTGGCGCTATCCCTACGGAATGTAGTGAACTACACATAGTAGGTACCTTCAAATCCAACTAGAGTGAGCTACTAGCTCTTCTTACGAAGGAAAGCCCCAAATTCCTCACGAAACGGATTTATCTTTCACTGTTGTGCTACCTACTACTGATAAATTAAAGGAAAAACGCTGCAAATTTTACACAAGGGTTTATTATTCTCTGATATAGGTTACTTGTACAGAAATTTAATTCTGTCAATAAAAAAAATTAAAACAAAAAAATTTTTTTGGATTTTTATATTTCAAAAAAAAATTTTTGAGGGGATTTTTTTTTTTTTCAAAAATGTGTTTTTTCAAAAATTCTTTAATTTTTACTCGAAAGATATTTAACTTCTTGGGATCCTTCAAAAATCCCATTTTTAGCCCCATGAAAGCCCTATAGGTCGCCACAGTGAAATCGGATCGTTCCGGGACCCCAAAAAACGGATTCTACGTCCAAAAATACTTCGAAAACGACACTGACTCGATCCCATAGCCAAAAGCCTTCAAAAACCACCTTCTGTAGCCCCGTTTTAGCCCCAGAGCGCCCCACGGGTTTGGGCGATCGGGCTGAAAACCTTGCGGGCACAACTAGATGGTAAACCGAGTATTTTGTCAAAATTTCAGATTTTTAAAAAAATTCCTACTGCCCAAAACGGCCTGGACGGCGGACGGACATTTCGGATTTTGAATCTAGACCACTTGAAACGGATAATGTCAAATTTTGAGGCCGATCGGAGTCGTCGACCCCCGTCGCGAGAACATAGGTGTATTATTCCAAGAATAATAAACCAAAATTGAAGGAATCATCTCTGAATAACGAAATTGATTGTGTAGTTGAGTACACTGCGAATGGAAACGACATGTCTGGGCGGAATTCGGAATTCGCAGGGCGCCATCTTCTGGTTCAGTTTTGGTAACTTACCACCCTCAAAGTTCACTACATCTCGTAGGGGTCGCGCTGCAGTCGCAATCCCACCCGCCGTTCCACCACTAGGTTGGCGTTTTGGGAACGGCGTTTAACACGGAGTGAGCTCTCCTCTCTATTCCTCCATGATCCTCAGTGTACTCCCATCGGAGGTCGACGTGACGGACGAGTAGTGTCACTGTACTCGGGGCGCCCACGTCGATTTCTTCGTCCTCCTGGTCGTCGAGCAGATCGTCGCTTTCTTTGCGTTCCTCTTCAACGTCTTTTCCCTTCTCCTCAACCTCAGCGTCCTCCGGCATGGGCTCGTCGTTGCTGACTTCTTTGGGGGCGCCCAAGTCGATTTCTTCGTCCCTCTCCGAGCTCTGCAGGTCAGCACATGAGGTATACGTTTTCGATGACCCAGTATCCACCATCAAATCACAAGGGGTGCCATTTATGGCGCCACGCAGTCGGAGATCAGTCGTAGGCGTCCCGTAACTGAATCCTTGGGGCGCTGGTTGTGGGTTGTCACCCTCGGCCAAAACTGGACCCCTTTGTTTGACCGCTTGGCGTTGTGAGGACACCTCCGAAAACTATGGCCGGGCTGGTCACAAATGTAGCACTGGAACTCCCTAGCAGAGTCTCTTGGGAGGTTGGTTTGCTGATGGCTCATACTCGGTAATCGCGATACCGCCTCCATCCGAAGGGCCACCGTCAGTGCTTCAGTCATGGTCCGGGGCCAAACCAACAGGACTCTCTCGCGCACACTGGGATCTCGAAGCCCTTCAATGAACCGAAGCGTCACCACTCCCTCTACCGCTGCTCCCCCATCCACCCCAAATTCACTCGGGTACGATACATATTTTAATTGCAGTCAACGGTATGTCGTGCTACACAATCCTCGTTCCCCTCACTCGGACGACCTCGGACACAATAATTGTGTGATAATGATAATGTGATAATTATTGTCACTGTTATTGGGAGAGGATCGTTTCGGACAACGCAGCATACCTCACATCAAAAAAAAATTCGTGACTTCATTTTGGTTTATTATTCTTGGAATAATACACCTATGTTTTCGCGACGCGGGTCGACGACTCCGATCGGGCTCAAAATTTGACATTATCCGTTTCAAGTGGTCTACATTCTAAATCCGAAATGTCCGTCCGCCGTACGCCGTCCAGGCCGTTTTGGGCAGTAGGAATTTTTTAAAAAATCTGAAATTTTGACAAAATACTCGGTTTACCATCTAGTTGTGCCCGCAAGGTTTTCAGCCCGATCGCCCAAACCCGTGGGGCGCTCTGGGGCTAAAATGGGGCTACAGAAGGTGGTTTTTGAAGGCTTTTGGCTATGGGATCGAGTCAGGTGTCGTTTTCGAAGTATTTTTGGACGTAGAATCCATTTTTTGGGGTCCCGGAACGATCCGATTTCACTGTGGCGATCTATAGGGCTTTCATGGAGCTAAAAATGGGATTTTTGAAGGATCCCAAGAAGTTAAATATCTTTCGAGTAAAAATTAAAGAATTTTTGAAAAAAAAATCGCCTCAAAAAATTTTTTTTGAAATATAAAAATCCAAAAAAAAAAATTTTTTTTTAATTTTTTTATTGACAGAATTAAATTTCTGTACAAGTAACCTATATCAAAGAATAATAAACCCTTGTGTAAAATTTGCAGCGTTTTTTCATGTGGAATGAAGCATAGTTACAACCCAACCTACTATCTCAACCCGAATCTAGCAGAACGCCAGATTCAACATTTAAAATCAGCGCTTCGCTCTCAATGTACTGAATCTCATTCGAAATACGCACACCACCTCCACCTAACCCAAATCGCACTGAATTCTGCATTCAACGAGACGACCAAATTCAGCCCCACGGAACGTTTCTTCGGAAGAACTCTTCAAACACCGATCAACTTCCTATGGGACATCGAAGAACGCCACCTCAACCTGCCTGACACCTGGAGGACAGCGGTCGCCGACGTCCAGCATGCTCACCAGCACTACGCCAAGCTGTACAACCGACGTCATATCGCTACATCGTTTTCTACGCCTACCTCAAGACCCACATCCTTTCGGATAAATCCACAGGTGTGAGTGCCAAGCTCAGCTCGAGGTTTTGTGGACCCTTCGTAATCACCGAAGTTCTCTCACCCGTAACGTATCAAATCTGCGATTTACAGAACCCGCTTCTATTCAAATCAGCACACTAAGTGTCACAGCCACAAGTCTTGTCACAGCCCAAGCTTTTCCGAAAGCAACGAGAACATCAGTTGCGTACACACCACACACACCCTAATTGACGTCGCACACTTATTTAATTGTAAATAACCCCATCAAAAAAATAAATAAAATAAACATAAACATAATAAAGAAATCTAAAAAAAAACATGAATAGAAAAAAAACTCAGGTGCCTTAATCCAGCCAGAGACCACTAAGCCCGCGAGTGAAGTGCTCAGTAGTAATTTAGTACTCAATTTTGTAACCCTCCCCCTTTCATTTCATGAGGCAGCAAGCCTTGAAAGACTCCTAATTTTTTTTTTTTGTTAATATTCTTCTCTTTGTTCAGTCGTGCAGTGAGAGGTGACACGTAAATTATCTAATTAATTTAAGTTTCTTTCATTTCATGTCGATTGGCCGAGTGGTGCGACCATCGACTAGGAACGATATGTAAAGCGAAATGTTTACATTGAATAATCGCAACCAGCTTTTAAGATTTTTTCACTATCTTCACAGGCAGCCAAGTTTTGTCAGCCTCGATCTGTAACCTACTCGAGGTCTAGGATCCCTCTGCAGTTTTTAATGCAGGAGAGATGTGCCTTTTCGAGCGTGTACCGCCACGAACGTGACATGCTTATCCAGCGCCTGCGCTGTGTCTTTGCTCATCATCCGAGCTTTTCTGCACCCGGCGCACAGTGCGTAATTTCGGCTATCTAGCGGAACAAAACTCGAAAACCAATCATATCGAGCTGAAACTTTGCACATTCATGTTTTCGAGGGTGTAGAATTCAAATATGGCACTTTTGCGCAAATTCGAAAAGCGCATCACTGCGCAAACGTGCGCAATGCACTGAAAAACCGATCATATCGAGCTGAAACTTTGAAAAAATACAGCTATCGAGCTATCGATATCGAGCTGAAAAAATACAGAATTTTTGAAAAAACACATTTTTGAACAAAAAAATCCAAAAAAAAAAATTTTTTTGAAATAAAAATCCAAAAAAAAAATTTTTTAATTTTTTTATTGACAGAATTTAATTTCTGCACAAGTAACCTATATCAAAGAATAATAAACCCTTGTGTAAAATTTGCAGCGTTTGGTTTATTATTCTTGGAATAATACACCTATGTTTTCGCGACGGGGGTCGACGACTCCGATCGGCCTCAAAATTTGACATTATCCGTTTCAAGAGGTCTACATTCTAAATCCGAAATGTCCGTCCGCCGTCCAGGCCGTTTTGGGCAGTAGGAAATTTTTAAAAAATCTGAAATTTCGACAAAATACTTGGTTTACCATCTAGTTGTGCCCGCAAGGTTTTCAGTCCGATCGCCCAAACCCGTGGGGCGCTATGGGGCTATAATGGGGCTACGGGAGGGGTTTTTTGGAGGCTTTTAGCTATGGGATCGAGTTAGGTGTCGTTTTCGAAGTATTTTTGGACGTAGAATCCATTTTTTGGGGTCCCGGAACGATCCGATTTCACTGGGGCGATCTTTAGGGCATTCGTGGGGCTAAAAATGGGATTTTTGAAGGATCCCAGGATGTTAAATATTTTTCGAGTAAAAAATACAGAATTTTTGAAAAAACACATTTTTGAACAAAAAAATCCAAAAAAAATTTTTTTTAATTTTTTCATTGACAGAATTAAATTTCTGTACAAGTAACGTATATCAAAGAATAATAAACCCTTGTGTAAAATTTGCAGCGTTTTTCTTTTCCGACTATGACCAAGTTTAGTTAAGAATTTACGGCTTTAACGCCTCGAAATCATAGGTGACCTTCACATGGCAAAATTTAACATTTTCTTTACAATCAAATTTTTAATTTGGGGAGGATGTCACTGTCGTTCGCTTGCCCCCTGCCTCCGGGATGTGGTACATAGTGCAGTTTCCACGCTTGAATGTTCCAGCAGTCTGGTGGTGGGGGATAGGTGTGGCTGGGCACCCGTCCTCTCCAGATAGTAGTACAAGTTCTGATCTCAATCCTCGACAACGTTCAGTTAATTTCAAATAATGGGGGATTTGCATTTTTTTTTTAGATTTGGAATTCTTCTCTACCGTTCAATAATATGGCTAAAATGTAACTTGCACAGCTTCCAATACAAACGAAAAAAAATCATTGTAGGAGATATAACGAAAAAACGAAACGCAGTTTACAGGTACTTGAAGTTTACAGCCTTATCAGAAGGATTCACGGCTCAATTGAATTTTATTCTGTGATGAGTAGTGGAGTAGCAACCCTGGGCGGAACAATCCCCTCAAAATAGGTAGTGACATCACGCTCCCTCCATGGCCGTGCCCCCCCCCCCCCCCCGCGTTTTTCAAACGCCGTAATTTTCGTTAAATTATTTAAATTTTCTGGAAGCGATTTCAGGCGGCTGATGCTGTTTCCCCTACATTATCTTTTTTCTTTCAGAAAAAAAAACCAAAAAAAAAAAAAAAAAAAAAAACTTGCAAATCCCCCATTATTAATCGTTTTTTCCACACCCTTCACGATTCCCCGCGCGTGTCTTGTGTGGGATTGAGTGATTTTGCGGATCGTCCTACATTTTTGGCGAGTCCGTTCCGACGCTTTTGTGGTTACTGCTGGTTTTCTTCCGAAGGCACCTTTATAAATAACCTTTTTTTAGTAAGGTCATCCCCAGACGTATTTGTTAGGTAGGGTCAAGTAGGGATAAATCTCTTTTTCCCTTTCGAAAAATAACGAACTATTTTTCCAACAAACCTAACAATGGGCTAGGGAACAAGGTCAGAGAAATGGGAAAATTCGGCCGAACATAGTTGAACTAATAATAAACAAAGTACTCAGTACAGTTAGCACTGAGAAATTAGGTGTCTGACCAGAGGAAATCACTAGTGAATATTTGGCGTTTTGAATTTCCCTGCGTGACACCTTGGGGCGTATTAAAAAACGCTCCTTATAGCGTTAAGGAAGTCCTTAGGAGGCGTTTTAGGGAGCCTCCTAAAACGCCTCCTAAGGACTTCCTTAACGTTAAGGAGCGTTTTTGAATAATCCGCCAGAGTGCACTCGCACAAAGAAAGTGTACAAAAAAATCTTTTTTATTTTTGGTTATGTTATGTTGGTGAACATGAATATGGTCTGTCCCGTCAGGCTAGCGTCAGAACAGATCCGAACGACTATTTTCCTTGCGATTTCACCTTTTATGATCTCGTGAATCTCGCCGAATTCGTGCTTTTAGTTCATTGGCTGACCACTCTTCCCTCCAGATTCAAAGTTGAAATTTTCGAAAGTGCCGATTTTCGAGAGTGCGAAATTTTTATTACACCGTAGGAGCCCAAAACTCACTGCTATGGCTTCAAATTATGAAGTTCTTTCAGAAAAAAGTATTAGTCGACAATCGGTTCCCTAGCGTCTTCGGGCGTTGAAGACCCTTTACACGTTGAAGACTATGGAAATTTTGGGAATAAAAGTGCACTGCACTTAGTGCAGGAACATTCAAGACTGGAAACTGCACTATGTCCCACACTCTGGAGGCAGGGGGCAAGCGAACGTGACAAACTATCATAGTAGTCCTGGAGCCGAGCCCGAAAATCGCATTTCATTTTGGGAGAAGGTTTGACCATAAATATTACAAATCTAGTCGATTCTGAGAGAGAAAATGGTAGTCTGCCATTTCAAAGCGGGGGCTACCAAAAATGGCGGCCATGTAAAATTTTCAGAAAATGCGAAAAATTTACTCATTTTAGGATGGATGAAACTTTTACACATGATAGTTTATGTGGAATTATAGATGTTTCCATAAGTCTGCCTAATTTTACCGGGGGCTAAACCCCGGCAGACTCAAATTCAAAAAGTGCACTTTTAGGGTTCAAAATTTACAGTCGTTGGGACGGTTCAAAATTTTACACGTGATTATACATGTATAATGAAGGACTTTGACACTAGTCTGCCGAGCCCACGCGGGTGTTCAGTACTGGCAGACTTCAATTGAAAAAGTGCCAAATTTTGGAATAAATTTCTTCAATTTTGGGAGGTTTGAAATTTTTATGCGTTGAAGATCTAGTGGTGTAAGAACCATCCAGCGTAGTCTGCCATCGATATTCGGGGGCTTTCCATTGGCAGACTCGAATTCAAAAAGTGCAAATTTTGGAGTTAAAATTCAACTACTTTGGGAAAGCTGCAATTTTGGTAAATTGTAGTGTCTAGTGTGTGTATGCTTTGTAACGTAGTCTGCCATCGATATTCGGGGGCTTTCCATTGGCAGACTCGAATTCAAAAAGTGCAAATATTGGATTTAAAATTCAACTATTTTGGGAAAGCTGCAATTTTGGTAAATTGTAGTGTCTAGTGTGTGTATGCTTTGTAACGCAGTCTGCCATCGATATTCCGGGGCTTTCCATTGGCAGACTTACTTTAAATAGAAAAAAACTGAAGTTGCAAATTTCAAATGTAAAATTCAACTACTTTGGGAAAGCTGCAATTTTGGTACGTTGTAGTGTCTAGTGTGTGTAAGCTTTGTAACGCAGTCTGCCATCGATATTCCGGGGCTTTCCCAGTGGCAGACTGACTTTAAATAGTAAAATACGGAATTTTTCCACTTTTGAGGTAAAATATTACCTACCTTGGGATGAGTCAAATTTTGATATTTGATTACATTGTAATACTACCAAGGCAGAGGATACTTTCTGACATCGTCTGCCAACGAAATACAGGTGTTCTTCTCGGCAGACTTACACTATGCTCTTATAGGTATTCATCACAATATAGGCTTTTTATTATTATAGTCCAGTCAAATAAAACATCTTTCCTTGCAAAATGGGGGTGGTAAATCTTTTTTGATACGTTGTCTGGGTGGATGTGTACATGAACAACCCAAGTTTGCGACCTCGGAAGCCGAATGGAACATTCTCAAAAACACGAAAAACCACAAAATTGCCCGTTTTTTACGCCGAAGGACCACTTTTACGATAAAAACCTCGATATCATTTTTTATAGTAGGTAAACAAAATTTATAACAATAATTGTTCAAATTATTTGAGACAGATTGGTTTTCCTAGCATTCATAGATCCAGCTACTCAATATTTAGCACGTTTCGCATATTTGGCCAACTTTAGCGATTTTTGCGTTTGTATCACTCGGGAAAATTGTACGATCATTTCTATTATCATATAAACCCACCCAGAAGCTTCAGAGAGGTCTGAGAGGGTACTCTCCCGTCCCTCCCCTCATCCACTTTATTTTTCTTTCTTAAATTTTATATATATCATAATACCCAATTAAAGATCGAGATAAACAACTAAAAAAAATACACTACTACCAACCGAGAAAACGAATTTAAACCAAAATATGAAACGTCCAATCTTACACCGCTCGGTAAGCGGAAGCACGTTTTTCAAAACGTTTTTGGCTGTAGCTCTGAAACTATTGGCCCGATTCCAAATTTCTTTTTTTCTCGTGAAAGCTGATTAAATTCCCCGTCACAGTTATTCCATGTGAAATTTTGATTTGATCTTTGATAAGGGAGGGGTGGGCACGGCAAAAAAGTGGCACATTTGGTTTGCACCACCAAAAGAGATCACTTTTCACCGTAATCGCTGCTACGGCGGTAGCTAATCTAGAATGATCAACTAACTAGAATGATCAAATGATGTAAAATTTCATGATCTACAACTTTCATTCTACGCATTTTTTGACTACGACTAACCATTTCAAAGTTATAACAGCTGGAAGTGCTCTTTGACAATTTTGCGGGGAATCAGCAATGTTCCCTCTGAAAACCTATTTGAGTAGTCATTTTACGGGCTTTTCCTGAGGTCTCCGGGAAAATCCTAATATCAGTTTTGAAAGGAAATTCAATCAGCATTTGCGTGGAGGCAATGAATTTTCGATCGGAGAAATAGTCTCGGAGGGAGCGAAGAAAATGTCCAGAAAAGGTGGTCTTGGATGGTCAAATCTCTTGTTTCCACCCTTTGCGACGAATACTAATGGCACTGTTGTCGTTTCAATAGACATGCAATCTGTCATCCATTACTTAAAATTTAATCGGCTTTCGCCAAATGAAAAGAAAAGTAATATCAGACAAACCGTTCCCGAGTTATAGGCAGAGATGTGCAAGGAAACACTTTTTTTTTCTTTAAAAATGTGCCACTTTTTTGCCGTGCCCACACCTCCCATATCAAAGATCAAATCAAAATTTCACATGGAATAACTGTGACGGGGAATTTAATCAGCTTTCACGAGAAAAAAAGAAATTTGGAATCGGGCCAATAGTTTCCGAGCTACAGCCAAAAACGTTTTGTAAAACGTGCTTCCGCTTACCGAGCGGTGTAAGATTGGACGTTTCATATTTTGGTTTAAATTCGTTTTCTCGGTTGGTAGTAGAGTGTATTTTTTTAATTGTTTATCTCGATCTTTAATTGGGTATTATGATATATATAAAATTTAAGAAAGAAAAATAAAGTGGATGGGGGGAGGGACGGGGGAGTACCCTCTCAGACCTCTCTGAGGCTTCTTGGTGGGTTTATAATATAAACCCACCCAGAAGCCTCAGAGAGCTGGGAGGTAAAAGAGCGAATCCACCGTTGTATTGATTTTGGGAAATCGCGATTTCCTCTAGATAAATAGGAGGTACTTTTCCGTTATACCCCCCCCCCCCCCCCCCCCCCCCATTCGATTTTGGTTGGCTTTGGGTGCCTTAAAGCCATCGGGAGGGGTGTTTATGAACACGAAATCGAGTGGGGGGGGGGGGGGGGGGGGGGTATAACGGAAAAGTACCAAATAGGATTCCTCTAGATAAATAGGATTCCTCTAGATAAATCACAAAAATTGGCGGATTCGCCCTTTTACCTCCCAGCCGACGATATGATAATAGAAATGATCGTACAATTTTCTCGAGTGACGCAAACGCAAAAATCGCTAAAATTGGCCAAATATATTTGGCACGTATATATGCAAAACGTGCTAAATATTGAGTAGGTAGCTGGATCTATGATTGCTAGGAAAACCAATCTGTCTCAAATAATTTGAACAATTATTGTTATAAATTTTGTTTACCTACTATAAAAAATGATATCAAGGTTTTTATCGAAAAAGTGGTCCTTCGGCGTGAAAAACGGGCAGTTTTGTGGTTTTTCGTGTTTTTGAGAATGTTCCATTCGGCTTCCGAGGTCGCAAACTTGGGTTGATCATGTACACATCCACCCAGACAACGTATCAAAAAAGATTTACCACCCCCCATTTTGCAAGGAAAGATGTTTTATTTGACTGGACTATAATAATAAAAAGCCTATATTGTGATGAATACCTATAAGAGCATAGTGTAAGTCTGCCGAGAAGAACACCTGTATTTCGTTGGCAGACGATGTCAGAAAGTATCCTCTGCCTTGGTAGGATAATACTAATAATATTGTAATAATTACAATGTAATCAAATATCAAAATTTGACTCATCCCAAGGAAGGTAATATTTTACCTCAAAAGTGGAAAAATTCCGTATTTTACTATTTAAAGTCAGTCTGCCACTGGGAAAGCCCCGGAATATCGATGGCAGACTGCGTTACAAAGCTTACACACACTAGACACTACAACGTACCAAAATTGCAGCTTTCCCAAAGTAGTTGAATTTTACATTTGAAATTTGCAACTTCAGTTTTTTTCTATTTAAAGTAAGTCTGCCAATGGAAAGCCCCCGAATATCGATGGCAGACTACGTTACAAAGCATACACACACTAGACACTACAATTTACCAAAATTGCAGCTTTCCCAAAGTAGTTGAATTTTAACTCCAAAATTTGCACTTTTTGAATTCGAGTCTGCCAATGGAAAGCCCCCGAATATCGATGGCAGACTACGCTCAATCGTTCTTACACCACTAGATCTTCAACGCATAAAAATTTCAAACCTCCCAAAATTGAAGAAATTTATTCCAAAATTTGGCACTTTTTCAATTGAAGTCTGCCAGTACTGAACACCCGCGTGGGCTCGGCAGACTAGTGTCAAAGTCCTTCATTATACATGTATAATCACGTGTAAAATTTTGAACCGTCCCAACGACTGTAAATTTTGAACCCTAAAAGTGCACTTTTTGAATTTGAGTCTGCCGGGGTTTAGCCCCCGGTAAAATTAGGCAGACTTATGGAAACATCTATAATTCCACATAAACTATCATGTGTAAAAGTTTCATCCATCCTAAAATGAGTAAATTTTTCGCATTTTCTGAAAATTTTACATGGCCGCCATTTTTGGTAGCCCCCGCTTTGAAATGGCAGACTACCATTTTCTCTCTCAGAATCGACTAGATTTGTAAAATTTATGGTCAAACCTTCTCCCAAAATGAAATGCGATTTTCGGGCTCGGCTCCAGGACTATAGGCATTCGTTAGGAAATTACGATTGGGACTGGTAGCAATCGATTCAACGACCAAAAAAACATGTAAAATGACAACTCACTTGCCTTTTTGTAAAATAAGCTATTTTTTAGAACAAAATTATTTGGCCCATTTGGTAATCTGGGTGGGGAAAATCGGGCTGGGACTAGTTGCAATCGATTCAGCACTCCAAAATACGTATTCGAGGACACCCCAGATGCCAATGTTGGTTTAGGATGGTTTTTGGGGATTATATGGAACACAATTTTGGAAATTGGACCACTCCCCACATTCCAATTGGGCTGGCTAACGAACTCATAATTACTCTTAGGGAGAAGGTTTTTTCTGCGAAGGAACGGATTTTTTATCGCGTAAATTAAAAGAGAGTTACGTATAATAGGGTATCTCACGAGACCCCCCCCCCTCTTCCTAAAATTTCCAAAATGGGGGAAACATACACAGAACGAACTTTAAAGGTGTTTCCGCTATTTGGGGCGGGGGGGGGGGGGGGAATGTGAAATTTCTGAACGAGACAAATAGCTGAATTTTCTTAGAAAATTCGCTTTAAAACAGTAGCTTATTTGCCTATTTCCATGACATAGGAGTATTTGAGACCCATCATGGGTGGCATATTCGTGTTCAGCGTTAGATTTCATCTAAGAACGGCGCACTTAATTGGGCGGAATCGAAAGTTGAAAATTTCGCACGTTTACACCATTCTCCAAAACGTGATTCTCTAGCGACAAACTGACTTCGGATTCGGATTCAGCACACATAAAAGCACGAAAGACCCAGGTTACGTGTCAAAAGTCAATTGTGTGTGTGTCAAAAGAAAATTTTTAAGGGTCTGAAAGTGGGATGTCCGCGGAATCGGATCACTCGCCCCACTGTGCGTCATGTCAGGCCCAAGAGGTCAAAAATCTTGAAGTAAAACTCACTTCACCCTTTACCTTACCTTCCCATCCAAGTAAACCCGTTCATTGGCCTAATTAGTAGGTGGGAGCTGTTTTTCCCAGGCCCCCTCTGAAAGTCAATCTGGTATCTGAATAATTGCTGAACGTGAGCTATGCACCTACCTCGAGCCCCTGCAGGGGGAAGGGGTCCTAAATCGGGAAAAGGTAGGGAGAGACTGCGATGGCGCGCTCGGCTGGTAGAAAGCCCTGTGAGATGGAACCACTTTGCATTGTATTATGTGAATCTCTTAGTTCAATCATTTTTCCCGACTCTCATCTATTTGTACGTATTCTATTTCCAGGACTCTGGGACTTCTGAAAACGAAGAACAATGGCCGAACCATTTGAGGACGATCCGTTGCCTGGCTCGAGCAATAACGAGGTTCCTACTAAGCCCACTCAGAGGAGCAGTGAAGACAGAAGAAATCCTGCCAGCGATGAAAACAGGAATTCATCGACGTCCCTTCCTCCACGTCCAAAGAATTATGAACGCCTGAACAAAGCCCTAAAGCACGCCATCAAAAATCTTCAAGCCCACCGTATGAAGGATTTCGTTAAATGCGGAGCTGGAGTGGGTTATTCCAAGGTTTTGAATGGTGAGACTCCCCTCTCAATGGCTTGTAGGATAAATCCACATAGTGCGAAAATTCCAGCACTCAAGTGCACTATCAAGGAACTTATAGATGCAGGTATTGACGTAAACAGGAAGAACTCACGTGGCCAAACACCTCTTCACGTTGCAACCACAGCTACTGCAGTGAATTTGCTCTTAAGCAATGGAGCATCTGTTCATGAGCTGGATGCACAGCGTAATACGCCACTATATTCTGCCTGCAAATATAAGCGTTCCAATGCGTTAATCACTGAAATGCTCAAGGCAAACGCTGCTCGATTTCCAGACTTGTCTAACCCCGTTCGGTCACCATTACACGTGGCCTCCAAGCTTACAATGGCGTTACTTCTTCAATACGGTGTCCCAGCCAATGGAATGGGAGGTCGTGATGATCCTCCTCTATTCACTATGTGCAGGAAGAGCGTCTGTCCCACAGACGAAATTCGGTTATTGTTGGCTCATGACGCAACCATCGACATCAGAGACGCCTCCCTACGAACTCCTCTGCACATTGCGTGCCATACAGGTGTTGTGGATACTGTCAAGCTCCTCCTAGAAAACGGAGCTGATGTGGACATAGCTGATCGCTATGCGGAAACTCCTCTGTTTTCTGCTGCTCGGAAAAGAGCTATAACTGATGATATCATCGAAGAGTTGATTGAGAGAGGAGCAAGTGTAGATACGAAGAACATTCGTGGGCAAACGCCCCTCCACGTCAGCTATTACTCTGCACACGTTTTGTTGCTAAACGGTGCGTACGTTGATGAGCAAGACAATGCTGGGGAAACACCTCTGTTTAAGGCATGCAAAAAAGTGCCTCGCAAAGATAAGTTTGAATTGGAGTTAATGGACTTTAGTCCGTCTGTCAAAATCAAAAACAAAGACAGCAACACCGTCCTGCACGTGGCATGTTCCAATTTACGCTCTGACCTTGTCAAACTATTTCTTAGCAATGGAGCATCGATCAATGAACTCAATTGGATGGATGACACTCCTTTGATGGTCGCTCTGAAGAATCCGGAGTGTTCGGAAAGCTTAATCAGAATGTTGATGGAGAAATATGCAGATATAAACAAACGTAACTGTGGAGGCTACTCTCCGCTCATCGTGGCTTGTATGAAAAAGGCCGACTGGAAGGTTCTTCTCCTTCTTGAGAATGGGGCGTCATGCAGCGGGCATGAAAAACGCCATTTGGGAATGATTGATATCGCCTTATTCGCACTCATGCTTGATTATGGGGTCGAGTATTGCGATTACACTTTCGATCAAGGTTTCTGCAAGAACACCAAATGCCCGTTTTCCTCACATCATCCGGCCATCGGAATTCAAGCGGAAAAGTTGCGAGCCTTATCATCGGAGGATCCTTTCTTTCGAAATGAAGGTATGGTCGCTGAGGTAGCTCTTATGAAGTCTACAGTTATCGGCCCGACCTCGTGGTCATACTACCACCTACTTTTCAACAAAATTCCTTACGACGAAATCCCTGATATCATCGATATTGTGAACCCCACGTCGTTGAAGGCGCAATTTCCGATCTATGGACACTTAATTTTCGCAAATTTTCTTCAAACCAAAAGGATGTACATGCTCCGCGAATCTTCAGGCTTCTTCTCTTTGGTCCCTGAGGCGCCAAATATCCCGGCAGAAATCGTGATGATGATTTTTTCTTATTTGAATTTTTGGGACATGTCTACAGTTTTCTCTATGCTATACCCTGATGAACGCCGTCTTTACTAAAATCTCGAATTGCCTTACAAATTTGAAAAACATTAACAACATCGTTTTTCCATATTTCTGTGTTCACATGTTGGTATGTTCAGTGACATTGAATAGTGGCATCTTCTGTTCGGTATTCAACTTAAAGTAACAAGCCTGCAACTGTTTTTCTTTTAAGTGCTTTGCATGACTTTATTGACTCACTAATGCGTATTCATGTTTATTTTGACCGGGTTTTCGAATCTAGAAAATTGATTACATCACAACTGTTCGTTATTACTTCCTGAAGTTTGCAAACTAATAATTTTATATTGAATGCAAAAAAAGATGAGAATTCTAAATTTTGATTTAATTTTGTGCTTGAATTTTTTCTTCTGTTCGGTATTCAACTTGAAGTAACGAGCCTGCAACTACTTTTCTGTAACGTGCTTTGCATGACTTGATTGGCCCACTAATGCGTATTCATGTATATTTTGACCGGGTTTTCGAATCTGGAAAATTGATTACATCACAACAGTAATCAATTACTGTTATGTGATGTAATCAGTTACTGTTCGTTATTACTTCCTGAAGTTTGCATACTAATAATTTTATATTGAAAGCAAAAAAATGATAATGAGAATTCTAAATTTTAATTTAATTTTGTGCTTGAATTTTTTCTTCTGTTTGGTATTCAACTTGAAGTAACGAGCCTGCAACTACTTTTCTGTAACGTGCTTTGCATGACTTGATTGGCTCACTAATGCGTATTCATGTTTATTTTGACCGGGTTTTCGAATCTGGAAAATTGATTACATCACAACTGTTCGTTATTACTTCCTGAAGTTTGCAAACTAATAATTTTGTATTGAAAGCAAAAAATGATAATGATAATTTTGTATTTTGATTTTGTTTTGTGCTTGATTTTCTATTTTTTATTATTGAATGTTTTTGGGCGTTTAGCGTTCGCCTTACCATTTAAATGTTCCTTAAACGAACAAAACTTTCTTCAAAATTCTAACAAAATTGTCTACTTTCTATTTAATTTTGTCATGTTGACAAAACACAGCAACAACTGTCAACTGACAGTTGGCTGTTGTCAACTTGACATTTTTAGTTGCCAACTTAATAGCTCAAGTTACAGAAAGTAATGTCAACGAGCCCTGTCGGAGTGACATTCATGAAACTTACTCCATTTTATACTAGTGTGATTATTTCTATTGGCCTTATTTTCATTTGGAGTGCTTGGAAGTTCCTTGACGTCTTAATGTGTTCGTAAGTCAGTAGATAATCCACGATCTCAGTTTTATAGTGGAATCTAGTTACTAGGAAATGATTAAGTTCCTACATTGTTTCTTACTTGAGCGATTTTTCTACTTTTAAAGTTTTTTCTACAAATAAAGTTATATCTCGTTCGTCTCGTTATTTGCTCTTTTCGCCCTCGACTAAGAAAATATTCTTTTCGGCATTGAAGCTGCGAACAGTAATGTAACGGAATCGAGAACGGTGATCATGTAATACTATTTGTATCATGATGGTTTCATGGAATCGTATGCATAGGTAACATCCAAATGAACAAATTCAACACCAAACTATTGGGGAAAAGTGGATAGAACAATATTTAAATCATGCAATAACGTAATGAGTTTGACATTAGTAGAGTGGTCGAATAGGTCTGGGCCTCACATTATTTGATTCTACATTCAATAATATAGTAATATTATTTTATTGAACGTCTTATGATATTATGTAACGTTCTATAATAGTATTTTATTGAACATATTAGGTAGTCAAGTTATTGAACATATTATGTTCAATAACTTGACTACCTACCTGAGCCAAAACGCCATGGACTGAAAATGAATTAATAATACCATGGAATGAATAAGGGGACAGGGTAGCCCCGTGGACTAATAGCGTCAGCGAGACGCCTGTTTACTATCAGTCGGAGCGCTGATCAGCCTGGTTTGAATCTGGGGAAGAACACCAATGTTTGACCAAAAGTCAATTATGTGTTGTAATACCTGTCTTGTCGGTTGACAATTCACCTCTGAACGTTGGAACGTTTGTGTGAATCCGTGAGCCCCTGAAAAGCCAAGTGGCATAAGCCAAGTAAACGTGATTTTGAGAAAAAACATGTGTTGCATCCATGCTAATAGAAAACTCCCGAAACATGTTACTGAATCGAACACCCTCAGAATGTTGCCACGACATCAGCCGTTTCCCGGGGGAGTGGTACGGATCACTCAAAATGTGGCAGGTCCTGCGGTAACAGGATCAAAAGTTACTTATGCCACTTTGCCTTTCAAAGGATTCCCTCGTTTATTGATTGCAGCTAGACAAAAAATTCAAAAAAACGACTCAGAAGCCAAAGTTTTTTATTTTTATTAAAAACTGAAAATTAAACGCACTTATTGAAAATTAAACGAACAAAAATACCAAACAAAAGAAGAAAAATAACACTTGGGGCGATTTTTCTGGAATCTTATTGGTCGTCTTCTTCCATTTCTGACAATGGGCCCATGTCATCTTCCTCCGGGAGTGTAGGGGTAGTAGTTGATAGGTTCTTGAAGAACTCGTGATGAATGGGAGGTATGTAGGGGAGGAGGTCCAGCATATCCTTCTTTTTTGCAGGTGCCACCGGTCGTCTTCCTGAATACAAATTTTTCAACTGTAAGTTCGAAAAATTTGGTGGTCTTCCTCCTTTTTTCAAATTGAGGGTAGAAAAAGGGTGATGCTCACCCAGAGTCTCCTTGTAAAAAACAGTATATGGATGGTCTCGCCTCACTCTAAGCCATTGAATTTTGAGCCAGTGTACTGGCAGGTTACTGTTTTTAGTCCTTCTTAATATACTTTTTTCGAGTACCTCCACAGACTGGAAATCTTGCCTGGCCATTTTAGTAACATGGAAAGTTTTATTTTTCCTACTCTGTTTAATGGCGTCGTACCAATTCTCTGGTACGTAGATGGCTTTTTGCCTGGCGTGCGTCTCCACTGATCCGAAATCTGAATCATTTGGCAAGAAAGAGTGTCCACTAACCATGAACTTGTGGTCAATCACGTCAACTTGACTGGTCGCTAAACTAACTAAGTGCAAGTAAAAAAGTACCAGTTTAATATTGCGATTTTGGCCGGTACATGCGTCACTGTAAGCAACAATGTGCTTGCACTTGGAGGCTCTGGCGAGAATGTGTTTGGTGACGCAAGAACCTACTTCTTGGGAACCTCTGGAAGCAATGGTTTCATCCCACACATACATGAAACCAAGGTCAGTAGCCAGCTCGTGGCAACCAAGGTTATACACGTACATGTTCCTCTTGTAGTATGCCAGCGAAGTAGACAACACTGGAAATGGTAGTGCTTTTTCAAGGTCAAACGTGAAAGCGTAAAATTTTTCATCGTCCTGTGCTTTCAACTTATCCCGTTTCATGGATTCCCGTGCGGCATCGGCCTTCCTCAGGTGTAACTCATGTTGTACAGTCAACGCAGCTTTTTCGTCTTCATTCTGTGAGGCTTCAATTTGGAGTTTCCAGGCGTCGCACTTCGAGCATGTGTCCTTGGAGGGTTTGTGGAAATGTAAATTGAAAGATCTGTTGAAAGTTCGTCTGTAGATCGATTCCTTTACTGGTGGCAAATTTTTTTCCAAGCAGTGAGCTTTGTACAGAGTGAACATGGTGCGCACGTTCAGATTTTCCGCAAGATAGCGTCTGTTGGGATTATGGGCCCTCGTGTAGGGGAGCGTCTGGCCCCTGGCCTGTAAGGCCCCTGATTGTGGCGCTACTACCGGAAACTGAGGGAATCGCTTATCTCGGGAGTTGGGTTCCCGGCTGTCCGCTGTCATGGTTTGGCAGAAAAATCTTCATCTTCTCAAAGGACGGTGTTCCCAAGCAGGTTAATATCCTCAAAAATATATTACCAAAAAAAAAAATTCTGCTATTAACATACATGGATGCACTTTTATTGAAACTTTGTTTTGATCTCTTCTATTCATAATAGCTAATACTTTTGGTTTATTATTCTTGGAATTATTTTCGCGACGGGGGTCGACGACTCCGATCGGCCTCAAAATTTGACATTATCCGTTTCAAGAGGTCTACATTCTAAATCCGAAATGTCCGTCCGCCGTCCGGGTCGTTTTGGGCAGTAGGAATTTTTTTTAAATCTGAAATTTTGACAAAATACTTGGTTTACCATCTAGTTGTGCCCGCAAGGTTTTCAGCCCGATCGCCCAAACCCGTGGGGCGCTATGGGGCTATGGGAGGGGTTTTTTGAAGGCTTTTAGCTATGGGATCGAGTCAGGTGTCGTTTTCGAAGTATTTTTGTACGTAGAATCCATTTTTTTGGGTCTCGGAACGATCCGATTTCACTGTGGCGATCTACAGGAATTTCATGGGGCTAAAAATGGGATTTTGGAAGGATCCCAGGAGGGTAAATATTTTTCGAGTAAAACACGAAGAATTGATGAAAAAAAAATTTTTTGAAATAGAAAAATTCAAAAAAAAATTTTTTTTCCCAAAATTTTTTCTATCGATACAGAAATAATTTTTGCACAAGTAAGTAACCTAAGTATATCAAAGAATAATAAACCCTTGTGAAAAATTTGCAGAGTTTTTTATTTGGAAACTATCTTTTCTATGATTTTCGTTGTGATTTATGAGTATGAGGTAGGTACGTCGGGATTTACCACCAAATGTGCACTAAGTCTTAGTCATACGGTACCTACCTACTTCTCAATTTTTTCAGATATTGTATTCTAGTGATTTATACATTTCTGTGATTTATACGATTCTGTTATTTATGCGTTTTGTTCAGTGAGAAAATAAAGTATACCTAGTTTTATAAAGGTACCTACCAAGGTAATTAAAATTTCATTTCTTAAACCCCTAGCTGTCATGTAGAGGCGCAAATTAATGGATTTTTCTTTCTTAGCTGTAGTTGATGGCGATAGCTAGTTCTGGAAGAATCTATGACAACTTTCCTAGGTAGTTTTGTATTAGCTATTATGAATAGAAGAGATCAAAACAAAGTTTCAATAAAAGTGCATCCATGTATGTTAATAGCAGAATTTTTTTTGGATAATATATTTTTGAGGATATTAACCTGCTTGGGAACACCGTCCTTTGAGAAGATGAAGATTTTTCTGCCAAACCATGACAGCGGACAGCCGGGAACCCAACTCCCGAGATAAGCGATTCCCTCAGTTTCCGGTAGTAGCGCCACAATCAGGGGTCTTACAGGCCAGGGGCCAGACGCTGGGATTGGTACAATGGGAATGAAGAGATGTGATCGCGAATAACTTTCATTTGTTCTGGAGAGGTTTTATTCTTGGGAGATCGACGTCCCCGATCATCAGACCCAGGATGTTTTCCTGCCACGATCTTCTGCAGCGCTCGAGCCAGCCTCCCTTCGGAAATTTGCAAAACGTGGACAAAAAATTTTTTGCAAACGATAACGCTGTCTCCACCCACCTGGAAACGGTAAACGTTGGTCTTCTGCCTTGGTGTCCTCGACGATTTTCTCGGACGTCGGCAGACAGGAGGTACCTGCTGCACCAAACCACACACGTACGCATTTTGGGAAGAAAACGACCCCATGTCCCAGAAATGGTTGAAGACTAGTTTCCGCGATTCCTCTGGCACGTTTTCGGCGCATTTTTTTTTGCATTTGCAATCAAAATTGATCGGAAACTCCTTACCAGCCACTATCTTTCCTTTACGATTAACATAGCCTTTCCCTGTATTACGAGCTCTTTTCTGACCCTCACGTTTCCATTCATGTCGCTGGCGTTTCCTAGTTCCAGGAGCAACGGCAATCTCTTCATTTTGCAGCTGAGGAGTGGAAGCTGGGATCACTTCAGAAGGGGAGTTCTCGCCGATTTCTTGATTTACATCGGAATCTGCAAGCCAAAATAAATACAGGAATTAGGTACCGGAAATGGACAGACGAGAGTAAAATGAAAATAATAATAAGTGGTTCAAAGAAACAAGTAACTACTAATGAACTAACCTGTAGTACTGTTTTCATCGGAAGAGTCAGGCTCATAATCATCACTGCTCTCGATTTGCTGCAATGGATCAGCATCACTACTGTCGGAATCCATCTTCATAATTCTAGCACACTTCAAAGCAATAATATTTCAACTAGCGACTCCTAACACAATCAAAACACCTACCCACGCCGACGCGCAACAACCAAGGAATCACAGTGTTTACAGCAAAAGTGGCATAGGTCACATAAAGCCACTTTGCCTTACAACAAATAGACCAATGTCTTCTCCATCCAATCAGTGCTGCTATCTTTCGGGCACTTCTTGAACCTCTAGACTTATGCCGCTTTGCCAGTAAATGAAGTCAAAGGTGCAGAGTATGGTTTTGGACCTAAGTCAGTTTCGCCAAAAACTTGACTTATGCCACTTGGCTTTTCAGGGGCTCATGTGTTGTAATACCTGTCTTGTCGGTTGACAATTCACCTCTGAACGTTGGAACGTTTATGTGAATCCTTGCAGAGGCTCCCGTGACGAATGCGGCCGAGACATCCGTCTTCAACACACAAGATCGAGGGATCGCATGAACGAACCTCTCTTGGGACCTCGAACCGGGATAAAAATCTGGTGGACCGGTAAAAAAAACAAAACATTGTCTTCGTTTGCTGAGAACGTTAAACTAGCCATAGCGATCTACGACTGAGGGGGGAGAGCTGGGGGCCGCCGACCCGGCTTATTGATGGACCTACTGTAACAGTCGTAGTGATAAGTCTTGTATTAGGGATTGGACCTCTACCACCAGAAGGCAAATAGAGTCATCGGTACCATATCAGTGAACAATGTGTCGTCCGGGCATAAGTTCAAGATGAGACTCCGTTGATTACCTGATAGGTAAACATCGTAGTCTCTCCTCTGGTTGGTAGCCGTTCCCACAAATCTATGGAATGAATAAGGTAACAACGGTACAATAGTTACCGAATATTTTGTCTAAGTTTCAAATTTAAAATAATACCGACTGCCAAAAAAAGGCCATTGCTTTTTTGCCATTTACCTACTCGCCCTTAAATTTACTGACACTTTTTTAAGCCGATTCATGTTTTCGACTTGGGTTGACAAATGTTGAAGCGGTTTTCAATCTAATGGATTTGCCAATAACGGTGTGGAAGCATTCTAAATAATTTAGAATGCTTCCACACCGTTATTGGCAAATCCATTAGATTGAAAACCGCTTCAACATTTTCCCACGGGTTTATTGTTCAAAAGTATAAATGATGTGATTAAATTGATCAACATTAAATGTTGATTAAATTTTAATGTTGACCGTGTCAATGAATGTTGAGGTCCGTTCAAATAAGATGGGAATGTGCCGACGTTTCAAGAGATATATTCTACTATCATCAGGGCGTAAAAGTGCAGGGATACCAGGTGAACAGTCGTTGTCGTACTAATAAATAATGCAAAAATTGTGATTCCGTTCATAGGTAAGAAAAATACAAAATTTGTCGGTACCTATTTGTACTTTTTATTTTGGTTTATTATTCTTGGAATAATACACCTATGTTTTCGCGACACGGGTCGACGACTCCGATCGGCCTCAAAATTTGACATTATCCGTTTCAAGAGGTCTACATTCTAAATCCGAAATGTCCGTCCGCCGTCCGGGCCGTTTTGGGCAGTAGGAATTTTTTAAAAAATCTGAAATTTTGGCAAAATACTTGGTTTACCATCTAGTTGTGCCCGCAAGGTTTTCAGTCCAATCGCCCAAACCCGTGGGGCGCTATGGGGCTAAAATGGGGCTACAGGAGGGGTGTTTTGAAGGCTTTTAGCTATGGGATCGAGTTAGGTGTCGTTTTCGAAGTATTTTTGGACGTAGAATCCATTTTTGGGGGTCCCGGAACGATCCGATTTCACTGTGGCGTTCTATAGGGCTTTCATGGAGCTAAAAATGGGATTTTTGAAGGATCCCAAGAAGTTAAATATTTTTCGAGTGAAAATTAAAGAATTTTTGAAAAAACACATTTTTGCAAAAAAAATCCCCCCAAAAAATTTTTTTTGAAATATAAAAATCCAAAAAAAAATTTTGGATTTTTCTGTACAAGTAACCTATATCACAGAATAATAAACCCTTGTGTAAAATTTGCAGCGTTTTTTAAATTTAATCAAAGAAAATAAAGACGAATCCTTTATTAATAATACTGAGTAGTATCTCGCCAAGAGAACCCCAACAAAAACGAAAACAAAAACAAGAAACAACAACGACGAAACGACCACCAACAGAAAAAGCTCGAACAGGGAGGCTGGAGATCCCTCGGTGTTGCGTCTTGTGCCCATCCGGGCGCCGGTGTTCTTGGAGTTCTTGGTGTTCTTGGTGCCGCCACCGTTATTCGCCGCCGCTCACCTGGACCACGCCCGCCCCATAAGAAAATATTCCTGCCTGCTTGGTGATAGGACCTATAAAAAATGGATGTTGTGTCCTAAATTGCTTGGAAAATGACACCTTATTCGACTTCAGTGCTAAAATCAGGGTGTAACACCCTGGATGTTCTTCAGCTGTGCACCCCAATTCCAAACGACGATTTCTCCCCGAAAATCCAATCCTTTTGAAGTCTGGATGAGTGATTTTGAAACTTAGAATCTCCCTTTCAATACAGTCAGGCTCTTTGGAAAATACTAACCAGCGCTCTTAATTCGAAAACCATCAACTCAACGGTTATAATGAAAACAACTTTCATAAGTTAAAAACCAAACTCGTTAATATCTATAATATTAATAAGAATGGATATCTGTATATATGTATGTTCCAACATCACGCCCAAACGGCTGAACAATTTCCTTGCGGGTGGTCGCAAATTGACGAGCGAGTTCCAACGATAATAGGCTATAGTAGATTTCGCGAACTCTCTTGCTTCGTCGTGAACGAGGCTTTTCTTTGCTCGCGAGGGCGGGGGTAAAAAAGCGTCGTTACTACGGATTGCTAGGACATTTTTGTAAGACCGAAACACGGTTCAACTTTTGCCGTCTGTTTTGAACGGAACTACGTCGGTTAATACGAGCTTTTCACGCTGATTTCAACGATTTCTGTGCGATAACCCGTTCCGAAGTTATTCGAAGATCGTCGGTAGGTAGGTGGGAAGGTTCAGGTTTCTTGTGCGAGCCTTCGTTTCGAGGTACCTATTTTGATACTTCACGGCGAGAGCCAGGTCAACAAGCGTTGTTATTAAGAAAAATTACGAGTTTAGTTACGAGTTGATGGGGTGCTATGGGTGATAGGATAGGGATTGGTGATAGGCGGGAATTGGACACCTACCGACGAGAAACGGGTCCACAAGCGTTACTAAGAAAAATTACGAGTTGACGGGTTGCTGCGGGTGTTTGCATGTGTGATGGACGGGAATTTGATATTTCATGCGATGCACGGGTGTCCCAGCTAGGGTACGTGAGGAGTTATTCGAAGATCGTCAGTATGGGGATACGAATTTCTTCTTTATATCTGGGTAACCGGCTTGCATGTCTGCAGAGTGTTTAGGAAGAAAACGCCGGGTGCTTTGTGGGGTTTTTACTCGAGCTTTCGGGGAGTGCTTGTCCCCTTCTTCAGGTTCTATAAGTGTAGTATCAGATTAATAATAAATCTTTGTCGTTAGTGCCAAGCTTAAGAACGGATGATACCGTATCGGTTCCCGTGAGGCGTTAATGAGTCCGTTTAGGTTCCTGACTTATGAACCTTGCTGTCTGAACCGCGTCCGTATCGGTTCCGTGTCTATTATTGGGTCTAAGTAACCGGCTTGCGTGTTTGCAGGGTAGTTCAGGAAGGATAAAGCCGGTTGATTCTCGGTAGCTTAATTACGAGCTTTCGGGGAATGCTAGTCCCCTTCTTCAGGTTCTACAACAACAGCAAAATGTGTGAACAGTATGAGACCTAACTCCCGCACAAGTACAAGTCTGTGCTTGCTGCTGTACTTGTGCGGGAGTTAGGTCTCATACTGTTCACACATTATTGTTGTTGTTGTAGAACCTGAAGAAGGGGACTAGCATTCCCCGAAAGCTCGTAATTAAACTACCGAGAATCACCCGGTGTCTATTATTGTGCTCTTTGCCTATATTTTCACGTTTCACGTCAGGAGTTGAGCCCCTGCCATGGAAAAAAAAGTCGCTCCAGTCGGCTGTCCTCAGGAGTAGGTTTCGGGCCAGTCCACTGTCGCCCACCTTCGAAAGTCCTGAGCTGGCGTGACTCTGAGCCAGAGGTAACGAAGTGCTGTCCCAATGACATCTGCACTAACAGCTTCAACCATCTTGTCAAGAGTGGTAAAATACTGCAGCCTTGTATTTGAGTATTTGCAAACATGTGTGCAAATACTCAACACCCTGGCGAAACGCAGCAGGGTCTCTCTGGAGTGGGTGCCAGGGCATAGAGGCATTTCAGGCAACGAACACACTGACGCTCTGGCCAGGGAGGGCGCCCAGACCCCCATCATCGGCCCGGAGCCAGCAGTTGGCCTATAGTCCTATGCCTGTAAATGGGTAGGATAATGTTGTTAAGTGGGAACCAAAACGTCCACTCCTCCCTCAGCGAATGGGAACCGATACGGCCAAGGTTCCTCGGGATGTCGGAACCAATACGGACGTCTGGGAACCGATACGGATACACCCATGCCAGCCAACCCCCGTCGTTCCGCCCTGGCGGGGCGGTCGTTGCGGCCTGGCCTGAACATTACATGTTCCCCACCATTCTCCCAATACTAGTTTTCCTTCACATTTTTTCACACTACATGCAAATTAGATTAGGTATTTAATTCTTGAATAATATAAAAGAGAGAGAAACTGTACATTTTGATCACAGAAATACCTTTTTTTCGACCTTATTATTCTCCATTAAATACATACGGGTGAGGGGGGGTTACTGGAACGACGTCGCTAAACTGTCAAATTTCGCGGAAATCGTGGACGGGTGACGGAAATCTCCCACGCCCCCAAATCACCCTTTGGTTTATTATTCTTGGAATAATACACCTATGTTTTCGCGACGGGGGTCGACGACTCCGATCGGGCTCAAAATTTGACATTATCCGTTTCAAGTGGTCTACATTCAAAATCCGAAATGTCCGTACGCCGTACGCCGTCCGCCGTCCAGGCCGTTTTGGGCAGTAGGATCGAGGATGGGATCGAGTTAGGTGTCGTTTTCGAAGTATTTTTGGACGTAGAATCCATTTTTTGGGGTCCCGGAACGATCCGATTTCACTGTGGCGATCTACAGGGCTTTCATGGGGCTAAAAATGGGATTTTTGAAGGATCCCAGGATGTTAAATATTTTTCGAGTAAAAAATACAAAATTAAAAAAAATACACTTTTTTGAACAAAAAAATCCAAAAAAAAAATTTTTTTTTTAGATAAAAAAAAAAATTTTTTTTTTAATTTTTTCATTGACAGAATTAAATTTCTGCACAAGTAACGTATATCAAAGAATAATAAACCCTTGTGTAAAATTTGCAGCGTTTTTTCATTGAACCCCTGGCATTCATTATTAACCGGTGCTTCACCGAGAGTGCGTTTCCAGACTGCCTTAAGCAATCTGTTATTACACCTATACCTACTATACCAAAAAAAGGAAACTTCAAAGACTATGATGGTTTCAGACCTGTCTCGAAGCTGCCCATCTTGGTCAAGGTAATGGAGCATGCTTTGCTTGAGAGAATTAACCGCCTTCTAGAAAAGCATGCATTGCTTCACCCCCAACAGTTTGGCTTCCGCAAAGGGAAGAGCACCTCTGGTGCGGCGGTCTCACTGGTGTCCCAGGTATTCTCGGCCCTGGAGGGAAAGCAGCACACATCACTCACTTTGGAGATTCATTTGTAATTTAAGTGCCTTCGCCTTCCTATTTTTTGAATAATAAATTAAATTAGGTACTTACCGGAAAAAAGTTAATTTTTCTCAATTTATCAACGTTATCATATTATTCATGGAACACCTATGTTTTCGCGACGGAGGTCGGCGACTCGGATCGGCCTCAAAATTTGAAATTATCTTTTTCAAGAGGTCTAGATTCTAAATCCAAAATGTCCGTCCGCCGTCCGGGCCGTTTTGGGCAGTAGGAATTTTTTTTTAAATCTGAAATTTTGACAAAATACTCGCTTCACCATCTAGTTGTGCCCGCAAGGTTTTCAGTCCGATCGCCCAAACCCGTGGGGCGCTATGGGGCTATAGCGCCATGGTGGCCCTGTAGATCGCCACAGTGAAATCGGATCGTTCCGGGACCCCAAAAATTGGATTCTACGTCTAAAAATACTTCAAAAACGACACCTAACTCGATCCCATAGTTAAAAGCCTTCAAAAAACCTTCCCGTAGCCCCATTATAGCCCCATAGCGATAAATTGAGAAAAATTAACTTTTTTCCGGTAAGTACCTAATTTAATTTATTATTCAAAAAATAGGAAGGCGAAGGCACTTAAATTACAAATGAATTTCCAAAGTGAGTGATGTGTGCTGCTTTCCCTCCAGAGCCAAGAATACCTGGGACACCAGTGAGACCGCCGCACCAGAGGTGCTTTGCGGAAGCCAAACTGTTGGGGGTGAAGCAATGCATGCTTTTCTAGACGGCGGTTAATTCTCTCAAGCAAAGCATGCTCCATTACCTTGACCTTGCTCCGTTCCCCGTTAATTGACATTTTCTTGTGAGTCTTCCTTTCACTTATTTGCCTTTCACATTACCTTTCACCTTTCTCCTTTTATGCCACCTTTCTAATGCCACGCCCATTAGAAGGCACATTTCACTTTTGTATATAAGTAACTTCTCACATCTTCCTCATTCTGTATTGTACTGATGATGGTCTAATTAACCGAAACGCGTCTACAAGTTTATATATTTTTATTGTGGAAATAGACTATTTCGTCTTAAATCGTCTTTTTTAAGATGGATTCCCACTATCTCGCCGCATCCACCTTACATTAATATAAAAATACAAAATTTTTTAATTTTTTTCATTGACAGAATTAAATTTCTGTACAAGTAACCTATATCAAAGAATAATAAACCCTTGTGTAAAATTTGCAGCGTATTTTTGAAAAACAAAAAACAAAAAAAAATTTTTTTGTAGGTACCTACCTAATATAAAAATACAAAATTTTTAAATTTTTTTTCATTGAGGGCCGGTTTCACCACTTCGAGTTAGGCTAACCCACGAGTTACCGAAAAAATTCACGTTTCACCAGCTGTTGTCTCCTAGTTACCAGGAAGGTTAACTTCCACTTTTTTAACTTGCGGATTTTCGGAAGTTATCTCCTTAACTTGAAGTTACGTTGTTGTGTGCTAAAAGTGATTTTATGTCAATCTCTAACCTCAAAATAGCTAACTTGAACTTTAACATGAGGTTGGTGAAACCGGCCCTGATAGAATTAAATTTCTGTACAAGTAACCTATATCAAAGAATAATACCTTGTGTAAAATTTGCAGCGTTTTTTACGTTGAAATCAATCATTGGGAACCTCCTTGTCCTAAGCTTCTGACTTGCGATGAAAGTCGGTCCAGGGATTCAGAAATCAGTTTTTAGGCTCTCCTTAAAACCTGAGAAACATGAGATAGCAGATGTTGCCACTAACGTGACGATTTATCAAGGCCTTATCACTTTTTTGTCACTGATTACCGAGTTTTCCGCGGGAACACGAGTCTGGGGCAACCTGTTCCAAAGCTAACCGAGGCTTAGGTAAGCGCCACCTTCAGTCTAATGGTGAAACGGAATCTTCCCTAAGTCGGACTTAACGTTAAATCCGAGATTTAGCTAAAACGAACTTTAAGCTACACTTGGTGAAATCCGGCATTAGTGTACTATTTGACTAGCCTACGCAGTCCTAATTCCTGACAGGCAGTCCGCCTACAGGCACCGGACGCGTTCAGGCGGTGCTGCTTGAGTCGAACGACCGGCGAAAGTGTTGGAGGAAGTTGTGTACCGGATTTGGAGACGATCCCGAAACTTGGAGGTCTCAGCCTAACCTATGAGGCTTTGCTCCTGATTTTTAAGGTGAGATTAAAAGAGTTTCCACTCGTCTAGTTAAATTTATTGCGCTCCGGTGGCTTTTAAGGCCGAGCTGAGGATCGTGAAATAAGAGAGAATAATATTTGCAGAACGAGCTGCTTTCGTGCACTTGGAATGAACACGAGTCCAGCAAGAGGGGATTTCTTGTGCCGTATAGGCTTCTGAAAATTACCAGAAGTAAGTAAAAAGGCCCTTTACCCTGGAGAACTAGCGTTGGAGTAGGATTTAATTTAAATAAATATTTCAGGGGTTAACCGCATCCCTCACTGATGACTAACTGATCACTGTTGGAATTTACGTGAAGTCACCGGCAACCGTGTGAGCTCGTGGGTAGCTACGTTGAAGTTGTTGCATTGTGACATCCAACCGTGTCTTCATCTGCGCTTTCGTCGACTTTTGGGATTTGGGAGAGCCTGCAGGGCTCTGCTGCACAACTGCAGCCGCGATCGTCAAGGCCAATTTTACCGTCCTCACATATTTCATCATCCTTCCATCAGCTACGTCGTCAATCCATCGTGTAGCCCCAATTGAATAAGTTACGTAACCTGTACCTGATTCAAGTCTCCATAAGATTTACGAATGAACTCTTAATAAAATTTTGCCACTCTGTGGAACCAATGCTAACATATTGAATAAGCCTCTAGCGAGGACAATAATAATCGAACTTCTAATAATTTTACCACTCTGTGGAATCTCTACTAATTTGTTTGGAAAGTGTAGCAAGTCGAAGGCCATCCAGCCGTTCTGAGGCGCTGCCTCTCGTCATAAGTAAACCAACTGTGATATTGCTGTTAATGTTAGATGATAAATTAACTCTGTGATATGTCGAAACTAATAATAATTGTACTTCCAGGTACATATGAATAAGAGTGAGCAAACTGGGGCCCCTTGAGGAAAATATAAGTCTGCGGCCTGCGTGCCAACCTTCCTACAGTCTCCGTTACCACTACTGCTGAACTTCACTTTACAGCGTTCTTGGAAGGTGAATAAGAAATTTAATATAAACAAATTTTTAAGCATATCGTGTCCGCTCTCGTCTCAGGGCATCAGTGTCCTTTCTCTCGTCCCTACCCTGGGATACTTGTTTTCTGCTCTAGGGAAATCGCTGTGGTCAGCTTTTATCCCTCAATTCCTTTTGACCACTGAGCTATTCCTTCCAGCTTCTCTGGAAGGAACGTGTCACGGTGATCAGGCGCCCAACGTGGGGCTCGAACCCACGACCCTGAGATTAAGAGTCTCATGCTCTACCGACCGAGCTAGTGAATCATTACCTGTCTCCTGTGAGACGAATGGAGGAGTCGAGTCTTGATACGATATGTTGTAGAAGCTTCATAATGGTAAATGAGCAGTTGGATCGTCCGTTCCTTGCTTGGCTAGTCGATCGGCCATCACATTTCCCGTGATCCCGCGAGTGAGCGGAACGGAACTGGAGATGCACTCGGAAGGACTGGAGAATTTATTTAGTCTATACTCCCCTACGGCAACACAAGTCACCCCATTGCCTGCTTGGCAGGGTTGCCCCTTTTACGATGTATGAAATGCTACGTCCAATAAGTCACATAGGTAGGTACAGTTAAAAAAAAAAGAAAAAAAAAGAAGAAGAACAGAACTGGCTATTTGACTCAAAAGCTTGAGAAAACAATTTAACAAAAATATTTAAATAAAAATAACAAAAAGAGTTTATAACCAGTTCTCAGACTCAGGTCTGAGGCAGATTCTTCCACGGCACTGTTCAGGAAGTCGTCAAATGTATAATATAAATTATAAAATTTATAATACATTTAATGTAGGTATAATAGTAAATGTATATACCCTTATAGAACCAGCTATCGGGTCTCCTTGTAACATTAACTTTAGTCATGCAGTCGCTTTCCCGACGACTCGATGGGGCGACTGCAAAGCGGTAATCTTTATAGACCCAGCTATCAAGTCGCCGAAAAACGGCGACCAGGGACTTTGTTGGACAGCTGATTACCAAGTCGCTGGTCTTTTTCTAGTCTCCGGCATGTCTAATGAGTTTGGTTAGGGAGAGAGAACGACTCCTCTGCTGAATACTAAATTGTTTATTCAGGTAAACAATTATAGCGTGGGGACCGGTTTCGAGCAACTAAGCTCATCTACAGCCCAGAGTGACTTGAGGTGGTTGAACGTACAATTAGTTCTGAACCACCTTCCGGCATGTCTGACTGCCTATTGTTGACCAGGTGACGATTTTTTGATTTTACCCTTTTGAGTCCTTTGACTCAGGGGATGGATTTAAAATGAAATAAATATTGTAGGTCCGTTGACCAGGTAATGATTTCGGTTTATTATTAATAATAATAAATTCTTGGAATAATACACAGGTGTATTATTCCAAGAATAATAGGTCTATGTTTTCGCGATGGAGGTCGACGACTCCGATCGGCCTCAAAATTTGACATTATCCGTTTCAAAAGGTCATTCTAAATCCGAAATGTCCGTCCGCCGTCCGGGCCGTTTTGGGCAGTAAGAATTTTTTTTTTTTTTTTTTAATCTGAAATTTTGACAAAATACTTGGTTTACCATCTAGTTGTGCCCGCAAGGTTTTCAGTTCAATCGCTCAAACCCGTGGGGCGTTATGGGGCTACGGGAGGGTTTTTTGAAGGCTTTTAGCGGTGGGATTGAGTTAGGTGTCGTTTTCGAAGTATTTTTGGACGTAGAATCCATTTTTGGGGGTCCCGGAACGATCCGATTTCACTGTGGCGATCTTTGGGGCTTTCATGGGGCTACAAATCGGATTTTTGAAGGATCCCAGGATGTTACATATTTTTCGAATAAAAAATAAAGAATTTTTGAAAAAAAATCCAAAAATGTTTTTAAAATATAAAAAAAAAAAAAATAATAATAATTTTTTTCATTGACAGAATTAAATTTCTGCACAAGTAACATACCTATATCAAGGAATAATAAACCCTTGTGTAAAATTTGCAGCGTTTTTAAATTTTACCCTTTTGAGTCCGCTGACTCAGGGGATGGATTTAAAATGAAACAAATAGTGTGGGTCCGCTATATGTGTGTATGTATGTATATTATACATATTATGGAGCAAGTTCAATTAGGTAAACGCTCACTTTGGACCAGATTGTGTGCGCCTGTTTGCAAAAGCATTCTCTCCCAGCGTAATCAGCATAGACAACTGCTACATTGCTGTAGCATAGACAATTGCTACAGTTACTGTCGAACAGAAGACAAATTTCGCCGAGCTGCATACACTACCAGTCAACCGCCTGCAGGCGGTCGTACTGAACTGCAGATGATCGCCTGAACGCGTCCGGTGCCTGTAGGCGGACTGTCTGTCAGGAATTAGGACTGCGTAGGCTAGTCAAATAGTACACTAATGGTGGATTTAGCTAAAAGCAAGATTTAGCTAAAACGAACTTTAAGCTACACTTGGTGAAATCCCTAAAATCACAAGAAAACGGCTAGTTCTACTTTTTTTTTTAATGTCTATGATCACTCCCAGTAGTAATACCCAAGTTACAGCTTCGAAAAACCTGAGCTCGTTGCGTGACAGTCGAAAAACCTCAAACTGTTCGGACTTATTTTGGATTTTGGCTTAGGTATATCTCCGTAGGGGTGCATCCTACCAAAAAACATTACTCCTACTTTTTTTGTAGTTTCCGAGATACATTTTTTCACAAAATGGTCCCTTTTTTGAAAAACTCAAAGCCTCTTTATAAAAAACAGCGAAGAATGAAAAAATGTCACTTAATCAAACTTGTAGAGAATTAAATTCCATGTTAGGAAACCTCCCATGGAAGAAATCCTTCCTTATTCCATGGGACGGTACCATGGAGGAATAGAGGAGGTTATAGAGGTGTTGCTTATAGGTGCGTTCGCAGAGTAAGTTCTGGCCGTTCGGAATCGAATCAGAACGCGAACGCTTCCAGGACTTCGGTCCTCCGCCCACGAAAAAGTAGTCCCTACGAAGTTAACTCAATGAGATCACAGAAGGAAATGAATCGCGCGTGTGTGACTTTCGGCAATCGAGGAAGCAGTCGGAATCAGTTTAGGAAGTTCTGAAAAATCCTGCCGGAATCGATTCTGAACGAGTTCTGCGTTCGCAGAGCATCAAAACTTGAGTGTTTATTCCTGGGAGCCGATGTACCTCTACCCTCGGCCATTGCAAAAGGCCCTACTGCGCTTGCGCCGAACGGCGAAAGTTTGGATTCCGAACTTCGGAATTTTCAGAATTAGGTACACTGCGAACGCAGCTTTTGTAACCCGGCGGTGGTAATGGCGGAGAGAGAGTGGGATGGGGGTTACATAGGTACCTACATAGTAACTATGTCATAGTTTATATTATATACATTTAATAGGTATATAAGAGGTAACACCGACAATCTTGGCTGTTCTTACCTTTGTATACAAGGCATACATGCCTGAATACCTCAAACTCAGGAAACAACCTACAGTTACTGTAACAGCTCTAAATGAAAATTGTACGTCCTAATGATGTTGAAATGTGGTTTATGGAAATCTTCCTACCTGTATAAAGTGAGTAGGTAAATCATAAGGTTGAGAGCTGGTAGAGGTGAAAAATTAGGCGGCTTGGTTATAAATTGAACGATTGTTTGAAATATAGCTTAAGATTTATGACACAAATAAATAATAATGTAACACATTGTGTTACAAGATGAGTGAGCATAAATGCTCTTTAAAGATTCGCATATGTATCTTCCTGCTCTTCCAAGCTGCTTGTTTTCACAATCGCCTCAATGACGGTTTGAAAAATAGTGAAATCAAGGTTTTTAGACAACAAAACCAGAAGAAAATAATCACCCACAGAGCAATTACGGATGAATTTGCCCAATTTGGGCTGACACTTCAACCCCAACACGTATTCCAACATGAAGATCCTCAAGACAGGAAAGAGGATCATAGTTGTGGCGGTGATGAATGAGATGGTGGACAGTAGAGAAAGCAAAATTAGCCAAAACCAGAGGACGAGGTACATTTTGCCGTTTATGACGTTGATAGGGAGGAGACAGAGGGAGTCGCATAATTCCAGAGAGCCGGAATGTCCAAAACTGTAGAAATGACATTTGGTCATTAGGGGGAAGACTTTCGTCATCTGGATAGACCCCCCAGCAACGACATTCAACCCATACGACAAGAACTCTCCTTCTAGAAAATAATCTGTCAGGAAGATGTTCAGTGTAACGTTGACCATGTTGAGAAATACAGAAAAATAGTACGACAATGCGTACAAATTATGGTTGCTCACGTTCCCCTTCAAGTAATTAATCAAATTTTCAGTTTTTGGGACACTGTTTCGAATCATATCATTTCGCTTGAGGCCTTCCGTTAACGCATCAATAAGCCGGTTTTCTCGCATCTTCCAGAGCCATCTTGGAATGTTGAAAGAGACGGCCTGAAAGCAGAATTTGTATTACTAACAGCGGATACAGCAGGCGTGACAACAGCCGATCACGTGTGTTATCGTTAATGTCAAATTCCTATGTGTTAATCCTTACTTGAAGGCAAAAGGCGATTGGAACCCACATGTAGTACGATTGGTACTTTCTTGGATGTTCGTTGTCGGGCCCGATTCCTGGGTATGGGTGGTATTCTGATCCGCCTTCGATGTCGGGTACGATAAAGGTGTTGCCGGTCCAGCAATAGGATTCGATCACCCCACCTGGTACGCTACAGCCTGAATGGAAACACCGGATAGCTTCTCCTAGAAAGTGTAGAGACAGTGTCATCCACCAAAATTTAATGCTGGATTTTCCTTTTTTTTTTTTTTTTTTTTTTTTTTTTTTTGGATTGAAGTGGTTTTAGGTTGAATATCTGCGTTTTAGAAATTGAAATACCCCTGAAGGGGGATTTTATTTTATTTATTTAATTACGTTCACAAATAGCCCTCAAAGTTGATGTATAATGGGAATATCTACAAAAATGTATGTTTTAAAATCGCTAACTCAATAGGGCTATTCGAGACACACCTCCACACGCCAACATCCGTTTTTCAACCACAAAACCAGTCCCATATCGTCTAATAACGATCACAAACACTTCTGACATGAGTCTTGAGTCTAATAAAAATCTTTTCACATTCAGTCAATACCTTCTAAAAATACCACATTATCACAGCTTCTAGGATAGGTACAACGTCACTAAGCGATTTTGACTCATTTCCAAGCGTCCTAACGTTTGAAAGATCAAAATTTGATTCACTATCACCGTGAGTTTTTGAAATGTTAATATTATTAAATAATATTATTATTAGTAAATTTTACTTTGTCACATGGAATCGAAACTATCTCAAAGTGAAAGAATGGAGAGAAACCCAGCAAATTGTTTGGAAAAAAAAAATAAAAAAATAAAAATCCCCCCCCCCCCCCCCTTGTTTAAACCGTTTGGTGTATGAGCGGTAGGTACCTACAGTAAGAAAGCCTTCCCCTACCGATGGTTAAAAAAAAAAACGCTGCAAATTATACACAAGGGTTTATTATTCTTTGATATAGGTTAGTTGCGCAAAAGTTATTTCTGTGTCAAAAGAAAAAATGTTGGAAAAAAAAAATCTTGGGATTTTTTTTTTCAAAAAATTTTTTTTTGGATTTTTTTTCTCAAAAAAAATTGTTTCTTCAAAAATTCTTTATTCTTTACTCGAAAAATATTCAACCTCCTGGGATCCTTCAAAAATCCCATTTTTAGCCCCATGAAAGCCCTATAGATCGCAACAGTGAAATCGGATCGCTGCGGGGCCCCAAAAAATGGATTCTACGTCCAAAAATACTTCGAAAACGACACCTGACTCGATCCCATAGCCAAAAGCCTTCAAAAACCCTCTTCTGTAGCCCCATTTTAGCCCCAGAGCGCCCCACGGGTTTGGGCGATCGGACTGAAAACCTTGCGGGCACAACTAGATGGTAAACCGAGTATTTTGTCAAAATTTCAGATTTAAAACAAATTCCTACTGCCCAAAACGGCCTGGACGGCGTACGGCGGACGGACATTTCGGTTTTGGAATCTAGACCACTTGAAACGGATAATGTCAAATTTTGAGGCCGATCGGAGTCGTCGACTCCCGTCGCGAAAACATAGGTGTATTATTCCAAGAATAATAAACCAAAAAAATAGATTTTTGTAAGTCCGAACCATTTCCCTGTAATGAAAATGCCGAAAAATTTAATTGTAATTTAAAAAAGAAAAAGAAATGGTGCCAGTTCGGTGTGCGCTCTATGAACCGGCTGCGATCTAAGGGTCCCGTCGCGCTCTGACTAACGCCAGCCTGCGATCTATGTGTGCAAAAGTCCTTTGACACTGTGCAGGAACGGACTGGAAGAGGCCCGAGAGTGTGTGACTGATTGGTTTAACTTCTGTCGTGAAATTTGTACTGCCGTTTTGGCAACAAAAGGGAAAATGATTGGCACCGCAGAAAGTCCGATTCAGATTGACGAGTCCCTTATCGCAGGAAACGCTGCTCCTTCATCGGAAGATTCGGATGCCGACGTTGTATTTTCGTAATCATGGTGCACGAGTGGATGGACCGTGGGTATTCGGAATGAAAAATGGACGCGACTGCCGTTATTTTTATGTTGCCCGGCGCGACAAGGCCACTCTCCTTCCAATAATTGAGCGCGAATGGAAAATTCAGATGAATGGCCTGCATATAGGTGCCTAAGCAGTCGCGGGTTTGTGCACCACCAGCAAGCATACGTGGATCCAGCAACTGGGGCTCACACCCAAAGCATAGAGAGGTCGTGGTTAGACGCTAAAGTTCAAATATTAAAAAAAATGAGAGGGGTTCCTCAGCATCATTTGCAGTCACACCTTGACCACTACTGCTGGAAACTGTATGGTGCAGACAGTCCTGACCTCTTCGTAGCCCTGTTGGAAGACATTAGAAGCATTTGCGCATAATGTAAGATCACTTGTAATGATTTTTTGTCATTTACATTGAAACTGTGGGGTTAGAGCGCACACCAAACCGCAATCAATACGTAGAACGCACACCGAACTTGAAACGGGGCGATAGAGCGCACCCTGAACCAGAAACGCAAAGGTAGAGCGCACACCGAACTAGCACCAAAAAATAAAAAAATAAAAATTGCCGCTTGTGACGTAGGTATGGTTAACTATATTTTTACTTTAATACTGGGGGACACCCCCAGATCGTATGATCGAGGATCAAACCAATTTACAACACAATCTGTGTTTTTCGGGGATCAACTCGGGGAATGGGGTGGGGTTAGAAGTAGTTGCGGATCTTGGCAGGGGGTGGGGATGGGACCATTGGGTCGGTACTGCATCTCCCCATCTTCCTGTGGGCACGACCGTAGCTGCGCTCTGGTGGTCATTTTTGTTAAGTAGGTACCTATACTGTACCCCATTTTACCGCATATTTCAAAATTTGACTTTCTGCTCGCTGATATGGTAAATTATGAAGAGAAGAAAGTTGTTTTTGTATTTTAGGGCGCAGAATCGGTTTGAATGCAGAATATGGTGAAGAATACTGCATGCCGAACGTCTTACGAAAATATTAGAGAGTTCCTAAAGAAACATCCGAGATATCGACCGTTAATTTTTATCGCCGTAAGGGATTTGACTAGGGAGAATCAAGCTAACTTCACAATGTGAATATATATCATATCACCGTAACAGAGATACGGTGTTATCAAAAGTCACGCTAAATTTAAAGTGCCGCTATTTACCTTATATTGTTCGAAATTAACGGCGTTATCCTTAAGACCGTAAGCTTAGGGGAGGTGGGGGCAAAAGTTTCCAGTTTTGACATTCGGCGCTCTCCCCGCCTTCCGAAACGTCCTATGGATTTGAAAATTGACTTGTATTGTAGGTTGACATCTTCCCTTCATCCAGTAAAAAAATGGTTCATTTACCAAAACATTTAGAGTGCGAATTTTCCATTTTTCCGAAACACCCATTTGGAAACTTTTGCCCCACACACTGGGGCAAAAGTTTCCACGCGTGGGGCAAATGTTTCCAGAGGAAAATTTTTCCCCACTTATCAGTTGGGTCTCGTTGCCAAATCAAGACTGTAAGTTTTATAAAAAAGGGGTAATTTTTTCAAATGCTGAAAACAAAAAATAACATCAGTTTTGGACCTTACCTACTACTTCATTTTTACCAAGGTTACGACCTTTTTGTAACGGTTGGGTTGGCACTATAGCTAGGTGGGTTTCTAATCTCGAAGCCCACCTCATCATAGTTCACAAATAGAAGTTAAGTAGTAATAGAAGTAAAGTTTACATACATTTCGAGTTCGGGGCAAAAGTTTCCACTTTCTCCAGGGAGGGAAGTGGAAACTTTTGCCCCCCGGCGTCTGGAAACGTTTACCCCATTTTGTCACATTCTGCTTCAAGGGTGATTGTGACAATAATTGTCAATTATTGTAGGCGGGTTAGGGAGACGGGAGTTGAAGCATTTTGCAGCTGATTTAATGCACCACAAAGGGAAAATATGCCAAAAAATCTAACTTATTCTCTCTTAGGTTTTAATGTGCGCTGAATAGTTCCAAAAAATAACATCAAACATGCCAAAAACACACTTTCCTCATTTACTCCTGAGACGGTGCACTGGTCCTCTCGAAACTACATAGGTCAACTAATAAGAACTAGAGGAGTGCACTACCTACTTGATTTCCATCGAAACTGTTCCTGGTTTTTTTTAAACGCGCCTGGAAACTTTTGCCCCACGGAAACTTTTGCCCCCACCTCCCCTATCACCGTATCTTTACGGCAATAACGTTCGACGTTAGGCATAAGGACGTAAGTTATCGCCGTTATTTCTGCGCATGCGCTAAATCTCGAGTTACGTCGACCGTAACTCATCACTGTTAGGCAAAAAGTGGCTTTAGGAACTCTCTATTGCTTGGAAAATTTGGGCCAGAACATCAATAATGAATGATTCGATTCACATTTCAATTTCCGACCTCCATGAATCCTTTATTATTACGTACATTTTCCGACTTGATTTATCTACTTACGAGTATAAAGGTACCTATTTCTTGATTTTCGAGAACTTTGATTAACACAAAATTCTGCAGTCTGCTCATGGACTCCTCCGTTGGTCCAAACGTCTAGCCAGCACAGATGCTATGGGCCAAAAATAGGATTTTCGTTGTTTTTGCTAACATAAGCAAGTGGGGTGTTGTTTTCCAACTAATTTTGAACGCAGAATCAACTCGTTTTGGTTTCAGATACGGAGAACATTTTATATGCCACGGCAAAAAAAAAAAAAAAAAAAAAATCTCGGCCTAAAAATCACAACATTTAGGTGGGTTTGGTTTATTTTTTAAGGTTTTTTTTTTCGTTGCATATAATGAACCTAGTGGTGGTACAACTTACCTCTGAACTTACGCCGGTCAGGTTGGAGACACAAGACTTGTGTCTCCAACCTGACCGGCGCACAGTGGTGCAAAGGCGGCCGAAACCCCCCACATTGAGTTGTGCCTTTTCCCAGTTTTTATGAGTGGGTTTTACACCTTAATACTCGTAGAATGAAGCCTCATAATTAGTTTTCTTTTAAAAAATTATTTGGAGACTTGAGAGTCCTTGAAAGTTGATTTTTTTTTTAAATTAAAAAATTACGAATTACATGTTACTTTTTCACCATTTTTTGAACCTATTGTAATGAATAGTATAATTTAAGTAACCACCCATGAACTTTACTATACTAATGTAGTTTCCAAAATTTGCTTTAGTTGAGGGATTAATTCCAGTTTGTACTGTCTGTGCCACGACCTTGTAGGTAATAAGAAAAACGTATTTTTCGCATTTTCGATGAAATCGGGAAAAAAGCTGCACCGAGCTGAGCTCCGCGAGTAGAAACATTGTAATCTGTGCCTATTGGAGTGTCTTTTCTCAAATTTTCATCGCCGTTATCCGCCGTATATGTTCAGGGTCCACGTTGTAAGTCGCTAAGATGGGTGCGTCAATCGACAACATTCTGAAAGAACAATCGTACAGTTGTTGTTGTGTATTGCGCAATCAGCAGCTCAGAGCACGATAATGCTGAAGAGGACAAACCGGCCTCACCAAGAGAGTGAGAGATTGAGAGAGTGAGAGAGGAAGCTCATGCTCGAAAATGTTCCCGCGAATTCACCAACGAAGACGTTTTTCACTCCATTATGGTGTCTTCTGACCCATACATCACGTCCTTAAGACCCATGTTTAAAAATAAAAGTCTTCCCTTAGGGAATGAAGCTTTGCAATTACTTTTGTGAATTAATATTTTTATTAAGTAGGTAGTGGTATAGATTAACGACGATTTTTAATTGAATTTTTAATTACCTAGCTGTCATTGTAATATTTTAAACGATTATTTCCTTTTTATTAAAGAGCTTTCAAGTCAAACTAATTGAGTTAATGGTATATTATTCTGAAATTAACGCTATTTTCATTTTCATTCATTTTTATTCTATAAATTTCGTAAAAATGGTTTGAATTGTTTTCAAAACCCTTCCTTCAACCCAGGTTTCAAGACACAATGGTTTTTTACTGTATAGAGCGGTGAACTTGGGATAAATTTTATGGGTTATACTCGAACATAAGCAAAAACAGCTGAAAAAGTGGAGAGCCAGTGAGTATACCCATTAAAATGTTGAATTATGGTCGTTAAAAAATTGTAGCGCAATAACTGACGTCAAATTCGGATTCTACGCCCCGAAAAACATGAGTGTACCGAGTTTTATTGAAATACTCCGATGAAAAGGGGTTTTGGCCGCTTTTTGGCGGTTTTGCACCACTGTGCGGCGTAAGTTCAGAGGTGGTCATACTTAGTTTGACCACCTTCTCGAAAAATTGTGAACTGCCGCCATAATTCGGTGGTATCAGATAGCGTCTAGATTCCATAAACGAAATGTCCAAGCCGTTTTGGTCAGTAGGATTTTTTTTAAATTTCAAATTTTGACAAAATACTCGGTTTACCATCTTTTTTTTTCGTTGCATATAATGAACCTAGTGGTGGTACAACTTACCTCTGAACTTACGCCGGTCAGGTTGGAGACACAAGACTTGTGTCTCCAACCTGACCGGCGTAAGTTCAGAGGTGGTCATACTTAGTATGACCTTCTCGAAAAATTGTGAACTGCCGCCATAATTCGGTGGTATCAGATAGCGTCTAGATTCCATAAATGAAATGTCCAAGCCGTTTTGGTCAGTAGGATTTTTTTTTAAATTTCAAATTTTGACAAAATACTCGCTTTACCATCTAGTTGAGCCCGCAAGGTTTTCAACCTGATTGCCCCAACCCCTGGGGTGCTGTGGGGCTACGGGAGGGTTTTTTAAAAAACATTTTCGGCTATGAGGCCGAGTTAGGTGTCGTTTTCGAAATATTTTTGGACGTAGAATCCATTTCTGGGGGTTCCAGACTGATCCGATTCCGCCGTGAGGATCTGTGGGGCTTTCATGTGGCAACAAATGTTATATTAAATATAACATAAAGATAAATTTAAATATATATATTAAATATAACATATAAGATAAATTTTATCCCACGAGGTCAAATAAGGTGTCGTTTCCCGAGTAATTTTGGAAGCAAAATCTGCAAAAAAGTGCTTGTTTGCGATGCAGTGAAGGCTACAATGTAAGGAACTAAAGACTTGAAAACCAGAGTGCCAAAAAATGCATTAAGTACCCTAAGGTTCGCTTTATGGTGGTGGTCGAAGCAGTTACCTACAGTAACTGTCGCAATTGGTAAGAAAAAAGCTTTCCCTAAAATGTTTTCGTTATTCCCTCAGTAGGTACCTACCTAAATATAGTAGTTTACTTACCAATGAGCTGGTTGGCTGTGGATAGAGCACACGCCATGAACAACATCCCAGCGGTGACCCTGTAGTGCAATCTGAAAACGATGTCGTCGGTGCCCGGGCTTTGAAAAAGATCACCAATTCTAGCGAAACCCTGGAGGTCCCCGACGATCCGAAACAAAGACATGTTGACCAAGACGGTGTTGCGCCCTAAATGAATTTTCTTGAGATGGAAGCACTTTCTTTGGGTGCACAAAAGATGAGCGGTTCCCATGATGATAACAGTTACTACTCCCGATAGGTGACAGATAGGCGAGTGCAGGAAACTGAGTAGCCTCCGCCTACTTTGCACATTCTCCTATAGGAGTGGCGTATACGCCAATGACAGGGGATGTTGTCCGTCACTGGAGGGAGAATTTTCACACCATACAATTCCGGTTTAATTTCAAAATAATATTAGATTTTGTCAATTTCCATTGCATCAAATGCCCTTTTAAACTACAAAATTTCCTCTGGTTGTTTGTTTTACGCACCGGTAAGCAAAATTACAGCGGGAATAAATTAAGTGTCGTTTTAAAATAAATTGAAAATCTAACGAAAGGGATGCCTTTTTTACTACCCCCTCCTAAAAATAAATAAATAAAAATAAACATTCTTACAACCTGCTACCTCTAATTTCTATTGACCAGGTCAAAAACAAAGCTAAGGAGTCCTGGAAAATCGTAAAAGAAGACATTTCAACCACCAAAAAACAACCCTGCACGGTAGACGCCTCCGAGTTGAACGAATATTTTATTCATGCTGCTAATGATCTCCTCATACAAAGAAATCTGACTCCAGTACCAGCAGTAAAGGATGTCCCACCGATCGTGCCATCGAGCAAAACCAAATTTACTCTCTGGCCGGTAAACGCAGAGTCAGTTACTGTAGCTCGTGCCATTAAATCCATTTAAAAAAACCCCCAGCGAGAGAAGAGATCACAGATTAAACTACTGAAGAGATGTCGAAGACATCAATGCGAGAGAAGAGAAGAGATGTCGTAGAATCAATGCGGCAGTCTTGAGGGCGGGTTCGTCTGTGGTCTCTGAACCGCTAGCCGAAATGATAATTTCAATGTTTGCGCGTGGAAGCTTTCCAGACTAACTGAAAATCAGTCTCGTCACTCCAACTTTCAAGAAGGGGCCTTAGCCTCCAGTTGCAGACCAATCTCGAAAATACCTATGGTGGCCAAGGTCGTGGAATTCGTCGTTAACGAATAAGTTGTGGAGTTCTTAGAGTCCCCGATTGTTTTATTGAGCAGTCAGTATCGCTTCAGAGGGGGCTTCTCGACGGTGGACTGCGTACGTGGTCTGTTGTCCAGACGTACGAGTACCTAATAACAAGTAGTGGGTGATTCCACTAACAGTGGCAAAATTGATGTCCTGGCGTTTTTCCCAGCTATCGTATAAAAAACAAAAACGTAAAACGTAAACGTAAAAAGGGAATTTCACCTTGAACTTTCGTCCGACTGGCTGCTCGGGCCCAGACCTACTGACTAATCATCCGGGGAAGAGGTGGCGTGTGGCCGGACCCGAAATGAAAAGCATTTTCTAGTGGGCCATTGAAGATTACATTGATTACTTAAGGGGGCACCGGAGTGAGTTGTGGTGAGGAACCCACTCCTGTTCCGTTAAACTATCGACCGGTTTTGCTGCACTGTTGAGTGCGTACAGTGAGAGAATTTCCCCTTCATCAAGAGTTAATAAAATCCAAACATGGTAACCAGATAGGTTCGGGACCGTCATAAACCGGATTCCTCGTACAAACGTACTTCGAAACTGATACACTGCTCGTCCCCCTAGCCACAAACCCCATGTGCTATATAATATATAGGTATACTATACCTACGGAACTAGAAACCCAGTGCAGCCAACTAGAAGGGGCATCGATTCTGCTCTCCTATAAATACAGTTAATTCAACCACCAGGAGCTCGGAGACACAAAAACAACACGTTTTTTCAACACCTTTTATTACATGAAACATGTACAAGAAGGTAGTGTAAAAGGTGAACCTTAATCCTAACTTCCACACTACCCGCTCTTTTCAAATTCACGTGCATTCAATATCGTGAATACGAAAAATATCATTTAACATTAAGAACAATCAGTCCACACATTTTCTTTTTTTAAAAGTACGGTACTATACATAAAATATAACATTTGGACAACATAGATATAAATATATATATATTTAACAACTAAATAAATATATATATACTTATTTTTACAAATACATGAAACATTCGCAATATTTAATTTTTCACAATATAGTAATAGTAATTTCAAGTTATGTAAAGTACTGTTCGACTTGTGCGAATTTAAAACACGTATTTAAACTCTGTTCACTCCAATATCACATCTAATTTTTTTTTGTATTTTATTCAAAATTTTTAATTAATCAATATTTTTAACGTGAACGAAAGACATAAAAGTTGCTGTAAGGGAGGAGATTTCAGGACTGGTAAGGATCATGGAGACTGGAGGCTGGCCGTTTTTTCAAATACAAATTTTTAAAAATAACGAACCATTCAATAATTTTGTTTATGAATTCATTCAACTTAATATTTCACGCTTTCAAGTTCATACATTCAGTTGATCGAGTTATATAATCGAGGGGTAAAACAGCAACACCCCACCATCGTCATTTTTGAAGTTTTTCAGGAGAGCCCGAAAACTACAAAAGCAATACCCCACGACTAACTCCGAGACGCGCTGAGCGAGTAGTAAACAAAGGACTTGAGATGACAATGTGGAGTCTTACTGATGACCAGAAACGCCGCGTTTATGACTTTTATTTTTTCATTTCATGACATTTATTTCATGACTTCTATTTCCCTGTTTCATGACGCTTATTTCATAAAACGGCTCATTTCATGACGTTTTACCCAAAAGAGGGTGACGGTATTTTATCAACAACATTAAATGTTGTTCAAATCAAATCAGATCATATTTTGATGTATGGACTTCTTACGCAGGTCCAATTGGTATTTCCTCTAGAAGTTATACTACAACAAAAACAAGAATTCATTTGCAAGGATTTAGAAATTAGTAAAAATCTTCAAATCCCACAGCTATAGCTCTGTATACAGACGTTTTAATCTTTCCAAACTTGCAGATAAAATAATAACGCAGATAAAATTTCAAAATTTTTGATCAAAAAACGAACGATATTGAAAAAAACTACATAAGAAAAACGCCAAAAATCCTCAAAAAAGCTTATTTTACCAAAATTACGTCGACAATGAAAACCTCAATTCCGCCCCATATATCCGCCGTGTGGTTGTTCGATCGAGCTGAAAATTTTGCGGGATCAACAAGTATGGCTCCCAAAATTTGTTTAAATGTTGTTGTGTCAAAATTGCAGATTCTTTGAAAAATGTCTACTAACAACGTTGTTCTAGAGAGGTAGGACTGGTTTGGGATGCCTTTTAATCGGTTCTATATGAGCCAACATTACATCGAAATTTACACTCCACTCGCCTCCCTCTCTAAAATCCCACAAATACCTACCCCTCTAATGAACCCAGGGAAATGGTAAGATCAAGATGAAAAGTTTTTCTAGGTAGAGACTCAATACTAGTGTCAAAATTCCTCATTTGTAGAAAAATTCCTATTGGCAGAAGTGGCGTGGACCGGTGTGACGTTTAATTTTTGAAACCTTCTTGTTCTAAATCGTAGTGTCAAATTTTGTGGCCAATCAACATTTTCTACCTCCGACGAGAACACAGGTGCATGCGATTCAGAGAATTGATCAAGAATACATTCAGCTGACACCCACTTTCGCACAAGCACTGGCCTGCAGGTTTGAATCTTTGAATCTCTGTCACGAGTCTCACGAGAAATGACATTTCTATTCCCTAACTAGGTGGCCAAGGGAAGAGCCAAACAAACGGCCATCGAACCTCGGGAAATTATAATAATTTCCCGAAAAATAATTTATCGTAACACATTCACCAAATTGTGCCTACGTTGCGAGTACACCAAAGTACCTTTCTCTACCTGACTTCTGGAGTCTTTCCCAGGATACAAGTTTCTATCTACGATGGTTGCGGTTAGAATTATTTTATTCCTGGCCCAGAATTGATCGAAAATGTCCGTTTCATGGCATTTATTCCGCTAAGTCGCATTTCATGACCTTTTTGACAAAAATTACTGTTTTTATCGTAAAAAAACGATGACTATGACGCTTATGACTTTTTGGCGTCTCTGCTGATGACAAGACGATATGGCGGTATTCACTTAGCAACGATTACCATGCTCCCTATCGATTTAGTTTTAAACGATCAAGTTTGATCGATTCGCCACGAGAAGACGCATCAAATGGAATGCATAACTCATTTTCGCCAAAAATGACGATTTGGAGTGTTGTTGCTCTAATTGACCGTTCATTCATTTAGTTCACTCATCAATCTTCGTTTATGGCATTTTGCCAACGCAGCCATTCACAAGTTTTGCAGTGAGTTCATTATAAGTTCATCAATAAAAACAAATGAAGACGTTTGGGACCAAAGGGCCTAAATGCCAAAATGAATTTTAATCAATAAACTAATTTCAATTTATAATTTGAAATAATAGTAAGTTGATTAATGTAATTAATTTAAATAACCTAATAATTCACATCAATAGTTGTCATGAACAGTTAAGTTATTTAAATTAACTAAATCAACCTGTTATTATTTTAAAGTATTAACTGACATTAATTTATTGACTAACATTTATTTTGGTATTTAGGCCCTTTGGTCCGAATAGTCCTCAAATGATGTGATGAAGTTGACAGTTTGGATTAAAGTGCATGGTATGTTGTTGACTTCAACAACTTACAACCCACAATTAAAACAAACTTAGTTACTTCGGTTCAATGAAACGTGTGTTCATGTGCTAAGACCTAAGTTCAATTCATTGCTCCATCAACAAATTATGTTCAGTTCATTAATTCGCACTTTCTCCAAGTTCAGTCATTCTTTCATTCGGTATATTTGCGTAGTTCATTTATTCAGTAGGTATGGTTTTTTTCGTTCATTATTTACAGTGATCAGTTGATTCATATTAATATTATTAGATCAGTCAATTCATTCATTCAGTTCATTCCTGATCAAATACTGATATCTGTCTATTCTTAAGGCCAACAGGTAGCTATCATAGAAACATAATCCTGTAATTGGCAATGTTTTCCGAATATGTCTAAACATTTGTGAAATGAATAATCAAACGGTCAAATCAAACCCCACTCAAGGGGTTCGTAATTACCCTTGAAATATACAAAACGTCGTTGTATTATTATGAGGGTCATATTTGGGTAAAAGAGACGGACAACAAGAAAAAGAGTGGAAAAAGATGTAAATAAGGCAAAGTAAGACGAATACAACGAATACTACATACAAATCTCCGAGTCTCCATGAGCGTTTATCGAAGGTAGGTAACTATGAAGTCTTAAGGTTTGGATTTGGTGGAAGAAGAAGGATGGGAGGATAGACGGAGACTCCGGGAAATAGTTGGGACGACGTCAGGTGACGAGGGGATTCCATTTCGCATGAAATGGAGACCTCTGCGTAGCGTGCTAGAGAAGGTCTTTTGGAGGCTGCTTATGGACAGGCTTCTGTTGTAAGAGCCCATCGCCGGGTTCTTTTTGATGGCTTCGAGGGATTTTGATGAGTTCACTTGCTCCGAGTGTCGCTTCCGTCCGTTGTCAAAGCTACGTGTCCTGGAATTTCGAATGACGTCGGTAACTAAACGGCAGGTAGAACTCTACCTACCTAGGGATAACTAGAATAAGGAGAAATACTGAATAAGGAGCGGGTGACCTGAATGTGTTCTTGTGAAGAACATAACAATAAGTGACTAACCTGTGGACATACTCTGAACGGCGGGCGGGTTGTGCCGAGTCAAAGCTGACAGCTCGTCTCCTGGCGCCTTCTTCCCTTTCAGTAAGTTCCTGCGCCAACATCTGAACTTCCCAGTCGTAGTTGTACTTCATCTCGTCTTCAGTGTCCGTGCTCGAGCTTTCCATCCCGATGTTCAGGTAAGTGCAGTCTTTTGCTGGCTCGTTGATGGGCACCAGATAGCTAGAAGAGGCCTGTTCTCCCACCCAGGAAGGCTCCGGCATCTCTGGCTCGGAAGAATCGCCACAATCTCGGCTGCTTTCCCCTTGCAGCACCGTGTCTACTGATATTCCTCTCTATAAACGAGATTACATAATCAACATTATCACCCAGACAGCGTGAATTGAATGAAGAAATGCTACTTGTAACATCAATAAAGCGTAAGTCTAGTCGGAAAAGGCCTTACCAGAAAAGGGTGATCGACATAGTCCAAACTGTCGTTTGAATCGCTGTTGGTCCCATTCATTCCTCCCTGCAAAATCAATATCTATATAAGTTTTGGAGGGATTCGAGAGGGAAAACCCAGGCAGATTTTTCTGGTGGCTGTGGTTAAACCAAGTCTGTTGCTGTGAGGGCTAGGTGGAGAAGTCAGGGAAGAATTTAAACCCCCTATTTTGGGAGCTTGTCATGTGCTGGCCGACAATCGTCGCATGGGTTACAGAGGTTCAAGTCCCCTTGGGATTAGGGAATTTAAAAAAAAAAAAAAAAATGACGTGATGGGTTAATTCCTGCAATTGTAAAGCGCAGCAATAAATCGAGAATAGCATAATATTACTGAGAGTGCTTCGGCTACCCCACTCTGGATCTTAGTACCCTGGTGCCATTTTGGTCGAATAGATGGGTTCTATTACTGTCAAATTTTCTGGCGGACCTGTCGCCATGCAAACCCCCTTACTGTTGGGGCTGTAAAAATAATAAATATAAATAAATAAACACACGAAATCACGAGAGAACGCTGGCAAAACGGAAGATGAAGCTAAAAGGCAAGACTGGGCTGTCCCGAAGTAATACAATGTAGTTCCGTGGCAGATCCAACAAGAAGAACGCAAGGAATGGGTTTTAGTCGGTACAGTCCGACAGTGTTTGGGATCCCGGGCTGGCACCATTCCTGCGTGAGCATTTCCCTCCTCTGACCAAAAAATCCCTGTTTGGGCTGTCGTGTAAGCGGTAGAGAAGATACCTAATAATATTATCTTATATTATATATAACATATTATATTATAAAAAAAGACTGCCTTGCACCTACAACTAGAGTGGCCTTGAAGACGTGTTGCACCTCGTTAGGCAAGCACTTCGGTGCCCTGACACAAAGCAACACCCGCTATGCTCCTCAACTGCCGTTGCAATCGAGGTTGGCCGTGGTTGACCACCTTTATATCGGAAGGGACGAGGGGAGCTGGGGCAAGGTCATGGATTTTACTAATCAGGCCGCTAGTGAGTTTTGATATAAATTTGGGTACTGAGACGGGATAACTGACCCAGACAGCAGGCTTCCTCACCAAGTTCAGCACCAGACCTTTCCTGAAAGGGAGAAGGGGGAAGAGAATAACAGGCGGGGTCTCCCCAACTCTAATTTTCTTCCGAACTTATTTATTCAACGACAACTTCGACTACAACTTCAACTACTAAGTCCCCAGGACTTATTTACTTAACTACCGACTTCAACTACAAAGCCCCAGAACTTATTCGATTCTACTACCAACTCCCCAGAACTTATTCAACTCATCTATAGCTTCAACTACAAAATCCCACTGCAGCCCGTCAGCAACCCAGACCAGGATATCTGAACCAGAACTCACCGACGCAGCCAGTGCACCGCAACGGGGCGCGGACAAACCCGGTCACTTCGCCGAACACGCGCCACCGACGACTGACTACTCTCTTTTTATCCGTCAGGCGATCCGGGTACGGCTTGCGATGTCCCCGTTTCTTGGGTGACAACGTCAGCAATTTCCGAGCCTCGGCTCGGTGACCAACTGCATTCTTCACCCCATATTCCCCAATATTCAATTACTCCGGTCTTGGATTTTCGTGCCCTGGCCTCCCCCTCTCCGGCTGGAAGCTCGTTACGGTTTCCCGTCACACAACGTAAGCTGGAAGGGTGAACTAACTAGTTGCCATTGAAATTGCTTGGGTACTTGGCTGGGGGCCCTGCACGGGTCATGAGGATCCTCTCAGGTTTAGATACGCCATATACCACCTCACATACTGGCGTAACTCGGGTGAATGTATCGCCATAGTAGCTGCATGGAGATCAAAATGTTATTGATTCTTCGTTGAGTGCCATACCCGCTCGACCTCTCGCTACTACTGTACTAATTTCTGTTGAGCGTGTTGACCAGTTATTACAGATATAGTAGGGACCTACTGTTTAATGCCAGCTCCGAACGGCAAATGTGAGAGGTTTTCCACGGCAAGATACTCTCGGTGGTTTTTCATTGTCTTCCGAAAGATGATTATCAGTATTATACTTCCTTATTAAGGAAGATGTTTAGCGGCTGCTGGGATCAAACCAGCAACCTTTGACTCAGCAGTCCGACGCTCAAACCACTGAGCCACTGCTAACCACAGATTATAGATAAAATTACGTAATTCAATAAAATGAAACATGACGACCTCAGGGATGCCTACCTCAAGCTCCTGTATCCTCCTCTGAAGTTGGCTGATGATGTTATCTCGTTTTCGCACTTCTTGCTCCAAGTTTTGAAAATGCTTGATATACTGGCATTCCATTTTTTCCTGCAGACCAAAGATCAAAAATACATTTACAATCCAATAAACCAGAACAAAGTAATGAAAAATATAACCTACGAACATCATATTTTACTCGACTTTCTCCAGACAATAATACAGAACACGTGACCGGAGGTTTCGCGACTATTTTGATAAAAATTAGATAAGGTAGGTATACTTATACGTGAAATTCTGGCTAACGAGAGGGAAACTCCAGTGTTTGAAGGTGACCCATCGGGTATTACCTAAGCTACACCTGACTTTTTTGATCAACCTATTTCAAGATCCAATTGACAAATATTGTCATTTGTTACAATGAGGGCTTGGATTCGCGCATATGTACATATTTACTAGGCGATTATACTGGTTGAATGAAGTAAATTGGGACAAGAATGAGGTTTATAGTGTTACTAGAACAGAATTTATAAATGCGTATAAAATCTTATTTTGCTTAAAAATATCATCTTACTCTCACGTTGACAGGATTTGTGCCTGCTGCTAAAATTTCTAAGACAAGTAGGTAGGTAGGCTAGTTCACACTCATCAATCGATTTATAATTGGAACTTTTGATGAAGCCCATAAGCAGGTTCATTGCTACAGCTGAAGATCCAGCTAAAGATCTTAAGGATAAGACTGTCATTTCAACTCCAGCATTTATTAAAGCGCACATTGGTTTTATTCCTGAACCCATTCCGAAGCTCGAATCCGGAAAAATGCCCGGGAAAGACAGGTCAGTGTCAAAGAAAAGTCTGCAATTCGTTCTTGGATCCCGGTTGGAATGTTACCTAGGTACCCTAGATTCGGCCAAAACGCTAAAAGGGGAACCGTTCACCGTTCTCAAGTTTACCTCAGCAGAATCAGCATCACTGAAATACGTGTCCCTCGTGTCAACTGACGTAGATTTTCTGCTTTGAAGTTGCTGGTAACCGACCACAGAAAATCTTTCAAAACACCAAATATTGAGGAAATGATGGTGATTCAGTACTTGCAATAATTCCCGGTTTTGATCTTGGTTTATTATTCATGGAATAATACACCTATGTGATCACGACCGAGGTCGAAAATTCTGTGGGCTAAATTGGGGTCATGGGAGGGGTTTTTGAAGGTTTTAGGCTATGGGATCGAGTTGGGTGTTGTATTTGGAGTATTTTCGGACGAAGAATCCATTTTTGGGGGTCCCAGAACAATCCGATTTCACCGTGGGGCTCTATAGGGCTTTCATTGGGCTACAAATGAGACTTTTGAAGGATCACAGGAGGTCGAATGAGATGTCGTTTTCCGGTTAATTTTGGACGCATAATCCATTTTTAGAGGTCCCAAATCTGTCCAAATAATGTAAAGAATTTTTTTTCTTCAAACATTTTTTTATTGACAGAATTAATTTTCGCACAAGTAACCTATACCGAAGAATAAAATTTGCAGCGTTTAAAAAAATATTTTTCAATGACAGAATTCATTTTTGCACAATGCAATTATAAATCCTTGCGTATACTTTCCAGCGTTTTTCAAGTAGGTACGTAGAAGTACATGACTTTTTACCTTACTTTTACCTTTACTTTTTACATCACGCGTTATATTATAAGCATTTTTGAGCATGTCGACAGGTTTTTTGATCCTATTCAAGGTCTTATTTGTGGGGGTTTTGATCTTATTATAATATAATAAGATCAAAACCCCCACAAATACATATACATATATTATATGTATATGTTTTTCCGATACTATCGATCCGAGCCCTAGTTTTAATACTATTATGTTCGAATTGTGCTCAAAAAACTCAAAAGTAGATTCTTTGAAAACTGATCTAGCAATGTTTGAATGTGTCCATGTTTAAGGTATCTAGAAGAAGAGAATCATGACTCACCAGGTGGCCCTCCAGAAGTTGCCTGATCTCTCCAAAAAAGTGGCCGATACACTCCATTTTGTCGCTTTGGTTGACCTCTTTGACGGTGGTGCAATTTGAGATGGTCTGGTTGTGAGTGTGCTCAATGACTAAGGCGGGGGAGAAAAATCCCGACGAATACCTCGGCGGAGTCCCGATGGGGAGGGTTTCAGTCGAGACGGACGTCGAGGCCACGAAATGCTCCTCTTTGACGTTGGAAACAGACATTGACGTCGGGATGACGTCAGGGTTGACCATCGTCGACGAGTCGAAACTGCCTGCGTCGTCGGTCGAGTCAGCTGTAACAGGGCCAGCTTCGGTGTTGGGGATTTGGTTGGGGGTGTCATTCGGGGAGGGCTCTAGAAACACATTGTCCGAGGAAGGCGTGCTAGGAGACGAACTCGACTCAACCGCTACTCTATTAAAAGTAACACTTTTAGTAAACTTACTGTGTCTAGCGGCATAGCCTTCTACAGTTTGAGCTCTCATGAGTTTCTTGATGTCGGGTAGAGTCGCGCTACTGCTGCTAGCCACAGCGTCAGCGCTCGAACAAACGTTCTGCATCAACGAACCAGAAGATAGTTTTTTCAATATGCTTTTCAACTCCCGACGCTCCTCTGTTTCGTTACTTTCGGGTGACCCCAACTGGACCAACAGTTGGCTCTCTTCGTCCAACGTCGTCTCGTCGGACGCGTTTGCCAAGTCCATTTGCCGACTGTGTTGATTCCGCAGGACAACCTCCATGGCCAGAGCTTCACTGTGACTCCGCGTCAAAGTCTCCCCCATATCCACATCATCCCCACCTCCGCTTGCCGAGTCCAAACTGCAACTCCGTATTAACGTGTTTCTCTCCAACTCAGCCAATTTTTGACGCTCGTTCAAAATTTTCAACTTCTTCACAAACGGCAGTCCGCTGTATTCTGGTGACAAGTCGTCGATGGATTTGTAAATTTTAACTTTGTCGGTTCGCTTTGCAGAAGACGGTATTGCTTTATTGGGGAACCGCGTTTGGTTATCTAAAATTTCTAAGTTGAGTTTTTGAGCACTTTTATCGTCCTTCTTCTCTGGAGGAGCCGTGATTATTTTCTCTTGAGCATTTCTAATGAATTGAGCTAAATGCAACTTCTTGCCCTCAGAATTCGATCGGTCTGTTTTCTGGCTACTAGCAGCTGAACTTTCAACATTGGACGGGGTACCCTTATCTTCTAAATTCTCACTATTAGTCTTTTCATCAGCATTATCCTCCCTTACAATACTAAGCTCTTTTCTAACTGTACCGGTGTAAACTAGGTCAACCATCAGCCTGTTGCTACTTGTAGATTCCATTGATGTGGAAGGTTGCACCACGACAGCCTTCTTAAGGAGTTTCCAGGACTCGGTATCTGCTGAGTCCTGGTTCTGGGGGAGGAGTTGAGAGCTCCGTTTGGTCGAGTCATCGGTGGAGCTGCAGGACGTGGACCTCGTGCGAGTTGATGGCTCAGCCTCTTTTGACAGCGGCTCAGAGGCTGAGGTCTTGCGACCACCGAGTTTGACCATGTCTTTGAACTTGACGCCACCTTTTAATGAAGGTTTTGCAGCCTCTTCGGTCGACTTGGTTTTGAGTTTCAGGAGAGGTTGGGACGGGCCTGGCTGGGGCGCTTGTGGTTTCACTGTTGACGCCAGAACCTGAGCCGCCATGTTTGCCGTGTTTTGCATAGCGTTGTTCTCAGCTTCTTCTTTCTGTTTCAACAACAGAATCCGCTGAAGCAACGGCAAGCTCGACGTGTCGATTTCCTTTTTCTCGGGTGTTTCTGCTGGAGGCGTCGAAGGGACGAGCTTTCTGCTCTCTGCTTTCTCCGCGTCTTGCTTCTCCTTTAAAAGTTTTAACCTCTGCAGCAGTGGTAGTCCTGCGCCCAGTTTGGGTGGGGAAGGTGGGTTATCCTCTTCATAAGAAGTATCGTCGTTGTATATTTTCGGCATCCTACTCAGCACTGCGCGCGCACCCCCATCGTGAGATCTCGAAAGCTGTTCCATCTCCATCCCTTCTTGTCTGGTTCTGTAACAATAAGCTCAGTAATAGAAACTAGGTCAATCACGCAGAACGCACCCAGGTGTATGCTGAAAACAAAACAATTACATATACAAGAAATACCATTTTGGTTTAATATTCTTGGAATGATACACCAATGTAATCACGACGGTGGTCGAAAATTCTGATCGACCTCGAAATTTGACATTATCCGTTTCGTGAAACGTGGATTCCAAAAACGAAATGTCCGTCCACCTGGACAGCTATTTTGGCCAGTAGGATTTTTTCAAATCTGAAATTTTGACAAAATACTCGGTTTACCATCTAGTTGTGCCCGCAAGATTTTCAGCCCGATCGCCCAAACCCGTCGGCCTCTCTGGGGCTAAAAGGGGCTACGGGAGGGGTTTTTGAAGGGTTTGAGCTATGGGGTCGAGTTAGTTGTCGTATTCGAAGTATTTTTAGACGTAGAATCCATTTTTCGGGGTCCCAAAACGATCCGATTTCACCGTGGGGATCTATGGGGCTACAAATGGGATTTTTGAAGGATCCCAGGAGGTCGAATATATTTCCGAGTAGTTTTGGACGCATAATCCATTGTTCGAGGTCCCACATCTGGCCGAAGATAAGATTTTTTTTTTAAACTACATAATAATGAAATCACTAAATTTGATACCTCGAGTGTTTTCCGCTTTTTCTCAGGACGTTCCTCAACTCTCTGACATCAGAACGAAGTTTATCCAAACGGCTTCTATTGCTTATTTCTCCGATGCTGTCGGAGCCGTGTAGTGCCAAGACTTTGGGCGTTTTTTGCTGATTTCCAGCTATACAACATCAAAAATAACATAATGTAGCTAATATTGTTAAATGGTGGGTTGGATCACAATGATCATGATCATGTCATGATTGATCTTTGAACAAGTCGACGAGGGAAAACAGTTTGAACCAGAACGAAGGTGACAAGAAGGTAACAGAGAAATTTCACATGACTGCTACAAACAAATTATCACATTATAACAATAACAGTCATAACATCAAGAAACAAGAATACTCAGAAAAAAAAAAAAGAAAAAAAAAAGAGTACCTACGTAGATACTATTTCAACATAAGGTCAACAAGGGTCATTTTTGAAACAGTGAGAATAGGGCTTAACACAATTAAAGAAGGCATTGTGGGAGAGAGAGAGAGAGAAAAAAAAAACACCATTCCATCTTGACGCTCTACAAATATGCCACCAGGTATGTTCTTCTGTGCTAAACACGCATCTGATACGCATACGTAGCTGAGTTCAACCAGGACCTCGTTAAACCTTAGAAGGTAAGCACAAAAGGATTCCCCACTCTCAACCAGTACCAATCACACTTTCCACGTCAACTACCTCCAACAATAATTGACCCTTTGTGCCCACCCCCCAAAACAACACTGGGGTTCAAAAAAAAAACAAAAAAAAAAAAAACACGCAGGGATAACCCTCACAATATTGCGCACCTCCGAACCATATCAGAAAACCCTCTAGCTCGTCCGAAAAGTCCTCACCGGAAGAGAGGGATCCATCTGCAGAAAGAATCTCCAGTTACAGTTTGGATACAAAATAATCTTCATCACCAGAGATATGAATGATAATAATGCGATAGGCAAACTCATGTTGAACCCTTTCCAACACCAGTATGTTTAATGGCTCGAGATCCAAATTCGAAACTTACTATCTTTTGCTTATCCTAATCGGCCTCTTTTCTGCCGCTGTTGCGCAGCCCTAAATATATCCTCGTTGCAATGAGTCCCTTTTCAAAATCTTGACCGCACTCTACTCTGAATGGGCAAGAAGCTTCACTTCCACGAAGAAGCACCCGCGTAACTTTAGCAACCAAGTGTTCCAGGGAAAAATGAAATGATCTCCTCAGACACCATTAAACATATTCATTATTTATAAGTTCTCCCTTCAAGAGGAAAGCACACTCGTTTCGCCCTTTCTTTATGCATGTAGGCCAAAAAGAGAAACAAGAAGTACTACAACGTAGTACGTCATACTCCTCACAGCCTTATTCACACCCCGAATTGAAGAGGTGAAGAGTTATTTTGAAAGTGACAAACCGGTTGGAGAAGCGATAACCCAGCGGTAAGTGAAACCCAGTTTGAAGAGAGGTTACAAACCAGTTTAAAGGAGCGATCACCAGACTGTAAAGTTGAAAATATGTCAAGAGTGGCCATGACCAGTCTGGAATTTTGGCCAAAATCGTTGACCCAACATAATTCACGTGCCTCGGGTAAACTTCTATACCTGCACCGTTGCCTGATGCTGAGTAAAAACTCTACGTTGCATTCAAATTCACTGTGGTTTATAAATTTGAGGCGAATGACTGCCTCCTTATTTGCGTCTTAGGTTTTTCGATTTAAAAAAAGCCTATAACGCTATACCAATTTTCTTTGCTCGCAACATCCCTTAATAAGACACTAGGAAATAACACTAGCGTTTACGTACTTGAGTTTTTCCAAGCTCGATTCATGTTTTGGGCTTCTTTCAACCTTTTCCTGCCAAGACTTTGAAGGATTTCCTGAGCCTCCGGATAGTCTTTCATCGCGTTCAACACGTCTTCTCTGGATAAACTGAACAGTTCAGAATAACCGACGGATCTAACATCGGCAGTTCTCCTGCAAAAGTCAACACATGAATTAGATTATCGGCGTCAAATTGTAATCAAGAAGCTTCCTACATTGTGTTCGCACCTACGCCACTTTCAGGAAACAGTGGGAGAAGAATTGCTGCCGCACTGTTGAAAAGCATTACCAACTATCCAAGAAAATAGCTAAATGCAATCATCGCAACAGAATAAGTATACATTACTTGTTTAAGCCGTCCAAATTCAAGATTCCGATTTCCCCGAAAAAATCTCCTGCTTTCATAGTGGTCAAGACTCTTCCAGTCTCACTGAAAAAGACACACAAATGACATTCAAGTGTAAAGTATTTGAGAAACGTGAACAGAGAAAGTCTCCCTCACTCACCTCATGACTTCCAAGATGCCGTCGGCTATGATGAACATTTCCCGGGCAACTTCTCCTTTCCGGCAGATCAAGTCTCCAGGTGTGAAGATGTAAGCTTTCATTTTCAAAACCAAATCGTGAAGGAATTCTGGTTGGCACTCTTGGAAGATTGTGACCTGGCAAAAGCAAGATTAAACGCAAACATGAACAAGCTGATCTACCTTCAGACGTGTGATGATTCATCAACGAGTTGGCTCATTAATAAAAAGCGTAAATTTATATATCCCTGCCTCACCTTCTTCAAGACGCTCAAGTTGACATGAAGAGCAAGCTCAGTTTTGAGTTTGTCAGGGAGCAGTCCCAACGCAGTGTTGATGTCGCCACCCCCTTGAATGCGACCTCTGTAACAATAGAAAACGTTAACGTAACACTTTGAGAAGCTATAAAATTGCATACCTTCCCTTGTAATTGTAAACGCCGGGGCCGTTAAGAGTGAACAATAAGGAGAGGAACTTGAGATTATCCAACGTTGAAAAACCCGAACCTTCAACTGAAGTCGCCTGAAAGTCCACTACAATCCAAAAATTGACTGATTTTTTCTTCTTAAGACCGATTAATTCGCTCGTAGCTCATATTTTGGTTGTATTCTAAAACACGTCAACCAAACTCAACAAACTGAACAATAGACCATCAAGTGATTGAGCGTCATAGCGTTTGTGTTCTTAAGGACTTGACAGCACGTCCACAGACGGTTTTCCTCTCCTTCGTAAGTAGGGAAAACTCCCAAAGGAAACTTAATAGTATTTGATGGGACAAAAACGCGCACTGTGAAAACGTGGAGTAGTTGGTACAAATATTTTGTGTTATTAGTCGCATTTAGCACGACACAATTTTTATTTATTAATACACTATTAATTATTATTCAATAATTATAATACACTATTCTTTTACTTTGGATGTGGGTGATTCTCTACACATTGTCTTGAGTCCCAGGGTGATTGTGACTGAACCGTAAGGTATTTTGAACGGGAAAAAATTCTGATGTGTGGAGAAGGGGAAGACCTCCCACCTTGGTCACTTTTTTTTAACCTCCAACAAATCATACCTAGGATGGTTTTTTGGACCTCTGATGTATGGAGTACCATCCTAAACTATCAACTGACCAAGGTTGGGACCTGACCAAGGGAGGAGGTCTTCCCCTACGTCTGCAAGGACGGTGTTCAAAAGTGTTGGTCTAAATGGCTGATTATCAATTTTTTAAATATTCAAAGGTTTTTACATTCCCGTTCCGGATGACCCCGGCCACGAAATTTCGACTTTCAGGGCCCCCATAATATGTCTTTGCAGGGAGCTACAGGAACAACAGAGAGCGCTGTCGATCAAGAAAAGTACAGCCTTTAAAACTCTGTTGTAAATAATTTATAGTACATAGTCCAGGAGTTATATACTCTTTCACGCGTATCGCCCAGTTCCAGAAACAGTCCCCTGTCCTAACGTTTTTGCAGTTTGAATATGGCAGGATTTGGCGTAAGTGCAGCCTAATCAAATTATTCAAAGATGACAGCTTCGAGGGAGACCCCATGAATCCAATGGTAACCTTCTCGTTTTCGAGAATCCCTTGTTTGTTTATGTCTTCCTGCATAATTTACAGTCCCCTGTTCTGCATTTGTTCATTGATGGTAAGTCGTACATGATTCATTACTCTGGTCAATAGTGTACAATTAGGGCCTTTATTATCTATACCACTATTATTATTTAAAAAAAATGATTGGAATGATAATAGGATGAAACATTGTGTTGTCGAGGGCCATTTTTCGAGATGCCAGGGGACTGTACTGGGACGACATACCTATTAGTATTAATATTTTGGACGACATATTATTAATATTTGGAGCTCGCAATATTTGTAGTTCTACATTTTATACGTGTTTACTGCAGTTGATGCGCATTAAATAATTTATTTCATCACAAACACTATTAATTTTACAGTCCCATGTCTCATCAGAAATGTTGAAATTCAGTAACTTGAAAACGAAGAATTTCTGTGAAGAGAAACTCGGGGGATTCGTTCTTGGAGCAATAAATGTGAGGATAATAGAAAAAACAAATTCGAATATCAGAGAAATTTGTCATGGAAAATTGAAGTAATACTGGAAAATGAGTGATTCGACAACTATAATTATTGACGGATACGGAAAAGTGGTACGAACGATTCCTGAAGTGAAGTTCAGTATTAGTAGAAAATGTTTCTTATTTTCTCAAAACATGCCTTTTTCCAAGCTTAGGCCTTCAAGCTTTTGATTTTTATTCATTCAGAATTTATATCTCTAGCTCAAGTTATAGATATTTTTAGGGCATTTTGTTGTTGTTAGTTTTGAGCAGTGAAATATTGTATTTTATTAAAACCCTCAAGCCATCACGTTTGTGAGTAAATACCTACGTAAGTAGAATGAAAATAGTTCACCTGGACCAGGAGTAGTCGTACCACCGGAGGACCCTTCTTTTCATCCCTCCGGGCACTTTGTGGTGCCGCATGTAGGTTTTGGCCCCATCGAGGAGCCTCTCGAACTCCAAACGGTTGGCATTCCTGTTGGTGATGACGTTGCCCACTTGCCCTGAAAGAAAGATCACAAGCCATGGAATTTTCCTGCTTTGCCTCAAATAGGTTTTTGAGTAGGTAGACGGAGTAAGTGGAACTGGCATCATTGTACCACATTACCACCAAACGTGCGAGAATTCCTTCTCTCGTATTCTGTAAGAATAGGTTTGCAAAAGTGTTTTGTTCCAACTCTGGAAAGACGCCTCCTTTTCTTCTTCTCAACCAGCCCTTTGGGATTCTGAATAGCAGGTGGTCTCACACGAGCACTTCATATGATTGCGATTGGGGTTGCGGGGGCGAGTCTGAGGGAATTCCAGGTTTAGTAGTTCCACAGTTTGTTTTTCTGTTTTTATGGAGTCTGCAACGTGAAACAACTCCAGTTTTCAATTGACAACACTTGGTGGGGTATAAAGGAGGGTAAACTATGTTTGGAGGATTTGTTAATCTTTCCCAAAACGTTAAGATCTGCAATTGTGTGCTCCCCCCCCCCCCCCCCCCCCCCAATATACAAATCGGTAGTTCGATAGGGCGATCATCATATTGTTATCTGTAACCAACTAAAAGAAACCTACCGACAATGGTAGCAAAGATGAACACTCCGATGAGGTAACCAACGATTGTGAAGACATACCTACAACAAAATTCGTTTAAAAAATACGTTAAATCTTGAATTCAATAGAGTTTATTAAAAATAAATTCAAAAACCCATGATGACGCAAAGATACGCTTTGAAGTTACTCATGAGCGATACCAGAGGAAAATAAGGAATGGACGTGCAAGAAATTAGGGCTGAATCAGCCCGTAAATATATTGACAGTACAACAAGTTGCATGCAGAGTTAACGAACAGTTTGGCCAAAAGAGCGCAGTGCGATGCTTTTGGTAAAAGTTAAATTAAATTTTACTTGTGACTATCCCAAGAACGCTGAAAATTTTACACAAGAGTATATTATTCTTTGATATAGGTTTCTTGTGGAAAAATTAATTCTGTGTCAATAAAAAAATATTTAAAAAAAGAAAGAAAAAAGATGTGTGACCTCGAAAAATTGAATAGGCTATGCGTCCAAAATACATACTCAGAAAATATTTGACCTCCTGGGATCCTTAAAAAATTCCATTTGTAGCCCCATGAGAGCACAATAAATCCCAACAGTAAAATCGAATCGTCCTGGGACCCCCAAAAATGAATTCCACGTCAAAAATACTTCGAAAACGAAAGTTGGTCTAGGATTTTCTACGTCGACGACGCACAATGTTCGGAAACGCCTCGAAACCTGTCCGAAAGTCCAAAAATCAGAATCGCGTTCTGAACCTCGCCATGGTGGGTATTGTTACTTCGATATCTAGGGCGTATAGAGCACCTGTTAAAACAAGCCGCAGTTTGCACCTTCGAGTAGGGACGGATCGCTAAAAACCTGAGTTATACCTATGACTTCCGGAAATGAGCCCTACCTGCCGAGTGATCGCAATGTGTTCCTGCCCGCCGGATTTTTTCCTTCTATTCTGATGGTATCAAGATGTCAGAAACCGGTAAATCAATTTTTAAAGTAAATTCCGAATATTCCTATGGATTTTTTGTTTTCCAAGTACGAATTAGCATGTAGGTTGAGTTTTAGTTCAAATTGCTGTCGATTTCCACCTTCCCCCCGGCGTCGTTGTGCTCCTCTAGGTCCCATTCAAGTTATTTAAGAACAATTGGCTTCAACCAGCTTCAACTTTTTTTTTTTAATTCCAATAAAGTGATGAAAATCTGTATACATACAGTTTTTTCTATGAAATTCATAGTTCCATCGTTGTTTTTTTTTTTTTGGTCGATAAATATATTAATTTATTACATATATACATTGAATGTATATCCTTTCGCACTATCTTCTATGCTGCAGGAACCGAGAGCTCACTTTAGTAAAAGCCAAAAAAACCTATCAATAAAAGAAAAAACGTGTTTTTAGATAAAAAAAATACGTTATTTATTGAAATGCTAAAGTGATGGCCCAAAAATGACAACAGATTCGTGTTCAGCAACACAAAAACCCTAAACAAACCAAAGTTAGTCCTCATCCGACCGTTTTAGGACTTTTGGCCAGGTTTCGAGGCGTTTCCGAACACTGCGGGACGGTTGCCATATGCCCTCCTGACGTGATCTTTTATTGATAAGAAACCGGAGGAAACAAATGGCGAAATCCTAGCTGATCATTTAAAAGTTATATAGGTGCCTACCTTAAGGTAACTTTTTCTTTTTTTTTAATGGCCACCTTTCAATTTTTCTTTCTTTTTTTGCTATGGGGTGTCGTTTTCGAAGTATTTTTGAACGTAGAATCCATTTTTGGGGCCACAGAACCGTCCAATTTCACAGTGGGGATCTATGGGGCTTTCATAGATCCGCGTTTCACTACGAAAACGACACCCCATAGCAGAAAAAGAACGAAAACATTGAAAATGAGTTTTTACGGTACTTTTCGGTTATCCGGCCGCATCGTCCTGCCACGCGATTCGTGTTTCATACACACCCCTCCGGATGGCTTTAAGGCACCCAAATTCGAGTACTTTTCCGTTGTAACACCCCCCGACACGATTTCGAGTTTCAAACACACACCTCCCGATGGCTTTAAGGCACCCAACCAAAATCGCGTGGCAGGACGATGCGGCCGGATAACCGAAATGTACCGTTTTTACTAGCTGGTCATTTAAAAGAAATATGTCATAGGTAACTTATAAATGATCAGCTTGGATTTCGCCATTTGTTTTTTTATAAATAAAAGAACACGCCAGTGCATATGGCAAACATCGTCGACGTAGAAAATATTAAACCAAGTATAAGCACGCCGTGCATAGCCGAAACCCTTAAAAAACCCTCCTGAAGCCCCTTTTCAGCCCCACAGAGCCCCACGGGTTTGGCCGATCGGGCTGAAAACCTTGCGGGCACATCTAGGTAGACGGTAAACCGAGTATTTTGTCAAATTTTCAGATTAAAAAAAAATCCTACGGTCCAAAACGGCTCGGACGGCGGACGGACATTTCGTTTTTGGAATCTTGACCTATTAAAACGTATAATGTCAAATTATGAGGCCGATCAGAATTTTCGACCTCTGTCGCGATTACATAGGTGTGTTATTCCATGAATAATAAACCAAAAATTGGTTCAAAACTATAGGGTCGAGTGGGGTGTCGTTTTCGAAGTATGTATATTTGGACGTAGAATCCATTTTTGGGGGTCCCAGAATGATCCGACTTCACCGTGGGGATCTACGGGGCTTTCATGGGGATAGAAATGAAGGTTCCCAGGAAGTCAAAATTTGTCGTTTTCCGAGTACTTTATCGACGTTCTACATCTGTCCACACATTGAAATTTTTTTTTTTTTTTCATTTTTTTTTTTTTTTCAAACAACTTTTTAATGACAGAATTAATTTTTGCAAAATTTTTCTATATCAAAGAATAAGTTTTTCTCTTCAGTTGAATCAAAAGCAACAGGAAGCCCTGAAGAGCTTTTTCGCCAGCTGCTGATTCAATGTGCAGGTGGTACTTCCAAGTTCTATTGATTCGCAAACATGAAAAGCTGAAAACATAAACTGAAAAAAACTCTTGGTGATATATTGGAGCCTTCTATCATAAAAAATACACTCAAGCCACGTCCATTCCTAATTCAAAATAGAACCAGACTGAGACAAACGCGATGCAGGCGCACTCATACGCCTGAGCAGCTGGCTCAACTAAAACTGTTCCAGAAATGCAACGTATATTCCAAGACCTATCTTGCCGAATGTAAGCGATCGCAAATACTTCACAGCGTCGAACGAGCAACAAAATTGGGCACTCTACAATAAGTTTTTGCATGGCTTCAACACTGGTTCACATCTTGATGAAATTTGAAACAAATCGAACGTTAAAAGCGCAGACTCTTTCAATCCGTTATCTATCTCGCAAATTAATTTAGAAAAATGCGGCCAGCAGCAAAGTTCATACAAAATCTTATGTTTTCAGTGCCAAATTGAAGGCTCAATAAGTTCTTTATTTAAATGCAACGTAGCGAAAATTAATATTAATAAAACACAGTGTGTGTTGAGACGAACAGCCTTCAGTGATGGTACAGAACTACAGCTCGAGGCACAATATAGGCGATTGTGGAAATTTGACGGCGCGTAACTGATCACATAACGGGTCTTTTGTATGTAACTTTGCTCTTGCCTTTAGAATACTGACCCTCGATTTGAGTTGAATTGAAGAAGGCGGGTTTTATGTCCTCGCCTCAGCACGTTCTGAAGGCGGTCCGTTTCTTTTCTATGTTAAAAACATCCAAGTATTAATTTATTAAATATTTTTGGTCGGCTAAGTGATGCGGCAGGATCTTCTAAAGCCAAAGGCAGGCATTTCAATGAAACCAGGTGATCTACAAAGGGACCAGGAGAACTCTTCAGGGTAGGCAACAAAAACTATATGATTTGAACGTGTTTAATTCTACCATGCATCTTGATTCTGATTGACGTTGGACAAAAGATAAGCTTGGGGTAAGTAAATTTGTCAAACAAATGATACATTTTCATTTTTCGAAGAAATGACGTTAGAACGGACGATGCATCTGTTGTTGGCAGCAGTTGCGTTTAGGGTTATGTTTGACTAACAATCTAGACATTCGTTCACTGTTGCAATCTGCTCTGACAACCTCTGATAATGGGAGATCAGTTAGTGCTAATCAAACAGGTTCGATGTTCATCCCGACTTTTCCCCATTCCAAAGTAGCTAACGGAGCGTCGACTTCAGAGGCTCCCATTTTGGAAAATGTCTTTTATAGAACCGCAGAATGCCAAACTTTCTGTCTACTATGACTCTGATTTTGACAAGGGCTTCGAATCATCTGGAGGTGTCGTGTACCCAGAGTCTAGAATGGTCTACGACTCTAAAGGCCTCCAAGCTGCGTCCAACCTTTACAAAAACAAGGCAGAGCGAAAGCCCGGGCCGTTCGCAGATCCTAAACTCATCCAACCCAAGCCAAATCCCCAATGGAAACAAGACTGAACAAGACTAACCCGAACACGGTGCTTGATTCCATTCACCACAAAACAACTTGTCATTGACATTTTATTTACAGCAATCGTTATCTCACTTACTCTGCGTCGGATTCAGGTGTTGGAAGGTCGCCTATAGTGGTGAGCGTGAGCGTGGACCAGTATAAGGAAGCGAGGTATTTCCTCGTTAGTGTGGCGTAGGCTCCGGGCCGGTAAGGGTAGACCCAATCGCCTTGGAAGCCCTCGTACTCAGACAGAAGGTAGTAGAAACAGCCAAACCAGTGCGCCAAGATGAGCAGGATATGGATAAGGTTCATCACCCTTAGGACGTTAGGGTACACCGTTCGGGACTCGACGATGTAGTAATATGCGTAAACACGATGCACCTAGAAACGGCGATAGAAACGTGAATCAAATCCCTCAATTTATGTAATTACGAGGAAGTTTACATACCTTGAAAAATCTCGGGCACCGGAGGATGGGCATTTGCCCATAGTTGAACTGGAGAAGCTCCAACGGGAAAATGGCCCCCAAGTCCAAAAGAAATTCTTTGGACTTCATGTAGTGACCCGCAAGCTTCCTCCAGTCGAACACCATGAGTCCCTGCTCGAGGTAACCCGTCCTAAACTGAACGGCGATGTCTAACAGAAATACTACGTCGGAAATCATATCGCACGTGAACCAAAAGCCCGAGTAAGCGTCCTGGAGCTCGGGGAAACTTTGCCGCACGATTAACGTCCACAGGTTGTACAGAACACAAAACGTCACAAGCATCATCCAATAGTAAAAAAAGTCTCCGTCTGGGTTCACGACCGTCACCGGGGGTTTTTGCAGTTTTTTACGTTTCCGACGGTGAATTTTGACAAAGTTTTTGACACCACCTGAGAAGCCTTCGCTGTCCCCTTCGCCATCGTCTCCAGTGTCGACAGTTTCCTGAAACAAATTCAACAGGGCTTCTCTTATTGATTATGACAGGCCTAGAACGACTGTACCATCATTCTGTAATCATAACCAAAATAGATGAAGAGTCGAGTACCTACGAAACGTGAAGAAAGCTAAGCGAGTTCCAAACTGGGGCCCATTATCATAATGTGATACTTTGGAACTCGCTTAGTTTTGTTCAGATTATAAAATGCGCATCCAAGTCTCAGAAAAATAGGACCTAAAATATGTTCATGAAATTTTGCTATTGCTTTTTTATGTACCACTTCAATAATGAAGACCCCACTGAACATATTTGATATAGGTAATGCCTAAATTAAGCTTAAAACATCCTAATTCATCTGTAAATCACAATCCTTGGAACGGGCTCCCTTCCTTACACAAAACTTACGCATGTCAGATCAACACATCAAGATTTGTTTACTTGTACAATCAACAACCCGGGTTTAAACTCAATGATTTTCAAATTTTGTTTTCTTATCGTATTACAGGTACCGTATTACCTACGTATGCAGGTACTAAAAGAGTATGGCGGCGTGATATTAAGACTTAGTAAGGAATACTTAGTATTCCTGGAATGTGAGTAAATTGTTAAAATGGGATTCATCGATTTCATCCTAAAAACGAGGGCCCCTGTCAAAAAAGGGATTTTCAAAAAAAGATGGATAGTTATCGTTAGAATGGACCATGAAAGTATCGACTGTAACGATTAGTAGATTGAAATAATTGGAGCTTAAACCCGTTTCCTTCAACAATAGAAACTCAAGAGCGTGGGAACTAACAGCCAAACATTGGAAAAAACGCTGCAAATTTTACACAAGGGTTTATTATTCTTTGATATACGTTACTTGTGCAGAAATTTAATTCTGTCAATGAAATTTAAAAAAAATTTTTTTTTTTGGATTTTCATCTCAAAAAAATTTTTTTTTTGGATTTTTTGTTCAAAAATGTGTTTTTTCAAAAATTCTGTATTTTTTACTCGAAAAATATTTAACATCCTGGGATCCTTCAAAAATCCCATTTTCAGCCCCACGAATGCCCTAAAGATCGCCCCAGTGAAATCGGATGGTTCCGAGACCCCAAAAAATGGATTCTACGTCCAAAAATACTTCGAAAACGACACCTAACTCGATCCCATAGCTAAAAGCCATTAAAAAAAACCCTCCCGTAGCCCCATTGCGCCCCACGGGTTTGGGCGATCGGACTGAAAACCTTGCGGGAACAACTAGATGGTAAAACAAGTATTTTGTCGAAATTTCAGATTTTTAAAAAAATTCCTACTGCCCAAAACGGCCTGGACGGCGGACGGACATTTCGGAGTTAGAATGTAGACCTCTTGAAACGGATAATGTCAAATTTTGAGCCCGATCGGAGTCGTCGACCCCCGTCGCGAAAACATAGGTGTATTATTCCAAGAATAATAAACCAAAAATGCCTACTGCCCAAAACGGCCCGGACGGCGTACGGCGGGAGGACATTTCGGTTTTGGTTTATTATTCTTAAGAATTTCAATTGGAACAATACACCTATGTGACCGCGACGGAGGCCGACGACTCGGATCGGCCTCAAAAATTATCCGTTTCAAGAGATTCTAAAACTGAACTGTCCGTCCGCCGTACGCCGTCCGGGCCGTAGGAATTTTGTTTTAAATCTGAAATTTTGACAAAATACTTGGTTTACCATCTAGTTGTGCCCGCAAGGTTTTCAGCCCGATCGCCTAACCCCGTGGGGCGCTATGGGGCTAAAATGGGGCTACGGGAGGCGTTTTTTGAAGGCTTTTGGCTATGGGATCGAGTTTCGTGTCGTTTTCGAGGTATTTTTGGACGTAGAATCCATTTTTGGGAGTCCCGGAACGATCCGATTTCACTGTGGCGATCTATAGGGCTTTCATGGGGCTAAAAATGGGATTTTTGAAGGATCCCAGGAAGTCAAATATTTTCCGTGTAAAAACATAGGTATTTGAAAAAAAGTTGGTAAAAAAATTTTTTATTGACAAAGAACTTATCTTCGCACATGTAACCTACATCAAAGATTAATAAACCCTTGTGTAAAATTTGCAGCGTTTTATAATCTAGACCTCTTGAAACGGATAATGTCAAATTTTGAGGCCGATCGGAGTCGTCGACCTCCGTAGCGATTACATAGGTGTATTATTCCAAGAATAATAAACCAAAAGTGGCAGTGGTTGAACAGTTATCAAAAGAAATTTTAAAAAATTGTAGGAAAGTAAAATCTGGTGTAAAGGTAAAAAGGCAACGTAATATGTTCAGAACTACCTTAACATCCTCACACATTGTTGTCAGCTAATATTTCTGAAAATTGCATCCATGGCCTACATGAAGATGTCTCAAAATGTTCTTTGCTACCAATGAGGTATCAACAATCCGTTCAATCTCAAAATATAATATATTATTATAACGTTGAACATGTCACACAAAATATCAACGTACCAAAAGTATTGTTGTTTTTTGATACGACGATTTCCAGCATTTTTTCCTAGAAGCTTATCGGTACCCAGGGTTTTAATTCCCGAAAGATTGGAACGAAAGCTCAAATTCACGAACAAACCAATGTCTTACCAGGACGCATTGACAGATAAATAAGATTAATAATTGCTAGCAATTTCGATTCTAACTCTTGGTGCTTAACAAACGAGGAGATTCTGGTGTAACTCATCATTAGCCAGAGCTGTGTGGTGAAATGAATAGAACGGATGCCCAACTATAGGTATCTATAGGAACTAACATACTATATTTCACCTGAAGTTCTGGTATTTGCCGAGTGGAAAAACGCTTGAGGAAACTGTCTTCGCGTTTGAGCGGCGGCTTTTTTTGAATTGTAGATGTGATAGCGCCTGAAAGCTGCACCGTGGTTCTCAGCTTCATCCATCTTTGGTTGCTTTTGGTCCTGGAACAAATTAAAATGGTTTGCCTCAACTGTACTACTAACTAACTGAACATAATGAAAATAATCGACTTAATTATTAAGCCTTTAATGCATTAAAGGTCCGGTTTAAAAGCGACCGATCCCATCCCCGCATCCGGCATTGCTGGAAATTCCGATGGATGTGTCTCTTCCAAAGCATAAGTGGCCCTGGTTCCTCAGACTGCAGACACAGCCGCCATCCAAGTCGTGGGAAGTGCTGAGATAGCTTCTCATGGGTCGTTCTTTGGTTATCGGACTCCACCGCCGTCGGGACCCCGCAATTGTTATCGAAAAAATAGTGTTTCCATATTTCAAACCACTACATTCAGCGAGTTCAACTTTGTGGAAATTTCTAAAATTAAAATGGTTGAATTCTAGAATCCCTGTACAACAGAATATGTTGAACAGAGATGAGTTTTTGAGAGAGAATCTCTCTCTCTCACTCTCTCCCTCTCTGAAGGGTCCATCTGGTCTCTTTTAGGGCCCTTTCACACATACCTACCTACACGGTTGACCCGTCATCCGCACTCGGACGCCCAGAGGGTTTTCACACCAACACGGTAAACCGGTGCTCATTTCAGTTCTTACCTGGTTGCGTCCATTGATCGGTAAAAAAAGATAAATTGGCTCACCTCTCAGGTGCGTAGAAAGAGATTTAAAAAATGCGAAAGGAAGATGCGAGTTCACCGATTACTCCAAAATCGACATGAATTTTGTCAGGAACGCTATGGCAGATTATTTTCTCAACACAACGAAGTTCTATTTTCTTTCTGAATCTCGTTCAGTGCCGTGACAGTTTTCTAAAATTTACACAAAAATGCCGAAACACATTTACACATTTAATGCCGAAAAAGAAGATTCTGAGATGTAACCTCAGTATTATTAGTTTATTATTGATACAAGAAAGTATTGAAATTTAATTTTTCATGTTGATAGACGACAAGCAGAATACAGTACTATCCTTGGGAAGACTGAATGAAATTAAAAATTAAAAATGTAAACTAAAAGATGTTCAATTAAACTTGGAAGAAATTTATCTTAGTAAGTAGGTACCTACTTACACAAATTCTGATCTCTTCTTGTCCTCTTCAAATCCCACACAAACTCCATCATGCGTTTTTTTATAATAACTATAATAATATTATAACTATAATAACTATAATATATTATAGTTAAAGATAAAGATATTATCTTTATATCCTCCGTCCGATTTATCCCAATTCGCGGGATGATTTTCTATTTGCGCAATTAACTTCTCACTCCCACAACCATTGAATTGCGAATGCGCCGGTCCCTCCAATTTCTTGTCAGTTTTGGTTTATTATTCTTGGAATAATACACTTATGTTTTCGCGACGGAGGTCGACGACTCCGATCGGCCTCAAATTTGAAATTATCCGTTTCAAGAGGTCTAGATTCCAAAACCGAAATGTCCGTCCGCCGTACGCTGTTTTGGGCAGTAGGAATTTTTTTTTAAATCTGAAATTTTGACAAAATACTCGGTTTACCATCTAGTTGTGCCCGCAAGGTTTTCAGCCCGATCGCCCAAATACGTTGGGCGCTATGGGGCTACGGGAGGGGTTTTGGTTTATTATTCTTGGAATAATACCTACACCTGTGTTTTCGCGACGGAGGTCGACGACTTCGATCGGCCTCAAAATTTGACATTATCCGTTTCAAGAGGTCTAAATCCGAAATGTCCGCCCGCCGTACGCCGTCCAGGCCGTTTTGGACAGTAGGAATTTTTTTTTTAATCTGAAATTTTGACAAAATACTTGGTTTAGCATCTAGTTGTGCCCGCAAGGTTTTCAGCCCGATTGCCAAAAACCCGTGGGGCGCTATGGGGCTAAAATGGGGATACGGGAGGGTTTTTTTTTTTTCATGGCTTTTAGGTTTCTTTGAAGGATTTTTTAAAATTTTTTTTTCATTGACAGAATTAAATTTCTGCACAAGTAACGAATATCAAAGAATAAAAACCCTTGTGTAAAATTTGCAGCGTTTTCGAAGGCTTTTGGCTATGGGATCGAGTTAGGTGTCATTTTAGAAGTTTTTTTGGACGTAGAATCCATTTTATGGGGTCCCGGAACGATCCGATTTCACTGTTGCGATCTATAGGGCTTTCATGGGGCTAAAAATGGGATTTTTATATTTAATATTTTTCAAGTTAAAAATGAAAAACTTTTGAAAAAAAAACCAACCTTTTCTAAATTTTTTTTAATTGACAGAAGTTTCTGCACAAGTAAACTATATTAAAGAATGATAAACCCTATTGTAAAATTTACAGCGTTTTTAAGGTACGAAAGCGCCGCCTGAAAAGGTTCGGATGCGCTGGCGCCCCGAGCAGGCCGTGTTTCCATGGGCAAGACGGTCGCGTCTCAAGTGCATCAAAAACAATTCCTGAGCCTCACTGGTGTCAGCTCAGCGAAATTGGCCGCCAACTGGGTTCCTCAAAGGGATGCAACCTGGCATAGTTCTGTTCGATGAAACCAAACATCCACCCTTGGAACGGGAGATGACCTTGGGTCCGTTTTATGCATGCGTCTAGGGCTAAATCCAGACGCCTCACTTTGTGGATCCACCTTCAGACCCAGGCTCCGATCCTCAGGATCTTCAAGGAAGTTGAGTACCTACCTAGTTCACCATCCAAGGGATCCACGGGTTGCCTTTGTAGGTGGCAACGAGAGTGATGATTCGACCCTATAGGGTGTTGACGGCCAAGCTTCCTGATCCAGGGACAGCCAAGCAACTGGACTGTTTGAAGTCCTCGTGAAGCAAGAAGAATCTCGCTATCCCAAGACACCCCAACCTTACACAAGTCTTGCACGATGGTATTTATTGGCGTAGACTAGAGTTGGACTCTGCAAGGAGAATCCCATTGGTGACCAAGCAGCTTCACCCAAGTGTCCCCGACAGAGAGATGATAGATTTCTGCCATCCACTGAGTTCAAGATAAGCATAGAACTACTGACCAATTCCCTGAGCTGAAAACCTCCTTGCTGTAGAAGATTGACAATCGTGCATCCTCAACAGAGCGTAAGAATAGTTCTCTTCCGTTATGATTCTTCTCAAAAAACAGTCGCAATCGTTCCTAAAAATTTAGCGCTTTCGATAGGCATTCCAGAGAGGATCGGCGCTTTCATAATCCACCGCTCTCAACTCAAATTCTCTCCTTGACCATCGTGTACTGGCGCCCGTATAGGTAAGTGTGAAAACACAACTTACCTCGCATACTTGTTTGACCCATCACGGGGTCCTTCGCCCAGTGCTTTGAAGCAGGAGCCCGAGGATAGGTAGTTAACGAGAGTTTGGTCCGCACAACCCTCGCACGGTGTGTGAAAGATCTCATTCACTTCCTTTACCTGCTAAAATGGCGAGGGAATCGGTCCGGTATGACATACACTCACAGAGTAAAAGAGACGAGACTGCATACATTGTAATACAATGTATGCAGTCTCGTCGTATGTTACACATACGTTCATACAGTGTGTGTGTGTGTGTGTACAATACATCGACGTTCTGAAAACGCAGAGTGAAACGTACCTAGTTTAAAGTTAAATCAAGTTTTAGAGAAAGACACGGAAGATGGAGTTTGGAGAAAGACATAGATGGATGGGAGTAGGGATGTTGAAAAAGTATCGATAAATATCGATACTTTTTGTCCCCGATATATATCGTAGTATCGATACTTTTTTTATCCCTCACATTTAATCAGATTCAAAACTTACGGCATGTAGGTAATTGACAGTAGGTACCTACATCAATGATTATTTTGCTTCCGAGTCTGCGAAGCAGCGGAAGCCTTGTTTTACTTATTATTTTTATAAATAGTAATAGTAAATTTACTAGGTATATCAATTATTGATGAAATGTTAACACTTTTTGACTTTGTAATTATATTATTACTGTTGTTGGAAACTTGTTGAGGGTCAGTCAAATAAGACGAGATTTTTGCCGACGTTTCAAGAGATATATTCTCCTATCATCAGGGCCTAGTGAAATGAACAAAACACGAATTTAGACTTTGAATTTAACAATTGATGATACTATATGATACGACGGATTGATGATACTAGTATATGATATGGAACAGTGACAAGTGTACATAGAACATATGAATATGATACCTATAAATAATTTGGAAGGTAGGTAGAGCAAAATCCTGTCATTGAGTGAGCAAGTTTAAAATATACAGAGGTACTTACAAGGCTTGTAAGTGCAGGGACAAGGGCAGCACACGATGTGAACCGTCGCTGTCGTACAAATAATACTAAATAATATGTTGGATACAGCCATACAGAAGGAACTGATGGTGGGGGGGTTTTTAGAAAGTGGCAAACAGAACACAAAGGGTGCCGACTTTTTGAAAGGTTTGAGGGTTGGTTAGTGAGTAATTAAGGCGTTAACGGTTTTATGTCAGCGGTCTCCCTTTATGGATTAAGTCAGAGTAACATTTACTGAGGTGTTGGACATCTGTTCTGAAGTTAACTGTTTGATGTGAACTGACCCTCAACAAGTTTCCAACAACATTAATTGAAACGGTCAACATCACCACCAACTATTAATATTATTACTATATAGTAGGTAACAATCATGATATCAGTACCTAACGTTGATCTTATTGTCTTCGAAAATTTCGCTCTTACCGCGCTTATGGTGGTAATTTAGGTAATATCATTAACCTAATTGAATCAGCAAACGGGACTATTGAGAATTCTTTGAGATGAAATTCGTACCTACCTACTATAAGTCTATACCATACTACCTATACGTATCTACCGGTTGCTTGTAGACTGTTTTGATTTTTATTAAATAAACGCTGCAAATTCTACACGAAGGCTTATTATTCTTTGAATTAGGTTAATTGTGCAAAAATTAATTCCGTTTCATTAGAAAATTTTTTGGAGAAAAAATCTGAACAATGTTTGGACAGATGAGAGACCTAGAAAAAATGGATTTCGCGTCCAAAAATACTCGGACAACAACACCTAATTTGCCCTCCAGGGATTCTTCAAAAATCCCATTTGCAGCCCCATGAAATTCCCATAGATCCCCGTGGTGATACCGGATCGTTCTGGGACCACCAAAAATAAATTCTACGTCCAACAATACTTCGAAAACCAAAACCTAACTCGACTCCATAGCCGAAAACCTTTTTTTAAAACCCCTCTCGTAGCCCCATAGCGCCCCATGGGGTAGGTTGATCGGGATGAAAACCTTGCGGGCTCAACAAGATGGTAAATCGTGTATTTTCAAAATACTACCTACCTATTTTGTCCAAATTGCGGATTTAAAAAAATTGTACCTACTGCCCAAAACGACTCGGACGCTGGACGGACGTTTCGTTTTTGGAAACTAGACCTCTTGAAACTTACCTATGTCAAACTTTGAAGCCGGTCAGAATTTTCGTCCTCTGTCGCCTACCTACGTAGGCGCATTATTCCAAGAATAATTGACCAAAAATGAAGAGATTTTGATAATGTGCAAAATTAATTTTTAATGAGAAAGAATAAATTATTGCTCATCATTAAACTCTTTTTTTCGGTTTATTATTATTAAAGCAATATTGGTATATTATTCTTGGAATAATACACCAATGTAATCGCGACGGAGGTCGAAAATTCTGACCGGCCTCAAAATTTGACATTATACGTTTCAAGATGCCAAGATTCCAAAAACGAAATTTCGGTTTGCCATCTACCTAGTTGTGCCCACAACTAGGTTTTCAGCCCGATCGCTCAAACCCATGGGGCTACAAATGGGATTTTTGAAGGATGCGTCCTTTAAGTATGCGTCCAAAAGTGCTCGGAAAACGACACCATATTTAATATTTTAATTTAAATAGGTATTAAATATGGTTTTTTATTTTAATTTTTTCAAAAATATTAAATATTTAAACATTAAATGTTTAAATTTAATTAAATTAAATGTTTAGGAAATTTTCCTAATGATAGAACTAATTTTTACACAATAATTGTGTAAAAATTTAGATCTACCAATATTGTTAATTAGGACAATTATTGACAGGTCAATTAGGTCAGATCTATACCTAGGTAGGTATGTAATTGGGCACGTCCCGTGAAATAAAGAAATAAGAAATAAGAAATAAGAAATAACCCCTTGTGTAAAATTGGCAGTGTTTTTCTTAAAAACTGCCGCATTTAAGCATGGAAAAAAGCTCTTGCCGTTACTAAGCCGAAAAAAAGAAAAGAAAATACGACATCAAAATTTGATGTCAGCGCAATAACAGAATGCGCAAAAGAGCCATTGAGCCGTTCCAATCTTATTTTCGAACGGCTTCCCCTCGAAGAATGACCCGGTCGTGAAGATCAACCTGGCCTGGCAGCCCTGTTGTTGTTGTTGTGGTTGTAACAACAAATGGTGTGCAGGCCCATATGGTAGATCATTTCTACCAACAGCGCCAAAGGTACTGGTTTTTTTAGGAGGTTGCCTATAACATAAGGGCACTATGAGATTGAACTGGAAATACCTGAAATAGTACCTATATATGAGAATTGAATCCAGCACTCGAAATATACTTTCTCTTATGTTTCCCAAGTGCCCCTCTTTCCGCCAACATTTTCCCCTGCAGAGAGCAACCCTTCCCTGCTCTTCGGACTTTCTCCGGAAGATGTGGGATTTTTCTTAGGGTATTTCATCGTGAATCACGATTCGTGATGTTGGTAGACTTCAAGAAGACGCCCGCAATGCATTACGTGAACGGCGTGCATTCCCCGTTTTCGCTCTAAGTTTTATTTTCGACATCTTGAAACTAGTTTATAAAGTGGTGGAAAGTAATTAATTTCTTGGATTTAGTACTGTATACGGAATACATTTTAAACTTCAAGAAATAATTTTTAAGAAGCCTACTTACTGCTTCTCACGTTTCATAGGAGGGCTATCTAGGGTCTGCGTTTCAATCCAGCTGAACTTACCTCAGGTATAAAATTTAACTTTTTGAGTTGAAATGTAGTAGCCTACCATTGCAGTGGCTCGCCACTTAAGCTTACGCTTATTTGTGGGATAATATTTGGCAGGTTGTGTTGTGTTTGTGGTATCTTTTGCTTGAGTCGGAAATTTTGTTATCGGTACAATGTGCCGTATCATGGTCGTTGGTGTGATTCCTGTTAGGAGGACGGACCGCCACGCCGCCATCAGGGCAGGCAATGATGTTGAGTTTGCGAATTCCGATGATATCCGTTACACCAGTACATACGATATCTAGTGCTGACAAACGAGGTGGTGTATGTATAATATACTCATATCATATTATGATAAAATTAAATTTGTAAGTTGCATGAGGCACATGGTCAACGAACCCTACTTACAGGTACCTAATGATAAGTTTTTGAATTCTTCACGATTGTATTGGCAGTAATTTAAAATATCAATATTTAGCGATACCGAGGTATTCTGAAACCCCCCTGATCCGCCCATTCACGGATAACTTATTACCTAAGTATAGGTAATTGTATCAATACCTACGTACTAAGTAATGTCACCCCCGCAACCAATTAGGTAAACGTCGTACCTACGTCTGCGTGAGACGACCTATTATTCAAAAGGCCCTGTCTGAGAAAGTGGTCAGCCGAAAGAAGCTAGGCCCTCCGTGGCCGATAAAATGGTCGGCCGAGCGAAGAGAAGCCCCCCCGTCAGAGTGCTATAGGTAGGTTTGATCCAGGTTTGATGGAATGTTAACAGAAATCAACGGAGACATGCGCTGTTCCAGGTCAATCGTAGGTTGACTGCAGTTGGACGTGAACCGAAAGCTCGAATGAGTGTGGTTGGGATCTGTCGAGAGCTGTCCAACTTCTGTCGACAGACGCCGTTAGACCTGGAACAAACCTGGTATTGATTTCGGCGTTTTGGTGAATTGTTTCACGCTAGTGCAGCGCCGGCACGACCCCATAAGTTAAATAGGTACGAGTAAATGTTTTGGAGAAGATCAAGTTGGCACCTATACAAATTTATTATTTGATGTACCTACTTAGGAAGATGAGAATGGAATTCAGATATATACTGCAGCGTACAGCAGTTGATTCGAGCGAGGCTACGATTAACATGTATAAACGACTTTCCCAGCATGGTTCCTCAACTTGCAGTAGAAAAGCTTGCACCAACATGAACCGTCTGTTTGTAGAATTCGCATCGAGTAGCATGGCCCAAGAAAAGCTCATTATCATGAAACAGATTACCAACCTACCTGTTTTATATAAAACATCTCAACTCTGAAATAGCCTTGAAATGTTGGTCAGGCATTTGGGTTGACGAGGAAGAGGTCTGATAGAAATTTCAAGTTGATTTTCCTCTTGGGAGAAAACTATAGTATAGTATATAGAAAACTTTACTTACTGGGATATGAGGAGAAATTTGAAGCCCCACTAACCATTGAAAACCCATTGGACTCATGTTTGTTGAATGAATACAAAATGAAAGCAATGAATACAAAACAAAATCAATTAATAATCTGTCGCTCTTTTAATTCTCCAGGAAAGGGTGGGAAAAAAAAGATGATAATAAATAAATAAAATGCTCAATTGACCGCAGAAAGGGATTCCGCAATAATCGCGAGAAATTATTTCTTTCTTGATCCTTGTCCTAATCTTGATTACTTATAGCTAAACCGCCAACCCCCCCCCCCCCCCCCCCCGCTGATCTTTCCCCCTTCTACTTATTATTATTAGCTCATCCACACCCAGTCACCACTGATGGAGGAGCTAATTACCCCCTCAAATGGATATAGTATATCCATCGTACATGGATATAGTATATCCATATAGTACATCCAATGTATTACATTCTTCTGGGAATTGCAGACACTTTGCCTCCGCAACGCCCTCCGCGGAGCCCTTCTTTTGTCTCCCCGACTCCTCTGTCAATCAAAATTTTCCCCACTGAGCCCGTTTTTTGAGGCATTTTGAGCGGAATTTTTGGTGTTTTCAGAATTTTCTCCTACTATGCTCGCCAAGACGAATTTTTTTGTTTGTGATTCAAATTTGTGCGACATCTAGAAGTGCCTTAGAATAAAAATGAGCATTCTCCTCGTTCTCCTCCTTGGGCTGCAGCTCCAATATAATTGACTGGTAAATAACTATCGTAAGTTTCTAATACAGTACCAAAGAGAAGGAGCATACATAATAATAATAATTATTATTATGTAAGCTTATAATTGGTATAGGTAATTAGGTAAAGTGGCTTAGCGAACCGAGGGCTCCCTGTCTGCCGGCTAGTGCCTACCTCTTATGCATAGAGGTATTTATAAATACCTACCTAATTATTGTCTCCTAAATACCTAAATCAGTCTCTTAAGTAGTATTACGTGGGGCGCTGGGTTACCTTAATATGAAGGACATTTCCTTGTTGGACCCGTGAGCTTAACCCAACAAAGTTTGTTGACCTTCTATTTAAAAATTTGCGTTTTTTAAATGTATTTAAAACATTGAACACCAGCAAAGAATTATTTTCGCCCATTCTACACTGATTTCGTCGCTCGTAGCGATAGGTTTCTCAACTTCTCAAAATTGGTCCATAATGGACTTTCATCAAATACCTGGTGAGCTTGGCTAGGAATAATGACATTAGATAATGGTATTAGCTAGATCTGGGTTGCCAGGCTTCCGGGCGTTAATGTTGACTCTAAACTGGAGGGCTCACTGTGACAATCTGACCAGCACCCTGAACCGTGATATTTTCCTACTCCGTAGACTGAAGGAAAAGCTGAACCAGCAGGCGGTAATTGCGGCATACTACGCCACGTTCCACAGTCATGCCACCTCTGCAAGCTTGGCCTGGGGTCACGCTCCTTCAGCCAAATCGATATTCGCCTGCCAGCGCCGAGCGATCAGGGTTGTTGTTGGTCTCCATTACAGGGCCGACTGCAGACTTGCCTTTCATGAGTTGGGAGTGCTCATTGTCCCGGCTGTCTATATCCTTGAGTGCCTCCTGTACGTCCACAGTCACCAGGAGGATTTTCCGAGGAACCACGCTAGGCATACTCGTCAAGGCAAGAACCTAGCAATCCCGGTTCTCCGGCTGGCTACGTCGCGGAATTCTACGCATTGGTGGTGTGTCAAGTTTTTTAATTCTGTGCCGTTCGATGAGCGGGAGTTGAAGTCTGTTCGAATCAAAAAGAAATCGCGGGATTTCTGGATTCAGTTGGCTTCGTTCGAGACCTCGGAATTCTTTCTTCCATCAGTTTGCTGGAAAATTGTATAGGTAGTTTCTGTTCTGTTTGTATCGGTTTATGTTTTGTCTCGCCCTCTGACTATGTACCCTCATTGTTATGACATAACAATGAACGCAAACTACAGCGCGGCTACTTCACAGGGGGGTTTCCGGAAGGGTGATACATTGTATTGATTGGTGTAATTTCGACTATTGTCCTAAACAATCCCCTGTTTTTTTGACAATAAAAAACGATTCTCTCTCTCTCTCTTCAAGTAGTAACAGTTACTGGATAAGTCTTATTGATACTGGTTGAAAATGTTGTACATACCTGTTTTGGGGTGACGAGAGATCGGTTCCAGCGCCATCTTGGTCCCCACCGCCTTCAGATTCTCCTCTTCTCACTTTATGCCGTCCTCCTCCATCCTCGTTTCCCGAACTATCCATCTCATCGGCGGAGTCCTGACCATGGCTCTCCCCCATGCTTCCATTGTTCTGTAACAATTTAACAAACTCTTAGAACTATCAAAATCATTTAATTGTAGTAGATGTTAGTAGATGCATGATACGCTCTTTGTGAGGTGGTGTTGAGGGGGGTGGCGCGACATTGTCAGCGTCGGGGACTATTATTATACCTATAATAGGTCTGCCGATGTAGGGGTCATGTGTTTATTGACAGAATTAAATGTCTGTACAAGTAACCTATATCACAGAATAATAAACCCTTGTGTAAAATTTGCAGCGTTTTTTCTAAAGATCCGGTGCCCTTGCCGTCACAACATAGGCTATATTAAAATTCCGCGCGACGCGCGCAACCCCGCGAATTTGCGCGAAACGTGTTTTTCGCTCCCCTATAACCCCCATTTTTTTATCGCGGATTCCGATTCTACGTTTAATTCTACGTCCGAAATACCCGTTGCGCGTCAAATTTTTTGGCGCGCGCCAAATCGTGAAACTAATTTTTTCGAATCCTTCGGTCGTTAAACGTCCGATCCAGTTCGCGTTTTCACCTTATCCTACCTAGAGATCCAAATTTTAATACAATTCAATTTGGCCAAATTCATTTACCTTCTTTCCATGAAGTACCTACCAACCCAAGTGCGACAAATAAATTAATGACATTTTTGATATTATGAATGTGACTATAGGTGTGACTATATTATAGGTACAGTTATTAAATAAATTGTATTGACAAGGCCGCGAATAAAGTGGTGATTCTTGATTAATTCTTCTTTCATTGTCCTGATAGTTTGTTTAAGCACAAACTGGTAGGTTGTGGGAGCGTATCTACATTTTGAAAAACCCAACAGCTTGCTCGAATGGGAGCGTCACTCGCTTCACTCGCCCTCCCTGTCCGCCTGCTAGTGCATCCCTCTAAAATGGTCTTTGGATTTTAAAGGTCGTGTTCCCGCGATTTTATTGAACTAACGGCACTTGGAAGGAAATCTAATGAAATTTGACTACGCTCTTGATACTGTAAGGAATTCGTGCAAATAATCTTCCGCTCTAACACAAAGAAGAATAATAAAAGGGGTATTTTATTTCTTCAGTCAGAACTCTCCTTTTTCCTAAAGAATTTTACTAAATGATCAAATCCGGCTCTCTTCTGGCAAAGAGTTGACTCTAGAATCGTGTAATTGAGAATAGGTCCCACCTCTCCCTTCTAGTTAGGTAATAAACTACTTGAGATAATGTGTGACATCATCGAACTGGCGTTTCCTTAGGGGACGAGGATGTGACCCTCACTTTGGGTCAGTTGGTGTGAAAAACATGACTCACTTCCTTGCGAAAATGCAGGATAGACAAATTAAGGTTTGAGTGAAACGGATAAGTTTTGAGACTCGGTCAAAGGGGAAAAAATAACTTTTTCGAAGGCAAAGCGTGGAGGGCTTCATTTGTCTGGGATCTTCGTAAATGAAAAAAACTCAACTGTGACTAAGACAGGACATGTACCATACATTTAGGACATGGTTTGTCGTTGTGCGTTCCCTAAACTTGGAATTTTAAATATGACGTTCATGTATGTATTTCTGTTTTCCCAAGTGATCAGCCTGCACAATGTCTACGTTCAATAGACAAGAGCGGCGAAAACGGGAGGAGGAAGATCCTCAGGGGGACAACGATAAACAAGACACTGTGTCGAAACCGGACGAAGAGAATAAAAAATCGAAGAGGGCGCGGCAAGAAGAAAATCCTCACGCCGAAAAGGTTATTATCAATTTTGGTATAACTCACGCAATAAGTACTATGTCATATGACCATTACTGACTCATGATAAAAATTATCTCTCTTGACCATCAATTTTCAATCACTTGATTTCTATTTGGATTTTCAGAGGGGCTTTATCCCGTTGCACAAAGTGATAAAGCACGTCTTTGCGAATACGGGCCAAACCTCCGCACGAATCATCGTCTCACAACCCCCATTCAGATTCACCGTTGGCCCGAACCAAAGGGAGGTAATAGCAGGATTTCCACATGGATTCAAACTCAATGAAAAATGATTTATAAAGAATGGGCGACCATCTGAATATGAGGTTATATCGCCCTGTACCGTGTGCGCAGAACTCGAAGGGGGTTTGAAAGTAGAATCTACTTACTTTCTATTTTGTCACTAACTTGAACTGATCATGTTAGTGACTAAAGATTTTTCGCGTGGGTAGGCTAATAAGGTTAATTGTTTAGATTTTTCTGTTGGTCCCCATGTTTATTTCGTTCGTTAACTAACCTGCCACAAACGAGCTCTCATCATCAACCAATGGTAGCTGCGTTGCAGGGAGTATCACGTTTGGCCACAGAGGGGTGAAAACGCAACACGTTTGGGCACGAAAAAGCATCACGTTTGGCCACCAGGTAGGTACGTCTAGCGTGGGGACACGTTTGGCCTCGAAATTACTACCTAGTGTTATCGGAGAGCCACTAACCAATGTCGTCATGAGTAGGTAGGTGTATTATGTGCTCAATGTGTAGAACCACAAAGCAATTTTGCTCACATATGAGCCGATTAGCTACAGTAAGCAGAGTAGCTTTGTGGACTAATATTAAGTAATACTAACTTTGTGGAATAATATTAATCTGGTTACCAGGTTTCTCAAAAGGGGCGTTCGGTGCAACGCATCGTGTAGAATTTTTTTCAACCTTTTTATACGTTTTATTGGGGTTTCGAACACGATTCCAAAGCTTCCCAACAATATCTGCGGGACGCTCACCGCCAACAACGCAAAAACCACAAAATTACGTCTTATTTTATTTTTTTAATGGATAACTTTGAAAGAGTTTGATATAGGTAAAACTATTCTGTGTAGTAAATTAAAGACCACATAATTCTGCGTCGAATGAGCTACCTTAAAGTTAAAATTGAGCCAGACGTAAGGGCGCGAAAAGCCGTCAAAAATCTGTGGCGAAACGGGTCGTTTTTCAGCCAATCGTGTTGCCTCTCCAGGCCTTCTTCAGATGCCTTCGTGGCCAAACTTATTTCCCTGGCGTTTGCAGTGTGCCTTTCCCAAGGCCCCAACCAAAGGGAATATTGGATTGGGAATATATTTTATTATTGTGTTATTACTATGCTATTATAGCAGGCAGCATCTCGGTGGTGCCGACCTACTCGATAGACATCAGATGTCTAGAAATAGATTCTATTTCTCACCTGACCGTTCCACTTTTGGTCCACTTGGTCCTAAGCTAACTCCTTGGCCCTCAGAGCTGTAAGGGTTTAACCGAACTTGCTTGTTGAGCACACCACCTAACATTCGGAATTGCCTACATAATAATAAATCTGAAATATAAATCTGCAGTGGGAACTAGGTAACCGTGCCAACAAGTTAGAAAAAAATAAATAAAATAAAATAATAATAATAATAATAATAATAATAATAATAATAATAATAATAATAATAATAACATCGCAAGAGGAAGCAGGGATCCTGCGTGACATCAACCCTCAAATTTTAGCGCTTTTTCTCATCACAAATTCATTTCCAGTTTTTCATTATTCTATAAATTCGTATGTACATGAGTTTTGACCTTAATAAAAAATGTATATTTTATTAATTGTGTATTAAATCGTAGGCGGATGAAACTCCTGAGAGGTCTGAGGAAAATGGCGACCTACAAACTTCAGCCGAGCAAAATTTCACTGTTGTCGCCAACTTTCTGGCTCGCCAGCGCAAGTTGCAGGCTTGGCGCGCTCGGAGCAACGACGGCACTCGGAATGTGAGTTTTTTGGAGTTAACCATCCTCGAATGAGTTAATTTCTTGTTAGTTCGAAGTGTTTTCTCTAGTACTGGAAATTTGGTGTTGCATCTCAAATTCCATCTCTGAGAATTTTGCTGGACCCCTTCGTGCAGCGTTTATACTTTAAATTATTTTTATAGGAGAACAAGCCTAATGAGGACTGAAGCACAATTTCTTCTTGCTGCTACGAATATCTGGCGAAAAATAATTATTCATATTATGTTGGTTGGCGAACTGATTATAACTACATTAAATGTTGAAAATTAGTTTATCAAATTTTGTTCACCGTACTTATCTGGATTTATCTTATAAAGTTACCGTTCAGGTAAATTGATTCAGAAGTTCAGTTTATGATCCGAACGCAGTGAGCAGATGATATCTCATAATATTATTATGAATAATTCTCAGAAATTTAAGTGGTGCATGACTAAGGTGCAGAGAGCCCATCCAATGTGGGAGATTATGGGGAGAGATGACACCTCTGCTGGCGGTATAAGTAGGTTATTAATCATGGACCAATCTAGGCGTGGGATCGGTTTCCAGCTGCTAAGCCCGTCTCCAACCCAGATTGACTTGAAGCAGCTGAAGGTGTTAAACTTGGCCGTATGTGCTTAGTAGCTCGCAACCTGTACCGACGCTAGATTTTTTTAAAATGGTTAATTGGTTAATTTTATGGTTAAGTTGGACTACTAGTAGAGGAGCAATTTCTCTCCCCAATCCCACGCAAGTTCAGAAAGGATTAGGATACTATCTGAGTTATCATTTATCGCTGAGAATGAGCACCAAGAACATCGCAGCCGATTCCGCAAAGGGCATTTTATTCCACCATTTTTCTGTTCCCCTTGATGGAAGTGGTACAGTAGATCAATGGTGAGGTAGGACCTGGTAACATCTGGTCTGATCACAAGGGGGAGGGGGGGGGGGGGGGGTTGTAGAAAAACGTGCTGACAAAAAGGTTGGGAGACTGCCATCGGATCCACTCCCTTTCTCACCAATATTTCAATATTGTGGTGGGGGGCAAACATGTGGCCCGCTCTCGTTCTCTTACTGGAAGGGTATTATTGTGACCGCACGAATTGGCTGACTGAGTTACAAATTTTTGGGTGGTCTAAGGCATGAGCTGTTGAGTATTGAAAAACCAACGGCTTACATAGACCATTGAGTAGTTCTTTAACTTTTCTCCCCTGAGCCCCTGCGCAGAAACAGAAAGTATTTCAGTACCCGCTACCCTCAAACCAGTACTCCGCTCTCATCAACTTCCTTGAAAAATTGAATAGCACTTTTTTTTCAAAGTTATTATTAAAGAAATATTTATTGCTCCAAGTTAGTTCTTATTAGCAACATATTGTTGACATTTTGTTTTGATGGGTACCTACTTCAAACTTAGATACTTCACAATTCTCTGTCAGTTGTGATTATTAGTGACGCTTCTAAACAGCACTTGGAATTCACTAAATTTCATTCAACTACATCGACTACATAGTGGTTATCAGTGGCTCAGTGGTTTGAGCGCGGTGGCGTGCAAGTGTTGCGCTAATACTCCTAATCCCACCGTACATTTGCGCTAAGCGTTCGGATTTTGCAGAGAGGTTGTTTACGGTGTAAACTTTGTTCCTCAGATCTTGTGTGTTGAAGACAGATGCCTCGGCCGCCTTCGCCACGGGAGCCTGTGCTAGGATTCACATAAACGTTCAAAAGTTCAGAGGTGAATGGGGGGTTCGCATTGATTTTTGGTTTATTATTCTTGGAATAATACACCTATGTTTTCGCGACGCGGGTCGACGACTCCGATCGGCCTCAAAATTTGACATTATCCGTTTCAAGAGGTCTACATTCAAAATCCGAAATGTCCGTCCGCCGTACGCCGTCCGCCGTCCGCCGTACGCCGTCCGCCGTCCGGGCCGTTTTGGGCAGTAGGAATTTTTTTAAAAATCTGAAATTTTGGCAAAATACTTGGTTTACCATCTAGTTGTGCCCGCAAGGTTTTCAGTCCGATCGCCCAAACCCGTGGGGCGCTATGGGGCTAAAATGGGGCTACATGAGGTGTGTTTTGAAGGCTTTTAGCTATGGGATCGAGTTAGGTGTCGTTTTCGAAGTATTTTTGGACGTAGAATCCATTTTTGGGGGTCCCGGAACGATCCGATTTCACTGTGGCGTTCTATAGGGCTTTCATAGGGCTAAAAATGGGATTTTTGAAGGATCCCAAGAAGTTAAATATTTTTCGAGTAAAAATTAAAGAATTTTTGAAAAAACACATTTTTGAAAAAAAAAAAATCCCCCAAAAAATTTTTTTTGAAATATAAAAATCCAAAAAAAAATTTTTTTAATTTTTTTTTATTGACAGAATTAAATGTCTGTACATTCGTATTACGTATTCATACGTAATTTATGAAAGGTCAGTCGGAGCGCTGATCAAGCCTGGTTCGAATCCGGGCCGAACACCAATGTTTGACCAAAAATCAATCAAGTGTTGTAATACCTGACTTGTCGGCAGACAATTCACCTCTGAACGCAAGTTTATGTGAATCCTTTCTCTGGAGCAAGACTATCTAAGACACTCTTACTTTATCAGTGATTATCTGGGCGCATTGTGGGGTCGGCTCCTGCCCCACTTGTGAGAACCATAAATGGTTAAACACAATAAAACCCACATTTTACAAGTAACCTATATCACAGAATAATAAACCCTTGTGTAAAATTTGCAGCGTTTTTTCTGAAAGAACTCCCTGAGAATGTAGGGAAAACAGTAGTCAGCCGCCTGAAATCGTTTCCAGAAAATTTAAATAATTTAACGAAAATTACGGCGTTTGGGAAACGCCGGGGGGGGGGGGGGGGGGGGGCACGGCCATGGAGGGAGCGTGACGTCACTACCTATTTTGAGGGGGATTTTTCCGCCCAGGGTTGCCACTCCACTAATCACAGAATAAAATTCAATTGAGCCGTGAATCCTTCTGATAAGGCTTTAAACTTCAATTCTTCCTATTGTGTATTATAATTAAAAGTTAATTATGTTTTCCATTGTATCAAGTTATAATAATTATCGCTATAAATTTATCATATAAGCTGACGACACTAGCGCTCCTGGTGAGGGATTCACTGGAACTGTGACGTCACTACCTAAAGAGTGACTGGTGGGAAACCCCTGCCGATTCAAACTGTGCGTTTCGTTTTTTTCGTTATATCTCCTACAATGATTTTTTTTTTTCGTTGGTATTGAGGCGGTGCACGTTACTTTTTAGCCATATTATTGAATGGTAGGGAAGAATTCCAAATCTAAAATCAATGCGAACTCCCCATTGTCAACCGACAAGACAGGTTACAACACATAATTGACTTTTGGTCAAACATGGGTGTTCATCCTCGGATTCGAACCAGGCTGATCAGCGCTCCGACTGATTGTAAACAGGCGTCTCGCTGACCATGGGGTGTCGGTGGGTCCTAGAATATGGGAGGGAATATATTCGGGGCTATTCACTCCTTTTTTTCCTTGTAAAAGAAAAAAAAATAATCAGATTATTAGGGCCATTCTCACCAAGAGTGCATATTAATATGCAGGTGATTCCTAAACTAGGGGCAATTTTGATCAGAGAAAAATGTTGGAAAATAAGTTTTGAAAATTACCGGAATTTTTTTTATATGGATTTTAGTTACCCCCCCCCCCCCTAAAGCAAAAAACGCAATGGCAGCTCATGAATCACTTCTAAAATTCCAAAATTTGAATTCAAATTCGGGTCCACGACAATGTGAATTGAGGCACACGACAATGTGGATACATTTCTTTTCGTGGGAGTAACAATTTTTTTCTTGGGTTGATGAAATGAAAAAACAGCATTGTATTTGGAAAACTCTTTTCTTAAGTCAATAGCCGGTTAAAAAAATTTTGGTGTAGGTAATCTTGGTTTTGGTTTATTATTCTTGGAATAATACACCTATGTTATCGCGACGGGGGTCGAAGACTCGGATCGGCCTCAAAATTTGACATTAGCCGTTTCAAGAGGTCTACATTCTAAATCCTAAATGTCCGTCCGCCGTCCGGGCCGTTTTGGGCAGTAGGAATTTTTAAAAATCTGAAATTTTGACAAAATACTCGGTTTACCATCTAGTTGTGCCCGCAAGGTTTTCAGTCCGATCGCCCAAACCCGTGGGGCGCTATGGGGCTACGGGAGGTTTTTTCTAAGGCTTTTAGCTAGGCTTCGAGTTAGGTGTCGTTTTCGAAGTATTTTTGGACCTAGAATCCATTTTCGGGGGTTCCCGGAACGGTTCGAGTTCACTGTGGCGATGTATAGGGCTTTCATGGGACTAAAAATGAGATTTTTGAAGGATCCCAGGAGGTTACATATTTTTCGAATAAAAAATAAAGAATTTTTTTCAAAATTTTTTCTATTGACAGAAATAATATTAATTATTAATTTTTGCACAAGAAGAAGAAGAAAATCCAAAAAACAAATTTTTTTTTAAACAAAAACCTAAAAACAATTTTCTCGTTTTCTTATCCACCTCTCCTCTTCTGAAATTCTCTGCTCCCCCATTTTTACACTTTAAATCATAAGTTGCGCCAGTCACTAAAACAAGTACCTTCGTAGTGGTGCCTACATAGTACCAAGGGTTGGTAAAAAACCATGATTACCTAATTTTAACATTGTCGTGGACTTTTGATAATTTTTAATGTCCACGACCATGTTAAAAACTAAAAGCCACGACAATGTTATTTTCAACTTCATGATCACATTGTGTCAAAACTACTCATGTTTCAAAGTTCTTCCAACGCTAATTAATAAAAGCCTCTTACGACGTTGTGAAAACATGCATTGGATGGAATTTTGATTATTAAAATCATAGAACCAGATGCGACCATGACAATGTTACTAATAAACCTACGCACCTGAAATATTTCCTCTGTAAGAGTTGGTTCGGCACTGAGTGGCCACTGGCACTTGTTGCGCATGATGGCAAAGACCGACAGGAAGCCCCCTACATGTGACGAACTTCAACTTCCAAAATATCCTGAATGCCCTTTGCCCAGCAGAGGATTTCTTTTAGCCACGACAATGTTGAAAAAAGTTGTGGACAGCTTTGAGTTGATCATAATTGTTGACATGATTTTTACATGAGCATTGCAAGCCCTCTTTTCAAGACCTAAGATCCCAAACTTGAATGAGGAAAAAAATTGCATTCATAGAAAACTTATAGGAGGATGAAAATCAACGACTGAGTCGAGTATTTAACTTTTAGACCAACCACGACAATGTGAATAGGTAGGTAAATGACCTTGTTACGTTTCTTCAGAAACCAAATGTCCTTTCTTTTCCTAAATGGTATTGAAGAGCTCATCAGAACCTGCAATTGGGGAAAAAATCAAGGGCATAGGTCGAATGAGTGAAATTTCACAGGTTGTAGACCCGAATTTGCCCGTAGTTTAGGAATCATATAGGAAACCGATAGCTCGAGTATGTGCGGTCGGGTTCTGTCGACAGCTGTCCAACTTCTGTCGACAGACGCAGTCAGAGCTGGAACAAACCTATTATATGCTCTCTTGGTGAGAATGGCCCTAATAATCTGATTTTTTTTTATTGGGTGTGCAACAAGATTGTGGGCTAAGGATTTGATCAATGTGATTTTTTTTCCTCTATATTTTCCTATTTTTCAACCTACCGTGCCTTTAAGGTCCTCTGTTTTGCATTGGGCCAAATAAATAATACGCACTAGGGGAAAAAAAACAACCTTCAAAGCCACAAAGTGTCATTACCTCACCATGTCCAGTTGAAACTTCCATGAGTTCATCTGCCTAAAATGCCAAAACACATTTTTCCTTTTACTTTTTCGAGACTTCTACCTTGTTTATACGCGTATGTTTGTCAGGAATTGAAGCAGGACATTCGCGCCAACGTCAATAATACGGCGTCACCCTTTCGCGCAAACGAAACAACTTTGGGCCGGATTTGGTCGGATTAGCGCGTCGATTAACGTATGGCAGCCAAATCTTTTCATGCGTCCTTTGCTAAAAATTTCTCTTCGCCACTCCCCAACATCTTCCATTTCATTGAAGCACTGAAGGATACGCAGGCCACTGCACAGACAGTCATCAACAGCTTATCTTTCATGAGGAGAAACTCAAAATCTTCCAAAAAAAGAGCGAGCCAAACAGGATTTAATTCAGTCTTGTCTCGATGATTACAGTGAACTGGAAATTTATGCTTTCACACTGGTTCAAAAACTCAAAAACCTCCACGCTCCACTTTGACCCTCTTCTTCTTTGCAGCATGGCATTATTTTTGATCGTGAATAATATTGATTGAGAACATTTGATTGATGGGTTACGTTTCGTTCATGATTTCCACGTATGAAATTCTTCATTTTTCATTAAAATAGGTAATGACAACCTCCAGTTTGGTTTGCGCGGAACTATCCTACGGTTTGGCGCGTAGGTGGCACTTACAGTAATAATGTCTGGCGCGCAATTGTAACCTTGCAAAATTCACTTCCGCGCGGAAGCGGTAGGTAGAAAGAGTGTTTTGCACGGAACTGGTACCCACTCATTCGCGACGGGGGTCGAAAATCAGCTTCATTATTTGACTCTGTTTTGGCACGGATAGATTTCATAAGTGTGGCTTGACTTCGATGCCAACTTGTCAAAATACCTTGTACCCTTCCAGGTAGGTGCAAACTTTTTATCCGATCGTATCCCTAACCCTGATGTTGGGGGGGGGGGGGGGGGATAGAAAGATTTTGGGTAGGAGGTCGAGTGGAGTGTCGTTTTCTTAGTATATTTGGACGTAGAAATCATCTATGGGGTCTTTGAACCCTCCTGTATAGGTACATAATAATATTATGAAATAATATTTTATTTAATGCACATCTAGGATAAGGATTCATTTTTTTTGGTTTATTATTCTTGGAATAATACACCTATGTTTTTGCGACGGAGGTCGACGACTTCGATCAGCCTCAAAATTTGACGTTATCCGTTTCGAGAGGTCTAGATTCCAAAAACGAAATGTCCGTTCGCCGTCCGGGCCGTTTTGGGCAGTAGGAATTTTTTTTAAATCTGAAATTTTCACAAAATACTCGGTTTACCATCTAGTTGTGCCCGCAAGGTTTTCAGCCCGATCGCTCAAACCCGTGGGGCGCTATGGGGCTAAAATGGGGCTACGGGAGGGTTTTTTAGAAGGCTTTTGGCTATGGGATCGAGTTAGGTGTCATTTTCGAGGTATTTTTGGACCTGGAATCGATTTTTTGGGGCCCCGGAACGATCCGATTTCACTGTTGCGATCTGTAGGGCTTTCATGGGGCTACGAACGGGATTTTTGAAAGATATCAGGAGGTCAAATATTTTTCAAGTAAAAAAACAAAAAATGTTTGAAAAAAATCCAAAACAAAATTTTTTCTAAAATTTTTTCATTGACACAGAATTAAATTTCTGCACAAGTAAACTATATCAAAGAATAATAAACCCTAGTGTAAAATTTGCAGCTTTTTTTGTTCTTGGCTCAGACATACTGATGTAGAAGATGGCTTCTTGCTGAATGTTGAAATGGTATCAGCCTCAGAGGTCCAGGGTGTTTAGACATTCACAAAAACATTAGGTCTGGTAGAGCGATTTTTTACCCAATGTTTGGGATGGGGTGGAGGTACTTTTTCAAGTTTTCGACCTCGGGGCCCCTCCGGAACGTTGTTTCCCTGGCCAAAAACCGCTATTTTTGGGAACTTATTTAGTTTTTCGTGATTTTGTCCATGAAGGAGTGGTTTTTCGATCATGACTACTACCTATATAGAGGTCAATCTAGTATTAAAAGTCATATAATATATGAATTTTAATAATATGACTAAGTCATAGTATAAGTTATACTTTAATTATAAGTAATACTGAATGATGGCTGTCGGATTGCAGGGACGACAAGAGAGGGAAAAAAGGTAAATTTGGCGTCGAGTAGGGAAAAGACAACTCTGTCGGAGGATCAGCTGTTCGGCACCCTCTCACCCCTCATAGATCTATGAACGCCTGACGCCTCTCAATCCGTCGTGCAGTGAGGATAGTTCGTACTGCACGACGGGGTGCCAGACGTCTGGCGTTCATAGATGTGGTGGGAAGAGGGTGTCGTATATCCGGCGGCTCCCACGTAATGACATCATTATCCGTGATTGTGATGTCAATGGCTGCTCGTCGGTTGGCTGGGAGTTTCCGACAGTGTGACAACCCCATAACCTGACATCACTCGGTAAGTGGAAAACCACGTTTTTCAGAACGTTTTCGGCTGTCTTTCAGAAACTATTGGTCCGATTCCAAATTTCTTTTTTCTCGTGAAAGCTTATTTTGAAATTTAGAAAAGAAAAAAACAAAAAACACGTTTTTGTAGGACTTACATTTTTGCCCATAACATGGGGGTTTTGAAAAAGTTTTTTTTTCTTCCAAAATTTGCTATTTTTTTGACGTGCCCGCACCTCCCTTATCAAAGCTCAACATAGAATAGCTGCGATGGGGAATTTAATTAACTCGGGAGTTATGAGCAAAAATGTACAGAAAAAAACCATTTTTTTCTTCTAAAACCCCCACGTTATGGGAAAAAATGTAGGTCCTACAAAAACATGCTTTTCTTCAAAATTTCAAAATCAGCTTTCACGAGAAAAAAATAAATTTGGAATCGGACCAATAGTTTCCGAGCTACAGCCGAAAATGTTCTGAAATACGTGGGTTTCCGCTTACTGAGTGATTTCAGGTTGGGCGTTTCTTGTTTTGGCTTTAACGCTGTATCTCGGAGCGTATCTAATCTAAATTTATTTATTTATTGAACGGGACGAGCCATATTTGTATTGACAAATACATATTATAGGTTAACCGGGGGTAGAACAGTACGCAGGATACAGATGAGTAATGGCAGTGTGAAACGGTATGGCAAGTAATGAAATTTTATGGCAGAAGGCGACGGCGGAGGAGGTCTTGTAGGGTTGATTTTGCTGATCGCAGAGGGTGATGAAATATATCGACGGCTGGGAAGTTGGTAGCGAGGAGATTTGCCAAGCGGGGTAGGCGAGATAGTGGACGATGCCGCATGTACCTAGTTGGTCGGTGAAAACGGGACGGCAGCGGAACGGGAGCCTGGCCGGGTATAGCCCGATCTGGAGCAGGAGAAGAGGGGCGTCCAGCCGACCACACAAGAGGCCGTGGAGGAGCGAGATGTCGGCGACGAAGCGGCGATCGGAATATCGATAAAACGTATATATACGTTTTTTATATTTGATTATATATAATCAAAGTTGTAGAGAATATCATTTACTATAATGCATGGAATATCAACAAAATGTGTACATTTAATGCACCGTTTTCGAGATATTCACGAAAAACCACAAAAAGGGACCTTCAGGGACCCCCCCCCCCCTCTAGAGCTCATACCCCACCGCCCAGGACTTTGAGTATGTTAATTAGGATTCTTCCCCCCCCCCCCCCACGTCTAGACGCGTCTGTGCCATTTTCGGTTTGGGTTCTATTTATTTCTACCCCAAAACCTTAAGGTTTTCTTAATTCCTTAATTCCTTCAAACGAATTCGTTTCCTGAACTAGAAGGCCTCAAAAGCTGGATGGTAATTGGTGGAAATTGGTGCGATTAGTCTCAAAATGCCGCAAATTGTCTCCAGTTTACGAAGTTATCAGGATGTCATAGTCGAAAACTCATTCCTTCATGATCAAAATTGTCAGAGACTGGAAAAAATGACTTTGTATAAAAATGTGCAAATGTGGAAAAATATCCCAACTTTGAAACGCTATATCTTAGAGGCTAATGAAGCTACACAGCTGCGGTTGGTCTCAAAATGTAGTAAATTGTATCTAGTAGTGTACCTACTACAAACCTTGTTTGTATGACTACTACATTGTAGTAGTCATATAGTGGCCATAATCGAAAAACCACTCCTTCGTGGTCAAAATGGCGAAAAAACTTTAAAAAGTGCCGAAAAATAGCGGTTTTTGACCCAGGAAACCAAGTTCCGGAGGGGCCCCGAGGTCGAAAACATGAAAATAATTTCTCCAACCCAACCCAAGCATTGGGTGAAAAAATCCCTTTTACCTGACCTAATGTTTGTGGGACCCCTGTTTTGATATTAACTACCATAGACTACAGTTTTTGGTGACATCTTGTTAGGTTGACCCCACTTTTCGGCTGGGTTTGGAGCTTGGCTCAGTAGTTTAATCTGTGGTTTGGAGTTTGGCTAAAAATTTCTCTCCCTTGACTACACTTGTGTGTAGTGCATTTTTTGTCTTCTCAGGAAGAAAAGGTCACAAGACAGTTTTTTTTATTTTTATTATCGATTTCTTGTTTTTCTTCGTTTTTATTTCGGTTGTCAGCGCCAACTCCGTTTTATTAGTTTTCTGTCGTCGTTTTCCCCGGTTGGTTGATTTATAAATCAACAAAGATAAATCTGCTGTTGCGTCCTCGTTATAACAAGCTGCGCAGGTAAATTCTGAATGAATTGGGCCTATGGTTGACTTTATTCGAATTTAATAACACGTTTCATTTTCCCCTATACAGTTTTACGAAATTAAACTATTCGGCTATTTTCATTGCCCGGACCTGAGACGCGCTTAAATTTCTCCATTCAAGCTATTAAAATTCTACTACCTTCGGAGGTCTGCGGGTGGAATTCCAACATGGTTTAGGGAGGTTTTAACAGTTCCGGTCACTCACAATGGAAAACGGAAGTGGAGGAGTCATCGGGGAGGAAGGTGATGGGGTGGTTTCTGATCCAGTGAACCGAATTTTGCTGTAGGGCTGGTCCAGTTCGGCAGTTCAGGTTCAGCCTGATACAGCTGATAGCCCGAGGGTATTCCATCTCTGGTCACTCAGCTCTTATCCTCTAGTAGCCATATTGGCTAAGGGAGACTTAAACCATCAAACAAACACCTCCTAAAAGAACTGTTTGAAGTGAAAACTCGTAGGAAAAAACCTACTTGTCTGTCAGTGAGCTTTTAATTTTCCACAAGACATCATATTTTCGCATTAAAACAATTCACGAATTTCCTTGAGTCGACTGATGTTTCCCATCTGGGAGACCTGGATTCCCTGGAAGCTGGACTTCCGGATGAAATGTAAAGGGAAGCTCAGTTAAGTGTCTGTCTATTAGACACAACTTGAGAAGCCTTGAAAGAGTAATTACTCATTACGTTCGCAGCAACGGAACTTCTCCATTAGTGTTACTTCCCCACAGCGTTTTATAAATCCAACCAATCCATCAGGTCCCCGTCTATTTTAATGGGATTTCGATTTACCACATTGGTTGGTTTTTTCACTTTATTGAATGAGAATATTAATAAAAGCGTTTGGTACTCAATCCAGCAGAGAAGACTAATTAATGAGTTTCAAGACAATTCGGTAGAGCGGACAAGTACAATAAGTATAAAAATTATTGAGGGAGTTGAAAAATTCAGCCATATTCTAAATAGCTTGGGAAATTCATTTACCTATTGTATTGCATTGGATTTTAATGTTTCATGATTGGCATTTGGTTCCGAACATGCTCCCTGTCCGCCATTTTGGCAGTAGAATTTTTTAAAACTAAAATGTAAATATACTCGGCTTTCCGTCTAGTTGTGTGTATGTTTCCTAACGAAATCACCAGGAATGGCGTGTAAGCAGAGGTCGTCAACTTTACACACACTGTGACGAAGTATTTTTTCAATCTTATAGCTACACAGTGTATATTATAACGTAATCTGCATCACATGGATAATGATGCTGATTGACGAGGAAATGTCCCAAAGCATATTCACACATACATAGGCTTCATAACATTCACACACACATACCTACATGTACATTTACTATAAAACCATTTTAAACCATCAAAAACTGCAAGCAAATTAGCAAAAATTTTCGCATTTTTCGCCGCTTTTGGTTCATTATTCTTGGAATAATACAGCTTTATAATTGCGACGGAGGTCGACGACTCCGATCGGCCTCAAAATTTGACATTATCCGTTTCAACAGGTCTAGATTCCAAAACCGAAATGTCCGTCCGCCGTACGCCGTCCGGGCCGTTTTGGGTAATAGGAATTTTTTTTTAATCCGAAATTTTGACAAAATACTTGGTTTACCATCTAGTTGTGCCCGCAAGGTTTTCTGTCCGATCGCCCAAACCCGTGGGGCGCTATTGGGCTAAGGGAGGGGTTTTTGAAGGCTTTTGGCTATGGAGTCGAGTTAGGTGACGTTTTAGAAGTATTTTTGGACGTAGAATCAATTTTTGGGGGTTCCTGAACGATCAGATTTCACTGTGGGGATCTATAAAGCTTTCATGGGGCTACAAATGGGATTTTTGAAGGATCCCAGGAGGTCAAATATTTTCCGAGTGAAAAAAAATAAAATAAAAAAAATAATAATAATAAAATTATTTTTTGAAACAATTTTGAAAAAAAAATTTAAATTTTTTACAGACAATTAATTTTTGCACAAGTAAACTATATCAATGAATAATAAACCCTTGCGTAAAATTTGCAGCGTTTCTTCTTATATTCCTGTTTCTTCTCGCTCCAGGTCCTGGAAAAAACGGCCGTAGTGATTACTTTCGCCCCAGTTGACGGTATCCCAAAATAGACGCAAACGTGGAAAAACTAATTTTTGCACGATTTAAATTTTAGGTTCTCTACGTTTGGCAACTTTTGTTCCAAAAACAAAGAGCCTTAAATTCGAAAATTATTCAAATCAGAGCTCCTGGCTTTACTTAGTCAGCAATAAAATGACGAGTCCAACAGTTACTGATAAAATTCTTTCCGCTCACTATCGCCGTCACTCGGACGTTTGGAATAAGCACTTATTTCCGTCTTAAAAAATTATCTCACTATTCATCCCCTTCTTCTCGTCATTCGGGCCGTTGAAGATTTCGGGCTTAGTTTTGTTTTGGTAGTGCGTGAGTTTGGATATTGGCTATCAAATTGGTTCACCCCCGTCCGGGTACCTACTTATTAGGTGTGTGTGCGCGGGTGTATGAGACGATTTCCGCCTGGTATTCTCCTACTGGTGATTTTCGCCCGTCTGTCTTGAGGATTCTCCCGACGACTTAACAAAGTAAGATCATCTCGCATGTTTGACCAACTTCCGAATGAGTGCAACGTTGAAATGAACAAACGAATGAATACTAAGTATTGTTCACAAGTAACATTCTTGTAACAAGTCTTGTTCACAGAAAAAAATAGTTCTTCGTGAAGTGGATCTTAGTTGTATATCTGAAATTTCGCCAAAATACTTGGTTCTCCGTTTAGTTTTGTCTGCAAGGTTTCCAGCCCGATCGCCGCAACCTGTGGGGCAGAAAAAGGGGTTATGAAGGTTTTGACCATAGAGTCTAGAAGGGAGTCACGTTTTCGATGTATTTTTGCAAATCTCGGCGACCCTTTGGATTTCAATGTTCAGCTTTCAGAAGCGGTTTCATCCTTCGCATTTTCTTGTGTTGAGCCTCAGAATGTCTTCACTGTAATAACCAATCTTAAGCAGTCTAATGGGTGTGACGTTTATGAGATTTCGACTAGCATGCTGAAGCAAGGGGCACTGGCTCTGGTGTTCCCTCTCACGCGCAAATGACTCGATCTCAGCACGAGTTTTCCCATCAGCTTTCAAAGTCGCCGAGGTGGTCCCATTATTAAAAAAAGGCGAACCAAATTTACTGTCAAATCATCGACCCATCTCAAAACTTCCTGCTTTGTCCATGGTTTTTGAAAAAGTACTAAAATGACCTTTACGATTATTTTGAAAAGCACAATTTGTTTAATGATTCGCAATTTGGTTTCCGTAAGGGTCGATCCACCAAGGATGCAATTCATAACCTCACTGATTTTGAGGCATCTGCTTTCGAAGACGGTGAATTCGCTTCCGCGAATTTGGCGGATGTCGCAAAAGTTTCGATTGCATTTGCCATGAAATACTGGTCAAAAATCTCCACAAGTATAGCTTCTACCGCGGCGCCCTGTCTTTGGTAGAAAGCTATCTATCCGGCAGAAAACAGGCTGTTCGCCATGGAGGAGGTTTAGCCCAGTTCTTGCCCATTAACTACGGAGTCCCACAAGGCTCAGCCCTCGGCACAATTTTATTTCTAATTTTTATCAATGATCTCCCTAAATTCTCCCCTTCTAAATTCTTCAACAGTTCCTATCCTTTTTGCTGATGACGCATCTTTGGTCATGAGAAGCAAATCATGTTCTACTCTCTGCGAAATCGAAGTTGCTTCTCTTGAAGCTGTCACAAATTGGTTCACAGTAAACCGACTCTCAGTAAATTGTGACAAGACCAGCATTATGAGGTTTGGGTTGAGAGATTTTTCGATTCTCGACAATAATCTGGCTGACGTAAGATTCCTTGGTGTCTCCCTTCACCCAAGGCTTGACTGGAAGTCCCATTGTACTTGCCTCGTGTCAAGCCTCAATAGCTACCTACACCTTTTTATTGAGGCGTCTCCCTGAAAGACTGTCAACGCCTGCTGTCCTCGCAGCTTATCACGCTTGTTTTCAGAGCAGAGCCTGTCTATGCAATTTTCTGTTGGGGACACTCCCCTGCAACTTCCATTGTTTTTGCTTCTCAGAGAAAGGCTGTACGGGTCGTGGCGTGGTACCTACACTGGGTGTACAGTTAAAAAAAAAATCTGGAATGTAAAAAAAAAAAAATTTCCGCCTATGGGGTGTATTATATACATAGTCACAAGTGGAAAACACCCCTCAGGCGGCAACATTATTTATTATTATTATTTTTTTTTTCATTCCTGATTTTTTTAAAACCTACCCACAGAGTTATGATGGATGAGGGACCCCATAAATACCCATGGTGAGGTCGGATAGGTCTGAGACCTCCCCAAAAAAAGGATTCAACGTCCAAAAATACATCGAAAACGTCACGCATTATGTGCCACAATGTCATGACATCACATTGTGACTATGCGTAAGTATGGTTAACTATATTTTGGTTTATTACACAGGTTTACAAAAAAAAAAAGGTTAATCTCAGGCGCCGCAGAAAAAACCATCAAACTCTATGTTTTTTGGGGTGCTGAATCCGAATCCGACCCCCGTTTTTTCCGGTCACGTCCAAATTTTCGAGATATTGGCGATTTTTCGTTTTTTTCGACCTTTTTCCGTTTTGAAAATCAAAACTAAACGTGCGGATGCCCAAAAATTCCACAAAAACTCTCTTCTTACTGGAAATTTATCGCTGATTCCGAAAATACATATGAGTTCGTGTCTAAAACCACGAGAAATGTGTGCTTTTGCCAAAAAATGTTGAAAAAACGTGGTTTTTCAAAACCAAAGACACGTTTTTTGATACTTTTTACCTTCTAGCGTGAAAACTAAGGCCGTTAATATAATTTTTCCAACGCGGTCTTGTAGGTAGATTGTTTCTGCGTCGAATGGGACCAACCGTGATTCTTTACCTTCCATGATAAGGGAGCTATTATTTTTCAAAGTTTCTGGGCGCTTGTTTTTCAGGGCTTCGAGTGCAATTCCGTGAGTTCTTGATGAATAAAACCATCTTTGAGTCGGTTTGAATTGATGCCTCCGAGTCCAATATATTCCTCGGAACAAAGTTTTGTTGTGATAAGTTGCATTGCCGACTCCAGGAGTACATATTCTACGACATGGCCAAAATGGGTAGAAACTTTGAAAAATCATAGCTCCCTTATTATGGAAGGTAAAGAATCACGGTTGGTCCCATTCGACGCAGAAACAATCTACCTACAAGACCTCGTTGGAAAAATTTTATTAACGGCCTTAGTTTTCACGCTAGAAGGTAAAAAGTATCAAAAAACGTGACTTTGGTTTTGAAAGAAACACGTTTTTTCAACATTTTTTGGCAAAATCACACATTTCTCGTGGTTTTATACACCAACTCATATAATATATTATATTTTCGGAATCAGCGATAAATTTCCAGTAAGATGAGAGTTTTTGTGGTATCCGCACGTTTAGCTGTGACTTCCAAAACGGAAAAAGGTCGTAAAAACGAAAAATCGCCAATATCTCGAAAAATTTGGACGTGACCGGAAAAAACGGGGGTCGGATTCGGATTCAGCACCCCAAAAAACATAGAGTTTGATCGTTTTTTCTGCGGCGCCTGAGATTGACCTTTTTTTTTAAACCTGTGTTATTCTTGGAATAATACACCTATGTTTTCCCTTCGTAACAGTAAAACTAACGTTACAGTAAAAGTTGATGAAAAAATTTGTCCCATTTAATGGGAAACGACTAACCTGAAAACGGACCTCAGGTTCAGCAATCTCACCAACGCCTATACTACTAAGATTCTCTGATCCAGTGTAATAATGAAATTAAATAGACTTGATGATGTGCAGTTGAAAATGGATATTACCATCTTTGTTAAGTCAAGTTACCGATTTCTGTTCGTTTGTTCTGACAAAGTTTGTTCATCTCAGTGGGTTTATTGGTGGGCTCGAAATAATGTTCCTAAAAAAATAAATGCTCCCTAAATGAAAGTTTAAGATGGGAACTTTATTTTTCAACTCCCAGTGAATTCTGCTGCCAAAAAGTAAGGTTTAGGCAAAAATTTAATTTTTCATTCTTGGCGGGAGCTGTTCTGGCTGAGAACAAAATTTTTCGTTCTCCATTAGACCTGCTGGGAACGGAATTTTTCGTTTTTAGTTTTTTGTTCCCATCTCCGTTTCGGGCCTAAAATACCGTGAATGTATGATGTATACATACATGCATTTTGGACGTAAAATTACGATCATTACAAAATAAGTGGAACGAAAAAATAACGTTTTCGAGAAGAGAAAATATTGTTCACCCGAACGAGAAAATATTGTTCCTTCAGATTTCGTTCCCACTGAAACAGTATTTTTCAGATCTTTATCGTTCTCATTCGAAACTTTATCCTAAAAATTTTAATTTTTCGTTCTTTTCGGGATCGGGAACCGAACGGAACGATATTTCGAGCCCTGGTTTATTGGCACATGAAACGGGCTCAGTTGAGCCGAAACGTCCTGAACTTTTGAAGCGCATGTTGTGCCAAAAAACGAACCCTACGTTAGGGTAATACCGTTCATCACAAGACATCTTCACTTACACTGCATTTACAGCCGATAAATTTGCTTTTTGATTTAATTTTTCTAACATTAATTGCGAAACATTTCATTTCATCTCAAACGCGGGAATCGCATCAGGAAGTCGCCAAAATGCCCAGATTTATCGAGGTGACGGTGAGGCCGTTGTACGAGGATTTGCCAGTGCCGCGCGACTGGCTTCTGGAGATGCTGAATGGTGTCCAGCTGGAGGAAGCCATGATAAGAGCGTCTTTGGCTCCTCACACCTCCTACGCCTCCGAAGAAATCATCAAATTTACCCCGCCCGAATACTCCAACAGGGATTTGGATTACGTCGAAAGGTAAAATATCCCATTCTGAATCCCTTGCCAACTCTCCCTTTTAACCTTTTTTTTTTTTTGGTGGTGACCTATCACTCATTTTCCACTCAACTTTTCTACGTTTGTTTTGTGGAACTGGTTTCATATTCATTCATTCCTTTCTCCAGGTATTCACCGTATTTCAACCAGATTTTGCCCGACAACAAACAATTTGCGGCAGTTTTAGTGAGCCCTTTGGCCCACCTTCCTAATTACGGGCATTTCTGCAACCGAGCTTTGTCTGCACAAGTGTGGACGGGCCAGTCGTTCGAGGTGACTGATTTCCAACAAAAATTGAGGTTAGTTAAAAGCTTTTGGAGTGTTGAAGAAATGTGGCTAAAATCGGGAAACAACGAACATCCTTTTCATTCCTTCCATCTTCGAGTGTGAGGCCCTGCGCGCTCTGGGATCAGTGGACAGAGGAGAGATTCTGGTGCAACAGGACCTGGTAGGAGGACTATTGAACCTCTTCAAGGGCACAAAACGCCTACCATAGTAACTCTGAGAGGCAGCACAATGGGTCTACAGGCCTAGTTGCGGGAAGTGGCGCCCTTCAGGAACCCACTTCCATACCCTCTAATCCTATCCACTTCCATACACTCCATCTAATCTTATCCTTTTCATAAAGAAACTCAATGTTGATTAAATCACTAATTGAATTATTTGTCTGGTAATTATTCAATTATGCCTTTCCAGATTAGGAATATTCAAATTCCTGGGCTCCCCGGACTCGTTGGTCTACCCTCCTAGGGGAACCTCGTACAGCGTGATTCGTGAAGGTTACGTCCCCGTTCGGATGTTCATAATGAAAATCAGCGACCCTGTTTTGATGTATGAAGGCAACTCCGCCACGGCCACCCGGACCGCGTCCATCGAACGTCTTGTTAGAGATCTACATCATACGTTCATCCGTCTTCCTTTGTTCAGGTTGGTGCTAACATTCGGATATTAAAATTTTGTTCGCTTTCCCAGGGCCCACAAAATGCAGTCCTTTTAAACCTATAAAATCGTCGGTATTTACAAGAAAACAAAACAACGATTCAAAAATTGGAGGGGCTTGACGCCGGACACAAATTTTGGGGCTTCAGGTTATGTACCTAACCCTACTGCTACAAGCTGGTCAAGAAATGCATTGTGATTTTCACTCTGGTGGAGGACCTACCCACACTGACTAACTCTATCAACATACAAGTTCAGCTTAGAACTCCAGATTAATTAGAAGAACAAAATTTGTTCTTCTAAAAGTATCTATTTAATAGATACTTTTACCAAAAAAAAAAAAAACTACATTTTTTCTTTAGTACTGGGAGACACCCCCGGACCTCTGGATTGCTAATGTTATGATCGAGGATCAAACCAATGAAACACAGAATGTCTGTTTTGCTTTTGGGATTGACTTGGGGCGTGGGGTGGGGTTAAAAAAGTTGCGGTTCTCGCTGTTTGGGGGTGGGGGGATCTGGTCGGTTTGGTTGTGGGCGGGATATTTCTGTTGACTTTTGACTTACCTTACGCCCAACAACTTCAAACCATTATATTATAACCACCGTAAACACGATTCTGTCAGGTAACTCACACTGGACTGCATGTTGTTTGAAAGGGCCGATGAAGTCTCCCCCTATTGGAATTTCACTTTGAGTGTAATTACTTAGCGCTCACGGATAGGGGTATAAAGGTATAAATCCTTCAGCAGTGCTGAGGAGTGGTTGGGGGGGGGGGGGGGGGGGGGGGAAAGGAGGGCGAAGAAGCAGGTATGCTTGGGCCTGGGACGGCCACATTTTTTAACTGCAAGAGCCTCGAAAAAAAATTACGTTCTGTGTTAAAATTTTAATTCCATTTCAGATATACTTACACTGCCTCGATTTATCTCTTTGAGAAGCCCGAACTCAACCGTACGAACGCCATATGTATTGGATATTGCCGAAGAGTTGTCCCAGCGGTGCCTATTTGGAAATATTCTCAATGCGTGCCTGGCGCAGGACTTTTGTAAGTTGTCCCAAAATGGAGTAATTACGATTTTTGTAAGGTGCCCTAGAATTAAATAAGGATTGATGCACCGAATTATACACATTACACACATAGGAGTCGATAATCCATATTCATATCCTACTAGGCTATTTTGTTAAAAGATATTGACTATTTTGACTCAACATTGTTATTCAGAGTTAATGTTTAATGTTATCATAATGCATTAAATAGGGGATGTCTTAAACACTAGCAAATTTTGCTAGTGTTTAAGACATCCCCTTTGTTTTTAATTTTATTTTAAATATAGACTATTTCGAGCTAAACATTTGTATTCAGAGAGGTTTCATGTTAATATAATAATTTTTTAGTTAAAGGAAAAGAAATTAATAAAGAAATAATGACATGATATAATAATTTTTTAGTTAAAGGAAAAAAAGTCAATAAAGAAATAATGACATTGCGAGCTTATTTACCGATATCCTTCGTTCTTTGCATTCATTTGAAGATTTAAAAACGACACGATTAACCCGCAAACTGAAAAAATACAAATAAAATAAAAAATAACTAGCAGAGAGAAATCTGCCGAAAAATAGATTCTTTCGATACATACACAATGAGTGTAACGAGAATGAATAATATCATCTTATAAACCAAAAACGCTGCAAATTTTACACTAGGATTTATTATTCTTTGATATAGGTTACTTACTTGTGCAGAAATTGTATTGTGTATCAATGATAAAAAATTTTTTTAAAGCTTTTTTTTTCAAAATTTTTCGTTTTTACTTGAAAAATATTTGTCCTCCAGGGATCCTTCAAAAATCCCATATGTAGCCCATATATAGATAGCCAATAGATCGCAACAGTGAAATCGGATCGTTCCGGGACCCCAAAAAATGGATTCTACGTCCAAAAATACTTCGAAAACGACACCTAACTCGATCCCATAGCCAAAAACCTTCAAAAAAACCCTCCTGTAGCCCCATTGTACCCCCATAGCGCCCCACGGGTTTGGGCAATCGGGGTGAAAACCTTGCGGGCACAACTAGATGGTAAACCGAGTATTTTGTCAAAATTTTAGATTTTCAACAAAATTCCTACTGCCCAAAACGGCCCGGACGGCGTACGGCGGACGGACATTTCGGTTTTGTAATCTAGACCTCTTGAAACGGATAATGTCAAATTTTGAGGCCGATCGGAGTCGTCGACCTCCGTCGCGAAAACAGGTGTATTATTCCAAGAATAATAAACCAAAAAGAAGAAAACGAGGAAGAGCTTCCTGTCTGTCCCACGTAAGCTGCTCGTATAACCGATTTTTTTTTGTTTTTTAAAAATCGGGTTTCTAATTTATAACCCGCGCGCTTCTCCACAGTTTTATTTCATTATCGCTGATTGCTCTCAAGTGGACCGTTGCGAATCAATTGCGTGGAAATTTATGTGTCGTCGATGAGTTGGTCAAACGGTTGGGTTACAGTTATGTATCAATATTAAGGCTAGTTTCACCAGAATTTAAATCCAAGATTCAATGCTACACCAACGCTATAACTTATCTTATCTCCCTGATGTGCTTATTTGAGTGAGCCTAGGAAGATAGGTTTTCGCCAATTTGCCAGTTGCATGGTGGTCTTTTTCTGAACCGCTAAGTCGTTTTGCTTCACGAATTACGAGGGTCTAGGGACAGTGTGAAAATACGCTCTAAAGTTCTGGCTCATTTCCCTCAAAATGCTCTTCCTAGAAAACAATGGCAGATTGTAAAAGCCTGGATTATAACAGGTGGTTTCTCAGTGTTGCCAATCTCCAAGCGACAAGAAAATTCCTTTCTTCCTGCCTCCAGAGGTGAACTTATAGTATCCTAGAGTTACAGGTGAAATTATGGCAAAACTGCTTAGTAGGCACTTATTAAAATTATTTGAGTCAAATTGAGCATGTTATCCCTTAACATAAGTCCGTAATATGGCCTGACATTAAATGCCCACTTGCTTTAATTACACAATGAAATGCGGCACGTCTGTGGGGATAGGAACGAAGGTTGAATTGATCAATTTGAACCTCTGTATTACAAAACTTTTTTTACATGTAATGTGCACTGAGATGCTCATCATCGGTTGATACATACATTACAATTTTTTAAAACGCGCAGACGCAATGTGCCGAATACATAAATTTTACCAGTTTTAGAATAACCCGTGGGGTAGAGTGGGGCAGTATCAACCTACCTAACTCCTCCAATTATGAATTTTTGGCCTCGAATCGCCACTCAATAGCTACCTCCAAACAAATAGGAAAATGAAATGCTCATTCTCAACGTTTACCAGCTGTCAATCAATGCCGAAGTGTCTCGTCGCTAAAAAGCACAAAGAAATTCGATTTTTCAAACTCGATAAAATATATAAACTTCCGGAGCTTTTAAAAGATTGACGTTTTGCTCCAGTAGACTATTAAACGAATCACATTCGGAAAATTCGATAGAATGTTCTTACTATTCAGCGAACACAGATTAAGGTGTACCTACCATTAAAAAAACAACAGACTGTGAGTAAAAAGATGAAAGAAAACCATTGTAGTGTTAGATTTCGAGAGTACTGAGATGACATAATACCACCTCGTTTGGAGAGAACATTTACAAAACCTTCCTATTCATTGCAGAAGTGTCTCTCCCTAACTATTCATCTCCAGGGTATTTTTAATTAATATCTAGCTTGTAGAAAACAATTTTTATTTTATTTTGCGGGATTTTGACAATTGGAGGACTTCTGTTTCGCAACAAAAATCGTAGCGACGTGCAGTTGACCTATGATATTATCTTTGTCGCCCTCTAATCGTTTAGATTCCGCAATATTGGTTCATAATGTGGCTGTGGAACTTGTGCACCGATGGGGGTGACGTTGAAGAAATGACGTTATTAATCTGGCCATCCCAGAAGCTACCCCGCCAATTAGAACAACCGCCGCCGTAGTTGCAACAGTTCAAATTTATTGCAACATTTCAAATTTCACGCCTCTTACTGAAAATGTTCAGGCGTTTTTGCGAAAAGGGGTTTGAACACAAACTTGTCACCTCTCAACATGTGAAATCTGATGACTAGCGATAAAAGTCTATTTGCTGGAAGTGAACGGTTCACCGTTAAATTTATTTTATTATCACTCTTCACTAACCCCCACTATGAGCACTCTGGCTTTTCCCATGGTGATAATGGTCGTACGTGAAACGTTGTTTCCAAGCACCTTCATATACTTACCTAACCCTAGATCCTATCCCTCTCACGTCTTCTTCCTTGACCTCCTACAGTCGTTCAGCTATAGTGACCCATAACATTTTCTAAATCGACACCCGGAGGCTGAAGATTGCGGAAACTCAACTTCAAGACTTGAGTCATTACGTAGTAATGACAAACCAATAAAAATGCCAACGAATTGGCTAGTAAAAGTAGATCAAATATCCTGAATCTGTTCGAATGGTATCAAATCCGGTAATACCATTCGAACTACATTGTACCATTTGATACATGTGACTACATTTCCATCAGAAACGTTTTTTTTTCTACTTGTTAAAAATACATTTCCTTTGCCCTCTATGAAAATGAGTTATTGGATTTACCTACATAGGTACCGCAATTTATTTTTGGACAATCGATTGATCACCTCCTCCGCTAAAAGGCTGATCCCAAAAATATCCTGCCATTAGCTCGGCCCTGCTAGGGACGAGGGATGATGTGTTCGTATCACATGACCTATATACCATGGTGAACAACAGGTATTGAAATCTATTCATATTGAATGTTCGTGGAGCAGAAAAACGGATAACCGCGAACTGGACATGTAGCGGGTGTATTTGGTGTACTTCCATGTGGGACAGTTCCATCAATTCTATTCTAATTTAAAATTGTGTTGCGTGAATGGTGGAAAGTTTGAATTTGAGGGAATTTCTGGGAGTTTCAGGGTGTTTCCAAGCATCAGGTTCGCAGATGTTGTAGGTGCTGTTCGTCGCAGATTGTGAAGCATCTGTTCGAGAAGTTGAAAGTGCTGCCTGGCGTTTCTCTGCTGGAAGCTGGGTTTGTTATGGTATGTTCACCAGCGACATCGTACAATAATATTATTGTGATACTCAGGCCGAGGAGAGTTCTATTTACCAAGTTTTATTGACGTAATTCCACTAGAAGAAGTTCAAGCACTGAAGGATTTTATCCCCCCCCCCCACCGGTGTATAAAATAATATATTTTTCTTATGTAACCACCGGGGTATATATATATACCTACCTAGCAAGGGAAATTTGTTGCTGGGGAAAACAGGGAAATTCAGCAGAACTACTTTTTCACGGTAAAGCGCCCAGCGAAGTTTAAGGAGACGGACAGCGGGTGAAATATGAAGCTAGCCACAATAAAAACTGCATCGAATCTGAATCCGCGGATTCGATGCAGTTTTTACTTATTCATTTTTTTTTTTTTTTTTTTAAATCCAAAGTGAGTCTTTATCAGCTCGATTCGATTTCAACGGCAACTTTAGTTTTGGTTTATTATTCTTGGAATAATACACCTATGTTTTCGCGACGGAGGTCGACGACTCGGATCGGCCTCAAAACTTGACATTTTATCCGTTTCAAGGGGTCTACATTCAAAATCCGAAATGTCAGTCCGCCGTCCGCCGTCCGGGCCATTTTGGGCAGTAGGAATTTTTTTTTTAAATCTGAAATTTTGGCAAAATACTTGGTTTACCATCTAGTTGTGCCCGCAAGGTTTTCAGTCCGATCGCCCAAACCCGTGGGGCGCTATGGGGCTAAAATGGGGCTACAGGAGGGGTGTTTTGAAGGCTTTTAGCTATGGGATCGAGTTAGGTGTCGTTTTCGAAGTATTTTTGGACGTAGAATCCATTTTTGGGGGTCCCGGAACGATCCGATTTCACTGTGGCGATCTATAGGGCTTTCATGGGGCTAAAAATGGGATTTTTGAAGGATCCCAAGAAGTTAAATATTTTTCGAGTAAAAATTAAGAATTTTTGAAAAAACACATTTTTGAAAAAAAAATCCCCCCAAAAAATTTTTTTGAAATATAAAAATCCAAAAAAAAATTTTTTAAATTTTTTTATTGACAGAATTAAATGTCTGTACAAGTAACCTATATCAAAGAATAATAATCCCTTGTGTAAAATTTGCAGCGTTTTTCATTTAATTCGAAATCGATTCAACTAAAAAAAAAAAAAAAAAAAAAAAAATTACATAAAGAATAGTGGAGATTGGCCCAATGGAGTGTAGGTATATGTGTCCGAGTTTTATTGGGATTAGGGCCAAGAACGGGCCCTAATCCATCTCTGATCGCTAGACTACTGTCTGGGTGGTTACTCCGGTGGGATGCGTCAGGTGTAGATATCCCGCAAACTACAGCCCCTGCTCCGCCTTAACGGTAACACTGGCCTGACTAGAGGCAGAGCTGGAATCGCCCCCAAGCTTCGTGCCCGACTAGAGGCAGAGCTCCCATCCACAAAGATAGTGTTTAAATACACAAATAAGGTTGGCAGCCTACATTCCAAAGTAAAGGCAAATAATCCTCTGAAGCTCCAAACCAACTTCGTCTACCGCCTGACCTGTGAATGTGGGATGAAATATGTTGCACACACCAAGAGATATCTCAAAGATAGAATATCTGAGCATGAGTTGGATTGCCGAGGTTCAAGGCGGAGTGGAATGCGCTCTCCCACTATGAAGCAGACAAGTCTCACCGGTTCGACTTCGAGAACCCTACTTCAACCTTTAAAAAAAACCCTCCCGCTGACCCCATTTAGCCCCATAGCGCTCCACGGGTTTGGGGGATTCGGTTGAAAACCTTACGGGCACAACTATCTAGATGGTAAACCAAGTAGGTAGGTACCATCATCAAGTAGGTATCTGTCAAAATTTCAGATTTAAAAAAAAAATCCTACTGCCCAAAACGGCGCGCCGCGGCGTACGGCCGTTTTGTTTTTGGAATCTAGGCCTCTTGAAACGTATAATGTCAAATTTCGAGGCCGAGCAGAGTTTTCAACCTCCGTCGCGATTACATAGACCTGTAGGTGTATTATTCCAAGAATAATTAAAATAAATTCCCAAAATATTATTCCAAGAATAATAAACCAAAATTGAGTTCCCACCCTTAGCCATCCACACACATGTAGGTCTAGCTGACTTGACTGTCATCACACTAGCCTGTGAATTCCTTTCTACAAATCGTCAGAAAACACTCAATATCATTTCCAACCTCTTCTTCAACTTCATCAGTGTTGCTGGAAGCCTCTGAGCCTCGGAAAAACGGGGGGTAGCTAATACTGCCAGTAATCTTATTATTTAACTTTGAAGTTAAGAATGTTTGTCACAGGGTACCCTGTTTGAAACTGGTCCCTCAACAGTATCTACTACAGGAGAGGAGTATTTTTCTCCCTAACCTCCACATTGGATCGTAACTCTGCACCTTCGGCAAACAACCACTTTGGAGTCAGATTTCCCAGAGATAGAGCTGGCGTTTTGGATTATTATTCAGGGAATAATACACCTATGTATTCGCGTCAGAGGTCGACATTTTTGATCGGCCTTTAAATTTTTCATTATACGTTTCAAGATAGAAACGAACGTGTAGATTCGAAAAAGTAAATGTCGGTCGGAGCAGTTTTGGGCAGTAGCGATTTTTATTTAAATCAGAAATTTTGATAAAATACCCCTCGGCCTCGGTTTGCCATCTAGTTGCGCCCGCAAGGTTTTCAGCCCGATCGCCCTAACCCGTGGGGCTACAGGAGGGGTTTTTGAAAGGTTTCGGCTATGGGGTCGAGTCAGGTGTCGTTTTTGGAGTATTTTCGAACGTAGAACCCAATTTTGGGGGTCCTAGAACGATCCGAATTCACCTCGGGGATTGAAGGATCCCAGGAGTTGAAATACGGTGTCGTTTTTTGAGTAATTTTGGACTCACAATCCATTTTTTGAGGTCCCACATCCGGCCTTTTTTAGATAATTTTTTATTGACTGCATTAATTTTTGCACAATTAATTTTCTATTATTTTCTATGTCAAAGAATAATAATCCCTTGTGTAAAATTTGCAGCGTTTTTGGAATAGACAAAATGTTTTCTTCTGAGATTTTGGGTAAGTAGTGCTGAAAAAATTGTCGTGTCTTAAGGTGGGCAACGACTTCATATTGTAGAGCTGTTACGTTGTGTCGTACCTGTTAATGAAATTTCCTTTCCAATTCATGTTCCTTGAAAAGGCACACAACTTTTACAGAATCACGACCTCCTCTTTCCCAAGCCCCAATGTGCAAATTTACTTGGGCCCGATAGGCCTGAATAGTTTAATATTTAAAACGGTCAAAGTGCGATAGAAGGGGGGCTTCGATGATCAAAAACGAGCTCTTAAAGGGCACTGGTTTGGCATTTTGGGCAAGGCGAGAGGCAAAGTTTGGGGAACTTTCCAAGATGAATTTCAAGAAGTTCGTTCATTGGAAAGTAGGTGTATTGCTTAATGAACTGTTTGACGAGAGAGAGAGGTTTCCAGCTCAGCCGGGAAATATGTAAATATTTTGAAATGGCGTCAGTTTTAATTTGACTTGGTGATGCGTTCATTGATTTCATAATTGAGTTCATAATTCTATGGTGGTGTTTGAAGTGGAAGAGGTAATTCATTATTTGAGATATTCTTTGAATTTTTGGCGGTAAAAAAAATTATGTTTCACTTCTATCCTTCTTTGAGATTCCTTGATTGAGAGGCAGAAGAGCTTGAGTACGTAGTGCCTGTCATTTCTTCAACCCGAATAGACATGATAGGCTGTCGCATCTTAGCTGGTATGTCCAATTTCAAAATTCATCGTTTTCCTATAGGGATCGTTCACTGAGAAGGAAAATTAGATTCCTCTACTATTCGAATCACTACTTTCGACTGTTTTTTTTTTTTTTTAATTTTTTTTTACAGTTTAATAATTATTTGTAACACACCGGGCACACTAGATCCTCCAGTACGAAATCTCATCAGTGTTCCCCTAACTACTTTCTTGTCCTGTAAAAAATTGAACCGTCTCACATTGGGCGAAATCGCAAAAAAAAAAAAAAAAAAAAAAAAACCTGGCCAAGACTCGAAAAATAAAAATTGAGCTAAATTTAACCCATGGAATCAGGAACTGTCAGATGAGTCAAAACGCAACGAGAGAGTGTTGAGAGGGTAGGCACTGAGTACATTAAATTTCTTTAGAATCGTTATAATATTATAATACTTAATACTTAATCAATTAGAATCTCATATTGGGTTAATTTTTATATAGTTCAAAAGTAAATTACAAAAAACGCAGGGTGCCGCGGTTTGCACGGCATTGATTTTATTTTTATGTTGAAGGTATAGTACCTGAGAGTGGAAATTCGTTGGTATCAGCTGGTATTATGTGCTATTCTGCCCTTGACGACCATTTTTAAATATGAATCCTTTTTAATTCAAGATTTAGCTTGGTCGGTTTTTTTTTTTTTTTTTTTTTTGTGCAGGTACCCGGTCATTAGGACTTATTTTCCAACGAAAAGGGATTTTCTAATGGATTATGGAAAATGGGGAACGCAGGATTGGACTTGCCTTTTTGGAAAATGTGCTGAAGATATCCTCTGAGTTGGGGAGCGATTTCCGCTGGTTTCTAAGTGCTATGAAATAAAGATGGGGTAACTGCAAGCGGAACGTACGTTTTTTTTTTTTTTTTTTTTTTTTTTTTTATTAGTCTTGGAATCATACACCTTTGTAATCGGGACGGAGGTCGACGGCTCGGATCGGCCTCAAAATTTGAGATTATCCGTTTCAGGAGGTCTATATTCCATAAACGAAATGTCCGTCCGCCGTCCGGGCCATTTTGGGCAGTACTGCTTAGGATTTTTTTTTATAATCCTACTTAGGATTTTTTTTTTAAATCTGAAATTTTGACAAAATACTCGGTTTACCATCTAATGTAGTTGTGCCCGCAAGGTTTTCAGCCCGATCCCGCTAACCCGTGGGGCGCTATGAGGCTACGGAAGGTTTTTTTTAAAAAGGCTTTTGGTTATGGGATCGATTTAGGTGTCGTTTTCGAAGTATTTTTTGTCGTAAAATCCATTTTTGGGGGTCCCGGAACGATCCGAGTTCACTGTGGAGATCTATAGGGCTTTCATGGGGCTACTAATGGGATTATTGAAGGATCCCAGGAAGCACAGATTAAACTAGGTACTAGGAAGTCAAATAACTACCTAAAAAAAGAAAAATTTTGAAAAAAAAAATTTTTTGGAAAAAAGTTTATTCCAACATTTTTTTATTGACAGAATTAATTTTCGCACAAGTAACCTATACCTATCGAAGAATAATAAACCCTTGTGTAAAATTTGCAGCGTTAAAAAAAAGAAATGAGTTGATTCGCTGAGTCGTTCAAGGCTTTGCCACCACTAATTTTTGATGAGTCTCGCGAAAGGAGTAGGGGAAGAATGACTGAAAATGTGAGACAGTCAACCTCAGCCAATGAACTGGCCTATGCGGCTCAAATGGTGTATCAAAAAGAGGGGCTCAATGATGCTGCCTTTTTAAAATTAAATACAAATAAAAAAATGAAATAAAAAAGCAATAGAAAATAAAATAAACTAGGAACCCATTTTACGGTTTTACAGTTTCCGTTTATTTTTTTCCATTTGAAACACGTTGTTATTTTCAAGAGTGTTAAATAGCTGTCTAAAAAGGGTCAATTGAGTCATTACATACTTATAAGTTATTTTCAATAAATATCAAATATATCCAAATCCCTTTATTATAATTTACTGATTTTCAAGACTTCCAGCGCCAAAAGTGTGGTCAAGACAGCAGTTTAGAATTTTTTTAGACAATTTTCCCATGTTCCGCATACCTACCAAAAAACATAAAATACGGGACTTCCTGAGGTATGGCCAGGTTTTTTGAGATTTCGCCCACTTTGCGTCTGTACAAAATGATTTTATAGACGAGGCGCGAAGGTTCTTTCTCTAATGTTACTCATCAGCCGGTGAATCTGCTTGTAACGCCTGCTTTCCCCGCCAGACGCTCTCATTTGAGTCCCGTGCTGAATCTCTAAGTTCAATTTCACTCTATTGGTTCAATAAATATTACACTACCATGAATTCAGTCTCATAGTGTTTTCGAAATCCCATTTCAAGTGGAGTTGAAGCATTGTTGTCATTTATTCACGCCCAGGGTTCCCACCAAAAAATGTCAGAAATCATGATAATCTTTATACACGTCACTTCTGTTGATCAAAAAGGGCCTAAACGTTTATCACAACAAATTTCCCAACTTTCCATATTTCCCTACTTGTGTTTGATATAGTTAATCGTATTTTTTTCGAAAGTTAAATTCAACTTTTCTCAATCATGTAGAATAGAAAAAGTTCTGGTTCTGACAGGTTTATCGGACGACAGCAAACCGCATAAACATTTTCGTACCTATCTTCACTTTTATTTACCAGGGTTCGTTTTTTCACCCTCTTCCTGTGTCACCCCAATGATGTGTTCATACCATCCGTTACAGTAACATTTCTGCTCATCTTTCAAGGCGAAGTTGATAAAAGCCGAGAACGAGTAGAACGCAGTTTTGGTTTAATTTTTTGACGGCACAGCCTTTTTTGGTTTATTATTCTTGGAATAATACACCTATGTTTTCGCGACAGAGGTCGACGACTACGATCGGCCTCAAAATTTGACATTACTAAGTAATAACGGATAAGTCTTATCCGTTTCAAAAGGTCTACATTCTAAATCCGAAATTTCCGTCCGCCGTACGCCGTCCGGACCGTTTTGGGCAGTAGGATTTTTTTTTTAAATCTGAAATTTTGACAAAATACTTGGTTTCCATCTAGTTGTGCCCGCAAGGTTTTCGGTTCGCCCGAACCCGTGGGGCGCTATGGGGCTAAAATGGGGCTATAGGAGGGGGTTTTTGAAGGCTTTGAGCTATGGGATCGAGTTAGGTGTCGTTTTCGAAGTATTTTTTTGACGTAGAATCCATTTTCGGGGGTCCCAGAACGATCCGATTTCACTGTGGCCATCTACAGGGCTTTCATGGGGCTGAAAATGGGATTTTTGAAAGATCCCAGGAGGTTAAATATTTTTCGAGTACCTAAAAAAGAATTTTTGAAAAAAAAAAAAAAAAAAAATTAGAAAGAAAAACATCCCCAAAAATGTTTCTTATTGACACAGAATTAAATTTTTGCACTATTAACCTATATCAAAGAATAATAAACCCTTGTGTAAAATTTGCAGCGTTTTTTGTGTGTAATACTTCGATCATCGCGCCAGACTGACGCCGTCAGTAACTCGACCTCAACTGTTGAAAACCACTCATTAGTGCCAATCACCAAGAAAATCAAGAAAAATATGAACAATCGATCTGCACTCCGGTGTCTTAGGTGGGACACTAGCAGTCAAACCGGAAGGGCCGTACGTGACGTCACACACGTTCTTTTAGAATCGACCAGAACAACTTTAAATGAATATAAACTATGTGAAAGGGGTTTTTGTCCCAAAAATGGACAAAAACAACACACACACACACACACACACACACACCCTCATGGACAGCATGGACATGGATGGCATGGACGCATGGACGCATTGGACATGGATGGCATGTATTTTTCTCTTTTTGACTTCTATTAACATGGCACAGGACGAAATTCGGGTACACGCCCAATCCTAATTGCATTGAAACCAAAATGCTTCGGGATTATTATTATCATCGAAGTTATATTCTGATGGATATTAGTGGGTGTTTTCTGCTCAAGTCGACGATTATGTGAAGGGTGTCGTGAACGTGGATGTTTGACCAGCGGTGCTTCGAGACCAGCTGTTCTTCCTTCCTTCTGAGAGTGGCGACGGGAATGAAGATGAGGGGAAACTTTGTTGGTCTTGTAGTTGGACGGTAACTGAAACCTAATGGATTTGTGCAACACGAGATGGTCCCCGAGCTGTATCCTCTTCCCCCACCTCCACTCTGCGCCATCCACCCATCGCGCGGCACATCGTTCCGCCGCCGGCCGCCTCCGGAGACCGCAGACCCCAGTAGGTAATTAGCGTTAGAGCAGGTAGTTAATGAGTGCGGCCGCAGGTCTCCATTCAAAGCTCAGGTGATAGTTAGCGTCGTCGCTAAGAAGGGGGTGGGGGGCTATGTCCGAGCGACTCCTCTTCGATCAATCAGCCTTGATCGGGGGGACTTTGTCGAATGAGACCACCACTTGGAGTCTCCAAGAAATGAGAAGCTGACTAGATAATTAGGTGGGAGGAAAAGGAATAAAACGCCCTTGCTTTGTCTCTATGTAAACGTTATTTGGCTACAATTATCGAATATCGAAACGATACTTTTTTAAGGTAGGTAGGTAATTCAACAGCTCACAACACATAACTTGATCTAGTCACTGTGGGGGGGCCATTGTTTTGCTATATTCTGTCAATATCTCCGGACGAACCTCAGTTTATGAGGCAAGTTTGACTGGGTTGAAAGGCTTCTCAGCGCCGTAATTAGAAGTTAGCTTAGTTGTGAGAAATGTTCGGCCTCCTCGAAGTTGGCTGCCCCATCCTCCGCAACCCTTTATACACGACCCTTCGGCCTGTCGATAGCGAAGATGTTCTTCGAAACAACCCCCATACAATACCACCCCCTGTTCTGAACATAGAGTAAACACTACAACTAAAGGGAGGGGGTGGGGGAGGCACATTTGACACGTTTTTGCATTTTCCATCTTACAAGGATCACAAAACGAGATGTCTTGAATTTCTTTATTCTATCGTTAGCGCGCCCTCTGTCAACAGCTCCCAACCACGCTAGGCGGCGATTCCGTTTAACTCCACGGGCATGCCCATTATATCTCCCCCGGTTGCACAATAATAATTATTCCAGCCTCAATAAATTATTAACAATAATATTTATTGTTAACAATGATAATTAATATTATTGAGGCACTTTTTTTCAACAGGAACATGACCAACGGACCCACACTATTAGTTTTATTTAAATCGCAGACCCCAAAACGCTTAATTTGAAAAGGCGACACATGATCAGCAGCATACCCAGACTGTTTCAATTTAAATAGCAGCCCCTGAGCGACACATGGTCAGCGGGCCCACATTGACGACGTCCCAGGGGCTGGATGCTCCTCCAGCACTGCTGCGTGGCGGAGGAGGGAACCTGGCCGGTGTACACCCACCGTCGAATGTGATTCACAAGCTGCATCTCTGTTCTTCATACTTTTCCTTCTTCCTAGGTGACCTTTGTTCAATCAATTTTATCTAATTCTGTGGACTCGAGTATGTTTTCTGGCGTTTAAGAATGAATGTGCACCTGAGGCGTAAATGCGTGAACAATCCCAACGTTTTTGCTTCATCTGTGGTTCTTTTATGACCGACAAACAGAAACAGAAACTCCTTTTGTGATGAAAGGATCACGGCGCGGGCACCAAAGTGAGCGTCTTTTAGTTTATTTATGCGAAAAATCTGGACGTGATAGGGAAAACCTGAGCTGATATTCGTATTCAGCATTAAAAATCCTTTGAGAATCACTTACCTGATTCAAAACAACGATCAAAAACTTCCAAAATGCAGGGTTATCGACAGTTCCACTTTCATAATAGTTAGCCCTGATTGTAGATTGTAAGATAAGATTTCAGTTTCAAAGTGCTTCTCAAGAGACACAGTAGGTAAGTATTCAAAGAATCAAAAAATCTCGAAAATATCCCACGACCGAATTGAATCTTCCCCAGAAATTGGATCAGTTGAGAATACTCTGAAATTCTGTTCTCATAGTTCTTCGGACGGATTCCTACGTTCTCTCAAATGACCCTTCACACCCTCCCATCAAAACAACCCTTTTACACCTTTCGCTACCTATCCATTTTCTCCCTACGAATGTGACTCTGGGGACCCACTTCGACCCCTCTCCAACTCAATCCTCTCGACAATTTTCGTCACAATTTCCCGTCATCAAACATGTTTATTGACTCCAACTTCCGGAGTGACATTGAAAGACAACTACGCCAGAATATGATGAGAAGAGGGTTCGAAGGATAAGAATGGTTCTTGGATGGCGGGATACTATCAGAAGTTCTTCGCCGCCTCCTTCTCTTCCGCTCGCCGCTAAATACCCTCATCGCCTCCTGGAAATTTCGTTTGCGACTCTGCGGTTCTGAAAACTCAAACAACCCCTATACCTATCCCCCCAACCCCTATATGCCAATGCCAACCACAAAACTTTCTTACTTCTGCGACAAGATCTTTCAGGCCAAAGAGTAGTCGGACAAAATTATTCTATTCTTTGATATAAGCTAAGCCCGAAAGCTTGACCGTGCATTAAAAGCACCACTCCAATATAACCCGGCCTTTTCTTCCAAAGTCGCCTTCTGTGTATGCATAGCCGGTTCCTCTACCCTACAAAAAATTTATTTGGAATCTCAAGTGGCCGTACCCACACAATCCCTGAAAATGTTACTGAAATCGGATCAACATTGTGGAAGTTATGGCTGTAACAAGGAATCACACGTTTGCGCCTGCGGACAGCGTTCCGCTGATTCAATCGTGATGAAACTGATGGGGGGACCACCCACACAATTTGATTGAAATCCGATCAAAATTGTGGAAGTTATGGGTGTGGCAAGGAAATGCGGACAGACAGACAGGCAGACACGGAACCAAATTTGTCAGGAAGCTCTGAAACGCAAAACGTGAGTGGAAATTTTGATTTTGGAGAAATTTTTTTTTTCCATTTCGAAAGTGAAAACAATTCTTCCTCTGCCTTGCAGATTCGGAAGGAAGATATTATCTTATATTATTATTTTCAATATATTATATTTCAATATATATATATACAAGTTTATATAAAACAATATTAAATATTGGAAAAAACATCTCAGCTGAGCTCGTAAAACTGAAAAAAAGATAAAACCAGAAATATGTTTCAAAAAATGTACTACTTGCGACAAGGTAAAACACGATAAGTTAGATTTGGGTGACATTTTATGAACGTCCAATCACGATCGGTAACATCCAAAAGCGCCAATGACCCACCACAATCACTCAAAAGTGCCAGCTCCCTAGAACGAACCGATACTCAAGAGCGCTAACTGTTTACCCTGTTCAGGTCTACGGCTTTCTTCAGTAGGCCTGCCTTCCGTATATATACGGATAGTAGTCTATATAGTCTATATATAGACTAATTGAGTGATGGTTCCACTGGAGTATTGGAGCCAAAGTGACGAAACCTCCTCGTCTGATTCGCGCTGTTTTTTTATTTTTATTTTTTTGGGGGCCCTCTTCCTTTTGAATTCACGTGCATTTTGATGTCACGAACCTTTCATGGCCTGGGATGGAAGCGAAGATGTCCAAAAACCCATCCTCGATTTCATGAGATGGCAAGTAGGCTAAAAAACCTTGTATACAAGGTTTTGGCTATAGCCAAAAGGCAAAAAGAAGTTCATTTTTTGCTAATTTTCGTTTTAATATCCATTTAGTTATTTATTGAATTTCCTTATAATAGGTATGCTGTATACAATTGGTAGGTAAGAATTAATAAACTCTCAGACCGTGAGCCATCTCACGCATCAAAATATCATGAATTGACGACTCAGGAAGAGTCGCGATTCAAAAATGAAATGGCCATTCTTCGGGAAATCTCGGGTTGACGACTCACTAAGTGTCGAATCTTTTTAACGAACGGCACGAGTCGACTCCTCGAAAATAGTTGAATAGGTACCCTATGAGCAGCTAATTCAAAATGAGAAACAAAGAGGGGGACACATAAGGAACCCGAATTGTGCACATGTTGTCACGAATCCCCTTATAGTAGCGCAGCAGTCTGCTGACTGAGCTGGTAGGACACGCTCTAGCCTTTCCTGACATAGGTATCCCCGCGCTTTTGTCATCTCTCCTAAACGTGCTTCTCAACTTGAGCAGTTTTATGTTTATCTTTGTAAGATTATTTAATAGGACAACCTAATGAATGATTGACTTGATAAATATTGACGAACTGGCCCAAACACAATCCCCATTTCGTGTCTTCAATTTTTTGCGCCCAAGCCCATTACTTTTGAGTGCTTCCAGTTGGCCCAAAGTCATTGCGTTTTGAACTCTTTGGCCCAAAATCAAACCGCCCAACTGACCCATGTTTTGACTGCTACCATAGGTACTTATTTTCTAGAAATTGTGAATATTGAACAAGTGTTTTGTTGCGTTGTAATAACTTCTTCGTTACCTAGGTGTTAACCGTTAAGGGTGGTCACATGTGCCCCATACCGTGGTCATAACTGCCCACACACATGGGGCACTTATGACCAAAATTGATCTTTTTTCGGGATCGGAATCGGGATTCTGCTGGCAAAAAAATCAAAGTTTATGGGCAATTCCAACAATTTCAGTTCCGAGCCTGTAATTAAAGGATTTCTGGGAAATGGTCAGGACTGCCCCACTTTCCCCTATACCTAGGTTTTCCAAGAATAATAAACCAAAAAGTGATACCTACAACAAACTCGAGTTGCCCTCATAACGTCACAGTCAGGAATTCGAATCATTCAGAACAACGTTTAATAAAATTTATCTTATTATTTAATATAAAAAACCGTTAAAAACCTTGCCACAAAAATGACTTTTCTCCACTTTTTGACTTCTAAGGCCACGGCTTAGGATCATTTAACCCGAAATGCAGGTGCATGTCCAATGGACATTGTCCATCCTTCATTCGCGTAGGTATTAGAAGAGCCACGTCCCAAAACACTCCAAAGGCTCCCATAATTTCGAAGTTCGCCAATATGGAAAATCAAAAATAAAACTTTTTGCCAGGCGAAAAAGTCGGCGGAATCTGTTTGTTGCAGGCAGAAAGGAAGTGTTTACTGAGAGGGACACTAATAAGGCAGTTGACAATTTATTCAAGGGAGGGGGTTTTTTCTCCTTCATCGATCGCCCTTCGTGAGTCTGACGGTTCTTGAGAGCTCCTTCCTACGTCTATGTATATAAGAATAGCCCACGTACACCAGATTTTGTTGGATAACCGTAAAGTATCACGTTTCAGCTTTTAAATAAAAGGAAAAGACAAAGGTTACTGATGAAAATATTATGTGCCTAGAACTTTTGTTTTGAAAGATGATAGATCGACCCAGCACTACTCTTGATCGTCAAGGATCGGGATTGAGGTCAAATGAAATCTGACATGGAGGAATAGATTCTCTATTCCTCCATGGAAAACTGAAAACTGTCTTCTCTATGACGAGCTTTCGATGTTTATTGCATCTTCATCAGTGCCTACAATAAATTGAGCACGTTAGGAGGTTCACAGGTTGAATTTTCAAATTTAACAAATCGGGGGACTAACATGAGAAGTGTCAGGTTAGGATAAAATCCTGGTTGGTGATTAAAATTAGAACTATTGTAGGTAGGAATTCTGAAACAACAACAAATTGCTTTACAATAAACCTATGCATAATGGTGAAAATCAAGTAGGTACTAGAATTTTGAAAATACCTACCTACCGTAATTATCGTCAAAATTGAATAAAATTAGCACAGGCTTTTACACAGTGAATCAACGAGAACATAAACAGATTGATACCAGTGATAATAACTACAACTATCACAGCACTTTTTTAATATACATTTTATATTACGCCATGGGCGTAGGCAGAATTTAGCGAAGGAGGGGGGGGGGGGGCGCCACCCCCATAAGCGCTATTTTACATATATATAAACGCTGCAAATTTTACACAAGGGTTATATTATCCTTTGATATAGGTTACTTGGGCGAAAATTAATTCTGTGTCAATAAAAATAATTTTTATTTTTTTAATTTAAAAAATAAAACCGTAAACCGTAATTAAAAAATAAAAAATAAAATTTTTTTTTACATTGTTCGAACGGATATAGTAAGACTTCGAAATATAGATTACCTATGCGTCCAAAATTACTCGGAAAATAGTTGATCTCCTGGGATCCTTAAAAAATTCCATTTGTAGCCCCATTAGAGCCCAATAGATCCCCCCGGTGAAATCTAATCGTTCTATGACCCCTGAAAATGGATTCTACGTCCAAAACTACTTCGAAACCGACACCTAACTCGACCCAATAGCCGAAACCTAAAAAAAACCTCCCTTTTTAGCCCCACAGAGCCCCACGGTTTTGGGAAGATCGGGCTGAAAACCTTGCGGGCACAACTAGATGGTAAAGCGAGTACCCTATTGTGTCAAAATAATTTTGAAACTTATTTTCAGATGTAAAAAAAAAAAAAAAAATCCTGCTGCCCAGACGGCGTGGAGTACGGCGGACGGGCATTTCGATTTTGGAATCTTTTTTTTCATGTGTGTTTATTACGGAAAATAATTCCATTACAAAGAATAGTGATAAATAATATCAAAATGAAAAAATACACTTGAGAAGTTGAAGTCAACAGCTCGATAGAAAGAAAAACAACGTAAATTAAATAATAATTATTCACCTATGAAAAAAGTCTGTCGAGAGCCTTTTAAAAGAAGGCAGTGGCTAGTCGATGTCAATCATATCCTGCAATGAGTTGGCGACCCGTTGCATTCTTGAAAGAGACGAGTTGAAACTGTATTATAGCAAACGAAAGGTAGGAATTCTGAATCCCGAGAAATAGGTAATTTTCATGATAGATCTTAATTTTAGCTTCTCAGAATAGTTCTGAGTCAATAATTTTTATTGGCTCTGCTTGCAGACGGCGGGTGAGGCACAGCCCTGCAGTGGGCGAGCCCTCCTTAATTAGAAGAGACTAATGCCCAATACAGTGGTCAGCCGAGCGAAGCGAGGCCCCTGTCAGAGTGCTAGTGTTCTCAAATTTCAAGACTACCTTTCCATGCCCCTACCTACGCATTCAATTCTGTTGTTTCTATTAAGCCCAGCACAATAAATTATTTATTGTTGTGTTCCCAAAAGTCTAGGGGGAGGGGGGGCCGAGGTCCCCCCCCCCCCTGCCCTGACCCTGTCTACGCCCATGAATATACACACATGTGTCCAGGCCCAACCCAAGTTCCACAGTGGACGAAAGTACCTACCTATACTGCATTTCCCACATCTATTATCTGGTAACCAGAATATGGTACTCCTGATTCAGCTCTGTTACTTCAGAAGTACACCCGCGTAACAGAGCTCAGGCCATTTACATATGAACGAAGCTCCAAAAACATTCATTTGCGCCATGGGCTTCGATCAGCAAGAAGCATCAGAAAATAGTACACTTTTCCTTGAAAAAAAAAAAAACCGGTTCTAGTTCTTTGTCTGTCCATAAATTAGAAAATACAATTTCGGTTTATTATTCTTGGAATAATACACCTATGTTTTTGCGACGGGGGTCGGCGACTCCGATCGGCGTGAAAAATTTGACATTATCCGTTTCATGAGGTCTAGATTCCAAAACCGAAATGTCCGTCCGCCGTCCGGGCCGTTTTGGGCAGTAGGAATGGTAGGTACTTTTCGGTTATCCGGTCGTATCGTCCTGCCACGCGATTTCGGTTGGCTTTGGGTGCCTTAAAGCCATCGGGAGGTGTGTGTTTTAAACTCGAAATCGTATTGGGGGGTGTTACAACGGAAAAGTACTCAAATTTGGGTGCCTTAAAGCCATCGGGAGGTGTGTGTTTTAAACTCGAAATCGTGTTGGGGGGTGTTACAACGGAAAAGTACTCAAATTTGGGTGCCTTAAAGCCATCGGGAGGGGTGTGCATGAAACACGAATCGCGTGGCAGGACGATGCGGCCGGATAACCGAAAAGTACCGTAGGAATTTTTTTAAAACGATGCAAATTTTACACAAGGGTTTATTATTCTTTGATATAGGTTACTTGTGCAGAAATTAAATTCTGTCAATGAAAAAATTTAAAAAAAAATTTTTTTGGATTTTTATTTCAAAAATTTTTTTTTTTGGATTTTTTGTTCAAAAATGTGTTTTTTCAAAAATTCTGTATTTTTTACTCAAAAAATATTTAACATCCTGGGATCCTTAAAAATCCCATTTTTAGCCCCATGAAAGCCCTAAAGATCGCCCCAGTGAATTCGGATCGTTCCGGGACCCCAAAAAATGGATTCTACGTCCAAAAATACTTCGAAAACGACACCTAACTCGATCCCATAGCTAAAAGCCTTCAAAAAACCCCTCCCGTAGCCCCATTATAGCCCCATAGCGCCCCACGGGTTTGGGCGATCGGACTGAAAACCTTGCGGGCACAACTAGATGGTAAACCAAGTATTTTGTCAAAATTTCAGATTTTTTAAAAAATTCCCACTGCCCAAAACGGCCCGGACGGCGGACGGCGGACGGACATTTCGGATTTTGAATGTAGACCTCTTGAAACGGATAATGTCAAATTTTGAGGCCGATCGGAGTCGTCGACCCGCGTCGCGAAAACATAGGTGTATTATTCCAAGAATAATAAACCAAAAGCGGAAATTTTGACAAAATACTTGGTTTACCATCTAGTTGTGCCCGCAAGGTTTTCAGTCCGATCGCCCGAACCCGTGGGGCGCTATAGGGCTAAAATGGGGCTATGGGAGGCGGTTTTTGAATGCTTTTTCCTATGGGATCGAGTTAGCTGTCGTTTTCGAAGTATTTTTGGGGGTCCCAGAACGATCCGATTTCACTGTGGCGATCTGTAGGGCTTTCATGGGGCTAAAAATGGGATTTTTGAAGGATCCTAGGAGGTTAAATATTTTTCGAGCAAAAAATAAAGAATTTTTGACAAAAAAATTTTGTTGAAAAAAAAAAAAAAAATCCCCAAAAAATTTGTTTTCCAAAATTTTTTCCATCAACACAGAAATAATTTTTGCACAAGTAAGTAACCCATATCAAAGAATAATAAACCCTTGTGTAAAATTTGCAGCGTTTTTTCATAAAATATAAAGTTTAAAATTCATCAGATTTCTTATCAAGTCGTACCTACTTGATAAGAAAAATAGTCGTCGGCTCACGAGTGTTTCACAAGTTTTCGTCAACCCCTAAAAAATGAGAGCGATTAGATCTGGGGGGGGGGGGGGGGGGGGGTGCGCGAGATCAGTTAATGAGACTGCACCCCCCCCCCCCCCCCCCCCCTCACGAGGATCGAATTTCTTTAGGAAGAAACTTCGAAAGAAATAAAGAAAGAAAGAATAATAAACACTTGAGTAAAAGGCGGCGTTTTTGAACCTGCGTCATGGTTCTTAAGTTGCATTCATTCTCAACGCTCTTATTTAAAAGGCTAGGTGAACGTAAGCTCATTTGAGTCGTCAGCGTTTCTTGTAGATGAAGGAACTTTTTTCTCCCCTGCATGCATTTCCACATAAAATTTACATTCATCATGATAATCAACAAGGAAGCAATTCCCGTCTTGGTGGAAAAAATGCGAGCTCGTCTCAAAGGTATGGAAACGCCTTGTTAGACTTGTGAGAATGCATTACAATTATGGAATCGTCGTTCTGATGAAAGTACTAGTAGATCCTTTGTCTAGTTGCACATAATGTATTGCTTGATCCGCTTTTCCCCCAACTCTTAAAACTGCGGAGCGTTTCATGATGAGAGGAGGCATTTCTGCATTTTAACTAATAGGTACACAAACTTGAGTCCTAATATTTTTAAGGATTTTCCAACCACCCTGCTCCGAGTAAGTCAAGAACAAGGCGGAGTGGGGGTAGAGCAATTCGGAACGAGTTCTGTGCTACACTGACTCTTGTTTGATTGGAATGGAAAATGAGAGCTCAGTGTAACTTATTCTTCTTCCTGGCAGTGATGTTGATTATAAAGTTCCCATCTCTATGGAAATCACCACCACAGCTTTTTGGTTTATCATTCTTGGAATAGGTAATACATCTATGACGGAGGTCGAAAATTCTGATCGGCCTCAAAATCGTCCTGCAATGTCCGTCCTCCGACCCAGCCATTTTGGGTAGGTAGTAGGTATTATTTGAAAAAAAAAACGCAGCACATTTTACACAAGGGTTTAGTATTCTTTGATAAAGGTTTCCTTGTGCGAAAAATAATTTTGTACCAATAAAAAAATTTTTTTGGGGGGAAACAATCTGTACATTGTTCGAACAGTTGTGGGACCTCGAAAAATTGATTACGCGTCCAAAATTACTAGGAAATATTTTACCTCCTGGGGTCCTTCAAAAATCCCATTTGTAGCCCCATGAGAGCCCAATAGATCCCCACGGTGAATTCCAATCGTTCTGGGATCCCCGAAAACGGATTCACGTCCAAAATTACTTCGAAAACGACACCTAACTCGATATCATAGCCGAAACCCTTCTAAAAAGCCCTCCCATGGCCCCTTTTTAGCTCCACGGGTTTGGGCGATCGGGCTGAAAACCTTGCGGGCACAACTAGATGGTTAACCGAGTGCATAATTTGTCAAATTTTCAGATAAAAAAAAAAACCAACTGCTCAAAAGGGCCTGGACTAGGTATTCGTTTTTGGAATCTAGACCTCTTGAAACGGATAATGTCAAATTTTGAGGCCGATCTGAATTTTCGACCTCCGTCACGAATACATAGGTATTATTCCTAGAATAATAAACCATGGAAAATTTCAGATTTTGCAAAATCTGAAATTTTCACAAAATACTCGGTTTACCATCTAGTTGAAAGCATGGAAAGAAAAACAAACTGTTCGGCATTGGGGAAAAGAAAACGCTTCAACACTGGGAGCAAAAGCTTTCGTTAAGAGGGGGCTGCCAAAACAGCGCCATGTCCTGCGGCGTGAAAAGCTTCAACTAGCCAAGTTTGACTAGGTGTGCAACTGAAAAAAAAAAAACGTCCTGTATGTTGGGGGGATTGAGCTCCCATTGCGAAACCGTCTCATGAGACCGTCTTTGACTACCTACCTGGTACCTGTAAGCGACCCTCGTCATTGTGCAATAAACGGGACTTTTACAAAGAGAGATTCGGTTTGCACCGCTCGATAGCCAAAAACCTATGTGGGTGATTCTCCCATTTGGAACGAAATTGGGGTTTCGAAATCCACGAAATGAGATTTGGGTTTTCGAGGGAAATTTTTTCATGAATCCCTTGTAGTTAGGCTACTGATCATACCTACAAAAATCCAATCATAGAAATTCGTCGTTTAGAAGATGCAGTACCATAAATGAAATCACTATAGTGAGGGAATAACGTATGTGAGGGAATAACGGAACGAGTTTTGAAACATCACTTGTTCTGAAACATCACGAGTTTTGAAACATCACTCTTCTTCCTGGGCGCCATGGGGCTGTGGACAAGCATTTAGAACAAAAATTTCAAATTTTTATTTTCGAAATTCACCTCAAAAGTTATTACCTCACGTGTTCCGTTATTCCCTCACTTGTCATGAAGTGAGGGAATAACATTATGGATGTTTTATGGAAGTGTAGCTCTTCAAATGCATTTTTCAGGAAAAATGAAGATGGGTCATTGAACTTCCTCTAAATAGACACTAATTAATGCAAATTAAACATGGTTTCAAACGTACCTTCACACAGATAATGCGGCGTGAGGGAATAACAGGCTTGATGCCTCACAAGCGATCTTGCCTGAGCGTCAGCCAATGTAGGGCTCTAAATAATGAAGTGAAGAACAGGGCTGAGTCGACGCCTCAGTCCAGGCGACACGCACGTTTAATTCAGAAAAGTTGGTTCGAAATGTCGTCCACATTTTTTTTTGGGCACAATTGGCTCAGCTTTCAGCAATTTAGGAAGCCCGAACTGTAGTAACTAGGCTACCTGTTACTACAGGTAACAGGTCGCTGCCGAGGGCGCTTGGGCAAAGCCGAATCATGTCTGTCTGTCTGGCATAATGTGGCCCGAGTTGCAGATGGGAAGTGCGGACGGTGAGTGGTCCACTCTGAAGCCTGCAGTAAGTGAGAGGATCCTTGGTGAGTGGTAGCCAAGCACTAGCAGTTGGGCCGATGATGAAGTATAAACATGGGGCTGAATTGCTCAAACCTCATGACTCGTTGAATTTCGAAAACTTGACGTCCACACTTGGGCGACATCAAGGCCGAACTACGCGCCCACACTAGTTCGGCGTTGCCGCTCGGCCCAGGCCAAATCATGCCAATCCGCGTGAACGGTACGGGGGATGAAACGATGGGAGTTCATGAGTTAAAAAATTTGAAGCGAGGGTATGCTATGTACTTCTAAGAACTTCATCAGTAAACTTTTCACGAGTTCAGATTTATCAGAGACAGAGACGATAAAGTTTTAATTACATTAGCTCTAAATTGCAACCACTACCTATACTTTTTATGCCCACTGCGGTCAGTATTTACTTGATTACTTATTTTACGTTCCCTCCAGGTGTCTGAACGGAACTAAACGGCAGAATTCCGCATTCGGGCGGGTTTACGTTCGGGAAAAGAAGTTTCTAATTGGAAAGTAAAAAAACAAAAAAAAACCGATGTCGTGGAGGAAATTTGGGGCTTTGGGTTCGTTCTAGACATAGTGTGTCTAGAAAAGAAGGTCAATATAATGAAGATTCTCAGTGTTTTTTTAAAATCCCGTTTCGTAGGAGGTCATGGAGGAATAGAGGAAAATACGGAAGGATATAAGGAAAATACTCCTACTACAATTAAAGGAAAAATTGAAGGAATCATCTCTGAATTTCGAATTTCGTTCAACGAAATTGATTGTTTAGTTGTGTACACTGTGAATGCAAACAACACGTCGGAATTCGCAGGGCGCCATCTTCTGGTTCAGTTTTGGTAACTTACCACCATCAAAGTTCAGTAGTTTAATCTGTGAAGTTCACTACGTCTCGTAGGGTTGGCGTTTTGGGAACGCGGTTTAACACAGAGTGAGCACTCCTCTCTATTCCTCCATGGTAGGAGCTCTGACTCCCTTTGCTCGCTTTTTCGACAAATCCTTATTTAATTGGCTCTTCTCTTTTTTGAAACGGCTCAGGTTCTATGACCCTCACCCATCGACCGGCGTCGATGTTTCAAACCCACCTGACGTCTTCAAAGTCCCATTACGGATAAAATAAAGGTGTTTGTAAAGGCTGTTCTGAGGCTGTGCGAAAACGCTGAGAATTTTACACAAGGGTTTATTATTCTTTGATATAGGTTAATTTTAAGAAAATAAATTCTATCAATAAGAAAATAGGTAGTTTTGAAAAAATTGAAAACAAAATTTCTTTCTGGTAGAGGGACCAGTTACCTTCAGACAGGTCTAAGGAAATATTAACAATAGTCTTCAATTGCTGCCCAATAATAATTATTAAGTCTTAAAAACGTTTCCCATCGACCTTTAAAGGTCAACTCTAGGATATGCCTGTCTTAATTTTCGTTTTCTGAGATCAGTGGAAATATTGTTGTAAATCCAGTTTTTCAGAATGACCTTTTTGCCCCGATGACAGACATCCTGAAAATCGAAATTGCCGGTTACAGACAGATTAGATGGATCAGTTTTAAACCACTAATCGACCCGTATACGGGTGCATTATAATGCACCTGAAATGGACCAATAATTGACACCTCTTGGTTAATAAAAAAACGCTGCAAATTTTACACAAGGGTTTATTATTCTTTGATATAGGTTATATGTCCGAATTTTAATTCTGTGTCAACAAAAAATAAATAAATTTTTTTTTTACTCGGAAAATATTCGACCTCCTGGGATTTTTCAAAAATCCCATTTGTAGCCTCATGAAAACCCTATAGTGAAATCGGATCGTTCCGGGACCCCAAAAAAGTGGATTCTAGGTCCAAAAATACTTCGCAAACGACACCTAACTCGATCCCGTAGCCAAATGCCTTAAAAAACCCTCCCGTGGTCCCATCCCCTTTTTAGCCCCACGGGTTTGGGCGAGCGGGCTGAAAATCTTGCGGGCACAACTAGATGGAATAATAAATCAAAAAGAGAGACCCTAGTTATGGACCTCCTGGACCAGACAGAGACACCCCATGTCTGATACTGGTCTACAACTTCTTCTTAAAAAAAAAAAAAAAAAAAAAAAAAAACGGCATTCGTATCCCCTTCTTCTATATTCATTAAATAATATTATGTTATGATTAAATAATATTGTTAAATAATATTATGTTATAAACATAATATTATGTTATGAGAAACAATAGTGAAAACCAAAACCTTTCAAAGGAGCCAGTTTCAGACTTCGGTATCTGTAACTGGTCAACCTCATCTTTTGGGCTGACTTGTCAGACAACCCCCCAGAAGTCTCTCAAAACAAAATTTTGGGAAAAATTTCAAATGATTAAAAAACGCTGCAATTTTTCCAAAAGGGTTTATTATTCTTTGCACACAAGGTTGCTAGTTCAAAAAATAATTTTGTGTAAGAAAAAAATTGTTTATGGAAAAAATTTATATATAAGTATATATTTTTTTGGGGGAAAAAAAATCTGTACATTGTTCGAACAGATGAGGGACCCCAAAAAATGGATTATGCTTCCAAAATTACTATGAAAAATTTTGTTTACAAATCAGTCGGAGCCCTGTTCAGCCTGGTTCAAATCCGGGGCCGAACACCAATGTTTGACCAAAAGTCAATCACGTGTTTTAATACCTATCTTGTCGGCAGAACGAAAGTTAATGTGAATCCATTCTCTGGAGCAAGAATTTCTAAAGCTTATCTAAGTACAGTGCGGGGTCGGCTCCTGCCTCACTTGTGAGAACCAATTGGTTAACACAAAAAACCCACTTTACTTTACTTATGTAGTAATATTTAATATTTGACCTCTTGGGATCATTCAAAAATCGCATTTGTATCCCTGTGAGAGCGCAATAGATCCCCACGGTGAATTCGAATCGTTCTTGGACCGCCGAAAATTGATTCTACGTCCGAAAATACTTCGAAAAGAGTTACGGGAATTCCCAAGTGAAATGAGTAAGAGAAAATCCGATCATGTTTTGGGGAAGATGCTGTGCGGAAAAACGAATTTTTCTTCTGCTCATCCCAGAGCGCTAAGATTTGCTACGGGTACAGCTTCTTGAGGATCAATGGAAGTAAACTTACATGGGCAGGTAATTTTACCCTCTCTTATTGTACGGGCCGGCATGTGGGGTCAATAAGCGTTGATACTAAGAAAAAATTGCTACGGGTGTTCTGAGTGAAGCATTGATGGACTTGATTGGAGCATTGGACGTTGTATTTTGTGCGAAGCAAGGGTGTCCCAGCTAGGTGAGTACGAGTTTCTTTTGCTAGCCTTTGATTCGAGGCAGATTGATAGGTACTTCACGACGAGAAGCAGGTTGCGGCAGGTGTTCCGAGTGAAGGATGGATGCATTAATGATAGGTGAAAAATTACGAGTTGTTCGTGGATGGGTTGCATTATTGATAGGCGATGGACGGGAATTTTATATTTCGTGCGAAGCACGGGTGTCCCAGCTAGTAGTTAATAATATTAAATAAATTGTATTCCCGGTAAGCTTTACAAGAAAACAAAAGTAATTACCAACAAAAGAAGTCATAATGTAAAATGATCAGTCATCATAATGTAAAATAGTCACCAATACAAACTTCAAGCCCAGTAACTCGAGTTACTAGCTTAGGTTACAGTGCATTTCCTCCGTGAGAGTTTACGCTGACCAACTTGATACGGTATATCGGAAAGACCCACGTTTGATTCTGTACACCTCCAAAGAATCCATCTTAATTTAATCCCAAACATGTTTTGGAGGACACGTTCGGGCGCTGTAGGATTCATTCACTACGACTTGTGGTGACTACTTATGAGGTTTTTGGTGATGATGCGGGGCAGGCCCGGATTAAGGGGGGGCTAGGGGGGCTATAGCCCCGGGGCGCACCCCCCAAGGGGGCCACTTCGCCACCGTTATGATTTTTTTTTTTTTTTTTTTGAAAATTAACAAACCGTTTTTCCTTATTCCTATGCTGATCTCCAATAAATTGTTTTCCTGAAAAAGAGGAAGGTAAACGGAAAGTTTCAAGTTACCTACCTTCCACTTCCTACTCAAAAACCGGAACACCTCATGGAGTCTTCTATGTCTACACTCCCAACGCGAGTTATAGACCTCACGGATTTTCCACACTGTAGCGGTGGTACGGAGTTTGCTAAGCGGGTTCGACTCTGTACCGCATTTGGTTCATAAAAACAAAAATAATTTGTTAAATTTTTGGTTTATTATTCTTGGAATAATACACCTGTTTTCGCGACGGAGGTTGACGACTCTGATTGGCCTCAAAATTTGACATTAGGTATCCAGAGGTTTCAAGAGGTCTGCATTCCAAAACCAAAATGCCCGTCTGCCGTCCGCCATCCGCTGTACAGAGCTTCTAACGTTGTGTCTAAGGCCATTTCTGGCCCATCACAACCTTTCTCGTACCTTCTGCTCTCTTTATTCCCCCAGAGGAAGTGCACTTATCGTTGCTTAAATCTTCTTTCTTCTGCCTTGTTCTTCAGATCCCCCTAGGGGGAGTACAGCGGGCCCTCCTGTCTCCTCCGGCGTTAGCCTAGCCACACCATTCTCGTGTGCCTGGGATGGACCAATGTGGAGGCCGGGTTTTAAAGGAGGTCTTATCATGTTAAATTGGCTCGAAATTCTTTGGGACAGGAGTTATCGCAGCGGGCATACCTACTATTCCTCCTATTCTTGTGGTGTTCGGGTCGTTGGTGACTGCAGAATGCAGCAGACCTTACCTACATAGTATGTAACGAGTATTCCTCGTGCCAAGTTCAAAATGGGGCATTCCACGTCAAAGCTTGAACTCAAAAAAATAAAGTTCTTCGAAATCAACTATTTTTGGGTATGTTGTACCCCTAGGTGAGAAAAAATTTCCCAGAAATTTGGAGACCGATTCGTCGCATTTTCGTCGCTCCACAGGCAGTCAAAGTTAGCAAAATAGGCAGGTGTGGGTTCACTTCGCCGGCTGCTACCGCCCTTATTCTGCCACCAAAAAAATAACATCGCCAGTGCTTTGGAAAGAGAAAAACCTCCTCTTTTCTGTGGTGTAATCGTTTTTTCAATCAAAATTTTACTTCACCTTTAAAATCGAGTTTGAAAACTTAAAAATAAGTTTTCTCCAATTTGGGCATTTTTAATTTTTTTTATTTTTGGCTTAATTTCAAGGTATACACCTGTAGAACATCCAGTTAAAAGGGAATCATGGGATGCAAAGTCGTTAAGTGTCAGCAAACAAAAGATATCACTAATATATGAGGAAAAACGCGTTTTTCTCCTTTTTACCGGGTTTTCCGCGGTTGCATTGCCTCGCATCCTTTCTCTACGAGAACACAGACTATAATGGACTTCATCTGCTACTCATAAGCTTTCCCAGTAGGTTTCAATATTTTTGTTATTTCAAAAACTGTTTCAACTCTTACAATTCAAATTGTCCCAATTTGTAGGCAGTTTAACACTTTCTATTCGATCCACATTCCTTTAGTTACCTACTATATTTGGGGGAGATGGTGAGAACACATGAAAACAGATGTATTCGATTTACTACCTACACGTTTATTTTACAAAATACTTTGCGATACACGTCTCAAACTCGCACACCGTGTCTGATGGGGCTCATTAAATGGATTAAGACAACGAGAACGAAAAGAAGACATGGTGCACTGTTATAGTAGCTCGGAAGCACGCGAACTGGCAAACAAAAATCAAACAATCAAAATTTGATTTGGAGTATTAAAGACTTGATGAATTTAGCGATAGGATGGATGATGTGTTACAGCATCAGTACCTTACGGCCGCGGTTACGTGACTGAATCCCATGACTTCAATTTTTCTCTCACCCAATCACCTTATCTGCGTCCGGAATGAAAGAAGAGTTCACAAGATGAAAGAAAGACAACATTAATGGTGCAAGCTCAGACAAGTAGATAAGGAGATAAGGCCCTACATTCAAGTGCAAAGAGCAATCAAATGATTGGACACGCAAATAAAAATGTTGAAACCTACTGGGAAAGCTTATGAGTGGCAGATGAAGTCCATTATAGTCTGTGTTCTCGTAGAGAAAGGATGCGAGGCAATGCAACCGCGGAAAACCCGGTAAAAAGGAGAAAAACGCGTTTTTCCTCATATATTAGTGATATCTTTTGTTTGCTGACACTTAACGACTTTGCATCCCATGATTCCCTTTTAACTGGATGTTCTACAGGTGTATACCTTGAAATTAAGCCAAAAATAAAAAAATTAAAAATGCCCAAATTGGAGAAAACTTATTTTTAAGTTTTCAAACTCGATTTTAAAGGTGAAGTAAAATTTTGATTGAAAAAACGATTACACCACAGAAAAGAGGAGGTTTTTCTCTTTCCAAAGCACTGGCGATGTTATTTTTTTGGTGGCGGAATAAGGGCGGTAGCAGCCGGCGAAGTGAACCCACACCTGCCTATTTTGCTAACTTTGACTGCCTGTGGAGCGACGAAAATGCGACGAATCGGTCTCCAAATTTCTGGGAAATTTTTTCTCACCTAGGGGTACAACATACCCAAAAATGGTTGATTTCGAAGAACTTTATTTTTTTGAGTTCAACCTTTGACGTGGAATGCCCCATATGAACGTAACAACTGTAACAAGAAAATTACGTTCGCGCTTGCGCAGGGAGTACCACTGATTCAATCGTGATGAAACTGATAGGAAACCATCTAGGGCTATACCCACACAGTTCCTGCAAATTTGATTGAAATCCGATCAAAATTGTAGGAGTTATGGCTGTGGCAAGGAAATTACGTTCGCGCATGCGCTGAGCGTACCGCTGATTCAATCGTGATGAAACTGACAGGGTACCATCTAGGTCCATACGCACACAATTCCTGAAAATTTGATTGAAATCCGATCAAAATTGAGAAAGTTATGCCTGTTTCAATAATTTCACGTTAGCGCTTGCGCAGAGCGTACCGCTGATTCAATTGTGCTGAAATTCGTATGGGACCTCAAGGAGCCTGATCCGCATAATCCCTCAAAATTTGAGCTAAATTCATTCAAAATTGTGGAAATTATGGCTGTAACAAGGAAATGCGGACAGACCCACAGACCCACAGACCGACAGACACGGAACCAAATTTGTTCAGTAGGCTATGAAACGCAAAATGCAAGTGGAAATTTTGAATTCGGACAACAAAAATTTTTCTTCTCCCGAAAGTGAACACAAGGCTTCCGCTGCTTCGCAGACTCGGAAGCAATAAATCTGAATACACATACAATGACACACACTGAAATTGAACACGCATACAATGACGTTCGCCATCTGCCGTCCAGGCCGTTTCGGGCTGTAACTAGGAATTTTTTTTTAATCTGAAATATTGACAAAATACTCGGTTTACCATCTAGTTGTGCCCGCATGGTTTTCTTTGAAAAAAAAATTTATTTTTTTTGAAAAATATAAATCCCAAAAAAAATCTTTATTAAATTTTTCTCATTGACACAGAAATAAATTTCTGCACAAGTAACCTATATCAAAGAATAATAAACCCTAGTGTTACATTTGCAGCATTTTTATTGATTGTAAAAAGAAACTTTTTTCTTAAAAGAAATGATTTCGTAAAAAAAGATTGCCCTGCATTCGGAGTGTTTTGCTTCCGAGTCTGCGAAGCAGCGGAAGCCTTGTGTTCACTTTCGGGAGAAAAAAAATTTTTGTTGTCCGAATTCAAAATTTCCACTCGCATTTTGCGTTTCATAGCCTACTGAACAAATTTGGTTCCGTGTCTGTCAGTCTGTCGGTCTGTGGGTCTGTCCGCATTTCCTTGTTACAGCCATAATTTCCACAATTTTGAATGAATTTAGCTCAAATTTTGAGGGGTAATGCGGATAAGGCTCCTTGAGGTCCCATACGAATTTCATCACAATTGAATCAGCGGTACGCTCTGCGCATGCGCTAACTTGAAATTCTTGAAACAGGCATAACTTTCTCAATTTTGATCGGATTTCAATCAAATTTTCTGGAATTGTGTGCGTATAGCTCTAGATGGTATCCTGTCAGTTTCATCACGATTGAATCAGCGGTACGCTCAGCGCATGCGTGAACGTAATTTCCTTGCCACAGCCATAACTCCTACAATTTTGATCGTATTTCAATCAAATTTTCAGGAATTGTGTGGGTATAGCCCTAGATGGTTCCCTATCAGTTTCATTACGATTGAATCAGTGGTACTTCCTGCGCATGCGCGAACGTAATTTTCTTGTTACAGTTGTTACGTTCATTTTGAACTTGGCACGAGGAAGCTCATGTGCCATTGCCTTGGCAGTGTATTTTGACTGTTTTGACCCAGTTTTTGGTTGTGAAGCGACAGACGCGATTTTCTAGTGGTTTTACGTGATACTCCTGGCCGGAGAAGCCATATCCACCCAACGCAATTTATAAATATCACTATCTTCTTTTTGAAAATAATCAAAATTCTATTCGTGGCAACAATCAATAACTTTCTCACGCTAACAAGAAATATTACGGTTCCAAAACTGAAAAAAATTGCATTACTTTTCCTAACGAATTTTTTGTTACATTAAATGTAAATTTTAACGTAAGTCAGAAACGATTATATTTTGGAAAAGTACATGAAATAGGTAATAAAACGAAAATATATTAATAAAAATGGATACCTAGTGAAAGTGAAAATATGGAAAGAAAAGGTGAAAATCAGAGAACATGATTGGTGTGCGTTTATAAGATGTTTCAGAAAATTTATTTATTTAGAAAATTTAATCTTTTCCATTTAATGGTTTATCCCGATAATTGCGACAATTATGCCGTTGTTTTCTTGTTTTTTGCTTGTTTGAAATTATTTGTTGCGTGTTTTGTATTACTGCATCTTTACATTAGGTACTTGTTCGCCTTGTGATACTTGGTTGTATGTGAACCAATATACTTAAAAGGTACATTAAGCCTTAACGAGCCAGGCTCACCCCATGTATATATAGGGCTTATGTCCAGAAATACATTAATAAATAATAATAATAATAATAATACTCCTGGCCGGAGGATCCACTTTCATATATATTCTGATATGTATATATATTATAATTTATATAGTATAAATACACGGAACCCCGACGAAACCTACATTTTTATATATATATAGGGGGCCACTTTTAAGTCTCAGCCCCGGGGCCCACGAGAGGTTAATCCGGCGCTGATGCGGGGGGGTTTCATGATGGGAAGGTCTACCACCTTGGTGGTCTCATCCCAATGATGGGACCGGGATGGGGCACGTTATAGGGAATAGGAGGTAACGGGGTGGGTTGGGAAGTTAGGGACTTCCAGATGTCGATTCCGCCGCCAAGCAATCAGATCCCCCTCGCCTCGTTTTCCCTTCTTTCATTTCCTTTTCATTTGATTTCCTCGCTTGGACGTAGCGAAGATTGACCACCTCATTGGCGTTCAGACGCGTGCATCGGGAATGTCAATCAGACGCCTACATAAGGCGGGCCATTGCAATTAGGAACGTACCGACCTGATGATTGAAACTATGCCACCAACCCTATAGACTATAGACTATACAATTTCATATTATGATTGGGCACTATAGGCTATAGTGCCCAATCATAATATGAAATTGTATTATATTCATTATATTATAACGAAAGTAGTCATTCAGAACCTACTTAATGGATCAATATTTTGGTTGCGTTATTGAACAATGGTACCTATTTAAAATCTCTAGGAGCATGTAGTGTATTCATCGTAAGCTGAAAGGAATAATTTTCAGGAATGTTCATCACGTAGGAAGTTCTGGAGTCACACCTGTGTTTTCCTCTCGTTGTAGGGAAATCAGTCATGAAAATGAGCTCATTGAAAAGGTCGGCGCTTCGCACTTTTAAAATCATATTCTGATTCAGCTCCCTTTAAAACTCCCTAATACCAATGTTCAGTCCGAAAATCCATATAGTTCCGCGCAGAACTGTTTGAGAAATTATTGAGATTTTTAACTGAAAGCTGAGTTCAGTGACGTCTCACCTTGGGCCTCACTGGGCATCGAGCCGATGGGAAACTTTTATTACATCGTCTCAAACTTTTTCGTCTGTGTGTCGCATGTCGTTTTGTGGCATTTCGCACCGTCACGCAGCCGAGGCGTCACGCGGTCTCCAGTGGTAGACTCCACGCTACCTCGCCTCAACGGTAGAGCCTAGAGAGACGGCGTTTTTTGCGTCGGGTTACGATAAAAAACCCTGTTTACACGATAGAGACGTTCTTTCAAGAACTGCGGATTCGTGAATAGAATTATTCTCTTATCCCGGAGGAATTAATCCTTGAGTTGACTTGAGTCAGTCAGGCTGACGAAAGTTTAGGAACGTCCCGTATGAATTTTAAGGTTTTTGACGAGTGATTGTACATTAAATGTACAAATTTTGATGTCGTTAATGAAGCGTAGGAAGGTTGGCTAAGTTGCATCTCTCGGAAGAATTAAAAAAAAAAAATAATAATAATAATAAGAATAAGAATAATAATAATAATAATAATAATAATAATAATAATAATATTAATAATAAAAAGGATGAACCGGTGCGCGTCACTTCCAAATCTCAGGCCTCGGAATTCAAACTAATAATTTGCCTATTCCATTTTTCCTAGACCAAATACATAATGACAATTTTTTTTGTGCAATGTTGACCCGTTTTCGTAACTGAATTTGAATTTAACTTACCAGGAAAGTTTTTAATCATTCAAGGAGATCATTGGACCTAGCTTGTGTGTGGATAGTGAAAAGCAATCCGTGAAGATATACTTATAGCGGTTTCACAAATTAAAAGTGACAAAAAACACTTGAAAATTGTTGAATGCAAATCCTGTGCAGATATTAGGGAAATTTCATAGAGATTGCATTGACTCGTCTTCTCGACATCTCAGTTTCATCTTGCTCTATTGGTGAGAAAAACTGTAGATGAACAGCGTTTTCTATTATGAGTTTTGGCGATTTGTGTCCAATCGACACTGTCCATGCATGTTTTATAATGAAGTTTATTCGAACTACCATCTATGATATCCTTATACGAATGAATATTATTACATCAGGGAACTCGGGGGCACGAAGAAGCTTTCAGAAGAGTTCCATTTTTACAACAACGCTTAAAAGTACCTACCTACTATACTCACTCACGTTATGACATCAGTGGATTCGAAATGCACGGGCATACCTGGAACATAAATTAAGGATACGTTACGTCAATGTTGAGTAAAAGTGATCTACGAATTGTAAAATAATTGTGATTTTCTAGAGAGACGTCCATGGTAGCTTCGATTTTTCTTTCCCTAAAAGAAGTCAAAATACGAATTTCAACATCAAGAAAAAAATTGTTCTTGGACGACGGAAGAAATAAATCTACCGTAAATACCATAAATCGTCTAAAACCTGAGTGGTTATCGCATCTGAATCTGGGACCCTCTAGGCAAGTTTAAAATTCCTTCATAACGAAGGGGAATCCCTTTGGAGAGCAACAGCTCGTTAATTGGCGCCTAATCTGAAGGATTTTCAGGAGGAGTTTCCACCTTAACTTCCTTTCTTGTTCCCTGATCACCGACAAAAAACTTCTCAAACGCTCACGAAATTATAGCTTTTGTATGATTGAACTTCTATTTGCGTAGTGTAAAATGTGAGAATTTGATGAAATAATGATACTTTACGGTATGAAGAGTCTGAGTGAGTCTGTGTTAATATTTTCATGGTTTCCAGCTGAGAGAGCAACTTTAGTTTTAGAGAGAAGGGGAAATAGGATATTCAACGTTATTAGTTAGCTTTGCCCTCTGACTCTTCGTCAGTTGCCTTAAGCTAATCGCTTTAAGTTTTCTCTCCACTTCAAGAAAACCCAATTAACCCGCAACATGCAGGAGGTTGAATCAGTTTATCATATTATGAAGTTTTCTCTCCACTTCAAGAAAACCCAATTAACCCGCAACATGCAGGAGGTTGAATCAGTTTATCATATTATGATATACTGATTCAACCTCCTGCATGTTGCGGGTTAATTGGGTTTTCTTGAAGTGGAGAGAAAACTTAAAGCGATTAGCTTAAGGCAACTGACGAAGAGTCAGAGGGCAAAGCTAACTAATAACGTTGAATATCCTATTTCCCCTTCTCTCTAAAACTAAAGTGGCTCTCTCAGCTGGAAACCATGAAAATATCCACATATATTATGTGGAAAGCTGACATTCAAGCCCGATATTGCGGTCCTTTGAACTAACCCCCGCTATAAGCAAGGCAAATTAATGATCTATAGACGAAGTCTCTAACTACATATTATGTAGTTAGCGACGGTTTATAGGTTGTACTTCAGATTTGAGAGCCAAAAAACCATGACATTTTCGCACATTTTTCGGTTTTTCGCGGATAACTCGAAAAGTACGCGTCCTACAAAAAATGTCATCACTTCATTTTTTGCAGAGCATTACATTTTTCATCGAAAGGCGATTAATACTTCGAATTAGTCAAGCCGTTCAACCGCAATCGTATGTCAGACAGGCGAAAAAAAAAAAAAAACCCTCCCGTAGCCCCATTTAAGCCCCATATGGCACTATATAGCGCCCACTATAGGGCGCTCAGACTGAAAACCTTGCGGGCACAACTAGATGGTAAACCAAGTATTTTGTCAAAATTTCAGATTAAAGAAAAAAAATTCCTACTGCCCAAAACGGCCCGGACGGCGGACGGACATTTCGGATTTTGAATGTAGACCTTTTGAAACGGATAATGTCAAATTTTGAGGCCGATCGGAGTCGTCGACCTCCGTCGCGTACCTAACATTAATTATTCCAAGAATAATAAACCACAATGAAACGGGGACATTTTCTGTAGGAGGCGTTCTTTTCAAATTATAACTTATAAATACGCGGAAAAGTGCGAAAATGTGGTTTTTAGGCTTTCAAATCTGAAAAACAACTGGGCACATACGTATACTTGGCGTATACATACCCGTTTTTCAGACACTCAAGAAGGATAAGAACGATTTCCAGCGTTCGAGCATTTTCAGGGACTAGAGCCCTTTTTCGCACTAACTTTCCTTGGCTCCTCCAGCACGGTGCTGTATTTTTAAATAGTGATGACATACAACATCTTATGATGACTTGATGACATCTTCTTTAACTTTGCATTTTCATTCAACCGGGCGAGCATAGCAAGGTCTTCCATACGTGCCTTTGTATTCAGAACTGGTCTCTCACTCCTCCTCTCACTTGCACGTACCTAGGTAGTCAGTCCGGATAACAACAGTTGATAAATTTCAGTGTCAATTAGGACTCTCGTTTGAAACGTCGACTTCGTTTTGTGACACGTGTGAACTTGTCCAATGTTTCAGAGGGAGACGTCGCAGTTCAAGTTAGACGATACCTAAACTCCAGCACTGTTGTGTGGTGGCCCTCGCTAATTAAGTTTGCCATCTCGACCCTTCCACCCCCCTTCCCATCGTCGTCATCATCATCATCATCATCATCTTGTAACATAGTTAATTACTCCATACATCCACTCAGATTCTCCCATTCATTTTCTAGTGACGAACGTCCTTCACTTTTTCCTAATTTGTCCACAATCCGTTAAATTTGAGAGTTGGGGGTTTCGTGAATATTAAAGTGCAGCCATTAGAGAGCGTCATCCTTATAAATAATAGGAAGGCAAGAGGTTGGCATAAAGGAGAGTTTTGTAGGGCAAAGTAAACTTGGTAGGTAGTTAGGGGTGGGTTTCCCTTCAACTTTGAAAGAAGAATTAAAGTTGGGAAATTTTAACTTAATCGATAAGTGGAGAGAAAAGGGTCATCCCAATCAGTTGTCCGTCCTACGAAGAGGCAGTCATGATGGAATGATGGAAATAAAATAATAATAATTAAATCAAAGTGCATGGGACATCCAATAAATATTGGTATATTGTCCACTGAACTATGGGATTCTTGTAGGGTGGAGGGACCTGTGTTTGAAATGATACTATTGATTTACATTTCACCAAAAACTGTTATTTAATAACAAAGCATAGGAGTGTTTATGGACTTGATCCTTCTGATTTCTGAAACACAATACATTCTTTGTGAAGTCTTCAGATTGAAAAGTTTTCTGGCGGCAGGTTTTTGTGCAGTCTGGAGGAGATTATCCATCGACACCTCGTGTTGTCATTTCTTCAGTGCGGTTTCTTGTGATTTCCGCAAGAAGATAAGAGTTTTATTTTGGTTCACCACGCCCTTAAAATTTCCAAGTTGGATTGTTCCAACGGTTTTTCTCAATAAGTTTTTTGCGTAGATTTCATTTATGCAACGAGTTTCTGGAAATCATCAGAGACAACGTGTGAAAATGTTAATGACAATTACTAGTCCCTAAACTGATGCCACCCTCAGTGTTTTGACGCTGCTGTCAATTACTGATCCTTTTCCAGTTTCCCCTCTTCTACTTTTTTTACGTCCAATTGAAGGTTAAATCCTATTTAAGTCGAAAATCAAAATGCTGGACCAGTAATGGGTGCACAGTTGAAATGTAGTTACCTCAGAGTGGTCCTATAAACAGTCAAACACTGCGTTGGGAAGGTGTCAGTGTTTGACAGCTACCTACTAGCACTAGTGTTTACTTAGCCACTGAGTATCAGTTACGGGTGCTACCCGTAGCTGTCAAAATTTGCAGTATTTAATAATGCATCAAAAAATTCGAAAAAATTAATCTATTCTAGTCTATAAAAAATGACCTCTGAGTTGCCGGCTTCTTTTTACCTATTCTAGGGGGTTTTGGGGGTGCTGAATCCGAATTTGATAGACTTTTTTTTGGGTTCGAGTAGGGGTTTTTTGTTGCATTTTTGGGGGTTTATAGGAAATTTACTGCTGATTACGAATGTTTACTTAGGTACTTTTAGTTTAAAACCTCAAAATACTGCAAACAAATGAGCGAAGATCACATTCTCTCCCGTTTTGATTTATTATTCTTGGAATAATAGGTGTATTATTCCAACATAGGGCCTATGTTTTCGCTACGGAAGTCGACGACTCCGATCGCCCTCAAAATTTGACATTATCCGTTTCCAGAGGTCTAGATTCCAAAACCAAAATGTCCGTCCGCCATCCGGGCCGTTATGGGCAGTAGGAATTTCGGGGTTTACCATCTAGTTGTGCCCGCAAGATTTTCAGCCCGCTCGCCCAAACCTGTGGGAGGCGCTATGGGGCTAGGGGAGAGGTTTTCTGAAGGCTTTTGGCTATGGGATCGAGTTAGATGTCGTTTTCGAAGTATTTTTGGACGTAGAATCCACTTTTTTGGGGTCCCGGAACGATCCGATTTCACTTTTGCAATCTATAGGGCTTTCATGGGCCTACAAATGGGATTTTTTGAGGCATTAATTCAGACCGACTCAAAGATGGTTTTATACATCAGGAACAATTTGAAAACCACGGCTGCAGCTGTGTCGGGAAACTAAAAAACCAAATCTGACAATTTTTAGTTCAAAAACGATTTTGCATGAGGCTTTCGGCTGAGTGGCGGCTATTTAACCACAAATTTGTCCCTTTTAAGGCACCAACATTAGTCTGCTATCATATTGCAGCCCAAGAAGCCTTGGTACCTTGTTTTCATCGTCCTGATATCCTGGCGGAACCTCCCGACCTTTTCCTTGATGAAGATATGATGAATTTTCATGCTCATATTGCAGCCTCGAAACGAACACACAGAGTAGCGCTTGATGCCCTGAAAGACACACGCCAGTCTCAATTCAAAGCGGTATTGCTGATTAAAAAAAACCGCTGCAAATTTTACACAAGGGTTTATTGTTCTTCTATATAAATAGGTTATTGTGTAAAAATTAATTCTATGACATTAAGAAAATATTTTTGAAAAAATTATAAAAAGTTCTTAAAAATGTTTGAACAGATGTGGGACCTCGAAAAAAGGGATTCTGCATCGACAATCTCTCGGAACACGACACCTAACTCGACCCCACATCCGAAAACCTTCAAAAACCACTCCCGTAGCCCCATTTTTACCCCATAGCGCCCCACGGGTTTGGGCGATCGGGCTGAAAACCCTTGTGAGCACAACTAGATGGTAGACCGAATATTTTGCTAACATTTCAGATTTAAAAAAAATTCCTGCTGCCCAAAACGGCTCGGACGGCGTACGGCGGACGGACACGTTTTTGGAATCTGAACATCTTGTAACGGATAATGTCAAATTTTGAGGCCGATCAGAATTTCCGACCTCCGTCGCGATGGCATAGGTTTTTATAGGTTTTTTTTTTGACAAAATCACACAATATTATTCCTCTGGTTTTAGACCCCTAGTCATAATGTTTGGATTCAGCAATACATTTCCAGTAAGAAGAGAGATTTTGTGGAATTTTTGGGCATCTGTACGATTAGTGATTTTCTAAACTGAAGACGGACGAAAAGAACGAAAAACCGACAATATCTGAAAATTTTCAACCTGACCGTGGCCAAAAACGGAGGTCAGATTCTGATTCAGCACCCCAAAAACAGTCAGATCGATGGTTTTTTTTTTTTAGTGATATTTTTGCTGTAAACCTGTCAATCGCAACCTGTGACGCAACCTGTGACTCCCGAGGGATATAAACCCATGGAATACAATGTATTTTCTCTTTCATTCTATTCCGTGATATAAACAAATGACTGCCAGTGAATAATCGGAGCATATTCCGACGAAAAATGCTGATTCAGAGATAGTGTAGCATGACCATCATTTTGACGAAACCGTGTTATTTAATCAAAATACCTCTCAATCCTCTTGCGAGAAAGCACAGTAGGTAGGTACATCTATTGTGAAACCTATTTTCAAATACTGCGTAGGGCATCTTTTTACAAAAACCCAAATTTTTTTTTTACGAGATGAAAAATCCTTTATGGACTGTCAGCGGGGAAGTCCCCCACCCTTCGTGTGGGAGTCCTGCTTACCTCAGTTTACCCACTAAAAAAACACCTCGATTTCTCTTAGGAAGCTGCCCCGGACTACGTAGTTAGTATTACTTCAGGGCAGTTCCTTTGGTTGGCCGTGTATGGCCTCTTCTTGTAGTCGGTGTAAGTCCTTGTCTCCTGTTTTTTGAGGGTGATAGGGATAGTGTGGGAGGGCAGGTTCTTCAGCCTTCCCTTTCCCTATCTGTTCTGCCGGTTCTTCTCCTTTTCATGGGGTGGTCATTCGTCAGATGAGAGAGGGGGTGATGGAAGGGTTGGTACGGCACCGATTCCCTCCCACTCCCTGTCTCTCTCTTTAGTCTTCAATATTGCTATGACGAAAGTGTGCACGGCGTCCCAATTGTCTTTCGCCGCCAGCATCTTTGCTACAACGGTTTCTGGCTCGAAGTCTTCGATCTCCTCCATCAGACCGCTCCGCAGCCTTTGCCAGCGGGGGCACACAAAGAAGGTATGATGGGCGTCGTCATCCTCAGTGTGGCAGTACATGCACTCTGCTTCTATAGTATTTCCTATCTTTTTCAGGTATGCTCGGAAATAGCCATGGCCTGTTAGGAACTGGGTGAGATAGTAGCTCGTCTCCCCGTGCTTTCTTTCTGACCACTCTCGAACATTGTGTATGAGCCGTGCAGTCCATCTTCCTCGGCTCTCCGTCCTCCATCTATCCTGCCACTTCTCCATGGTCATTCTCCGTTCTTCTTTCTTCACGGTTGCTGGCGCATTTTCTCCTTTGCGTGAGTAGTTTCTTCTCCTTTCGTCCGCTAGGAGGTCTATTGGGATTGCTCCGGCAATAGTTTGCACTGCTGCGGCCGATACTGTTCTGTATGCACTGCATATGCGCAGCGCTCCTCTCCTCTGCACTGATTCCATCCTTTGTCTATACATTTGGAACCTCAGTGATTCCGACCAGATTTCAGCTCCATACAGCATAATGGCGTCCACTGGTCGCTTTAGTAATCTGCGTTTTGCTGGGGAGGGGCCGCCTATGTTAGCCATAAGACGAGACAACCTTCCCACAACAACAGCCGCTTTGTCTGCAGCTCTGCATATGTGCGTCCAGAAGTTTAGTTTCTGGTCGAGCATTACTCCCAGGTATCTAATCGCATCCGAGGATTCAATAGTTTGTCCGTCGACTAGCATGGGTATGTGTCTATCAATCCGTTTCCCTGTGAGCATAACAATCTCCGTCTTGTGTACTGCAAGGGAGAGGGATCTAGACTGCATCCACTCCATTATGCGCCGCATCGTTTGGTTGAGCTTGAACTGTATGTGTTCTATAGTCCTCGCCTTAATCACCACAACTATGTCATCTGCATACCCTACAAGAAAAACACCATCCGGCATTTCTATACGGAGTATTCCATCATAGCTGAAATTCCAGAGATTTGCGCCAAGAACTGAGCCTTGGGCTGCACCAGATGTGATTTGTTTTCTCTTCATTCCTTCCTATGTGCTGTACTCCAGCCATCGATCCTTCAGGTAGTCCTGGACAACTCGATAGAGGTAAGTTGGCACATGAAAACCCCTCAGTGCTTCCAGTATGTCGTTCCATCTGGCTGAATTGAAGGCATTTTTAACATCCAGGGTAACAGCCATGCAGATGTCCCTGCTCTAATGATTGCCTGTCCGCGCAGCTTGTGCAGCTGCAACGACTTGGCTGATTGCGTCAATTGTGGATCTCCCAGAAGTAAATCCGTACTGTCTTGGGGAGAGGCCACCTGCTTCTGTTACTGCGTCGAGTGTTCGTTTTTTCAACAATTTCTCATACAGTTTACCTGCCGTGTCAAGCATGCACAGGGGTCTGTGAGCCGACGCAGTGTTGAGGTCCCCCTTGCCTTTTCCAATCAGCACTAGCCTCGCTACCTTCCACTCTGCAGGGAATATGCCTTCCAGTAGACACGCATTGTACATGTCAAGTAGTATCTCTGGGTTGCTGTTGGCGATAATCTTCAGGATTTCCCCAGGGATCCTATCAGGACCAGGAGCCTTCTTGTTACGCATAGTTTTCGCCGCATGCACAAGTTCCTCCCTGGTAAAGAGAGGTATTTCTCTGGGCTCTTCAGCAGGTGATCTGTCCTCCAGTTCGTGGGTGGGGAACAGTTCGTCAACGATTCTGTCCTTAACATCGGTTGGTATCTCTGAGGTTTGGCTCATTCCGTTGAGTTTCTGGAGCACAGTTTTGTACCCAAGCCCCCAGGGGTCGTTTTCCCCATTCTCGCGAAGTTCTTTCCACTTAGCTGCCTTACTTTTCGCAATGGCAGCTTTTAGGGCCCGCCTTGCTACCCTATATTGATCTATAATAATAATAATAATAATAATAATAACAACAACATTCATGTTCATATTAGTGTTCAATATTTTTTCAACATAGTAGGGCGTAGGGTCTACTAAGTAGACCCTACAAAAAATGAATGTCTACTAAGTAGACCCTACAAAAACGAATGAAAATGGAAAACAAGTCTTGTTTTCCATTCTGCAGATTTGTCCTTAGAAGCATGGTTTGGTTAGTATTCTCGGACTAATTAACCTATAGGTTAACTTATAAGTTTGCGCGACGGGGTTTCAATCCCACTGTTAATAAACCATGTTTCTTGAACTTCAGCCATAGGCTCTAAGCAAAAAGCATCTGGGGGTCCAGTGGGCTTGCCCCCTGGCAAGGCCCAAAGGGCAGAGTTTTAAAAACAATTTATTTGACAAACAATTTTTGCACTACATATTTATACCTACCAATTTATAATAAGCCCTAATAAATTGACCGACGCTCAACGACTTTCCATCCACATTCATTGAAACAGTCAACAACAACAGTCAAACATGTTTGCAGTCACCAACTTCTGTAAAATATGCAGCGCTTTTTCTCGAGGTACGTACAGCTGCCGGAAAAAAAGAACGTGCTTTTAAGTTAGTAAACTAGAATGTTGAAACGGCATTTCATTTGTTATCGCCAAATTATCCTTTTCAACAAGACAAGGTTTGTTAATTTGGTCCTTAGCCATGGCCATAGAGGTGCTCCGCCATCGTCGTAGAATACAACCTTCGTGACCTTCACCCCAACCCTCAAGAAAAGCCTCTCATCTTCCTCAGTCAACCATTCTCTCAAGAATACCTACCGACCATCCATACTAACCAAACCCTTTCCAACCCTCCGACCCCCGTCATGTTCGACCTTCACGAATACCCTACTGACCGACCCTCGCCCTCGGGAATCCTCAGGGTCTCCTACCAGGCGTTCATAATATCCTGAACGGCTGCCTCTTATGATGTCAGTGGGGTCATTCAGGTGTTCTCCCCCTTTGACCCCCGAAATGCGGGCTCACCTGAGCACCTACTGATATCAGCAGGTCCAACTCGGATACACTCGGAATACTCCATACTGTGTCAGCCATTCGCAACTACCCAGCATTGTCGTGATCGGCTCTACTTTCAAGCGACTCTCAAAATCACGCACGTTCGAATGATCAGGTGCACCCGTGTGCAGAAAAATCGCAGAATGCAAGATGCTCCAGTTGTAGATGTAGACCCCAAAAGGTAGTCGTTAGTGAACAATAATTGTTAAATATGTATTATTAATTATTATGTTAAATATATACCTATTAATTATTATGAATGCCAAATGGGCCAATCATCCAGGGCAGCGCACTATGAGTTCTCAAACAATACCCTCTTATTAGATGACTATGGGGTCCGAGAGGGAGAGTCAGTCTGCGTTGTTGCACAATTTAATCAAAATCAGAATCAGAAGAAGCTTTATTTGTCGTGTACACATGGTATATGACAATGGTCAGATTGATGTCTTACAGGCTAAACTAGAGGTACATACATGCACATGTCAAGTAAAACAAATTAAAGTCAAGGAGAACATCAGGTACATGCAGAGGGAGTGCATTGAAGAACCTGATCCCCCACCAATTTTTTGAATTTCAAGGTCAAGCGGGAGAACGGGAGGACCAACAAATCAGCATTTCTCGCGAAATGGGAATGCGTCGGAAGCCTGAACCCCGCCAAGTTCCTACGGACATATACCAGGCACTCGAGGATGTACAGGGCAGGGATAGTCAGAATTTCTAATTCCAGAAAAGCATCACGGCAGTCATTCCTGAAAGAAACTCCTGCAACAGCTCTAATGGCTCTCCTTTGGCTAGCGAAAACCAAGTCACTATGTGTGGAGTGACCCAAGCAGAATACAGTATGTGGCTATACTTTGGAAGACCGCATAATAAGCTGACAAGACCGCGGATTTTGATAGTTTTTCGGTAAGTCGGCGGAGAAGATATGCTATGCTGTTTAAAGATTTAGCCAGCTGTGCACAATGGGCTTTCCAGTTCAGCTTAGGGTCTACAAATACTCCCAAGGTTTTAACTTTGTCAGGGTTATAATCAATTCTCGAGAGATCTCGCAGGCCGAAATAAATTTGTTCCGTTTTAGAATCATTGACCGCCAGCCGATTTCTGTGGAACCAGCTGCAAATAGAATCAACCGAGTTCTCGGTTCCACGTTGCAGAGCTGTTAAGTTGGCATGTGCGGTCAAGATAGTCGAGTCGTCAGCGAATAGAATCGCGCGATTTGGGGTATGTTGGGGTAGGTCATTGGAAAAAATCTAAAATAATGTAGGCCCCAAAACGCTCCCCTGAACCACTGACAAGCCTCCCAGATGAGTGACATGGGATACATCATCACCTATCCTTACCATCTGCATTCTATCTTCCAGGTATGATTTTACAAAATTTACTGCATTCTCTGAGAAGTTGTACTTGGGCAGTTTACCCAGAAGTATGTCATGCGGAACGCAGTCAAAGCACTTGGAAACGTCCACCATTGAGGCAGCGACGTATCTGCCCTCCTCAAGGCCCCCACTAACAGTCTGACGGGTCTGACATGCATAGAATTGCTTGATCAGTCGATCTGCCTGAGCGAAAGCCAAACTGATCGTCGCAAAAGAGGTTATTCTCCTCGAAGTGGTGTTTAATTTGCTTGTTCACTGCTTTTGGTTTATTATTCTTGGAATAATACACCTATGTTTTCGCGACGGGGGTCGACGACTCCGATCGGCCTCAAAATTTGACATTATCCGTTTCAAGAGGTCTACATTCAAAATCCGAAATGTCCGTCCGCCGTCCCCCGTCCGCCGTCCGCCGTCCGCCGTCCCCCGTCCGCCGTCCAGGCCGTTTTGGGAAGTAGGAATTTTTTTAAAAATCTGAAATTTTGACAAAATACTTGGTTTACCATCTAGTTGTGCCCGCAAGGTTTTCAGTCCGATCGCCCAAACCCGTAGGGCGCTATGGGGGCTATAACGGGGCTACGGGTGGGGTTTTTTGAAGGCTTTGGGGTATGGGATCGAGTTAGGTGTCGTTTTCGAAGTATTTTTGGACGTAGAATCCATTTTTGGGGGTCCCGGAACGATCCGATTTCACTGTCGCGATCTACAGGGCTTTCATGGGGCTAAAAATGGGATTTTTGAAGAATCCCAGGAGGTTAAATATTTTTCGAGTAAAAAATACATAATTTTTGAAAAAAAAAAATCCCCCCCCCCCACCCCAATTTTTTTTTGAAATATAAAAATCCAAAAAAAAAATTTTTAATTTTTTTTCATTGACAGAATTAAATTCTTGTACAAGTAACCTATATCAAAGAATAATAAACCCTTGTGTAAAATTTGCAGCGTTTTTCGAATATCTTCGAGAAAACAGATAATTTAGAAATGGGCCGAAAATGGGACATATCGTCGAAGTCCCCCTTTTTGTGCAGTGGGATTACTTCAGCGATTTTTAAAGCTGATGGGAAGTGACATGCATTTATGGATTCGTTGATCAAGTGCGTCAAGGGAAACACAAGCGCCAGGGCTGCCCTTTTGATCATATTTGTTGATAAACCATAAAAATCACAACCACTTGAGTTTCTAAGATTACCTATTATTTTGCAAACCTCTTCCGGCTCTATGGACGAGAAATCAAACAAAGGCGAGTCGTTTGTATTGAAGTCCAGCGGATTACTAGATGCTGGGGGCAAATTCTGCCGTGGAAAACCTCTCAAATTTGCCGTTCGGAACCGGCGTTAAGCAGTAGGTCCCTACTACTTCTGTATTAGCTGGTCAACACGCTCAACAGATGTTAGTAGCGAGAGGTCGCCAACGCCCGATTACGGGTATGGCACCCAAAGAAGAAGAAGAAGAGGGGGCAAATTGGCTATTGTTCTTATACCGACAGATGAAAAATAATCGTTAATTAACGATTATTTTTCATCTGTCGGTAAACAAGTTTAAACTCATCTGCTGTAAACGGGGCCTGGTGATTCGACTGAGACGACCCCTTGTTTCGATTTTCGTTAATAAGATGCCACATTTTCTTTTTAGGGTTTTTGGAAGAAAAAATCTCATGCTCATTGTGTGAAACTTGTGCTGATATGAGGAAATCACCAGAGAAGCCATTCATCGCCGCGCGATGGTAATTTTTCAACTTGAGTGCAAATTCTCATGTGTTCACTGGCTTGGAACCACAGATTAAACTACTGAACTACAGTTTGGAACAGTCAAGTGGTTGTTATGCGAAGGTACAGAGGTCCAATCCAATATGGTGATAAGGGAAAAAGATTATTCCTCTGCTGATGTTCTATTATTTAAAAAACAATAATAATCTATCGTTCCGCTCTCCCACCTGTACCTCCGCTCTCTTGTACCTACCTGTACAAGATCCCGTATAGTACCATACCATCTATCTGAAAACCTGTACAAGATCCCGTCTATTTGTACCATACCATCTATCAGAAAACTAGCCTCAAAACACAGAAATCTAGAAAGTCGTGTTTCGGACTTCAAATATATTTGAAGTGCACTTCAAATCATATCATGATATACCACTGGGAGAGTTCTATCGAAACAAATTACAACCTTGGACTGATCAATGGTTTTCAACATAAGGTGAACCTTTTCCTGTGTGGGATTTCATAATAATATTATGAAATTAAACACTACCTATGTATATAATATATAATATATAGTATATATACATAGTTTTTTACTATATTAGTTCAAATTGGTCATTTAACCCGAATACGGACAGAAACATTTTACATTAAATCTTACATTTTAAATTAAATCGGTACTACCGACGGCGGATAATAAACCAAAACGGGGTCAAAAAGTTTTTAGGACTTCCCGCATATGAAACAGAATTTATGGATTGATGAATTCATAAGGCACCAAAATTTCAATGTAAGTACATTGTTGAAAGGGACTAACGATACCAAAAATGAGATCTGGTCTGGATCCATATACCTACCGGAAGCCACTTCTTCTTCTTCTTCTTCTCTCGGTGCCATACCTGTAACCAGGGGTTTGCGACATCTCGCTACTAACTTCTGTTGAGCGTGTTATTCCAGAAGTAGTAGGCACCTACGGCAGGCCCCGAACGGCGAATGTGAGAGGTTCTCTTGGGCGAAATATTCTCGGTGGTTCGCCATTGCCTTTCGAGAGGTGATTATCAGGACCTGATGTCTAGCGGCAGCTGGGATTGAACCAGCAACCTTTGTCTCAGCTGTCCGACGATCAAACCACTGAAAGCCACTTAGAGTATCTAAACTTGGCATCGTACAAGTGTGTAAAAATGGACAGCGACGGGTTGACGGAAATCCTGTTTGTTATTGATTGTCAAAGTGAATTACGTCGGGTGTATTTTGACGGAGGCTGAAACTTTACCAAGTCCTTTTAACTCATCAATACCTCATTAGAGTTTTAGAGGGAAATATCAGAGGCGAAACTCCTTGATATGAAAGTGTGGTTTAATGGTCGGCACAGCTTGAACGAAATGAAGTGGGACGGCAGATTGACGATTATGGTTGCGTTGGGGGTTCAAGCGTCTTGAATGGGGTTGGGGGATCAGGCTGGGTTTAGGCGGTCTTTTATGGATAAGGCGGCTCGTAATTATTTCTGCATCGCCTCGAGTTCACCATCAAAGGTGGTCTTGTCATTATTGCTAGAGTGCGACGGTTAGAGGTAGGGGAGACCGGGGCAAGACGAATCAAAATTCGTTCAAGCTGAATTTTTGAGCATACAGCTTGATGTAGCACTAATACCAAGTATGGCGTTTCAAACTGTGACTATCCACCTATATTTTCTATTTACAACATTTCCTCAAAATCTATTTAAAAGTACTGATTTTGAGTAAAAACTTTTTTTGTCAAATGGTTCATTTTGCCCAGTACCCGGGGCAAGATGAACCACCTCAGGGGCAAGATGAGTCAACCAAAAGATTGGACAAAAATGTCGTCTAAAAACTGTTACAGCCTTGTTAAATCACATTAGGTATCCTTATGGGGGGGATATAAAAGTTAGGTAGGTGTACTCATTTGGTATCATTTGGGTGAATTTGAACTAGAAAAGTTACAGCCTTGTGAAGTCAGATTAGGTAAATTCTTAGTGGAGATAAAAGAGTTGGGTAGGTAGGTATAATATACTTATACCTATAATATACTTTGGTTAGGTAGGTATAATAATATTATTCATCCCGACTGGACAACTTTAGGTAACAATTGGGTGAATTTGAACTTAAAAAATAGCAATACATTAAAAAATTTAGAGATTAAGTCAACGTTACCAATAATAAACCAAACCAATGAAATGAATCTGTCCTCTGGTTGACAATTGAAAAAAAAAAAAAATAATAATAATAAAAACGGGAAAGAACATCATGCCCATAAAATTATTTATTCTTCTTCTGAAAACCATAGTCGTCTTGAAAACTGCTGAAATAAAGAAAATATAGTCGTGTTGAAAACTGCTGAAATAAAGAAAATATAGTCGTGTTGAAAACTGCTGAAATAAAGAAAATATAGTCGTGTTGAAAACTGCTGAAATAAAGAAAATATAGTCGTGTTGAAAACTGCTGAAATAAAGAAAATATAGTCGTGTTGAAAACTGCTGAAATAAAGAAAATATAGTCGTGTTGAAAACTGCTGAAATAAAGAAAATATACCTAAATAATATTATACCGTCTCGTTGTAAATGATTCAAAAACGGAGGTGATTTTTTTTCTATCGCTGGCAGTGAGTGTTGGTAACCCCCAGTCCGTTACAATGTTGGGTGTTGTACTGGATCCCACGGAATAGAGGATGGACTCCTCTATTCCGTGTTCACAGCGGGGCCTCCAACTCAGTTTCGGATCCAGTGAAACTGAGTTGGAGGCCCCGGTGTGAACTGCTGGTCGCGTTCTTAGCGTTTCCTTCCTTTTGCGAAGGCTTTCCGACAAGCTTCCTAAGACTGCCGTTCTTGCTGCCTACTATTCAGTTTTTCAAAGTAGGGCTGGATATTGCATCCTTTGCTGGGGCCACTCGCCACACAGCGCCCTTGTATTCAGCAGTCAAAGGAGAACTGTCAGAGCAATCAAGGGCCTAAGCTATCGGGAGGACTGTAGAGATGCTTTTCAGGAGCTGGGAATACTAACAGTACAGTACCTACCAGCCCTGTAGGTACATCCTCGCATGCCTTACCTTAGCGCGGAAAAACCTCAGCTCATTCCCCTCAGCCTCTCACACCCACAATACACGAAGTGCCAGTCAGCTTTCGTTGCCTCACTCACGTTTGGACGTCAGTAGAACTTCTACATCGTGGTGGGGAATAAAATTTTTTAATGCCCTACCAAAATCTGTCCGAGAAGAGCCTGTCTCGAAATTTAGAATCTCTTGTAAAACCCGACTGTCACAAATGGTGCCGCACTCATTAGATGACTTTTTCTCAACATCAATTCAGTGAAGCATCCGTAACGTGTACAAGCCCTCAACTCATTCAATTTACCATAAACTTAATTCGGCCTAATTTTAATTAACATGTGACCATTGTCAAAAGCACTCTGTGTAATCCGGCAAATAAAAAGCTTCTGATTCTGATGTCTTTCCAGCAGCAATTCCTTTCCAGATCGGCCTGTATCTTCGACTTGTTCGGCTCCTGGAGAGTCCGTGTTGGGCATCTCCTTCATTTCCTTGACGGATGTCGTCAGGAGTATTCCCTGAGACTGCAGTCCTCAATTACGGTGGAAATATTCTTAAAATTGGCTTCGAAAAATATAAGCTGCGGGAAGATGTTCAGGGCGTCAATTCGGGCTTTCGGCTACTTCAATGCAGCAGCATCGGCATCCAACGCCTGTTCCCATTCTTGACGTTCCAGGACAATGCCGTCAACCAGGTGCCCCATCTGATTATCGCTGGTTCAGGGGGAAGTGTTTTCTGAATATCTCAACCCACTTTGGTGCTTTTAGAAATACCTTTTTACCAGCGGAGTTGAGTTTATTGACTTTCGGGTGCTCCTCTCGTATCGTCTTCGCAACACAGTGAAGTCCGTGCGCTTGACACGTCTCGTGATGAGTTTTGGGTATAAATCCTTGAGGGTCTTCCCTGCACTCAGCATGTATGCAACACTTTCCATGACAGTTGTAGTAAGCGCTCAGTGGTGTTCGGAGCATATTTTTCTTGGCACTCTTGGGCGTAGAAAAAAAATCAAAATTACTTGAAACCTGGCTCAAAAGAGGCAAAAATTGGCACAAAATGTGGCATTTCCCCTAAAATTAACGAAATGTGGCGTTTTACCGAAAAATGGCCCAAATGTGGCATTTCAATCTGGCGCCGTGGCAATGCGGCATTTGAAGGTCTCTGGTCGTAATACAACCTAATATGGGTACATATTATGTACCTATCTGCCACGCTAAAACTTCGACAATCGGCAATACACCCGCAGACGGCAACGCTTTTTTCTTCGCCCTCGAAATCGGGCACAATTTAGGAATATTAAAATTTAATATAATTTAAAAATTAATATTTAATATTACAAATAAAAGACATTTTCTTAGCGGTCTGATCTTGGCCTCTCTTGTCTCAGCTTAGGCTCGTTGTCGGTTAAATTTTGACCCATCGGTGTGGAAACCACCCCAGGTTTTCACCACCGTCACGCCTGGCCTTATACGGGCGGACGAGCATCAATTGGTGTGCTTAAGCGCCTCCCATGGAGAAGACATACAACGAACGGAGTGGAAGCTTTGTTTTCACTTTGGAGCCGAAAAATGATTGCCATCCGAAATGTAAATTTACCCTTGCTCTTTACGTTTTAGAACCCCCTTCAAGAAATTTAGATCCGTTACATCCAGACTGTTTATCCATTTTGGTTCCAATTGTCAGGTATTATACGCAATAAGGACGTAAAGATTTTGGGCCGATCTCATTGTAATTGAACCAAAAGTGTACAACCTACACTCGTACAATTAGGTGATGGTAGTAGATCGACTCTTCTGCTTATTAATATTTCAACCTATCGATATCAGTATCGTTCAGCTCAACTCAGTTATGCCCGAGGACCCAGACCACCCTCTCACCTTCGCCTGTCACAGGATCATTATTTCGAACATGTCTGTAATGACCTACAGATACGATCCTGCCTTCATCATGTCCACGTGTGTGGAATACACTATCATTATTAATTGATTATGCATAATATTATGATTATCCATGGATGTTATTGAACCAGTATTTTGTAATATCTACCTACGTGAGGTTGGTTTCCTACATTTGATTTACATTGTACGCGAGTTTGGCAGAGATACGAAGGTGCATGCGGACCCTTGTTCTCGCTGCTCTTCGTCTTCGTGAATGAGAAAATGAGTTCCAGGATAAACCAAGCTGGATGTATGTGAACCTGTTCAGTGTGTCTTCACTGGAATCACCTGACATGACACTCCTCCAGAGCTCCCGGCGCCCAGAAATTGAATGAATTGTGTGTTTATTCCACTCAGTTCCCAGTTCTCATTTCCCAGTTTTTTCATTCTCATTTCCCAGTTCAGATTTTCATCTAGCCAGATCCAGGGCGGATCCATGATTTATGGGTATCTATGAGGGGGGGGGGGGGGGGTTAGCTCCGTTACTTGCGTGTGATGTTCATTCGGGTGGAGGATCATTGGGCGCTATGGGGCTAAAATGGGGCTATGGGTGGGGTTTTTTGAAGGCTTTTAGCTATGGGATCGAGTTAGGTGTCGTTTTCGAAGGATTTCCGGCGTAGAATCCATTTGTTGGGGTCCTGCTACGATCCGATTTCACTGTTGCGATCTATAGGGCATTCATGGGGCTACAAATGAGATTTTTGATGGATCCCAGGAAGTCAAATATTTTTCAAGTAAAAACAAAAAAAGTTTGAAAAAAACTTATTTTTTGAAAAAAAAAAAAACCCCAAAAAAATTTTTTTGTGAAATATAAAAATCCGAAAATTTTTTTTTCATTGCCATAGAATTAAATTTCTGCACAAGTAACCTATATCAAAGAATAATAAACCTTTGTGTAAAATTTTCAGCGTTTTATACGAGTAATACGATGAAACTGGTTGTTGAACAATTGAAGGACCTTGATTACAAAGGGCCTAAGCGCCGAAAAAATAATGACCTAATGATTAATTAATTAATAATTGATGATATAGGACTGATTGCGTGAATTTGATCATAAAATTAATTGATGGCCGAATTAATTAATTAACTACAATGTATATTTATACCCTAAGTAAGAATTAATGAACTTAATAAATTATCAGATCAATAATTATTATTGATTTAATGAAATGTTTTAATTATTAATGTAATTAATTAATTAAGTTGTAAGGGCACTTAGGTCATTGTACCCAACGCCCTTCAATTATACTACAGGGTGTTCCATCTATTTTGGCTATTGAAGGTGAGGGTGGTTCCATTGTGAGATTTTTATTTCACGAATTCTTCGGCTGAGATGATCTGAAGAGGGTAGGTATTATTTTGAATTATTGACTCCTCCTGAGGTCCTCCTAGAGGGCGAAGGTGAATTTTGCACTGGGCTTCTTCACCTGGACTGACACCGAGTGGCTCTATCTCGCTACAATCGGATCAACTGTTAATAATTTATGGCTATCTTGTGGATCTATGAAAACCGCCTTGACTTTTCACCCAAGGGTTTATTATTTTGTTTAGTATAAGTTGAGTAAAAATAATTTCTGCTTGCCAATATAAATGTAAAAACGCTGCAAATTTTACACAAGGGTTTATTATTATTTGATATACGTTACTAGTGCAGAAATTTAATTCTGTCAATGAAAAAAATTTAAATTTTTTTTTTTTCAAAAAAATTGTTTTTTGGATTTTTTTTCTCAAAAAATATCAGACCTCCTGGGATCCATAAAAAATCTCATTTTTAGCCCCATAAAAGCCCTATAGATCGCAACAGTGAAATCGGATCGTTGCGGGACCCCAAAAAATGGATTCTACGTCCAAAATACCAATGCAATTGAACCTCACAAATACATTTTCAATCATAGCAACCCTCAGAAAATCTTATTTTTTAACCCTTAATTTGTTTTTAAATATACTTTTTCGAAAATCGGGCACGATCGCACGGCGGTTTAACTTCAAAAGTATAATAATATCTTTCAAAAGTATATTATACTTTTGAAAAAAAAAAAAGAAATAATATTATATTATATTGGAGAGATGTTTCCCAAAAAATCAGAGAGGTGTTTTTTTTAAAGCCTATTTTTGTAAAACCAAATAACGCTTGTAAGTCTCATGTAAGAATGAGCATGCGGAAAGCGTTTAAGATGTTGAAAAAATGTGTTTCACTTACCTTGGAACGATTAAAATACAGAGAACCTCGCAATTGTCTTGTTTGAAAATAAAATAAAATATAATACTAAGTAAATTGTACTTTATCTAGAATCATTCCATAATCTCAATATCAATAATAATTAATGTCAATTATTGACACCTGGTGTCCTTCAAATAATGTCAACAATCTTTAAATTGTTGAACGACTAGGTACGCTAATTACAAATAATTTGAAACAAAAGGCAAACAGGTGTTTTAAGATAGAAACGTGGAAAAAAGGCAGGTCCTTGCGGATTTTTACAGGGTTGGTATACGAAAAATTAGATTGGAGGACTGAAGGTAAATTACGGTGCTTCCCCGTTGAAGCTGAACTCACCGTAAAAGATTTCCGCTCAAAAAGAGTGATTTCAAAGGGAAAAGATGCGCTACCACGTTTTGAAAGGTTGTTTGGTCGGCCACGGAGAACAGAACCACGTCGTTAACGACGTTTGTCTTGACGTTGGTTGTTTCGGTATAACGGAACTTTCCGTTCTTTAGGAGGGAAGTTATTGCAGTTAGATGGTAACAAAAGACGTTAGGAGGAGATAGAGTTTTCTCAGCACTTCGAGTGCCTCCACGTCTTTTCACCTTAAAACTAATCAAACTATGTTTTATGGATTGGCAGCGATGAAAACCTCCTCCACAGTTACCTGTAGACAATGTTATTATTTATGTTCCTCCAAACGATCGCCTTTTCTCACTTTAAGTACCCACCTTTGGAAGATATCACGTTCTCAACTCAAATCTATTATTCTCAAGCTTAGGGCCCGAGACTCGAAGGCTTAGATGGCCAAGAGCACACACAGTTTTTCCGAGTATAACAATTTTGCGATTTTTAACACGAGGGAACTTCAATCTGTACCATGAGCCAAAAAGAGGGGAAATTTATTATTTATTCAGAGCTTGTGGCACTCCTCGTCTTCAAAACATGCAGTATTATGAGCACTTCATGCTATAGTGAAATTTTGTCACTCTACTTGGTGAGCACTCATTTATTTCTTGCTTTATTAGGCGTCTTCACGGTCGGGCCGTTCTCGACGTGTTAATGTTTTAAATGCGCTAGAGTTGAGGAAAGAGGTCGTAATTATGTTATCAAACCACATTATCTGTACCTACTTACCTACCATAGTATTTGGCTGAGGTGTGGTAATTTTTGACAACTGCGTTATCTTTGTACTGCTTCAGCTGTTTTCTCCGGTTTCGTCTGCACTGGCATTTTTTTTTTTTTTTCCATCAGTTTCTTTTTGGTTTGTTGGTAAAGAAAAGTAAAAGAAATATAAAAAATTTAAGGATATAAAAATGTAAAAGGAATATAAAAAAGTTAAGAAGGAACATAAAAAATGTAAAAGTTGTGGAGTAGTGAAGAGTAGGATTAACCAAGGTGGGGCCGGCAGTATTGCTGGCTTGGTTTGCCATAAGTTTCAAGGAGCAGTTTGAGGTAAGTTATTACAATTTTAATAAGATAAATTGAAAAAATCTGGCCCTCCAGTCATGATAATTCATTCAAATCACGTCCTCCTTCGCGTTTTCCTGTTTTCTCGAGACAACTCGTTTGACATGATTTTCAAATCAAATCAAATCAAATCAAGGTTTTTTATTTGCAGAGGCCAATATGACACAGCAAACGTCAAAAATGAGTTGGTACAATGAAATACATCAGGCAATTGCATGGTACAGGGCAAAAGAAAACAATGGTACATGATAGGTGTGGTCATCTAAACAAACTAAAATAACTCAGGACGTAAGTAGAAACATGACAACAGATGAGACAAGGCTTCCACCCACGATCCACTCAACTCAAGACACATCGCTCCATGAAATACAGAAAAACTCCTCCAAAGAGTAGAGTTCGGCTTTGAGAAGATGTGATTTTATTACGTTATTAAAGGATCTATCAGGGAGCTGTTTTATATGATTTGGCAGGGCATTGAAAAGACGAGAACCCACTTGAATTGGGTTATTCCTCAAGGCCACACTGAGACGGGTAAATGGAATGGCAAGGTTCCCTCGGGAGCGGGTGTAATGCTCGTGAACATCGGAAACCATGGGGAGGTTTGACAAGCATGACTTGACTGCGTTCAGAGCCGCCAAAACATAGGAACTGGGAATGGTTAAAATACCCAGACGCACAAAAGTGCCCCGACAACTTTCATTCCAAGAGAGACCGGCAATTATCCTGATTACCCGCTTCTGGAGCCTGAAGACCCTGATGGCATGACTGGAATTTCCCCATGCAATGATACAGTAACTGGCCCTGCTTGCAAAGCATGCATGATATACCGAACGAAGAACTGCATCAGACACAACGCCCCTCAATCTCCTAATCATGTAGATGCAGGACGACAATTTTGGCAAAAGTGCTTGAATGTGTGATAGCCATGAAAGACGGTTATCAATCATTAAACCCAAGAAGTTGACCGACCCATCCAGACGTCGGTTGAGGCCTAGTTCTAGACTTTGAGTCTTATTCCTGTTCAGGACCAGGGAATTAGCTGAGCACCACTTCTCAATAATTGAGGAGTTCCCCTGCAAGCTACGGTTCATCTCCTCCCGAGAAGATCCCCTCGCAACGGTCGATATATCATCGGCAAAAAGGAAGATATCATTAGGATCCAAAAACTGGTCAGCCAAGTCATTGATGTACAGGAGGAACAAGCAGGGGCCGAGGATACTACCCTGCTTGACACCACAAGGGATCATCACTTCCTCTGATGCGACACCATTATGGTAAACAACCTGGGACCACCCCTCCAGGAAGCTCTTGAAGAACGAGATCGTTTGATTACTGAAACCATAATGTTGCAACTTTTTCAAAAGTAAGTTGTGTGGCACCAGGTCAAAAGCCTTTGAAAGATCAAAAAGGTTGAGTGATGTGTGCTGCTTTCCCTCCAGGGCCGAGAATACATGGGACACCAGTGAGACCGCTGCACCAGAGGTGCTCTTCCCTTTGCGGAAGCCAAACTGTTGGGGGTGAAGCAATGCATGTTTTTCTAGATGGCGGTTAATTCTCTTAAGCAAAGCATGCTCCATTACCTTGACCAAGATGGGCAGCTTCGAGACAGGTCTGAAACCATCATAGTCTTTGGAAGTTCCTTTTTTTGGTATAGGCGTAATAACAGATTGCTTAAGGCAGTCTGGAAACGCACTCTCGGTGAAGCACCGGTTAATAATGAATGCCAGGGGTTCAATGATGAAAGTAGCCACTGACTTCACGACTCCAGAATTAATACCCATAAAATCCGTAGCTTTGCTGTTGCTGAGAGCCATTACGGAAGCATAAACCTCCTCACATGAGACGGGTTCCAACACGAAATCCTGGGTTGGGCTGGGAGCACGATCAAGAAAACCATAGAATTCTTGAGAAGGTTCTGAATAAGAATAATTTTGAAAAACGTTGGCAAAAGCATTACTAAAACCTTCGCTACTGAGATTTGACTTCTGAGGGGGGTTGCGAGACTTTGAATTTAGCACCTCATAAACTAACTCCCAGCAAACCTTTGGCTTATTTGGGGCAAAGTTTATACGGCTATCATTATAGTGACGAGAAGCACGAACTAAAGCCATCCTATATTTATTCCGGCTGTTTTGTGCTAAAATTTTGAAATCAGGTGTGTCCGGTGAAAGTGAAAGATCTCTGAAATAGTGATACGCGCTACGCAGTCCCATGATTTCCTCCGTAAAAACGCCCTTCTTCCTCCTTTTCCCACCCGAAGGTCTCAGCCGACGCGATGACCAGGGGCAAGCCGAGTCAAGGGCCGAGACAAAAATCCTGAGAAATTCCATAGTTGATTTTTCCACACCATTTGCTAAGTAAACTGGAAACCAGGATGTAGAAGATAAATTTTGAAAAAGTTTGTTAATGTTCTCAGGATATAAGCGTCTGAAGTAGTTAACAACCGGGTCAGATGGTGGAACAAAAGGTGGAGTTCAACTCCGTAGTGGTCACTGAAAACGGCATCATTACTGATTAAAGCTCTATACCAGCTACGACCAAAATTGGTGCACACCACGTCAAGACAGGAAGGATTTCCAAGCTGTCCGGCGAAGGGACGACGGGTGATCTCCCTCAAAGTGACACGGAGGCCATAGCCATCAATAAGGCTCTCAAAATCGAAGCGATTCCTGATATAAGAGGGATTGTTGCAAGTTTGTTCAAAGTGTATGTTGAAGTCTCCCATGAGAATAACCATCCGATTTGGGGTGCATAACTGAGACAAAAGGCCCTCCATAACAGAGATAAAGCGCTCAAAGTGATTTTGATTGGGAGGACGATACCTCACCAATCCCCTCAACAGAGAAGCTCTCAATGCTACTTAATACCTCGTACTCAATGCCCTGGGCCAAAAAGACCGCTGCCCCGCCTCCTTTTTTAGACTTTCTAGAGAATGAAGAATTTTGGAAATGACAAACTACTTTCAACTTGATAGTGACGAATACGAATTTATCCCTTCGACTGGTGCGTTGTACGTCAGGGTTGTAAAATTTACATGCTAAGAAACCCCTATTTTCTAATATGCGACCCACTTTCTGAGTTATATTCCCATAAAACGGTAAACTAACCCTCTTCCTATTATCTGGTTCTTTCTCCTCCCTTTCCAAATTTGTGACTGCTAACTGAAATTTCTTCATACTAATCTTTTCCCAAATTCTATCTATTGTAACTGTAGGATAACGATTAGGTACTCTCCGCTATAGAATAAATTATTTCTTTCAAATCAAAAGAGCTGTCTTCGCCTTGCTCGGCTTTCCTCATTTCCTTTTCTGGTCCATACGGACAGTTTTGGCTTCAGGCGCCGCGGCGCCTGAAGCACGTTTTGGACATGCATATATGCATGTCCAAAACGTGCTTGCAAACCAGGTGTTTTGAAAAATAAGGGCACGTGCACTGAGACGTCTCGAGTGCAGTGGGGTTCAGTGATCCCTTCCTTGTCCCATAGTATAGTTGAGTAAACTGTTCCCATATGGGATACATATAATATATGGGATATATTATCCCAGTTCCCATATGGGATATATTATATCCCATGAGCCTAGGGAATTCTCGTACGTACGTCTGTACGTACCGTCTAGTGGAAAGAGAGCTTGGCTCTGGTGACGAAGTAGAATTGGTGAGGAACGTCATGCAGTCGGAATCTTCATTTGTGCTTTTCATAACATTAATTGGCTAATTAGCTAATATTTCCGACCACCCACTGGTAGGCTTTCGTTCCACTCATTCAGGGGAAGAGTTCGCACATGTGCAAAGCGAATTCAATTCGGAGATGAAGGATCTCGAGATTTCGACCATTCTCGTACATTGTTCAGAAATTGGCCCACCGGAAGACGTTCTCCATGCGTGTGCTCTCGTTTTATGACCATTGTGAAACGGATGCGACAAACGGCCTGGTAATACTGATTTACCTCCGTCGTGCATGGATTTATTCTGACTGGATTAGGGAGTATGTGTGTTTACAAAACGACATTCGAGACGTCTCAGTGCACGTGCCCTTATTTTGCTTCCGAATCTGCAAGGCAGAGGAAGCATTGTTTTCACTTTCGAAATGAAAAAAAAAAAAATTTGTTCTCCAAAATCAAAATTTCCACTCACGTTTTGCGTTTCAGAGCCTCCTGAACAAATTTGGTTCCGCGTCTGTCTATCTGTCTGTCTGTCCGCATTTTCTTGCCACACCCATAACTTCCACAATTTTGATCGGATTTCAATCAAATTTTCAGGAATTGTGTGGGTATAGCCCTAGGTGGTCCCCCTATCAGTTTCATCACGATTGAATCAGCGGAACGCTGTCCGCAGGCGCAAACGTGTGATTCCTTGTTACAGCCATAACTTCCACAATGTTGATTCGATTTCAATCACATTTTCAGGGATTATGTGGGTACGGCCACTTGAGATTCCAAATAAATTTTATGAGGATTTTTTTTTTTTTTTTTTGTTGTTGAAACTTTTATTGCACCAAGTAAGCAAACTTATCAGCAATTTACAGTTGATGTATACTAAATGACTTGCAAGAAGCTATGACACATAACACTGCTTCTATGCGACTTGTGGTTTTGTGCAACTGACGCACTAGTAATTACTCACTGAGCTGATAATTACTTCACAGGGCACCCCATTCCCACAGGTCATGAGGTTTTGTTCTTTTAAGTCTTCTGAGCAGGCCTTCAACGTCGAGGAGCAGGACAACCTCGCTGTTGATGTGTCCCCGAAGCCTCTGCTGATGGGCTAATGCTTGTTTTTTGATGACTTCTTCGACAGTAGGAATTTCAAGCTCCCGGTGTAGTCTTTCGTTCCTGGTGTAACGGTACGCATCCACGCATGCTCGTAGCACGTTATTTTGAAATCGCTGAATGATCAAGCGATTGCTCGGAGCGGTGCAGCCCCACAATTGTGCACCATAGGCCCAGACTGGCTTAAGGACCTGATTGTATAGTGTTAGCTTGTTGTGGATTGACAAGGATCACCGTCGCCCCATTAGCCAATACATCTTCCGAAATTTGGTGGTTAGTTCCATCAGATGGAACTAACCATTTTTTGGATTCTTCTTTTTTTTTGACATGATGAGGATTGAATCAGCGAAACACGTTGCGTGGGCGCAAAATGGTGATTCGGGCCATCCTCTACTGAAATGTTACTACATGGAAGAAGTTGGTTGTTGGGATGGTTTGTTTACGCAGCCATCGATGTTTTAAAAATCTCGAGTCAAAATTCCAAGAGGTTAGAGATCCAAAGAATGAGGTGCAGTGTCGTTCGTGCTCCGGAGACGTGAACTTCGGGTTGTTTCGTCGTTCCACGAGCCGATTTGAAGTAGAAAAGTGCCTGGCGTGCTGCGGCCCTATTCTGGCGGGCGAAATATTAACACCTACCCAAACATAAGTGCAACTAAATTGTAGTTTCAAGGATTTTTCAGAATTTACATCGTATGCCGTATCGTAGGTAGACCTACGTACCTGTACCAATGAGGAGTGTACCTAAATGCACCTGAATTTCTGGTTGAATCTTCCCTACCAATGAGGGGCAAAGGGTACTTTTCCGTTATACCCCCCCCCCCCCCCCCCCCTCGAATTTCACGATACCCCAAGGCAACGGGGATGATACCTACATAATATGTGATAGATATTATAATATATATATTATATCACATTTCTCCCCGTTTTTTATTTTTATGTATTTTTTTATTATTTTGGGCCCCAAATTCCTGCTCAGAAAGGAATACCTATTGACACATAAATGAGTAGATATTTGGGTGCCTTAAAGCCATCTGGCGGGGTGTATGTACATAAATTGTTATTGACAATAATGTATAATAATACTATAAATATTATAAACTAAATACTTACTATAAATATTATAAAATGTATAACAGGTTCTATAAAATAATACTATACAATGTATAGGTAATACTATAAATATGAAATTAATTAATAAATTAATAACTTAATTAATAAATATTAAATTAATTTTTTTCGTTAATGCCACGTAAACGTGGTATCCGAGATTAGAGAATAGTTTCGTTATGAGTCAAATTTTGAGGCCGATCAGAATTTTCGAACTCCGTCGTGATTACAAAGGTGTATTTTTCCAGGAATAATAAACCATAAGAGGCTACGGGAGGGTTTTTTGAAGGGTTTCGGCTATGGGGTCGAGTTAGGTGTCGTTATCGAAGTATTTTTGGGCGTATAATACATTTTTCGAGTTCTCACATCTGTCCAAAAATTGTACAGGATTAAAAAAAATTTTTTTTAATCATTTTCAAGGGTTAATCTTGCATTAATTTTTGCCGTATACGGTTATAACCGTAAGCGGCCGAAACGCAACCAAAATCGAGTGTGGGGGGGGGGGGGGGGGTAGAGTATAACGAACCAAGTACCGTACCAAGTTGACCTGAATTGTTGGGGGGGGGGGGGGGGGGGTAGAGTCCTTTGTCAATGTGAAATTGAAATCGGAGTTTCGATCCCATTTTCAGTATTATTTGTAAGCCGTCCATCGAAAAAACAAAAAACGAATCTACATCTATTAGCTTGTCCATTCCTCATTGTGGCTTTTGAGAAACTGAAGTTTTTATTTTTATTTATTTCTTTTTTTCACCTCTGAAATAACAGTTACGAACTCCTATCAGTACGGTGGCGGATACGTCCACTTCCAACATTTAATTAAACAACGCGGTACGTGTTTTACAGTGCCCCAATTAATTAGCATCGGGGTCAAGGGATCAGGTTCCTCCTCGCTTAACTGGGGGTCTGCTGTTCATGCAGAGTTGATGCTTCCTTCTCGGCCTCCGTCGGATCTGATCGGCATCTACACACACGTATACAGTGCATATTATACTTAACAAGATAACTGCACAAATTCGTATTTGTTTCGCGGATTCAAAGTTGAGGTACTTGTCGGTTTTTGCTCACAACAAGAAGTCAGCCGGTAACTCATAGTTCAATCCAGCTGCCTTACTTATTGACCCGAGAGATGTAGAAACGTCATTCCTGAGGAGTTTTATATTCAAATATTTGATATTGGGGAGGAGGGAATCCTATTTTCGTTGTGTCGTCTTGAATTCTGAGTGGGCCACGTTGGGAACACTTGACCCTCGATTTTTACCAACCACCCGGGACGTCTCTGAAGCGTGAAAAATGTTCCTGCGAGGGGGCGGAGAGGATGTGGTTGAACGTGGGGGTCTACCGTGCGGGGCTTTTTCAGGCTGGCTTTCTACCGTATGTTGGAAGAGTGTGGGATAAGATTAGGAAACGGGAAATAAATTTTTGAAGAAAGGACTGAGATGGATGTGGCGTTGTTATTGAAGTACCTTCTTTGAGTAGGTATAGCATGAAAATCCAATGGCAAAGATTTTAAGGTATGTATACATAATAATATTCTTATATTATAAGTAGGGAGCGGATTTTTAGGTAAAAGATTACACTGTTTTAGGTTTTGTGTGGACGTAAATGAGGTTTTTCAAAGTTTTTTCAAAATGTCAAATGAGGTTTTTTTAGGTGCAAAATTATTTTTATTTGTTGATGTAGGAATCAGTGAACAGTCGTAAAATAAAACAATTGTGTAAATATAGTTCTTTCTTCCAGGCCCGATGTTTCTGCGCTTTAGGTTTAGGCCATGGAGGAAGTGTTTAGGCATAATGACGGAGTCACAGTTAAAACTGACGGTAAAACGGTAAACAAGAGGGGAGAATGACACGAGTGAATGGCAAAAGATACAAAGCACATCTCGAGGAAAGGTCAGGTTCAGGTTGACAAGAGTGAAGAACTCCGCAACACCTCGTCCCTTGTACAGCTGAGCTCTTCAAGTTCACGACCAAGACAGAATAAAAACTCCAAATTTTACACTAGGATTTATTATTCTTTGATATAGGATACTTGTGCAGTAATTTAATTCTGTGTCAATGAAAAACTTTTTAGAAAAAACAATTTTCTCGGGGATTTTTTCAAAATGTTTTCGTTTTCTACTAAGTAGAAAACAAGTGTTGAAAAATAATATTTTTCAATAATATTATTTGACCTCCTGGGATCCTTCAAAAATCCCATTTGTAGCCCCATGAAAGCCCTATAGATCGCAACAGTGAAACCTGATCGCTCCGGGACCCCAAAAAATGGATTCTGTGTCCAAAAATACTTTGAAAAAAACGACACCTAACTCGAACCCATAGCCAAAAGCTTAAAAACCCCTCCCGTAGCCCCATTTTAGCCCCACGGGTTTGGGCGATCGGGGTGAAAACCTTGCGGGCACAATAGTAGGTAAACCGAGTATTTTGTCAAAATTTCAGATTAAAAAAAAAAAATTCCTACTGCCTAAAACGAGCCCGGACGGCGTACGGCGATTTCGGTTTTGGAATCTAGGTCTCTTGAAACGGATAATGTCAAAATTTGAGGCCGATCGGAGTCGACGACCCCCGTCGCGAAAACATAGACCTATGTTTACACCTGTGTATTATTCCAAGAATAATAAACCAAAATCACAACTCCGCATAACTCTGCAAACAATTGAGGAGGATTCAAGCAAAACTCAACTTGTCCACTGTTCAAAAAGTTCCAGGAGAAGCTTGCTGTGCAGCCCCTTTTATGTTCAGGTTAATCAGACTGGGGAATTATCATTCCGTAGGTCGTTGTGAATCATGTTCTTAAATACCCATTTTGAACCAAAAATTTTTTTGAATTTTTTTTTTTCTTCAAAAATTCTTCATTTTTTACTCGAAAAATATTCAACCTCCTGGGATCCTTCAAAAATCCCATGTTTAGCCCCATGAAAGCCTGTAGATCGCCACAGCGAAATCGGATCGTTCCGGGACCCCCAAAAATGGATTCTACGTCCAAAAATACTTCGAAAACGACACCTAACTCGATGCGATAGCTCAAAGACTTCAAAAACCCCCTTCTATAGCCCCATAGCCCCCCACGGGTTTGGGCGATTGGACTGAAAACCTTGCGGGCACAACTAGATGGTAAACCAAGTATTTTCTCAAAATTTCAGATTAAAAAAAATTCATACTGCCCAAAACGGGCCGTACGGCGGACGGACATTGAATGTAGACCTTTTGAAACGGACAATGTCAAATTTTGAGGCCGATCGGAGTCGTCGACCTCCGTCGCGAAAACATAGGTGTGTTATTCCAAGAATAATAAACCAAAAGTTGAATTTTTGACGAATTTTATGCAAGAATATGACCGGGGAAAATGAAAGATCTCACCCAGATTTTATTGAACCATAAAACATTTTAAAAAACACATGGAACATCGAAACCCTCAAAAATAATTTCTGTAAAATTATTGCATTGTTAGGAGCCTGTTGGGGCCTTTCCAAGCCCCAATCTAGTTGGTATGTTTTGACTTCGTTTATGAGGTTAGCGTATGACGCCAAAGGCCTAACGACGGGTGGCATTAATGATGTGGAAAAATAGAACGTAGGTACCTACCTCATTTAGCAGATGAGGTAGGTACCTCATTATTTGTTTTTATTTATTTTTTATTTTTATTTATTATCATTATTATTTTTTTTTTCTCGCCGGGCACCCGGTGGTGGGGGCGGGTGACGATCTCACGTCGGCCGCCTCCATCATCGGTTGCCTGGCACGGGAGCCGCTAAGGTAGGTGGGCCGGGGTGGCGCCCGGCCGGCACTGATTTCGGAAAGCGACAGTGACAACAACCTATATCTTCCCCTAATGCAATCAACTCCTTTTTTCTTTTTTCTTTTTTTTAACGTAATGTATGTTTGAAGCTTGCTATGTACATTATACCAACAGCAATAAAGGATTTTTGAATTTGAATTTGAATTTAGATGCATTCATGAAACAACCCCCTATGCGATGCACGCTTGCATCGTAAATTCAGTGCATTCGTCTTTGAAAAGAGAGAGAGAGAGAAAGAGGGATACATACCTGGATACCTGAATGTGAACCATGTCAGCAGAAAATGGGAAAAAACGATTCTGGCCGAAAGTGGACATGTTGAGTCACACTCGCCTCGGGTTCAATTCCTATCAATGCAGTTTCGTCAAAATTTTAGATTTTAAGCCTTTCCCATTCGCAATAACGGCGACAGACAGACATCGCACTATTAAAATGTACCCACCAATTTGGTGGCACCAAAACGTATCAAGATTCTTCCAATAGAGCCCATTCGTCAATTACTTCAGGATTTTTGGCGATAAAACTAATGAATTCTTTGGCCCCTGGAAAGTTGTTTTACTAGCATTTCTTTTCCCCTCGTTATCACTGTTTATTGATGAATGAACACGAATTGAGATGGCAGCCGCCCGTCAATATCTTTCCTCTCGAGTGGACATTAGGAAGTGTCCTCTCACTATCTAACCAGTGTACAAGCTAGGCCGTATTTTATCGTAACTACGTGGCCACAGATTCCGCCATTTCCTCCGTTCAACAACTCTTTTGATGCTGCGGAATAAAAATATTGAATCTGGATAACGTTAATATTGCATTAAAGGCAAATTTTTCAATCTTTCCAGAGCTGCTATTTTCTTGTTTTCTTTCTCGAATTTGAACATGCTTTTGTGATCGGAACATGATACCGCCAAGTTATGTGCGAGGAGCCACTCAGTAACAGTTAACATGCAGTTTAAAATTGCAAATGGTGTCTACTGAAATAGGACGATGACGGGAGTTTTGTGATGTTCCGAAGATCCAAAAGTCGATTATGAACAAGTTGAAGGGGGTCGGGGGTTACAATAAAATCGTGACACCCTCAAGGGGGAATTCGTTGGGGTACATCACTCGTTCGGCACTGATAATACATCATGGCTATCTGGGTCACACCCCGAGTCAGCCATAAACTTTTATTCTATAAGGAAGGGCGGTAAAGATTAATGGAGGGGGGTCAGGAGTTGAGATACAGTAAAAGTGTAGGAAGAGGAAGTATAGATACAGTGAAGGTATAGGAAACAGTAATTGTGTAAAGTTTAACTGATGAAACCGATGCAGAATTACGGTACTTATACCGTTCCTATAGGAACTGGACAATAGTAATTTTGGAATATGAACCCACTGTTAAAATTGGCTCCATGACTGATGGCAAGTGTAACATTTGAAACCCAATTTTGCTATGAAATGAGAAATTATTGATTATTCTAGTGGTACCTAATACAAATGTGAATAGTGACAAGGAGTTTCAGAGGTGAGAATGTCAGAGGTAATTTAAAGTAGGTAGTAAATACGTAGGTATGATAGTATTTCATTAAATAGTATGAATCGAGAAATTATTAAATTAACAAATTTTGTTGCTGCGGGTTAGTGAAAGCGATAATACTGTATTACATACCACTTTTATGGTTGTCTCTGATGCTAATGATCAATGTTTTCTTGTTAGGGCTGTAGATGAGCTTAGTTGCTCTGAACCGGTCCTCACGCTACAATAATTGTTTAGTACAATTATTGTTTATTTAAATAAACAATTTAGTATCCAAACCAGTGGAGGAGTCAATTTCTCTCCATTAACCCCTCATCGTATTTACTATTATAATATAATAGTAAATACGATAAATACATACATATTATGTATTTCATATAATAGGTTATTGTGTATGGATTCCACCATAATAATCGGTTTAGATATTCTGCTAAGAGGAACCGATTAATTACAAATCTAACAGGCCTCTTTGCAGAGGATCCAATGTGGTTAACCACATTGCTTATTAATAAGGCACATACTATGTTTTATTATGATGGGATCTCATGGGATCCCATCATAATAAAATAATTTGGCTTAAAAAACTTTCTTTCTTTTTTAATACAAAAAACGCTGCAAATTTTACACAAAGGTTTATTATTCTTTGATATATTAATTGCGCAAAAATTAATTCTGTATCATTAAGAAACTATTTTTATATGAAAAATAAAAATAGTAAATTTAAAAAAAAAATCTGTGAGATGTTTGGACAGATGTGGGATCTCGAAAAATCACACCTTATTAAATAAGGTCAAATTTTGACCTCCTGGGATCCTTCAAAAATCCCATTTTTAGCCCCATTAAAGCCCCATAGGACCTGGATCGGATTGTTCTGGAACTCCAAAAATGGATCCTACGTCCAAAAATACTTCGAAATCGACACCTAACTCTACCCTCTCCCGTATTCCCATTAAAACGGGAATTTCGTCAAAATTTCAGATTTAAAAAAAAAAAAATCCTACTGCCCAAAACGGTTCGGACATTCTGTTTTTGGAATCAAGACATCTTGAAACGTATAATATCAAATTTTGAGGCCGATCAGAATTTTCGACTCCGTCGCGATTAAATACCTAGGTGTATTATTCAATGAACAAATATTAGGAAATAAATGCATTGAAGGGAGTGAGATTGAGCCACTCTCTGCAGTAGGGTGGGTGTGCCATCAGAAGGGAGAACTTGCTGAAAGAAAGACCACATGAGAAGGTCAGTGAGTTGAAAGTTTCTCTCACCTAAATTTGATCGGAGCTTATTACAGAAATAGGTACTGTAGAGAATGCTCTCGCTGACTCCACTCCCGTGGGTTGAATCGTCAAACAAAATGCATAATACTATTGTACTCCAGTGCATATACTTGATGCAAACTGGAGAGAGCACCCCCTCTTTCCCCTCAGATCGGTTAGATACAACAGGATCGTAGATACCAAAAGTATAGCAAACATATTGTGAACTACAGCACAACAGGCATGAGGAGGACTTATATGAAACACAGGCAATGAGAATGTCAGCAGAAACTGTTCACGATGGATATGAGTCATGTCCGCCAGATTAGAAACATTGATTGCTTGGCCTGAGCCTAGTGTGCTGCAGAATACTATTTCACTGGATTTCATGGCAGTGTAATCATCGATTGTTTCGAAGTGTTCATTAATAGACAACGCTCATTGTCCCCCAAGGGCAGAGACATTTTCAATGTATAACCGCCATAATACTGCAAAATTCCTTATTGGAATTACTCCTCAGGGAACTGTGTGCTTCGATTCTGAAGCATGGGGAGGAAGCATATTACATTGCACTCAGGGTTTTGAGCTATGCTCTTACCAGGAGATGTAGTCTTAGCTGACAGAGGATTTGACATAGACGAAGAAGTGGGAATGAGGCAAGCGAAAATCGCTATTCCGGTTTTCACGAAAGGGAAAACGCAGTTATCGTTTGATGACATTCAGAAAACCAGAGAAATAGCAAACATAAGAATCCATGTTGAAAGAATGATAGGCTTCATTATACGCAAATTCAGAATCCTAGGATCCATTTTACCGTACAGCTACTTAAGCGCACCCCACGATGATGATACCCCTCCCATTGACCATATAATCAAAATTTGTTGCGGTCGGGTCAACATCTATCATGCGAGATCGTGGGCCAAACGAAGCATCAGCTACTCCTGATCATCCGTGCCACAGCTTGTATTTAATGACGACGAACTAATGTGTCCTGAATAGTACATATTTTGACGATTAACTGAAATGACAAAATTTGTCGTCTAATGTGATGACGTAAGTGATAACTTTTCCGTTGTGTGTCTAAAAGCATGCCCTTAATAATACAAAATATTATTTTGTAGATGGGTTAGTATAATATACCATAATATTATTATGTCATCAGTAGTATTTTTCTCGTTAAAATAATGTTCTATGCATATAAATGGTGGTAATGATAACACATCTCAGTTCGTCCTAATATGTCGTTTCAAAATTATTTTACCCTGACCCCCACCCATAAGGCTTATTCCACGACAAAAATGAAATCTTCAAGACTTGTATGAACGTATGAGCTACATATTGACCTCAATTAAGAATCAAGAATCAAGAATCAAGAATTTTTTTATTTGCCAAAGCCAAATAATGACAGAGCAAAAGTCAAAAGTTAGAACATACAGAATAAGCTGACTGGTTATAGAGCCGATTATATTGACTGTAATAATGGGAATGACAGAGAAAATAGCATCAACTCGACTGCAGATGTACACAATGAATGGCCGTGCACAAGACAATGACAAGAAAATGCATGACAAGACAATGAAGACTAATTCACCACAGGCCATTTGATCTTGAAAAATTCCTCTAGAGAATATAATTCTTCTTTTACCAGGTGGGACTTCACGTACTTATAGAAGGATTTAGCTGGTAAATCCCGAACATGGTGGGGTAGGGAGTTGAACATACGGGAGCCCACCTGTATAATAATTGGGTCGTTCTGTTGGGCATTAGAGAGGCGGGTGAAAGGGATGATGACATCACCCCGGGAGCGAGTATTATGCTGGTGCGAGTCAGCAACAACGGGCAGACACGAAGAATTGGACTTTACATGGTTTAACACAACCAATACATAAGTGCTAGGAATAGTAAGAATTTCTAAACGAGTGAAAGAGCCCCTACAACTCTGACCCCATGATAGATTGGCCATTATTCTGATGACTCGCTTCTGAAGTTTAAATATGGTTAAAGCATGATTTGAATTGCCCCAAGCGATGATACAATAGGAGGCTCTACTGGCAAAGCAAGCATGATAAACCGAAAGCAGGACCTGGTCGGACACTATTCCTTTCAATCTCCTAACCATGTAAATAACAGATGATAACTTAGACGACAATACCTCAACATGTGAAAGCCACGAGAGACGATTATCCACCATCAAGCCCAGGAAATTTACCGATTGATCCAGGCGCCTGTACTCATTGGAACTCCCTTTCTTAGGGATGGGAGATATAACAGTCTTCTTCAAGCAGTGGGGGAACCTACTATAGATGAAGCACTTATTAATAAGAAATGTCAGCGGCTCAATGATGAGACTCGCCACTGACTTAAGCGCGCGCGAGTTTATGCCCAAGAAGTCCGTAGCGTTGCTGTTTCTGAGAGCCATAACGGACGCGAAGACTTCCTCCACCGATGCTGGATGAAAAGCAAATTCAACAGGCACACTGGGAGCACGACTCAGAAACTCATCAAACTCCTGAGCCGACGACGGGGAAGGACGCTGCTGGAAAACGCTAGCAAAAGAGTCACTGAAGCCTGAGCTATTCAGATTAGAATTCTGATAAGTTTTTCTAGATTTGTAATTCAGTACCTCATTTATCACCTCCCAGCAAACCTTGAGTTTGTTTGAAGCTGAACAATTTGATAAGCCTAAATTGATTAGCCGAGAATAAGACAAGTGAGCAAATATCCTTGGAATCTACGAGAGCATACTTCTTGAAATTTGGTTACCAGTAGGTAAACAGCTTGTGTTAGATAGTTTATTGGTAAAAACTAATGGTATGATAATATTATAAAATCATATTATTTTCAAGTTGATTATGAATAATCACATTCACGGAAAATAAAACGGCAGATAATATCGCGGGTTGTTCGGATTTGATAGGAGAACTTGTGAAATCTGTCAAGGATGCCGTTTGCCAATCCTGTGTTCTCCTTGGAGTCCACAGACATACTTTTCACCTCCACTACTGCCCCACCATGGCAAAGACAACTGGCCATCCAGAAATGGGTAGCGTGTATAATACACGTTGTCAATAATTGACAACCAGTCCGCATTGCACTATTTCAAAGTCCCGGTGGTATTCACGCATGGTAGTTGAAAGATTTTCCAAGATAAACGGCTCGACCCGTATCCCTCTCCTGGTGTGAGCTGTTGAGAATTTGCCTGCAGCTGGATAGCAAATGGCTTTGATGAGACTCACAGATGGTTTGTGAACGTCAGTCCTGGAATGAGAAATACAATTTATGAGAAACAGAACTCCGAGTTGAAAATGAGTTATATCATTCATTGGCGAAAAATCAAAAAGTAAAAAGTTTTACGGTTACAAAGACGTTTTATTGGAAATAGTAAACCAGCATTGAAAGCATATTAAGCGGAATATTCCTTTTTTTTATTGAAATTTTTTGTGTCTTAATGATCGACCTAAGAATCCCTCTAATGATCATTATTACTCATTATCAATCATACGAATACACCAATAGATACGGATAATGAGTTGTGATCACCTGCAAACATCTGAAATGCGACCAGCTCGATGATCCATCCAAATCGGGTTACTCTGCTGGCCTCTTCTATCGTTAAGCTGACAGTAGAAACCACCATTTCACAATGAGCTATCAGTTCCTTAAATGGGAGTTCTTCGCATCTTTCGACAAATAAACGAATGAGCGGTGATGGTAATGGCACCACTGATTCAGAAGTAGTGCGTTCTGTAAAGAAATGGGGTTATTGTGATTATTATCTATAAGTCATGAGCAAATTTTCTGATAGAGGGGAATGATATAAGTCAGTTCAGTGTGCATTGTTTCATTGTTCATTACTGTGGTACCGCATGATTAACGTAGGTATGGAGCTAATGGGCAGTTGCATGGATCATAAAATTATTATCCCACAGTAACCTAGAAAACATATATCTTTTTAAAAATCATAAGTAATAAAGTTATTTCTACTAATAAAGTAGTTCTACTAATCGTAGGAGAGTCCAATTGGTATCGAAAATTTCGGGATAAGATCTACAATCTTTTAAAAAGGAAATATAGGTACGTGAAAAAGGCCCATTCTTCGCCGATTGAGGACGAGAAGGGTTGCATACCTTGGATCTGTTGGAAGCCTTCCCAGACTTTCCCTTGCGCTTTGCTTTTCCAAGTAGGTAGTTCTTCTACCTCTTCAGTTGTTGGCGCAGCGTCCCGTTTCTTAATGCGCTTAGGAGTTCCACTGCCTCCGATCGTCAGGTCCTTCTACTTCGTTCCCGCTGATCATAGGTCGCATTGCTGAATCCTACACATTGGGCCGGAACTTTGGCCTGCCTGCAACCATGCATTGAGTTGGGGCGAACAAGTTGTAGAACGTTTCTGCCCCGCAATCAACTCCAAGTAAAACAAAACAGCTCCAACATGTGAAGACATCGTCAGTTCCTGCCATAAAATTACAGTGGCCTGTCAGCACCTCCCCATTTATCCGCAGCAAAACCCAGCACCTTAAGGGGGCGTTGAGGAATTGAGAATGTGTAACCTGTAGTGGGAAAGAAGACAGGTTGAATTAGAAACACATTATCCAACATGTTCGTATAAAGAATCCCATCTTATTGGTAGGTATATTTATAACAAAAATAAGGGTACCGTTTCCGTATGCTATCTACAAGCCCTCCACTGTTTCGGTATGCTATCTACCGTACTGCCGCTGTTTCGGTATGCTATCTACTTCGAATTCCGTAGCTATGATGATGACCAGTAGTTTAATCTGTGATTATGACATTGTGTTGTTACTTGGTTTTCACAAGTTCACCACTACTGTCCCGCTTACGGCTCGTCTTCAAGTTGTTCACCACACCGTAGACTGATCTTTTCACGCACAGTAGACTGACGCAACAGGACCCCCTTTTCTTGTCAAAACTTGACACGTCTCGTTGTCATGAATAATTTTCCGGTATAAATGACCCGTTGTCACAGAGTGGCGCATCGTTAAAACAGTACAACATCAAAAATATCACAAAAATACGGACGGAACACAAACATCACAGAAACTATGACAGCATAAAAAATGTAGCAGGGAGCCCTTGCCCGATCACGAACTGAACTGACTCGCAGACTCATGGAACAGGACTCATAATAATATTATCATCATCATATTATGATGTTCAGGTTCAATGATAGATACTATTGACCCTGATCATGAACCTTTGCTCCCGTTCAACTTATAGATAGCAAAATTTGCTTAAAGTATCGATTTAATCGAAACACCCGAACCCAGGCGTAGATATTGACACAGCTCCGACAGATACCCGTGTCGGTGTAGATAGCATACGGAAACGGTACCCAAAAATAAGTAGCTACGCAGCTTACCTTTCCGAAAGCGATCCCTCGGTCATTCCCTTAAGCCCTCATTATGTACGCATCCTTTCATACCTATGTCCACTGGTTATGTCATTGTGGGCTACCAATGATTTCATTATTTTATTATTTTGGCTGCATCGTTGAGGGAAGGCGATTTGATCTTCACATTTAGTTCTTCACACGTTCAGCAAGTATCTACTTGCGGTTGTCCAAATTTATAATAATTATAAATTACAATTATTGTAATTTGCCTTGAACAGACGTGTGTCGGTGCTGATCTTTGAAAAGATTATACATAGTATTGATGCTTAAATCCGCACTCAGGTACATCGCTTTCCCAAATAATGGGACAATTTTAGGGGGAAGCTTTTAATGTGCTCGTCAATTTTGGATCGATCTGCCACGGCTAGAATTCTGCTCGTGTGTTTCCCTCGCATGTCCTGAGGGGACTTTCCACTGAGTTTCAGTCCTCTCAGCCGTCGAATGCGTTTTACTGATATGGCATAAATAGAGAGCAATGCTGACAAACATACTTCAACTTCTTCATCTCCGTTGCGAATGTAACATACTGCCACCTCTGAACTCGATTGCACTCGCTTCCCTCATTTCTGTGTCGCCGACGAGTGACGGCAGTTCCTCGAATGAGGCCTTGATGGAAAACATCTTGTTTGATCTTTGATGAGAAGTTGTTGAGGAACTTGGTCAGCATATCGTGATTCACGATTCGTGAAGATTTTCTTCGCCAAGAGTCACCATGCATGATTTCTTGCATCTGGAAGAGAAGAGAGTAAGTAGGTTCGTGTTGAAGGTCATGACCTGGTGCACCAGGAAATATTTAATTAAATTTTAAAGAATTACCACGACATGAAGAGTAAAAGTAGGAAACTATGCTTACCCGCATTGAGGCCCAGTGGTTTTTCCGGAAACTTGCTTACCTACCAATGTGGCTCGTGTAGGGTTTCCCCTTCAATCGCGCTTCTTTCACAATATTTATCGGCCTATTTCATATTTTGAGGGATTAGACACCTTGCGGACGGGAGGAGGTGAACTTTGGAGAGAGGAGTCACTCATTTTAATTAAATAAATAAAACTTGGAGCAAACAAAGCAGAGGGAAAACTAAAACACTGAAACCTCCTGTTTACCTCTTCCTGGTCAAAGGTTATCTTTGGTGAACTCTATCTGCAGCTAATAGTGTCGCGGCACCAGCGCTCCGGGCGGCCAATAGTTGAGGCTCTCCCCCCTGTTATCAAGAACGACTTCTTATCGGGCCTGTTTCGTCCTTGTTTTCAAATCGTTGCTAATATTACCGACGATTTTAATAAATTTTATTACCGGTACTTTGCGTTCCTAAAAATGCGTGACACCTTTCTCTTTGATCTGATGATGTATGTGATTAGAAAAAATAAAATAGGTCTTATTCTCCAGTCCATTCTCTTGCTGTGATGTTTCGGAAAATATTTGTGTGGGTAATAAATTACGATGTTGTTAGGTACCAACCTACTCAGCAGTCTTTCCCAAATAAAGATGTTTTCATTTTCATAATATGTACATTGCATGCAGAAAAGTCAGATAATACAGAATTATTCTGTATTATCCGATTTTTTTTTATACCTTCTGATTTTTGATGAAAATTATGCCGATGTACTGAATGGGAAGAAATACTTTTTTGTTGAAAGAAGAAAAAGTTAAAAAAAAAAAAAAGTTATAGTTGCATGTTTTCCATGATTACAGCAATTTTTCCTGACCCCCTCGCCTTAGACATAGACATATCAAAAAAAAAAAAAAAAAAAAAAAAAAGCTGCAAATTTTACACAAGGGTTTATTATTCTTTGATATAGGTTACTTGTGCAAAAATTATTTCTGTGTCAAAAGAAAATAATTTGGGAAAAAAAATTTTTTTGGATTTTTTTTTCAAACATTTTTTATTCTTTACTCGAAAAATATTTAACCTCCTGGGATCCTTCAAAAATCCCATTTTTAGCCCCATGAAAGCCCTATAGATCGCAACAGTGAAATCGGATCGTTCCGGGACCCCAAAAAAATGGATTCTACGTCCAAAAATACCTCGAAAACGACACCTAACCCGATCCCATAGCCATAAGCCTTCAAAAAAACCCTCCCGTAGCCCCATTTTAGCCCCATAGCGCCCCACGGGTTTGGGCGATCGGACTGAAAACCTTGCGAGCACAACTAGATGGTAAACTAAGTATTTTGTCAAAAGTTCAGATTTAAAAAAAAATTCCTAGGGGAGAGTGGGGCACTTTCAACCAGGGGGGCAGAATCAACCACCTACCTATATCCGCGAGTTTCTAATATTCTGCTTCAAATTGTCACTTGTTCGCGAGAATGCGTCGCCTCTAGGATTCTGGAAACAGATGAGCACCATCCCAACTGTTATGACCATTCATTTGGCGTCGCATCGATTTCGTCTCACCAAGGAAAAAAAATTGCGATTTTTCAAACTGAAAACATTGTATGAACACTTGCACTTTTTGGAAACTTTATTATATCCTCTGGTTGACTGTAATATCTAGTTTAACGTTCCCATATGATTTTTTTGTTTAACAATTTCTTGGAATGCAAAAAATTATGTTTTATAGCAATACTGCTTGTGGGGCACAATCAACCACGCCGGGTGGGGCAGTTTCAACCGCCGGTTGATTCTACCCCACCAGTTGTTTAGTCATCCCCATTTGATTTTGGTTTATTATTCTTGGAATAATACACCTATGTTTTCGCGACGGGGGTCGACGACTCCGTTCGGCCTCAAAATTTGACATTATCCGTTTCAAGAGGTCTACATTCTAAATCCGAAATGTCCGTCCGCCGTACGCCGTCCGCCGTCCGGGCCGTTTTAGGCAGTAGGAACTTTATTAAAAATCTGAAATTTTGACCAAATACTTGGTTTACCATCTAGTTGTGCCCGCAAGGTTTTCAGTACGATCGCCCAAACCCGTGGGGCGCTATGGGGCTAAAATGGGACTATGGGAAGGGGTTTTTGAAGGCTTTTGGCTATAGGATCGAGTTAGGTGTCGTTTTCGAAGTATTTTTGAAAGTAGAATCCATTTTTGTGGGTCCAGGAACGATCCCATTTCTCTGTTGCGATCTATTGGGCTTTCATGGGGCTAAAAATGGGATTTTTGAAGGATTGATTGAGAACATTCTAAAAATGACATGATTTATAATATTATTGCTTCATGTGTTCGAATTTTACCAATAAAGTTCCTTCAAGTAACTCATTGTTCCAAACCTGAATTTTCTCGACCCTCTGGCGTATGGTTGAAAGTGCCCCATAGGGTGGTTGATTCTGCCCCACAAGTGGGGAAGTTTCAACCGAAAATCCGAATTTACAAAAATGATTTGTGTGCATTTTGGTCTTTATTTTGAGAAAATTTGGCCACGGCAATTCATAGCCAGATAGGTTGGCCTTCCTTTGGGTGAATAATTTTTAGAAAAAAATGAATACCCTAGGCTCCATTGCATTTGCATTCAAAACTGGTTGATGGTGCCCCACTCTCCCCTACTGCCCAAAACGGCCCGGACGGCGTACGGCGGACGGCGGACGGACATTTCGGATTTTGAATGTAGACCTCTTGAAACGGATAATGTCAAATTTTGAGGCCGATCGGAGTCGTCGACCCCCGTCGCGAAAACATAGGTGTATTATTCCAAGAAGAATAAACCAAAAGTTTGCGATTGATAAGAAAGAGTCATTGTGATCTTCCCAATCACTAAAATAATTTTTCCCCAAGTTCTGCTGATTTGTAAAGGGAGGTACCACTTCTTCGTGCGTTTTGCTTTGGTCTTCTAGGAGGAAACAATGTTTGCATATCATGCAAAAATGTTAAAATGCGAGGGGAATGAGGCTGCAGCTGATGACTGTTAGCGCCACAGACCACTAGCGGCAGGGAACCCAACTAGGGATTCGGTTTAGGGCATTAGGTTTACTCTGTGGTTTAGACGTTTGTTTCATACCTACGCCGCATTTTTGAAACGGCTCACCGGTTGCTTCACCGTTTTATAAGATTCCTAATGTCGGATAAGGAAAACATCGAACCTCAGGTAATGAAACTCATTTTACGTACAGTAAGTTGATGAATCATGTACTTAATTTTCAAATGCCAACTTCCTGGTTGTACTCGAACTTTTCGATGACCGGTAGTTGAAAGTTTACAGAATCTGTAACAGCTGACGTAGACGACAGCTGTTACATCTGATGTAGATAGGTTACAGGTAACTATAATAGGTCTATTCTTTTCATCAATCTTCAGCCGAGAAAGTGGTCGGCCGAGCAAAGCAGCGCCGGATTAACCTATCGTGGGCCGTGTTCCAGGCGGCATACTTTGGTCCAAAAACGTAATAACTTCAAACGTGACGTAATCGGTTTATAGGGGCTGGAGCCCATATTAAAAAAAGCCAAAATCATGGCAACATCCTTGGCAACTGAAAAGTTAACAGCAGCAACATCAGATTCTGCTTATTACCTCTTAGTGATAACAATTCGTGATAGCGATCAGCTGTTTTTTGTGATAATCTTTGCCTGGATGCTTTTGGTGCTACAGGTGGTTAGGGATGTTTGATACTTCTAAAGTATCGATACATCCAGACAGTATCTAAAAGTATCGATACGATACTTTCAATAAAGTATCGGTATCGAAGTATCGATACTTTTCAAAAACGCCTGCAAATTTTTAGTCAAGGGTTTATTATTCTTTGATATGGGTTACTTGTGCAAAAATTAATTCTGTCTCAATGAAAAATTTTTGAAAAAAAGGTTTTTCTTTTATTTTTATTTTTTATTTTTTTACCCAGAAAATATTTGACCTCCTGAGATCCTTCAAAAATCCCTTTTGTAGCCCCATGAAAGCCCTTTACATCCCCACAGTGAAATTGGATCCTTCTGGGACCCCCAAAAATATACTCGAAAACGACACCCAACTCGATCCCATAGCCAAACTCCTTTAAAAAAAACCCTCCCGTAACCCCATTTTAGCCCCCTAGCGCCCCACGGGTTTGGACGATCGGACTGAAAACCTTGCTCCAAGCCTCGGGGGGTAGGTACAGGTAGCAAAAAAGGGGAACATTCCCTCGTTTGGTGTAGCTGTGGCCACACTAATTTCTACTGTGATTAGTGAGTTGGGTTGGTTGGTTGGTCCAACATTTTGGTGGTCCGCCCTTGATCGAGGACGGCTGACTCTTCTGATATGAGAGCTGGTGCAGCTCCAGGTGGTGGTGGTAGGTACCTACATCAACTTTCTTCAATTGCTGGTCAAGTTAGAGGTACTGTCAACTACCTATATACCGTAAGTTTTGAATCTGATGAAATGTGAGGGATAAAAAAAGTATCGGCGCCGATACCGAAAAAAATGTATCGATACTACGATATGTATCGGGGACAAAAAGTATCGATATGTATCGATACTTCTTTTGAAAAGTATCGATACTTTTTCAACATCCCTACAGGTGGTTGTCAAGGGCAGTGAAGTTGACTACAGTACCTCTCGTGTTGATAATTTAATGGAGATGAAAATTCATTACTGGATTTTCACATTCAATTGATTTTTGTCGTCATTTTTCACAAAATATTGGTGGAAGGTAATTTTGTACCAGGAAGGCAGGATACTTTGGTCCAACTGTAAGGTTGGATAAGAACACGTTTTTCGCATAATTATGATTATTAGTGCAATAAATTGGTGGTAATTTGGATCTTTTTATTATTCCAAATGCCTAACAAACACAAGAGAAAGTTGGGGAGCAGGCTGTATCGCGATTACGAAAATATTTTTTTTCTAGGTTGAATTTCCATTTTTTGGGAGTTTCTAACATTCATTTCTACATCAATTTAGTCCATTACTAGCCAAATTTTCATTTTAAAAGTTGTGGGATTTTCCTAAATTAGGATTTTTTACGACCTATTTTGTCAAATTAAATTTTTGATTTTAAAATTTTGGGATTTTTGCAATGGAAGACAGAAATTTTGTTCTAAGCTTTTGTAGCTTTTGTAGGTGTAATATACCACTTGGGCATATTATGTGTACAAGTTACCCTGCAAAAATAAGACTGTTTTACGAGCTGTGTTATATTAGCTTAAAGAATTAAAGTTTTACTCGTTCAAATTTTAACCATCTCATTTTTTTCAATTTTTCCACTTGCTCCTGGATCAAACAAAGTGAGGGGAATCTCTTACATTGGTCCAAATGAGAAAGTGAGTGTTTTTTCAAGGCAATTCGTGACTGGACCAAAGTATCCTAGCCCGTATGGAAACTTTGTTCCAAACTTGAACAACAACAAAATTATACACAGAGGGCAGATATAATTTTTTTGAGGTCAGAAATCGATTCAGCAGGTCCTAATTAGTAGGAAATAGTCATTAGAGTGAGAATTTTCGCCTTGTAAAGGTGTGGAAATGAGATATTTCTAAACAAATTTGCACAAGTGGACCAAAGTAACCTACCTTTACACATATATATTATAGGTACCAGTAATATATATGTATATGAAAGTGGATCCTCCGGCCAGGAGTAGGTATCACGTAAAAACTACTAGAAAATCGCGTCTGTCGCTTCACAACCAAAAACTGGGTCAAAACAGTCAAAAAACACTCCGAATGCGAGGCAATCTATTTTTACAATTAAGAAAAAAGTTTCTTTTTACATTAAAATTTAATGTAAAAAGAATTTTATTTAATAAAAACGCTACAAATTTAACACTTGGGTTTATTGTTCTTTGCTAGGGTTACTTGTGCCGAAATTTATTTCTGTGTCAATGAGAAAAATTTAAGAAAAAATGTTTTTGGGGATTTTTATTTGACCTCCTGGGATACTTCAAAATTCCCGTTTGTAGCCCCATGAAAGCCCTATAGATCGCAACAGTTAAATTGGATCGTTCTGGGACCCCCAAAAATGGATTCTACGTCCAAAAATACTTCAAAAACGACACCTGACTCGATCCCATAGCCAAACGCCTTCAGAAAACTCCTCCCACAGCCCCATAGCGCCCCACGGGTTTGGGCGATCGGACTGAAAACTCTGCGGGCACTAATAGATGGTACACTGAGTATTTTGTCAAAATTTCAGAAAAACAATTCCTACTGCCCAAAACGGCTGGTCGTGTTAGTTTCAGGGAGGGGAGGAAATCTTGTAGAAGCACTCGCCCTCCACCAGACAAGTAAACGTGGAGACAGCATCCACCCATGATTCGAAAACTGCAAGTTACGAGAAGAGGTAGAAGAGTAGGTACGGTCTGCTGCATTCCACAGCCACCAACGACCTGAACACCACAAGTTACAAGAAGAGGTGGAATAGTAGGTACCTAGGTCCGCTGCGATGACTCCTGTCCCAAAGAATTTCGAGCCAATTTAACATGATAAGACCTCCTTTAAAACCCGGCGCCTCCACGTTGGTCCATCCCGGGCATACCAGAATGGTGTGGCTAACGCAGGGGGGGACAGGAGGGCCCACTGTACTCCCCCTAGGGGAGAACCGAAGAGCAAGGTAGAAGAAAGAAGATTTAAGCAACGATAAGTGCACTTCCTCTGGGGGAAGAAAGAGAGCAGATGGTACGAGAAAGGTTGTGATGGGCCAGAAATGGCCTTAGACACAACCTAAGAAGCTCTGTACAGCGGATGGCGGACGGCAGACAGGGGACGGCGAACGGACTTTTTGGTTTTGGAATGAACCGGACCTCTTGAACCGGATAATGTCAAATTCGTGAGGTCTATAACTCGCGTTGAGAGTGTAGACATAGACGACTCCATGAGGTGTTCCGGTTTTCGAGTAGTAAGTGGAAGGTAGGTATCTTGAAACTTTCACTTCACCTTCCTCTTTTTCAGGAAAACAATTTATTTAAGATCAGCATAGGAATAAGGGAAAACGGTTTGTTAATTTTCAAAAAAAAAAAAAAAAAAAAATCAACGGTGGCAAAGTGGCCCCCTTGGGGTGTGCGCCCCGGGGCTATAGCCCCCCTAGCCCCCCCCCCCCCTTAATCCGGGCCTGGAGCAAAGTGAGGCCCCCCTGTCAGAGTGTTTGTTTTCTTCAAAACCGCTGCATGTGTCGTGAGCGTAGTGTCCCCACCGCCCACTCCCGTTCGAAAACTTATTGCCCGACAATCCACCGAAGACGAACTCTACCTCTATGTTAAGAGAGTCAGCGTAAAGTTTGGGCGGCTTTTGATAATAATGACTGATGATGACAATTGAGCCTTCTTCTACTACCTAATTTAATTGTTGACAGTGATTTCGTGAGTCACTTGAAAACGTCTATTTTCTAATTACCTATTACGATTTAGACAATAAAGGCCTTTCAACTTTCATGGGGATGAATTGAGTCCACAGACCGGTGCACTTGTAGAAAGGGGACGACAAGCGGAGGATACAGCTCCCAAGTGCATCCGTAGGCCATCTAACATTCACCTAATGAACTACCTTGTAATTTCGTAAACAAAACATTCCGCCAAACCTATCATCATCAAGGATCGTGACGAACGTCGTTTATCACCGAATGTGGAGACTCCTTCTCCGATTTTGCGAGTTTCCCCTCTGATGAAGAGTATGAGATTAAAGTGGGGATAAGGTTTCATCCGAAGGAAGAGCGATTCGACGAGTGGTAAACATTTTCGCCAATGCGATTTCTCTATTTTTGCAGGGCGACACCGATGGACGCCGACCTGTCGCCTGAAATGAAGCGTTAGCTGTTATAATGTTCTGGTTTGAAGAAATACCGAGTGAGTTGATTGCACGAAATATCATCGGTAAAGAATTGAGACCAGATATCTCAATTTATTTGCAAAAAAAAAGGTTTTTTGATTCTTGCACGTACGTGCAAGACTCAAAAAGAACGTTCTTCCCTTTTTACTGCTTTTAGCCCTCGTTTGGTGGATATTCGAATTTGTACTACTTGAAATGGAAAGTATCGATACCACGTTAATTGTGAGCTAGAAGAAGAACAATAATAATTATTGTTCTTAAATGCGTTATCAAATACGGGATAGAGTAGTTGAGTCGTTGGTTCTTGCCGCTTCCCTGTACGGCCGTTTTGCAGAACGGCGGACAATTCATGTCACTGAGCCGATGCTTCGTGTCTCGTGTCTTCTGCGTGAATAATTCACGTAATTTCGTAATTATTACGAAAACTATTGGTCTCAGCTATTGCTCTGAAGACACTCTATTAACCCCCATCACTGCTTTTGTCATCACTATTTTCCCAGTTTCGAGAATATTAAACATTTTTTGCGTTATACCGTAATGAATGTCATTCCTGTCCCGTGTCCCTAGGGTAGTAAAATCAACTTCAAGCATCCATATCTTACTGCTTTTTAGTTACCTAACTATAATATAATATTATTAGAACTAGAGCTTTATTCCTCAATGAAGGATTTTTATCCTGATTGCCCTATCTTTATTTAGAGAATTTTGTGAATGTGTTTAGAGATTATTGTGGAACACCCCATACTACGGGTGATGGTTGTGTGCCTACAAGTGTTCGTGTATCTAAATTTGAATTTAGATTCACTGTATTTTGAGTTGTGTGTTTGGCGGAAAGCCTGAGGCGTCTTTGGAGGAACAGGAAGGGAGTATGGGAATATTTCCATGCTGGGCATAACACGAATTTGGGTCGTGATCCAAACGACCAACCAGGGGGAAGATACTGCCACAGAAAAGGAAGACTCGCTTGATATTTCTGTTAACAGTTCGTCATACGTAGAACAAACCTAATAATTTTAAACGTATTGACATGGCCTGGATTGAAACCTGAAAATTCCTAGAAGCCACAATCAGGAATCGGATATTTTTCTAGCGTGGAACTCAACGATCAGTACCTACCTTCCTACTCTCTCAACTGTTTCTTTAGTTCATCAATGGCTTTATACTGATTGAAAAGTAATTTTCTCAATGCATCAATTATTGTTGCAGGCATCCTGGCGACGTGGAGTGCAGAGCCCCTCGACACATTCGACGTGTCAGATCTGGTGGAGGCACATCTGGGCACCGGTCACCCTGATGATGACGAGTAGATACTCACCGCCAACATTCTCCAACTCAATGATGGACGCCAACAAACTCAACCGTTTCACCCCTGATTAGTTTCTTCGTTTGAATCGTTAGCTCCGTTCTTTCTTCTAACTGCTTAAGTTTTTTCATTCAAAAAGTTTCATTCATTCAAAAATTTGTCAAAGCCACTTGGATAATATTTGCAATAGGACTAGAAAACATACTTATAAGGACCTCGTACTCAGGATTACTAGTCAATAAGTTAACTACATATTTGAAATATTTATTAAACATTTAATGGTAAGTTATTTGTTGAAGTTGTTGTTGTATAAAACTCTATCAATTAGTCAAGAGTAAAGGGTTGCTAACTGTTTCACGCTCCCTTCTTATCACAGATTTTAACTTATTATTAAAGGAGCATTGATTAGGAGCCTGCGAATTTTCAAGATTTTAATGTGGGTAGGATCTATCTAGGACCTAAATTGTCTTAGCTGTACCTATCATAATGGTAACTTCGGAGAGTTGTTTTCAGAAACTATGCCTTTTGTAGGATTTAATGTAGACCTCGGGCATTTTATCATTCATTTGAAAATGCCTTCGTTGTGTTTCTGCTGGAAAAAGAAGGATAATATTTAATATTTTGGAATTCAGAAACGCTTCTTTTAGTATCGAAAGGTACAACTTTCCCAAGGGGGAATTCATAACATTCGAATAGTGATGAATCAGGATCCTCCAACTTTGACTATTTGACGCTGATTATCCTCTCAATAATTCGCGGAATTGTGTCATTCCTTCGGATGCCGAGTTCGGACGGCACGGCTGATCGAGTCCCACACGGTCGACAAGAGGGCGGAGGCAGGACTCGAAGAGAATCATAAAAGTAAGAGGATCCTACATGGAAATGTCCGTCTGGGTAGAAAATTATGCTGAACTCGGTGATGGGCAGGAAGGAGGGCGGACAGGGTCACGTAATATCACCGAATATCGATAAAGCGGGGGTCCAGAGCCAATCACATTTGTCAATCGCTAGACTACCGAGGGATGATTGACCCGGTTAAGGGCTCCCCTTCTACTTGTACTATTTACCTTAAGATGTTTCTTTTAGCCGCTCAGTTCGCCAAAGAGTATCTGGTATACTGCTCAAACATGGCTTGGAGGATTTCGTATGGTTAGGACCTTATAACTTCGAGGAGATAACAACATGGATCATGCAATCGATTATTCGAATGTGAAGTAAGCAGAATAGCTGTCTGATTCCGCTAGGTTCTTTTTGGAGCGTAATCCTTGTTTCTCGTCGAAGTAAAATTAACACGCAATTTTACAGTTATATCTGGGTCCAACTTTTAGGCAGATGTCCTCGTCATTTGGCTACTACCGGCATCATCGCAGCTCTTGAAAGTTACAACTTCAGTCAGCTTCACAGTCGGTTGATAACAGCTGTACCTTTGCATTTTATAGTGCACATGCTACAGCCATGCCTGGATTAAGGGGGGGGGGGGGGGGCTATAGCCCCGGGGCGCACACCCCAAGGGGGGAGCGTCTGGCCCCTGGCCTGTAAGGCCCCTGATTGTGGCGCTACTACCGGAAACTGAGGGAATCGCTTATCTCGGGAGTTGGGTTCCCGGCTGTCGGCTGTCATGGTTTGGCAGAAAAATCTTCATCTTCTCAAAGGACGGTTTTCCCAAGCAGGTTAATATCCTCAAAAATATATTACCCCAAAAAAATTCTGCTATTAACATACATGGATGCACTTTTATTGAAACTTTGTCTTGATCTCTTCTATTCATAATAGGTAATACTTTTGGTTTATTATTCTTGGAATTATTTTCGCGACGGGGGTCGACGACTCCGATCGGCCTCAAAATTTGACATTATCCGTTTCAAGAGGTCTACATTCTAAATCCGAAATGTCCGTCCGCCGTCCGGGCCGTTTTGGGCAGTAGGAATTTTTTAAAAATCTGAAATTTTGACAAAATACTTGGTTTACCATCTAGCAGAAACTGAGTGAACCGCTTATCTTGCTCGCCGCCGAAGTTTGAATTACTAACTTTTGTTTCTCCAAGGAAATGACCCGGAAAAATGATGACGGTAGGCAGAGAAATCTTTGAACACCAGGGAGAAGAAATGCTTTTGTCAAACTAAGCTAACAGAAATTGATCCATTGAGTTTAACGAAAGGTACACATCTGGATTAATTAGAAAACGCTGGAAATTCCTACCTATATGGAGTTCCCATGTATGGGTTAATTATTTCAATGAAGATCTCTATTACAATTACCTAGAAAATTTGGTCTTGAGGTCATAACCACTGCCCTATCAACTAGAGCTGGAAAACACTACAGTTCATTTTCCCCATTTTAGCCCTCACACGCTTATGTTCCATAAAACATAATTTCCATGTTTCCCCCATACGAACCTTAAAGGCTTATTATAAGAAATAATTAACCAAAACTACCTAGGAAAGTTGTCATAGATTCTTCCAGAACTAGCTATCGCCATCAACTACAGCTAAGAAAGAAAAATCCATTAATTTGCGCCTCTACATGACAGCTAGGGGTTTAAGAAATGGAATTTTAATTACCTTGGTTGGTACCTTTATAAAACTAGGTATACTTTATTTTCTCACTGAACAAAACGTATAAATCACAGAATCGTATAAATCACAGAAATGTATAAATCACTAGAATACAATATCTGAAAAAATTGAGAAGTAGGTAGGTACCGTATGACTAAGACTTAGTGCACTTTTGGTGGTAAATCCCGACGTACCTCATATTCATAAATCACAACGAAAATCACAGAAAAAATAGTTTCCAAATAAAAAACTCTGCAAATTTTACACAAGGATTTATTATTCTTTGATATACTTAGGTTACTTGTGCAAAAATTATTCCTGTATCAATAGAAAAAATTTTGGGGGGAAAAAAATTTATTTTTTTGAATTTTTCTATTTCAAAAAAATTTTTTTTTCATCAATTCTTCATGTTTTACTCGAAAAATATTTACCCTCCTGGGATCCTTCCAAAATCCCATTTTTAGCCCCATGAAATTCCTGTAGATTGCCACAGTGAAATCGGATCGTTCCGAGACCCAAAAAAAAGGATTCTACGTACAAAAATACTTCGAAAACGACACCTGACTCGATCCCATAGCTAAAAGCCTTCAAACCCCCCCCCCCCCCCCATAGCCCCATTTTAGCCCCATAGCGCCCCATGGGTTTGGACGATCGGGCTGAAAACCTTGCGGGCACAACTAGATGGTAAACCAAGTATTTTGTCAAAATTTCAGATTTTTAAAAAATTCCTACTGCCCAAAACGGCCCGGACGGCGGACGGACATTTCGGATTTAGAATGTAGACCTCTTGAAACGGATAATGTCAAATTTTGAGGCCGATCGGAGTCGTCGACCCCCGTCGCGAAAATATTCCAAGAATAATAAACCAAAAGTATTACCTATTTTGAATAGAAGAGATCAAAACAAAGTTTCAATAAAAGTGCATCCATGTATGTTAATAGAATTTTTTTGGGGTAATATATTTTTGAGGATATTAACCTGCTTGGGAACACCGTCCTTTGAGAAGATGAAGATTTTTCTGCCAAACCATGACAGCGGACAGCCGGGAACCCAACTCCCGAGATAAGCGATTCCCTCAGTTTCCGGTAGTAGCGCCACATTCAGGGGCCTTACAGGCCAGTGGCCAGACGCTCCCCCCCAAGGGGGCCACTTCGCCACCGTTGATTTTTTTTTTTTTTTTTTGAAAATTAACAAACCATCCTTATTCCTATGCTGATCTCCAATAAATTGTTTTCTTGAAAAAGAGGAAGGTAAACGGAAAGTTTCAAGTTACCTACCTTCCACTTACTACTCCAAACCGGAACACCTCATGGAGTCGTCTATGTCTACACTCCCAACGCGAGTTATAGGCCTCACGGATTTTCCACGCTGTAGCGGTGGTTCAGAGTTTGCTAAGCGGGTTGGACTCTGTACCGCATTTGGAATAGGTAATACACCTATGTTTTCGTGACGGAGGTCGACGACTCTGATTGGCCTCAAAATTTGAAAAAACCAAAATGTCCGTCTGCCGTCCGCCATCCGCTGTACAGAGCTTCTTAGGGTGTTTCTAATGCCATTTCTGGCCCATCACAACCTTTTTCGTACCTTCTGCTCTCTTTCTTCCACCAGAGGAAGTGCACTTATCGTTGCTTAAATCTTCTTTCTTCTACCTTGTTCTTCAGATCCCCCCTAGGGGGAGTACAGTGGGCCCTCCTGTCCCCTCTGGCGTTAGTCACACCATTCTGGTGTGCCTGGGATGGACCAATGTGGAGGGGCCGGGTTTTAAAGGAGGTCTTATCATGTTAAATTGGCTCGAAATTCTTTGGGACAGGAGTCATCGCAGCGGACCTACCTACTATTCCACCTCTTCTTGTAACTTGTGGTGTTCAGGTCGTTGGTGGCTGTGGAATGCAGCAGACCGTACCTACTCTTCTACCTCTTCTCGTAACTTGCAGTTTTCGAATCATGGGTGGTTGCTCTCTCCACGTTTACTTGTCTGTTGGAGGGCGAGTACTTCTACAAAATTTCCTCCCTTCCCTAAAACTAACACGACCAGCCTAGACAAAAATAAAACCTGAACACACATACAATGACACACCCTGAAATTGAACACGCATACGATGACGTCCGCCATCTGCCGTCCGGGCCATTTTGGGCAGTAGGAATTTTTTTTTTTCAAATCTGAAATTTTGACAAAATACCTACTCGATTTACCATCTAGTTGTGCCCGCATGGTTTTCTTTGAAAAATGGTCCTTTTAAAAAATAAAAAAACCCCCAAAAAATGTTTTTCTTAAATTTTTCTCATTGGCACAGAAATAAATTTCTGCAAAAGTAAACTATATCAAAGAATAATTAACCCTAGTGTTAAATTTGCAGAGTTTTTATTTATTGTAAAAAGAAACTTTTTTCTCAATTGTAAAAATAGATTGCCCTGCATTCGGAGTGTTTTTTGACTGTTTTGACCCAGTTTTGGGTTGTGAAGCGACAGACGCGATTTTCTAGTGGTTTTTACGTGATACTCCTGGCCGGAGGATATATACATATATATAGGGGGCCATGGCCCCCTATATAAAAGTGCACTTTTAGGTCTCAGCCCAGGGGCCCACGAGAGGTTAATCCGGCGCTAGCCTATGTAGCCTACAGCACCTATCTTGTCAAAGGCCCAGACCTTTGCAGCCCTGACTGTCCAAGAGGAAGCCCAAAGACTACTAGAAACACAAGCAGTCATAATCTCTCTTGTATGTAATCTCATAATATTCCGGAGGGCCTCCTGTAAAACGCGTCGTTTTTTCGATACCTCGTCACCTACGTACTTCGTCAACTCACTCCATACAAAGGGGCCCTTTGTAGTCCCTCCCCCCACCCCCCCCCCCCCCCGGTCACGTAAGTCTTGTGTTTTATCCTTCCGGCACCAGTCAGTGTATAATAAATGAATAAACACCCCGATAGAAGGCTTTTTCGTTTCGATTCGTTTTTCAGGTTGGTTATTATTAATTATTATTCTCGATGTTATGTTATTATTCTCGTTGGTTATTACCTAATCATTATTATTGTCGACAATAATTGTTCAATAAACGTTTTTCAAACGCATCGCAGTTGCCTTCCTGACGTTTCACAGCTATACTCCAATTACATTAGCCATTTATGTTCCTATACTCCAATTACAGAAGCCATTAGTTCCTCCAGTTCCGGAACAGATCTCCTTTGGAACTGTTTTAAACTTAAACGTAAATGTGGACGCTTCCTCTGCCGGAAAGTCGTTGTTGATTGGCTTACGCCGAGATCCCCCACACCCAACCCGAATCAGTTTCTCGAGGAGTGAAAGTAAAACCGCAGCGGCGTTTCAGGGGTTTCAAGGGAAATGCACGCGCTTATGAAAGATAGGACGGCTCCGAAACAGCCGCGAAGGGAGTGTCAAAGAGGGAATTAAAGAGAAAAGGAGAGGAAGTGGAGGCTCAAAAGGGAATTGTAAAGACGAGGGGACGAAAGGCATTTTCGGTGTCAGGGAAATGGGGTACCTGCAGAATCCAGCCCCCCTCAAAGAGACCTTTACGTACAAGCCACCTCAATTTCCCAGTTGATGAATTGGGAAATGAGAAATGGTCTAAAAAATAATCACTGACTCAGTGAAAAAAGGTCGTTTTCTGCAAGAAACTAATCAACTAAAAATATTTAACCTCCGACAAGGAAATATGAGTACGAAATTACTGCTCCTCTGTTTCACTCTCTCGGTTGATTCCCCACGATGAAGCAACCGTAAAAAGGGACTTTTTAAAAGTGAATATTGAAACTAAACCTAATTCGTTGGTAAAACACGTCCTTCGCCCACAAACACACACACACCTCCTTGAATACTTTCCCTTAGTGCCTGTAAACAAACCCATTAAATGTGGGATTCAGCTGATAATGGAATTCTCGCGTATTTCCGCAGGTAATCCGTAACCGTCCTCTTATAGCGCCCGATACTAGTTTTGCCCGTTTCTTGCGAGTATTCCGCTGAGCTAGTGTTTTATAACCTCTGTAATCTGTTGCAAGTCTGACGAATGAAGTCTGTAAAACTTAATCTTTATTCCGCTTCACTCGCTGAGCAAGCTGATATTAGACCAGCCATGGCGCGCCGGTTATCGCACGACCTACAAGTTCCAGCAGATGGAAAGATAAGTGGACTCTTAAATTAAATTCAAGAGTCCACTTTTCATTGTGCCTGCAGGGACTTTTTGGATTCAGGCTCCTGGAAAGTGAAATAAAGGAATCGAAACTACGTTCGGTCGGAGGATTCTTGCGTGATGGTCTAGTTTTTGAGAATCCTGTTAGTTGCTCTTGTTCTCAATCCGGAAGTTGCATTCAAATTGAAAAAATGAAGTTATGTCTGGGCTACCGGTTTTGAGCAAATTTAAATCAAAACTGAATAAGTTATACCTCTTTGAAGAATTTCACGTTAGCGAATGCGTTGAGTCCACCACTTATGCAATCATGTTGAAATTCAATCGGCAATTCAAGGGCCTCTTACCCGCATATGATCCCTGAAAATTTTAACAAAATCGGATGGAACTCCGGAAGTTATGGATGTAACAAGGAAATACGACAGACAGACCGAGAGGCTCGAAAGTGCAGGAAGTTCTGAAACGTAAAATGCGAGAGAGAATTTCGATTTTTGAGGGCAAAAATGTTTGTTTTGGGCAAGATTGTGGGTAGGTATCATAAGTATAAGTGCAAAAACAATGTAACCCCCCCCCCCCCCCCCCCGTTCTCAGCAGTATTGCCAGCCCATCGCGAATTTTTTGGCGCGCGCGAATTCGCTCAATTAATTTTTTCGATTTATTCAGTCGTTAATAGACGGATTTTTTCCGCGTTTCGTCCGTAGCCTACCTAGAGATCCGAATTTTAATAGGAGATATCGACCAAATTGATTCCGACGATGAGCGACTTTTAAGGGCGAGTTGAGTTTTGAAAAAACTGGGCGGGCGTCACCGACCCGTCGCGACGGGTGAATTCTGGCTCGGCTTACCAACTGCCGATACCCCCCCCCCCCCCCCCGCCATGGCTCTGATCGGGTGGGACATCAGCCTTTAAGGGGCGCTCGAAAGGTCTACGCGATCTCTCCCCGACGGAAATGGATGTAAATTAAATGAATCGATTTAAATCAAATCGATTATTTAGAGAAGTATCGATTTTATTATTATTCATTTATTATTATTAGAATCGATTCTTTTTCCAAATTGAATTTTAAAAAAAATTAAAAAATTGATATATATTCTTGAAAATCTCGAGAAATTCAAAAATGATCTACATTCTGAGATAGGTTGAGCGCCCTCAAGGATTTTTGGCGTTTTCCCCTCCTTCAACTAAAGAAAAGAAGGAGTGGGGATTTCAGCCACTATTGATTCGAATTTGATGAAATTTTCAGGGATCACGCGGGCGAGCGAAGCGAGGCCCCCCTGTCCGAATAAGCGCTCGGCCGAGCGGAGCGAGGCCTTATGTCTGCTTAAGCGATCGGCCTCGCGAAGCGAGGCCCACGGGGGGTCTGGGGGGCGGAGCCCCCCAGCTGGGTGCGTAGGCGAGCAAAGCGAGCCGGAGCATCTAGTAATTATTAGTTGATGGTGATGTTGACCGTTTCAATTCAACAAGTTTCCAACAACTATAATAATTATATTATTTACAATTATTGTTAATTTTTGGGGAAGGGAGAAGTTATTAAATTAAATTAATTTCATACTGAAACTGAAATTGAAATTCTAATTATGAATTCATTTAAGTTACCTATTTCAAGAAATCAGAAGGGGAAGGCCGAAAAATTTATTGGGCCCCAGGTGGGACTCGAACCCACAACCTCTGCATTACCAGTGCAATGCAGGATCATGCATTGCACTGGTAATGCAGAGGTTGTGGGTTCGAGTCCCACCTGGGGCCCAATAAATTTTTCGGCCTTCCCCTTCTGATTTCTTGAAATAGGTAACTTAAATGAATTCATAATTAGAATTTCAATTTCAATATCAGTATGAATTTAATTTAATTTAATAACTTCTCCCTTCCCCAAAAATAAAACACTGTACCTATGAGGAAGCAGATCAAATTTCCTCAAGTCATTCCTGTAATTATTGTTAAGTGTCTGGTGACGTAAGAAATGAAGATTTATTGCTCAGCTGTTCGCTCGTAACTTCGTTCTCACACGATCCATACCTCAGGCATAATGAAAAATATGCTTCACGTAGGTACACACCCATCGTCCGTTGTATAGGGTGTGTACCTCGCATCGTCCATTCCGCGAAGTCACTTAATATGAGCCAACAAGGGAAGCAGACGGGCGTGACGTCACTTAATTTTTTCCTCCCTCCCTCTTTCCGGTTTAACTACCCGGAAATTCGAGCTGAAAATTTCAATCAAGGCAGTGGACGAAGAGACGGTTTTCAGCAAAAAATAATTCCGAAGCAAATTACCCGTTGAACAAAAAAGTATCACACCACATAAGAAATCATATAATAATATTATGATTAAATTATAAAAGGTGACTCAAATTTCGCGCCTCCGCAGTAGTCGGACCATTTATCACGATTGTGATCTAGAAAAAAAATTTATGAACCTAAGCCAGTACGGTGTGACGCGCCGAAGTTTCATCCAAACCCTCAAGAATTTCGGGGACCTTAGGCCACTGCAGTGTCCCATGGGACGGGTCCTCTTTCAACCATACTGGACCATTTTTCCAAACTTGGTCTGACAGAAATTGTTGAGGCAATGCATCCCTAGATGCGATGTCACTGGGATTGATGCAACCAGGGATGTGGCGAAACCTGGATGGGGAAACTCGATCATGCATGTAGCTCGGACGATTAGCTACATGTATGTATACGTTTTCCATTTATGAGGAGACGTCTTGATCCATTGAAGAGTGACCATCGAATCACACCAAACCGTGACCGAATTTATTGAACAATGGCCCCGTAGGATTTTCTGGGCTAAGTCTAACAAGTCAGCCATGAGTACGGCTCCACAAAGTTCTAGCCTAGCCAACGACTCTCTCTTCAAAGGAATTACTTTCGGTTTGCTCATTAACAACGAAATGGAAACCAGATTGTTGTGATCGATTGTGCCTTCTTGCTAGCATCCAAGAAGCTGTGCAGTTGTTCATCGATTGCAGTATCCAAAATTTGGATTTTGGATACTGGATTTAATGTGCATATCTCGGGATGGAAAATTTCGTGGAATTTCGCTTCGATATTGAAGCCACTTTCTCACTAGGTCGTCAATAGGAGTATCATCCCAATCTAATCCCTCAGCCCAAGTGTATTGCATGATGCATTTGCCATACATGGTGACAGAACTCAAAAATCCTAGTGGGTCGTACAGACTCGCTAGTTGCGAGAAAATGATTAGCTTGGAGGTTTTTTGCACATATCGAGACTGTACCTGTGCGGAAAAAGAATTCATCTGAGACGGGATTCCAAGCTAATCCCAAAATATAAGTTCTAGAATCGATTCCTTCGGGGTCACGAAGCGAGAAGATATCCTCATTCATGGCTTTATGCTCTTCAGGTATGCCTTCCCAAATTTCAGCGCGATTACTTAACCATTTTCGTAATTCGAATTTCTCTCCACCCAAAAGTTCAACCAGCTCTTGTTGCATATTTAAGGCCTGTTCGATTGTGGGTACTGACATGCCCATATCGTCAACAAAAGTATTTTCTAGAATTACCCGAGACGCTTCAGGATCAAACTCCCCTTCTTCCTCTACCAGCTTTGCCACTGACCTCAAAGCAGTCACAGACCTGGAGCAGCAGCATTTCCATACAAAACTGTGGTAAGCTTATACGCCAAAATCGGATCTGAGGGTGAAAATCTCCAGAAAATACGCTGATAGTCAAGATCTAGTTCAGCACCTTGATGTTTCGATACATTTGCCGAATATCAGCCACCATGCAGAACCTGTGTAGCCTGAATCGAAACAAGACGTCACATATATTGAGCTGCAGTGTTGGGCCAACATGCATAAGGTGATTAAATCACTAAATAATTTAGTAATCACTAAAATTATTTTAGTGATAAACCATTAACTTACCATTAAATTGCCATTAAATTACCATTAAAGTACAAATTTTGTACTTTTCATGGAGCAATCGAACGCTACACGGAATCGTGAGAAGGCCGCATCTTTACAATAAATGCAATGATGTGGGATGTCGTAAGAATTTTGTTTTGGGCGGGGGGGGGGGGGGGGGGGGGGAGAAGCGACAACCATATGCCCTTGAGACAGGTAATCGGCTATGAACTGGTTGTATTTTTCACATAAAATTGGACTCTTGGTCAACCAGTTTTCCAAGGATTGAAATAGTTTTCGCGTAATGCCCCGATGACAATTTTAGCATTTTTAGCATACCATTCAGTGCCCAATATAACGTCTATCTCTTGGTCTACGTAAAAGTGGGTCTGCCCAACGTGAGTCCTGAAATGGCCATGAAACGGTGTGGTTGACAGAGTTGGGCAGCGCGCTATGTTTTCTACTACGAGAGCTAGAACAATGAATTTCAAGTGAGACTGACGCGGCTTGATTAAATCAAATAAGTACAAATTTTGTACTTCAACTAATTTGTTTGATACTCCCACCTTCGATTGCACAAAGCCGAAAATAGGTGTCCGGTAACATTCGTAACGGAGTCCGAGGCGTTCAATGGTAGCTTGCGATGCCGAATCTATCAGAATTTTGACCATGTTCTCAGTTCCATCTCTCCCAATCGCAATCGGGCAGGCTGTTGCTAACATGACCGAGGTTGTGGTACTTGCAGAAATTTGATAGCTCTGTACACTAGAATGAGCTTCACCTGATGGAGATGATATCTTACCAAATGCCGTGGAGTTATCTACGTTGGTGTTTGCTTTGTCTAGAGAGGTGTTACCCGAATTTTGATTTTGTTTCATTTCCTTACATTTTTTGAAACAAAGTAAAGAGTGAATTACAGTCGCTACAATTTGGATTATACAATCGCGCAAAAAATGATTTCCGAAACACGTAATGTACCTATAATATAATATAAATATATTATAAATATTATATTATATAATATAATATATTATGAATATTATTCAGATATTTATTGCACGTCGCAAGTGAGTGATTTTTACCGCATGGGCACGAATATCCTTCACCAGCCGATGTTAAAAAGCTGTTCGTCCCTTTGGGCAATTTACCCTTTTTCCCTTTAACTTTAGGAGCACTATCAGTTTTTGAAGATTCTAAAATGTGAACTCCATTATCGAGAAAACGGACGAAATCCTTTACCGTTGCCGGCAAAACGTTTTCACACTTGTAGGAATTGTGATGGAATGTGCTTCCTTTTTTTTCCCGCATCGGAGCTGCCAGTTTGCGTTTAAAAAGGAACATTAGAGGTATGGCCCAACTCTCAGTGGGATGATCCAACACACGAAGGGCTCCGAGATTTTGCTCAATTACGGATGAAAATTTTCCTAACGATTTAGCATCTCGCGAAACAGCGGGCACGTCGAAAAGTGCCTCTAAGTAAACGTTTGTTAGTCGGTTGGTGTCATTATATGTAATATACGTCGTATATTATATACGTATACGTGGTAACTAATGAATCCTACGCAACTTTGTAATTTGCAGCTGTAGTGGGGAGGGACGATACGATCGCAAGAGCCGATTTCAGGTAAGTAAATTTACGAACGTCCGTGAGATCCGTAAGATGTACGGCGTTGAGAAATAAGTCGTGAAAAGATTGCCATTCTAAAACGTTCCCGTCCGGGTAAACATTTTCGGTAGAGACATGTGCGCCAAGTTATGCCCATCCCCACAGGTCCCAGAATTGAACGACATACGAGGCGTCAACGAAGAGGATGATTGGGGCAAAGCAGTCATTACTATAGCCTTTACGTTGTATACCATTGTTTCGTACTCTGAAAATGTTGATTGTAAGTCCCCTTGAACCGGTGGAGTTTGTTTGCTGTAGATGGGTGACAATTTTTCGATAGCCTCGTCAAATTCGGCAAATTGATCATCAAGATTTGCGGTGGCAGCCCGAAGAAGGTTTGCTTTTTTCTTGTCCGAAGGGTTTTTTTCCAGATCTATTGCCACATTATGAATCACTTTTAAGGTAAACCTAATATTAGGTTTACCTTAAAAGTGTAATCATCGATTGCGGGCATTTTTACTACCTGTCACAACCTTAATGTACCAAAATGAATGACGGAAGAAAAAAAAAAAAAAAAAAAAAAAACGAGACACCGGACAAGGACCTTTTGATTCACAACAGGGGAAACGGATTTTCCCTACAACAATTGGCTCAACTGAACTCTGGAACCGGTTTTGCAGGATGGTGATCAAGTGGGGGCAGATACCTAGGTTTGTGCCTGGATCTAATCAACAATCTCTTACAAGGCAAAGGTTCTGGATTATTAAGAGACGACGATCAAATTATGACCTATGGCCTGAACAATCAAACCGAAATCTGCAAATGAATGAGCCAGGAACACGTTTTCTTCTCAAAATTTGAGAATTACAGAAATTAATTACAGAATTACAGAAATTACATTACATTTAATGTAATTACAATAACAAGACCAATAATTGGTTGAATTATTCAACCACAATATGCCGATGTACGATAGTGGCAAAAGGCGACTCAAATTTCGCGCCACCGTCGGCCTGGCAGTGGACTGTATTTCAATAAAAGGAAATATTTTATTTAATTATATATTTTTTTACAACAAAATTATATTGTTCGGAGGTGGTAAAAATGTATTGCAGCCTACCGTGAGCGACGATACGATGATTCCTGGTCGGGGGCCCCACGTCTTCGTTGGTCCTGGGATTTTGCTGCTGCCGCGAAATAATAAAAGAATACCGCGGCCGAATACATTTCTTATCTCCGAACTCGCGGAAATTAAACTAATTTTAATTAATTAGCCGTTCCGCGTTACCGAAATAAAAAATATATATTTTATTTTTTCAAAACATTTTTTGTTAACGAACTGGACGAGCTCAGTGGACTACAAGCGTGATCAATCAAGCGTGTTCCTTGATATCTATAAAATTAGGTTCAGGCTGCCAACCTTACAAAATTTGTTGGCACGCTTAAGCGTCAACTCATCAATTGATTGATCACGCTAATTTACCATCTCCGATATTCTTTATTTATTTTATTTTATTAGGAATTGAACATATTAGGTATGTTCAATACCGACGAAAACGAACATCGATGGCATAATAATGTATTATATTATTATGCCATCGATGTTCGTTTCAACTGGGCAAATGGGTGGTTTGACCTCTGGATATCAGAATGTGCGGATAAGTACCAACTTGAGAGAGTCCTGCAGCTCGGAGAGGCACATAAACACGGAGACACCATTCCGGAGGTTGTTTAATGCTTGATGTAGTGTTTGGCGATATATTGAATTGCGACCGTGGAGACATGTCCTGCTGCATGGGGAATACTGCGGTTAGGGACGATGGAAACTATGGACGAGCAATAACAAAGATGTTGATTTGCTTGATATAATTCAACCAACGTCAACGACTTTCAGGATCATGGTAGGCATTTGATAATATTTGCTTCCACACAACATTTTGGTTATCCATAGACCCGCTCGTTCGTATTCTCCGTCATCCATTGTTGTAAGAAAGTTGAGACAGGTCCCTGAAGAAGCATTACGTCTGCACCTCCCACGAGAGTTTAACACCCCGTCAACTATACTCACACACAAACATCTTTCCAACACTCGCGCACGTTACGACCTCCGAACATCCTTCTTTTCCCCAACTGTCACCCTCACACGTAATTGAGTGACTACCTAATACGTGTGTTCTGCACCTCCTAACCTTTCGCGAAATACCAAATGACACAGACACAATAATGGGTTTCGGGAGTCTCACGAATATCACCTGGAAAGTGATGAAGATTTTTCGTTTGTTTTATAAAATCAATAATTTCCTGTTTTCACGAGATTATTTAATAATTAATAATTACTATTTTCAATATTCGCGGTCGTATTTCCGTTATTTGCAGCATGTGAGTGAAGGTACATTTCAGGGACCCGGGATGATAGGCTCGGCTCCCACATTTTGAAGCTGCAACGTTTGAAATTCGCTCGGCAACAATAACAAGTTTTAGGAAACAAGAATTAATTGGGGGAAAGTCACCACCCCGCCGGGGGAGCCATTGTGAAAGCGTTTCCCTCTCGGAAAAGTTGTGCCGAGTAATGTGACAGTTTATTCTGGCGGCGGCGAGGGAAGGGGAGGTGGTGGCTTGGGGAAAAGGGATTTTAAACTCTTGTGAAAAGGAAAGCTGGGCGAAGGTTAAACATATTCATATTGATTTAATTTTCGAAATCAGCCAAACTCTCAAAATCTTGCTCAACTTCATAACGATCAATTAGGTACTTCAACCAGACGAGGGACTCCAAATGATGCAAATTTTGCACTTAATTCGATTCATAGTAATTCATTCAACTTTTTTTTCAATTCGTTTCAACATTAATTACCTAAGTTTTCAAATTAAATTAACTTAACTGAATTAACCTAATTCTTTACATTATTCGTACAGATGTGGGACCTCGAAAAATGGATCCAAAATTATTCGGAAAATATTAAAAACTTTGTCCTCCTGGGATCCTTAAAAAATACCATTTGTAGCCCCATGAGAGCCCAATAGATCCCCACGGTGAAATGAAAAGTTGACTAGTTAAATCCATCCTCAGTCCACTCTATTTGCGGCCGTGATTTGTAGCATGTGGAGTATACTAGCTTAAAGAGGGGTGCTCCTGCAGTGAATTGTAACATCACCGCTCCATAGACATAGAAGATTAGGGGCTAGGTATTGAATATGAATTTTTCTCCACACCATACCCCAGACGGCGGTCCGTCATCCATCCCCATACATGGGGATTATTATTATATATAATAATGGACCATCTGGAAGTGCCTGGTAGGGGGAGACTGGGAAGTGCAAACCTATAATTTTTCTACTTTTTTTCAGTTTTTTGCTTATATTTCGAAAAGAAACACAATTCTAGCAAAATTAAAGGATACAACAATTCCTACCGTATGCATATATACTACAATGGAGGATCGGAGTATAGTATGGCCACTTGTCAAATTTTGTTTTTTAGTTTCCCGACTCAGCTGGTTTTCAAATTGTTCTTCATGGATAAAACCATCATTGAATCGTAATGAATTTATGCCTTCAAGTCCAATATAATATATTATATGTATATTATACATATATTGGAATTGAAGGCAGGAATTCCTGGGAAAAAAGTTTTTTGCGATCAAGTTGCATTGCCGACTCCAGAAGTTAATGTTCTGCGATATTTTCAAAATGGGTAATAACAAAGTGGTTGTTTGCCGATGGTGCAGAGGTCTAATCCAATGAGTTTGGTTAGGGAGAGAGAACGACTCCTCTGCTGAATAGTCAGCAGAGGAGTCGTTCTCTCTCCCTAACCAATCTCATGGGTAATAACTTTGAAAAATCATAGCTTCCTTATTTTGGCAGGTACAAAATCGTGGTTAGTCTCATTCGACGCAGAAACCATCTACCTACATGACTTCGTTGAAAACAAATTTTCAACGGCCTTAAGGCCTTAACTAATTAAACTAATTAGTTTTCACGCTAGAAGGTAAAAAGTACCAAAAAACGTGACTTCGGTAAAAAAAAGAAGAAGTTTTTTCAGCGTTTTTTTTTTTTTTTGTGTGGCAAAACCACATATTTCTCTGGTTATCCCAACTCATTTATATATTCGTAATTAGCGTTAAATTTCCAATAAGAAGCGTATTTTTTAAGAATTTGTGGACTTTCCAGGTAACGGCTATCATTTTTTAATCCCGAAATGACACAAAAACCCGCCGTCCTCTTGTCTCTGGTTCAAAACTCCCTCTCAGAGTAATTCTTGCCATTCTGGGCGTCGTCGTTCTCTGGCCGACTATCAACACAGAGGCATAATAGCCCCGTCCTCTAGGCCAAGGCATCGGACCCGTCGGCGACATCCACGAAGCCGCATTGATACCGTCCTGACCACCGCTACCTGTGTCTTCACTCTGACCCAACACTGTTGGGCCATCAGGTGACTTGGGACAGAGGCTTCGACCATTTTTCTGCCAGAACTTCACCCGCTTTTTTCAGAAACTGTTCATACTCCCTGTGCAGGGAAACGTCACAGCCGACAACCAATGGCGTGAAAGAAACCCTAAGGTCTTCTGCTGCGGCATCATATTTGCGGTGTTTCAAGTTGGCTACATCTTCTACTTCACATTCCTGAACTCCTAGCAAAAAACACTAACCCCAATTATCCTGGTGTACCGCGGTGTTAGTCTAGGTCTCTGCAGTCTAGGATCCCACAACCCGGCCACTTTGCTCCACCAGGCCCGTATGGTCAGGCCAAGGCTGCATAAATTCTGCACAAGTTGTAGTCATCCTTGGTCCATCAACGTCCTCTTCAGCAGCTACATAGTAGGTACTGTTGGGCTTCACCTTGGTGACTCTGTAGGTACCCGCAAATTTTGCCCTCAGCTTGGAAGTTGGTTCCCTAAAATTGGCCATAACTCACGTGAGTTTTCGTACGAAAAGTGGGGTTCCCGAGAAAAGGAGGCCATATTCGGATTGAGCACCTAAAAAAACATTGAGTTAAGTGGTTTTTAGCAACGGACCTAAAAGTCCGCAGTAGAAATCAATCCGTGAAAGGCCCTTTCAGAAAGGGGTTCACAAGCCAAATCGTTTGGGATAATAACGTCTTCGATAATAACTTTGAGAGCGTATGTATAATTAGCGCAGGATTCTCACTTGCATGGTTCAAGGAGTAAAAAACGAGTACAGACGGGCAGTTGGCTATTAGTCAAAAATTTAATGAACGATGCAAAGCTATCAAAATCAACAATGGTTTTTCAAGATCGGTGTTGGAGTCGTTGGTGGTGTGGTGTGAACGTAACGTAAGTGGGTACGGAGTTGCTCAATGTACGAACGGTTTCGGTGACATCTGTAGTCCCAGGTATTTGTTGAGCGATCTTTTACGAACTCTTGGTTCTTCTTCGTGTGCGAGTTCTTGGCCCGGTTTCTTCCGCCGGAGCTGTTAATGAGTAGGTACCTACTTCCTTCTGGGTCGTTTTCGCCACTTGAAACGACCACACCCCAGCCAATATTAAAATTCCCCTTCAATCAGTGCTTCAGAGGTTGGCAGTATTCAACGCCCAAGCTCACTTAATCCATGCCAAATGCGAGGAAATGTCCGAATCTTCTTCTTTGGGCGCCATACCCGTAAACGGGCGTTGCCGACCTCTCGCTACTAACTTCTGTTGAGCGTGTTGAACAGTTATTACAGAATAAGTAGGGACTTACTGTTAAACGCCGGTTCCGAAAGGCAAATGTGAGAGATTTTATAATATAAATAATTATGCATATTATACAGAATACTTTCGGTGGGTTGCCATTTCCTTCCGAAAGGTGATTATCAGTATAAGAAAAACGTCCAGTGGCTGCTGGGATCGAACCAGCAACCTTTCACTCAGCAGTCCAACACTATAAGGTACGTTTAATAATTTCAAATTAGTCTTGAAGGTTTCCATATCTAACGAACGTGAGGTTTTTAAATATGGGCTTAAGACGCTCGTCTTTCCAAGTTCACCTCTCTCTGTGACGAACTTATACGTAATGTAAATTAATTCGGACGGAAATAATTTCTAAAAGATTTAATTGCTTTTTCGTGGCCCAATTATGACCTCATTAGCGTAAGCGAGTTGAATACTCAGGTCAGCAAGGCCCAGTTCAAGATCAGCCGCTCGAGCCCCCCCCCCCCCCCCCCACCCACCCTGACGTCAGCTGATTGCTCTCTATTCAACCACTTAATAACATTTTTTCCGCTTCAGATCAATGAAAACAAGTTTCCAGCGGTGTGGTGCGAATTCACGAAGCCCTCGTAAAGTGACATCCAAAAGGCGTGAGAGTGGAAACAAAGAAAAACTGAACTCAATGAAAATTTCATTTTATAAGTAATGGAAATGCTTATAATAAATCTCACAAGCTTCTTCGACAGTTTGGTCACACTGGAGAGAACACGGAGAGAGGGAGTGACGGAGAATAATAAATTCGCGGTTTTCCAGAAGTTGAGGTCGGTTACAGCTTTTCCGGATAAATCCGAGGAAGTTGACGGGAAAGTTTGACGTCAAAGAACACAACGATGGGGCGACGGAGGAGCCATTTGAGGGGTACCATAAACCAGTTATAAGTTGGTTCCACTCAACTTGACAAAAACTGAGTAATCATAACTGACGACCCGTACGAGCCGGGTGGGAAACCTCTGATGAACCTGGTCATCGACTTCTCGCTTGGAGTTTCCACGAATTAAATAGGGGAGTGGGGCACATTTGACATAGGGGAACGTTTGACAATGGATGTTTTTCACACAACATTTGAATTTTAGTGCGATTTCGTATTTTTGTAATGTGAAGAAGAAGAAACAGAGCCATTTCAGGTGAAAAGCGAGCAGACCACTAAATTTCCTGTCGGCTCAAGGGGGCTTGAGTGTTTGGACCCCTCCAAAGTAAGGTTTTTTCCTTTTTGTTTTTCGTTGATTACCGAGTGGATTCAGCATTTTTTCAAATGTAACTCATCGAGTTGGTCAGTCGTATATGTCTCCTCGCAAGGGTTTTCCTTAGATTTTTCAAAACAATTCATCTTTGAGGTTGCCATGGGCTACCCTCGGGGCAGTTTTGACAGATTTTTTGGGGGAACATTTGACAGTGTCAATTCTGCCCCTAAGTACTGTAAATTATTATTATTATTATTATCATTATCATTATTCTTTGCACGACTGATATTTGGGGGGGGGGGGGGGGGGGGACATTTGACAGTGTCAATTCTGCCCCTAAGTACTGTAAATTATTATTATTATTCTTTGTACGACTGTACTGCCACACTGAGGATGACGACGCCCATCAACCGCTTCGTTGTGTGCCCCCGCTGGCAAAGGCTTTGGAGCGGCCTGATGGAGGAGATCGAAGACTTCGAGCCAGAAACCGTTGTAGCAAAGATGCTGGCGGTGAAAGACAATTGGGACGCCGTGCACACTTTCGTCATAGCAATACTGAAGACGAAAGAGAGAGACAGGGAGTGGGAGGGAATTGGCGCTGTACCAACCCTTCCATCACCCCCTCTCTCATCTGACGAATGACCACCCCATGAAAAGGAGAAGAAACGGCAGAACAGAAGGCCAGGACCAGGGGTTGAAATTGAGTGATTTTTATTTTTGGGAATCGCTCAAAATCTAAATTTGAGTTTTATTTTTCACTCAGAAAATAATGATTATTTTTTTGAGTTTTATTTTTCTGCTCAGAAAATAATGATTATTTTTTTGAGTTTTATTTTTCTGCTCAGAAAATAATGATTATTTTTTGAGCGATATTCTTTCGCTCAAAAATAAAACTCAAAACGCTCTAGCTCCTAGGCTATTGAACCTACAGATCTGCGGTTGGTCTCATTCGATTCAGCGTTCGAAATACTATATGAAACCACCTTGATCACTTCAAAAACATTATTATGGTGGCTTTGCTCTCTCCAAATGTGCAAAATATGGGTTGAATTCGACGATTTTGATAAAAAATAAAACTCAAAACGCTCTAGCTCCTAGGCTATGGCACCTACAGATCTGCGGTTGGTCTCATTCGATTCGGCGTTCAAAGCAGTATAAGAAACCACCTTGATCACCTCAAAAACAATATTATGGGAGCTTTGCTCTCTCCAAATATGCGAAATATATGTCGAATCCGAGGATTTCGACAAATAATAAAACTCAAAACGCTCTAGCTCCTAGGCTATTGCACCTACTGTGTAACAAATCTGCCGTTTGTCTCGTTCGATTCAGCATTCAAAACACTATAATGATTTTTGCAAGACTAATTTTTGTATTGTACCCTATGGTGGCTCTTAAAATGGTGAGTCACCACTTTTACTAATGGTTTAGTGGGGTTAGCTGTTATTCTTTTGGTTTATTATTCCTGGAATAATATACCCATGTAATCGCGACGGAGGTCGACGACTCCGATCGGGCTCAATATTTGACATTCGTTTCAAGAGGATTCCAAAACCGAAATGTCCGTCCGCTGTCCGAGCCGTTTTCGGCAGCAGGAATTAAAAAATTTTTTTTTTTTACAAAATACTTGTTATATCATCTCGTTGTGCCCGCAAGGGTTTCAACGGTCCGATCGCCGCAACCGTGGGGCGCTGTGGGGCTAAGATGGGGCTACGGGACGGATTTTTGAAGGATCCCAGGAGGTCAAATATTTTCCGAGTAATTTTGGACGCATAATCAATTTTTCGAGGTCCCACATTTTTTCCAAAAATATTTTTTTATTGACACAGAATTAATTTTCGCACAAATAACCTATATCAAAGAATAATAAACCCTTGTGTAAAATTTGCAGTGTCTTCATTTTTCATCGAAATCCTCGGATTCAACCCATATTTTGCATATTTGGAGAGAGCAAAGCCTCCATAATATTTGTTTTGAAGTGCTGAAGGTGGTTTCTTATAGTATTTTGAACGCTGAATCGAATGAAACCAACCGCAGATCTGTAGGTGCAATAGCCTAGGAGCTAGAGCGTTTTGAGTTTCATTTTTTATCGAAATCCTCGGATTCGACATATATTTCGCATATTTGGAGAGAGCAAAGCCACCATAATATTGTTTTGGAGGTGATCAAGGTGGTTTCTTATAGTATTTTGAACGCTGAATCGAATGAGACCAACCGCAGATCTTTAGGTGCAATAGCCTAGGAGCTAGAGCGTTTTGAGTTTTAATTTTGAGCGAAAAAATATCGCTCAAAAAATAATCATTATTTTCTGAGCAGAAAAATAAAACTCAAAAAATAATCATTATTTTCTGAGTGAAAAATAAAACTCAAATTTTGATTTTGAGCGATTTCCAAAAAATCAAAATCACTCAATTTCAACCCCTGGCCAGGACTGGTGGATGGAATCTATCCCGTTCAAAAACAGGAGACACGGACTTACATCGGCTACAAGAAGAGGCCATACACGGCCAACCAAAGGAACTGAGGTAAGCAGGACTCCCACACGAGGGGTGGGGACTTCCCCGCTGTCAGTACATAAAGGATACCTATTCCTACGTACACAACGGATTTTTAATCTCGTAAAAAAAAAAATTCTTTGTACGACAACGACTGTTCGCCTCGTTTGCTGCTCTCGTTTTGCACTTTTCTGCCCTGGAGATAGGAAAATATATCTCTTGAAACGTCGGCTATTTCTCGCCTTATTGGTCCGAACCTCAACCACTTTCCACCCACATTCATTGAAACACGGCCAACATCATCATCAATAATAATAATAATACATAATAATAAATAAATTTATTATTATTATCAATCATTATTATTTATGGGCTAATTATTATTAAATAAGTTTATTTAACTTATTTAACATTGTTTTTATCCATATTTATGTTCGTTGGTTTGATGATGATTATTGGTTACTTCAATTCCTACTCATCTAATTGAAACTGTGCTGGTAATGGTGATTGTTACAGGACGTGGTCTATAGTTGTCGTGTATGACTACACCCAACGTTATTGCCAAGTAGGTAAAGATTTGCCGGACGTTCCGTCGTTTTTTGGTTAGATTAGATTAGAATAATTATTATGGTACTTTCTCTGAACTGTCAAAAGTGCCCCTGGCTCTCCGGTGGGGCACAATCGTCACTTTCTAAGCATTTTCAAAATTTAAGAAAAAGAAAAAATTGGCAAACAGATTTAAAAAAATGCAAAAATGTATTTGGGTAGCAAAAAGACTGTAGTTAACGATAGAAAAAAGAAATTCAAGACATCTCGTTTCTTCGACCTTTTGGGATGCAATACATATGCGAAAATGTGTCAAATGTGCCCCCCCCCACTACGTATTAGACTGACAAAACTGATTATTAATTATTGCAAAATATACGCCGTAACGATCCCTGAAATTCCGTATGCCCACTTGCCACAAAGGGATTTTGCTTCAGGGTCTGCAAGGCAGCGGAAGCATCGTATCAGTAATACTTACCTATGTTCTCTCCTTATTACTTTCAAAGTAATAAGGAGAGAACATAGGTACAACAGCCCGGAGTCTTCCACCATAGGGACTCAACCCACTCCAGTAACCAGACTGGAGTGGCAAAGTGGTTGTTTGCCGATGGTGCAGATTGGAGTGGGATGCGCCTCATAACATAACAAGAGCCACCGGAACAACTAGCTCATAATTTCCTCAGTCTTATAAGAAGCGACAGCCCTCCCTCACTTCTCGCCGTGTGCCTTTTTCCATTACCAAGATGTTTATATTCAAAAAAGGCACACGGCGAGAAGTGAGGGAGGGCTGTCGCTTTCTACTTTCTACTTCTACTTTCAATTGCAATTGAAAGTAGAATATCAAAAGCGGATGGAACCTCTTCGTGAGTGGGTCATCTCAAACTAGCATTTTATATTCAATCTAACACAGGTGGAACCTCCTAGTGAGCGGGCCGCCTTAAATTCACATCACACATGAAATGATAGCTTCATCATCTGTTTTTGGCATAACAGGGGGCTTTCTTTCTGAAATTTCCCAAATCACCACGCCAACCTAGATTTTTTTCCTTCGCCTCTCCTTCCCAAAAGAGCTAAACCCTTCACCTTTCCTGGTTTTTTCTTCAAGTTTTTCCGGTCATGAATCACCTAACGGGGTCAGCCTGAACCAGTAGGCCATCTTTTTAGTGCTAATACTCCCTCCAACAGATTAGAAGAAGAGCGAGCGAAAGAACCTCAAGAGTAATTTCGCCCTCCGCCCATTTCCTTAACCCTTCATCGTTCGTCAGCCCGCCTCAGCTATGTTTCTCTTCTTTTCGACTTGGAACGTACATTACTCGTTCAGTACCGAAAAGCTTTACATTTAGGATACTTGTCTGGTAACTACACAAGACGTCGGGTAGATCAAATGGGGCTTTAAAACCCGAAGAACATGGAAACTCTATCACACCCAACTTCTCGCCTCATCTTCCAGGGAGAAACTGCCGGCAAGATTGAAAGAGACGAATCTTGATGTAAATTTGAGCAGATAGTTCGCCCACTCCAGCCGACTTTCTCCACCCCCTTAATTGGATTCCTGGAACTTGTTTCCTGACAATATTATAATAGCTACCCCGAAGGGCTCCACGTTTCAGCGTAGGATTTTCAATTAGTTATGAAATAGTAACTGAATAAACAAAAATCGTGTTTATTGCTTCCGAGTCTGCAAGGCAGCGAAAGCATTGTTTTCACTTTCGAGAAGGAACAAATTTTTGTACTCAAACATCAAAATTTCCTCTCGCGTTTTGGAGCCTCCTTAACAAATTTGGTTTCGAATCTGTCCATCCGTTCGTCCGTCCACATTTCCTTGCTCAGCCATAACTTCCACAATAGGGTCCAGAACCGTGTCTTAATCTTTATTTTTCCGAGAAAACCTCACTGACCAATGAAAAATCGGATGGGAGGCTGCAAGCTCACAAGCGGTTATCAAAGCGCCGGCTAGGTTTCAGTTATTCATGTAGATAACCACCACTCGGCGAAGAATTTTGTTGAGCTTTCATCCTTTATTTTTTGCCACAGAATAAAATTTATATCCCTTCCTATTCCGTGATTTTTCAGTAAATGTTGTTGTAAAGTGGTCGGTAAATGTTCTATAGAACTATAGCGTTTCAATTCGAAGGCAACAGCCAAATAATCGTCAGATTCGCGTCACTTTGCGCCATGGCGCTCAGCAGTCACTCTTAAGTGCCAGACTTGCACTGCAAGTATCATTGCAAGTTCGTCGAAAACCAAGTTGACCAACAGAACAAACCATGAAATCAGGTCTCTTTTCTCATTTCAGTGCTAGTGCGCTGTGGTGGCTTCCCGGTACGGTTTGAAGCCTTGTAGGTATTTTCCTTTGCGATTTTCTCTTCACTGAAAACCTGTTTCCTTTTCTTGACCGACCCGTGCCTTTTATTTCCGGCCGCTGGAAAGATTTTCGGCCCAACTTGTTTATTTTTCTGACATAGGATCAGACACCATTTTGATCAGATTTAAATCAAATTTTCAGCAATTGTGTGGGTGTAGCCCTACATGAATCCCTATCCGTTTCCACAAGAATGAATCAGTGGCCAGATTTTCAGGGATGATGTGGGTACGCTCTGCGCATGCGCGAACGTAATTTTCTTGTTACAGTCACTTTGAACGCGGCACGAGGAAGCTCATGTGCCATTGCCTTTTTCATTTTCATCTCGAAACCTCTTTGATTCATAACAATTCTTGTCATTTTAATCCTGGCCAAAAAAGCTGATCCCTTAAAAAAATATAACTTTTCTCAACAAAGACCGTGTCTTTTTACGGAATCACCCACCACCTGGAAAGCCATCGGGAACATCTCGTACTTTACAAGCCAGAACTTAAAAAAAAAAGGGGCAGTTCCTATTTTATGTGGGTAGGCAGCATAAAAGGCTTGAGGGGTTTGACCTGAGGAGCAATTTTGTTTTCTTTCGATTCAGCCTCAACATAAAAAAGTCAATGTTAACCCGTAAAACCCCTTCAGGTACATCGAGGGAATAAATTAGGGATGAGCGTCTTCGTTTGCGAGTAATTCGAAAAATAAATGACATTTGAAGCGTTCAGCTGCAAAAATAGTCAAGTCCACATCTAAAGTCAGATACACTCCAAATTTCACACAAGGGTTTATTGTTATTTGATAATAATAGTGCATAAATTAATGTTATGTCGATACAATAATATTTTCAGAAAAACCTTGCCGCCTGTGAATTCATCATTGTAAATGTGGCTGCACGTCTATAGACACAGACGGCTCAGGCAGAGATGCAAGATAAAATGCAGGGGCTGGAGTATACTGCTCTCGCTTTCAAATCTCACTCCCTGTGGGGAAACTCACCAGCAATTTTGAGGGAGAGGTTTGTGCAGTGAAGCTAGCAGTGAAGCGCCTGCTTGAGCAGGACGATCGCCAAGTTGTTATTTTTGTCGACTCACAAGCAGCCATCCAATCGCTCTCAGGGAATAGAACAACAGTGGTTGAACATCAACTAATGATGTTGCTCTGGTCCTCCAATGTCGATCCGTCATTGAGCAGTTGTTGACGAGGGGCTCCCAACTGGTGCTGCAGTGGGTTTCCTCGCACTGCCAAATAGAGGGAAATGAGAAAGCAGATGCACTGGCCAAAAATGGATCGCTCTTACTGCAGCCCGACGCTCTTGTCCCTTACATGGTGCACCACAGCTAAGCGCCTGATCAACGCCAAGAAGAAGGTCCTGGTTCGGGAAGCCCACGAGAGAGCTGCAGAGGGAAAGCAATGGGCCCCTCTACTGGGGCGTAGTTGAACTCGGCACCGCTAATGACCGTTCATCTTGGGCCACGAGAGAGGTAAACAAAGTGATTCAAGGACTCGTCACCAGCCGAGGGCAGAGTTTACTCATGACAATATTGAATTCGGCACTGCCCTCGTATCGTATTCAGTCACCCCGTGAACCTGTTCCGGAGTAGGTACGTACGAGAAAAAATGCTCAATTCTTTGTTTTACCATAGCCATCCTGAAATTTTTACATTTTTAGATGGACTGAACGACACAATCACGGACGTACATGAAACTGAACGACCAAAGACAAATTAGGTGTAAGGATGCCAGAGTAAAATTGAGGCAAAAGTTTTTATCGTCAAAAACCTGTTTTATTTGAATTCTGTAATAAACTGAACTTGGACACATAGGTACTGTTACGAACGGTTCCACGGTACAGTTCTCAAGAGAACCGGTACTGGTGACGAATTCGAACATCTTACAGCAGGGATAATAGAAGCTTGATGCCGAATTCAATAAACTGGGAGGGGGGCTCCTCAGGAGCATAGTGCCGAATTCAAACATCTCAATGGGTACCTAGGGGATTAAGTGCCGAGTTCAAGACCGCCCCCTCTACTGTGCCCAAAATGCTACCAAGAAAGCAAAGTGTGGCTTGCTTTAGGATTCAAACTGGGCATGATTTCCTGGCCAAGCATCTCTACAGAATCGGTGTCTATGACAGTCCAATCTGCACTCTTTGCCATCAAGACGAAAATTTCGTCATTTCATGTCATTTAATGACATTCCTGAATTTAGACGCATGTCCTGCCTTGCAGGACATAAGATAACTAATAGGAGACGACGACATCATCTGGAGTAAAAAATCAAAACTTAAGTTTAATAAATTTATTGGGCTGCTCGAGAACGGATGGCCGCAGAGCCGCGCTGTAATAATATGACAGTTATATTATAACACACTCGTAGGCATAGAAGCATACAAAAAACGCTGCAAATTTTACACAAGGGTTTATTATTCTTTGATATAGGTTACTTGTGCAGAAATTTAATAATTAATTCTGTCAATGAAAATTTTTTTTTTTTGGATTTTTATATTTAAAAAAACTTTTCGTTTTTTTTTTTTTTTCAAAAATTCTTTATTTTTTACTCGGAAAATATTTAACCTTCAAAAATCCCATTTTTAACCCCATGAAAGCCCACAGCCCCATGTAGCCACAGTGAAATCGGATCGTTCCGGGACCCCCAAAAATGGATTTTACGTCCAAAAATACTTTGAAAACGACACCTACCTCGATCCCATAGCTAAAAGCCTTCAAAAAAACCCTCCTATAGCCCCATTTTAGCCCCCTAGCGCCCTACGAATTTGGGCGATCGGACTGAAAACCTTGTGGCCACAACTAGATGGTAAACCGAGTATTTTGTCAAAATTTCAGATTTAAAAAAAATTGCTACTGCCCAAAACGGCCCGGACGGCGGACGGACATTCGGATTTAGAATGTAGACCTCTTGAAACGGATAATGTCAAATTTTGAGGCCGATCCGAGTCGTCGACCCCCGTCGCGAAAACAGGTGTATTATTCCAAGAACTATTACCACCAAAATCACTATTATCATGGACAAAATTTGTCCATTTAATGGATACACAACCACATGTGGATACTGCTAAATGGATACATAATGACTGACATCATGGACCTACATGACGTACCTATTCATAACTTTATTTTTAAAAGAACCTAGCACAAGAAATATTATGGAAAATCAAGAATATACATAAGGTAAAAGTACCCATGGTCGACACTGCACCAGTAGTCGACACCCCCTTCGAAAAATGAGAAAAGCTAGGTAGGTACCTAAGCTTAAAGACACAGATTTGCATTCCTGGGTGCCGCTCTTGATCCTTCAATGTCTTCTGAATGTTTGATGGGAAGTTGCCATGGAAACGAGTGGGAAAAAAACCGAAAAATGGGAAAGTGAGTGGGGGGGGGGGGGATTTAGTTTGCAGTCGTCAAGGCCACCGTTTCTGAGGTGATTCGTTAGTTGTAACCCATTGAGTTTGTATGAATTTTCACCTGATATCACTTGATAATATCAAGATAATATATTTGTATCTTTCTCGAATTTCTGTGTTTCCTAAGTGTATCTAGGTTATGTTGATCCAAAACATTGCCATTTTAACGATTTTTGATTGTTTTCCGGCTATGTCGACTATGAGTGCAAAAAAACGCTCATTTTCAGTAGTCGACAGGGTGTGTCGACAACTGAATCATTCTGTAATCTGCTCTGAGTCAGTAGTCGACAGGGTGGTTTCTCATCATTACAAGCCACATAATTTCAATAATATTACTAGGTAAGTATATCATTGACTATTAGTATATCAACTAGGTGATTTGATTTGTGACTGTTGGAGCGTCAAAAGTGGCTCAAAATTCAATTTTTCCCCATTTTGGAAAACATAGCACAGCAACACGTGGTTGCATTGCACGTTCGGTTTCAGCCAGACGGCTAAACCGGATTCGATCGATAGGGTGCTCATTCGACGCAGAATTAAATTCTGCGTCGAATGAGCACCCTAGTGGACCAAATTTTGGTTCTCTTTAAAAAAGCATGGAATGCGCCACCACCTGTCGACTACCTACTGAAACAATCTTCTTTCCCTACCTATGTCGGCATTCTGGTGCAAAAACACACTTTCGGAAAACTCATTTTTCTCCCATTTAAGCTCAAATTTTAATAAAATTTACTATTGCATCGAGAAAGGATTTGTGTAAACCTTGAAGAAGTGAAAAACGCTGCAAATTTTACACAAGGGTTTATTATTCTGTGATATAGGTTACTTGTACAGACATTTAATTCTGTCAATAAAAAAAAATTTAAAAAATTTTTTTTTTGGATTTTTATATTCCAAAAAAAATTTTTTGGGGGGATTTTTTTTTCAAAAATGTGTTTTTTCAAAAATTCTTTAATTTTTACTCGAAAAATATTTAACTTCTTGGGATCCTTCAAAAATCCCATTTTTAGCCCCATGAAAGCCCTATAGAACGCCACAGTGAAATCGGATCGTTCCGGGACCCCCAAAAATGGATTCTACGTCCAAAAATACCTCGAAAACGACACCTAACTCGACCCCATAGCTAAAAGCCTTCAAAACACCCCTCCTGTAGCCCCATTTTAGCCCCATAGCGCCCCACGGGTTTGGGCGATCGGACTGAAAACCTTGCGGGCACAACTAGATGGTAAACCAAGTATTTTGCCAAAATTTCAGATTTTTAAAAAAATTCCTACTGCCCAAAACGGCCCGGACGGCGGACGGCGGACGGCGGACGGACATTTCGGATTTTGAATGTAGACCTCTTGAAACGGATAATGTCAAATTTTGAGGCCGATCGGAGTCGTCGACCCGTGTCGCGAAAACATAGGTGTATTATTCCAAGAATAATAAACCAAAAGTGGAAAATCTCGATTTTGAGGGTGGGAGAAACAAAAACCTGTCAAAATTTCCTTAAGGTGTCGACAACTAGTACGAGTTGTAAACACACACACGTGTGTTTACCTTTAATATAAGATAAAATTAAAAATTTAATATAACAAAAATTTAATATAACCTCTCCATAAAACCCACTATAACACAATAGGTAACCTCTACAGAACCGATAGATCTTTCAATACTATGTAATTTCCCTATAAAATTTGAAAATTTAAAAATTGAATAACACAAATAAAAGGTAGGTAAGCCCCACATAATATGTTTAATATTAAATAGGTAGTACATCTAATATTAAATACATTAAATAGTAGGTACATATTATGTACTATTTAATATTACATCTCCATAAAATCCATTATAACGTAATAGGTAATTTCTACATAACAGGTAATTTCTCCATGAAATTCAAAAATTTAATATAATATAATAGGTATTTTTACATACATAATAATATTATGTAAAAATACCTATTCAGATTATGAACTAAAATTGAGCGGAAAAGTTATCGAACCAGTGTTGACATTAGGTACCTATAAGGTAAGGGGACTCATAAATTTATAATTATCCTCGCTCCGGGTTCCTCTACTGCTGGATACCCTGCGTCTAACCTCGATCATCGATCATCGAGGCTCGATGAGGATAAAATTGTTAAAATTGCAGTGTTTCCGTTTAAAATTCAAATAATTTGTAGTATGTGCCCATTAGCTCCAAAATTTAATGTTCCTAGTCAAGATATACCGCACAGCCTGGTGTAAGTTACCAACTTATAAACTGTAACAATCATCCCATGTTTCCTATAAAATTAACATTCGTTTGTCACACCTAGGAAAGGCAAAGACTGCTCTAAAACTCTACTAGTTCTTATATTGGACACTCTCGACGATTTTTTCACAATCTAATCTGATTGTGTAAGAATTAATATTAGGTATACCATAGGTAAGAAACATTCGTACACTGATGTAAGGTTTAGTTCTCATGCGGTATGTGGTCACTGTTTTTTGATCCTGAGTAAGGGAGCGAGCATCTCCCGAAAGCTTGAAAATCCGAGTAAAAGAGTAACCCACATCCGGCCTTTTCTTCCTGAATAACCTGCGAACATGCAAGCCGGTTTCCACGAAACCACACCATGTAGGTGATGGGTGCGTACCTACATGACATTGTGATTAAATCTCTAAAGTTGCATTAAAATTCACTACCTACCTATATTTTGTGTTGTGTGTTTCAGGCCGGTGGCGTGAATCCACGTTTTTGTCGCCTGTGTATGTGGAGGAAGAGGAAGGTAGTATGGGAACATTTCCAACCAGGGCATAACACGATTTGACACGATCTGCAGGCCTGGGGTAGATGCAGCTATACAAAAGGAGGACCCGTATACGAGTATGGAGTTCCAGGCTTACCTACCTGATGTGTCAGGATACAGTGGAGATGTGGAGGCCTCAGAAGGGAACCCAGGGGAAGACTATACCCTACATCTCAGGAACAGCTGCTGCAGCTACCGAAGTGTTGCCAAAGGTGAATAAATATGTATCATAATATATTATATTATATGATGAATACAGTGAAATGAACAGTTAAATGCTGAATTAAAGGGAGAAAATACTCCTGTCTTCAAACGGGAAGGCTGCATGGCCGGCTGGAGAAGGGGGGATCGTACGATCTCACCACGACCTCAGCGCTGTCCAGATTCCCCACTGTAAATATTTTGTATTGTGACTGCTTGGGGACACCCCCAGACCCCCGGAAGCATCCACCTTGAGCTTAAAGTCTAAACTGTGGGAGAACGTGGAACACGCTCTGGTGCCTGCTTGCTGAGATTAAATAGGTATTGTTAATGCTATGGATATTTCCCTTAGCAGCGGAAGTTCATGTTTCCACTTAAATTAACCAACGTGCATGACTCACAAGCTGTTGCGTCATATGATATCGCTACTATTGTTTGCGTAACGCTTTCCGGGATCGTTTTTGATTGATTATTCTTGGAATAATACACGTATGTTTTCGCGACAGAGGTCGACGACTCCGATCGAGCTCAAAATTTGACATTATCCGTTTCAAGAGGTCTTGATTCCAAAACCGAAATGTCCGTCCGTCGTCCGGGCCGTTTTGGGCAGTAGGAATTTTTTTAAAATTTTGAAAATTTGACAAAATACTCGGTTTACTATCTAGTTGTGCCAGCAAGGTTTTCAGCCCGATCGCCCAAACCCGTGGGGTGCTATGGGGCTTGAATGGGGCTACGGGAGGTTTTTTTAAAGGCTTTTGGCTATGGGATCGAGTTAGGTGTCGTTTTCGAAGTATTTTTGGACGTAGAATCCATTTTTGGGGTCCCGAAACGATCCGAAGCATAGGGCTTTCATGGGGCTACAAATTTGTAAATCCATTTATGGGATTTTTGAAGGATCCCAGGACGTCAAATATTTTTTCAAGAAAAAACAAAAAATGTAAAAAAAAAAATCCAAACAAAATTTGGTACTTTTCCGTTATCCCCCCCACGCGATTTCGGTTGGCTTTGGGTGCCTTAAAGCCATCGGGAGGGGTGTGTATGAAACACGAAATCGCATCGGGGGGGGGGGGGGGGGGTATAACGGAAAAGTACCCAAAATTTTATTTCTAAAATTTGTTTCATTGACACAGAATTAAATTTCTGCACAAGTAACCTATATCAAAGAATAATCAACCCTAGTGTAAAATTTGCAGCGTTTTTGGTAGTTAGGTTCCGTGAAAAGCGTTCGATGCACACACAAAAAAAAAAAAAAAAAAAAAAAAAATTGAACAGTGTTTGGACGGATATGTGACCCCAAAAAATGCATTAAGCGCACAAGTTTACGCGGAAAACTACGCCTCATTCGACTTCCTGGCACTCTTCAAAAGCCTAATTTATATCTCCCAGAAATGGAAGTAGAAAGAAAAAAAAAAAAAAAAAACGGCCACGGTGAGATCCGGAGGTTCTGGGACCCCCAAAAATGGATACTTCGTTAAAAAATACTTCGTTGTTTTCACTATCAACGGATGGGTTTATCTACTCCACTAAAAATCTCCGTTTTTCGTTGAATGAACTTCCAATTGAAGCACATTAGTTTTACGATTTAAATTTTCCCAAAATTAGTACATTTGTAGTATTTGTACACATAGTAGTATTTCGAATAAAGAGAATTTCGTATTTTCTTTACGAAGATGAGGGTGATCTGCATGGAGCTCAATGTAGTACGATTAACACTATTCATTTATTTAATAATTCTTCAGAGTTGAACCGGAGTTTTGATTTGAACTGCAGTAAACGTATGTAACACAAGGACCTGACTGTGGAGTTGTGTCTCTCGTCTCCTCAGTAGAAACTCCACCAAAAGGTAAGCCAGCCAAACCACAACGGCTCCTCTACGGTTTATGGTTTTGGCGGGAGAGACCTGAACGCAAAGCTGAGAGCTCAATTTACTCGGTATTTATGCCTTACGACTTCCAAGGGCCGTAATTTCATTTTGGATAAGACATCTTAAATCAATTATATTAAACAAATTTATATTAAACAAATTTATACCTTCTTGTAATATTTAATATTACTTAAAGGTATAGAACTATACCTAACTTTAGGTATTACCGATACCTATTAGGTTTTCTTAGTATAGATAAATTGTACAAAAATGAAGTGCCAATAAAAATTTATATTAAAAAATGAATTAAATAAAAAAATCCCCCCAAAAAATGATTATGCGTTCAAAATTACTTGGAAAACGACACCTCCTCTGACTTCCTGGCCTTCTTGAAAAGCCCCATTTGTAGCCCCAGGAATGCTCGATAGATCCCCACGGCGAAATCGGATCGTTCTGGTATTCCCAAAATTCTACGCCCGAAAATACTTCGAAAACGACACCGCTCGGTATCATGCGCGAAAAAGTAACCCTCCCGTAGCCCCTTTTTAGCCCCCTTTTAGAGAGGATGCATAATATTTTGCATAATGAGTTCCATCAGGGAAGGGAATATTGCGTCCAACTTAACACCAGTCATGTAAAGTGGGGAAAATGGATAGTTTGGTAAAATTCTATTCGTTTTCTAAAGTCAATTTAAGTCGATGCTAAAAGATTATTTTCACATATGAAGGTAATATAACTGTAGTTTTTGCGTTGATGAAGAATCATGACAATATCGATTTAGACTTCCTTGAAACCTGCTAATAGGGAGCCCAATTTTCTCCGTCTGTCAAAATAGTAAACATCTTTGAACCTCATTAAACTTGATATTTCTGAGGAAAATTTAATACCATTCGAACGGTTTACTTAACTTTTAGTTATAGCCACCATGGAATAATGATTTTCTATTAGAAAACGTTGGGTGGTGCAAAGTTATCCTAATCGTTTGGGTAACTGTGCACCTGGTGTTTTTGGCCTAGTCCACATTAAATAATGGTCCAATCTTCAAAGAAACTTCCATCCAGTGAACTACTTATAGAACTTCCATCCATCATTTTATGATCTACCTGAGCAGGATGATTTTTTCAATAAAAGCAGAGGGATCGAAGAACCTCAAAAAGTGGCACAAAGTTTGATTGATTGTAATAAATAGAATTTTTTTTCTCCAAATTTCAGATTCTTGAAAATAGCCGAACAGTGACTTTTAAAATTTACAGAAAATTATACGTAGATGGACCAGTTGTCGGGCCTATCACAATTAGGAATGGAAATGCACCCGAATTCCGGGTTAAATCATCATGTAGGTACCATTTGTTAGAAGTCAAAAAGGGAAAAATACATCATTTTTGTGACAAAAAGTCTTTCACATAGTTTATAATCGTCTAAAGTTGTTATGGCCGATTCAAAAACCGGTGTAGGTGTCGTCATGTACACGGGTTCCAGTTTCCAATCAAAGACACCAGAGTGCAGGTCGATTTTCAAATTTTGATTCCGAGTCTGCGAAGCAGCGGAAGCCTTGTGTTCACTTTCGGGAGAAAAAAAATTTTTGTTGTCCGAATTCAAAATTTCCACTCGCATTTTGCGTTTCATAGCCTACTGAACAAATTTGGTTCCGTGTCTGTCGGTCTGTCCGCATTTCCTTGTTACAGCCATAATTTCCACAATTTTGAATGAATTTAGCTCAAATTTTGAGGGATTATGCGGATCAGGCTCCTTGAGGTCCCATACGAATTTCATCACAATTGAATCAGCGGTACGCTCTGCGCATGCGCTAACGTGAAATTCTTGAAACAGGCATAACTTTCTCAATTTTGATCGGATTTCAATCAAATTTTCAGGAATTGTGTGCGTATAGCTCTAGATGGTCCCCTGTCAGTTTCATCACGATTGAATCAGCGGTACGGTCAGCGCATGCGTGAACGTAATTTCCTTGCCACAGCCATAACTCCTACAATTTTGATCGGATTTCAATCAAATTTTCAGGAATTGTGTGGGTATATCCCTAGATGGTTCCCTATCAGTTTCATCACGATTGAATCAGTGGTACTCCCTGCGCATGCGCGAACGTAATTTATATATATATATATTCTTGAAAATCTCGAGAAATTCAAAAATGATGTACGTTCTGAGATAGGTTGAGCGCCCTCAAGGATTTTTTCCGTTTTCCCCTCCTTCAACCCCCTCTCCATCACTAATGAAGGGAAGGAGTGGGGATTTCAGCCATTAATGATCCGATTTTGATGAAATTTTCAGGGATTACGCGGGTTGTGCCGTAGATGATTACCCAGGCTTTGGGTAAAAAATTGAATCAGCGGTACGTTCTGCGCATGCGCTAACGTGAAATTCTTGAAACAGGCATAACTTTCACAATTTTGATCGGATTTCAATCAAATTTTCAGGAATTGTGTGTGTATAGCTCTAGATGGTCCCCTATCAGTTTCATTAAGATTGAATCAGGGGTACGCTCAGCGCATTTTATGATGGTGTCACTTTGATTGTAACGAGGAAGCTGCTGTGCCATCTCCTTGGCAGTGTATTTTTCTTGATTTTCTTGGTGTTTGGCACTAGCGACACTGGAGTAACGCGAAAATGGCCGTGTTCGCTTTGATGTGAATGTGATCGTGCGTATTGACTCAACTTATTCGACGTGACCGATCCTTCTGTTTTTAGTTTTTTAATGTGGCCTACTCGTCGACCAATAGGAGCTGACCTTGGGTTTCCGCCAAAATTTATGGAAAAATTGCAATTTGATTTTATAACAAACTTAATTTTATAAATTTGTACGAACTTGCAGTTTGTGTTTTCACCCCATTTCAGTATTATTTGGACGCCTTCTATCGATTAAAAAAATCCAGACAAGTTTTCATTCCTATTTGTTGACCCTCTTCGTAGAATAATTATTATGGGCAGACTAAACGTTTTCACCCAACAATGAAATGAGAGCTCAACGTTGGCAAATATTTATAATTTAGATGTAAACTTGTTTGATAACACTCGCTTTGGGTTTTCGAGCTCCTGGCCAAGGGATCCACTTCCATTCAACGCTTCGTTAATAGCTCGGCGAAGATGGGCGAACGTAACTGATAGCCCCTCCCTTCTAAAAGCAATCAAACGTCAGTGAAGTTGATGAGGCGACTGAGTGACAAACTGCTTTGACTCTTTGTGTCGTAATTCTATTAGCCCCCCTTCCATGATCCTCCCCCTTCGTAAGTTTGGCTTCTCAGTCGGCACATATTTCAGCTTTAACTACCGATCAATATTGTAACTCGGAGTATCTGGGTTTCCTGTTTCGTCGCAGAAAGTGAAAAGAAGGGGGTTTGTTCTTATTTTTATTTCACTTCAAGCTAGTGGTGAAAATGTTTCCGAAAAGCTAACATTGTGGCAAACGTGGATTGTGGCGCATTCTTCTTTGGTCGCCATACCTGTAAACGGGCGTTGGCGACATCTCGCTACTAACTTCTGAGCGTGTTGTACACCCGCATCACGGGTGTAGAATTTCTGAGTTACAAAGGGATTTCTCGATTTGGCCGAGTGAAGAGTCATTCCAATGTACACCCAGGTGTAATCAACTTAATCACCGCTGTATTGAACGATCGAGAGAAATTTATTCAGTTTGACGCGAGAAGGCCCCTCAAAATTAGCTTACCCGAGAGAAAACAACAATGCCAATGCTGTGAACTCGCTTTTAGCAGTCTCGGGAATCTCCGTCGCTTTCCCTGATCCTTCTCAGGCTAATCCTCTTTAATTAATCCCCATGGTGTGACACTGACGGGTAGAAAAGAGCCGCTTCAGGTGAATTTAAAAAAAAAAAAAAATCGTTAAGAAGCTTTTTGGCCGATACTTTTGGAATAAAATTACTCTGATTTTGATCTTGTTGAATAACTTATTATAAATTTTGTAAATACGGAATAATTATATTAAAGTACTTATTAATAATTGATATTATAATATCAAAATATTTTGATAAATGTTAGACTTGCTTCGTTAGCGCTGATGGCCTTGCTGTGACCATGGTTCGTCTGCATGGGGATTTACGGAAGCTCGTGTGATCCTCCCAAAACGACAAGTGTCGTCAAGGAGATAACCAATTACTCGCACCGTGTACCTTCATCATGCATCAAATTCAATGTCCGCCCGTCCCCATTCAATGTCCACGCCGTTTTGGGGCAGAAGGAACTTTTGGAAAATTCTGAAATGTTGAAAAAATACTCGGTTTTCTAACTATTTTTGCCCGTAGCTGTAACCCGTGGGTCTGTGAAGGAAGGAACAGGTGTTTTTTTTTTTTTAAGGATTTAAGGGTCATTATAAAATTATGGTGATTAAATCTTCCAGCCTCAGTTTCTTAAAAAAAAAAAAAGTTTAGCGTTTTCTGCCAAATTGTTTTGGCTAAACTCTTGCTACAGTGCCCCGAGACAACGTGTGAACGTATGCACACATAAAAACTAGTACTTTCTGACATACCGAAAACGACACCTCATTCGACCTTCTTACATCCTTCAAAAGCCCCATAAATCCCCCACGATGAAATTTGATCGATCTGGGACCCCCAAAAAAGGATTCTACATTCGAAAATACTTCGAAAATGACAACTACCTTGACCCCATAGCCTAAACCCTTCAAAAACCCCTACTGTAGCCCATTTCTAGCCCCAGAGGCCCACGGGTTTGGACCATCGGGGTGAAAACTTGAGGGCACAATTGGAGAATATTCTGTCAAAGTTCAGATTAAAAAATAAATAAATTTAACAGTCCATTTACTTGCTTAGGAAGAACACTTGAGACTGGGAACTTACGTGTGCACACGTAACATGTGATAGGTCTAGGGAGATATAAATTCTATCTATCTATCACATGTCTGATATATGTTCTATCTATCACATGTGATAGGTCTAGGGAGATATAAATTGACATTGAACTGATCAATTTGAATATGTATTGAACGAAAATTCGGTGCAATAACTGGATGGAGATGCTCATTAGAGTCCTACTGATAAGATACATTTTTGAAAGAATTTTTGTAATAAACATAGGCAGCATCTTCATATTACATGCGAAGCACCGGAGTTTTAGAATGGCCCTTATGGGGCATTTTTAGACGAAAAATCCGTCTCAGGCCTGTGTGACTTCCCTGTGGGGCTCGGTGGGGGTAAAAAGAGGCTAAAGAAGGCAGCTTTGGTGGATTTGGCCATGGGATCGAGTGGGGTGTCGGTTTTCAAGTATTTTTTGATGTAGAGTTCGTAGGTGCCTCAGAACCATCCGATTCCTTATTGGGATAGTATTATGCAACATATTAGGTAGGTCGACAACCTCCACCAACGTACAGGCCAGGCCTGCGGGTTTCCAAAAAATCCCCGAAACCTGTCGAAAAAACCGCTAGTGTATGGCTAGCTATTCAGATTTGAGATGAGGGGCTCCGCTTGCTTGCCAGCGTTTCTTGGCCTTCCGTTTCTCTTTAATAACGGCAACTATCTCTCGTGGATAGTTTATACCTCTGAGTCTTTTCACCTAAGTGGGTGTGTTCTTTGGAAGACAAAGGGGGCAGCTATCCCGAGAAGTTTACCCATTTTTCGGCTGAGGGGAGTCATAGCTCCTAGTAGCTCCGAGAATGGTAAGATTTAAAAAAAAGGGTACCTAGGTACCTATTTCTACGATAAAAATTTACAGTTTCTCATCTCATAAATTTATGAGTCATGACTCATAATCCTGTATTTATACAGGTTGACGGTACCCCATACATTTTTTCAAGCTGAATCCAAATTCAAATTAGAATTTCAAAAAACCCTCATCCTCTATTTTTATAAGGGGGGAAAACTATTCATTTTCGAAAAGTGAGAAGAAGTTGTCAAAGGCCAGGTGGGAGAGGTCGGGGGTAGCAGCAGGAGTGGCCCCCTAATCAAACGTTTACAAGCGAAACATTAACCTACCGACCGACCGTTGGCCGTATTATTTTGCACACTTTGCCACCTGCCGGCAGGAAAGCGCTTAGAAGAGAATATAGTCCCGGATTTCTCAGCGACCTATTTATTGATCACAGCATAAACTGTTTTCTGATCGCGTTTAACAGGTTTTATCATTAAAACTTCACCGACAACGACGACCTGTTCCGAGCAGGAACTTGGGAAACAACCTGCTGTAATGGGATTACGAGCGGTGCTTTGGCCATGGATTGAAATCGGTTTAAATAAAGCGAGTAACTATAACGGAGAGGTGTATATATTTAATATCGATTGTACCGGACCATAAGGACTTAGGGAATGTTCATTCGGGCATTGGGAATTCTACAGTAATTAAGAGGGAAGAATAGTAGTGAGCTGTACGATGTAGGTCAAAGCGAAAAGAGAAAGAACAAGTTTTGTTACGTAAAGAAGGCTATTTCGTCGCCTTTTTTACTCTTCGTCGTCTTATAGTTGAACTTTCGAGGAAAATGATAAATATCAGATATCAGACAGATTCTTTCAACGTTGTTCCTGAAATTATGTTTTTGACATTTTACAATATACGTTGGGAAATGCTAAAGTAAATTTTAAAGCTCCAAGGATATGAAAAAGCCCTACGATGGTTCAATCTGGTGTGACAACGCTTAAAAGCATCCCAGATTTGTTAGAGGATGCTTTGAAATTTATTTTCACGTGATGCATCGTGGAAACAAAATTACTATTTTTCAGGAACATTGCGAATTCTACAAAATGGATTTATTATATTTTCAAAAATGAATTCAGCGTAAACTGCAGAAATGTAGACAATTGAACCAGTTTGAGTAATGTTCGTCGACCTCGCCAATTAATGAATAACGTACCAAAACCTCTGTGATATTGGGCAAGTCAAGGATCCTTACTTCGAAATTGACAGCTCACTCGACTCTACGGTCAAAAACCTAAAAAACCCCCACCTTTAGCCACATAACCAAACCTCGTAGTCAAGCAGGTGAAGGAACCCACGTAAATGCGTTCCTCGTCTGAAATTACCTCAACAACTCTCACTCATACCACTGAGCCCCTTGGAAGCCCTGCAGAGCCCCTCAGTGATAGTCCAGTGAAATAAAGCCGTTTTTGAAGAAAAAAAAATCTACGGGAAGCTGGAAGCGGTTTCAATCCCTTAAAGTAGTCAAAAATCATGAAGTCTGAGTTTGCACCATCGTGGGAGGTGAGCTTAACTTTTGATGGTCCAAAAACCGCGATTTTCTATTTACTTTTTCTGGTTTTGGTCTGTTTTTCACAGAAGGCATCGTTTAAACGATTGGTAACTTTTTTAAGTCGACTAAATTTTTCGTCTTATCTATCGACTCAATCATGCGTCAATTTGTCGCCTGGCCGAAACCGAACGTCTAAGATGTGCGATTTTTTTCCACATTTTTTTTCCACACGGGTTAAAAGTGAGATATGAACCACTTTCAGCGACAAAACCATTACAAATAGGTAACCTAGTTATATTATATTATATTGACCTATAATATTATTATGTCAACTGAAGAAATGTGCAGCATTATAAAAATGGGTCTGATCTGGCCAACTCAAAACACCCGTACTCGTGAAGTCCAGAAACGCATTATAAACCATGTTTTGAATCACTTTTTATCAAAACAGACGTGGATCTGCTGGAGGAGATGTTAATGTGACCCATCAAAAATTGATGAACATACATTTAAATTTGAATTTTAAATTTATTTGATGAACATCAAATTAAATTAATTTCGATGACAAAAAACGCATGATAACTACGTGATTAAATCAGCTAGTCATTATGCGTTTTTTGTCATCTAAACAAATTTTGTGGTTTAAAAAAAATTTGTGGTTAAAAAAAAAAAAAAAAATTTGTGGTTGGTGATGTGTGGCTTAAGCCAGAGTTAAAATTTTAACTCATTTTGAAATCTTTGGCTTTTCGTTCCGGCCAGACGCCCTTAACCAGATTGAGTCGATTGGATACTCATTCGACGCTAAATTTTGTCTTCTTTAATAAAAGACTCGGTTACGTTTTTCGCCAGACGATTGCCTCTGGGTAAAGATGGGCAAACTCAGAGAAGTATTAAAAACGCTGCAAATTTTAAATGGAAGTTAATTCTGTCAATGTAAAAATTAAATTTTTTTTTGATTTTTATGTTTAAAAAAAAATTTTTTTTTTGGATTTTCTGTTTCAAAAATTCTTTATTTTTTACTCGAAAAATATTTAACCTCCTGGGATCCTTCAAAAATCCCATTTTTAGCCCCATGAAAGCCCTATAGATCGCCACAGTGAAATCGGATTGTTCCTGGACCCCCAAAAATGGATTATACTTCCAAAAATACTTCGAAAACGACACCTAACTCGATCCCATAGCTAAAAGCCTTCAAAAACCCCCTCCCATAGCCCCATTTTAGCCCCATAGCGCCCCACGGGTTTGGGCGATCGGACTGAAAACCTTGCGGGCACAACTAAATGGTAAACCGAGTATTTGGTTAAAATGTCAGATTTAAAAAAAAAATTCCTTCTGCCCAAAACGGCCCGGACGGCGGACGGCGTACGGACATTTTGGATTTAGAATGTAGACCTCTTGAAACGGATAATGTCAAATTTTGAGGCCGATCCGAGTCGTCGACCCCCATCGCGAAAACATAGGCGTATTATTCCAAGAATAATAAACCAAAATTACGGTTTCGGGGCCGCCAAAAGTTAAGCTCAGATTCATATTTGGGCCTATTTTGAGGAATTATCATCACTTGGAGCTTTACGCCAATTATTTCGGGTTTTTCCTCATTTCACTGGACGATTAGAAACTAATTTAGAAACTAAATTATTTGCTGCATTTTTCAATCGTTATTTTTCCTAGGTATTGACAATGCAAGTGATAGTGTCGCGGAGAGGAATCCGTGAGCGATAGTTCGGCGATACCTAATCGACTTCGCCGAATTCAATGTGATAAATCTTAATCGGGCAGAAGTCAGATCAGCATTTGAAAGTTTCGCTAGAATCTCAGATATTACTAACTGTGCAATGAGGGGAAGGGGGTTTTATCATTCTCTAGTTGCAGACGAAACACTGGCACGGGGTTCATTGCGGTTCGAGTCATTGGACAGGTGGTACACATACACACTCAATCAACTGTGATATTCACCATCAGCCTGCGCAGTTTCAATGCCAACGATGGCTTCAAATTACGTCAACAGAACGTCTCCTTCCAGTAAGTACCATTTCGTTTCCGTCAATTACTTATTAAATAAGTAATTGATACATAAATTTCATTTTCATTTTGCGATGTTTCTTTTGCGGAAAACGCAACGACCGCCGCTTCTGTCATGCCGTGTAGCAGGCAATACCAAACGAATATGAAATTTGAACTGAAATACTCGGTGCTCATTCCAGTAGGTCCAGCCAGCCTAATCTCACCATGCCTCTCATTTGACGCGCATAAAGGTTTTGCCACACGAGGCAGGAACAGGACAGTAGAACCCGCAGCCAGGACGCGGGTTGCCGGGTCGCTGGCACTGTCCCGTCTCGTGCCAAATACGCTAATTAGACAGGACATTTTTCCCCTGACCCCTCTTTTACTCCCCTTGAATAGAAGAAGGTAAAACTCAAAACTAAAGTCTTTATTTGCATATTTTCCCAATTATGGTATCGCAATGTAACCTGTTTCGGCATTTCCCTTAACTGTAGAATTGTATATGACCTGTCCGAAAGGTCGTACGACACCCGGTACTTCGCAACCTCGATAATGAGTGTTTCTTCAAAATTTTTAATCACTGAACTGAATGAAAACAAGTGAAACTTGTCTCAAAACAAACAATACAGTATAGTCTGATCGCACAAACCCGCGGAGCTCTGTGGGGCTAAAAATGGGCTATGGAAGCGTTTTTGAAGAGCTTTAGCTATGAGGTCGAGCTGAATTGCAGCCAGACCCGGAAACGCCTAATTTGAAAAGGCGACACATATTCAGCGGACCTTTTGGACACAACTGGATGGAGAACCGAGTATTTTGTCAAATGCATATTTTTGAAATCTACACATCATGAAATGTACAATGACAAAATTAAATGTTGAGGCCGATCAAAAACTTTGAAGTCGTAATGTTGGCGGGGAAACGCGTCACGAGGAGGTTGTGGGGGGGTTCACGGGTGATGGGGTTCGACTCTGGGCGGGAGTGGGGTTAGGAGTACCTATGGTTCTCGACTGGGCGTTGGGTCGCTGTTGGGTGGGATATTTCTGTTGATCATACCTTACACTGCCCAACCAAATAACCTCCGCTAAAACACATTCTGTGTTAAAAATTTTGACTTAACAACTGAACAATATACTCCGTTTCATTACTAGTAACTAGTAAAGAAACCGAGTATATTGTCAGATCATTTTTGTTTTATTATTCTTGGAATAATACACCTATATTTTCGCGACGGGGGTCGACGGCTCCGATCGGCCTGAAAATTTGAAATTATCCGTTTCGAGAGGTCTACATTCTAAATCCGAAATTTCCGTCCGCCGTCCGGGCCGTTTTGGGCAGTAGGATTTTTTTTTTTTTTTAAATCCAAGATTTTGATGAAATACTCGGTTTACCATCTAGTTGTGTTTTCAGCCCGATCGCCCAAACCTGTGGGGCGCTTTGGGGCTAAAATGGGGCTACGGGAGGCGTTTTTTGAAGGCTTTTGGCTATGGGATCGATTTAGATGTCGTTTTCGAAGTATTTGGACGTGGAATCCATTTTTTGGGGTCCCGGAACAATCCGATTTCACTTTTGCGATCTATAGGCTTTCATGGGGCTACAAATGAGATTTTTGATGGATCCCAGGAGGTCAAATATTTTTCAAGTAAAACACACAAAAACGCTGCAAATTTTACACATGGGTTTATTATTCTTTGATATAGGTTACTTGTGCAAAAATTATTTCTGTGTCAAAAGAACAAATTTTGGAGAACAATTTTTTTTTTGATTTTTTTTTAAATTTTTTTCTTCAAAAATTCTTTATTTTTTACTCGAAAAATATTCAACCTCCTGTGATCCTTCAAAAATCCCATTTTTAGCCCCATGAAAGCTCTATAGATCGCAATAGTGAAATCGGATCGTTCCGGGACCCCAAAAAATGGATTCTACGTCCAAAAATACCTCGAAAAGGACACCTAACTCGATCCCATAGCCAAAAGTCTTTAAAAAAAACCCTCCCTTAGCCCCATTTTAGCCCCATAGCGCCCCACGGGTTTAACCTCCTGAAAGCCCCATGAAGGGGCAATCGGACTGAAAACCTTGCGGGCACAACTAGATGGTAAACCAAGTTATTTTTCAAAATTTCAGATTTTTAAACAAATTCCTACTGTCCAAAACGGCCCGGACGTCGGACGGACAATCCGGATTTAGAATGTAGACCTCTTGAAACGGATAATGTTAAATTTTGAGGCCGATCGGAGTCGTCGACCCCCGTCGCGAAAACATAATACATATTATGTAGGTGTATTATTCCAAGAATAATAAACCAAAATTTGAAAAAACATTTTTTGAGAAAAAAAATCCAAAAAAAAAATTTAATTTTTTTCGTTGACACAGAATTAAATTTCTGCACAAGTAACGTATATTAAAGAATAATAGGGTAAGTGCACCAAATGTCGCCTAGGCTCCTAATTCCGCCTACTCGTGTTTTGAAGAGGCTAACAACGCTTTCTGCAAGTTTGAGGCAGTAACATCAAGTTCATAGATTGCCTAAGTAGGGGCGCTAGGGTTCGAAGTGTTGTTGTTGCTCAGAAATGTGTGAATCACATTATTGTTTCCATATGATCGCCGATCGAACTTCTCTCTCAACTTTATCCAAATGAAACACCTGGTAAGTATTGTTTTTTAATTTTTTCTCTTGAACCACGTTGAAGCTTGTGATACGGAGATTCCACAGGTGTATTAAACTTTGAAAATAACCGTACCTAGTTGGTTTTATCATGTGATGTGTGTGGAGTGATCACTGTTCCTAATTTCGCCTACAAAACAGATCCAAATTTCGCCTACTGGGCGGAAATAGGAAGATGCTGGAAATTGTTTCTTAACACTTCTATTACAATTTACAGATGTCTGAAAAGAAAGACAAGACGCTTCGTCGAGCTTCTTTTGAAGATGAAGACTTGAAGAAGGCGGTAGAGGCGGTACAACGCAAGGAAATGGGGACGCTTCGAGCATTATGATACCTATACCTACTAACTTTATTTGGAAGTATATTATTTATATTAATACGAGTACCTATGGAAAAATAATTTCATTTGAATTATATTCAGTTTCAAACCAAGTTTTAGCTCTTCACAACCCTAGTCTATCGTCTGTTCCTAATTCCGCCTGCCAGGCGGTTTTAGGAACACCTGGGGGGCGAAATTGGGAACACTTTTTTGGGAATCACGATTTTGGGTTTTCTCACTTTATCTAGAATCACTTCTAGCAGGATTTTTCAACAGCAATGTGGGCTTCAGGAATCAATGACAGGACCCCACTGGTAATATTCAGCATTTTTTTGGACGGGTTTACCTGAAAACAAAGCTACTACAAGGAAAAACAGTTAGGGTAGGCGGAATTTGGGACACTTACCCTAAACGTTGTGTAAAATTTGCAGCGTTTTTTTCTTTTTTGCGTGCTCAAGGTTTTCAGCCCCATGGCCCTACCCTGTGGGGCTCTGAGGTACTACAAAGTGACAACATGAGGCTATCTGAATGATTTAGGATAAGGGAAATATATTAGGACGTTGAATCTGAATACAGAGGGACTCAGATCAATACAATGAGGATCTGTGGGGCTACGAATGAGTCGTTTGAGAGCCGAGAGGTCGAATGAGGAGTCGGTTTTTAATGTGGTTTCATAATATGAAACACATATTATGTAGAATACATGTTTTGAGTCCTTATCTGTCGTAAAACGATACATGTATGGTGTTTTTAAATTATATTATTATTGCAAATTTTTACAATTTAGTCGAAAAAATATAGCCTCGTGTAAATTAATATTTCATACCATATTATGGTGTTTTCGTGATAGGGAAATTGGAGCGGCTTCCGAAGTTGTCCTTTGTTTCATAATTTTTTCAAGGACATCAGAAAGAGGTTTCTTGGATATCCTTGCATTTATTCTAGAATGCTATAGTATTTCTTCCTAGTTGAATATTCGCTGAACTATAATTAATTCTCCTTGAATATGCTCGTGATACTTACTAATTTTGAAAATACGTCAGAGAAGTAATTATTACTCCCCTGACGCGTTTTCAAAATTGTATAATACAGCTCTTGTACTTCTTTTTATTAGACGAACCCGAATAACGTTTTAGGTATAAAATTATTTAGGGGCAGGCAAATTATAATTTTATACCTTCATGAGACTTTTATAAAGTCATGGATCGTAACACGAAGTTGACTGCAGGTGGTGATTGTACGATGTTTGGGTGAGAATTATTGAACGTGAGAATTGTAAGATACAATATCATTTGAGATAGAGGAAGCTCGATTGTGTCACCGTTGTATCAGCCTGATACGATGCGGCAGGTTATACAGTACCTCCTTGACCGAGCGGTCGTGCGTTCTTAACATAGCCCCCTCCCCCCACCCACTCCGTCTAAATAACATGGGGCCAAGTTGTTGGGCTTTATCGGTCTAGTATTACATAATAGCGGTGTAGTATAGTACTACAATATAGTAACACCACCTAACTCAATTTCCCCCACTTTTCAGGAGGACCAAAAAACTTAATTACTTCAATGAAGAATCTTACTTATGGTGGTGGTGTTGCGTTTTCTTCTTTTGCTTCCGAGTCTGCGAAGCAGCGGAAGCCTTGTGTTCACTTTCGGGAGCCAAAAAATTTTTGTTGTCCGAATTCAAAATTTCCACTCGCATTTTGCGTTTCATATCCTACTGAACAAATTTGGTTCCGTGCCTGTCGGTCTGTGGGTCTGTCCGCATTTCTTTGTTACAGCCATAATTTCCACAATTTTGAATGAATTTAGCTCAAATTTTGAGGGACTATGCGGATGAGACTCCTTGAGGTCCCATACAAATTTCATCACAATAGAATCAGCGGTACGCTCTGCGCATGCGCCAACGTGAAATTCTTGAAACAGGCATAACTTTCACAATTTTGATCGGATTTCAATCAAATGTTCTGGAATTGTGTGGGTATAGCTCACGGGTGTCTGGAATGGAAAATAGGTTTGACTACGGTGCCGACAAATTCGCGATATGTCAGCATTTGGGGAAACACTTGAACAAAAGAAGCCTGTCATCGCCGAAATCCTAAAACTTCATGAGCGTGATTACCCCCACGAAATTGGCCATTTTCAGCAAAGGGGAAAATACTCACGTCTAAATCTATAGATTTCTTCTTTCTATATTCTCTATATGTTTGAAAATTAAAGTATATTCTAGCTAAAATGCACCTTGAACCATTTAAAAATTTCTCAGTTGCTGCTTTACAAAATGAAATTTTACTCCCAGAGCTCCAGAACGTATACTAACATGTGTAAATGCATGTGGGCCACGTATATATATACCCACGTCCTTTGAATCTTAACAACACGCGCAGATTTCATGGCCTTTATTCTCTCTCTTGAAACCATGCTCCGATTTATTCATAACAATAAAGTCAAAAATCGTTTATCTTTGATTGTCGCTCAGACGTTCCTTTAGTATAAAAGCGATCTTCATCCAAGTGTCAAGATAATTGTTGACGTGCGTGCTCCGATTAAATTTACTTTGTTAATTTTCAAAAAAAGATTATGCCGCATCCGTGCGATCATAAATGTGACCATGAACATGAAAACGGTTGAAAATGGTTCAAGTTGCATTTTAGCTAGAATATACTTTAATTTTCAAACATATAGAGAATATAGAAAGAAGAAATCTATAGATTTAGACATGAGTATGTTCCCCTTTGCTGAAAATGGCCAATTTCGAAGGGGCAATCACGCTCATGAAGTTTTAGGATTTCGGCGATGACAGGCTTTTTTTGTTCAAGTGTTTCCCCAAATGCTGACACATCGCAAATTTGTCGGCACCGTAGTCAAACCTATTTTCCATTCCAGACACCCGTGAGCTCTAGATGGTCCCCTATCAGTTTCATTAAGATTGAATCAGCGGTACGCTCAGCGCATGCGCGAACGTAATTTTCTTGTTACAGTGACAACTACGTTCATTTTGAACTTGGCACGAGGAATTGCCTTGGCAGTGTATTCTGTTTGTGACAATCGCCATGGCAGTGTTGCCACAGCATCGGCTATGTCGCTACGAATCGAGTGATCTATCAAAGTGATATATGCATAATATGCATATATTACATGCAAAACTCATTTTCGAAAAAAATTGAGTTAGGCGGTGTTAGAACTTAGGTGACGACATTGCGCATTGTGCATTGTGAATTGCTCCATCGTGCAGTAAGCGCAAGAAAGTGGAAACTATGTTGGGGTCGCTAGATGGATTCTGAATGACAGAGAACCACTAGACTCACGATTATCATCTACGAAGTTTACTAAGGGATTTGTGGTTTCACCATCTCGAGTTAGGCTAACCCACGGGTTAGCGAAAAAATTCACGTTTCACCAGCTGTTGTCTCCTAGTTACCAGGACGGTTAACTTCCACTTTTTTAACTTGCGGATTTTCGGACGTTATCTCCTTAACTTGAAGTTATGTTGTTGTGCGCTAAAACTGATTTTATGTCAATCTCTAACCTCAAAATAGCTAACTTGAACTTTAACGTGAGGTTGGTGAAACCGGCCCTAATGAGAAGAAAATGGATTTGAGTGTTTTGGTTTATTATTCATGGAATAATACACCTATGTAATCGCTACGGAGGTCGACGACTCCGATCGTCCTAAAAATGAGACATTATCCGTTTTATTTCAACAGGTCTACATTCTAAACCCGAAATGACCGTCCGCCGTACGCCGTCCGGGCCGTTTTGAGCAGTAGGATTTTTTTTTTAAATCTGAAATTTTGGCAAATTACTCGGTTTACCGTCTAGTTGTGCCCGCAAGGTTTTCAGTCCGATCGCCTAAACCCGTGGGGCGCTATGGGGCTAAAATTGGGCTACGGGAGGGGTTTTTAAGGCTTTTGGCTATGAGATCCAGTTAGGTATCGTTTGCGAAGTATTTTTTGACGTAGAATCCATTTTTGGGGGTCCCGGAACGATCTGATTTCACTGTGGCGATCTACTTATAGGGCTTTCATGGGGCTAAAAATGGGATTTTTGAAGGATCCCAGGAGGTTAAATATTTTTCGGGTAGAAACAGTTTTTGAAAAAAAAAATTTTTTTTTTTTAAATAAGAAGCATATATGCTTTATATATAAACATGAGGAGGCGCTCAAGGGATAAAGGGAAGTGGGTAGGTGTAGTAGAGGGTGAGGGAGAACCAGGACTTGGGAGTCTAGGGAAGTTAAGGAGGGCTCGCCCACTACCAGAGGTAATGGAGAACCAGGACTAGGGGAGAGAAAAGAGAGAAAAGATAAGAAAAAAGACGAGAAAGAAGGAAATGGTCATTCAGTGAAGATTCCGGATATTGCCCCCGCGAAGCGAGCCAAGGAAGGAAGAGTCCGCACAGCCAGCGGAAGCGAGTTCCAGAGCCTCGCACCGGCGACCGCAAGAGACTCGTAATATCCCCTGCATGAGGAGTCAATCTGATAAATTGTTTTCATCCTCTCGCACCGGCCGAGCCGATATAAATTTTTAAGATAACCGGGTCCAGTTTCAAAGTTGAGGATCTTGTATATCAGCATAAGAGTCCTCATTTTTAGGAAACTAGTGACGCTGCAACCTATAATGTCGTTTCGACGAGCAGATATGTGTCCCCTGGCCCTCAGGAGGAAGACGTACCGGGTGCAGGCATTCATCGCCACTTGGAGCCTTCTGTTTGAGTCTGCATCCAGCGATAGACCCATCAAAGAGTCACGGTGAGTCAGACCCAGTCAAGATGCGGTATGGTGAGTGTTCGCACGAGCCTCAGACGAAGTCCCTCGCTGGTGCACGAAGACATCTCTTTCAGGGCATGCAGTGTACCTACTTTACATCCTCCGGCAAATCTGGGCCACCTGCCGCTGCCAAGAGAGGTCGCTGCTCAGAGTGACCCCAAGTTCCTTACCGAGGACGAGAAGGCTATGGCGGTCCCCTCAAGCTGGACAGGCGTCGGCTTCGCGGGTGGTATGTCCTTTTTCCAAAACAGGATGACCTGGGACTTTTTAGGGTTCACCTGAATGCCATTGTCGGCGGCCCATCCAGAAACCAGACTCAGCTCGCGATTGACCTCCAAAATCCCCTCCCCAAGCCTTGCCACCGGGCACTGCAGATAGAACTGAAAGTCATCCGCATACAGGTGGCATTGCAATGGCCATGGCTTCCTAAAAGGACCAACGGGAGATCGTTGATGAACGACGAGAAGAGAATAGGCCCGACGATGGAGCCCTGGGGGACACCAGCATATCGGAAACCGGAAACCACGAATTGCTGTCGGTCACCAAGAAACGAGCGAATCATGGAACAGGCCGTTGATCCGAGGTTGAATTGCGTGGCGAGATTTGTTAACAGCAGCCTGTGATCAACGGCCCCAAAGGCGTTGCGTAAGTCCAGAGTACCAGAATCGTGCACATGTCCTGGTCAAAGCCCTCGCGAATATCCTCCGTCACACGCAAAAGCACCGTTGGGCATGAGTGACCAGCTCTGAAGCCAGATTGATGGGCCGCCAGTAAGTTATTTTTGGAACAGTGTGTTGTTTGTTGATAATAAAGAACAAGCTCCAACACCTTTGATAGTACCGCAAGAATGCTTATGTGCCGAAAGTAGTTGGGTGTCTTAGGCGAAGGGCACTGGGGAAGGGGAACAACTTTGGCCAACTTCCATTGCGAGGGAAATGTCGGGGTAGTTATGCAGGTTTTGATCACATGATTCAGATGATTGATGATAAGGGGAATTAAAAGTCGAATAAAAGCCAGAGGAATTCCATCCACACCAACAGATGTCGTCTTTCTGGATCTGGCAATAATAGGAGCGATTCGTATCGACAATTTGATAATAATAATATTATTATCAAATTGCCGATATAATAATAATATTATTATTATAATAGGAACATATTATGTTCCTAAATGCTTCTCTGGATTAACATTATAATTTGAGTTGTGTGTTTGGGGGAATGCCTTTAGCGTCGTATCTAGAATTACCCCCCCCCCCCCCGGTGTTTATGGAGGATGAGGAGGGAAGTGTATGAACACCCTAATTAAGGCGTCGCACGAATTGAGGTCGTGGTCTGCGGACTTAATAGGTGATGTCGATTCATTATAGGAGGAAGCCCGAGCTACAGGATAGCTGGAAGAGCAGAGTTGTCCTGTAGTGTGTCTTTCCTCGGAACGGGGCTGTGGTGAATCCAATATCATACACGAAGTGTCGTGATTGGTATTGGTTCTCACACAGCTCGCAGTTCAATTGAAATTCGGCTGACTGGCTTCTTGCAAATTGTTGCTAATGTTGTCCAATTCACTCATACGAAGGTGCAGTTCTCCCAGTGCCTACAAGCGAAGTAGGCAGCTGCCCGCGCGTAAATATTGGGTTCGCTGATCCGGCGTCCCCAACCAAAGTGTCGGCAAGGGATGCCTGGACAGCGGATCCAATGTAAAAGCCACTGCGATTATCATAAATAATAATAAACAATCAGTGAAGGATAATCGGCGGTGAGGTATGGGACAGTCCAAGTCGTGGGAGGTGATGCCTCCCGCTTGAGAAGCTGGCCCGCCCACTCTCACCGCCGGCCACTGCACCTCCCGGGATCCCCTTCGGGACCACTTGCGGCGGGCTGGCGAATTGAGGATGGTTCCCACAATGGACATTAAACAATTTATATCAAAGAATAATATAGCCTCGTGTGAAATTTGCAGCGCTTTTATCCTGCCAATGTCCGAATCCTCCTTGCCTTAACATGTTTTTGTTTGTGATTTTTTCGCACATTCAATCCCGTGTAAGGTGCACACCTGGGCGTTCAACAAGGCACTGCCAGTGAGTCTCGGTAAGGGAGAATATCCCCCCCCCCCAGGAGGATAATAGCGCAGATTATGCGCTCATAGAGTTGACCTCACGAGGTTTCTCATGAGGAAATTTTGATCCATCGTCTCTGCCTTGTCCAATTCCCATACATAGCATTCGGGAAAAAAGAGTGCACACTTTCTTCAGATGAAAACCGCCTGTTTCTGATCTGACCGCTGTTCATATGGCCATTTTGCCTAAGGTGACCGATGAATTGGTTCCAAATTGAAATAGAGGTATGTTTCGCAAGACAATAATTGTTATTGCTTCTGCAATAATTGTTATTTCACAGGTTCAACTATTCTTGCTCCCAGTAAACCGACTTAACCACTTTATACAAAGCTATTGTTTATTTATTTATTTATTTTGTGAGTTCTAACAAAGATTCATGATGATGAACATAGCAATTTTTATTGGGGCCCAGATTTCTCCGTTGGCTAATTCAACCTAACAGAGGTTGACTCGACCCCCTTTCACACACCTGCTACCAGAGAGGTCTGAAACTAGTCTTAGAGGGGTCCTTATAGAAGTGAGATGTTCCTGGGCGAGAGGTTTGGGATGATACTTCCCCGAAAATAAAAGAATGGCTTTTATAATAGTGTTCCGACTCTCAATAATCATTCCGAAACTCCCGCACAAGTAGTAAAATTCTACTGTTCGAAAAAACCAAAAGTACTTCGAAAAATACACCTCACTCTGACCATCTGACCAGAGTCCTTCAAAAGCCCCATTCGTATCCCCATGGAAGCTCTCGTAGGAGGGGTCTCCCCACAAATAGATTCTCTTAGCAGGGCTTCTATACCTGGGAGTTTTGAACGGTCGAACACAGAGGCCGGAGGAGTTGACCATACGCCCTCCCCCAGCTGGAAAAAGACCAGACGAGTTGGGCACTAATCCGGAGGAGTTGGCCAGCTCCCGTAAATTCGGCTGAAGATTCGTTTAGGGGGTTCCAGACCTGCCCTGCCCCCTCGGCATTGTATAAAATAATAATACACTGACATGAGTTTGCATCGTTTCCCACTTCCCACTTGTCAACAAAGGTACGAATAAATCAACTCATTGGAAATCGCGATGTGCCTGTTTGACCGGCTCCGATATTGATGTTATTGAATTCAATGGCAATAATGAAACTCTGCATTTCAGAACTGAAATCTCGTCTCCGAAGGTTTGAAACCTCAGATGATTTGCCCAACCAGTTAGAAATGGCAGAACGCCGAGTGAACAACATGGCCACCATTCGTTCACCAGATGGCAACCAAAGGGGTCTAGGAGGTAAGCGAAATTCTACTTGATCGTGTCTCGTTTTCAACATGTTGCATGCAATTCAAGTTAACCGTTATACCTATTAGTTAACGAGAAATTTCATCGGATTGGTAATAACCATAAGAAAAAAAATACTATATAAAAAAAGCCTACTGCCCAAAACGGCCTGGGCAGCGTACGACAGACGGACATTTCATTTTTGCAATGTACACATCTTGAAATGTATAGTGACAAATTTTGAGGCAACAGTTAAGGCTGTACGTCGTTTGAGGTGACTCTCCGGCATTATGCGATCTAACGTCCAACCAGCTGGAGAGGCTTATGAGAGCAGAGAATGCGGCCCTTCGATTCGCATTGAGACCTCGACTCGATGAACACGTTACGCCCGTTACAAGCGTCTTGGCTGGCTCAAAATCAATGAGAGGAAGAAGTTACAAATTGCCTCGTTAGTGTTCAAAGCACTGAAGCGGGGAAACACGTTTGGCCACGAAGGCCCCTGAAGGAGGCCTGGAGAGGCAACACGATTGGCCACACGAGAAACGACCCGTTCGGCCACGGATTCTTTGACGTCCAGTCGCGCCCTTGCGGCTGGCTCAATTTTAACTTCAAAGTTACCTAGATCATTAAATGACGCAGAATTTTGTGCTTTTCAATTTTCTATACAGATGAGTGACGCACCGTTTCAAAGTTATCCGTTAAAAGCCAAAAAAAAAGTGACGAAAATTTGTGTGTTTTTTGTTTTTGCGTTTTTGAAGGTAAGCGTCCCACAAATTTTGTTGGGAAGCTTCAGATTCGAGTTGAGAACCCCCCCCCCCCCCCCCCCCCAAAAGTACCGTTGAGAAAATTCGACACCACGCGTTGCACCGAACACCCCTCATACAACACTAGGTACTCGTAACATTGGTAAGTGGCTCTCCGATAATACTTATAAGTATTATCTATAGTAGTAATTTCGTGGCCAAACGTGTCCCAACGCTACTCGTACTGGTGGCCAAGCGTGTTGCGTTTTCACCCCTCGGTGGCCAAACGTGTTACTCCCCACTGAAGTACCAGCGCCCAGCCTAAATCTGTGAAAAGTTTGACTTTCTCAATGCCAGAGACACTAGGAATAGAATCCTTCGCATCCCTAGCCAGCGGACGAATTTTTTTGGTAGGAGCTTCGCATCCCAAGGAGCCAAAATGTATAACGAAAGCGCTGATATGTTCAATTTAAATTTTGAAAGAGAGTGTGTTCAAGGATAGGTTCAAAAAAATGTTAGTGAACAAATATTAAAGAAAGAAATCAAAGAAATTGAGGAAAGTGAAGTGCCGAATTTTCAACAACAATTACCATACTAGTGAAGTCAATGTTTTTTTCATCGAAGGTGTAGGTAATTTATTTTCTCTATTTGTATTGATTGAATTACCGAGGAAATTTGTAGTGTAAATTTTTGTCAGGGCAGGTTGCAGAGAGGGACTTATGCCCCTAACCTGCCCTGATCGCAAAATAAAATAATCAATCAATCAATCTCCCGTGACGCCGCTCCAGTCGATTCACGTTATTTCATTTTATGTGAACTTCGGCATATTTCTCAGATCCACTGGGACCTTAAGAAAAGGAGGAGGAGGCAGGAGTCTGCGGCTCCCTCGTCTTTTCCGGTATTTACCGGCTACGACCTGGGGAAAACGGAGTCCTTTAAAACGGCTGAGCCCTTGGGCTGTACGGCAGATTTATAATTTCGTGTCAACCCACGGGTAACCAGGACTGCCATTCCAAGAGCTCGGGAGGTGTGTCATCATATCTCGACGAATTTAGTGAAAACACTCTTACCAGGCTCCCTGAATCCAGCAAAGTGAATCCTGGATGTAACTTCGACGAATCATTCATATCCTGGAGGGTCTATCCTGGAATTCCCAGTCACCTCCTCCCACACAAACGGTGACAAGGACTTGGACACATCTATAAAAAGACGATTTCAGACGAAGTAGTCTATTTCCACGATAAATAAATAACAACTTGTAGACGCGTTTCGGTTTACTAAACCATCATCAGTACAATACAGAATGAGGAAGTTGTGAGAAGTTCCTTATATACAAAAGTGAATGTGCCTTCTTATGGGCGTGGCATTAGAAAGGTGGCAAGAAAAGAGAATGTGAAAGGCAAATAGGTGAAAGGAGAACTCCTTTTGGGTTGTCACAAATCTATACTATTAAAGTTGATCGTGTCTTGGACTGGCTGTGTCTAATCCACGCTAACCCGCCTCAACGGTAGGGCCTAGAGAGACGGCGTTTTATCGGGTCGGTTCCGCGTAGGTGCGGATGTGTCGTAGGCCGTATTAGATTTCGCCAACTCTTTTCCTTCATCGCGAACGGAGCTTTCCTTCGCGACGAGAGCCGGGTCAAATAGCGTCGTTACTAGGGATTGCTAGGAAAATTTTCGAAACGCCGAAACCCGATACAACTTTTGGCGTCGGTTTTGAACGAAACTTCATCGGTTAAAACGAGCTTTTCACGCTGATTTCAACAAGCACAAAACGATTTCTGTGCGATAACCCGTTCGAAAGTTATTCCAAGATCGTCGGTAGGTGGGTACGAGTATTATTTGCGAGCATTCGATTATTTTGATAGGTAGGTACTAGGTAATTTCCTTTTTGAGTTGATGGGTTGCTATGGGCTGCATATTGTTAGAGATAGACGGGAATTTGATACTTCACAACGAGAGGCCAACAATCGTTGTTACTAAGAAAAATTACGAGTCGACGGGTTGCTAAGGGTGTTTGCATGGGGGATGGACGGGAATGTGATAGTACGTGCGAAGCACGGGTGTCCCAACTATCTATACTAGGTACTAAAGTTGTTCGTCTCTGTGGCTGGCTGTGTCTGATCCACGCTACCCAGCCTCAACGGTAGAACCTAAATTTAGCGCATTGAGCGACTGTCACTTGGTGGTGACGCCTGATAAAGGTGACGGACGGAGTGCAGCGAAGCGCACCGGGCCCACTAGTTTAATATAAAATCTCAGCACATTACTTAGGTGAACTAAATTCATGTCGATTGGATTCATTTCCTATACCTTTGACTTGTGTTTTTTCCTTGACTAGACATAGAATTCGCCCATCGGATGATGAGTGCCTACCTACGTGAAATTATGTTACCTACAACATTTGAATTTAAATTCATTAAAAGGTTATGCGTAGTGTGTTTGGCAGAAGGCCTGTGGAGTAAATCCACGATTTCGCCGCCGGTGTTTTTGAAGGAAGAGGACGGGTGTATGGGAACAATTCTTTTTGGGCATCGTACAATTTGTCTTAATCTGCTGACCAAGAAAAAGATGCAGCCACAGTGTTGGAAGACTCGCATACAGCAGATTTGCTTGATATGTCAAGGTACTGTGAAGATGCAGAGTCTTCGGAAGGGAACCGAGTGGATGCTGATACCCAACACGGTATGTCGTGGCCGGTGTTGGTTCGCCCTGGGCTTGCTTGTTGAACCTGGAAACGCTGCTGCAGCTACCTCAAGTGGATTGTCACTAAAGGTGGCCTGACCGGCGGACCCATTGTGAATCCAATCCCTGTAAATTCACGGCGTGTTGACATTGTGTAATGTCGCAATAAATGAATAGTAAATGGCAAAATTAGTTATTAAATTCTTCTCGTCTTCGAACAGGGATGTTGGGCTGCCAGTGGGAGAAAAGGGGTTTGCACTGTTGCGCCGCGACCATAGCGCGACGCACTACTACCGCGGGTACTAACTCCTGCGGGCTGGCAATACAGCCGAGAACGTAGGGTAGAAAAAACCCACATCACCCAATGTAGAATTGACGGAGAGCTATAGCGGGATGCTAATAATATGTACTTACAGTGTTCCACCAGCAATTAACGGAATGAGCTTTTTTATAATATAAAAGTTCATTACGTTCCTGTGAACCGAATAATATATTATATTATTCGGTTCACAGGAACGTAATGAACTTGTCGTTGGAGATGGACTTGTAGTCGCCTTTTTAACCGTATGGGGCGTTAGTCTGTGTTGTCAATAGGATGGCTGCAATAAACGAAAGTACCAAATCAATGCTAACGGAATGATTTTCCTTGGAATTTCTCCTTCGGTCGCCTCAACATTCATGACTGGTGAACTTGTTTTTCAGGGAAGCGCTCGTGCGGCGACCGAGCTGCCACTTGGGATTTGACTATTGTCGGCCTTGAAGACGACGAAGCCGGCGACGTCGACGGGCCGTGGATTGCCAGGAAATTCAGATCCCTCTTGAAGAAAACGAGAGCCACCAACATTATTGGTTGCGACGCCCTCAAACGAGTCGCCTCCGCAGCGTGCATGTGCGTGTGTTCGCCGAATACCGGCTCGTATCGTGTGGCATTCTGAACATTTGAGCCCTTCAAGTGGACAAGAAATGACATTGTCCTCGATATTATGCCGAAGCCGATTAACATTATAGTTGAACTGCGTAATCATTGTTAATACTGTAAAAATTGTTAGTACCTATTGTAGATGATTTTTTTTTATATAAAACAAATTATAGGTAGGTATACTAACAAAGTATAAGTATAGAATACTACTTTTATATAGACTATGGTGACCCTTATAAATCGAGTTTTGAGATTAGGTACCTACCTACCCCCTACAAAATTGTTACTTTACTGTACCCCCATGTCATTTTAAGGTATTTAATTCAAATGATAGGTACTCTTGAAAAGAGTATGTTTTGCTCATATTTGTCAATAGACGGTGATATGTTTTCTATCGTTTATTCCAAAAAATTGGGCCCTTTGAATCGATTCTACTGTACGATTAGTGTTTCTTTATTTAGAGGTCTTAAAAAGTATACATTTGTGACAGAGCTCCTACTTTTGCATTAAATGCAACTCAACCAACCACATGAAACAATTTTAAATTTTAAAATTGTGTCATGTGGTTGGTGGAGTTCTAAAGGCACAAACTCGACTTCATTGAAACTTGTTGTGATTCCTACAATAAATGGTAGGTAAAATTTAAAACCAGCAACATTAAAATAGACGTTTTTCAACTCCTCAACAATGTATTGTTTTTCCTGAATTTCATCAGAACTTCTTCAAAAAGTATCGGTTTTTGAAAGAAATAATTTTTTAATCGATATTTTTTTTTTTTTTTGTGAATACCGTCTATCTATCGATTATTAGGTGGTTATCAGTGGCTCAGTGGTTCGAGCGTCGCACAGTGGTGTGTGGGTGGCAAAGCCCCCCTTTTTTAACTTTGTTGATAGAATTTGAATTTACATCTGATGTTTGAAGAAGTAAACTAGTACATTCCATTGGGTTTATTGTTGAAAATAGCGATTTTACAGCGTTACGCAAGTCTGAAAAGACGAGAAATCGCTCATTTTCCGAAAATTTAAATCAAAGGAAACGTAGAAAAAGGGAGCGCTTTATGTTAAAATCGAAAATTTCTTCTATTTATTTCAAGTTCATACACATCATAAGAAGTGAAAAATTATTTTCAGTAATTTTTCCAGTCGGATTCGCCTTGTGTTTTTGAATAAAATATCGAACAATTCTATCTTTTGACATTTCGGAAGATAAGGAAACAACGTGCGCCAAAGTTGAAACAACAGGCTCTGTAGGACCTGTTGAAAAAGAAATGTAGATATCGGTTGCGGGAACTTGCGGCTGTGCTCGTTATCCTAAAAAGCATACTAGCTTCGTATAGTTTTCGCGTTTTCTTCGGACCTATATGCTTTGGGCCAGTCGCCAGAGGATCGAAAGGGGGCACTCGTGCACGATGTGGTGTGGAAGCTTTTTTCAAATTTATTATTCAATTTATTTTTTAAAATATCAAAACCAACTGGGAAAACTGGTGCCGGCCAAAAAACCTCCCCCACCCTGAATCCGAAAATGATAGCCTTGTTTTTGAATTTTTTTTTTTTTTCGGTTTTGAGGACTTTCCTTTACACTGAATTTTCCAGTAATCAAAAGACACTCATCTTATAGCAAATGTACTGTAGATTTCGAATATATACTTACATTTCGTCTAAAACCTTTTTAAAACATCAAAAAACTGCAGACAAATGATCAAAAATCGCATTTTCCAACGTTTCTTTTTTAATATTCCTCTCTCTTCTCGCTACAAAAAGTCCTGGAAAAAAGAGGTCTGATGAAAATTTCAATTTGATTTTCTTGGGAGAGTCCCTGTAGGGAAATTCTGTGTAGAGAATCAAGTTCCCTATTTTTAGTTGCCAAACTTTGAAAAGTTGTGTTTCAATTTTTGATCGCGGTTGGTCTCATTCTGTTCAGAAAGGTCTAAGGTTTCAAAACGTTACTTTTTGGAGCGAGTATAGAGAAGAATATAAGAAAAAAAAGTCTGCAGTTTCTTTTTAGTTTTTGATGGTTTAAAAAGGTTTTAGACCATAAGTATAAGGTAAATGTATATTCGGAAACTACGGTAAATTTGCTATAAGATGAGTGTCTTTTGAAGAAGTTTGAGTGAAGTCGGTGATTACTGGAAAATTCAGTGTAAAAGAAAGTGAAAAAAGGCTTTATTCGAACTAACTTTTAAAAAACGGCTATCATTTTCGAATTCAGCACCCTCGAAAACCCCTAGAAAAAGTGAAAAGAAGCCGGCAACTCGAAGGTAACTTTTTTTTTGTAGACCCGTGTCCATCTAGCAATACAAGAATAGTTATTTAGTGGCCAATTGAGTTCGCACAGAATCTCGCTACGTATCCAGCTTGGGGCCAGCTCTGCAAGTCTTGGATAGCTCTGGGAAGGTTCGGACCAACCTTGGCAATCTTTTTAAACTCTTAGTCTGCTTAAGCAGACTACCAATTGGGAACAGCTTTTCAAGCTTTTGATACCCATAGCCAGCTTGGCACCAACTATTTAAAATGTCTGGACAGGTCTGGAAAGCTTAGGACCATCTCGGCTTGCCTTGGAAACCCTTATTCAGCTTGGTACGGCTTGGCGTCGGACGGCCGAGTCAAAGGTTGCTGTTTTGATCCCAGCAGCCGCTCGACATCTTCCCGATACATACTGGTAATCACCTCTCGGAAGGCAATGGCAACCATCGAGCGTATCTTGCCCTGGAAAACCTATCGAATTTGCCTTTCGGAGCCAACGTTAAACAGTAGGTACAACTTCTGTAATAACTGGTCTGCACGCTCAACAGAAGTTAGTAGCGAGATGTTGCCAGCGCCTGATTATACGAGTATAGCACCCAAAGAAGAATGAGTAATAATTTCCATCATCCCTAATTAAGTTTTCTAAATATTCAATAATTCTACAAAAAACTTGGAGAAAATCTGACACCATTTTGATATTAAATATCAAAAATTAAATTTTAGTGTAGGTATTTAACATAGAATTCGTTAATACTAACCAATGTGAAGTATTTAAACTTATACGTAATATGTAAGCTATTACCACACTTAATTTTGCTACATCCAATTTTTTCGAATAATGAATGTTGCCAAGGTTTTATTTTTCTACAATTTTCCAATATTGAATTTCAATTGCAAATTTGAGTCATTCCTAAATGTTGAGACCCTTCACAAAATAGCGGACTATGTTTATTGCATAAGGCAGTTCTTTTGATATCTATATTCAGTTACATTTATTTGCTCGGACGAATTGTTTGGAGAGGCACTCTTTTATCATAGCTAGAACTTTTCTACAGATCTTTCTTATTAGTCTCATTAAATAAGTGAGGTATGTAAATTTATTCAAATTATCACTAGTTGTGGAAACATCAGCATATTCAGGCCGGGAAATGAAAAACCTTCCGGGTGGAGACAACGGAGCGAAAACAAACTGGTCCAATCGATAAGCGAATTCTCAACTCTCAAAACAGATAATAACTAATTTCCATCGCCGGCGATCATTCGCTTTCGGAAAATCCCGGAAAATGAAATCGTTTAATTTGTGAAAGAGTTTGAAGAGTTTGAGTGTGAAGTCTCTGAGGCTGTGCTGGAGACACCTGAGGACGCTTCAGTGAGGACAGTTAAGGCATCCGCGAAGTGAGTGTCGATGAAGCTAATACATTGTATGGATTACACGTAGTATCACTGGAAGCAGGGCCGTAGCCAGCAGGGGGGGGGGGGGGCCCTTCTCGTCGATCACTTTTTTGATCCAGGAAGAGCCTTGCTTCGGCAAAGACTTGGTGCTGTTTCGGAATGCGTTCTACTAGCTGAATCGTTGTTGTGGAAAAAACCTCGAAGGCATCGATAAACAGCCCACTCGTCAGAATGAATTTCGGACCCTTGTGCACTTTTCAGTTCGATGATGGGCAGATGGGCTGCTGTGTCTCGTCGTGGTACATAAAAATACCGACAGTCTTTGCCGTTTTTCAAGCCAAATTCACAGGGGCCATCTACTCTTGCACCGTGATTTCTTTGGTTCACTACTTCTGCGTCTGAATCAAGTTTCAGGGGGTATGCCCGTTGACACCCGCAAGTCTGAAACGGAGACGCGCGGAAGAAAAAGTGGAAGGGTTGACACCGCTGGACGTTCGGTTTTGGTCGGTTGCTGTTGACACCGGCTCGAAAAATATGGATGTTGCTGTTCGAAAAATATTGACGTTTACTTTTCCCGCTCGCAGAGAGATACTTAGGTCATTGGTCAAGAGTTATCTCGCTAGTTTATCGGTTTGTGGTTTGTCGTTTGACGTATATACGCCAAAATACATTCTTTGTGCGAAGGCGAGGTACATAAGCCCAGGAAGAAGCGACGAGAGGGGAAGGAGTGGATCGAAAAATATATCCAAATCATGCAGATGGTTCCATTTCGCTGTTCAAATTTGTTAAAAAAATGTCCACGAAGCTCCGTCCTCACTTTGAAGACTCATAATGAACATTTTTAGATATTTTATATATATTGTAGGTTCTTGACGAGGTAGCCCTTCGCTACCAATTTGATCAACTTTTAATCGTGTTTTTGTTTTAGATTAGTACCTACTGACGAGGTAGCTCTTCGCTACTGATATTGAGGACGACGTGAGCAACCTCCTCGTGGTGTCCCCTGGGTAGCGCCAATTGCTCGCACTGACGACCATTTGTTGGGTGTCAATGGAACACTACATTTTTACACCGGGTGTCAACGGTTACTGTGGGTGTCAACGGCACACTCACGTTGTCAACAGGCATAATTTTTCAAGGGCAGGTTTCAACGGGCAAACCCCCAAGTTTCAAGTGTCAACACAAACGATACACAATAATAAATGCAGGCCCAAGGTAGAATGCAGCCCGGGGATAACGCGACGAGGCCCGTAGAACTCACCCGGCTGGTAGAACGCATGTATGCGTTATTGTATGTATTCGGTATACGCATGTATTCGGTATACCGAAACAGCACCAAAGACTTTAGGTTCTCCTGAAAGTACCTCAAATTGAACATCTCAAAGTCTCCCAAAATAAAACAATTCTACATTTGAGTGCTGCGCTGCAACAACGTTGTACCTCTCTACTTTTTTTTTTTTTTTTTTTTTTTTTTAATATAAAAAGTCAGTTTTTCGTGCCACAACGTTGTTTGTGGTCCCCTTCATCGCCTAAGCATCAAATCACGGGACTATGTTGTCTTGGTAGGTAACCCAGTAAACATTGGAAAGTGGGGTTAGTGATCATGCGCTTTTGAAGCAAAAACGTTGTAGTACCTACCTACGAAAGCAGCGCGCGTGTTCCCATTTTTGTCGCCCTCAAGCCGTGCTTCACCGGACTGCCGGACTCCATGACTCACCTTCGTCAGCTTTTGGGTCAGAGTTTTGGTTTATTATCCTTGGAATAATACCTATGTAATCGCGACAGAGGTCGATAATTCTGATCGGCCTCAAACATTATACGGTTCAAGATGTCAATATTCCAAACATCAAATGTCCGTCAGCCGTCCACGCCGTTTTGAGCAGTTGGATTTTTTTTAAATCTGGAATTTTGACAAATTACTCGGTTTACCGTCTAGTTATGCCCGCAAGGTTTCCAGTCCGATCGCCCCTGTAGGGAGTTGGGCATCCAATGAATAGGCAAGATATTATATTAATTATGATTAAGGCAAGATTATTATAGATGTGTGACTGATTGATGTTGTGATTTGTATGATAAATACCTACATCCCTCTAAAAAATAAATAACCAAATTTTTGAATACTTGGAAAATTCAAAAAAATCTCGTCTTTCAATTTGTTTATTTCCGGCAATAGTTCTGGTTCTTCTCTGTCAGAAAAGTTTAATCCTATAAAACTAGATCTGTATAAACAGAAAATATAGTTAACAGCAGCTGTTAACATCCGAGCGACACAGCTGCTGTGTCGCTCGGATGTTGGATGACTTGATTCGGGTACTTGGAAAGTCGTCGACACATAAACTGCTGGAAAATGGTCGCGGAAGCATTTTTTCCAACTTTCTGTTAGTTTCAACTCAAGGGTTGAGAGTCATAGAAAGAACAGGCATTGGAAAATCGCCGCCACATAAACTGATTGAAAATTCTCTTAGTTTCAACACCCCCTGTTGAAGCTGAAAGATCGAGTCAAGTCTTGGAACTGAACGAATATTCCTTATACCTGTTGAAATGTGAGAGGGCAATCACCCCATACTGAGCTCCAAATGACCCCGTCTTGCATGACACCTGCTTTTAAAGGGGTAGAATCTCAATGCTCAAGAAAATTGAAGTAGGCTTAGAAGCTAAGCTTTACCGATTGGAACACCTTCACCTAGAATAGGGTTTCAAAGTTTTTTGTTGTTGTTTTTTTTTCAAAAAAATTCTGAAAATACAAACCCCACTAGATTGATAGCTGCCCATCGATTTAGATGTGTGCCAATTTATTTGGCACGCGCAAAATTGGAGATAATGACCCTAACTTTGTTATAACAAGTGGGAACCCCTATTTTTGGTTTATTATTCTTGGAATAATACACCTATATTTTCGCGACGGGGGTCGACGACTCCGATCGGCCTCAAAATTTGACATTATCCGTTTCAAGAGGTCTACATTCAAAATTCGAAATGTACGTCCGCCGTCCGAGCCGTTTTGGGCAGTAGGATTTTTTTTTTAATCTGAAATTTTGACAAAATACTTGGTTTACCATCTAGTCCGATCACCCAAACCCGTGGGGCGCTATGGGGCTAAAATGGGGCTATGGGAAGGGGCTTTTGAAGGCTTTTGGCTATGGGATCGAGTTAGGTGTCGTTTTCGAAGTATTTTTGGATGTAGAATCCATTTCTGGGGGGTCCCGAAACGATCCAATTCCACTGTGGCGATCTATAGGGCTTTCATGGGGCTTAAAACAGGATTTTTGAAGGATCCCAGTAGGTTAAATATTTTTCGAGTAAAACCTAAATAATTTTTGAAAATAAAAAAAAAAATCCAAAAAACTCTTTTGATATAAAAATTAAAATTTTTTTTTTAAGTTTCTTCATTTACAGAATTTAATTTCTGCACAAGTAACCTATATCAAAGAATAATAAACCCTAGTGTAAAATTTGCAGCGTTTTTATTGCAGATTCGGATTCTAGGGTAAACGTTCAATCTCCGACAATGACCCACCCCTCAATCCCCTCACACCCGGGTGACCATTATTACGAACGTCAGTGACTCCCCTGGGGTCGATCACAAATATTTTATTCTGTCGTATTTTTTTCACACATATTCGTAAAACCACTCACTACCACTTTATTCTGGCAGTGTGAAAAAGATTGCACTTTGTAGAAATTCACTAAAATTCACTAAAACATTCGAAGGAGACGGTATAATGAAATGAATGATTAATACCTAATTGCCGAACTTTAGTGAGGCCTGTACCTTGATTCAGCCTGCATTTACGATTTCTTTTCGTTGTCATTATTCGGAGGGGTGTCGGCGATTGTCGAAAATGGGGTGTCGATCATTGTCAAGGGGGTATCGACCACTGAATTTTTGGACTTTTTCCAGAGAACGTAATTTCTCCATTATTGTAGAAAACGATGGACAAAAACGGGTATACGGACTTCAACTAGACGTCTCATAGCAACGGTTAGAAAAAAAATAAATAAATAAGAAAATGCGAATAGAGAGATTTTGAGCCAGGATTTTGAGGAAGGGGTGTCGGAGATTGAACGTTTACCCTCCACAAAATTTAATGAATAACGTTGCCCAATTTTTCTAAGCCACTTCCAAAACTGGCCAAATAATGGGCAAAAAACTTATTTGAAGTGAGATACGTGACTACTTTTTAACGCAGAAGGGATAGTACCATAATGTACCTGAATAACGTGACTACTGACAAACATCCCCTTCAGCGTTACGACCCAAAATTATTTCATCAAAAGGGGCATAACCTCATCAGGCACAAAAATATTATCGGTGTTTAGGACAATGCCCGGACGAGTCTCGACCGCTTTTTTTTGGACCTTATCATGCCCAAAAATATACACAGGGTGTTGACCAGCGTGGTGATCTCAGTTCTCTCACATCTAATTTATTACCCTATGAATTGTGGATGGCGATTTGAAAAACGTAATAACGCGACATTTCGACCATGTTACCACCATCCTAAGGCCCAAAATATTTCTGATTAGAAAAACCTAATGCCCGCGCGTAGTTTCAGCCGTGTCTCCATCATCCTCATGACCAAAATATTCCCAAGTTGAAAAATACAATAACCGCGCTATGTTTCCACCATTTGTCCATCCTCCTCAGGTGCAAAATATTTCTAATGGAGATACCTTATAGCACCCGCGTGTAGGTAATTGTAGACAAGAAATATCAAAATTGCTTGTTTATATTTGTATGCTGCTAGAACGACAAATTGCCTTCAGAAGTAATAAATGCATAAAATTATATTTAAAATAAGTTAATTGCGGTCTGTAACGCGTCACAGACAAACAGACAGACTGAAAAGTGCAGATCAAGACCAAGTAGAGCTTCTCATCTGTTTCCATTTGGGTATTTTTTCCGATACTGGAAAAATAATCGATACCAGTAGTAGTATCGAATGGCAGGATTCGATACCAAAAGTACCCGGTATCGAAAGGAAATACCAGATACTTTACCCATATCGATAAGTATCGCACATCCCTACCTATACAGTTGAGGCTGTCGAATCAAGGGTTCCAGGTAATACGTAGCCCCCCCTCTCGCCTTCTGCATCGAGGGGGTGCAGTTGCGACGCTGCCTACCTCACGAGTCGCGGGGGACTAAGTACATGTATTGTCTTTTGACTTACCTGTGGGACACCCCCAGACCCCCGAATTATCCAAGTTTTGATCAAGGATCATAGCAAGGAAACATGATGCATACATGTTTTTCGGATTGGTATATTTGACATGACATGAGTCCAACCCCTTGACATAGCAGCTTTGAACAGTGCTGAATCCGAATTTAAGCCTGGATAATCATCTAAGTTTAAGCTTTGAACAGTGCTGAATCCGAATTTAAGCCTGGATAATCATCTACTTACGGCACAACCCGCGTAATCCCTGAAAATTTCATCGAAATCGAATCAATATTTGCTGAAATCCCCACTCCTTCCCTTCTTTAGGGAAGGAGAGGGGGTTGAAGGAGGGGAAAACGGAAAAAAATCTTTGAGGGCGCTCAACCTATCTCAGAACGTAGATCATTTTTGAATTTCTCGAGATTTTCAAGAATATATATATATATTGGTATAGGTATATAATATAAGGTGAACGGGTGGCAAGGGGGTAGATGGCCGAAGGGGAGCGAAATACACGTTGCGCCCAAATTTCGCAGGGTTGCGCGCGTCAGTCATAGGTAATATAGCCTATGTTGTGGTCAATCGCACCCGAGATCGTTAGAAAAAAAAACCGTACAAATCCGTTCAGCCGTTTAGGCGCCTATAGGGTACGACAGACTTTATGGGGGGCGGGGACGCTTCAACATTCCATGCTCATTCCAATCCAGATCACGCCCGTAAAAACATGTACCATGTTAAAAAAAAAAAGAGTAGGTAAGTAATCCTACCTACATTAACAGAAGAGGGATGAGACTGTGACCGGAGGTGGGATAATAATAATTGAGTTGGCGGTGGGAAAGGTGAGGGTAAATAAGGGATATTTCGAGAGCAAGGGTGGGAAATATTCGAAAAGGTCTCTGGCATCACTGGTGATGCCATCACATTCCTAGTAGGGATGTTTGATACTTCTAAAGTATCGATACAGTATCGTATCGATACATCCAGACAGTATCTAAAAGTATCGATACGATACTTTCAATAAAGTATCGGTATCGAAGTATCGATACTTTTCAAAAACGCCTGCAAATTTTTAGTCAAGGGTTTATTTTTCTTTGATATGATATGGGTTACTTGTGCAAAATTAATTCTGTCTCAATGAAATGTTTTTGAAAAAAAGGGTTTTCTTTTAATTTTTTTCTTTTTTTTTACTCAGAAAATATTTGACCTCCTGAGATCCTTCAAAAATCCCTTTTGTAGCCCCATGAAAGCCCTTTACATCCCTACAGTGAAATTGCATCCTTCTGGGACCCCCAAAAATATACTCTACGTCCAAAAATACTTCGAAAACGACACCCAACTTTCAATTGTCCCATTTTAGCCCCATAGCGCCCCACGGGTTTGAACGATCGGACTGAAAACCTTGCTCCAAGCCTCGGGGGGTAGGTACAGGTAGCAAAAAAGGGGAACATTCCCTCGTTTGGTGTAGCTGTGGCCACACTAATTTCTACTGTGATGAGTGAGTTGGGTTTGTTGGTTGGGCCAACATTTTGGTGGTCCGCCCTTGATCGAGGACGGCTGATTCTTCTGATATGAGAGCTGGTGCAGCTCCAGGAGGTGGTGGTAGGTACCTACATCAACTTCCTTCAATTGCTGGTCAAGTTAGAGGTACTGTAAACTACCTATTATAGGTAGTTTACATACAATAAACAATAAGGCATATAATATGCCTTAAGTTTTGAATCTGATGAAATGTGAGGGATAAAAAAAGTATCGGCGCCGATACCGGAAAAAAAGTATCGATACTACGATGTGTATCGGGGACAAAAAGTATCGATATGTATCGATACTTTTTTTTGAAAAGTATCGATACTTTTTCAACATCCCTAATTCCTAGTGGTGAGTTCCTACTCCCAAGCTGCGAAAGATTTATAGACAATAGTTATCGTACTAACAATGTTTTAAATATTCCCGCGAAAATTAATGATTTCTGCAATTTATTGTCAAGAAGGTTCCCAGGGCCGATACAGCTAAATCATCATTATACCAATAATCTCTTTTCTCGACGTGAACTGCCACGCCGATATGTTTGATAAGTTTCTTTTCCGAGAGGATAAGAACCGAACACGTCATCTTCGTTTCCAAAGCAACCGCCTGTATAAAACTGCTTGAACCTCACCTTCGTCCCACTCCTCGTTCGACGTCGGTCCGATCAACAATACGTGTGCGGAAGTGGTGCGCTGATTTCCTTTCGTTCAATATTTCCGAGTCAAAGTGTTGTGTTGTCATTGTTGATCCGGATCGTTCGAGGGAAGCTGTCATACGGCTGCCAGCGTTATCCTCGCAGATTTAATCGAAATGTACAATCATCCAGGTGAGAGAAATGATATATTAAATAGAAACATTTTTCAGAATACTCCCACTTTTGGTTTATTATTCTTGGAATAATAGGGGAGACCGTTGTACCTTGGAACACTTTTCAGCTTTTTGGAGATAGTGCCTGGAAATTCATCAATATTGCTCCGCTTTCGGTCTCAATACGTTACAGCAGTCTTGACTAATGGTTTTGTGTGCCAAAATTGTAATTCCTTGAAGCATAGGCGAAGCTATGAAGCAAATCCGAAGGGACGTTTTTGTTCCAAGGAACAACAACGCTCGTGAAGGTACCTTGGAACGCTTGGTAGGTATTTTCGAGAAAAAATGAAGAATAATATTATAGTGAACGGCCACGTTTTCTCTCTTAGTAACAGCAGTAAAAAAACACCTTGGAAACGTTAACAGAAGTAATAATTGTTCATCATCGTCTGAAATGTCATTTTATCAGCATCTAAGGAAAAACCCTGAAAATTTACATAATATGCTATAGAAACAAACCAAATGCTGTAGAAACAATAGAAGATCACTCTGGGTTATAGCAGCAGAAAATTGATGAGTTTGATGGCCAATTTTAGTGTTCCAAGTGTTGTCATCTTGTTCCCGCAAGGTTTTCAGCCCGAATGCCCCAACCCGTGGGGCTAAAAGAGGCTACGGGAGGGCTTTTATGAAGGGTTTCGGCAATGGGGTCGAGTTAGGTGTCGTTTTCGAAGTATTTTTGGACGTAGAATCCATTTTTGGGGGTCACAGAACGATTTGATCTCACCGTGGGGATCTATTGAGCTGTCATGGGGGCTACAAATGGGATTATTGAAGGATCCCAGGTCAAATATTTTCCGAGTAGGTAGTTTGGACGCATGGATTATAATCCATTTTTCGAGGTCCCACATCTGCCCGAACAATGTAGATTTAAAAAAAACATTTTTTTTTCAAAAAATTTTTCCATTGACCCAGAATTAATTTTCGCACAAGTAAACTATATAGAAGAATAATAAACCCTTGTGTAAGATTTGCAGCGTTTTCCCTAATAATACATCGCCTAAGAATTGGATAGGTGTAATCATAATTATTACACTTATCCAATTCTTAGGCGATGTACTACTAGGTACTATTATTATTATTATTATCTATACTACCTAATATATAAAATTCTCTTTCTGTATGTATGTGCCCAGTAAACTTCCGAACGGCTGAACCAATTTCGTCGCGGGTGGGCGCGAATTGACCCGCGTGTTCCGACTTAGATAATAGGCTATATATAGCCTAATATATTAGATTCGCGAACTCTATTCCTTCGTCGCGAACGGAGCTTTCTTCCGCGACGAGAGTCGGGTCAAATAGCGTCGTTACTAGGGATTGCTAGGAAAATTTTCGAAACGCCGAAACCCGGTACAACTTTTTGCGTCGGTTTTGAACGAAACTACGTCGGTTAAAACGAGCTTTTCGCGTTGATTTCAACGAGTACAACACCATTTCTGTGCGATAACGCGTTTGGAAGTTATTCGAAGATCGTCGGTTGGTGTGTAGGTACGAGTATTTTTTGCGAGCCTTCGATTATTTGGATAGGTACTAGGTAATTTCATTTCGAGTTGATGGGTTGCTATGGGCTGCATATAATTGGTGATAGACGGGAATTTGATACTTCACTACGAAAAACCAACAAGCGTTGTTACTATGAAAAATTAAGTCGACGGGTTGCCACGGGTGCATCGTGTATAGGTGATGGACGGGAATTTGATGTTTCGTGCGAAGCACGGGTGTCCCAGCTAGTTATTATTATTATTACACTTATCCAATTCTTATGAGTTGTATTATTATTATTAGTATAATTATTATAATTAGTTCTCACTTGGAAGAAACACGCGGAGAGGCTGAAGGCCGGTCGAGGCTGAGACTTTTTAAGAAACTGGATGGTGTGACCTGGGGAGCTAAATTAGCTGATTAAATCAGGACGTCTTGATGACCACATATACACAGGGAAAAAATCAGCAAAGTCACTTTTTTTTCCAACTGAGAAAAACGAATTTTTAATTTCAAAACTTAGTTGCCAACACTCCAATTCAACATTAACAGATTTGTCACGTGAAAAATGTCCCACCACATCGGTTTTACAAGAAGGAATACTGTTTGACGGCCTGAGCATGATGTAAAATGAAATGAAAACCAAAATGCGATGTAACCCACAAAAAGTCAGGGAAAAAACCAGTTAAGTCAGGGGAAAAACCAATTAAGTCAGGGAAAAAACCAGTTAAGTCATCTGAATCACCTGCCTGATCGCACTGCCATCTGTGGGGCAATCGTTGACTTAGCTGGTTGTTTCCCAGTTTCCATTGACTTAGTTGGTTTTTTCCCTGGACGCCTACACTTTGGATGCGTATAACTCTTGACCAGGCTTATTTTTTACCAGTTTCAAGCTTTTAGAACCTGCAGTAGCCTGTTCTGAACACAGTGATGCCATTATCTCGTTTTCAGAAAAAAAGTGACTTTGCTGGTTTTTTCCCTGTACCCTTCATATAAGTCTTACATTCGGCCCACGATAGAGTATGGAACATGGCTGCTTTCAACCGCCTCTCGTTGCACTCACGAAGTGCTGAACAAGGTCCAGAACCACGCTGTAATAATATTACATATTATGTCGTCATCATAATAATATTATGACTCTCCGTGGAAGAGGAAAAGTAATCTGTACTGGGTAGCAAGGAGGGAGATGGCTTTATTGCCTCCAACTGGCGAACGATTTAAATTTTTTTTTCATCGTTCGCTAATTATAATTATTATAATTAGTTTAAGCGGAGATTTATTCATGCCCACATATATTAGTTTTATCAGTATAAATATTGAGGGATGAAACTTGTACCATGGTTATGGAGAACCTTAGCTCACCCGTTTTACCTGTGACATCATTTAACTTATAAATTAATCGAGCCTGATTGGGAGACGCAGGGATATGATTTTCATGAAGATTTTGAAAACTTGACTTCAGTCTTAGAAGCGATCAATTATGGTATGATGTTCTTCGTGCAATCAAGGTATGCTCATAAGTTTGCACCTTTGGTGTTCAAAAATATCTGACGCCACACCGTTTTTGTTAGGAGGAAATTTTCCCCCCTCTCCAAATTACAAGCAAATAATTTCCTTTTTTTAAATTAATTATTACTATTAGTTCCTAGTCGAAAAAAGGAAATTGCCGCCACGCTTTCAAACTAGCCTATTTACATTAAATTTACAAAAATTTTGTGTGTTGGATAATGTCAAGCAATGGACGTGCCTCGAATTTGTTAACAAAATTTGTGTTACTAGAAAGCCATCTAAGGGAAAGCCGTAATAGGGAAGTCAAAACTGGTTGCAAGTAGGTATGTGAGCATAGGCACAACTATCGTTCGACTTCAGAAGAGGTCCGGCTTCCCATTGGTTGTTGATCAACAAGTTGGCGAAGATAAGAAAGCTCGAACTAACAATACAATGGGAATCCGTGATATTGTATAATAGCGATTTTCCAACCACCCTGCTACGAGCTGCTCCGAGCAGTGGATAGGAGTGGTGAGAAAGGTGACGGGAGTGCATTCCAACCGGGGCCAGTGGTAAGTTCAGAGGAACTTGCACTGTATTCTAAGCGTTCCTCGGGCTTACTCGGAGCTACCCCGGCTCGAGGCTGGAGTAAGGTGCCCGTAACAAGAAATCTACTTGCCACCAACACTGAGCTCTCATTTTCTATTCCAACCAAACAAGAGTCTGTGTAGCACGGAACTCGTTCCGAATTACTCTGCTCTCACTCTGTCTTGCTCTGGACTTACTCGGAGTAGGGTGGTTGGAAAATCCAGTGTCAACCCAGAGAGTTCAACCCTTGTACAAATTGCAAATTTCTCCGTATTTCCTGTATATAAATGTGTCGTGCCTGACTTGTTAGTTTCTGTGACTGGTTAGTTTCAATGAAAGAAAACGTCAATTCGATAGAAATCCAGAGCTGGTCCTACTCGGTGTCTCAAGTTTGAATAAATAGTTTGAAGTTTGCATGTCCCTTGCAAATCCCTTTAGACCCTGATGGTAGCAGAATGAATCTTTAGGAAGGTTGGCATATTAATCATCTTATTTGACCGAAATTGAACAACTTACCACGAACACAATATATATGTTCGTAAAAATACCACAAGTTGAAACAATAGTTGTACATAATAATATTTTTACGTAGGTACAGATTTATGTGTACCTACGTAAAGGTATTACTATGTACAACTACAGTAACTGTTATAACGTGTGGTGTTTTGAAAATCTTCTACCAGTTAAAAAACAAGGGATCTCGAGGCACGTCCATTCTTTATGAGGGTGGAAACTGAGAATTTTGTCAAAGATTGGGTGGGTGTGCGGAATAGTGAACTCTTCCCACATTCACCAGGGAACACTACCGTCACCAAAAGAGGCTAAAATTGACTCTCTCGCAATTTAAAATGATTAAATACGATACACATTGTATCCACTACGTTCAGGTATTATTTAATTGTCGGGTTGACGGTACAACTACACAGAAAATTTACATAGGTACGTTTAGATACATTTAATGTAGGTATCTTTTATCTTGAAAATAGTTGAACGACCCTGTCCATGGCTACTTTGTCTTCAACTGAACCATCATCCTTCTTGAGCCGTCACAACTAGTAGCCCCTCCTCCCTTTGTCCGAGGTCTCTTACGATCCTCGCTGTTTTTTTCTTAGCCTCCTGCTCTATCACCTCGATCCTCAACCCCCCTCAACAACCACCCCCAACCTAGCACCTTCATCCTCGTCCTTTCAAAATACGTCATCCGAACCAATCCGAGTTTACCGATTCTTCGGGAAACTTCCAAAAGGGATTTAACTCGAGGAAACACCCTCTCTTTTGTTGATACGTTCGTAGAAGGGGGCAAGAATCGAATAGGTACTATGAAGTAGCTCGACAACAAAGTTATACAGAGTACGGCACCCTCAACTTCATTCAACTCAGGTCGCGCGTCCCACCTCGTTCAAACACGGATTGATTCATTTTACCTACCTTCTTTGACGCCATTATTTTACTAGAGGATATTTTCTTAGAACGGTGGCACACTCCCTTTACGAAAGTTCTTTTCAAAATTTGAAAAGTATTTAATACTGAATAGTGGATTGCACAGGGGTTTCTTTAAAACTAAGGTGCATAAACAATAGTAAACCTTCGTGTAAAATTTGCAGCGTTTTTTTTTCGAGCTGCCGGACCCACCTCGGACACCCCCCTACCTCCCTCCTTCCCAACATCCTTTCAACTGGTCTTGCCCCTATTTTCGTACACTTTATTGGTTCGATGAGGGTACAATAATTGTTTAGATGGCTTCGGGCTTTTCTCGTACTATGCTCGCCAGAACTTACCTGGTTCACACTTCTTTGAACAAGAAGCACTGGAGTGCAGAAGATAGGTATCCCTAAGATCCTGAAAAAAGCAACAACAAAAAAACAAAAAACAAAAAAACAACGGCTACCCATTAAATGGGTAACCGAGTTTTTTTTTTTTTGTGGTAGTCGCTGGCCCATCCAAGTAGGGGAGACCAGGGAAAGACGAACCAAAATTCGTTCAAGCTGAATTTTGAGCATACCTACAGCTTGATGTAGCACTAATAACAAGTATGGCGTTTCCCACTGTGGCTATTCACCTACATTTTATATTTGTAAAATTTCCTCAAAATCCGTTTACTGATTTTGAGCAAATACTTCTTTTTTTTTTTTGTCGAATGGTTCATTTTGGCCCAGACCCGGGGCAAGGATTCGTATAAAAATTTCGTCTAAAAAACTACTGTTACAGCCTTGTTAATTCACATTAGGTATCCTTAGGGGAGATGATATCTCCCACACCTACCTTACTTTTATATTATAAAAGTTAGGTAGGTGTACTCATCCAGATTATACAACTTTAGGTAACATTTGGGTGAACTGGAACTAGAAAAATGGCAATACATTAGACAATTTAGAGATGAAGTCTGCATTATCAATAATAAACCAAACCAATGAAATGAATCTGACCCCAGGTTGGCAATTGAAAAAAATATAAAATTGGAAAAGAGCATTCTTGCCTTTAAAATTATTTATTCTTCTTCTGAAAACCATAGTCGAGTAGAAAACAGCTCAAATAAAGAAAATATGCCTAATTAAAACAATTATAGCATGGGACATGCTTTTTCTCCTGGGGGTTTCTTTTTAGAGAGATGTAGGTAGTTCGTTACTATTTTCGTTGGTTTTTAAACACGTACTCTCTTCCAGGTCTTATATTGAGATTTCTGTGGCAAAACCAAAATGGTACTGGTACTGGTGGGGAAAGATGAACCATTTTTAGTTTGGTTCATCTTGCCCCCGATGGGAGTTTCAGTACATAAAAGTGCTGATAATGCCATCTTGATATCAATAGATAAAAAAAAAGTGCAACGTGCACCTTGGATCATGGCCTTTTATAGCAGTTACTGAAAGTGCTAATTTGGAAATTCAACAAGTGTGAAAATGAAGAAGAGTTGAAGAAAAAATTGATAGCTTACTTCAAGGTCTCAAGAACGTACCGTGCACATGGCGTCCATTGTACAGATGGTGGCAGGTTATCAACAACATTAGGATAAAGCTCTAGTGTTCCTTATAACACAATGAAAAACGAATTTTCGTCTTTCTCAAAATACAAAATGGCCGTTGGTTCATCTTACCCCTGGTTCATATTGCTTCGGTCTCCCCTAAACAAAAAAAAAAAAAAAAAAAAAAAAAAAACTGACGGATTCTACGTCCTAAAATACTTTGGAAATGACACCCCATTCCTAAACCCTTTAAAACCCCACCTACGAGCCCCTCGTTGGCCCCACGGTTGGGGCGGTCGAGTTGAAAACTAAGGACAACTGCCACAACCGCCTAGATAGATAACCGAGTAGTTTTCAAAATGTCAGTTACCTAACAAAAAAAAATGCCACCCAAACGGAGTGCACGATATATGTACCTACTGCGCGGACGAATATTTCATCTTTGAAATCTACACATCAGAAACATGAGGACAAATTTTGAGTCAATACAAATTTCTGACCCTCGTCGCAAAAACAAACATTTTTCAAAGAATAATGAACCAAAAGATAAAATTGGCTGGAAAGACCCAGCTCTGGTCAGACAATATGTCATATCGTGGTTTCGATAAAATAGGGGTGGATAGTGAAAAAGAGGTGAGTAAATATTGGCGGTTTTTTATTTGTTACAGAGAACCTTGTGGATGTGAGCCAGGAAGCTGGTTCATCAGGACAGGTGGATGTGGGAGACGTAGGGCATCCCATGGAGCCCAAGCAGTCAAAATGGTTCTCCCGTGCCTGGAACAATGTGATGTCGGCATTTGACAGGCCAGGTACCGGTGTTCCAGGGTCATCTCCACGTCCCGGAGCTGCCGAGCCTCTTCCTGTCACTAGTCGGGCGTCCGTGATGTTGGGAAGGGAGCCCGAGGTTTCAGGCACCACTTTCAAGAGAAGTCGGAACGACACGATCTTCAGGCCCCGAAAGCCCGCCGCCAACTGGCATTTCGACGTCAGCGGGACCTACCAAGACTGGGAACGTTCTGGATTCGTGAGAGGCGTTGGGGGGAAGAAGTACAGGAGGATTGAAAATGACGATGGACATGTAATCAGGCACGTCACCTATAAAGACCTTGAACTGGAGGAGATGGACAGCTGTCAAGCAACCCGGAAAACTAGCTTTACAAGACGGCAGGTAGGGCCCATTAAAATAGTTGAAGTTGGAGAACCTGTCCTCCTTAATAACAAAACTGCTGACGAAGAAGAAAAAGACAGCATCGACAGCAAGGTTGATGAGGAGTCTGATGAAACTGACAGTGATGACATCTCATCTTCGGAAAACGAAAGCATTAGTGATATTATTCAAGATTTCAATGCAACAGTGAAAATCAATGAGGATGCTAGTTGCTCAAAAAACAGCTTCTACCCCGAACAACTTGCCACTCACGCTGGGCTGGCAAATGAGAAGAAGGACAATTCAGCTGGAGTGAAAATGCGCATCAAACCCAGCACAGATTTTAGAATGGATGATGACGACGATGATGCTGACGACGATGACGACGATGATGATGAAGATGATGTTGGTTTTTCAGCACGACGATATTTTCAGTTCAAACGAGCTAAAGGCTCTCGCAGAGAAAGAGTGCCCTTAATCAAACTCAGCAGAGGATTCAGGGATGGTTCCCTTAAGGATAAAGCGGACCTTTCCACCTACAAAGGAGGGCCGTTAACTTTCCGCCAGCAGAGTGCTACTAAATCAAGCGGTGGACGTCACACGAACAAGACTATCAGCAGTAGCAAGCGAGTACTTGTCCGTCGTAGCTCCAGTAGGAGGTTACCTAGGGCTAGACGAGGCTCGTTCTTCTGGAAGACCGATGTTGGCCCCGAAGATTACGCTACTGGCGGACGTGCAGTATTTGTCTCGGAAATTGCAAATAACGATGGCTATTTGAGAGCTGGAAGGCATGATGCGCCAACATTACTCTCAGAAACTGTACGAGTCCACAACAGCCGTGGCGCTCTCCTGGCCTCAAAGTCGTGTCCCCAACATGGAAGAAGGGATATGACTAGCAACGACAGAGCCATGCCTACGAATGAGATCCCCAAGACCCGCTGGGAACGTGACACTCCACTCGGCGAACTTTTCCAAGAGAAAAAGTAATGGAGTAAGTTCTCTGAACCAGAGAAAATCCTCTACTTTCATTTCATTGCAGAAATGAAACCAAAGTTCGGCAAACAGATAAACCAACCGAAACTATTATTTCTTCATAATCAAACATTTCTCAGAACACTGCGTTATCACGATAAATACACAAAATAAAATAATACACAGTAAAAAAATCAATCCCTAACCGAGAAGCATGAACTATTTTACATATTAAGTAATATACAATAATAATATTATTAATAATATTATTGTATGCCATCGATGAACTGATGGTGGTAGGTTACCAACAACATTAGAAGAAAGCTTCACTATTTTTATTAAATAAAATTAATTAATTTATTAATTATAAATTTTATTTTTATAATACATATTATGTATTATACAAAACAACATTAGAAGAAAGCGTCACTATTTTTATTTATTTTTATAATACATATTATGTAAACAACATTAGAAGAAAGCGTCACTATTTTTATTTATTTTTATAATACATATTATGTATTATAAAAATAAATAAAAATAGTGAAGCTTTCTTCTAACGTTGTTGGTAACCTACCACCATCAGTTCATCGATGGCATATAAAGTTCATGGGACCTTGAAGTAAGTAATCAATTTTATCTTCAGCTCTTCTTCATTTTCAGACTTGTCGAGTTCCCAAATCAGCACTGTCCGTTAAGATAAACTACGGTATACGATAAGCTCTATGTTCATAAATCTAATCAAATTATATTTATGAACGTTTTTGCTAAACATAACACCCCAGATATACAAACCATGACCACTTACTAAAATTAATGAACCAATAACACCCACAATAATTTACTCTCATCAACCCACAAATGACTACACCCATAAGAGAAACTGAAGAGTAGGCAATTAATGAGTTATACAACTGAAATTAACATATAAATCAACTAAAAACATACCAATAAGTCTCAAACCAATAAACTAGAAACGCTTGCATACGAGTCTGCAACACATTAGGACATTTTATGTCTTTAGTTAAGTCGTTGCTAGGGAACCAACCGTAACGCTTTTTTTACGCTTTTTGTTAACGCTTCAACACTGTCAACGCTTTTTTCGTTTATGTGCCGAAGTAAAGACATAAAATGTCAAAAAGTAATGTGAAGTGAGTTTTCTTTGTGTTAACCAACTGGTTTTCACAATTGGGGCAGGAGCCGACCCCGCACTGTACTTGAAAAAGCTTTAGAAATTCTTGCTCCATAGGTATATAATAATAGGTATTTTATGTGGGTGGAAAGACTTTCCACCCACATCTCAGCAGCGGATTCATTGAAAGTTCACCGTTTCAATGAATCGTCGTTTCATCATCACCAATAATATTATGTATTATGTATCATACTATGTAATCTAATTATATTATATATTGTCATATAATCATTGGTTATATTTTAAATTTAAATTTAATGTAATCTTACTGTATTACACAATATCATGAATATTTAAAGGGATAAACGTGCTGTTCGAAGTTCTTGTCATTGCTGGGTTAAGATTTTTGATCTTGTCAGCCTAACATGATGGTAAATTAATGAGCCTAATTAATTGGTAAATCACTTTAACCCAGCTACACATTTTATACACAAAATTTCCATGGTTTTCAACGGTATTCGAACCCGTGGCCTCATCAGAATGCAGCGCAAAGTGACTAGCTCCCAGAACCTCTCGGCTAATCCGGCCGCCACCAACGAATTAACAACTTCCATTTCCATGCCAAATCTATAGGAGCACTTTTAAAATAATGGTTATTTTATAAGTATTATCACCCACATAATATACTCGTTAAGTTGCCAACGTAGGTACCAATTATATCTTGTAAAATGTACGAGAACTCGTAGCACCGAAGTCGATTTATACCTTATAGTATAGGTATGATATTGTCATACTTGAAATCATGAGTTTAAGAAAGTGTATTAATGATGTTGTGGGAAAGTGTTAAACTGGTTTAAACCTAAAAATAAATCTTGCCTATGTAACTTCCCCCGGAATTATACAGTCATGAAGATTCGGGTTTCCTAATTAAACTATGATTCTTTTTTCATTTTACTAGTAACGTTGAATCTTGAATATTTTATATAATAATATATATAATATAAGAATATATTATATTCTAAATCGTTAATATATTCTATTTAAAACATCGTTTTTCAAACTGGCCGATTATGTACCTATATTATTCCAATGAGAGTAAAATAAGTTTGTAAAACTTATGCGTGGTTATGTTTCAAGTTCCCTGAACAACCCAATGATTTATACTAGTTGGATGTGAACAGCTAGTAGGTATTTTCAGTCTGGATGAAACTCTGAGAATATTGAAATATAAATACAGGTGTATCAGGATTTTTATTTTATTTTTATTATTATTATTATTATTATTATTTTTTTTATCGTTAGGTATGTGAAGTCCTTAAATAGACTTCAACTGCGAAGTAGAAAAAACTGTTACTTCATAGTACTTGACTGAATAAGGATTTCACAAACGAGGTTAGTAACGAGCAGGGGCGGTTCAGAGAACCCCCAAAGATAGTGTGAGGGAGAGGGAAGTTGAGAGTGAGCGAGATGAGAGAAACATTTCATTTATCATATTAAATATGATAATAGGTAAATTATATAAAATTGATGGGTAGGTAAATGATATAAAAGATGATCATTGTTAATGATATTAAATTTTAATATCAGTTTGAAAAAGACCAATAGCTATTATTCTATAATAGCTTCCCATTGTAGATGGAAATGGTAACTATAGTAACTATAGGTAACTGTTACCTACAGTGAAATCGTATGAACCAGTTCATACTATTTTTGATAACAGTTCCATTCGGGTAATGATGTCAGAATTTGGAGCTGATGATGTTCTGAACCTCACCACGAAAAGAATGAGGCCCCCATGGGGAGGGGGTGGGGGATGGGAGGACGGCTAGGAAAGGTCAAGTGACTAAGCGAAATTATAATGGATGCATGCGCTGGTCCCAGGTGCAGCGCAAGTTATAGGTTATATTAGGAACGGGTACAAAAAACAGAAAAAACAGTTGTAGTAGTGTTGTCAAAACACATTTTTAAGGGAAGGGCTTTCTTAGAAGAAAAGGGATATTATTCCCATGGCCGTACCAAGGGGGGGGGGGGGGGGGGGGGGGGGGGGGGTCAGAGGGTTTGGAACCCCCCCCCCCCCGAAATTTTCCCAAAAATAAGCATTTTCAAACCCATAGGAATTAAATTTACTCAAGTTATAATTGATCTTCATAGGTAAATAAGGAAGAGTACAAAACAATTTCTAGTTGAAAGTATACGTAAATAATTTATAAAATGTATTACAATTTTACTAACCCATTCGCGTACGTGGATGGACGCGGTCCGCCGCAAACGGCGAAGACCCAAACGTTCCATTACGGAAGTTGCTGTAAAGCCTGTAGTTTGGAGCTATTACGATAGGTAGCAGCACGAAACAATGACTGCCATTCGACTTTGCAAGTCCCTGACTATATTCTGTAGGTTGTGTTTTTATATGTTCAATATGTTTTTATAATATAAAAACATACAACAACATATTATGTTAAACAATGTTTAGTCTATTTTTATAGTTTATTTATTTATTTTCCTAGTCACCAAATTAACAGGGGAAATTATTTTTATGTTATTATTTATATACTTAGTATCGTTCTAACTTTTGTCAATAAAAGCTTAAAATGGGTTATTTGACAATTTTTTAAAAAGTTTTATTGGGTAGGGCCTCCGGACCCCGCCTGGTGCCACAACGCCCTTTATATACTTAGTGTCGTTCTAACTTTTGTCAATAAAAGCTTAAAATGGCCTAAAAATGGGGTACCTATTTGAACATTTTGGTTTTTCTTGGAATAATAGGTACACCTATGTTTTCGCGACGGAGGTCGGCGACTCCGATCGGCCTCAAAATTTGACATTATCCGTTTCAAGAGGTCTACATTCAAAATCCGAAATGTCCGCCCGCCGTACGCCGTCTGGGCCGTTTTGGGCAGTAGGATTTTTTTTTTAAATCTGAAATTTTGACAAAATACTTGGTTTACCATCTAGTTGTGCCCGCAAGGTTTTCAGTCCGATCTCCCAAACCCGTGGGGCGCTATGGGGCTAAAATGGGGCTACAGGAGGGGTTTTCTGAAGGCTATTAGCTATGGGATCGAGTTAGGTGTCGTTTTTTTAAGTATTTTTGGACGTAGAATCCATTTTTGGGAGTCCCGGAACGATCCGATTGCACTGTGGCAATCTATATTTCTTTCATGGGGCTAAAAATGGGATTTTTGAAGTATTCCAGGAGGTTAAATATTTTTCGAGTAAAAAAATCAAGAATTTTAGAAAAAACACATTTTTGAAAAAAAAAAAAAATCCCCCCAAAATTTTTTTTTTAAAATATAAAAATCTAAAGAAAATTAGAATTAAATGTCTCTACTACAAGTAACCTATATGAAAGAATAATAAACCCTTGTGTGAAATTTGCAGCGTTTTTTTTAAAAGTTTTATTGGGTAGGGCCTCCGGACCTCGCCTGGTGCCACAACCCCCCCCCCCCCCCCCCCCCCCGAAAATCTTTCCTGGGTACGGCCTTGATTATTCCCATTGAATTCGGATTGTTATCATCAAATCCTCCTGAAATAAATCAAAACAATTAGAGACAGAGCAATCATTGCTCTAAGATAAAATCGTAGAGTTTTTAGAACACCATGCTGGAAATAACAGAGAAGAAAAAGAAAATAAATTTAACTATGAGAGACTTTTTACTGGCAACAAAATGTGGCGTCCTTTAAGGACGGTCCTTATAAGCATAAGTTTCCAGGCTGGGAAGCTGTTTACAGGTTGGTTCTCGTCCCTCCTTTCGTTTCGATCGAGTGGAGTCGTAATAACTTTCTAGTCGTTGAATTTGTTATTGTGTGCGTGATTTTCGAGAGATGAATACCTCGCACCTGTTACCTGTCGCAAGAACATTGCCTTCGGCACTTTACCCTTGGAAGACAGATTGGAAATGAAACGCCTGGGCCATATAGAGGGACGTGGAAAGTGAGTCAGAGATCATGTTCGTTGACGTGTTATTTTTCTTCTAAAATATGACTTCTTGCTAAAGGTTCCCGGTCACCAGACCTACTACGATTGTATATACTACTAGCTGCTCCGGCTCGCTTTGCTCGCCTACGCACCCATCCGGGGGGCTGCGCCCCCCTGGACCCCCCAGTGGGTGAGTAGCATCGATGGACACGTTGGAACCCCCACATGAAGGAATTCCCAAATTCGCAGAATTGCAGTGCTCGGTTGGGACAGCTTGAAACAATAATAATAATATTTAAACATGTCTCATGTAGAATAATAAAGTTGAAACATGTTTCAATATTATTATTATTATGTTTCAAGCTGTCCCAACCGAGCACTGCAATTCTGCGAATTTGGGAATTCCTTCATGTGGGGGTTCCAACGTGTCCATCGATGCTACTCACCCACTGGGGGGTCCAGGGGGGCGCAGCCCCCCGGATGGGTGCGTAGGCGAGCAAAGCGAGCCGGAGCAGCTAGTACTTCTATATTATCGTCAAAGTGCTAGTGAAATCAAATTTAAAGTCCACCATCAATCCCTGAAAATTTCATCAAAATCGAATCAATATTGGCTGAACCTGCTGGGAGAAGGTTAGGCCAGTGTCGACTCATGAATGAATATACCTATTACATCTCTAATGGTTGAGGATAAGCAGTTAGGCAAGCTCCAAACAGATAAATCCCCCCCCCCCCCCCCTCGCCTTTTTCAGGGGAATTCACACTCTCGGGACACTTTAGGACACTTTCAGGACACTATTTGAACTCACCTCAGAGTCATCATATGGTACAAAATTGGGACTGCTGGAAACGGCTTTTCATTGTATGTATATAGGTAAACCATTCGTTCCCGAGGGATTCATACTCGCAGGACACTTTTGGACAATTTAAGGGACACTATCCAAAACTTTTTATGTGATACCTGAGATCACGATGGAAAAAACCGTATCTCCCTATCTTCAACGGTTTTATAGAAGTACTGCGCTCCCCCCCCCCCCCCCCCCGAACATCCCATCTCTCTATCTCTAATGGTTGAGGATACATGGGATACACAGTTTCATTGTGTATAGGTAATGATTGTATATAGGTAATCCATACAGTTGGGACAGCTCGAAACGGCTTTTCATTGTATATAGGTAGGTAATGATTGTATAAAGGTATTTCGGACGTAGAATTAAACGTAGAATCGGAATCACTATTAGGGTGTGTATTAACTAGATTATGATAACATCAATGTTATATTACGTTACGTTACGTATAAAATTTTGCAGTTAAACCTCCACTTGCATGTAGCTCGAGCCCCCACTGGTACCGAGTTTGACTTTTGAGAAAAAAAAAACAACATAAAAATGAGTTTGCTCTCTATATAGCGAAATTTAAAGCCAATCCAAACAGTAGCGCATTTCTTTATTAGGGAAATGAATAATTAAAAATGTAAGAGAACTGGTCGATGACACAAGTACATGGGGATGGTTCTCACCACTACATCATCGCCCTGTCCTGGATTTCTTCAAAAATTTATTTACAAATCATATTCTCATGCATAATATTATAGGAATTAAGTAACGTAACTTGATAAGGAAAAAAGGGTTCTGTGTAAAAACGTGTTCAGCAATTTAAGACCATCCCTCTCAAAAATTATTGGTGCACCGCAATGGTTTGGATATCACTTCCTCAGAGAAAGACCTAAAAAGGTCACGTGATTAGACGGAGGTTATAACTTGATTGATGAGTGATAATAAAAATGATACATCCCCGGCAACCAGGTGGTGAAATTTGAATTATTATAAACTATGTCAATAGTGATGAGTACCAAGATATTCCTTAGATCCCCTGAATATTTTCGACTCATGAGGTCGCTGGTATCAGGAACGAGGCACTGCGAGGCGGTGGGATAATTCTGGTTTCTTAGGTCGGTCGTTACACAAGACGATTTTCACCCCAAGAACTGAGCGGTTTAGCTCTTATGAGATTACAGCAAACCCATATTGACGAAACTCCACTGAGAACTGAGTTGGTGGGTCAGTAAGATGATAAAGTTTACTGAGCTCGTAATTAGTTACCTGGTTACCAAAGCATACAACGCTGCAAATTTGATTACAAGAGGACTTTTTACTATGTTGCACGGAAAATAGGGAAGCGAAAACAAACTTGTAGACATTGAAGGGGGCTATGGAGAAAATGGAAATTCGGCACGTTTCCAAAGTAGTGGGTTTCTTCGGGGAAACGAAGTAATAAATTAAACAAAATCCGCTACGATGAAGATAGTATAATATACTATCTTCATCGTAGCGGATTTTGTTTATTTTAATTTAGCTTCATCGTAGCGGATTTTTTGTTTAATGCGCATATTATGCGCATACATCCCTCCTACGTCCCTGATGAGATGTTTAGCGTTGTTGGTGGGGGGGGTTTAACGTGCCTTGGGTTATGAGTTCTCCAAAAGGGAGCCGTTATTAGGTAAGTGCGGTGCCGGGGAAGCCTAATTTCTTCTCCACGAATCAAAAGATCAACTTCACAAAGTCGGAACGGATTGATGACGTGAGATGAGAGAAGTTTCCCGCACACCTCGGCACAAATAAACACAACACACACAACAAAACGCTGTACATTACCATCCCCCTTTTCAAACTAGTTAATTGCAAACCCCAAATGACTCTGAGCTCCCACACTTAGGGGTTCCAATAGCTCGACTTTGTTTCAATACGGGAAGGGAAAGTTTGTCGGATTGTTCCATTCAAGTCACCAAAGTCTTCCTCTTCTTTGTATTTATACCTAGGTACTGAAAAGATTTCACACGGCTCTCTGCGATTGCGCAAATTATTAAACTAATATCACACTTTCGTTTATCTTTTCAACATTAAGCACAATCGATAACTGAAATTGCCACTAATCAAGCTAGGTATAGGAGGAACACAAAGAACTTCTCATAGACGGACATATCCTCGGCCCATTTGTCGAACGAAACCAGTGATTTTGTGAGATTCAGATAAAGTTAGGGAAAAAAACGTAGTGTAAATGCCCTGATGCGTTTGATGGTAGGTAGTTGACTGGATATTGCTTTCGCGAGTTTGAGACTCTGACTCCAAGAAAATGGAAAACCCAGGCTGCAGCCTGCAGGCACTGGGTTGCAATGAAGAGAATTTTCGGGTAACTCAAAGAGGCTCTCACGGGACTATCTACAATATGTTGTGATATTTGAGGCTTTCAGTAATGCTGATCACGGCGAAGACGTCACGTCGGGGCTGATCTCGATCAGGGGCGGATAGGCATGTCGGGCGATCGGGCGTCGCGACGCCCGAGGGGCCGGTCGAAGATGGGGGAAAAAATTGTATCCTACCTAAAATATTTTGGTAATCGAGACCGAACAGGAAACCTCAGAATCAAAAGAAGGCGATCTGGTTGGCTGTGTTCCTCATAGGACAAGGTTTTAAAACCTCAAGGCCGCATCGTATGCATGTCTCCTTTCGGTTTACAAAGTTTTGGTAACGCTTTCTCCAACCTAAGTCGAGTGTTGGAGGAGTTTTTAAAAATTGAAAATCATCAAAACTAGGCTGAGGCAAACTGAGTAACAACAATCTGGAGGATCTCATGTTGATGGCTTGCGAAGAGGAGAGTCTGGCTGAAGCACAGAGCCGAGTGGTTTCATTCGTTCACGGCCCTCGAGGCTGAACGATCGTCACTACCGCCTACTGATTGGTTTTTGCTCCGTCCTTAGCGAGCGTTTTGTGTGTGAGCGTTACGTGATCCCCCTTTTGGTTACCTACCTAAATAAGAATATTTATATTCTTGGAATAATACACTTAGGTCATTATACCTACGTTTCAAGATGTGTAGATTCCAAAACTGAAATGTAGGTCCGCCGTGCACGACGTTTTGAGCCGTAGGAATTTATTGAAAAATCTCACATTTTTGGCACGATTCTCGGTTCACCATCTATCAATCAATCAATCAATAACATTTTTATTTGTCAGATACACAGGGTGTTTTGACAATGGTCGATTCTTACTTAAAATTCCTTAAACCTAAGTCACATAAGTACAGTCAAAAACAAATAGAAAAAACATAGAATGCAGAATACAAAACTGGCTATTTGACTCCATACAATACAATTTAACAAAAATGTTTACATAAAAATAACAAAAGAGTTTATAGCCAGTTCATATATCTCACATACATTCCTCCCCGGCACTGGTCAGGAAGTCGTCAAAAGTGTATGGAGCAAGTTGAATTAGGTAAGCGCTCACTTTGGACCTCAGAGAAACAAATGACTCGCTCTTTAAAGTTCTAGGGACGGCATTGAAAAAATTTATCCCCCACCAAGAACTACTAATCCTGGAAGCTGTCAGGCGATGGAACGGTAAACAAAGGTAATCTTTGTTCCTAGTTAAGTAGCCGTGATCAGACGACTTGTACTTGCCGATATTTCTCCGGATGTAGCAAATACATTCAAGAATGTATACATACGGCAGGGATAGTTAATATTTTATTCCGCTTGTAGGCTTCCTTCCAATCCTCCCGGTAGGCCGGCTACCACTCTAAAGGCCGCTTTACACGCTACGACAAATCGTAACGATTTATCGTTCAGATGCGATCGTTACGATTTATCGGAAAGTGTAAATGGGACATCGTAGCGATTTATTGGAGTTGGAGTTCCAACCCAACTCCAATAAATCGCTACGACTTGGAAGGTTGATGCCGGTCGGCATCAATTTCTCGGAATCGTAGCGACTTGTTTGAACGTGTAAACGGTCCCTCCAACCAATTCCCACCCAACGGTCCCTCCACCCGATTTCCACCCAATCAGTGGGTCCCAGTGTGCATCTGAACGATAAATCGTTACGATCTGTCGTAGTGTGTAAAGCAGCCTTAAACACTCTTCCCCCTTTCGATTTATTGGAGCGATAAGTTGGTGCAACCTGATCGTTACGATTTGTCGTAGCGTGTAAAGCGGCCTTAACAGCCTTTGTTGCTCAGCGAAAATGTCTGATGCCGCCGCTGAGTGGCCCCAACTCAAAATAGCATAGACTGCTACTTTGAAAACATCTAGTAGTGCCTGCAAGGTTTTCAGTCCGATCGCACAAACCCTTGGGGCTCTGCGTAACTAAAAAGGGCTGCAGGAGGGGTTTTTGAAGGTTTAATTCGTGGGACCGAGTTATAACTATAGGTGTCGCTTTCGAAGTATTTTTGGGCGTAAAATCCACTTTTGGGGGCCCCTGAAGCATCCGACTTCACATTAGGGCTTTTGAAGGATGCCAGGAAGTCGAATGAGATCTAGTTTTACGAGTAATCTTGATACATAATGATATTCATTTTTTGGGGTTCTTCATCCGTTCACATAGGACAATAATTGTATTAATTATTAATGTATTAATTATTTAAAAAAAACTTTTAATAATAAAATTTAAACAGCTATAACAGGTAAATTTACCAGGGGTCTGAGGTTGAGCCCTGAATTCGAAAGAAATGAACGAGCGAGGGACAAAATGTGTCCATCACCCCTCTCCTTCTCACATGTCATGAGAGAAGGGGAGGGGTGATGGCGAGGATGGCCAGAAACAACCAAAGTCTCTCGGCTCAGTGCTCCAGCCAGATGCTCCTCATCAATAAGCTGTGATAATGTAGGTCAAGGAAGAAATGTGCAAAGTGCATTCTAGCTTGAGTCGCCATTTTGTTAGTAGGTACCTATAGATGGTACAAATAATTCACAGACCAAGCGCCACTTTTATTCTTTCTAAAATTTAGAAAGCTATATTTAATATAGGCACTGTTATTTTTCTCTTTCATCTCAGTATTGCGTAAGCTCACCTACTAGGTATTAGGGGGGTAACAAGGGGGTAACAAAAATTTTGATTTACCCTATGAAAATGCCCAACTTTGAGACCCAATAAATCTAAACTACTCAACCCATTTCCTCGAAATTTTGAGCACAGTTCTATCAAATGGTGAAGAGTCGATTGACCAAAGAACTTTTTGATAGCATGATCGATATGTATATAATCGATTTTACAAATGAGTATCAAAACTGATCATTTTTTTCTAACTTTGAAAAATTGCCAGGAGCTTCCTAATATTTTTTTTTTAATCTCTGGTCAAAAGACGTATTATAAGACTAAAAACCTGCTGTAAAAATTTCAACACTCTCAGACTTATCGTTCAGTAGGTAATAACTGGGTTTAGGGGGGTAACAAGGGGGTAACAAAAATTTTGATTTACCCTCTGAAAATGCCCAACTTTGAGACCCAATAAATCTAAACTACTCAACCCATTTCCTCGAAATTTTGAGCACAGTTCTATCAAATGGTGAAGAGTCGATTTACCAAAGAACTTTTTGATAGCATGATCGATATGTATATAATCGATTTTACAAATGAGTATCAAAACTGATCATTTTTTTCTAACTTTGAAAAATTGCCAGGAGCTTCCTAATATTTTTTTTTTAATCTCTTTGGTCAAAAGACGTAGGTATTATAAGACTAAAAACCTGCTGTAAAAATTTCAACACTCTCAGACTTATCGTTCAGTAGGTAATAACTGGGTTTTATGTGTGAAAAAATTGATTTTTCAGGAGAAGCGTTTTTCTGAAAATGATACGAAATCCGCTCATAAACGTTATCTCTTGATCCCAAAAGTGGCTGCAATCACTTACCGCCATGGACTGAAGAAGGCACGGAAAAGTAAAAATAGCAACACCTTATCGAAATAGTTCTTTTTATCAGAGGTTTTATTGGTTATTAGTGGTTGACAACCACTGGTTGTGCCGAGATGTTTGTTTTGTTTTGTTTATATTTTGCTCCGTGATGACTGTCCCGTAATGACAAAACCTAAGAGTAGGTATTAAAAAAAAAAAAAAAAGAAAAAAAAAAAGACATTCTATTCCTCCGGGTCATTATGGTGTTTTTTCGACGAGATGGCATATAGTGAAAACTCCTGATAATCGTCAGTCCCTAAACCTGGATCCTGGAGAACATGGACCATCGAACTTGGATTCTCAGGTACCTATCTCTAGATTCACTGTTAGATCCTCCTAGTATCCAAACACCTGATGAAAGGTGTGATAAATCCCGCAGTAGTTCTTTATCTTCTTCACATTGGAAATTGAATCGTCCGGGTCGTTCAAAACGGCCTATCCGCCCCTGGAGACGTAAAGAACGTTGCTCTGCAGGGGGAGCTGTGTCGTGGTTGTCTTAGCCAATTCACCTTCAGAAGTTATAGCCGGCTACTTCACAGGTTGCTGAGTTGCAGTTGGTTAATGACAAAGCGCAAGAATCACCGGAAGACGTAACACTTTGAAATCCACACCTCTTCTCTGTTAGAGAGGGAAAATGCATAGAGCCGATCCGGAAAAATAGTGCGGAACGCGCTTAAGAGTCCAACTTTGTAGTACCTACCTAACAATATCGTCCTGGAGAAGGGTGATACAGGTCTGTTCCATTCTTGAACCTGGTTTTCGGGAGGAAGATTTTTTGTAGTCTGAAATTTTTGCAATTTACTCGATTCCCCTTTTAGGTGGGTCCGCTAGGTTTTTATTCCGATCCCCCTATCCGCTCTTAAGGGCTTTCGTAGAGCTTTGCCGGGTTTTCACAGGGAGTCGATTAAGATGTCATTTGTGAACTGAGATCTTTTCTGCCATTCCCCTATGCAGTATAATATACTTTTACATTATAAAAGTACCTATATTACTTACTATTTTTACACTATAAAAGTTCATAATATCAAGTAATCCAGTGTGCAGCTTTTTCGTGATTATGCCTAATTTCAATGAGCACCTACAGTGGCGAGTACTTTACGCATTATGTGACTACGCATAAATATGTGTATTATATCCACCAACATTTTTACATCACTCTTCACCTGTGATTGATGAGGATCTCCCTTACCAACCTGTCGTTCCCACGTCGAAGTGTTAGACCTGCACCAGTTCAACAGGATATCGAACGTGCCAAAGTGATATTTCTACAATGTAGATTTACATATTATGTAAACGCATTAGATCTCCCGAAGGATCTTGAGGTTACGATTTGAATATAGTATCGTAACCTCATATTGCGTATTAATACGCGTAATTACGCAATATAAAGAGTGTAGAAGAAGATTTTGAACCATGTTCGAAAACTCTAGCAACTTGCTCTAACTCGAGCAAACCACCTGACCAGGTGCCTGACGTAAATCAACTTGATGAAGAAAGAGGTTAACTCTCGAGGTTTCGCATAAGCAACCTTTATGAAAGAATAATAAACCCTTGTGTAAAAATTGAATTGTTTTTAGTCTGAAAGTTTGAGAAAATGCTCGGTTGTCCGTCTAGTTGAGCAAAGTTTTCAGCCCTATCGCTTGTACCCAAGTTTCAAATATGTTTATAATTAGATAAATACAATTATAATTATATAATTATATTTATATATTTCAAATATAATATTATAATTATAATAATATTCCATTAAGGGTAGGTATAAAAATCGCTTCATTGTGGACGTAGTTGTTGACGGTTTGTTACGGTTTGACAACGAAATTTCGCTCTGTGATTTTTGCTCGGAATAAGTGGTTCGTAGTGGGGTTTTGGACGTAAAATCGGTGTGAAAATCGTGATTACGATGGCGAGGTTGGATTCACCACTTCCATTTACTTGATCCATTCCGTGGAGCCACTTATTTCGACAGATACTGTTCGAGTTATTGAAAATTTTGTTCGGATATTTTAGTTGTTGTTAGTGTTGTTAAGTTTGTGCGAAATTAGGGAACGGGCTGCTTGGAAAAATCAATGTGTCATGGTGGAGGAAGTGACAAGTACCTAGTGCCTCTGACACAAGTAGTCGCGGAGGACGTACGCAATGTCTAGGCTGTGGTTTGTGGTTCATCAGGCTAAATACACACCTCGCCAGAGCCGCGGGAGAGTGTGCTGCATACCGCGATCAGTTGGCTTCGCAAGGTGCCGGAAGTAGTCAGGAATCCCAAGACATTATCTCAGGAACGCCATTGGTTCGTGGGGCATCACCAGAGGGTACCGTGCAAGGGACACCTAATCTTCTGAGTCAGGGAGTTTCTCGTCCAGCTGACCAGAATCGTTTGACTGAGCTAAATCAAGAAATTTTGGTCAAGGCAAAACTGCAGGAACTGTATGGTGCTCCTTACTTGAGTGGTCCAGGAAATGCTAGTGGAATCTGGTATGAGTGGTGGCAAAAAATTTCCCAATTAAGGGGACTCCACTATGACTTACCAGGTGGATCCATTGGGAGCCAATTCATTGAAACTCTTGCCAAGGAGATAGAGGCATTAGCGAAGGGAGAGCGTCCTTCAGAACGTGTAATGGTGTTTGTGGCCGTTCTGTTGCAGAGAAGCAGACTAGTGCGGAAGTCAAAAGATGTGCGAGTCCTACTTCAAAGACGCCTTCAGCTGTGGGCGGACGATCAATTTGGTAAGCTAGTCCAAGAAGCTCAAATGTTGGATAGCAAGCTGAAGACTCGGGGTTTTGAGAGTGCTGATGTCACCAAAATGTTTCACTCCTTGATGCTGCGAGGGAAAATAAAGGAGTCTATGAGGAAGCTTACGGAGGAGGCGAATTCTACAGTACTGGACCCCAACAAGTTGTTGGACAGCATGGGAACGACTGTTCTGGATGATCTGAGAGCAAAGCACCCGGAACCGGCCATGCCATGCCCCGAGTGGTTACGACTACCTGATGACCTCACTGAGGTGCCGTGTTTGCTTCAGGTACAGATAACCGCTGATTTAGTTGAAAAGGTGGCAAGAAAATTGCATGGGGGAGGTGGTCCCAGTAGCTCCAAAGCGGACCAATGGGTGGACTTTCTGTTACGCCATGGTCGTTCCAGTAGCCAACTTCGAGAGGCGGTGGCTGCTCTGGCCAACAGACTGGGAAATGAAGATGTTCCGTGGGACTCGATAAGAGCCCTCATGGCCAGTCGGTTAATTGCGCTTGATAAATGCCCTGGAGTGCGACCAATAGGGGTAGGCGAATGTCTTCGGCGAATTATAGGAAAGTGCATGGCTGAGGCAACTGGAGAGGAAGTCACAACTGCATGTACGGAAAGACAGTGGGCTGGGGGACTGAGTGGAGGCATAGAGGGGGCAGTCCATGCCATGAATAAGCTGTTCCAAGAAAAGGCAGTGAGTAGTTCAAGATGGGGACTCCTGCTGGTTGATGCTAAGAATGCCTTCAACTCCGTAAATCGTGTTATTGCACTTTGGTATGCACGTATGTATTGGCCAAGTTGTGCCAGATTCCTATTCAACACATACAGAGGACAAGCTGAGTTAGTGTTGCGGGGCAGTCAACAAAATCTGTACAGCAAAGAAGGAGTGACGCAGGGGGACCCATTGGCCATGCTGTTATATGCCATTTCCACTCTCCCAATCATCAACACTTTACGGTACGAACGAGTTAGACAGTGTTGGTATGCTGATGACTCTTCAGCTCAGGGTCGGGTGGACGATTTGAAAAGCTGGTGGGATAGATTAATCGCATGTGGGCCCAAGTATGGTTACCATCCCGAGGGACAGAAGTCATTCCTGGTGGTGCATCCTGACGATCAGCAAGAGGCAGCAGAGGCATTTGAAGGAACGGGAATAACAGTAGTTATAGGTCAGCGGTTCCTTGGTGGCTTCATCGGTCAAGAGGATGCACGAAAGGACTATGTCGCTCGTAAGGTAGAAAAGTGGGCGCGCATCGCGCAAAAACTGTCAACGGTGGGCATGGAACAGCCTCAAGCCGCCCATACCTCTTTTATCAAATCATTCAAGTTCCAATGGCAGTTCCTTCAGAAGGTAGTCAGGACCGAAGGGGAGGAATTTGAAAGATTGAGAGAAGTAATCCGGGAAGAATTTATGCCAGCGGTAATGGGCGGAAGCTTGCAGTGTCCCATCTCCAGTGCAGAAACTGATCTATTCTCTTTGCCCGTGAACAAAGGCGGTTTGGCCTGGTCTGATCCGGTTGCATCACCTCGAAGCTTGTTTAGGACCTCGGAATTATGCTCTTCAGTGCTTGGCCAATCATTGCGAATGGGAGTGCCATTTGATATAAGGGAGCACGAAGCGCAAATAGAGGCAGCAAAGAAAGAGGCAGTGAAGGAGCGAAAGCAGGCGGAGGATGTACTGTTACAGACCACCTTAACAAAGTTCTCGGCAGATCGAAGAAGAGCAATTAGTCGAGCAGTAGTGAAACAGTCCAGGGTGAAGTCGTCTGGGTGGCTGTCTGCCATTCCTTTAAAGCGGCATGGCTTTGATCTCTCAGCCTGTGAGTTCCGAGATTTTCTTGCAATTCGGTACATGCGAACCCCAGTAGATATGCCAAATAAGTGTGATGGCTGTGGACGTACTACGAGATGGAGGAGCGCTGATGACCTGCTAGGCTTTGACGGTGGGGCGGCGCTGCAGCTGGGGCTCCAACTTCGTTGATTGAGCACACCATGATCCTACGACTTCGACTCTTTCTCCGGTAGCAACAACGAATGGATTGATCAAATATCAGCGGCTAGATTCTACGAGTGAAGGCGATCAGAGCAATTTTCGATGGCGAGGTTGGCCTCTCTCCAAAGCGAAGGCCCTGATACCGGCTCGTTTCTTTTTTAATTATGCTCAATAAATATTTTCGCGTGTTAAAAAAAAAAATACATAATACGTACTCATATAAATGTTAAGCTTTTATTGACATAGAATTAGACTTTCTACAGTTTATACAAAAGAATAGTAAACCCTTGTGTAAAATTTGCAGTTTTCTGCCCAATAAAGGGTATGCAGCAGGTTTGCGAGTTCATTTTGGTTTATTATTCTTGGAATAATACACAGGTGTCGCGAAAATATAGGTCTATATTTTCGCGACAGAGCTCGACGACTCCGATCGGCCTCAAAATTTGACATTATCCGTTTCAAGAGGTCTAGATTCCAAAACCGAAATGTCCGTCCGCCGTCCGTGCCGTTTTGGGCAGTAGGAATTTTTTTAATCTTAACTTTTTACAAAATACCTACTCGGTTTACCATCTAGTTGTGCCCGCAAGGTTTTCAGCCTGATCGCCCAAACCCGTGGGGCGCTATGGGGCTTAAATGGGGCTACAGGAGGGGCATTTTGAAGGCTTTTGGCTATGGGATCGAGTCAGGTGTCGTTTTCGAAGTATTTTTGGACGTAGAATCTATTTTTTGGGGTCTCGCAACGATCCCATTTCCCTGTTGCGATCTACAGGGCTTTCATGGGGCTACAAATGAGATTTTTGATGGACCCCAGGAAGTCAAATATTTTTCAAGTAAAAAAACAAAAAGTTTGAAAAAAAAAAAAAAAAATCAAAATTGGGCTTGATCAGTAACGTCGATGGTATTGGCCAAAACGTAACTCTTAAAGGGACCATATTGGCGGAAGCAAAACGGAAATTTAGGGAGCTGCACCTGGTGGTGGTCGACGTGGCCAAGGCCTTTGATTCTGTTAGCCACGATGCAATTAGAGCTGTGATGGTGGCACGAGGGTGGTCTCCGTCTTTGGTCCACTATATTATGAAGTTGTATGGATCTTCCAGCACCATCTTGGGCGGACAACGTATACGGTGCCGAGCTGGAGTTCGGCAGGGAGACCCGCTCTCTGGCACTCTTTTCAACGCAGTCATGGATCATGCCCTGATGTCGCTACCTAGCAGAATTGGCTTCACTTGCCGTGGGAAACGATGGCGATCGATTGCGTTCGCAGACGACGCGTGTTTGTTGGCGGCATCGGCCGCTGGGATACGGGTGCTCATCAGAAGTTTCCGCGAAGCTCTACAACACTGCGGGTTGTCGATCAACGCCGGCAAGTCTCTCTATGTGCCATTGGTTCCTAGGAAGGGTAAGTTGGCTGTGACTGCCAGTCTGGGTGACCTAGATGATATACCGGTGGCTCGCTCGAATGCCGTTTGGAACTACCTCGGCGTGACATTTAATCCCTATGGCCCAGTCAGACCGGATCCCAACAAAGCTATCACGGACTTAGGCAAGATAATTCGGTCGACTCTTGGACCCCTGACGAAGTTAGAAGCAATCAGAACCCACTGGCAACCGTCGCTTGTGCATGGACTTGTTTTAACTGCACACACGAAGAAACAGCTCCAATGGCTTGACATACGAGTGCGAGGAATTCTACGATCATTCCTAAGGCTGCCCAGAGATGTTCCCAATGCGTTCTTCTACGCCCCCGTGGCGGATGGAGGGCTGGGTTTGATGTGCTTTTTATCGCTTATCCCCTTGCTACGGAAGAAGCGTGTCAGCGAGGCCCGTAATACTTTGTTTCGTGAAGACAACAGTGGCATTGAATCATCGACACATGACAGGCGCCGCGAGCGGGCAGCTGCATGGCATAACACTGTCGACGGAGCAGACATGAAAATTGCTCGGGATGTTCCCCAGTCAACAGCCTGGATGCGTAACAACAACGAACGGGTGCCCGTGTGGCGGACCCTGGCGGCGATCAAGACATACGCAGCTGCTATACCGCTGCGGGCATGGATGACTAGAGGCCGGGCAGGTTCGGCAGCATGTCGTGAAGGATGCCCCCAACGTGAGACGCCGAACCATGTGCTGCAAGTTTGTCCATCTATGCGCGTCCATGGATGGATCCATTTGGAGTGGGCTGCCAGGAGAACGTTGGACGGTAGTGGCTTTATATGGGCTGCCTTTAGACGCAGACACCTAGTGGGGGCTCATTGAGCCCCCCCAAGGTCAGTATTCCCGTCCCTTATATTCTCTCCCGGTAATGATGCACCTTCTGATGCGCTACCTGTGTTTGTTTCCGATGGACACGGCGAGGGACACAACGCCTCCCTGGGGAGACACCACGTCCCCCTATCCCCCCGGTGCAGCTACCTGGACCCCAAGGACCACGGCGACAAGAAGAGTTTATTATATGAATCATTTAAAATTGTATTGAAGTAGTAGGTATAAACCAATAAATATTTGTTAATGGACGTAGAATCTATTTTTTGGGGTCTCGCAACGATCCCATTTCCCTGTTGCGATCTACAGGGCTTTCATGGGGCTACAAATGAGATTTTTGATGGACCCCAGGAAGTCAAATATTTTTCAAGTAAAAAAACAAAAAGTTTGAAAAAAAAAAAAATTTTTTTTGGAATATGAAAATCCAAAAAAACATTTCTTTTTTTTTTCATTGACAGAATTAAATTTCTGTTCGAGTAACCAATATCAAAGAATAATAAACCCTTGTGTAAAATTTGCAGCGTTTTCTAAACCAATTTGGTTTAGTGACGAGTCAGTCAGCGGACCTCTGATCGAGTGACGCAATGATTTATGGCGATGCCTTCTATTTGTATTAAATACAAACCCGTATAAAATACGAAATTTTCGTTCCGTCAAGAGTCCATTCGCAGGGGTATATAGGACGATCATTAAGTATTCACGTCACGTCTTCAGCAGAGTTTATTCCCCGGCGGAAAATCCAAACGGGGTCTCATTCGACGAAACTTGCCAGAAAACTGTGAAAGAAAGTCCACTTAGAGTAACTCACTGTTGTGAACAGGTGAATTTTATTGTTGCAGTTCAAGAGTAGCTAGTAAAAACGCTGCAAATTTTACACAAGGGTTTATTATTCTTTGATATACGTTACTTGGGGTCCTCCTGGGATCCTTCAAAAATCCCATTTTTAGCGCCATGAAAGCCCTATAAATCGCAACAGTGAAATCGGATCGTTCCGGGACCCCAATAAATGGATTCTACGTCCAAAAATACTTCGAAAACGACACCTAACTCGATCCAATAGCCAAAAGCCTTCAAAAACCCCTTCCCATAGCCCCATTTTAGCCCCATAGCGCCCCACGGGTTTGGGCGATCGGACTGAAAACCTTGTGGGCACAACTAGATGGTAAACCAAGTATTTTGTCAAAATTTCAGATTTAAAAAAAAATTTCTACTGCCCAAAACGGCCCGGACGGCGGACGGCGTACGGCGGACGGCGTACGGCGGACGGACATTTCGGATTTTGAATGTAGACCTCTTGAAACGGAAAATGTCAAATTTTGAGGCCGATCGGAGTCGTCGACCTCCGTCGCGAAAACATAGGTGTATTATTCTAAGAATAATAAACCAGAAGGACAAAAGAAAAACGCCCACTGATGGACTACAGGACAACCCATAACTAAAAACACTGCAAATTTTACACACGGGTTTATTATTCTTTGATATACGTTACTTGTGCAGAAATTTAATTCTGTCAATGAAAAAATTAAAAAAAAAATTTTTTTGGATTTTTTTTGTTCAAAAATGAATTTTTTCAAAAACTGTATTTTTTACTCGAAAAATATTTAACATCCTGGGATCCTTCAAAAATCCCATTTTTAGCCCCACGAATGCCCTAAACATCGCCCCAGTGAAATCGGATCGTTCCGGGACCCCAAAAAATGGATTCTACGTCCAAAAATACTTCGAAAACGACACCTAACTCGATCCCATAGCTAAAAGCCTTCAAAAAAACCCCTCCCGTAGCCCCATTATAGCCTCATAGCGCCCCACGGGTTTGGGCGATCGAACTGAAAACCTTGCGGGCACAACTAGATTGTAAACCAAGTATTTTGTCGAAATTTCAGATTTTTAAAAAAATTCCTACTGCCCAAAACGGCCTGGACGGCGGACGGACATTTCGGATTTAGAATGTAGACCTCTTGAAACGGATAATGTCAAATTTTGAGCCCGATCGGAGTCGTCGACCCCCGTCGCGAAAACATAGGTGTATTATTCCAAGAATAATAAACCAAAAGTCGGGTTTCAAATAAGCACACTTGGAGTATTTATGAATGTTTATGACTTATGTTTATGGATAACTCACATTCTAAATCATTCTCGTTTTCTCTTGAACACGAGCGCGAAAACGTTTCATTGCAGCCTTACAACATTTATTCCTGATAATCCCCAAAGTGGAGATTGAGGTTTCAGCTAATAGGAGCTCGCAACAGAACGACCTCATAATACGAGCTGTTACGCGAGGGGACGATTATAATCCATCTAAAGCCGGTCGTCCCGCATGTTCGACTCAGTTGATTAGGGCACGAAGCGCCGGGAATATGGCGTGTATTTGTATCCGTTACTGTAATTCTGTATCTGTAAGCGTCGCTCTCAGCTCTTCTGTATGCAAATGTAATTTCGTTCCTCGGCGGATTAAGATTAAAAAAAAACAAGCGGTCAATAAAAAAATTTCGTTATTATGATTTCATTCCGCAAAAAAAAAGTTCCTGTAGCTCGGCGACCAGGTCAACATTTCATCGCGGTATCAGATCAAATAACTGTTATTCTCTTCGCCCAAATCTGGGGCTAAAGGGGGGCTACAGGAGGGGTATTTGAAGGGTTTCGGCCATGGGGTCAAGTAAGGTGTCGTTTACGAAGCATTTTTGGACGTAGAATTCATTATGTGGGGTCCCAGAACGATCCACTTTCACTGTGGGGATCTATCGGGATTTCTAGGGGCTATTAAATAGCCCTAAATTTTATAAATGGGATTTTCGTAGGATCCGAGGGAGATCAAATAAGAGGTCGGTTTACGAGTAATTTTGGACGCATAATCCTTTTTACGATGTCCCACATCTGTCCGAACATTATGAAGATTTTTTTTCTTTCAATTTTTTTCAGAAATATTTTCTTATTGACGTCGAATTAACTTTCGCACAATTAACCTATATCGATGCAAAATAAACCCTTGTGGACGAGCAAACCTACCCTGCAACAAAAGCGGAAGCGCCTTGGACGTAGTGCCTTTTATATTCCGCCCTTCACACAACACAATTTTGAATGCAAATAAAATTGTAAAACACCTCAACAGTTTGGTACTCAGATTCCCATAATAACATATTATGTTCATTAGGGTCGTTCTAGGGTAGACAAAGAAAACAAAATCGTTTCAGGGCTGACAAAATGTTACACAAGTTGGTCGAATTTACTAAAAGTGCCCCAAAAATCACCAAATTTTCACAGGATGTGTTTCAGAGACCAAATCTAGTTTTTTTTCCGGCACGATACTGAACGATTCAGGCCAAAGCGCATTTTAGCCGTTGTACGTCAGTAAAACAAATTAAAATAAAATAATGAGAACGCGCACACTTGCGCACGATCTAACTTTGCAGTCACATTCTGTGGTCCTAACGGAACACACAGAAAAAACAAACTCCGTGTAGGTAGTCACGTGAATACCGCGACTTTTTTTTTCGATTTTCTGATTTTTCCAGCTTTTTTGATCCGTAAAATCGATGAAGGCCAATTTAATGAAGAGAATATTTTTAATGCCTTCGGTTACATACACTGAATACAAATCAATAGTGGTTTAAGGCTTAATTAATATGTGGGGCCCGCCACGCAGACAATAAGTAGGTAGTACCTACTTAGTAGGTCCTACTAGGTACTGGTGAAAACGCCGATCTCCAACTTTTCGCCCTCCTGCACCCCTCCAGACAGCTCGAAACGACCAAACCAGGATAGTTCTTTGTTCATATAATATAATATATTATATGAACAAAGAACTATGATTCGTAAGCTGATATATATGTAATATAATTACATATATATCAGCTTACGAATCAATACTAAACCGATCGGCTAGACGCGTTTTTAACTTTTCCAATTTCCGCCACCTTTTAGCGTCATCGTGGGCGACGGGCGAACAATTTGGCGGTAAGTTTAACGATAGTGGGAGGTAGATAAAATAAATAAGTAAAAACCAAAAAACTTCCTCCAGTTTTGCAACTGATTTCTATAGGTTTTGGAGCGCTGAATCCAGGAAAAATAGCCAAAATGCTCTATCACGTCACGTTTTCTAGGAAAATTTGATTTCTTACCCATATATGGAATGTTCTGATAATTTCTTTTTGGCTGACGGCAGTTGATTTTCTTGGCCCCAAATAGAGGTGATGATATGTTGGGAGGTTTTGTATTAATTAATTAATTAATCAACTTACATAAGACTGGACGACGGTGAGGGGCGGGGGAACAATTCAGTACTTGCACTTGCGCATGTTCTTTCCGGTATGCCATGATTCTTCAGAAGATTCGTTATGATGAGCATAAGTGGATGATTTGTGGAGGCTTCAAAATTCTAACCATGCTATTGGGGCAGCAATCCGGATTCACCAAATATCCCTGTTTCCTTTGCTTGTGGGATAGCCGGGCCCGAGACCTCCACTGGGGGAAAAAAGACTGGCCGATTCGAGAGTATTAAATACTCTCAAATCTTGAGACCTGGCGATAAAAATGTTGTTCATGAGAGCTTGGTACCCCGCGACAAAGTTCTGTTGCCACCTCTCCACATTAAGTTGGGACTCATTAAGCAATTTATCAAGTCCCTTCCAAAAGATGGAGAGTGCTTCCGATATCTTTGCACAAAGTTCCCCCGACTTTCCTAAGCCAAGCTAAAGGAAGGAGTGCTTGTTGGCCCTGATATAAGGAAACTGATCGCAGTACGCCAAGCAACGCACCAAGAGGAGCATTCAGGGGAAGAAGAAACGGGCCCACCAGGAGATTCCTTGAATTTTCATCTAAACTGTGTTGCTTTCTTTTGTTTCCATTTACAGAATTTCCATTTAAGGAATTTTGAAATAAAACTTTGCTGGTGATTACCATAGTGAAATGAGCCTTATTTATTACCCAGTGGCTAAGGGTAACCCAATGTAGCAAAAAATCTGTACGAGATGGAGCAAATTGGCTACCAGATTTGGATACACCAAAACCGTAATAATCAGTCATAATACTCGATGCAGTCGATTTTTTTTTTTTTTTTTGTGTATACCTGTGTTAGGTATTATTGTATATAAACAATTGGTTTATTGTAGTGTTATAATTTTTTGACGATGCCAATGACAAATAAAAGAACTCTTAAAATTGAATTATTAGTTCATTTCGTTCATTTCTTTAGTTCACTGGTGGGCCGAGTTTTCATTTTCCCAATTTGGCCATTTTGGTTCGAGTTTGGCTATCGTGGACCGAGTTTTCCTTTCGCGATTGGTGCTGAGGCAGGTCGTAAACGGGGCTGGACCGAGTCTTCCTTTCCGCGGAATGGTTTGTCCCGAGTTTTCCATCGCTTCATTCAAAATGTCAATCAAAGCGAGAACGAATAAACAAATTCTTTGGAATATCTGGCCCTTAACATTAAACGTCCTGCTGTTCTTCACGATTTTTTTCGTTCGAAGTTGTTCCTCGACGTGTTTATAAGGGTGTGTGTGTGTGTGTGTGTCGAACACACGCCCCCTGTGGATCGAATCTGTAGATCTCAGCCTCCCCACTGAGCGTTCTCAATTGGCTTCCCCACCCTCCTCCACCTTAATAAATAAATAATAAACTTTCATTTTGTCGTATTTCCACTCGACCGAGTGGTTCGCATTCTTTTCCATTTCTCTCCTGATGAGGTTCAAGATCACGGGTTGCGGGAAAGAGGATTCAAAATTACTTTCAAAAGTTCCCCACTTTACTTCCTCATAACCACCAGGATGTTTTCTCGGCGGATATTGTCCACTCGAAGAACGAAAACAAGATTTCTTAAGGCAAATTGGACCAAACGAGGTTTGAGTGCAGGAGAACAAATCCCTAAACTACTGATTCTCAAGAATAACATAATGAGATGAAAAAGGCACGATGAATAGCCAATTTCCACCTTCATTAGGTGATTTATTTCTGCACCTTATCTGAACGACGAAATAAAAGTTTTTCAACTGGAGGTCAATCGAATCTGCTAATGAAACACAAAAGTGAGAAATCACACGCTATTTTGAACGTGGAATGTGAGCATTTTCTCGAGATCGGACAAATAGCCGAGTTTCTGGAGTTTAGTATTCAGATCAGGGTTTTAGGAGTAAATTCGCTTTCTCACTCGCTGTCTTTGTGCGTGAGGAGAATGGGAACGATTTGTTATAATCATTAGAGAATTAGCTGTGCAGACAGTACAGGTGTAAGGGGTTGGTGCTGCTTTCTAATTGTCATTAAATTAGTTTTGGGCACACCCGGTTTGACCTCTTGAACAAAATGGTCAAACGCCCTGTGACAATTAAGGATGAATGAAAAGCAATTTCCGAAAGTAATGATACAAATCGGACTAACCGTAGGTATCAGTCCTATTGGTCTACTTCTTGGGGCTTTGCGGGCGTCTAAAGGAGCGATACGTGAGGGTTTTGAACTTCTCGGGGGGAGTCGAGTGAGGTATCGGTTGCGAGGTAGTTTTGAACATAAATTGTTTGATCATGGTACTGGTGAGGGAGTAAGCCGTTGGTTGTTCGTTTTATGGCATTTATTAGGTGTTTTACAATGCGTCGAGGCGCCTTTCACCTGTTCCCTGGCGTCATTAAATACTAAAACTAAATTTTAGTTATCTAGGTTATCATCTAGTTATCTAGTTATCTAGGTTATCATTTAGTTATCTAGGTTGTCATTTAATTATCTAGGTTCCTTTGAAGTAAAAATTGAGCCAGACGTAAGGGCGCGACTGGACGTCACAGAATCCGTGGCCAAACGGGTCGTTTCTCGTGTGGCCAATCGTGTTGCCTCTCCAGGCCTCTTTCAGAGGCCTTCGTGGCCAAACGTGTTTCCCCGAGTGAGATTTACCTGGATAATTGAGAATTACCTGGATAAGTGAGAATCACCTGGATGAGTGAGATTTACCTGGATAAGTGAGAATTACCTGGCTAATTGAGAATTACCTGGATAAGTGAGAATTACATGGCTAAGTGAGAATCACCTGGCTAAGTGAGAATCAATCAGATAAGTGAGAATCCTCGCTTCCTTCAAGAGTCCCATTTATAGCCCCAGGAACAGGCGTCGTCCAAAAATCCTCGAAATCGACACCTCACTCGATAGCTTTCATTTTCATGAATTTTCAAAATTCTCTCTCGAAGCACCTTTTTACACGTTTCGCAGTTGTGCCTGCGAAGTTTTTAGCCCGTTTGTCCAAACGCGCGAGGCCAAAAAGGGGCTTTGATCACTCTCGAGACGTACAAATTACAAGGACAAATTTTGTCGCCGATAAAAGTTGTTGAGCCCCGTCGCGAATACATAGGTGTATCACTCCAAGAATAATAAACCAAAAAGTGGTAACTCATTAGCGCTGAACTCACATGTGACATATTATGTATAATATGTCATCACCAAAATTTAATTACTTATATTATAAGTAATTAAATTTTGGTGATGACCTATACCTAAGTCAGAGTTTTGTTTTACCGCAATTTAGTATCTCTCAATCCTGGACTCCGGGCGGCTCGCGGAAAAAAATCCCCATTAAAAAAAAATCTCCGGGGGAAAAATGCCCGAAGTAACCACCTCGGAAAAAAAAGTCCCCGGAAATAAAATCCCCAAATTGGCCACAGTCCTAGGAAAAAAAATCCCCGAGAGAAGAAATTGCCGAAACGGGAAAAAAATCCCCGAGTTGTGCGTTAGTCGTAGTTAGTTGATGGATGCTCGCTGTTTGCCTTGTTATCACAGAAGGGCAGAGGATCATGTTGTCATCAAAAAGGTTCCTCTACATAAAAATTACAATTCAAATTCTCTGCACTGCTCTTCAAAAAGAACGTTTCCACCAAAAGGTGCATTCTGAAGCAGGGTTCACATCCATGCGGCAATCCGTCAATGCGTGAACGCGTCAGCAGTGGACGACTGGCCTGTTGCGTTAATGGAAAGCGAGGGAGAGCCTTCAGTTCGTCATGGAAGTGCTTCCGACCGACATGAATGACATGAATGACATGAATGACGAATGATTGACATGAATGAGTTATGACGATTGTACATGAGACGACATGATTATACTGTGATTATACGGCACCATCATTCAAGTATTATGTTTTTTTTTTCATATTGACTGGGGGATTTTTTTCCCGCTTGGTCGGGGATTTTTCTCCCGAGTAGTCTTCAAGCTCGGGGATGGTATGCCTGGGGATTTTTTTCCGGCAACCTCGGGGATCTTTTTTTCGGGGGGGGGGGGGGGGGGGGGTCACTTCGGGGATTTTTTTTCCGGGGATTTTTTTCCTACGACCAGGGATGAAACCCCGAACCAGGACTGGAAGTCTGAGGAGACCCGTCGTCCACTCTGGCAAGCGATGTAGCCAGAGAGGTGTCTTGGACTTGGGGAATTCAAAATATTAATTCCATTTAATGTCTACAAAACTGCGTTGTCGTCAGGACCCACAGCAGCTCCAATAATTATTGGATTATAATCGTGAGCCGAACGGTGGGAATTGGGGACGTCACTGTTGATGATCTTGAAGGACTATCATACCTGAACGTCCCCTGAGAAAATTCTCTGATCATATACACTGCCTCCAGCGGAGAAGCCTTAGGAGACACCCTTGATGTCTCAAGCATTGCTGGCAGGATCATGGAGAGTACGGTGAAAGCCATCACATGTCGCACATTTTGCTTAGTGCACTGAGGCTAAACGAAATTGGCTCATCCGTCAGCCAATTTGCACCACAAGACAAAGATTTTTTGGCATATCTCGATCCTGTCCTTTGCTATAGCATTGATATATATGTCAAATACGTACCCATCTGAATATTACAATATTAACAAATAAGATATATAGAGCGAGATTAATATATTGTTTCATCACATTCCTTTTTCAGAGTATTCAAGTTTTTCTCTTTCGGATATTTTTCAAAGATAACAAGCACAACATCGAATATAATGCAGTGCCATACAGATTTCTCTTCTTTTCTCAGAAAACTTGGACAGTTCTTATTAGAATGAATGAAATATTGGCAAAAGCAATTTATTTGGCATGAAGGAGGGTTTCCGTTCGACCCCCGCAAGAAACTCGACTCCGACTCAATAAAGGGCTTTTTCAGTCGCAAAATAAGTGCGGCAGCTTCAAGACGGGATCAGCATCCACTTGACTGGGCGTCTTCGTTGAATATCACTTCCCTCAGTCACCGCGAGCCTTATTCGACCAAACGGTTAAAACCTCCCCTTTCCACCTTTCCACTCGTCTGAACAATTTTTTTTTTTTTCCCCAGCCACAGCAGTTTGGTCGTTTTGAAATGTGTCTAGAACGACTTGAGGGCGCTTGCTGTTGCGATAGAAGGACTTAGGGAAGAACTTATTTTCCGGTTTGTTTGAGGTGAAGGTATTTCAAGACTGTATTTGACATCTAGTTTGAAAGCTAATTGGATAGATGTTGTTCGTAGACAGCTTATCCATTGGCGAAGGTTGTCTCCGATTAGGTACTCAAGAAATAGGTGAAATAGTTCTTTCACGGCATTTATTTATTGCGGTGCGTGGAAGTCTTCGGAATGGTCTATTTCGCTGGTAGTTTGTCGGAGAGAAGGGAACGAAGAAGAGCAGCGGTGAAGGCGAGGCGGGACGATAATGTTCAATTTTGATAGTAGAGCCGGGCAATCAATTTCGGTGTTCGAGGGAACATGGACGACATATCAGGAGCAGCGGCTCGTATGTGACGTCAGCCGAGGGGATACCCATCTTGAGGGCGAGATACCGTAGGAATTTGTTCTGCACCTCTCAAGCCGATACTTGTGCACCGAGTATACCGGAGACCAAACAGTTGAAGCGTACTCCAGGATTGGCAGAACGAGGGCCTTATAGAGGTCCAGATCGCTGGAATGCTGGCCAACTCCCTGGCGCTACGCTTCAAAACACCCAGGGCGCGCGTTGCACGGCCCGCCAGCCCCTCAATGTGGTCGGAAAAACTCAGCTGCTCATCGCACAAGACACCCTGGTCAGTGATACTCCTCACTCGCCGCAAGCAAGAGCCACCGAGGACGTAATCGTAATGAATGGGCTGAGGAGAAGGATGAAATGACGTGACCGAGCATTTCAAGGGATTCTAGTCCGACCTCTCCACAGCCAGCTGGAAAATCACGCAGTCAGAGGGGGGCGCCAACATGGCAAACAAGAGAAACAATGTCTGTCCGACAAAGGTACAGCCCGATCGCCCTCTGTGGTGTTTTAGGAGAGAGGTATGAAGGTTTTTGGCTATGCAGGCGTGTGGGGAGTCGTTTTCAAAGTAATTTTGCACGTTATATCCATTTTGTGGGATCTCGTTCCCATCAGAGTACATCGTGGGGATTTAAGGGTCTTTGTGGCTACGAAGTTGCTGTTGAAGGACTGCTGGAGGATTAAAAGAATAATTTTTGTCATTTTAGTTTTTGTCATCAGAAGTTTTCTTGGGCAATTTATACAAAAGAATAATTTAATCCTAGCGTAAAATTTGCAGTTGAAAAAAACTTTGAAATAATTAAATGACCTAGAAAACTTATGAAAATTGACAGTAGATATTTTTAAAATGCTGCACATTTCACGCAAGGGTCAACAATTCTTTAGTTTTGTGGGTTTTGTGAGTCAAAAATTCTTTCTTTTAGGGTGTGTGAGGGTGTGTGTGTGTGTGTTAACTAACTTGGTTTTCACAATTGGGGGAGGAGCCGACCCCGCACTGTACTCGGATACGCCTTAGGAATAATTCATATTAAGAATTATAAGAATTATTCTTGCTCCAGGGAAAGGATACACATAAACGCAAGTCATGCGTTCAGAGGTGAGTTGTCGGCCGAAAAGACTGGTACCTATTACAACCCGTGATTGACTTTGTCAATGTACTGTCGCCTTAGTCCACGGGGCCACCCTATCCCCCTCCAATTCTTTGGTATAAATAGTGCGAAAATCAATTCTGTTTGAGTAACATACCTATTATTTAAAAAATAAAATATGTAATTGAGTATACAATTTCATTCTTTCTTTTGAATGATCATTCCAAAGAAAGAATGAAATTGTATACGTATTCGAATTAATGAATTGATGAATGAACATGTATTTAATAATTAAATACTGATTTTATGTATTTAATAATTAGGTACTGAATTTACTGTTGTTACGAATTATTCGTAACAACAATAAAATGAGTACCTACATAAGACTTATGTAGATACTGATTTTACAAAAGGTACTTAGTACAAAAGAAAGGAACTTCCCACACATTGAAAATAAAATAATAGCACTGACTTCGTTTCAATACTTACCCGAGGCCATCGTCTGGTTGGCTTTGATGACAATTTTTTGCTCATAATAATGAAAATCATTGTTGTTGATTAATACCTATTGATTTTGATTTACTGTTTGCTTGATATTTTGAATAATTATAATTATTAGTTTAGTAAGGGTAAGAGCACCAGTTATTGGACACTTAAGAGAGTTCCGTATCTTACCAAACCGGTGAAAAGTTATATTCACTTCTTTCCCTGGTATTTAAAAAGGAAAACATCTAACGAATGCGATCCAATGTCAATTTTGGCCGATTTTTGTTTTGTTTTGTTAAAATACCAGTTTTTTAACGATCTTTGTGAAAAGTCAGTTGTACTAGTTATTGGAAATTTCTATCATTAGACACTTGTGCATCAGTTATTGGACACTTAGGGTTTTCCGTCCGTCCATTCAACCCGGCCTTATTATGAATACTTTTTTTAAACTCTGGTGCCTTCATAATGATCCCCAGGATGCGCAGATGCTATAAATTTCTTCCCCATCCGCTTTGGTCTACCGCCTGCATGCACTATTCGGTTTGTTCAGTGTTTGGAAAGAGGGATCATTCAGTCCTAAAAACAAGCACTTTTGGTTTAGGGCACTAGTTTTACCATTTAGTTGTGCCCGCAAGGTTTTCAGCCCGATCGCTTAAACCCGAATGGCTAGCCATAGCTATGGAAGGGCATCAAAGGGGCTACAGGAGGAGTTTTTGAAGGTTTTCGGCTGTGGGGTCGAGTGGGGTGTCGTTTTAGAAGTATTTTTGGATGTAGAATCCATTTTTGGGGGTCCCAGAATCATCGGATTTCACCGACAGGATCTATGAAGCTTTCCTGGGGCTACAAATAGGGTTGCCTTCCATGGAAGTCGAATGAGGTGTCGCTTTCCGAGTAATTTTGGACGCATTAATCCATTTTTTGGGGTCCCACATAGGGTTGCCAACTCCAAAATTCTGTTCGGGAGGACGCTTGGAAAAATTGGGGGGGACACCGTATAAAAAGGGAGGACATCCACTCCAACATTGATATTTGCAATAAATTATTAGTTTTACCAATTCATTATCAAATGAAAATAATTTTACTAACGTACGAAGGGCCGGAATACAAAATTAACTGATGCACTACACAAATAAGGCAAAAAAGTTTATGTTTGAAAATACAGATTTGTAGGTATTAAACCAAACTAGTTAGGCATTGACATATGTAGTACACTCAGGTATTGAGCTAGGAACTATTTTTATAAAATTTATAAAATACATTAAATTTTATAAAAATGCATGCCTGCATTCAAATATTCAGGTATTGATTGTCGTACATGCACTTCAATCATATGGCGAACGTCTTAATTTGGATATCACCGATGGGTTCAGCAGGATAATAGATTTTACATCGTAAGTTTAACTTTCCAAAATGGTCCTTTCCCTCTTTTGAGGGGACGTTCAAACATGAACAACGTAGAGGAAAAATTTCAAAACACAAACAAAATTTAGAGATATGAAAAGAGAATTTTATTTATATTAAATAAAATATAAAACGAGAACAATAATTATTCCATCAACTAACAAGAACAAGAAAGATAATCAAAACCTTCGAAAAATGGATTATATGTCCAAAATTACTCGGAAAGTATGTGACCTCCTGGGATCCTTAAAAAATCCCATTTGTAGCCCCTTCAAAGCCCTATAGATCCCCACGGTGATACCGGATCGTTCTGGGACCCCCAAAACTGGATTATACGTCCAAAAATACTTCGAAAACGACACCTAACTCGATCCCATGGCCAAAAGCCTTCAATAAAACCCTCTCGTAGCTAAATAGCTACCACTATGTCACACCCATGAGATACAATTTTGTCACCTCAGCGGCAACGATTTTATCATTTTCAGGAGTTAAAGTTGGTGTGGACATAAAGCATGCCAACGTTTTATTCTGTATGACGGCAGAAGCATTACTTTTATGAGTTTGTTAGGAGGCGTGACGTTTCAAAGAGCTTATTCCACCATATTTTATAAAGAACGATTTCTTGCAAAAGGAGCAATACGCTTTTTTGGGATTTACCTTATTTACCCGTGCCCATAGGTAATCCTTCTCCCACGAAAAGTTGAAAGAACACGCTCGTTTAGAAGTCCAAGCCTTCGAACACTTCGGGTCTTCCTCAGCATCACTTTCGGTTTCCGTTTCCATTTTAGCACAAACTGTACCTCAACTTCTCCACCAAAAACTAAGCAAAAAATAGAGGGCATAATATGCTCTCTCACGACTCTCTATATTATAAAGTGACAGAAAAAGACAAAGCTGATGAGAAATGTGATCACTCCTGCTTCCTCTTCTCATTTCTTCTCGTTCTGTTGCTTGTTGAAGAAACATCAAATTGATGCCATCAATCCACAAACAGAAAAGGGAGGACATTTGGGCGTCCTCCCGAGGTCCGGGGTTTCGGGAGGACAGATGACCAAAAGGGAGGACTGTCCTCCCCGGGGGAGGACGGTTGGCAACCCTAGTCCCACATCCGTCTACGAACTTTAAAAGAAAATAAATGATTGATATTTAAATAATTGAATTACTATTTTGGTTTATTACTCTTGGAATAATACATACACTTGTTTTCGCGACAGGGGTCGACGACTCCGATCGGCCTCAAAATTTGACATTATCCGTTTCAAGAGGTCTACATTCTAAATCCGAAAATTTAGAAAATTAATTTCCGTCCGCCATACGCCATCCGAGCCGTTTTGGGCAGTAGGAATTTTTTTAAAAATCTGAAAATTTGACAAAATACTTGGGTAGTTTACCATCTAGTTGTGCCCTTATGGTTTTCAGCCCGATCGCCCAAACCCGTGGGGCGCTAAGGGACTAAAATGGACCTACGGGAGGGACGATTGAGCACTATCGATTTAAGTAGCTACTAAGAAATGTTTTATTTAGGGCGAAATAAGACAGAACGAATGGGGGGTCAACTTTTTGTGAACACCCTGGGTACACATTTGTACTTGCACTTGACATTTTTCGTGTTTTTTAATATGAAATTCGGGACTAGGTATGTGCTTGGTGAACATCCTGTCGGTGATAATCCCAAGGTTTTAGACTAATCCCCTTGTATGGGGGTTGCCATGCTAATATTGACAAGGGAGGTCTAAAGGAATAATGAACCTGGTGTACTAGAAATTGAGAAGTTTTATTTCCTAAATATCAACCAAAGAAAGTTAATATTAGCAGTTGGGTACATTTTCCGTGCCATCACAACCCCATTCAGATTCAATGAGTTTTTTGCTACAAGAAAATAAAAAAAGGAACAGACGAGTGGAATCAAATGGCGCACACCGCTGAAAGAGTCCGTCAGGTGTCGGAGTTTTCAATCGTTCCCATCAAGTATTTATCCTACCCGACCGTCCAACGTGTAATCCCTCTGTTTTCTCAGCCTGATTCGCGGGATTTTACTCGGGGAAAAACAGTCGGGTTACCTTCCCCCCCTTCCAACGTCCACCTTGTTTCGCGTAGTTTCCTGAGGGATTGAAATGCCATTTACCATCAACCATCGACCCGTTTCCTCGTGCTATCATCGTTTTCAGGACACAGCCTCGTGCTTACTGAAGCGGGACTCTGGATCGCTCAATAAACCCGGACAGGATTAATCCCCAAAGTAATTTGATTCCAATAACAGTCTACCAAGTATATCCAGTAATCTTTATTGTCTCGTATTTGCTAGACATCTTAAATCCCTTTTCCGTCGAGATTCTCTGGGGTGTTGAATCGGATTTCTCGTCAACGTGGCCCTTATCACAACGTGGCCCTTATCACAACGTGGCAGCCTCACTGTAAGGTATTGAATTTCCAGAATATTTTCACAAAATATAAAAGACACAAGATAATATTAAAACTTATATACTTACATTATAAAGTTTTGGACGACGTATTGAGTAAATCGGTGGCGGTCCATAAAACTGTGACTTTCCGTCGTTAAAGGTCGGAAAATCAGGAAGTGAGTCGGGGTGAGAACGGAGAGTTCGTCTGGAGAACTCGACATGGCTGAGAGGGGTCGTGAATTGAGGATCCCTTCAGCCTGAGTTACAATTGTGATGAAACTCTCCAGGGTAGGGAGTTGATCACGCAAGCAATGTTTCAAAATATTCATTTTTGGATACCATTGCATTTTTTTAACCCCTGCATGTAGGGGTTTAAAAAAAATGCAGACAGGTAGCACCCAACAGCTAGTTGTACAGAGTCGCTGTGTCAATACGCGATTCATATTCCGGTGGCCTGAGGGGGTCTTCAAGCTCAACTGCAGGGTTTTGGGTGTACATAATTACTTAAGTTTGGCTTCGTATGGCTCACCGGCCCCTTCAACTAATAACGAATGCACCAGGTTCCGAGCGACGATATTTACTCACGCTTTCTAACTGGAGGCCCAAAACCATCACTTTGACCAGTGGCGTAGATTCGGTTCCAGGGATAGTGATCGACACATAAACTGAGCGAAAATTCTTTCGCCGTTCTTCAACAGCGGGTGTTGAAGTTCAGCGAAAACCCACCCCTTTAAAACTGATCGACTGGAACTAATAGAAAAGCTGAGGACTGGTGTGTCGATGTATTTTCAACCCAGGTGTTGAAGTAAGTAGAAAACCCACCCCTTTAAAACTGATCGCCTGCGTTTCGTCGAAAAAAGGGTTGAAAATCCGCTACCTGCCTGACCGTGCGGGACCTAATTTTAACTTCAAGGCTGGAAATGAGCCGTCAGGGGTTGCATATTTTACGTCACGCTTCTGCAGTGGTTCAAGTTCACTGTCCTGCTAACGAAAAGGCACCACCTAAAAACAGGTATGTAACTAAGCCTCAAGAGAGTAGGCCTATATTGAGCTTGTTATGGAGTTCACGTTCTTACGAAGTGAGCTCCATTATGTGCTGGCCGTGTCCGTGTTGCGACAAACTAGGTGATAAATTTTAGGTTATAGTAGGGATGTAGCCTAATTCCTGGTTGTAATGTTGTTAGATGCCCTGAGGATGAAAGCTTGCACGCTTTCGAAACGTCGGGATCTACAGTAAAGAAGCTGAAGAGAAAAGAAAAGCCTAATTAAATTCTCCCTGGAAATTCCTTGGAATCGTGATTACGAAATATGGAGGCCAACAAAAACCAAAGTAATCCAGAATAGTTTTGGGTACCGACCTGTGCGATGATGATGTTGACCCGGAGGCTTGCTGAGTCCCGTGAAAATGGACAAGGCGGTCATGAGAAATCCTTTGGAAACGATTTGTAATTTGGTATTTGTTGGCAAACGGTTACACCAAAACATTTGACATCCTCCACAGTGGCGGATCCAGAGGGGGGGGGGGGGCGCCCCCCCCCCCCCCCCTCAACGAGAAAATATATGAAATTTTAAATGTTATAATCGTCTAAATTTGAAGAGAAGTACTCAACATAAACTTGATTAAATGTCTGTGTGTTGTGTGGTGGCTGCGCTGCGTTCATCACTGGTTCCAGGGATAGTGATCGACACATAAACTGAGCGAAAATTCTTTCGCCGTTCTTCAACAGCGGGTGTTGAAGTACAGCGAAAACCCATCCCTTTAAAACTGATCGCCTGGAACTATGAGAAAAGCTTAGGACTGGTGTTTCGATGTATTTTCAACCCAGGTGTTGAAGTAAGTAGAAAACCCACCCCTTTAAAACTGATCGCCTGCGTTCCTTCGAAAAAAGGGTTGAAAACCCGCTACCTGCCTGACCGTGCGGGCCCTGTTTTTAACCAAACCCCAACCCTCTGCCGGGGGCCATCCTCCTTTGCCAAGCTTTTTGTCGTGTAGGTATGCATTCCCAAATGAAAAACCAAAGTTCAAGTAATATTGAACAAAAATAACTATTATTTGAAAATATACTTGATGTTTTCTTTTCGCCGAACGAAGAGAAGCTCTACTTGGTCTTGATCTGCACATTTCAGTCTGTCTGTTTGTCTGTGACGCGTTACAGACCGCAATTAACTAATTTTAAATATAATTTTATGCATTTATTACTTCTGAAGGCAATTTTTCGTTCTAGCAGCATACAAAATTTGTATGAAATGTTGTTAAAATTTGTATTTGTAAATTGTAGACAAGAAATATCAAAATTGCTTGTTCATATTTAATATGAACAAGCAATTTTGATATTTCTTGTCTACAATTACCTACACGCGGGTGCTATAAGGTATCTCCATTAGAAATATTTTGGGCCTGAGGATGATGGACAAATGGTGGAAACATAGCGCGGTTATTGTCTTTTTCAACTTGGGAATATTTTTGTCATGAGGATGATGGAGACACGGCTGAAACTACGCGCGGGCATTAGGTTTTTCTAATCAGAAATATTTTGGGCCTTAGGATGGTGGTAACATGGTCGAAATGTCGCGTTATCACCTTTTTCAAATCGCCCTCCACAATTCATTGGGTAATAAATTAGATGTGAGAGAACTGAGATCACCACGCTGGTCAACACCCTGGGAATATTTTTGGGCATGATAAGGGCCAAAAAAAAAGCGGTCGAGACTCGTCCGGACATTGTCCTACACACCGCTAATATTTTTGTGCCTGATGAGGTTATGCGCCTGATGATGAAATAATTTTGGGTCGAAACGCTGAAGGGGATGTTTGTCAGTAGTCACTTTATTCAGGTACATTATGGTACTATCCCTTCTGCGTTAAAAGTAGTCACGTATCTCACTTCACTTAACGTAAAAAATCAGTTTTTTGCCCATTATTTGGCCAGTTTTGGAAATGGCTTAGAAAAATTGGGCAACGATATTCATTAAATTTTGGGTAGGGTAAACGTTCAATCTCCGACGCCCCTTCCTCAAAATCCTGGCTCAAAATCTCTCTATTCGCATTTTCTTATTTTTTTATTTTTTTCTAACTGTTGCTATGAGACGTCTACTTGAAGTCCGTATACCCGTTTTTGTCCATCGTTTTCTACAATAATGGAGAAATTACGTTCTCTGGAAAAAGTCCAAAAATTCAATGGTCGACTCCCCCTTGACAATGATTGACACCCCCATTTTCGACAATCACCGACACCCCTCTGGAAAATTTAGCAATGACCGACACCCCATTTTCGACAATCGCCGACACCCCTCCGAATAATGACAACGAAAAGAAATCGTAAATGCAGGCTGAATCAAGGTACAGGCCTCACTAAAGTTCGGCAATTAGGTATTAATCATTCATTTCATTATACCGTCTCCTTCGAATGTTTTAGTGAATTTTAGTGAATTTTAGTTCGAATTTTAGTGAATTTCTACAAAGTGCAATCTTTTTCACACTTCCAGAATAAAGTGGTAGTGAGTGGTTTTACGAATATGTGTGAAAAAAATACGACAGAATAAAATATTTGTGATCGACCCAAGGGGAGTCACTGACGTTCGTAATAATGGTCACCCGGGTGTGAGGGGATTGAGGGGTCGGTCATTGAGTGTCGTAGATTGAACGTTTACCCTAGAATCTGAATCTGCAATAAAAACGCTGCAAATTTTACACTAGGGTTTATTATTCTTTGATATAGGTTACTTGTGCAGAAATTAAATTCTGTAAATGAAGGAAATTTAAAAAAAAATTTTTAATTTTTATACCTATCAAAAAAGTTTTTTTTAAATTTTTTTTTTTATTTTCAAAAATGTTTTTTCAAAAATTATTTAGGTTTTAGTCGAAAAATATTTAACCTACTGGGATCTTTCAAAAATCCTGTTTTTAGCCCCATGAAAGCCCTACAGATCGCCACAGTGGAATTGGATCGTTTCGGGACCCCCAAAAATGGATTCTACGTCCAAAAATACTTCGAAAACGACACCTAACTCGATCCCATAGCCAAAAGCCTTCAAAAACCCCTTCCCATAGCCCCATTTTAGCCCCATAGCGCCCCACGGGTTTGGGTGATCGGACTGAAAACCTTGCGGGCACAACTACATGGTAAACCAAGTATTTTGTCAAAATTTCAGATTTAAAAAAAAAAAAAAAATCCTCCTGCCCAAAACGGCTAGGACGGCAGACGGACATTTCGAATTTTGAATGTAGACCTCTTGAAACGGATAATGTCAAATTTTGAGGCCGATCGGAGTCGTCGACCCCCATCGCGAAAACATAGGTGTACTATTCCAAGAATAATAAACCAAAAATTGGGGTTCCCACTTGTTATAACAAAGTTAGGGTCGGTATCTCCAATTTGGCGCGCGCCAAATAAATGGGCACACATCTAAATCGATGGGCAGCTATCAATCTAGTGGGGTTTGTATTTTCAGAATTTTTTTGAAAAAAAAAAAAAAAAAAAAAAAAACTTTAGTGTTCCAATCGGTAAAGCTTCGCTTCTAAGCCTACTTCAATTTTCTTGAGCATTGAGATTCTACCCCTTTAAAAGCAGGTGTCATTCAAGACGGGGTCATTTGGAGCTCAGTATGGGGTGATTGCCCTCTCACATTTCAGCAGGTATAAGAAATATTCGATCAGTTCCAGGCGCCCAGTTCCAAGACTTGACTCGATCTTTCAGCTTCAACAGGGGGTGTTGAAACTAAGCGAATTTTCAATCAGTTTATGTGTCGGCGATTTTCCAATGCCTGTTCTTTCTATGACTCTCAACCCTTGAGTTGAAACTAACAGAAAGTTGGAAAAAATGCTTCCGCGACCATTTTCGAGCAGTTTATGTGTCGACGACTTTCCAAGTACCCGTAGATTCAGGGGTACCGCGGGTAGGTACCGGCGGTACCCCTGACGAAAAGAAGAAGAAAGGGCAGGTATGTAAACAATGTAAAGAAAGAATAACAATCCAAAAACTTCAATTTGGGAGCATTCTGATGGATTCGCTCGACAGTTTTATCGATTCTTCGTGGTAAATGCAAATTAGATATTGAAGACTACTTTGTCTGAATCGATGAATAGAGGTGGTGGATCAGCACCAAGGGATTGAAGCAGAATCTATTTCAATCTGATGGTGAGGAAGTAACAGGTACTCAAAACAGATGCAGAGGCACGGACAGTATAACAGGTATAAGTACGAAGGACAACAGGGTACTGTTTGGGGTACCGCCGCACAGTGGGGCAAAACGGCTGTTTTTCGGAAAAAACCCTGTAAAAACTCTACACAACTAACTACACCTTTAAAAATCTGAAAAAATCACACGTGGTCTTTGAGTCTCACTACGCATTGTACGTAGTCAGTGGGTCACATTGACCGAATTCACATGGGTCAATTGACCCACCACTCACTATAATTCAACTCCATTATGAGGTACAAAGCTGGCAATGTCACCTATCGATTATAAATATTAAATTTCATAGGATTATATATATATATGATATAATATATAGGATATCCCGGGGTCAATTGACCTGTAGTGGGTCAATCGCAATATGCTCTAAAAGTAGAAGGTAGAATATTAAAATTAGTTTCTGGGGTGCTGAGTAGAAGAGAGAACTCTCCAAGGTCCAAATAATTGTACACAATCTCTTGAGAAAATTGTTAAGTACATTTTAATTTATATATAATATACATTATAATTATAATAATTATACTAGATGCTCCGGCTCGCTTTGCTCGCCTACGCACCCAGCTGGGGGGCTCCGCCCCCCAGACCCCCCGTGGGCCTCGCTTCGCGAGGCCGATCGCTTAAGCAGACATGTGGGTGAATTGCCGCTTGTGGGTGTATTGCCACCTGTGGGTGTATTGCCGCCTGTGAGTGTATATTGCCGCCTTAGGGGGAATTGCCGCCCCCCAGACCCCCCCTAGTGGGTGTATTGCCGCTTGTGGATGTATTGCCCACTGTGGTTGTATATTGCCGCCTGTGATTTGGGTGAATCATGGTACGAAAATGATTAGCCGAGCGAAGTAAGGCCCCCTTGTCAAAGTGCTAGTCTATTAGCTGAGCGAAGTAAGTCAAAGTGCTAGTGAAATCAAATCAAAACTCACAGTAAAAAACCCGGTGGGGCGCTATGGGACTAAAATGCCGAGGGGGTAGAGTTAAGTGTCGTTTTCCAAGTATTTTTGGGGACGACCTATGGAGCTTTCATGGGGCTATACGAAATTAGACCCCCTGTCAACGTGCTAGTGAAATCAAATTTCCACCATCAATAATAATAGAACTACCTATGTGGGTGGCCGAGCAAAGCGAGTCCCCTGGCCGTTAAAATGATCGGCTGAGTGAAGTATGCCCCCCCCCCCCTCCCAACCTGTCATAGTGCTAGTGAAATCAAATCAAAGTTGAAAACTCACAGGAAAAATATGGGGCTAAAATGGCGAGGGGGTAGAGTTAAGTGTCGTTTTCCAAGTATTTTTGGGGAAAGGGGAAGTATTTTTGGGGAAATTAAGGCCCCCCTGTCAAGTGCTAGTGAAATTAAGGCCCCCCTGTCAAGTGCTAGTGAAATCAAATTTGAAAAGCCTTCCCTTGATAATAATAGAACTACATATGTCGGTGGCCGAGCAAAGCGAGTCCCCTGGCCGTTAAAATGATCGGCCGAGTAAAGTATGCCCCCCCTCCCTCCCAACCTGTCATAGTGCTAGTGAAATCAAATCAAAGTTGAAAACTCACAGGAAAAATATGGGGCTAAAATGGCGAGGGGGTAGAGTTAAGTGTCGTTTTCCAAGTATTTTTGGGGAAAGGGGAAGTATTTTTGGGGAAATTAAGGCCCCCCTGTCAAGTGCTAGTGAAATTAAGGCCCCCCCTGTCAAGTGCTAGTGAAATCAAATTTGAAAAGCCTTCCCTTGATAATAATAGAACTACATATGTCGGTGGCCGAGCAAAGCGAGTCCCCTGGCCGTTAAAATGATCGGCCGAGTAAAGTATGCCCCCCCTCCCACCATGTCATAGTGCTAGTGAAATCAAATCAAAGTTGAAAATTCACAGGAAAAATATGGGGCTAAAATGGCGAGGGGGTAGAGTTAAGTGTCGTTGGAAGGGAGGGGGTTGAAGGAGGGGAAAACGGAAAAAATCCTTGAGGGCGCTCAACCTATCTCAGAACGTAGAGCATTTTTGAATTTCTCGAGATTTTCAAGAATATTATATATATTAGTGATATAGATTATTTATAAGGGTCTTGCGTGATCGCTCGTACATATAGATCCTTGTTTGTGGGGGGGGGGGGGGGGGAAGTAAGGACCCCCTGTCAAAGTGCTAGTGAAATCAAATTTGAAAACTCCACCATCAATAATTGGAGAACTACCTATGTCGGTGGCCGAGCAAAGCAAGACCCCTCTGGCTAATAAAATAATCGCCCGAGCGAAGCAAGACCCCCCCTGTCATTTGAAAAGTTTGAAAAAAGCCTCCCCTGGCTGGTAAATTGATCGGCCGAGCGAGAAACCCCCCTTGGCAACGTGTCAAATTTGACAACTCACAGGAAAAAAACCCTGGGGTGCCATCAATAGTTAGTTGCTCGCCTACGCACCCAGCTGAGTAACCCTAGTGGGGTGCATAGCATCGATGGACACGTTCATAACCCTGCATCAAGGTCAACTGCTCCTTCAACATCAACCCCCCTGGCTGATAAAATGATCGGCCGAGTGAAGTATGCCCCCCCTCCCACCCTGTCATAGTGCTAGTGAAATCAAATCATAGTTGATAACTCACAGGAAAAATATGGGGCTAAAATGGCGAGGGGGTAGAGTTAAGGGTCTTGCGTGATCGCTCGTACATATAGATCCTTGTTTGTGGGGGGGGGGGGGGGGGGGGAAGTAAGGACCCCCTGTCAAAGTGCTAGTGAAATCAAATTTGAAAACTCCACCATCAATAATTGGAGAACTACCTATGTCGGTGGCCGAGCAAAGCAAGACCCCTCTGGCTAATAAAATAATCGCCCGAGCGAAGCAAGACCCCCCCTGTCATTTGAAAAGTTTGAAAAAAGCCTCCCCTGGCTGGTAAATTGATCGGCCGAGCGAGAAACCCCCCTTGGCAACGTGTCAAATTTGACAACTCACAGGAAAAAAACCCTGGGGTGCCATCAATAGTTAGTTGCTCGCCTACGCACCCAGCTGAGTAACCCTAGTGGGGTGCATAGCATCGATGGACACGTTCATAACCCTGCATCAAGGTCAACTGCTCCTTCAACATCAACCCCCCTGGCTGATAAAATGATCGGCCGAGTGAAGTATGCCCCCCCTCCCACCCTGTCATAGTGCTAGTGAAATCAAATCATAGTTGATAACTCACAGGAAAAATATGGGGCTAAAATGGCGAGGGGGTAGAGTTAAGTGTCGTTTTATAAGTATTTTTGGGGAAAGTAAGGCCCCCTGTCATAGTGCTAGTGAAATCAAATTTGCAAAGCCTTCCCTTGATAATAATAGAACTACCTATGTCGGTGGCCGAGCATTGCGAGTCCCCTGGCCGTTAAAATGATCTTCAACCTATCTCAGAACATACAGAAGGGTGTATATAAATTTTGGACGTAGAATCCTTTTTTGGGGAATATCAGAGACTTGAAGAGCAGGGCTAAGTAATATTATAAGAGATCTAGATCCCCACTCCTTATTCGGACAGGGGGGCATTTTTGAATTTTTATTTTTTAATTTATTTTATATTGATTTTAATTTTTTTTATTTTTTTTATTTTTTTATTTTTTTTTCAAATTCAATTAAATTCAATTTTTCGATAATCGATTCAGTTTAAATCGATTCTACTTTTCTCGATAATCGATTCAGTTTAAATCGATTCTACTTTTCTCGATTCATTTAATTTACATCCATTTCCGTCTGGGAGAGATCTCGTAGACCTCGTGAGGGCCCCTGTAAGGCTGATGTCCCACCCGCTCAGAGTGAAGAGTGAGGGTGGGGGGGTATCGGCTGGGAGTAAACCGAGCGGGATCCACCCGCCGGTGACGGCCACCCAGTTTTCTGACGTAAATTAAAGGAATCTCCAAAACTGAAATCGCCGTCCTGATCCGCTCATTGTCGGAATGAATTTGGTCGATATCTCCTATTAAAATTTGGATCTCAAGGTAGGCTACGGACGAAACGCGAAAAAAATCCTTCTATTAACGACGGAATAAATCGAAAAAATTAATTCAGCGAATTCGCGCGCGTCATAAAATTCGCGCAATTCGCTTATCGGACGTAAAATTGGTCGAGGAATCCGAATCCGGTGAAAAAAATAGGGGTTCCCATTTGAAATAAGAAAGTTGATGTCAATTGCGCGGATTTGAGCGCATTTTAGAAAAATCTCGACCCCCCTATTGACTCTTAAACGGTCGCCCGAGACGATAGGAAAAATCGGCGTATTTTTATCGCTTACCGTTTAGTCAGAGTAGGCGATTGACATACCCAGCCAGCCAGCCAGCCAGCCAGCCAGCCAGCCAGAGACAGAGACGGTGAGGATTAGTGATATAGATTATAATTAATGAGAATAGTACTGTTTAGTCAGGGTAGTTGAATTGACTTCTGTTATACAAGATTGGCCAGAAAAATGATAATAGAATGAAAGTAGTAGAAATACACTGCCAAGGCAATGGCACATGAGCTTCCTCGTGCCAAGTTCAAAATGAACGTAGTTGTCACTGTAATAAGAAAATTACGTTCGCGCATGCGCAGGGAGTACCACTGATTCAATCATGATGAAACTGATAGGGAACCATCTAGGACTATACCCACACAATTCCTGAAAATTTGATTGAAATCCGATCAAAATTGTAGGAGTTATGGCTGTGGCAAGGAAATTACGTTAGCGCATGCGCAGAGCGTACCGCTGATTCAATTGTGCTGAAATTCGTATGGGACCTCAAGGAGCCTTATCCGCATAATCCCTCAAAATTTTAGCTAAATTCATTCAAAATTGTGGAAATTATGGCTGTAACAAGGAAATGCGGACAGACCCACAGACCGACAGACCGACAGACACGAAACCAAATTTGTTCAGTAGGCTATGAAACGCAAAATTGCGAGTGGAAATTTTGAATTCGGACAACAAAAATTTTTTTTCTCCCGAAAGTGAACACAAGGCTTCCGCTGCTTCGCAGACTCGGAAGCAAAACAACAAATGAAATCAGCCTCTGCTTGTAATATTAGTGAAAATAAAATTTATTATTTATTTAAAATTTATTTAATCTAATTTATTTAAAATTATTAAATTAAATCATCGTTATTATCTATATTTATTATATTTATTTATATTTATACTTGTATTATTATATTATTTATGCTTCTGTTATTATTTATATTTGTATTATTATATTTAATTTTTGTATTATTAACCACTGGGTCAGAAGTCACTAGGATCTAGTTCAATTTAGTTTCATTCAACTTCTCGCCAAATTTTTCTGAAATTGAATGATAATGATTTTTTTAATTATTTGTGAATCATTCAGAGATTTGGTACAATGATAAATACTTGCTTGAACAACCTGGCTTGAGATAAGCCGTTCTACATTATTTGTTAATGACAAATCCTGATAAAATCAGCCAATTTACCTGCAACGAAACGGTTCAAATTCGCACCGTTGAGCAAAACCTCGCATAATTCGCGATATTGAATTATGAGCCCTGGCATCGTTGCGGCGACCACTTAGGATATTGAACTGACTAAATGAATGGTCTGGGAATGACATCTTATGTGAAAGGATCAAATTTTCTACCGTAAACCTCCAGCTACGGAGTAGGCACCTTATATTCGATCAAGCTCGTTTATCTCGCCGAAAGCGGCTGAATCGGCCATGTTTTTTACACTAAAATCAATCCTGCGTCCAGAATTGCAAATGATTGCAGCTGAAATTTTTACAAGAGCTTCCCTAGGGTGTCTACAATCGAAAAATTGCCCTGCCAGAGCGGAGCTCGGTGGAGCATTTTTTGAAAGCTTAGAAACTCGAGATTACTCGTTAAAACACGATTAATTACTAAATGATTCAGCCCCCCATGAAGAGCATGGTATTTCAAGCGGATTGAAGGTTCTTAATTTTCTTTAACATATCAGGAACACGCCCAAAAAATTTCAGATTTCTATCTTCAAAAATGAACACACACGAATACTCCAAACTTTATGTTTATAAGTGCCTATTTTCGAAGTCTCAAAAAACTCCACATTGTACCCCTCAGTCCAAGCTGAAAATAAATTCTTCCAGGAAAACGGCTACAGGGATGCATTCTACAACTATTCAACATATATAAACCATCGGAAAAAGTTCGCAAAACTAATTTTCGTTTTTGAGGATTTTTTCCGGCTTTGCCCCACTGTGCGCCGGTGGCCCCAGGGTCGTAGCGTGCGTGTAACTCCTCATATCATATCCATGGGATCATTCGGTGTGTGCGCGTTAGCATCAGGTGTCAGTCCAAAGTCAAACGAGTCCCCGCAAATTTTGAGCGGTGCTTCCCTCGAGATCATGCCGGAGCTGAAGCTGATACCCGGTATAATATTATCGACTGTTACAGGAGTTGGAAGTAGGGTTATTATTTTCTGTACTTTATTTCCTCTCGACGTTCCTCAGGTTGTTTTGATCTCGGCTTTTTTGCTGTTTCGCATCGAGAATTGATACGAGTAGTCGTTACGTGTATTGTTTTCTAGTTCGTTAATTTTAAAAAGAAGTGCCTCATCGAGTTTCAACGTCCCGACGGCAGTTGTAAAGGATTAGGTACCTACATCACGGATTACATCAAAGGATTTACCTACCTACGTACGTTTCGTGGGTACACACCACATTTAACCAAATACTACATTAGGTTTCAATTTTTATGCGGATGTAGTTCTAATAGGTAATAGTTTTCCCTGCTTTCCATGCCTGCTATTTTCAAACAAGAAAAATTTATGGGGTTACCGAATTTTCAAATATCAAGGCCTTTGACGAAAGCTGCTCAAAACACCAGAGCTGTTTACTCGAACATGGCCTCTGCTCTCGCTGCATTGAAATTTGAAGTTTGCTATGGTTGGGTGGTGGAGGCGGACTGGGAGTAGTTGATAAGTAGTTAAGAACTGCTTTACATTTCTATCTTTTTCAAACTCATGGTTACCTAGGTATTTAAATTGTGGTACTGAATCTCCTAAACGATAAATTTCTATGAATGGATTTTTGTAGGTCTGATCAGTAGTCCATAGAAGGAATTCACACAAAAATTTCCTTGGATTGGCGAGTGAATTGGTTTGGAAATGTCCGTAAAATTTAACCCCCCCCCCCCCCCCCCTGTCGGTCTGTCCGCATTTCCTTGTTACAACCATAATTTCCACAATTTTGAATGAATTTAGCTCAGATTTTGAGGGATTATGCGGATAAGGCTCCTTGAGGTCCCATACGAATTTCATAACAATAGAATCAGCGGTACGCTCTGCGCATGCGCTAACGTGAAATTCTGGAAACAGGCATAACTTTCACAATTTTGATCGGATTTCAATCAAATTTTCAGGAATTGTGTGGGTATAGCTCTAGATAGTCCCCTATCAGTTTCATTAAGATTGAATCAGCGGTACGCTCAGCGCATGCGCGAACGTAATTTTCTTGTTACAGTGACAACTACGTTCATTTTGAACTTGGCACGAGGAAGCTCATGTGCCATTGCCTTGGCAGTGTATTTTGCCTCTGAAGTCAGATTTTCTTGGTCAATTCCCTCTTTCTTCTCGTCTCTTTTCGTTTCGTCAGGGACGTTTTTCGTCATTAGGACGCTCCTTCTTCAAGCCAAATCGAAATTGAGAAGAATAATTAACAACTAGGGGAATTCAGAAGAATTGAGAAGGATTATTATTCAGAGGAAATTGAGAAGAATTATTAACAACTAGGGGAATTCAATCAGAGGGACAGGATGAAACAGAATAAGACATTTGTGGAAAAGTATGCATTGACTGGAGATGCTGAGAATCAGTGGAACTCTCCCGTTCGCCTCAATTACATTAATGGGGTGGGAAATCCGACGGTACCCGCATGGTTTTCAGCCCGATAGCCTAATCCCATGGGGCTCTGGGGCTACGGGAGGGGATTAAGCAGGGATTCGGTTATTACATCAAGTGGGGTGTCGTTTTCCTAGTATTTTGGACGTCGAATCCATTTTTGGGGTCCCAGAATCATCGGGTTTCACGTGAGGATCTATGGGGCTTTCAAGGGGCTACGAATGTGGCTTTTGAAGGACGCCATAATGTTGAATGAGGTGTCGTTTTCCGAAAAATTGTGGACGCATAATCCACGCATGCGTCCACAAGCTTTACAAGAAAAATTAAAAATAACTGTTTAAATTAATTTATTTAATTTTTCTTTATTGGTATAAAATTAGTTTTTAGATCATTTATAAATTATCATTATATATATATAGTACCTATAATATATTCTTTGACATTATCAAAGAATAATAAACTCGTGTGTAATTTGAAGCGTTTTCACAATGGAACGCCGCCCTCCGCAACAATTTTTCTCTTCACCCCGAAGAGTTAATAGTCAACCTCGGATATTTCATCGAATTTCGTAACGTGATGAAAGAGATTGTGTAACCACCCCATTCAACCCCTTCACTCACCCCCAGAATACTGTTTTTCCAGTTTTCCATTCCCAAATAAGGGCCTCTCGGGTATCGTAGTTCTGAGCGATACCATGCCAAACTTGATAAATTATATTTGTGTGGGGAATTTTTCAGTAATGCGATGATACCTATGAAACATGAGAGCTCTTTCTTCAAACCACTGGGGAAATTAATATGACATATTGCACTACATTGTAGTGCTTAATGGGCACGTGAAGAAAATTCGTCGTCGCTAGAACCATTTGTCAATGTTATTCTGACTAAAAATTTTGTCCCAAGTTCAACATACCATAAGGCGACCAACCGTCCTGTTTTTGGCAGGATTGTCCTGTTTTTTAGACCTCCGTCCTGCCAAGCATTATGTCCTGATTTTTGCCTGTTGGGAGGTAGGTAAGGAGGCAATTGCCTAGGATTATTCAGACAACTTGTATAAAGTATATGTGTCCGAGTTGTATTGGGATTAGGGCCAAGAACGGGAAAACTCTACTTCATTTACCGAGCTTTCGAGCAGTATGTTCTCTTCATCAGTGCTATGAAGATGATATCAGGGCATGTGGTACCTGAACCTGGTCGGGGAGAGAGAGGGAGATGAATGTCGGATTGTCCTCAATTGGCCAGTCTTCGTAGGGTATTTCAAAACGTACCTATGGTCTATTTTTAACGAAAGAGGAGAGAGGATAAGAGCACCGGCCTACACTACAAATTTCAATTTTAATTTACTCCAATGTTATATCATCTTCATCGCCCTGATGGAGAGCACAATGTGTCATACACAGTATGTCATACTGCTCGAAAGCTCGGCAAATGAAGTAGAGTTTTCCCGTTCTTGGCCCTAATCCCAATAAAACTCAGACACATATACCTACACTCCATTGGGTCAATCTCTACTATTCTCAACTTGTATAAACACTGAAATTTCCTAAACATTTTTCATTGTAGGTACCTTCTTCCTTTTTGGTTTATTATTCTTGGAATAATACACCTATGTTTTCGCGACGCGGGTCGACGACTCCGATCGGCCTCAAAATTTGACATTATCCGTTTCAAGAGGTCTACATTCAAAATCCGAAATGTCCGTCCGCCGTCCGGGCCGTTTTGGGCAGTAGGAATTTTTTAAAAAATCTGAAATTTTGACAAAATACTTGGTTTACCATCTAGTTGTGCCCGCAAGGTTTTCAGTCCGATCGCCCAAACCCGTGGGGCGCTCTGGGGCTATAATGGGGCTACGGGAGGGGTTTTTTTAAGGCTTTTAGCTATGGGATCGAGTTAGGTGTCGTTTTCGAAGTATTTTTGGACGTAGAATCCATTTTTTGGGGTCCCGGAACGATCCGATTTCACTGGGGCGATCTTTAGGGCTTTCATGGGGCTAAAAATGGGATTTTTGAAGGATCCCAGGATGTTAAATATTTTTTGAGTAAAAAATACAGAATTTTTGAAAAAACACATTTTTGAACAAAAAAATCAAAAAAAATTTTTTTTTTGAAATAAAAATCAAAAAAAAATTTTTTTTTTAAATTTTTTCATTGACAGAATTTAATTTCTGCACAAGTAACCTATATCAAAGAATAATAAACCCTTGTGTAAAATTTGCAGCGTTTTTTAATTTATTTTTTATTTATTTAAGAATGAAGCTCCTGCTACTGGAGAAAATGTCGTGCACGAAGGGTTCAAAAATAATTTTTAGCAGTGCTTGCATAAAAATGTGGAATTTCCTATCCTAAACGTTTTCAACATTTTTTGTTGTTGCTGTTTTCACTTTGTTTAAAAAAAAAGTGTATTTATATAACATAGGTATTTGGTAGGTACCTACCTGCCAATAATATTTTCATGAAGTTGATATAATACATTCACTTCACACCTTAGGCTAACCCACGAGTTACCGAAAAAATTCACGTTTCACCAGCTGTTGTCTCCTAGTTACCAGGACGGTTAACTTCCACTTTTTTAACTTGCGGATTTTCGGAAGTTATCTCCTTAACTTGAAGTTACGTTGTTGTGTGCTAAAAGTGATTTTATGTCAATCTCTAACCTCAAAATAGCTAACTTGAACTTTAACATGAGGTTGGTGAAACCGGCCCTTTGCCTACTGCTAGTGCTAGTAGGTAGGTACTAACTCTGCTAGAATAAACTCATGTAGAGTGTTTAAGTTGAAGCATATTCCGCGTCAAAACAACGTTATTCTCCCCAAACAATATCACTCTTCTTGGGCACAACGCGTTATGTGTGAGCTTCTACCAATAATCTGATTAAATCCGAACCAAGCTACTGAGGGTTATTATCAAATGAATTAGTAAGGCCTTTCGGTAAACAACATCGTATCGCAGAGTTTCGCAGTTCATCATTATCAAAACACGGGGTCCGATAAATCAGACTCTTAACGACATCTGCTGAAGATAGAGCTCACGTTCAACTAGAAGGGAGCATCAAAATTGTTACTATAGTTACTATAGGTCGAAAACCCCCAAATATGAGCTGTTTATTACCGAACCCGAGTGGATTTTGTGAATGTTCTTCAATCTGGTACTCGCATTATTATTTTCAGGTCCGTAAAAGAGTGATTGGAACACTTGTATGGAGGGTACGTGCGGGGAAAATCCCCATTCAGCAGAAACACTGCTATCAAGGAGTGCAGCAAAGCCGATCCGGAATCTCAGACTACTAGAAAAACACTGACCGTTCCCAGGACGTAGGGGTAGGTGGTTCTGGGGTGACTCCCCCGGTTTTCCCAGAATAAAATACTCTGAACGAATCGTACACTCATTATCCAATTTCTATCTTGTCGATAATTCTAGATCTAGAATTATGGCCAATCTATGGCCAAACATATGTCACTGAAGCGAAGCTTGTTGAGGCCGGTTAAGGTCGATACACACATTTCAGTGATATCTGTGAATCCTCGACCATCAGTGCTCCGTGCCCTTCAATGGCATCAATAATAAATTGTCCACACCCCAGAGTTACATGCCGCATGGAGCACTTGATGGACTCACTGAAACACTGATATGTGTTTCGACCTTTATTCAGTAGGATCCGCACGGGAAGTACAATTAGTAATAAATTATTACCACATTAAATGTCACTCATCACTAACGACGGCAGTAATCACTCATACTAACAAAGGCTTTCGGTGTACACCAAGGCCAACCAGTGTTATGTGCACCGACTTTCTTCTCCTGCCGTCCTTGGTTATTAAATAACCTAAAATAAATTTTTGATTTTGAATCAAATAAAACGTTGATTTTGAATTTGATTTCAAGGGGCACTTGTGAGCTGACGCCCCTGCAGGGCATCATGATGCTTCGAAACCGAAGACGACGAATAGGCCGGAAAGTTCTTCTTCTACCATGGACGTTCAGGTGAGTCCTGCAAGCATCTCTTTTCCCTTTTCCCCTCTTTTTTCTTACTCTTTTTGCCCATGTGGCGCTTACGAATCGTACAGCGGCTTATAAGCGTTTATAAATAAACACGTGGCGCTTTCGTAAGGTGTGGGGATTAGGGGCTGGAGAAGGAAGTGGCGCTTATGATCGGTCCTCTGATTAGTGATTTTTGGGAGGGTGGCGCTTTCGTATGGTTGTTGATCCCCTCTGGCTTTTATATATATAATAATATTAATAATATGAGCCAGAGCATATAATATAATATGTATGCTTATACATATACATACTATGCTTATTATGAATGTTACCGATTCTTAGTCTTCTGGCTGGCTTGGACATTGGGAAGTCAGGCTTTTATACTGTTAACGTCAACCGGATCCACGGCAGCTCCCGAATTCATGGATGAAACAGCCTTTATGGCGACAGGAGGGTTTCGTAGTACCTAACGTGTTATCTGGACGACACCAGTAGTTATTCTGATCAGATCTTCCGCCTCCAACAGAGAAGCCCCAGGCGCCTACTTCGAAGTTATACCTAAACGTAGTGTCTGGATAACCTAGGTACCTATGTACCTACCTACCTGTGTATTGAGATGGGGCAGCTACATGGGCGATTGAACATTGATGTAGAGAGAATGGACTGGTTAAAAACCGACAATTCGAGATGAACCCGGAAAAAAACACTGTACAAACAAACTTTAAACTTCCACAGAACACTATCAATTGATTCTACAAGATCAATCTCACAAGAGTTACTCCCAGTTTTGGTACTCAGTGTAATAAAGACAAGTGCAATCAAAAAGGCAGCGTTTTCATGATACTTTGTACGATCATTGTCACACCTTAGGAATTCACCAACTTGTGAGAGTTGCGTGGTTCTCCCAACACTCGCCGGACGACTCATTACTGCCAAGGGGAATAAAATCGAGATTCATTTTTCCCTCAGGAGGTAAATCTCCACCGCCGGACGCGTTTCCCTCCCTAATTACCTTCAAGTAAAGTTCTTTTTCCTTCAACCTCCTACCAACTCAGACAGTGTTTCAGTTGCCACTACAAGGAGCAACCTTTTAATGGAAATTGTTTTCCACAGAGAGCTCTTCGCGGGACGGATTCAAATAACGGAGACAACTTATTTCGAAAATTCGATGTTTTTCTCTCCCTCCGTTTTCCCCCCTCCAATCCAGTTTCTCCTCACCAGAACATTAGTTAGGTATATTTCTACCAGAGAGAATTTTCATTTGCTTCCCATTCATCCCGTAATATCAAGTTTTTAATCCTCAGTTTCTCAACTTGGGCAAACTTCACAACCACTTTTCCAGTTTTTCTCGCCGCCAAATTCGGGAAAATGAAACATTGTGGTGGGTTTTATTAAGTTTGACGATATAGACAGGTCCATGAAAGAAAGAGATTGCAACTAAAATCTTGATTTCTGCTTGACATACCTAGCGTAAGAAATAATACATAAATATATATAGTTGTACCCATGTCGCAATAGTGGCTCCTTCCCTTGTTAAAGGACGATAATATCGTCTATTATATAATATAATATATTGTAAAAGGACGATATATAATATATCGGGCTATATTATAGCCCGATAGATCTCTACAGTGAAATCTGATCGTTCTGGGAACCCCCAAAATGGATTCTTCGTCAATAAATAGGTACTTCAAAAACGAGTATCTCAACGTATCTCAACTCCGCAGCCGAAACCCTTCAAAGAAGCCCTCCCGTAGCCCAGTTTTAGCCCCTCAGAGCCCCACGGGTTTGCGCGATCGTGCTGAAAACCTTGCGGGCACAACTAGATGGAGAACCGAGTAATTTGTCAAAATTTCAGATTTTTACAAAAATGACTACTGCCCCAAAACCGAGGTCTTCCCGTTGACTCATCGGCGTACGAGGTCGATGGGGTGGGGGGGGGGGGGGGGGGCACCAGAACAAATAGAGGAAGGCGGCCCGAGGTGGCTCATGTTGTAAATTTAAAGGGGGAAAAAATCAACTTGGCATTGTCGTGTACATTTTGTGTAAATTTTGTAAATTAGAGTGAACTTTCGATTAACCAATGTCCGGTTATCCAACAATTCGATTATCCAACATAACTTGAGCCCCGACCATGATGGTTAATCGAAAGTTTACTGTAAGAGGAAAAAAAGGTGAACTCCAACACTCGTTTTTGTAAAAATGTTTTCTATGTTATTTTATATTATTACTCAATTTATTTACAATACTAAATTTATAAAATTATTTACAATATAGAGTACCTATACTATAGGTCCTATAGTTATTATACCTATAAAAAAAGAGTAGCCAAATACCACACTTTTTTTTAGATTTATTTTGATTGAATACATGCAAAGTTACGATCATTTTGGTTTATTATCCTCGGAATAATACACCTTTGTAATCGCGACGGAGTTCAACGACTCCGATCGGCCTCAAAATTTGACATTGTCCGTTTCAAGAGGTATAGATTCGAAAACCGAAATGTCCGTCCACCGTCCGAGCCGTTTTGGGCAGTAGGATTTTTTTTTTTTTTTTTAATAAAAGATTTTTACAAAATACTTGGTTTACCATCTAGTTGTGCCCGCAAGGTTTTAAACCCGATCGCCCAAACCCGTGGGGTGCTATGGGGCTAAAATGGGGCTACGGGAGGCGTTTTTTGAAGGGTTTTGGCTATGGGATCGAGTGGTGTCATTTTTGAAGTACTTTCGGACGTGAAATTAATTAATTTTTGGGGGCCCGGAACGATCCGATTACACCGTGTGAATCTATGGGGCTACAAATGGGGTTTTTGAAGGATCCCAGGAGCTCAAATATCTTCCGTATTGAAAGAAATTTGGAAAAAAAGTAAAAAAAAAAAAAAAAAAAAAATTCAAAATTTTTCACTGTCACAGAATTAATTTTCGTACAAGTAACTTATATCAAAGAATAATAAACCGTTGTGTACAATTTGCAGCGTTTTAATTTTAATTTAACTACCCTAGCTGGCCGCATGCCTACCTGCAATGTTGACCCCCCCCAGGACGACCTGCGTACGCCCTTGCATCAACCTGCCTTAATTCTACCTATAAGAATTGACACCCGAAAACTTGCATGACTTTGGAAGTCGGGAACTATGGCTGATGACGGGAAGGCAATTTCTATTCAACACCACGCATGAATCGGATTTCTATAGAATAAAGTCCACTGGACTACTGGACTACTGGATAACGACCAACTCAAATGTTTGAAAAGCGGCGCCGTCCGGGCCGTTTTGGGCAGCAGGAAGTTTTTAAAGATCTGAAATTTTGACATAATACTCGGTTTACCATCTCGTTGTGCCCGCAGTTTTAGCCCGATCGCCCAAACCCGTGGGGCTCTGCTGGACTAAAAAGAGGCTACGGAAGGGTTTTTTGAAGGGTTTCGGCTATGAAGTCGATTCAAGTGTCGTTTATCAAGTTATCCTATCCAATCCCCCATTTTCGGGGGTCCCAGAACGATCTGATTTCAACCATGGGGATCCATAGGGCTTTCGTGGGGCTACAATTGGAGCTTTTAAAGGATGCCAGAAAGTCGAATGAGGTGTTGTTTTCCGAATAACTTTGGGCGCATAATTCATTTTTGGGGTCCCTCGTGTGTTCAAATATTGTACAGGAAAGTTGATTTTTTAATTTTTTATTTTTATTGACAGAATTAAATTTTGCACAATTGAGGAGGTTGCATCACAAAAAGTACTGTATCCACTTGAGAAAACTGCGTTTTTTAACATTTGTATTTAGTCCTTTTTGGTTGAAAACTTAATTTTAAACCGCTTATTTTCAACGGATAGAATACGTTTAGAGCTGAAACGACTTCATTTTCGTAGAGAATGTATTTTCATTTTCACTTTTTCATTCACTCTCATGTTTTAGATGATTTTCAATTTCATGAATAATCGTTAATAATCATTTTATTGATGTTTTAATTCGTCATCAATCATTTAATTTTTTTAAATTATTCCCAGATCGAGTACATTTTTAAGTTGACTTTCGATCACTATTATCATTCATATGAGCTCCTCAACTCTCTTTTCCAAAAAAAACTGTGCTTGAAATGGCTCAATTTCACACTGGCGGGAACTGATTCTGACAATAATTATTGGAAAGTCCCAATCTTTCTTGGGATATTCCTTTCGTTCCCTTGTCCATCTTTATGAGATCCCTGTTTCGATCTTCCTTGATCCAACATTAATCCATCCCCTCCCCACCATCTCCGTCAATCCTCCTACCCAGAACCCAAAGGAATTCCGGCGGAGTTCGGAAAGCGGGGAACACAAGCGACGCGGGAAATCCAATGAAACCGCTCTTGTTGACAAAAAACCTTTTTTATTGGGAGAATTCGTAGAGTAATCTATTTAGCTCGAGATCCTTGGTTGATCGTTTGTTTGAGATTGAATTCAGAGTCCCCTACATAGCTGATCTAATTTACCTACAATGGACATGATACACCGACTACACCTTGCTACAAGCTCATTCTTGCACGGGGATATTTCAAATACAAAGATAATATCTTTGTTTGGATGCACTATCGATTTTTTTCCAAGTACAGACACTTTTAGACATAATGTCAATGCTAACATCACGTCATAAATTAATAGTTATTTGGCTTACGATTCTCTTTTTCATCCACCTTTCTTTTTAACCTAACAAAATTTAATTTAGCGAAAAATGCGGCATCTCGGAACTATCCCACAGGAAATCTCTGTCAACGGAGCTGCTGACTCAAACCCGATCTGGTTATCGCTCGCTGAATCGTTGTTTAGGAGGAAGTGGAAGGCTCTTGAAAGTGAATAAAAGTGCCCTTCGAAGGATGAAAGCCATCTACACCGCAGCGGTGTGTGTAGTTTTTGTCAACAGAACAGTAAATCAACCTTTTTTTTTTCTTATAGCACTTGACTCGTGAAATGAGTTTACCAGATTTGGGCGATTGATATCGGCTATGGGTAATCAGCTCTCTCACGCGAACTAAATGTAGATATTGTACACATTGAAACCTTTCAGTGAAACCACAGACCAATAAATTCACTTCATAGGTGTTCATAGGTATTTATTTATTTATTTATTTATTGAGAAACGGGCAGAGCCCAATTATACAAAAGTAATACATACACTCGTAGGCAGAAACATATAAATCACTAAGTATCGTAGACAAAATTTGTCTATTTAATGGAAACACAACCGAATCGATGCATATATAATTATGAATGGAGACCTAAATTACAAATAAATGGAAGTAAATGAAATGAACTTTATGGCGATCGGTAACACAGATAAAGAAGTCAAGAAGAAAGGAAAAATTCGTGGAGCGTACGTTTGAGGTGAGTAGGAGAGTAGGAGAAGAAGTCAAGATATGGTGGGGAGGAGGTGAGAAGGTTGGCAAGACGGGGGAGGCGACAAAGCGTACGGTGGTAGAGGTAATTGGTTGGCGAAAAGGGAACGTTGAAGGGGTGGGCAAAACGCGACGAGGGGCGCGGGGCTCGCAGACCAATTGAGCGGAGAAGTTCGGGAGAATTGATGCGACCGTGAAGAAGTGCGTGGAGAAAAACCAAATCAGCTGACTGGCGGCGGTCGACAGGCCTCAGCAGATGGAACCGAGTAGAGAGAGCAGAGTAGTTAATCTCAGTGCGAGGAATGCCCAACTTATAGCCCAGGTACCGCAAGAATGCCCGATGCACACGCTCCACCTGCTCAATGTGACAACTATAGAAAGGGCTCCACACCACCGACCCATACTCCAGGACAGGCAGCACGAGAGAGCGATAGAGGGTCACTAGAGCAGGGGCCTCGGTAAATTCCCTCGTGTTTCGCCTAAGGAACCCAAGGGCTCGCATACCGCGCAGGGCGACCTGGGATACGTGGTCAGAGAAGGTAAGCTGGGCGTCAAGCAAGATCCCAAGGTCACGAACTGAGGACTGACGAACAAGAGAAGCCCCGTCGAGTTGGTAGTTGCAAATGATAGGCTCGACAGTGCGGTGGAAGGTGGTGACCGAACACTTTGATGGGTTTAGCTTAAGGCCGTTTTGGCAACACCAAAGGGACAAAGTGTCGAGACAGTCCTGGAGGGGGGAACAATCAGACAAGTTGCGGATGGGACAAAAAATCTTGAGGTCGTCGGCATAGATAAGGTGGGAACACTGAGTGGGGGCAGCCCCAACACTATTCATAACAAGGTTGAAAAGTAGTGGGCCAAGGTGCGAGCCCTGAGGAACCCCCGAAGAGGCAGCGAAAGAACGCGAGAGGGAGCCGTTCATTCGAACGGTCAGCTCACGATCAGACAAGTAATCGCCAAACCATCCCAGCAAAGGACCGTACACCCCCAGGCCAGCCAGAACACGAAGAATCACGCTATGAGGAAGCTTATCAAAGGCCTTTGTAAAATCAGTTGAGATCACATCGACCTGGTAACCCCCTCCGAAAGCCCCCAGCACAAAATCCTGGAAAAGCACCAGGTTCGTCACGGTTGATCGTCCCTTCACGAATCCATGCTGCTCAGGAGCGATGATGGAAGTTAAGACAGGGGAAATCCGATGGACGACAAGCTTCTCAAAGGTTTTGGGAATGGTCGAAAGAGAGCTGATGGGGCGGTAGTTGCTGACGTCAGACCGATCACCCTTCTTGAAGATAGGGGTAACAAAGGCTGTCTTCCAGCAGGCTGGAAACTGCCCTGCAGCCAAAGAAGCATTGAAGAGAGTGGTGAGAGGGGGAGCAAGAGTGGCCGCACAGGCTCGTAAGAGCACGGGGGGCACGCCATCGGGACCGGGTCCCTTGGATGGATCAAGGTCAAGCAGTGCCTGGCGGACCTCAGCAACACAGAGTGACAGTTTGCCGAGTATTAAAATACAAAAAATGTTACATAATGCAGGAAATCTCGTAGCTCTCTTATTATGAAAGGTACAAAACCGCGGTTGGTCTCATTCGACGCATAAACATTCTACCTACAAGATTTCGCTCGAAAATTTGTTTTTAACGGCCTTAGTTTACGCTAGAAGGTAAAACGTACCAAAAAAACGTGACTTTGGTTGTGAAAAACAAAAAAAAAAAAAAACGCGTTTTTTCGACATTTTTTGGCAAAGTCACACATTTCTCGTGGTTTTAGACCCCGGCTCATTTATATATTCGTATTCAGCGGTAAAATTCCTATAAGAAGCGTATTTTTTCAGAACTTTTGGACTCTGCAGGTAACGGCTATCATCTTTTAATCCCGAAATGACACAAAACCCCTAAAATTGGCCATATCTCAAGAAAAAGTTGGGCTCCCGAGAAAACGGAGGCTATATTCGGATTCAGCACCTCAAAAAAAAAAACGTGGTTTTCAGCAACGGACCTAAAAGACGACTTTTTGTTGTTGTTGCCCCGTGTTATTATTGATGAAGCAAAAAAGCTGAGGACAGCGAATGTTTTACAATGAGCCTTCCAACCGGGGCATGCAAAAGTATACAGTTTTCATCACTCGAGGGAAATCTCAAAAATGAACAAGTTCATTGTAAAGGTGTAATAATTTCATGACACGATTGCAGCCACGCGGTGTAGGATTGTTCGCTTCTCATTCAGTTTAATTTAAGTTGTGTTGGATTAAAGTTTTGTTGTTGTTGTAAGCCAGCGAAGAAACGGAGAGGCCTACTGAATATTCGAGTAGGTAGACCTATTTAGGCATTTATTATTGTGGTGTCAAGAATACACTTTGCGGACACAACCAGGATAGTATCCTGATAGTATGTGCCGAGAGTATCGTATTTGAAGTTGCAAGGACGTAAGTTTTGATCAGAGAAGAATTTCGCGCGCTGTGATCACTAAGGTAAATATATTTACAAAAATTACTTACGCGTCAGGCAATCAAAGGTGACGCGATGACTACGAAACCCTCTTCCATCTAAATTAGCTCACCTGAAATGAAATAACATTGATTAAATATAAATGAAAATACTTATGATCAGTAACAATTATTATTATTTTTGTTTTTAGTTATACGGGAGGAACAAAGAACCGCACTTCGAGATCACAAGATCTGAAGGGGTTGTCTTTTATGCAGTCAATCGATCGAACCAGAATCGGATGTGAGTTTTTCCAGAAGTTTTCTCCAGATCCAATGAAAATGCGATTAACGGCATAATAAATCGCTGCTTATTTTACGCGAGCGTTTATTATTCTTTGGTATTAATTGTGCAAAATGTGATACTATCAATAAAAATTAATTTTTAACAAACATTAAAAGAACTGAATTCCTGAACAGTGCTTGGAAAGATAAGGGGCCCCAAAAAATGGATTCTACGTAGAAAAATACTTCCCCGCTGCTGTGCAACTATTGAAGCAATATTTCATTATCCAAACAAACTTTATAACAATATTTTCGCTCCGCCGGATGACACACATCGCGAGTGCGGCTCCTCTACTGATCGGCGGAGGTTTGATTGATCAGATTTTTTCTTTTGTCCCGAGGAAAATTTTAAGACAAGTCAGAGAACTTTTGTGTGAGTTATGAGCTCCTCGAGGGATTCCCGGGGGCGGGAGGGTTGAGGAAGGTTATGGAAAAGGGGAGGGGTTTTCTTCCAACTTTCCCTCTCCTCTGTGTTCGCTCATGGGAGTTTGATTCGTCTTTCCGATAAGACGACGTGCGTTTGACAGCCATGACTTCTATACCAGATCCTGCTACGCCTTTTGTGGGTCCCTTGTATTTTCGCCCACAGTCCGGAAATTCGGGCAAGGAGGGATTGAGCCAGATTAAAAGTAGCAGGATTAGAAATCATCACAGCGAAGAACACTTCGCAGATCTATCTAAACCACTAATTCTCAACCACTCAATCCATCACTGTTATAACAGCTATCCACTAAAAACCAAACACAAAAACGAACAACTTGACAATAGCTGCAGGAGGGTGACATTCAGTTCAGTCAAATATTCAAATTAATCACAATTTCGATTTATATTTTAATTATCAACGAACACGAAAACTACTTAATTAGATAATTCACCAATACATTTTTTTCGGTGGAAATGTTTTTTAAAATTTATTTTATACTAACAAAAACGCTTGTTATTGATCCTCTTCAAAATTGGTCTCCAGAATCGGCCTCCAAGATTAGCCAAGATTGGCCGGTGAATACGGTACCTACCTCACTCCTTGATCATGATCCATACGAGGGTACCACCATCTTCCATTCCCAGGGACTTCGCCCTATTCTGTCCATCCCTAAGAATTACTATCCTAATGCTATAATTATTATTGTATTTATTTCATTATTCCCAGAAAAAGTCAAAAATTTGTATCGGCCACCAAAATTTGGTCAAAATCATTTAATGATTTTGAAGTAGGAAGTTTTTTTACTTGAATTTTACTGAATTGTTGACAAAATACTCGATTCGGTAACTAATTGTGCCAGCAATATTTTCAGCCGGATCGCTCAAACCCGTGGGGGTCTGTGGGGCAAAAACGGGCTACGGGAAGTGTGTTTGTAGATATTTGGCTATGGGATCGAGTGGGGTGTCGTTTTCGCAGTATTTGTAGACGGAGAATTCATTTGAGGGGCCCTAGATTTCACCTTGTGGTCCCATGGTGTTACAAATGGGACATCTGAAGAATGTCAGGAGCTCGAATGAGTTGTCGTTTTCCGAGAAATTTTGGGCGAAGAATCCATATTTTGGTATAGGGATGCCGATTTTTCTTAATTTTTTTATTCTTTTAAAATAATTCTTTATTTGCAGAATTAATTTTTGCATAACACTGGCCAACATAAAAAAAAAGGTGTTGTCTGGTGACGAGGAAATAAGGCTTGGTGTTCGGTGCGTCGCTATGTCGGTTTGTCAGTGCGCTGAATCCAAATTTGAAACCCGTTTTTTCCCGATCAGATCTCGTTTTTGAGATACAGCTCATATACCTATTTTCTACCTACGTTTGAGTGTTGAAGATAGCACTTCAAAAATCCCAATTAATTTTTCACGTTAAACACTCTTTCTATGTTTTATGAGGCGCAGAATCCGAATTTGAAACCCGATTTTAGCTATCTTCTTCCATTTCACGGGAAACAGCAGCTAATTTGACAAAGTACGCACAAAAACCCTAAAAACACTTTTTTAAATACATTTTTAGATGCAGTTTCTGGAAAAACTACGGCAGATAGACAAAATTGGACTTCGAAATTGGATTCAGCATGAAAAATCCTGTAAGAATTGCTATCTTTCATTTGTCAAATCTCAAAAAAGTGTGGACTACTACTACTACTACTACTATATAGTGACTACTACTACTAGTAGTATATACCATATGGCGCTACAACCCGCCGAGGGGTCAGGGCCTCCTGTAATGATGTCCGCCAGTCCTCTCTGTTTTGTGCTGCCGCTCTCCAGTTCCTTGTCCCAATGATGGAGCGGGCATCTGAGGTCACACCATCCAGCCAGCGAAGTTTGGGCCGCCCGAGCCTTCTTCTGGCATAGATTTTTTCGTCCAGGATCTTTCGAGGTGGCTCCTCTGGTGTCATCCTGGCAACATGGCCAGCCCACCGGAGCCTTCCCACCTTTATAAAACGGATTACGTCCCAGTCCTTATACAAGTCCATTACTTCGTGGTTTGTTCGGCGTCTCCAGGCGAGTTCCTCTGGATCGTAGGTTGCGCCCAGGATTTTCCTCAGCACTTTCCTTTCAAAGCGACGTAAGTCCTCCACCAATGCCTTGGTCAGCGACCATGTCTCGGAGCCATTATGGTTACCTATGATAGGTGAGGACGGGCCTGATTAAGGTCTTGTACAGGCGCAACTTTGTTGTTCGGGAAATCACCCTGCTTTTGAGCTGTGGGACCAGTCCGAAGTAGCACCGGTTGGCTGCCTGTATTCTTCGCTGCACTTGTCAACTTAGCTGCTGTTTCCCGTGGAATGGAAGAAGATAGCTAAAATCGGGGTTCAAATTCGGATTCTGCGCCTCATGAAACATAGAATGAGTGGTTGAAAGAGAAAAATTAATTGGGATTTTTGAAGTGCTATCTTTACCACTCAAACGTAGCTAGAAAATAGGTATAATATACCTATTATATGAGCTGTATCTCAAAAACGAGATCTGATCGGGGGAAAACCGGGTTTCAAATTTGGTTTCAGCACACTGAAAACTCTCACACCAACCCATATTTCCTCGGCACCAGACAACACCTTTTTTTGTTGGCCAGTGTAATATATACCAAAGAATAATGAACGTGAAAAACGATGCAATTTTTATACAATAAATTGTATAACTGTTTATTAGTTTGTTTATTCCCTCTCCCTTCCTACGGTTTTTTGTGTCAACTGTACTCTGCAAGCGGGGCTTCTATTGTTTTCGTCGGTGCTCTCCCATCGTCGCTATTATGAGATGATCATACTATACTAGTTCCACAGTTTCTTTTATACCTACATCAATAATTTTTCCTCTGATAAGTGATCTCCTGATAATTTCTTCAGGGCCTGATCGTTGAGGAATTAACTTGGAAATATATCCCCCGAGAATTCGATTCGTAAGCTTCGGCCAAATGTTGGGATCGTAACAGATATATGTATGCAAGCTTCAGTCGATTGGAAAGTCACCTAGTGTAGAATACGATTTATTCGAAAACAAAATTTTAAAATGTTCACAAATTAAGAAAAAATAGGCATTGAGTTTTCAATTTCGAACGTTTCTTGTGAACAACCTATTAAGTGTTAATTTTTTCTCTATTTGGTAATTTTGTTTATACATGAATCATATGTCATTAGCTTTTAACCTACCTAGTAGGTATAACAAAAATGCTACTTGTCCTGAAAACACCCCAACGTAGTGCAAATGCATCACACACATGACAATGCGAGATTCACTTTATTACTTCCTACCTTACCTCCAATCTTTAGAGTAATTCGGTGAATTTCCCAATGCAACCAAATATTCAGTAGATAAATCAGTTCGGAGAAATTTATCAGAAACATGTCAATGACTTCATTGAAATTAAAAATGATTAAACTTTGGTGAATAACATTTCCATGAAGGTGGAAGTCCTGATCGCAAAATGTATGTCACCATCGAGGATTACAATACACGAGCTACCTACCTCGAAAGAGTCAAAAACTATTAAAATGGTTTGAAAATGAACTTGTAACACTCTTCTAATTCATTTATTAAGAATAGTAGTGATTATTATTTATTTATTATTATTATTATTATTATTGTCATCAATCAATAACTTTATTTAAAACGCTGCAAATTTTACACAAGGGTTTATTATTCTGTGATATAGGTTACTTGTACAGACATTTAATTCTGTCAATAAAAAAAAATTAAAAAATTTTTTTTTTGGATTTTTATATTTAAAAAAAAAAAATTTTTGGGGGGATTTTTTTTTCAAAAATGTTTTTTCAAAAATTCTTTAATTTTTACTCGAAAAATATTTAACTTCTTGGGATCCTTCAAAAATCCCATTTTTAGCCCCATGAAAGCCCTATAGAACGCCACAGTGAAATCGGATCGTTCCGGGACCCCCAAAAATGGATTCTACGTCCAAAAATACTTCGAAAACGACACCTAACTCGATCCCATAGCTAAAAGCCTTCAAAACACCCCTCCTGTAGCCCCATTTTAGCCCCATAGCGCCCCATGGGTTTGGGCGATCGGACTGAAAACCTTGCGGGCACAACTAGATGGTAAACCAAGTATTTTGCCAAAATTTCAGATTTTTAAAAAAATTCCTACTGCCCAAAACGGCCCGGACGGCGTACGGCGGACGGCGGACGGACATTTCGGATTTTGAATGTAGACCTCTTGAAACGGATAATGTCAAATTTTGAGGCCGATCGGAGTCGTCGACCCGCGTCGCGAAAACATAGGTGTATTATTCCAAGAATAATAAACCAAAAGAAAACTTATTCAACAATTGGGTTTTTGGAAGGCATTAATTGAGGCCCGAGGTGTCTAAAAAGAAAAAGCGCACTTTTTTGACAAATCAAACCATCTGCTAGGCCGATCAGCTTACCAGACCCACTAGTCCATTAGTGTCTCCAGTGTGTCGGTCATAATGCTACCAGCCAATTGCGTACACCACTTGTTGGTAGATTTTATCGCCGTTCAATATGATTGTAAGCTTTCCATATAAGCTCTGATTAGTGTTAAAAATAATCATTATCATAATTATCATGATAAATTAATAAAAATAATCATTATCATAATTATTGATGATAAATTAATAAAAATGATTATCAATAATTATTATTGATTTCAATTTGAATGTTAATTCGGAAATTCTAATTAAATCAGACTTTCAGTAGGTACTTATACAAATATTTTTCAAAAACAAACATTCAAATTAGTTTTTAGAGTACTTAAAATTTCATCTAAAAGAAAAAGTTCGAAATTTTGAATGAATAAGAAGGCAAATAATATCAAAGCAGATCACTTGAACAAGCCAAGCAAATTTGGAAGTAAGTTGATAACAACCTGAGATGGATGAATAGCCTGAGTGCAAGGTTATGCAGATGAATTAGGTAGGTAGGTATACAGATGAATTAGGTAGGTAGGTATATCAAAGTTGAGTGAATTTTAATAAGCCCCAATTTGAAATTTAACCAATAATAAAACAAGTTTAGTTTTAAAGTTTACGCAATTGGTTTTCAAATATCTAGCCTTTTCGGTAACCAGTTATTAATCTTGAAGAATTTAATCTGAGCGTTTTGTGAATTTCCCGACATGATTAAGTAAATGTGTAGAATTTGGTAAACGTTCACCATTGCTGTTGTTGAGCTGATGTGATTCGCCGGTTCTCGTGATGGGCTGACGTCACCAAGTTGTCAGGCATTAGATGAATTTCCCGCGCGAACTTCGGGCAAAGGAAAACTTGCTCGGGAGAGAATTTTTTTTTTTTTTTAATAGCACTTCAAAATAAATAAATAAAAATTTAAAAAAGTAAGATAATAAAAATTGGAGAAAAATGGAGTGATGACCGTGTAACGTGAAGTGTGTTATGTAACGCTTCACTCTCAAGGGTGTGCTCACGTGGGTTGGACGGCGACACTAACTTGACACCGATGGAAGGAGCTCTGGTGGGAAATTCCTCGACGGGTGGCGAACGGAGACTGAAACGCTGTTACGTCTAATAAACTACCCCTCTGTTAGGGGAGGTTCACCCCCTGAGCCACCTCTCCAGCCTCTTCCAACCACCCGAATCTACCTCCACCGATACTTGCTTAGCCCTTCACGTAGAGACAGGTAGAGTGACTGGCGTAAACATCACACACAACATGAAATGTTAATGTATTTATAATATTAATTCATATTGATTTTTTTTTTAAGTAGGTAGGTACCTATATGTATATACCACAGCCTTTATGTAGAATCAGCCATTTAGTGAAAAGCCTAGCCAAATAATTTGAAATTGAATCAAATGTGGAGGTAAGGGAGAGAAATGACTTCTCTGCTGTTGTAGGTTGGTACCTACTAAATTATTCATTCGAATGCATAAACAGTTACTGTTTATTACCATAATTGTAGAGGGGGGAATGGTTTCGAGCAACTAAGCTCATTTACAGACCAGAGTAACATGAAGTAAGTAGTTAAACCTAAACTCAGTTGTTTTTTTTTTTTTTTGGTTTTTGTTGCGGCAAACGGCCACTTCGAAATATTGAATCTTTTGGGTAGATAGATAGATTCATTTTTATTTGTCATAACAATGTACATCGTACGACACTGGTGAAAAGGTATTTCTTAACACTGCAACAACTACAAGTTCAACCAAGGATTCCAAAATACATCTGGGTTTCGTCTTCATTTACTGCTAGGGTGTGACTAGGCTTCCATTCGTGCTTCAAAAACTGTCTCCCAAAGTGAAATCCACAATTCTGCTTCCGAGTCTGCAAGGCAGAGTAAACATTGTTTTCACTTTCGAAATGAAAAAAAAAAAAAAAAAAAAAAATGTGTTCTCCAAAATCAAAATTTCCACTCACGTTTTGCGTTTCAGAGCCTCCTGAACAAATTTGGTTCCGTGTCTGTCGGTCTGTCTGTCTGTCTGTCTGTCCGCATTTCCTTGTCACACCCATAACTTCCACAATTTTGATCGGATTTCAATCAAATTTCCAGTAATTGTGTGGGTATAGCTCTAGCTGGTCCCCTGTCAGTTTCATTACGATTGAATCAGTGGTACGCTCAGCGCATGCGCGAACGTAATTTCCTTTCCACAGCCATAACTTCCACAATTTTGATCGGATTTCAATAAAATTTCCAGGAATAGTGGTGAGTTTAGCCCTAGATATTCCCCTATCAGTTTCATCACGATTGCATCAGTGGTACTCCCTGCGCATGCGCGAACGTAATTTTCTTGTTACAATCATTTTGAACTACGTTCATTTTGAACCTGGCGCGAGGAAGCTCATGTGCCATTGCCTTTGCAGTTTTCTATCCTTGTAGAATGTCTTGAAGATGTTCAACTTTCTTCCAAAAAGCTACTGGAGGGTTTTTCACGGGCTTTGTCAAGGTAGTCGAGTCAGGGGTCGCTTTTCAAAGTTAGTGTGAACGTAACTCTCCGACTAGGAAACCCAATCTGCGACATCCCAGGAATAAATTATTCCTTCCAAACCCTTACCGAGCTTATCACCTAGCACCCCATCTCAATCAACGTATGCGCCTCCTTCCTTTAATTAACCGTTTCTTTCAACTTCGATTCCAGCGGTGAGAGGGACGTGTTTTGCATAAAAGCGCCCAAAAGCCCAGCCAATATTTCCAAAACTACCCTGAGCCAACGTGGGATCTGTCAAAATTTCTCAAGTATTGAAATAATGAGCAAACAAACTTTGTTTAGTCGCATTTTCGCTGATTTCCATCTTCCTGCAAAAAATGTGTAAATAACTCACTTGAATCATTTTCATAAACACAGGAATTATTGGATATGAATAAGGCAGATTATTTTATTATTATGTGATCGGGTACGCTTCACGTCCTCGCTTTTGCTTTATTATTCTTGGAATAATACACCAATGTAATCGCGAAGGAGGTCGAAAATTCAGATTGGCCTCAAAATATGTCATTGTACGTTTCAAGATGTCTAGATTCCATAAACGAAGTGTACGCCAGCCGTCCGGCGTCCGAGCCGTAAGCGTAACGCGTTAGCTGTCAAATGCTTTTTGAAGCGAAGCTTTTATACGGACGCCCCCCGCTCGCTGCTCGGGGTGTCTCCCGGTGAAAATCGTGAGTGAGTCAGATTGATCACGACTTATATATACTCTCTTCCAACCCGGCCGCTGTCAAGGAAGTCGGAAAGACGTACTCAGAACGGGTGGAATCCGTGGTGGGGCTTCAGGGACCTTACAACGGTGGAGGAGGCGGGGACATTTTTTTTTTGCCGACCTTTTTTTGAAGCGAAGTCTTTTGAAGCGAAGTCTTTTATACGGACGCCCCCCCTCTCGCCGCTCGGGTAGTCTCCCAGTGAAAATCGTGAGTGATAGTGAGTCTCGCGTGAGTCACGGCCCTTCCAACCCGCCGCTGTCAAGGAAGTCGGAAAGACGTACTCAGAACGGGTGGAATTCAGGGTGGGGCTTCATGGACCTTCCAACGGTGGAGGAGGCGGGGAAATTTTGAAGCGAAGTCATTTTTTTTGCCGACCTTTTAGCTACGAATAGGGGGGGGTCGCAGACCCCCCCCTGTCCGAATAAGCGCTCGGCCGAGCGGAGCGAGGCCTTATGTCTGATTAAGCGGTCTGCTTTTGTCACAGTGGATACCATTGTTCTATTTAAATAATCGTCAAATCGCAAGCCTTAGCTCCAATAGGTCCATCATCCATGATTTCATCATTTTTTGAACAACACGATTGGCTCTCTCGACACTCCCTTGGCTTGGGCAAAGGCCACGATGTGCTTCCCTGTGACAATTTGACTCATCTTCGATCTTTGTACAACAACAGGTTGTGCAGCGGCGATTACCTTTATCCTCTTGGTACATTTTGGTTTATTATTCTTGGAATAGGTAATACACCTGTTTTCGCGACGGAGGTCGACGACTCCGATCGGCCTCAAAATTTGACATTATCCGTTTCAAGAGGTCTAGATTCCAAAACCGAAATTTCCGTCCTCCGTCCGGGCCGTTTTGGGCAGTATGAAACGTTTTTTAAATCTTAAATGTTGACAAAATACTCGGTTTACCATCTAGTTGTGCCCGGAAGGTTTTCAGCCCGATCGCCCGAACCCGTGGGGCGCGATGGAGCTAAAATGGGGCTACGGGAGGGTTTTGGTTTATTATTCTTGGAATAATACACCTATGTTTTCGCGACGGGGGTCGACGACTCCGATCGGGCTCAAAATTTGACATTATCCGTTTCAAGAGGTCTACATTCTAAATCCGAAATGTCCGTCCGCCGTCCGCCGTCCGCCGTCCAGGCCGTTTTGGGCAGTAGGAATTTTTTTAAAAATCTGAAATTTCGGCAAAATACTTGGTTTACCATCTAGTTGTGCCCGCAAGGTTTTCAGTCCGATCGCCCTAACCCGTGGGGCGCTCTGGGGCTATAATGGGGCTACGGGAGGGTTTTTTTGAAGGCTTTTAGCTATGGGATCGAGTTAGGTGTCGTTTTCGAAGTATTTTTGGACGTAGAATCCATTTTTTGGGGTCCCGGAACGATCCGATTTCACTGGGGCAATCTTTAGGGCATTCGTGGGGCTAAAAATGGGATTTTTGAAGGATCCCAGGATGTTAAATATTTTTCGAGTAAAAAATACAGCATTTTTGAAAAATAAACATTTTTGAACAAAAAATCCAAAAAAAAAAAAAAAAATTGTTTTGGAGATAAAAATTTAAAAAAAAATTTTTATTTCTTTATTTTTTCATTGACAGAATTAAATTTCTGCACAAGTAACGTATATAAAAGAATAATAAACCCTTGTGTAAAATTTGCAGCGTTTTTTTGAAGGCTTTTGGCTATGGGATCGAGTTAGGTGTCGTTTTCGAAGTATTTTTGGACGTATAATCCATTTTTTGGGGTCATAGAACGATCTGATTTCACTGTTGCGATCTATACGGCTTTCATGGGGCTTCAAATTGGATTTTTGAAGGATCCCAGGAGGTCAAATATTTTTCAAGTAAAAAACAACGATTTTTTGAAAAAAAAAAAAAAAAAAAAAAAAAATTAAATTGAAGGGTACGGGGGAATAACCGTCAATGTCCACTCTTTGCCGAAATGAAACAGACAGCACCATCTATTGGTATTTCAAGAGTACTTTCAGATGGTCTAACCCCACGGGGAAAGAACCGTTGATATCCCCTTGAAATTTGAGGCCAAAGATTGTTGGTGCTGGGGAAAAACAATCAAACTCCTCGAGCGTCGGGGGAATATCAATCAATGTCCATGTAACCTGGGTAGGTAGGAAGAACCTCCTGCTTTGAACGGGTTATATTTAATGATTCACGTAATTCACTGCGTTGCCAATTGTTGTTTCGAATTCTACTAGACGACGCGGATGACATCCAGAATGAAGAAGACGACGACTTTATTGATGACGTTTAGGTTGATGAAGAGTGAGGTTGAAGGGTTTGAAGATTTTCGCATTGGGGAAAGGTGGGTAAGACCGGGTACCATAACTATTGTAGGGTATAACCATCGATGTAGTAAACTAACATCGATGGGTATAACTCCATCCATAAAATGAAATTGCACCAAATAAACACATGACTGCCTTCGTACACATCTTGGCTATCAAGAATTCATACCAATCTGGTTGAATTATCCTTTCCTGATCCGTAACTCGAGTAAAATGAAAAAAACTCGAGTCGTGCCTTTTTTAGGTAGGGGTGGGTAAGACCGGGTATGTGCCTCAGGAAAAGTCCAAAAAAGAATTACCCGAAGCATTTTTTATTCGAGTTCTGAGTGATTGAACATGTAAAACTATTAAAAAGGCTTGTTCTCAATTTTGAAAAGTTCAAATTAGTGTAAATTCATGCCTTATAACGCCGGACGACGTGAGGAGACCTCCAAAAGGGACCAGACCTAGTAAGAAAATTCACTTTTTCGGAAAACGTCGTGAAAACGATTCAAATGATATTTCTGAGAAATGGTCGGCTGGAATCTCAACGATTAGGCCCAATAGTTTCGCCTAGTGCCTCAGAATTCGTGTTGATGCACTTGCATGATCTTGTGCGGTGGGAATATCCGGTCTTACCCACCCTTCCCCTACCAAAAATATTAATATTAATAAAGTTAATTAAAGTTATTAATTAAGAAGTGAGTGATGTTATTATTTTTCAAGCTCAGTTCAAGCTCAACCAAACGATGCGGCGCATAATGGAGTGGATGCAGTCTAGATCCCTCTCCCTTACAGTACACAAGACGGAGATTGTTATGCTCACAGGGAAACGGATTGATAGACACATACCCATGCTAGTCGACGGACAAACTATTGAATCCTCGGATGCGATTAGATACCTGGGAGTAGGCATTAGATACCTAATGCTCGACCAGAAACTAAACTTCTGGACGCACATATGCAGAGCTGCAGACAAAGCGGCTGTTGTTGTGGGAAGGTTGTCTCGTCTTATGGCTAACATAGGCGGCCCCTCCCCAGCAAAACGCAGATTACTAATGCGAACAGCGGACGCCATTATGCTGTATGGAGCTGAAATCTGGTCGGAATCACTGAGGTTCCAAATGTATAGACAAAGGATGGAATCAGTGCAGAGGAGAGGAGCGCTGCGCATATGCAGCGCATACAGAACAGTATCGGCCGCAGCAGTGCAAACTATTGCCGGAGCAATCCCAATAGACCTCCTAGCGGACGAAAGGAGAAGAAACTACTCACGCAAAGGAGAAAATGCGCCAGCAACCGTGAAGAAAAAAGAACGGAGAATGACCATGGAGAAGTGGCAGGATAGATGGAGGACGGAGAGCCGAGGAAGATGGACTGCTCGGCTCATACACAATGTTCGAGAGTGGTCAGAAAGAAAGCACGGGGAGACGAGCTACTATCTCACCCAGTTCCTCACAGGCCATGGCTATTTCCGAGCATACCTGAAAAAGATAGGAAAGACTATAGAAGCAGAGTGCATGTACTGCCACACTGAGGATGACGACGCCCATCATACCTTCTTTGTGTGCCCCCGCTGGCAAAGGCTGCCTCAAACCCTCAATAATAATTAACCTAATAAACCCTCTTCAATCTGCGAACTGGACAATAATGCGTGCACCTAGGCCGAATATTGTACCTTTTTGTGCATTTCGCGGTCGGTACCGAACAGTATTAGATACTGTACGTACAGTACATACGTACAGAACCGACTGTACAACCCGCGAAATAATATATGTTATAACATATAGGTAACATATCATATATGTTACGTATCAAGTCCGTATAACAAATAATATATGTTATAACGTATGTGTTAACATATAACAAATAATATATGTTACGTATCAAGTCCGAAACTGCCTACATATTTCGCGGACATATAATAACATAATAATTATGTTCCATTAGCGAGGAGAGCCCAGGATTGTTACTTCGACGCCTAGAACATATAGATAGATCTACATTCAAGAGGATCTGACCCGGAATTTTCCAAAACAAACCGCGATGTGAAAATGGAGTATGCGCTTTCAGAACTCTACCAAACACACCACACAGTAGGTAATTGTGTTGAAAATTATTGTCAACATGGAGTTAGGAACATCATGTATTACATAGGTAAACATGTTCCGAACATGTTTACCTACCTACTCCAAAAACATTCATATGGTGGCCGGTAGGTATCTACATTTGAGTTGTGTGGTTTTCCCCTAATGTACACTACTCGACGGCTGCCACTAACGGTGTTTCAAGGGACCGCCCCTCGTACCGCCTCAGTTTTGAATTCATCAAAAACTTCTTTCGGAGTTACGAAATAAACCACCTTGTTTTGAGATCAATGATACATTCTTACCATTCAATGAATAGGCTGCTTCGGGATTTTCACGTACCTACCATCGACGCCTTTTCGATGTTAGCATCCCAGGTTGTCGAAGGTGAAACGATTTCTTGAATCGGCTAACAGTTCGTGGCGTCTTCTTCATCCTCATAGTTTGCGGGGAAATTCAATATAATAGCATACGTATACTAATCGATACGAATACAAATCGATTTATACTAATTAGTGGACGAGTTTTCGAAATCGGGATATTACAAACAAGAGAAGGATTCACAAAAGTGAGAAGATAACGGAAATCACATGTTTTACGTTGGATACGCTCGTGGCAAAAACCACGTTCCTACGGGCATCCAACATCCATGAGCCGCCAGCTAGTATGTAGCAGCCCTATTCAGATTAGGTTGGAACAATACTAGTCCTGTCATTCTTGTTCATCGCTGAGTTATCTCATCTGGCCCAAGTGGAAATATTCTCTCTCTGATTGAGGGCTAATCTCATCCCGTTGGCTAATCTCACTTCACATTTGATCGATTAAAAGGGAAAGCCACTGGACTATACCTACCTGACTTTAGGGTTACCAAAACCTCATTTTGACAGGGAGCTGGCGATCAAGAATTATCTACGTAGTAACCGGGCTGATTAGAACACTATACCTACTCTATCATTGAATGTTAGATCCGCTAATGGTCACCATATGAACTCATTTCTGAGATAATTCTACACTTGAAAACCAAGCTTTGATTTGCAGGTGTAAAATTATGTCAGAAATGAGTTCATATGGTGACAAAAATAAAGTTCTAAAACAATGAGGAAGACGCTCGTAAACTGTAATTTTTTCCGAAAGAGATGACACATCTGTCTGATAAGGGGACATGGTAACATCCAAATGTCCGAGAACAAGCGAGGAGTATTTTCAGCTGACGCTACACGCATTGTTACGGTTTATCGTTCTATGAATAATCAACCTGTTTTCGCGACGCAGGTCGAAAACATGTGTACACATCAAAACACGACTCGTTGATTTGCAAAAGGGACGTCAAAAAAAGGGAAGTAACGGGTGGAGGGGGGGGGGGGGGGGAATAAAGTCAGACAGTGTTTTGAAATTCCAGAAATCTGCCACTGTGCCAACTTTTATTGGCCTCTAATATCTCGAAAGTCAAAGTTGACCTATTTAAATTTTTGTCTTGTGGTAATAAGTTTCTCCTAATACCCATTGACGATATGAACTGTGAAATTATCGAAAACCCCTTCAATTTCCAACGTTTTGAGGAGGGGATCCGTTTTGTGTATTGGCAACTAAAGTGTTAGGAACTAGGTTCAGAACCAAAATCAGAACCAAACAACAGGTGCAAAAATTACTGCCCATTAAAAGAATTTCTTTCTTGAACCATAAAGTGGCATGCATCTTTTCGTACGGACACAATGTCAATGTCATTTTGTCATTCGTACGGACACAAAAATTATGTGTCCGACATTTAATGTCATTTTGTGCTTATAAAATCGAATCTGGTCTGCCTAGAAGGGAAGAGACTCGGCCCCGAGATTTTATCTGATAAGTCCTAGAACGAAGAATGCCCCCACTCACCCTGTGTGGAACTATTTGTAATAATCACGGTCTCATTGTGAAGTGGAAACACCGTCCTATTGGTTTTCCCGCCAAGCTCGCAGTAGCCCGTTGTTTCCCGCCCCAAGTCAAAACGGATGTCTAGGAGGAGAATAGTCCGTATTTTTATTGGCTTGATTCCCATAATTCAATGTTTTCTTATCCCTGCTCCCTCTATTGTTTCCCAAAACCACTCAGATTTAGCTCCTTTTTTGTTTAGTTTGAAACCATACTCTACTTTTCAAATTTGGTACTTAGATGGATAGTAGATGGGGAACTACCTACGTAATAAGCTAGGTTATAAAAAGTAGAAAGGATCAGAAAATTAAAGATATCGATGTATGTACTTAAATAAATAAGTTTGAAAGAAAATTCTCTATCTACTCTACCCAGTAATCTGTATCAAGTTATTCACTATTTTTCTGTGAGTATGCTTTCATGATTATAAGGAAGCAGAGAGTTTGGCTCTTCAAACCCAAGTATGAGGGTAGGTAACTAGTTTTCCTGAAATTTGGAATAATGTAGGGGTTTCATCCTATTTCCCCAAAAATATGCTTTACTCCTGGTTGAAGTGTGTTTCTCCAACCCATTACTAAGTCTTGTTTTGCCCCAAACCCAATAGCCGTTTGCCTCAAAACCATTGCGTTCTCAAAAGCAATTATGTAGTAACAAACAGGCTCATAACTAGAGTGGGGGTTTTCTAACCGATTTTTCAAACAATCTTGAATGAGGCCGGCTGCTTATCTTACGAGAACCTTATCTGCCTGCTACCTATCATTTATCGGTATTATGTTGGTCTGTTCTGACTAAATAATTTGAGGGGTGCAACAGTTACTGTCAGAATGAATCATCTATTAGATATATTTCGTAAATGCGCCTGATAACCGGGGAAAGAGTCAAACATAAATCCACACTTGAACGAAACAAAAAACAGTTTATTATTGATACAAAAGTGCGCAAAATCAAGCTTCCGACAGACCTCCCAAATGACTACTACGCATCGAAATCAGGCTGTCGGGCGTAGGGGAAAAAAAGGGAAAATCTCCCTACAAAGGGGGGAACGGTAGACGGGATGCGAAATATACAATAGACGAATTTTGTCGCCGGTGGCATTTGAATGGTCGTGGGGAAAAAGGATCAAACTCCAGTTTTAGGCCGAATTGAGATAGGCACGCCATCATGTAGCTTGGGAGTAGAACTGAAGGCCTGTTGCACTTCTGGGAACAAGGCTCGCAGTGACACGGTTTCATGCGAAAACTAATACGAGGCTCCGGGGAAAAAGGATCAGATTCCGAGCGCTCGTAGGGAAGAAAGATCAATGTCCAATTTAAATACCCTCTTTCCTTTCCTCTGTATGAGCTCCATGTCTCTCATCAGTGGAGATGACAATACCCTAGTGAATTGTCCAAGTGAATAACGAGACTTAAATAAACAATAGGTTAACATAATATAATATTATGGTGACAAAGAACGTGATTATTTGTGGGGGAAAGAAGATCAAAGTCCATACCTTCTTTGAAATTTTAAATTATTTCCGGAAACTATCTTCGATCAACGAAATTTTCTTTCTTGTTACTTTAACTTAATTAAATTCCCTATCAGGTGGTGGTCCTAGCAGCTCATTTTTTTAAATGCATAGCGTCGGTCTGAAATGACTTCAAACTTTGTTTTTCGATTTTCTCAGAATTAGAAGAGAGGAATTTGATCCTTTTCCCCCACGATCCTTCATTTGCTAATCTGCCAAATCCCTTTAAGGCTGGCTCTATTGATTCCAAGACACTTGAGGAGGTTGCATCAAGGTCCTACTAAACGCCAAATTTTTTAATTTCGGACTAATGGTTTGTTAGGGTTTTTGGGAACTGTTTCTTCACGAAAATGAAGCTGTTTCAGCTCTAAACGTATTCTATCCATTGAAAATAAGCGTTTTAAAATTGAGGTTTCAACCAAAAAGTACCATGGGGGTCTTAGGACTCACACCCGATGCTGTTAGGACTCGCACCCATTTAGAACTAGCACACGCCCTCGTTTAAAAGTGAGATGTAGGACTCGCACCCATTTAGAACTCGCACCCGCCCTCGTTTAAAAGTGAAATGTAGGACTCGCACCCCACGGCGAGTCCTACAGGGTTAGTAACAGGGTTAGTCACATCATGTTACATGTAAATCACAATTTCCCTTCCCACTTTGAACAGACTTAGGACTGTCTGCGAGCGTGCAGGTGTGGTTAAATCTATATATACAAAAAAAAAAAAAAAAAAATGGGGTCATTTGAATTCTGAATCTTGCCCTCTTAGAGGTTATTTGAGTAAAATCCGTGGTGAATACGAAAAATGAGAAAGGGCGGGTGCGAGTTCTAAATGGGTGCGAGTCCTACATCTCAGTTTTGAACGAGTGCGGGTGCGAGTCCTAACACCCGAAACTTTCTCTTCATCACTTTTTCTCCGGCCCGCTCGGTTTCCGCTTCGCGGGTGCGAGTCCCCATACCCCCAATTTTTCTCTCTATCATGTGGCAAAACTGTTTGATAGTTGGTTTCAAATGTGAATAGTTACGTCAAAATTTAAATTCTGAAGCCATGGATAAAATATGTTTTGACTGATACAGATGGATAGAGTACGTTTTGACTGTAGTAGTTTGGGATAGGGTACGTTACGCTTGGAACATACCTCATGGATTTGGGACTATCAAACAGTTTTGCCACATGATAGAGAGAAAAATTTCATCAATCTGACAAAAAAAAAAAAAAAAAAAAAAAAAAAACGCTGCAAATTTTACACAAGGGTTTATTATTCTTTGATATATACGTTACTTGTGCAGAATTTTAATTCTGTCAATGAAAAAATTAAAAAAAATTTTTTTTTGGGGATTTTTATCTCGAAAAAAATTTTTGTTGTTGGATTTTTTGTTCGAAAATGTGTCTTTTCAAAAATTCTGTATTTTTTACTCGAAAAATATTTAACATCCTGGGATCCTTCAAAAATCCCATTTTTACCCCATGAAAGGCCTAAAGATCGCCCCAGTGAGATCAGATCGTTCCGGGACCCCAAAAAATGGATTCTACGTCCAAAAATACTTCGAAAACGACACCTAACTCGATCCCATAGCTAAAAGCATTAAAAAAAAAAAACCTCCCGTAGCCCCATTATAGCCCCATAGCGCCCCACGGGTTTGGGCGATCGGACTGAAAACCTTGCGGGCACAACTAGATGGTAAACCGAGTATTTTATCAAAATTTCAGATTTTTAAAAAAATTCCTACTGCCCAAAACGGCCTGGACGGCGGACGGACATTTCGCATTTAGAATGTAGACCTCTTGAAACGGATAATGTCAAATTTTGGGCCCGATCGGAGTCGTCGACCCCCGTCGCGAAAACATAGGTGTATTATTCCAAGAATAATAAACCAAAAAGAAGTTCTATGAGCTACTTATAATAAATTTGCAACAGTTTTTTGCGGTTCCTGTAAAATTCACTCAAGTGTACCTATAATATCCATTATATTATAGTACCTTTTGTGATGCAACCTACTCACGTGTAGTCTATTCGGGATCGAATCTCGAAGTCTGGCTTCCATTTTACATTGACCTACTTTGTTCCATACTGGAAATTCTGGACTCGCTTCAAGCAAACATCTCCCACTCAGTGGCCCTCAGTGGCTGAACTTGGACCGCACTGGGGTCCCGTGAGACAACCATGAACTTGATTTTCAAGGTGTTGAGGCTGAGCCCATGATTGCAATCGACAGACTTTCTTCAACCACAACGTTAGCTAGCCTCTGCAAAGTGCTTTGAGAGTCGGCTATAAGGACCTCAGCGAATCTAATGTTTTTCACATACACATCGTTCATCTTGATACCAAAAGCTCTACTTCGTGGAGCGGGAGAAAAGCTTGTTCCAAGTCAACACCTCCTCACACCTCTTCCTTTTTTGTCAAAAAGGAGTGGGGACAAGATTTATCCCTGTCTAACACCTTTCCTCACATCAAAGGTGATTGATCCGTCCGGGAGATTAACAGCTGCCTCCTGTAAGTTCTCAAGGGCCCTGATGTCCTTCACATCTACTCCAATTAGTTTGAGCGAGCCAACCATAGTGGCGTGCTGGACGCTGTAAAAAGGTACTCTCATAATCTATAGATTATTCCTTTAGGAAACACGGCCACACACCCCTATGGTAGGAATACCATTGTGGTATGTATAGGTACCTACCATAATAGTCAAGGTAATTCTGCGTGAGCAACTGCAGGCTGAATATAGCTTCACGCGTCCCAAATCATGACTTGAAACCAAACTGTTTTCCTCCGCAGTGTCCCTCACATCTTCGATACAGTGGAGTGATCGCAAAAAGACCATCGCCACATGGCTCATGAAGGATATTGGACGGAGATCCCTGCACCATTCTGCATTCGGCTTCTTCAGGAGCATGACAAAGGTCGACAGGAGCCAGCCAATCCACCGGAATCCTCCCAGTCTCATTTTAACAACCAAGTATATAATATATAATTATATAAATAAATTGTTTATTTGGAATAAACAATTGTGGCGTGGGCACCGGTTCCGAGCAACAAGGCTCATCTACCGCCCAGAGTAACTTTAAGCAGTAGAACGCTCACTGATTTTACCAACCAAGGTACAAAATTTGTACATACCTTTAATGTATCCCATCTGGTTCAATCAAATGCCATAGACTGATTTTACGCCGTTTACTATCGTTGTATTTTGTTGCATGGGTGATTCATATTCCAGTCACATTTTCTGAACGAGATGAACCCCTTGAGCGGGTCCATAGTCGATTGATTTTTAGGGGAAAACTAATCCCACTGGGCTGTTTTCAAAGCCTGGTCTGAGACGTCGGGTGAACAGAATGGAGAGCAGTCAGCTGGAGTAAATTGCTCGCCCAATTTTTCACCCCCTATCAGGGGCGCCGAGGGCAAAAGAGAGCATAGGACCCCCATGTAGGTTGGTAGGACCTAAGCAGGAGGTTGGGGGCGGTTCACAATAACGAACGTACAATTTTCATTTAGGGTACCTACCATTCAATTGACATTATTTGTATTTTTCGTCTTTCATGAAAGTTTCTAAGATAATATATATGTATTACTGTAAAGAGAACGATTTCAGCCTCTAAATCGAATAATGGTGAACATGTGAACGATGTTTTCCTTTCGATGCTCCATCCTTCATACAGCTTTGCCGCCGCTCCTCTCCTCATGCAGACCTTATTTCTGTTTTGATTCACAGAATTTATTGTGATTCACATTGCTTGAGTTAAGGCCCAATCACACGGAAGACTACGTTGCCTGCCAAGTGGCAACTCAGCCATTTTTTTTTCTCTCTCTCTCCCCCCCCCCCCCCTCCCTCTCGGCGGGCCTGTCCCCTGTAATAAGAATAATAATTATTGCCCGACTATATTCACATCTTGGCCTGTATACGCGATGAACGCTCATTCTTTCGGCTCGAGGCTGAACTTCGGGTTCACTGCTTCGCCGCTAGGCACCTCTTGGCATGAGATTCCACTTCAATTCTTGCGGTTCGCCTCCCCATCTCGCTTCAATCCAACTCGGACAACAAGAATCATTCTGAGCTGGATCCTGTGTAGGGTTGAGAGATTAATTTGGCGAAATTATTTAAAAATATTTCCAACAAATTTAATTGTACGACGGTTACCGGTTATTTCGTCGCCTGATAATATTATATAGGTATAATACATTATATCGTCGTAGGTATAGTGTATTTCCTCACAAAACGCCATGAACAGAACCAAACCCGTACTTATTTATTTTTAAGGAATTTACTTTGTTCCTCTAGATTATATTATTTTAGAATTTTCCACGGAATCAAAATTTGTAATCGGATTTCTTACAAAAATTTCTGGGGGAATATAAAAAGATGAAAAAACGCAAAAAATAAAGAAAAATGCGAAGCACGATCATTCATAGATGTTTAACATTTCTCAATTCTTATACCTACTATTAATTATTTTCTCCACCAATTAGATTCTAGATTCTTATATTATCGCCAAGGCGTTGGCTGGCTAGAAGCTGGCTAATACAATCTGCAGCGCAAATTTTTCGCTCGTACTAGGTAAGAAATGTGAGTCTTTGAAAAAAAAAAAAAAACGCTGCAAATTTTACACAAGGGTTTATTATTCTTTGATATACGTTACTTGTGCAGAAGTTTAATTCTGTCAATGAAAAAATTTAAAAAAAAAAAATTTTTTTTTTGGATTTTTATCTCGAAATTTTTTTTTTTGATTTTCTTGTTCAAAAATGTGTTTTTTTCAAAAATTCTGTATTTTTTTCTCGAAAATATTTAACATCCTGGGATCCTTCAAAAATCCCATTTTTAGCCCCATGAAAGCCCTAAAGATCGCCCCAGTGAAATCGGATCGTTCCGGGACCCCAAAAAATGGATTCTACGTCCAAAAATACTTCGAAAACGACACCTAACTCGATCCCATAGCTAAAAGCCTTCAAAACACCCCTCCTGTAGCCCCATTTTAGCCCCATAGCGCCCCACGGGTTTGGGCGATCGGACTGAAAACCTTGCGGGCACAACTAGATGGTAAACCAAGTATTTTGTCAAAATTTCAGATTTTTAAAAAAATTTCTACTGCCCAAAACGGCCTGGACGGCGGACGGCGTACGGCGGACGGACATTTCGGATTTAGAATGTAGAAACGGATAATGTCACATTTTGAGCCCGATCGGAGTCGTCGACCCCCGTCGCGAAAACATAGGTGTATTATTCCAAGAATAATAAACCAAAAAACGACTTGATACGTGAGTTTTAGGTGATTTATTATGCTCGAACAGCATTTTTTTAATGAGCCAATACAACCACGAGCAGTTGCTGACATTAAATGTAAGCAACTGCTCGTGGTTGTATTTATACGTATAAATAACAAGTATGGTAAGAAAATAATCTTGAATTTGGGGGAACAAATTTGTTATTTATACGGTAGGTATTACATGGTTGACAAGTAGGTATAGAGCAAAATTTAAATATTTTCACTGAATCAAAATTTTTAATCGGATTTCTTAGAAAAAACTTCTGGGGGAAAATAAAAAACAAAAACAAAAAAAAAAAAACTGAAAAATAAAGAAAAATGCGAAGCACGTCTTTTCAATACATTCTATACTTACTATACAATATACACTATACTTACAAATTAATGTTATATTTAATATAGTACAGAGATTAAGAATCAACACAAACAATAAAATAAAACTAGAATTGGAGAAAGGTGGAAGAGAAAAAAGTATGCAGCTTGGGTCCAGTAACCCTTGCAATCCCTCCGAAGCAGGGAGCGTCTGACAGTATCATCTTGAATAATGAGCCAACTCTTCATCGTTTACTGGGGGATCAAGTTGTGAGTTGTGAGAACCTTCATCCTTCCCTCAGACACACATTCCACGTCTGCCAACCCCGGCGATATTACAGCAGGCTGAACCCGACACGAAACGAAACCCCCTTCAAATAACGTGCACAAGCATAATGATGTTGTTGCTTGTGAGCCGTGACAGGCCATGTGAACGACTTAAAAAAAAAAAAAAAATGCTCATCGCACCAATGTCAATATTCTCCCAGATGCTTGATTTACCTCCTTCATGTAGGTAGTTGTGGCTCTATGCATGGCACATTTCACTTGAACATTGCAAGGGTGGTCAATTTTATAGGAGGTGCGATAATTTAAACTGTCGGCTCAGATATACAATGAATACGAGTTGACCCCGTCAAAACGTTAGCAAAATTCGAGGACAACGCAGACGACATACAGAATACATAAAGACAGCGGAGAAGTGGCTGGGTGAAATTTGTCTCTAAGTCCGTCTCTCGGGGCAGTTCGAACGAAACTACAGCGGCAACGGAATTCCCATACGGAAATGTTGGTTAATTCAGACTGAATTTATATGCAAATGGGGCCATGATCTGAGCACTTAGCTCCTCACAATTGCTTAGGGCATCTCAATCGAACCGGTGACCAACTGGGGAGCACAATCTGTGGACATTTGACAATCACTATTGGAAGGATCCATTCATTCGACGTTATTGCTTCCTAGTCTGCAAGGCAGAGGAAGCAGTTTTCACTTTCGAAATGAAAAGAAAAAAAAATTGTTCTACAAAATCAAAATTTCCACACACGTTTCGCGTTTCAGAGTCTCCTGAACAAATTTGGTTCCGCGTCTGTCTGTCTGTCTGTCCGCATTTCCTTGCCACAGCCACAAATTGCACAATTTTGATCGGATTTCAATCAAATTTTCACGAATTGTGTGGGTATAGCAGAGATGGGCGTATTCGTATTCGCGAATACGAATACGAATATCACCCAAAGCACGCCCAACCTGCGAATACGAATACGAATATTCGTATTCGCATATAGGATTACGAATGTATTTGTATTCGCATATACGAATACGAATTTATTCGTATTCGCAACTATAAATACGAATATTCGTATTTTCGGACCTATAAATACGAATATTCGCAGAAAAAAAAATGCGAATATTCGTGTTCTCGATGCTGAAATACTCAAATACGTTTGTACATACCTGAAAAAATAAAAATACACTCGTATACCGTCGTATTCGCAGGAAAAAAATACGAATACAGTCGTATTCGCAGGAAAAAAGTGCGAATACGAACGTATTCGCAGGAAAAAATACGAATACATTCGTATTCGCAGGAAAAAAATGCGAATACCGTCATATTCGCAGGACATAAATACGAATTCGTTGATATTTGCTGGAAATAAATACGAATTCGTTGATATTCGCTGGAAATAAATACGAGTTCGTTGATATTCGCAGGAAAAAATGAGAATTCGTTGAAATTCGCCGAAATAAAATGGGAATTCAGCAATAATTTCTCAAATTCTCAACAATATAGTTACGAAGAAATGAATATGAGTAATTTGGCTTTCATGAATTAGGCTGACTATTTAGGTAATTATGGTCAGTCGGGAGTAATAAAATAGGTATTTAATTGCTGTTGGTAAAATGGGGTTTTCCGTTTATTCTTATGTAAATAAGTAGGTACCTAAATGCCACATCGCTGCACTATAATGTACCTATGCACATATTATGTGAGAGTGGTGGTGCAGCTGAACGTGGGATGAGAACATGATGACACTACTGTTGGAACATTCAACGAGACAAAAAATAAATAAATTTAAAATTGATGAGCATAATATTATTTTCAACATGTTCCTCGAAATGTTCTGCTTTTCGGTTGCCGAGGAAATTTTGAATTACCTACTTCAACGAAGGACTTACAAGATTGTAGCTCATTACCTTCCAACGCATCAGCAAATTCGGGATCCTTTATAAGTGCTCTAATTTGCGTTCCATCGCTAAATACAATTTTTTGACGGTAAATGATTTTTACAGCTTTAATTCCCGAAACTATGCACTGTAGCGGCTTGAAAATGGTCTCATTCGATTCAGCGCAAAAAGTTCTGTAGGATACCGTAAGTCTAAGCGCTTAGGATGAATACTTAGATGAGCCAGAAAATTTTTTAGTTGGAAATGGGAAAAAGGGAGAGTAAAATTTCTCATATCTTTGAAAAATCGCAAAAAATCGGCTGTTGCATTCACAGAGGTGCAGTTGGCTGCATTTGACGCAGAAATGTCCACAGTTTACTTTGTAGTTGGAGCCCTTATTTATTATGCAAACTGGAGATAGCGCCCCATATTATTATAAATTTTGTTTGACGATTTCACCCACGAGTGAGGAGTCAGAGAGAGCCTTCTCTACAGCCATTTCTGCAACAGCTCCGATCAAATTTGAGCGAGAGAAAGTATTAACTAACTGACCTTCATGTGGTCTTTCTTTCAGCAAGTTCTCCCTTCTGATGGCACACCCACCCAGCTGCAGAGTGGCTCCATCTGACTCCCTTCAATGAATTTTATTTCCTAATATTTCATCAAATTTGCCAGAGTGGCCGGCAACCTTCTGTGGTAATCCTCCACATTTGAATAAACAAGACTTTTATACCTTTAAATTACCACTTTATTGTGGTAATTTAAAGGTATAAAAGTCTTTTTTATTCAAATTCCTAATATTTGTTTAAATATTTTTAAATACACCTATGTAATCGCGATGGAGTCAAAAATTCTGATCGGCCTCAAAATTAGAAATTATACATACGTATACGTTTGGATGTATTGATTCCAAAAACAGAATATCCGTCCGTCGTCCTTGCGGTTTGGGGCAGTAGGATTTTTTTTAAATCTGAACGTTTGACAAAATACTCAGTTTACCATTTAACCAGTTTACCGTTTACCATTGCTCGCAAGGTTTTCAGCCTGATCACCCAAACCCGTGTGGCGCGATGAGGATAAAATGGGGAGGGGGTAGAGTTAAGTGTCGTTTTCGAAGTGTTTTTGGACGTAGAATCCTTTTTTGGGGGCGATCCAGGACCTATAGGTATATATGGAGCTTTCATGGGGCTATACCTAAATGGGCTTTTTGAAGGATCCCTGGATGTCAAATAAGGGGTGGTTTTTCAAGTAAGCCGTTTTTCGAGGTCCCACATCCTACCAAACAGCTCACAGAAAAAAAAGTTGTATTTATTTATTTTATTTTATTTTATTTTATTTTGTGTCCAGTTTATTCTTAATTACACAGCATTAGTTTTTGCGCAATTAACCTATATAAACGAATAATAAACCCTTTTGAAAAATTTGCCGCGTTTTTGTAGACTTTTTTTTTACTGCTAAATTATTAAATAATTTTTATGAATTTACTTATATAAAATTTTTATGAATTAGAAATCACGCGGAATTGAAGATCGTGCGGGATTGCGACCCCTAGTACAGTACTAGTACTGTGATGAAAAAAGATCAGGGAACAGTGACTGTTCCCTGATCTTTTTTCATCACAGTTCATCCACGAAAGCCGTGGAAAAAATACGAATACGGCTATCCTCTGAACTAAAACCCCTAATTCATGTTAGCCAAATCGTTACCACCTACTCATATTCATTTCTTCGTGTCATATCGTGGCATATTGAGAATTTGAGAAATTATAGCTGAATTCTCATTTTATTTCTGCGAATTTCAACGAATTCTCATTTTTTCCTGCGAATATCAACGAATTCGTATTTATTTCCAGCGAATATCAACGAATTCGTATTTATTTCCAGCAAATATCAACGAATTCGTATTTATGTCCTGCGAATATGACGGTATTCGCATTTTTTTCCTGCGAATACGAATGTATTCGTATTTTTTAACTGCGAATACGAACGTATTCGCACTTTTTCCTGCGAATACGACCGTATTCGTATTTTTTTCCTGCGAATACGACGGTATACGAGTGTATTTTTATTTTTTCAGGTATGTACAAACGTATTTGAGTATTTCAGCATCGAGAACACGAATATTCGCATTTTTTTTTCTGCGAATATTCGTATTTATAGGTCCGAAAATACGAATATTCGTATTTATAGTTGCGAATACGAATAAATTCGTATTCGTATATGCGAATACAAATACATTCGTAATCCTATATGCGAATACGAATATTCGTATTCGTATTCGCAGGTTGGGCGTGCTTTGGGTGATATTCGTATTCGTATTCGCGAATACGAATACGCCCATCTCTGGGGTATAGCCCTAGATAGTCCCCTGTCAGTTTCATTACGATTGAATCAGTGGTACGCTCAGCGCATGCGCGAACGTAATTTCCTTTCCACAGCCATAACTCCCACAATTTTGATCGGATTTCAATAAAATTTCCAGGAATAGTGGTGAGTTTAGCCCTAGATATTCCCCTATCAGTTTCATCACGATTGCATCAGTGGTACTCCCTGCGCATGCGCGAACGTAATTTTCTCGTTACAGTCACAAGTACGTTCATTTTGAACCTGGCACGAGGAAGCTCATGCCTTGGCAGTGTATTTTCATATTGGTTTATTATTCTTGGAATAATACACGTATGTAATTGCGACGGAGATACAAAATTATTCTGGTCGGCCTCAAAATTTGACATTATCAAGTTTCAAGATGTCTAGATTCCAAAAACGAAATGTCCGTCAGCCGTCTGCCGTCCGAGCCGTATTGGGCAGTAGGAATTTTTCTAAAAAATCGGAAATTTTGACAAAATACTCGGTTTACCATCTAGTTGTGCCCGCAAGGTTTTCAGCCCGATCGCCCGAAGCCGTGGGGCGCTATGGGGCTAAAATAGGGCCATGGGATTTTTTTTTTGAAGGTTTTCGGCTATAGGGTCGAGTTATTTGTCGTTTCGAAGTAGGTATTTTTTAGACGTAGGATCCATTTTTGGGGGTCCCAGTACGATTCGATTTCACAGTGGGGATCTATAAGGCCTTCATGGGGCTAAAAATAGGATTTTTGAAGGATCCCAGGAGGGCAAATAAGGTGTCATTTTCCGAGAAATTCTTGACGGAAAGCCCGTGTTTTCGAGATTCCACAATGTCATAATATGACATATTATGTCATATGTCCAAACATTGTACAAAAACTCTTTCTTTTTACTTTATTTTATTTTTTTTTTTTATTGACCCAATTAATTTTCGCACAATTAACCTATATCAAAGAAAGAGGGGGGGGGGGGGGGGCAACCCTAGTGAAAAATCTGTAGCGTTTTCATTATTATTGTTCAATATCGTAGATCAGCTCATCTTTTGTGATCCAACCTTTCCCGATGAATTTGTCTTCAACAATAACAATAGGTAGGTACTGATCAAAGAAATTATGATGGCAGAGGTTTAAATTAAAAAGTCTACATAAGTAAATTTAGAAAATTCGATGACACTTTTTAACTGATTTGTTTCATAGGAAGAATTCCAAAATAACCAGGTACCTTTCGGTTTATTATTCTTGGGATAATACACCTATGTAATCGTGTCGGAGCTCAAAACTTGTGATAACATTACCAATGGAAATTTTCATTATTTTATTGAAACACCCTGGCTCGGGCTCCAAAAACAGAGTCCTTCCCTAAGACGATGAACCATCTTGAAACATTTAGATTACATTAAGGAAATATGTCAGGTATGTGATATTGAGACTAATCGTGGGAATGTTCCCAGTCGCTCACCAAGTTTAGATAAGCTAATCCGCCTTCTGTGGTTAAACCCCTCCTCCCAGCCATGGATAGACGGTAACGAGATGGATATATCATCTCGAAATTTAATTTCGTATGGGGATTAAATTTTGAGAATATCTGATATGTAAGTGGTTTATTATTCTTGGAATATTACACCTATGAATTCGAGACGGGGGTCGACGATTTTGATCGGCCTCAAATTCATCATTATTAGATGTGCAAAATTTGCATAATTTAATTATGTTTCATGACGAGTAGATTTTTAAAATGCTTCAAATTTTTAAACAAGGGTTTATTAGGTATTCTTTGATATAAACTGTGCAAAAATCAATTCTATATCAATAATATATGTAAGACTGGGGATTGGCTTTCACAAACCGAAAAAACACTTTTGGATCGATGCTCAAATTTTATTAATAGAGAATCGAAAACCAAGTCGATTCCAACCAAGAGTAACAAAAACTAACGTTAGCGAACACGTGTGTAAAACAAAACTAATCAGTCCGGAAAGTCCTCAATAATACTCCACAACAACTCGATGAAAATCCAACGGTCGACAAAACAATTAGGCATAACAATACAACGATAGTTTAGTGCTACTGACAACAAATATAAGATGGGAGTGGGCGAGAATCTTACATCCCCCCAACATAAGTGATTGGTGACAGTGAATCAATCAACCAGAAAAAGAACAAAAACAAAATAACAGCAACAAGAATGTGAACATCATTAAAAAAACAAAAAAACAAGAAATGAATCTATCAAACCTTATAATAAGCTGACAATGCTTTAACGATGCTGGAACTGTACATAGACAGGTCATACATTGCATGTGTGTTACACAAAGGTATGGTAGCTGGGCGTGCCCAGCTCCTTGTTGTTGACTTTAATAATCTTACTTATATGGTACAAGCGGTTATCATCCCTATTGTTATAACCTACATTAATCTGATACACTGATTTTGAGAGCTTATTCACTATGGGGAATGGCCCCAAACGTATTTCGTCCAACTTATTACGGTTTAATTTATTGCCATTTTCAACATAAACATAGTCTCCTATTTCGAGCAAAATGTTTTTTCTTTTTGAATCATATCGTTTCTTGTTTTCCTCATGTGCTTTAATTGAGTTTCTGAGAGCAATATTTAAGTCGTGCTGGAAATTTGGAATTTCGATGAATTCCTTAGGGGCTAAATCTGGGATAACACCGTTCATTAAGTAATTAGGGGCATATTGCGTGACGCTATGAATTGTGTTGTTATACTCCTCAGTACACCTCCTTGCTATTGTCGTCCATGCTGTCTTTCGATTATTTTCGTTTATTCTGCATCTTATCCTATTAACTAGCGTTTGATTCAGTCGCTCATTCAAACCATTTGAAGCTGGGTGATCAATGGCTGTGTACAGATGATTTATGTTATTTTCTTGAAGATATTCAGTGAACTCTTTCGAGCTTAAGCCTGCGTACTGGTCGGTTAATATCGTGCAAATTTGGTGGTCACTTTGTACGGTTTTTATCAATTTAATGAATTCGTTAGCCGTTTGGTTCGGTGATGTTGAAATAAATGCAAAACGAGTGAAGTGATCGACTAATAAATGGAGATACTTTTTCGTCGATTTGTTTCCTCCAAATCCTCCTATTGTGTCGATGGACATGATTTGAAATGGTTTCTTCGCTGGTCCTAAGTGACCTAAGAAACCAGTTTCTCTAGTTCGTCTCGATTTATTTTTCAGACAAATGTCACAAGTGGAACAGAACTGGTGGATTTCTTTGTACATGTTGCGGAAGTAGTAATAGTTTTTTATCGTATTTATTATATGTTTTGGGCCGATGTGCCCATAATTTAAGTGTACCTTTTTAATGAGTTGTAGACCATAATGCTTATCGATTATTATTTGTTCTCTAGCTTTAGTTTTTCGTAAAATAATGCCATTCTTTATGATGTCTCGGTTAGTTCTATTTATATTCCTCTGACTATTCTTGATTTCCTGTAACTCAAGTAGATTAGCTGTGCGTATAGGTTCGTCCTCGTTGTTATTATAGTCACATTCGAGCACGGGGTTTCTCGAAAGGCAGTCTGCTTCTGCATTAGCTGATCCAGATCTGTAGGTTATCTCAAAGTCGTATTGCAAGAGATAGTTTGCAAGATCGCCTAACTCTTCATCTGTCCTCGCTTTTAATTTCAGATTTTCCAATGGTTTATGATCAGTAACAATTTTAAATTTTCGACCTATCAACCAGTAGCGCCAATATTTTATGGCTTCTCTTATCGCGAAACTCTCTATGTAAATGGCTTTCTTTTTCTTTTGACTCTCATTTAGTTTCTTTGAAAAGTAAGCTACTGGCTTTTCGATGCCATCGCTTTGAGGCTGCTTTAGAATTGCTGCAATGCCTTCTTTACTCGCGTCAGTGTAGATGACGATGGGTAAGTTCCTGTCGAAAATTGCTAGCACTGGGGAAGAGGTTAGATAACGTTTGATCTGTTCAAAGGAGTCCTGACATTTTTGAGTCCAAGAAAATTCGACATCCTTGCGAAGCAAATTATGAAAAGCGTCCAGTATTTTGGCGGCATTTGGAATATATTTGTGATAAAAGTTTATTTTCCCTAGAAACTGTCGTATGTTCTTTCTATTTTTTGGAGTAGGAAATTTTTTTATTGCTATCAAATTATCATTAAGAGGTCTGACTGCGTTGTTTTCTATCACATGACCCAAATATCGAATGGAATGTGAAGCAAAATTACATTTTATGAACTTCAATTTGAATCCTTCCTTATAAATTGCTTTCATTAAGGACTCGAGATGTTCAATATGTTCGTTGAACGTTTTAGAAAAGATAAGTATGTCATCGATATAGTTACAGCAGAAGTCGCCAAGACCATTACGTCGTATAATACCTGAGAGTATTCTTTGAAAAATGGCGGGTGATGTTTTGAGGCCAAAGGGCATAGACACCCACTGCCAGTGGCCGTGTTGGGTGACGAATCCAGTTTTATAGCGATCTTTAATACATATGGGTATTGACCAAAACGCCATATTGATATCTAAAGCGGAGAACCATTTACAATCGCGGGTTTTAGTAATTATGTCATCAATGAGTGGAAATGGTTGGCTCTCTGGAACCAGAAGTTTGTTCAGTTCCCGGAAGTCGATGCATAATCTGGTTTTTTCTTTCTTACTATTCTCACCTGTCTTTTTATAAGCCAACGTTACAGGAGCAGCAAATGGTGAGCATGACTCCTCTATCATGCCATGGTTCAATAGTTCACCAATCTGTTTTTCTATTTCTTTCTGGTCGTCGTATGAACACCTGTAGGGTTTTTTCGCTACATATCTATCCTCCATCAATTTGATATGCGCTTCATGCTCGCTGACTGTCCCTATGTCGTATTGGTTTTTAGCAAAGGCCGAGCCATACTTATCAATTAAATAGTAAATTTGTTTTCGTTTATCGGCATCTAAGTGCGCTGTTTTGATCTCAAACTTTTCGATAGGAATGTACTCATTCCAATTTATTTTAATTTCCTTGCAGTTGAGGTTGGTGGTTTCCAATGTTCGTTCTGTGCCAGCCTGAGTGATTTGTAGCTCGTGATCTTGGCATAATTTGAAGTCTTTTATAGTGTCTAGGCCAATGAGTACATCGTATTTAAAGTCTTTGTTATCTATTACACAAACTCTTGTTTTTTTTACTAGGTTAAATATTTTCATTTTTACATAGGCTATTCCTCTTATTTTGTCTTCTCCACTCATCGTTCTAAAAGTTAAGGGTTTTGAGGTGAACATTTTAGTATGTAACTTTTTGAAAAAGTGTAGGGGTAACATTGTAATGTTCGCACCTGGATCATAGAGACCTGTAGCTGGTTCATCTTCTACCCTAACTTTTAATGTAATGAGTGGAGGTAAATTTAGTTTTTTGATTCTATTTCGTTATTCATCAATTCTTCTAGTTCCGTGTTATTCGCAATTTTTATATTTTTTTCATTATTATTGTTGAAAGACTCTTTAGAAAATTTCTTGGTGCGGCAGACTGACTCTGAATGCATTCTGCCTGGCTTACCTATTTTCTCACAATAAGAGCAGGGTTTACGTTCAGCGGATCCAGTTTTATTGAAATACGAGTTTTTACTACTGCTGGTGGCCGTGGTACTGTTTGACCTTGGCTGAAAAGCTCTATCTAGTTGGTTTAATTTTATCATTAGTTTGTTAACTGTGGTTATTTCGTCCCTATTCAATCCGCTCTGGATAGACAAAGGAAGCCCTACCACAATAAAACATACACGGGTATTTTCACTTAGTGTAGGATCAACGTCGACGAGCAAACTGAGTTTCTTCAACGCGTATTCAGAAATGGACCCTTTGATGAATTTAAAATTATAAGCGTAACTCACGTTTGACCAGCCCTTGTTTGAAAAATTATCGAGGAACGATTGTTTCCAGTTAGCCCAGGTTGCGGTTCCGAGAAGGACTCTGTTTGCTGAATACCAATCGTTTACAGGTCCCTCGATGAACAGCCTGATGACTTCGCAGTAGCGTTCTTCCGGAATTTCCAACCGTGTGCATTCAGCCTCCAGAGTTGTGAGCCAGGTTGTAGCGTTGAGGGTTTTCCCGTTGAATTTGCTGAGGACGATATCCTTCGTGATCGATTGCAAAGATTTTCGTTCAGGCGTTAACTCATTTCGCAAGGGTGGGTGGGTGTGTACTGCCGGTGCCATTTCAGGTTTCGCGGGGCTTGATAATTCCTCCAAATACTCGCCATCGAAACATGGGTTTCCCTCTTCGTCGAGATATGCTTTCTGTAGATCGTCTGAGAGGGTTATGATAATGTTTCGAAATTGGCCTCTTAGTTTGATTGATTTAAGCGCGCTTTTGATTATCGCGTTTTTGGCGAGATCGAGATGTCTTCCGATCGGCTGCTTGTTTGGTGGAAAAACGAAAACTTCATCTTCGCCAAGAAGCTGGAACCGTTTGACGAGGAGTATGGTGGTCTTATTATCTTCACTCGCCGCAGCAGTTAAAAGGAATTTTGCGCGAACGTTTGTCATAGTTGGAAAAGAGTTTTCGATTTGTAAGACTGGGGATTGGCTTTCACAAACCGAAAAAACACTTTTGGATCGATGCTCAAATTTTATTAATAGAGAATCGAAAACCAAGTCGATTCCAACCAAGAGTAACAAAAACTAACGTTAGCGAACACGTGTGTAAAACAAAACTAATCAGTCCGGAAAGTCCTCAATAATACTCCACAACAACTCGATGAAAATCCAACGGTCGACAAAACAATTAGGCATAACAATACAACGATAGTTTAGTGCTACTGACAACAAATATAAGATGGGAGTGGGCGAGAATCTTACATATATACCTAACCTAGGTAATTTTATTATTTGACCTTTTTTTCCGTCTTTCGTGCGAAGTTTGTGGACGGTTGTAGGACCTAAAAAAAAAAAAAGATTCCACTTCCAAAAATACATCGATAACGACACCCTACTCGATATCTTACCTAAAAACCTGCATAGGCACCTCCCGCAGTCCCTTTTTAGTCCCACGGGGTTGGGCGATCTGGCCGAAAACCTGGCTGGTACAATCAGATGGTGGACCGAGTACTTAGTCAAAAATTCCTTCAGCTCAATACGACGGTGCACAGTGGGGAAAGCCGGAAAACCTTCAAAAATCAAAATTAGTTTGGCGAACTTTTCCGATCTTAAATAGTTGTAGTTGTTGTTGTTCAACTAAATCTGAAAAGTTTTTTTTTTTTTTTTTTTTTTTTTTTTTTACCCCATACTGAGGTGTACAATGTGGACGTTTTTGAGGCTTCGAAAATAAGCACTTATAACAATTAACTTTGGAGTACCTGTACGTCTGTGTTCGTTTTCAAAAATATAAATCTGATTTTTTTAGGGTGTTTCTGATATCGTCCGTAACTTGAAAAAAAAAAAAAAAAAAACGCGAAAAATAATCAGGTATTAAAACTTTATTTCTGTCAGTAAAAAAATTTGGCAAATAATGTTTAAAAAAAAAAACTTTTTTTGAAATTTAATGTTTAGTTTTTTACTCGAAACATATTTGACCTGGGATCCTTCAAAAATCCCATTTGTAGCCCCATGAAAGCCCCATAGATCCCAACAGTGAAATCGAATCGTTCCGGGACCACCAAAAATTGATTCTACGTCCAAAAATACTTCGAAAACGACACCTAATTCGATCCCATAGCCAAAATCCTTAAAAAAAAAAAAAAAAACCTCCCGTTGCTCTATTTTAGACCCATAGCGCCCCACAGGTTTGGGCGATCGGGCTGAAAACCTTGTTGGCACCACTAGATGGTAAACCAAGTATTTTGTCAACGTTTCAGATTAAAAAAAAAAAAAAAAAAATCCTACTGTCCAAAACGGCCCGTACGGCCTACGGCGGATGGACATTTCGGTTTTGGAATCTAGACCTCTTGAAATGGATAAATTATCAGTTTCAAGAGGTCTAGATTTGAGCCAACTCCAGAGGCAAATTCTCTGGCAAAACAAGCTAAGCACTGCTTGCCCAGTGCTTGCCTTTTTTTCCCCCTTTTTTTAATAACTTTTTTGTTTAGTTGTTTCAATTTTTGGACAATTTTTCAAATGATTTTTACATTAGTAATGGAAATTTTACTTGTACCCAAAGTAGGTGTTCATTCTTGTGAGCAATGGCAACGAGCTCCAGGGCAGCTAGTCTTGTAATTGACTGTGAGAAGAGAGTAGAACTACCGTTTGAGCATCTTTCCCCCTAATCAAGCACCTGCGGAGGTGAATGCCTTGGCTCTACTTGGTTGAACCAGGATAACAGCTGGTTTCATAGACCTTGTGGGGAAGAGCCGCAGGTCTACTACTGAAAGGCAAGCAGTATGGTTGGTGCTTCCTCCGCTTGGGGCGGTTCATCTGACTTTTCACTCATAGGATCGCGGACATTGATCCTCAGTTGCCAACTTCTCCATTAGTTGGTTACTTGCTGAAAGAGTTCTTTCTGTGATCAATTTACTTGAATTTTACCTTGTTTTAGTTTTATTGCCATTATTACTAGTGTTCTTCATTTTTTCTGTGTTTTGTGTATCGTGTGTGTGAAATTGGCAATCAGAATGGAGCTGTGGAATACACGCACTGCTGCAGGCCCTGTTGTTTTTCTGTAATTGTTGGTAATTGTGAAAGTTGCTTATGAAAGAGTAGGAGATTTTGAGGTTTATCGTGGGGATATCAGAGATGAGCGAAGGTGATGAAGGGGGAGGGGGAACTCAATTGTGTGCTTGCCCAGCCTGCCAGATCAGGATTCGCCCCTGAGGATAATGTCAAATTTTGAGGCTGATCGGAGTCGTCAACCTCCTTCGCGATCACATAATATGTGATACACATATATAATATATATGTGTATCACATATTATGTATAATATGTATATATTATATACATATTATGTAGGTGATACACCTATAGGGGAGTGGGGGGCACATTTGACACTTTTTCGCATTTTCCATCCTGCAAGGTTGAAAAAACGAAATGTCTTTAATTTCTTTCTCCTGAGGATAATGTCAAATTTTGAGGCTGATCGGAGTCGTCAACCTCCTTCGCGATCACATAATATGTGATATACATATATAATATATATGTGTATCACATATTATGTATAATATGTATATATTATATACATATTATGTAGGTGATACACCTATAGGGGAGTGGGGGGCACATTTGACACTTTTTCGCATTTTCCATCCTGCAAGGTTGAAAAAACGAAATGTCTTTAATTTCTTTCTCCTATCGTTAACTACAGTACTTTTGCTACCAAAATACATTTAGTTCCTTTTTTAATCTGTTTGCCAAGTATTTTTCTTTATAATTTTTCAAAATGCTTAGGAAGTGACAATTGTGACCCATCGTAGGGGCACAATTGACATGAGCAAGGGGCACTTTTGACAGTTCACAGAAAGTACCTTATAATTCTATAATAATCTATCCAAAACGCCACGGAACGTCCAGCAAATCATCATCTGGCAATAATGTTGAGTCAGGCACAACAACTGTAGAACCTACGGCCAGTAAAAATCACCTAAAAATCACCTCTACCCCACCCACTCTTCTTTCTCGAAGGAACAACAAGTTTTCTGGATGTTGGAATATAGGTAAGTAACAAAAAATAATGATCAAAACAATGATCTTTATTGAAAAACGTCAGGTCGAGTAGGTATTCGAAATCCTACGACCACTTAAAGCTTACAAACTTCATAGGTAAATAAAAATATTAAAACTGTCAAAACTGCCCCGAGGGTAGCCATTAAAGAAAATCCCAAAGATAAACCTCAAAGATAAATTGTTTTGAAAAATCCAAGGAAAACACATGCAAGGAGACGTATACGACTGACAAACTGGATGAGCTAGATGTGAGAAAATGCTGAATCCACTCGGTAATCGACGAAAAACGAAAAGAAAAAATACCTACTTTTGAAGGGCCCAAACACTCAAATCGCCCAGAGCCGACTGGATGATTTAGAACCTGCTCGCTTTCAACCTGGAATGGTTCTTCTTCTTCTTCCTCACAATACAAAAACACGAAATCGCGGTAAAATTCAGACCTTGAGAGAAAAACAGCCATTGTCAAATGTGCCCCCCACTCCCCTATAGGTGTATTATTCCAAGAATAATAAACCAAAATGGAATCAAAATCTCTCTAAAGGACTGTGGAGTGTATACACTCCACAGTCCTTTAGAGAGATTTTGATTCCATTTTGGTTCTACATACATGTAGAACGATCCTGTTGTTAAAGTTGATGTAGGTACAGTTTATTTTCGGTTTTCGGCCCGATCTCCCAAACCCATGGGACTCTTTGGGGCTAAAAATGGGCTAAGGGAGGGTTTTCGAAGGTTTTCGTGTCGGTGTCGAAAGTTAGGTGTCGTTTTCGAAGTACTTTTGTACGTAGAATCCATCTTTGGGGGGCCCCCAGGAATATCGGATTTCACGGAGAGGATCTATGGGGCTACAAGTGGGATTTTTGAAGGTTGCCAGGAAATCAAATAAGGAGTCGTTTTCCGAGTAATTTTGGACGCTTATTCCATTTTTCGAGATCCGACATCTGTTCAAACATTTAACAGGAAAAATGTTTTACATAATATGTAAAACTATTTAGTTTTACATATTAATATTAATACATAATAATATTTTACATTTTATAATAATATAATAATAATAATAATAATAATAATAATATAATAATAATTTACATAATAACTTTTAAATAATATGTAAATAAATACATATTATGTATTTATTTACCTGGTTTCAAAAATATTTTCTTATTGACACAGACTTAAATTTCTGCAAAAGTAACCTATATCAAAGAATAGTAAACCCTTGTGTGAAATTTTCAGCGTTTTACTAGGGCCTACGTCATCCATCCGGAATTTTCACATTTAGTGGCATCTGATCCATCTTTACATCGTCCTCTAGCCATCCCTCACCCCCTCTCACCAACAGCATTTCCAAGTTCCTTCCGTCCTCACCACATTTCGCCTTGCATCATCGGAATCCCCCCACACCACCTTCATCCCCTTTTCACCAACACTGCCGCCAAACTCGAACCATCAGCTTCCACCCACTAAACCTCAAACGACCCACTTTAGCGACGTCCTAACCCGGTAATGCATTATTTTCTACTGTCTCAGCAGTTCACACAGAGCTGTTGAACTCTCGGTTTCACTGCGCCGGCTGGAATCACCAATAATTGCGAAAGTCCCAGTGATAAGTAAATGGTAGAGCCGAGATGGTACGTATTGAGATTCTTGTTACACAAGTGCGGACACTAATAGACTAATAATATTGTGATTAGAACAGCCCATTAGGATTCACTGCGAAACGGGGAGACGAGGGGGTCCTTCAAAAACAAGGGAAAATGACGTTTTTTTCGGTACCCGCCCTAGCCTCATTTTTTGTCCAATCGACTTGAAATTTTTACCACACATTCAGTCCAATGCTAGCTACTTGCGTTGCTAGGTAGCATCGCAGACAAGGTCCTAGAAATTTTTTTATCATGAAATAAATTATCTACCCACTTCACGAACCCTTCCAAGCTCTTGCACCTATGTGGAGGAAAGGTTCCCATTACGGAAACTGGGCAACATCGGTTCCTGTATTCAATCTGAAAATTTAGAAAAAAAAATGAAATCGATATGTTGAACAGGAACAGAGAAAAATGTTCCGAAAGAGCGAAAAACACCATTTCGAGAAAAACGCGGTTGTTTGAAAAGAGGCGCGCGAGGCGCGACGCACTGCGTCAACGCGACCTCTCAGATTTCGAACGAAAACATAGCAGAATAATATTATAGAGACTACTTCATTACTGTCCACCCTTTTGTTATCTCTCTTCTGGACTGAGAAAATATAGACAACAACGATTGATATTCGTTGCTTTCACAAGGTTGTGCAATTATCGCGGCGGAGTCATTTTCTCAGTTCGTGGTTGTTTTCTTTCACTATAACATATTGTTTTGATTATTTACCTACCAAAACGAGTCTTTTCATTTGGAAAGAATGAAAGTCGGCGTTTATGATGCAGTGAGCACTTACAATGACGGGAATATAACAAAATGTTACGTAGGTATTCGAAAAACTTGTCATCCCCGCTGGCACAAATTGCCCAAATTCTCTGCGGTCAATCGACGAAAGCACGTGCCGAAAAGCAGAAATAGCAACGTACAACATAACCAAGGAAGATCGACAGAAGAGAGCCTCAGCAAGGAAGAAATTGGAGGAAGATAATATATTATAGAGACTGCCGAAGGAGGACGTTCTTACTTAGGGGGCGTCTTCTGAGCTCCGCGCGCTGTGAACACTTCAATTTTGAAATACCGCTGTGACTGTTCTATTTATGGTAAGCGCTTGGGATAAATTTTTTTGAGTTCAGGATATAGTGTAGTTTTCAAAAATGCAAGAACCCCAAAATCGACTTTTTGGACCCAAGAACCCCCTCGTCTCCCCTTAAAAGACTTTGTAAAACCGATCTAACGTGTTATACCTACCATCAAAAGAGACGTTGTATTCGCGACGGGGCCCCGCGGGGGTGCGAAATTGTGATTGGTCTCAAATCTTGACATTATACGTTTCACGAGACGTAGATCTAAACGCTACAAATTTTACACAAGGGTTTATCATTCTCTGATATAGTTTACTTGTGCGAAGATTAGGTAAATTCTGTAAAATTCTGTAAAAAAAAAAAAAAATCTGTGCATTGTTCGGGCAGATGTGGGATCTCGAAAAATGGATTATTCGTCCAAAATTACTCGATAAATATTTGACCTCCTGGGATCTTTCAAAAATCCCATTTGTTGCCCCATGAAAGCCCTTTTGATCCTCACAGTGGAATCAAGATCGTTCTGGGACCCCTAAAAATGGATTCCACGTCCAAAAATACTTTTAAAACGACACCTTACTCGACCCCATAGCGGAAAGCCCTCAAAAAACCTCGCCCGTAGCCCCATAGCGCCCCACGGGTTTGGGCGATCGGGCTGAAAACCTTGCGGGCACAACTAGATAGTAAACGGAGTATTTTGCCAAAATATCAGATAAAAAAAAAAAAAAAATCCTACTGCCCAAAACGGCTCAGACGGCGGACGGACGGACATTTCGTTTTTGGAATCTAGGCCTCTTGAAACGAATAATGTCAAATTTTGAGGCCGATCAAAATTTGCGAACCCCGTCGCGATTACATAGTAATATAGTAACTTATATATAAGTTCTAAATTGATATAGAATTAGATAGGGAATTTTTGGATAACTTATATAATATATAAGTTTTCCTTATTATATATATAAGTTATCCAAAAATTCCCTATCTAATTCTATATCAATTTAGAAAAAAAAAATTGATTTCATTATTTAAAAAGGTTCTTCTAATTTTCTTGTAAATTTTGTGGCCGGGTGTGGGACCCCGAAAAATGGATTCTTCGTCCAAAATTAGTCGGACAACGAAACCACATTCACGTTTGTGGGGTCGAGTCAGGTGTCGTTTTCGTAGTATCTTGAACGTAGAACACCTGACTCGACCCCTTACAACATGAATGTGGTTTCGTTTCCGATTGATTTTGGATGTTGAATCCAACGTTCCAGGGGTCCATCCCTCAACTTTCCAATCGAATGAACAGTGACTATAGTTTTTCAACTTTTAATTTTCAACATTGGATAGGTACGGCACAAGCTCAAACTTGAAATGCTCCTTCAGTTGATCGTCTGATCGTTTCGTGATACTTCACGCTGGAAAATCGTCAGGGGATCCACATCTACTCGCCTTTTCGTAACTTTGACCGATGTAGCACGAGAGGCCTTGTCCTTCCGTTTCAACTTGACCGTCCCAAACGTTTCCCCGACGATTGTCTTCAGCGCAAACGCAAGGTGGCAGTTGGCAGTTGAGCCTCCTACCAACCCAATACTTACGGAAGCTAACTGCTCACTGGCTGGGAATGGAGGATGGTCACTGAGACAGCTCTTCAATTTTTCGGCATCTGCAGTGCCTCTGACAACGCGGGCATGCCTCATGTCCAAATGTTGCTCTGTCGTGGGCGACACTGTGGCAGCGAAGCGCTCGACTTCTTGGCAGATATTGAGCATATAGATCATTCCTTGTGATATTGAGCATATAGACCATAATATGATCTATATATTATATAGATCATTCCTTGTGAGATGAAGAGGGGGCATCTTGAAAGGGCCACCTGCCCGTTGGTTCCGTTATGCAAGGCTACAAAAATAGTCCCTTTTCCAACCATCCTGTCAATGTCAGTGACCTTGCTCTCCTATTGAACTGAGAATAGTCGAGGAGAATTGATTTTAGAGAATAAACGTTTGTGCCCAGAAAGAAGATTTGCTAGTGGTCCCCCTCCCCCACCGTACATTTTTTCACACTCTGGTATTGTATGAACACAACACCGAATCATTATAGGGTAAACAAATAGTTCAGGATGACATCCTGTGTGTCATCCTGTGTGATGACATTGTGTCCTAGTGCCAATATCTAGGCAAAAAATAGTCCAAAACTTAAAATTTACGCTTTTTGGAAAAAAATTATCTGTTTTCTTAGATCAACATCTCTGGAACCACTGGGGCTACAGAGTTCCAGTACAGCAGAAATCTATCTATTTTTATAATGGTAATAGTGAGTTTTATCTAAAAACCTTTTCGTGACGTTTATGCAAAAAACCGAACAACGTGCTACAATTTTGCGGTTTTCGGCTGTAACTCGGCTGGCTCACGTTTTTGAAGGTTACAAATCTGGATTTATACTTTCTAGGTGGACCTTAACAACATATTGAAAAACCAAGTTTACAGTATTTACTTCTATTTCGTGCTTTTTTGTGTGTCTAATTATTAGACTCTAATATGACTGGCCTATAATAGGCCAGTAATAATAAACATTTAACGCAATAATTGCGTTAAATGTTTTCAGCGTTTTTCATATTCCTTTTCCGAATTGGCAAAAATGAAGAAACTGAGAAAACAGCAGGGGTGGAACCATTAAATGGTTCTAACTATCATAACTGGAACCATAGATGGTCATGGAACAAGGAAAGTTGTTCCATGATAGATGGTTTTATCTACCAAAATGAAAATTTTGTTTCGGAAGATATAACCATAACGTGGTTGTTCTCAAAAGTTACCACACCTCTCAGCCTATCCCATGGTAAATAAATGGAAGTCAGTAAAAATGATAAATTTGGGGAGGCTTATCCGAGGAAATAATAATAATTATTATTATTATTGTTGTCTCGTGGGAGAGAGAATGGGGGGGTCCTCAGATGCGCCTCCCCGAAGTGGCGCCTCCCGTGAGCCGAACGCGAAGGAGGAGAGGCGGCCGACCGAATTTAAGCAGATAGAGTTCCGCCCATATCCAGGCGGCCACACCCACGATCTGAATAGCTGAACCATCTTGAAGATAATGTGATGGATTTATGATGCTAACATGTGAAGAGGAGGGTGAGGTAATAATGAGGGTAATGTGTTATGTTGAGGTGTGAGGAGTAGGCGTTCAGGCTCCCAAGTTCCTCGCGTAAAGCCTGGTATGTTTACACGGATTAACCGCACAATGGGCGACGATGATGACGAACAGTTAGCTATGGTAGAGGAGCGATGATGAGAGTGCAGGAGGGGGATGAGTTCCCTTACATTGCACCCGTGCGATACCCGCCAACATCCAGTTACTAAGGGATAAATTAGCACGCCCTCCTTCCTCACCGGCCTTTACTCTCTATTCGCATCCTCATTTACAATATTTCCCATCATCAACGATAACCCTTTGAGATTCACTCCAGATTAGTTATACCACCCACTAGCCACTTGACGCCAACATATTGAGCAGTAAACGGGCATTAGCGTACTCAGAAAAACATTAAATCGACCCTGAACAATCATGGATGTCGTCCATCGGAATCGAAAACTGGAAGAGTCGAATTTGATAGTGCAACTTCTACAATGTAGAACCCTATGCATTCATGAGGCTTGAATTAGCCTTAATTGAAGCACCCCACGTTCTCTTCGAATCGCGATCCTCACTTTTCATTCAAGGCCCTTCGACGGCTCTCACCAGTAGGCCACTTCAACTCTGTTTACAGTTCTTCAACTCCAGTTCTGTTGAAGTAGACTCTCGCCCATATCCAATTCCATCCCTTCCTTTTCCCACCTCGGGGTGTTACCAACCATGATGTACCTGGCACACGAAACGTCGTCCGTACTTGCATTGCACCCTATGCATCCACTTAAAACCTATCGTCCCACGTTATACATCCCACCATGGAGGAAAGAAATTTCTTTCCTCCATGACATCCCACCGCATCGCCAAACCACACGGCTGATAACTACACACAAAGCTCCCCCCTCCCCACAGAACTTTACCATTTTAGTCCGAGTCCTTTGTAACTGCCTGCTTAGTTATCTCTTACCTGAGTCAGGTTGACCCTCCAAAGCAGGTAGATCCAGTTGTTGAGCATTAACGAAATAAAATTTATTATTATTTAATAATAACAGACGTTAAAAAAAAAAAAAAAAAAAAAAAAAAAAAAAAAAGAGAGTGTCGAGATGAGTTGATAAAAGCCTTATTTATAGGGGTATTTTGGGGTGCTGAGATCGAAAATGGCCACCGTTTTTCAAGGTCACAACCATTTTTTGGTTTTATTGCTTTTTACTCAGTTTACATAGCATATCTTGAAGCCAAGATGTCCTAACCCGGTTTCAACTTTGGATTTGGATTCTGCGAGAAAAGTTACTATAGGAGAGCTTGGTTTCATTGGAGCCTCGAGAAAATATGGGTTTCAAATAATTAACTACTATCAATTAATAAATAAGTGATTTTCTACTTGGAAAAAAAAAGACGGAAAAGAGACAAGTAGGTAAATATCCTGCATTCAAAAAAGTTTTTGTGTGACTCTTTCGGGTATGAATGTCTCTGGGAAGATCTCTTTGGTGACACCAACTGTTGGCTACAGTAATGTGCCATCTTATGCACGGCGTACCTACTACCAAACTTTCATTACGAAGAGCATATTTTCTATTGTGCTCAGTTGAAACTAAGCTTTCCTATAGTAACTTTTCTAGCGCTGAACCCAAATTTGAAACCGGATTTACGTTAGGACATCTTGGCTACATGATATTCTTAGTGAACTGTGTACAAACATGGGCGTATCTCAAAGAAAATCACGATGCAATTAGTTAGGTTTATTAGGGCACCTTGAAAAGGTCGGATTTCATAATTTCCAATAACATATTCGGATTCAGCACCCTTTAAAACCCCCATACACAAATTTTTAGTTCGAAAATCCGCATAATAACGTGCAGAACTGTTGAACTTTTAGAACTGAAAGCGGAGGGCACGTGACGTCACACCTCGCCTGGCTGGGCGTTGAGCACGGAGCCGCCAGAGCGCTGAATAATAAATCTGAACGGAATCAGAATAAAAACACTCGGCTCGGGTCGATTTTCGTATTACCTTCTTTGATGATAATTTAGGCCATTAGGCCCACTCCTACATTGCGACCAAGACCAAAAATCTCAAATTCGCTGAAACACCTAGGTATACAAAACCTTTTAACTGATTGTGGAATGGTCACTAGCAATTATAATTGCTTCCTATGATCCTAATGCTGCCTATGACGTCATTAGTGAGGAAAGTTTACTGGCTCGAATGGTTTTAACTTAAGGGTACTTGGTAGGTACCCCCCCCCCCCCCCCTAAAAACTCCAACCCCCCCCCCCCCCCCCCCCCCCCCCCCAAATCTCGGCACTCCCTGGTCCGATTTTTTTTTTTTTTTTTTTTTATGAAAGGCTTTGTAAAGATCTAAAATCGTGCTGAAACAGATTTTGAAAATATTGATCTGGAGATTTACAACAGAGGAGCAAACTTGACAATTTTCAACGGCGAACTGGAGCCCCTTGCTTGACCTGTACACGAAAAATACTGCACGATTTCAAAAATATATTTCAGCACGTTTTTAGATCTTTACATGGCCTTTCAAACAAACAAACAAAAATGTAAATCGGTTGACTGGTTCCCGAGAAAATGGGTCATATCCGTAAAAAAATGCAACTTTTCAGGAGAGCCAAAAAACTGAAAGGTAACAGTCTGAGCGTGTTTTTCTTTTTCCATTGATTAGACGGAGAAAGAAGGAGTGCCAGAGTTGATGCAGGCACCTTCCGAGCTATTTTTTAATCATTTTAATCGAAGTTCAAGCATTGTGCAATAATATATTATACCATTTTCTTCAGCATATAATGTAGTTTTTTAAAGAAGAAAAAACAGTTGGATGAATATGTTGCTCAGAAGGTTTACCTCCGAACGTGCTCGTGTCAGACTATTAATCTCAGCAACGAACGGCGAAGCTGCTAAGAAGCCGAGAACGTTACCAAAGTCTGGCCATGTGAAAGTCGATTAACGAAGAGAAGTACGATGATGATGATGATGCTTTAACCCGAATCGAGAAGAAAATCGGGGACTGAAAAAATTTCACCATGAAGACGAACAGAAAGAAGGAAGGAAGGGGGAGAAGGTTGTTCGGAATATGTGAGCGTCACCAAGCAAATCGCGAGAGTTCAATCCCTCGTGTGGTGAGCATATTTCTTCCAATTATGTCAATGCCGGAGTAAACAAATTGAAGAAGAAGAATTTGTTAAGAGATAATGCGTCTTAATCTCATGCATTTGAAGTTCGCGGTTGATTTCGCAGTTTCGCTAGGTATCATCGAAAAATAATCATCTGTGCGGACAGAAACTGGTCAGTGACCAGTGTTCACCTCGATGACGATTATGCCGGGGGCCATGGAAGAAATTATTATTCCATGGCCGGGGGCATTTTGTTGCGTTTATGGGTGTAATTCTCGGTCAGATCCTTCCTTCATGCTACCAACCCTCAAAACCAGCAACATTACGATTTTGATGTTTTATTTAGAGGAAAGTATCCTTAGGTAGGTAAGTGATATTTTTATCGGTAGGTACTCATGTTTTTAGCTAGGAGATCTGAAAAACGGTCGAATTTTGCTGTACGGAAATAGGTAGAGCTCATAATATATTATGTACCGATATCGTACGGATATCGGACCGAAAAAAAAGGAAATTTTGGAGGGGCGGTACGGTTGGCAACGCTTGTGTGCAGAGACAATGGAAATGTCGTGTCTTATAACTTAAAGGATGGATTAGGAACTCCAGATCTAAACCAACGGAAATAGCACCTTGAATTTTTAAAATTCGATCAGATCTCAGGAAGATACTACGTGTAAGGTGAGTTTCCATTCGCTATCTCCTCAGTTACGATTCTACCTCCCTAAACACAACAACACAACACCATTATACAATCCCCTGAACTTTGTCAAAATCATTCTAAGACGTTGTGTGTACTTCATGACATGAGAATGTGAAATTAATTTTATCTGAAATAATTTAGTCTCATTAACATAATCACTGGAATTGGCAGCGTCGTCTTTCTGCTTTCTCTTCCTCTTACTCCTACCTACCGACCAGATCCAATCACAATAAATTATTTATTACCTGGATTATACCTTAGACATATCATATTTTCCCTACAATAAAAACAAAATAATTTTAGATAATTATAGATCTATAATTATTATAGATCTATAATAAGGTAACCAAACAAATAGTTAAAATCCCGTAGGTGTCTCTAAACCTCTCATTAGTGTTGACAAATTATTAATTAACTAACCAGCCAACTCAAGGAGTTTCTCCAAGTTCAAATCAATTTGTAGTTCGACCTAACAGAGTATTCGGTATTGCACGATGTGGAATCCAAGTTGAACGGAGTTTAGGAATCTAGAAACTAGAGGAGCAGACTCATAACGTTGTAAGTTGTAACCACCCTATCACGTTGACGATGGAGGAGAGGTGAAACGGTGGGGAGATTGAAATGAAAGGAAGTTGTTGCGCGCCAATAACAATAAATTATTTCACACAATTGTGAAACTCTGGAGAAACGGCCGATGAGTTCATTCCCGACATTGTCGTAGCTCCGAAAAAAGTAATTTTGTAAAATACGTCATATTCTATCCTCACATTCGGGTGTTTGGAGTAAGTAATAGAGTGCCTCAAGACTTGGATCAATCTTTTTTTTATCGGTAGAAGCTGTCAAATAACACTATCAGAAAAGTCGAAACTCTGATTGCTTTGAAGCGATCCCAGCTTGGGAATTGGTGATTCGAGCTCGTTCGCGGCAATAAATCACCTGCCTGTGGCAACCAATGGGAAACCAGGATCCTGTGGAACCTACGTCAACCCGGAGAATTGAGGCATTTCCCCTCGCATATTTAAATGTCGTTTTTCATAAAATTTATAAATATTTATATTTAAGTATAAATATATATTTATTTTATGTATATTTATGAATATTTATAGATTTATAAATAATAAATTATTCGTGTGTGCTAAAATCAGATTTTTGACTAGGTAAGCTTTTGGAATAATATGAAACCTATCAATTTTAAAAAATCTTGAAACACATCAATAATGAATTATTTCTTATTGTTTCAGCTAAACAGATATTTTTGAGGGTAAATATTTGTATTTGTGTTGAGGGTAAATATGTTGAAAAGGGCATATCGTACTTGGTGGCATTGTGTGGGGTTTTCTCACCCTTCGAAGGTGCTAGCCTTACTTCTACCTTTCAAAGGAACGAGCTCGTTGGAAGATATTTTCCTCTATACATGTCCGTAAAAAAACTAATGAAGAGATAAACTAATCTCATCTACCAGACCATTCAGACTAGATAATTGGTCTCACATAGCCAGAATTTACATACTAATTGTTATTGTTTTAGATCTGTTGTACTTGTGTCATTTTCAAAGAAAGGGTCAAAGCGTTTTGAAGCCCTCTCACTAGTTGGGTAGATTTAAAAAAAAAAAAAAAAAAAAAACAATTGTGATTCAGAACCTGCTGTGTCGACTAAAGATATTGTTCCTTAGTTCAAATGTATTTTTCATGGTTAAATTTCAATATGAATAGCCGGAATGTCCTTCCCCCTTCTTGCCTCACTAAAGTTTCCCAACTTCACGATTGTCTACAAACCAATCAGTTATGCTTTTGTTTTATTATTCTTGGAATAGGTAATACAATCTATGTATTCGTGTCGGAGGTCAAAAAATTTTATCGTCCGATCGTCGAGTTTGGGCGCATAATTCATTTTTAGAGGTCCCAAAAATGTCCAAACATTGTAAGAAAAATTTGTTTTTAATTTCTTCATTTTTTTATATCAAAGAATACTTAATAAACCTTCTGTAAAATTTGCTGTTTTTATTGTTATAGAATTAATGTTTGGATACTTTATATGAAAGATAAATAAACCCTCCTGTAAAATTTGCAGTTTTTAAATTTTTTGATAATTTATATACCTACCTAGAATAAATATAAACTCTTGTAAAATTTGCCGCGTTTTACCGTCTTAGAAATCTCTTGTAAAGCGTTGCGAATACGCCTATGTACTAAGTACACAGGCGTATTATTCAAATAAACCCAACATACGAAATGGGCCCTGGAACCGACTGTCGAATAATAGTTTTTTTCTGAAAGAACTTCATAATTTGAAGGCATAGCAGTGAGTTTTGGGCTCCTACGGTGTAATACAAATTTCCAGGGCACTGTCGAAAATTTCAACTTTGAATCTGGAGGGAAAAGTGACGCCACTCTCTCATTGGCTGCTCACGGCCGCCATTTCCGCCGTCACCTCCGGCAGATTCCCGTCGGTCCCTTCTTATGCTAGCGCACTCTGGCGGATTAGTTATAGTGCCACCGCGGGAAAATTCAAAACGCCAAATATTCACTAGTGATTTCCTCTGCTCAGACACCTAATTTCTCAGTGCTAACTGTACTGAGTACTTTGTTCATTACTAGTTCAACTATGTTCGGCCGAATTTTCCCATTTCTCTGACCTAGTTCCGTGGCCCATTTTGCTTCTTCTGTTGATATCAATGTCAAGCTAGGTAGCTGGAACATGAACGACTTTTCTGTGCGATAGGAAGGACGGGAAGTTGACGAACTCAGCTCCTTTGATGTCCAGCAGGGGCGTAACTTTCTTTTGGAACATCTGCTAACTGCAGGATCAGGTGGCCTTGAAAAGACAGTCTCAAGTGTGAATTGAGTGGAGGCTTGTAACACCCTCGTCTTCCCTGACACTGTTTCAATGCCCTCTTGGTTGAACGAGAATGGGATTGGTGGAGGTAGAGCATACACGCGGGACAAACGCCGCCACCTTTTTAGCCCGATGTGAGGCTCTTAGCGCCATCTAAACGGCGGTGTTTATCGAGAAAACCGACAACCGTAATGTCACCGGCAGAGAGCTTTTCTCTGGAGATGCCCAACGCGAGATAGTGCGAAAGCTGTGCAAATAAGAAGTTTTTTTTTCCACAGAGAGAAGCCTTTCTGCCGTCGGGACTCCGTTAAACGGATAAAACTACCCAACTTTAAATTTTCCAATTCACTGCCGACGTTTTTTTTTCCTCCAATTTTTGAGAAACAAGTTGAAGGAGCTTTGGCACAACTTGAGTTTCCATCATTATTATGGAAACTTCTATAATTTATACTTGTATACAATTTGCTTCAATACAAGGGAATAGGTAGCGAATTGAATATGGATCATGGAATTGATTATGATTTGGAATTTTGATTCGTCTTAACAGGAATTGAGTCATAACATTCAAGAACAAGTAAAAAACCGGAATTGAGATTCGTACAAATCTAGTTTTCATGTGCCTTGTGATTACTAACTTAAAAAAAAAAAAAAAAAAAAAAAAAAAACTGATTTAGTTGAGAAATTCTGCTAGTCCTGATTTCCCTTATGTGTATTAATTTCGCCCTGCTAATGTCTTGCTTTCTATGAGTTTTTGTGCTCCGTCTAATTTGACGCATACGGATCGTGTGATATCACTGTCTGAAAAAAGGTTTAATATTCTCGAGAAGAATGGGTTGTGTATCTTAGAGTTGAAGCGTTTATTCTTTTGAGGCTAAGTTAGTTTGGCATCAGTGGGTGGTAACAATCCGCAAACTCCAACCCCCTCAGAGGGGCGGAATGTGGGTCAAGATGAGCTCCTACCCTCTTATAAGTGTCTTTATGTCCTGTCTTTTCAACTACTTTTTATATACCTGCCGAATTTCTGATGATATACTGATATTTTCTTCCAACTTTTTGGTTTTACGTCATTTTAATTCTAACAAGAGAAAGTAATATATTCAGGAGACCATTTCATATTTGGGTGATTCTCCCAATTCATCGTATTTTATGTTTTCGAACGATTGTGGCTTCTGTGATAATTTTTGCGTGCATTTTTGGTAGTGGGTGACTACCAGTCACCCTTCCCCCGGTTTTCAGTCAAATTTGGGGTGGATAGCTTCTTGCAATCATACCTAAAATTATGTTCAAAACGTCAAAACCTCATTCCCTCACCTGTCCATCGACCAGAGTTGCTAACTTTGATGATGAATAAAACCTCTATTACAGTTTGAAGCGCTTTCCTTCTTTTTTTGGTGGCTTTCTTATGTTCTCAACTAACGATCAGTGCGATATGTACCGCCCCAAAATGTCTACCAAAAAATCTGCAGCCTGATACACCTGTTTCCATAGGGTTTGGCCTAATTCCCTCACCTTTTTTGGACATGCCGCCAGCTCTTCCCAGAGTATCTTTTGGAAATTTTGAAGTGTTGGGTACCTATATCGGGAAAGTTCCAGTCAATCTCAGGGTAACCTTTTGCGCACAACCTTCCTCCTCAGTTTTTGTGAAAATGTGAAGCAAGCAAGACGTCATTCGTCAAGTCAAAAGATCTAATTACCTCATGCAACAATATTTTGACTCAGGTGAGATGGATCCTTGTTATTTTTGCGTTAATTGACGTGTTTTCAAAGGGAGATAATCTCTCCCTTTGAAAATAGGTAAAGAAAAACAACAATGGAACACATAATATGTGTTCATGATATTATATAATAACACATAATATTATTATGTGTTCGATTGTTTTTTTTTTTTTTTTTTTTTGTCTTTACATGTAGAGAAGTATACCTCTGAAAATCTTGAAATTTTTTATGCTTCGACTGAAATTTGATACAATGGTTGAGAGCGGGCTCCCGTGTCGGCCATGTTTCCTGCTCCCATAAGGAATCAACGTTATTCTCCCGCCATCATAAACCCTCGAATTATGCATCGATTTTCATGATTTTTTTTTTTTTAATCTTCAAGTGAGACCAGTGTCTAGCGATCCGTCGAGGCTTTTTTGGAGCGAAATGTCACTGGAAGCTGCAATTCAGCAACAAAGTCACGTCTAGGGGGTTTGCTCTCTTCAAGTGACCATTGCTTGGATGGATGATGAGTAATCGAAAATCCCCCTCAACCATTGTCTTCCTTACGTCTCACGCTTTAATTCAAGTGTTCAAACGATAAAATCCGTTGATGTTTCGCGAAGTTCTGTTAACGGGAAAATGCATAAGCGATTTGATGGCTTTTCGAATGTCCGAAGAGTAGCGGGCCTCGAGGAAGTTCTAGGGGTTCTACCCTAGATGCCGTTTTACGAGTTGTAAGTGTTAACTAATTCCCTCACCAGATTGATTTTAAACATGATCACGTATCTCCTTACTAACGCATACCTATCTATGAACCAAGTTTTCGTGAGCATGAGCAGTAGCCTATTTTGAAGGGATTCACGGAAAATAAAAATAAAAACTTGTTGATTTTCATCTTATGGAAATAGGAACTCTAATTTCCAATGAAATTGGAGAATGACCCATTTATCACATGTTTAGCATTGAAAACGTTTTCTGGAATTGCCAGAAGTTGTTGTTGAAGTTAATAGTAAACATTAGGAACAAAAATTGGGGTTTTCATAACAGCTTTGACCTCAAGAGCAGCCCTCTCATTCAAGAGCAAGGACCCTGTTGGAAATGTACAATGATTAACTGACTGGAGTGGGCCGGCCAAGATGATCTATGGGGCCTCATTTTGCGCCGTAAGCCCCGAAGCCTATCACGACAGGGCCGCATATGGATTTCATAAGACTAAGGTCAACAATGGCTTGCCAGAGGAAATTGTGAGGGTGGAACCCTGGAGGGAGGGGTAGTTTCGTTGAAAGATAATTATTTTTCTGCCCAAGATGGAGTGGAACCCTTGTAGCCCACCTGAAAGCCTCTCCATAATTAGTCACCTTCTTCAGTTCTGCTGACGGTCCCTTCCTCCCAAGACCTCTCGGCTTTATCTGGGGGTTTCTGCCGCCATAATCACCTTAGTTTCACTAGGGTGAAGATTTGATTGGAAATGGCTCTCCTTCTTAAACGTCTTACACCATCAGAGACAGCAATTGCTGAATGATTGCAGCGATAGCTTGTGGTGACGGTTTTAGTAAGAAACCAATCGAATAATTTCCCAAACCAAGTATTTCATCATAGCTCCATTTGTTTGAGAGACACAAAGTGGTTGTTTGCCTATGGTGCAGAGGTCTAATCCAATGTGGTGGTTAGGGAGAGAGAACGACTCCTCTTCTGGTTTGAATACTAAATTGTTTATTTAGGTAAACAATTCTAGCGTGGGGACCGGTTTCGAGCAACTAAGCTCATCTACAGCCCTGACAAGAAAACCATTTGTCATTAGCATCAGAGAAAACTATAAATTTATATTATACTGAAGGTATATGAACAAGTACAAATAGTGTAAAGTATAACTGATGAAATCGGTCCAGAATGGTGGTAACTTGACAATAGTAATTTTGGAATATGGACCCACTGTTAAAATTGGCTCCATGTCTGATGGCCAGAGAACCATTTGAAAACCAGTTAGGCTACACTACACTACTGAAATGAGAATTTTTTACTATTCTAGTGGCAATGAAAATACTCGATATGTGAGTCGTGACAAGGAAAATTAGAGATGAGAATGTCAGAGGTAATTTTAAAAATGGACCCATTTGACAAGGTTATTAATAGGTACCTACTAGGAAAGGTCACCATGTCAACTAGGTCACCTAGGTATATCATCATTTTCTTGTTTACTGTAGTTATACTTATCAATTGTTTTTCAAAAGAATAATTCGAACTTAATCTTTCCTAGTAGGTTCCTATTTGTAACTTTGGTTCATTTTTAAAATTACCTCTGACATTCTCATCTCTAATTTTCTTTGTCACTACTCAAATATCGAGTATTTGTATTGCCACTAGAATAATAAACAATTCTCATTCTCTTGCTTTGCTGCCAGGGATCTCACTCCTTCCAACTCCAGCTCCAGCTCCTGTCGCCTCCTGGACGCAACACATGCCACTCGTGCTTCAAGTACCAGGTGCAATGGCTCACAGCCGGCCAAAACCTGGAGGGCCATCGTCGAGGTCGTTGCGTATGCTCTGGTCAGTGCAACCAGAGCAGCTCTCTGGATAGACAAGATCTTCAGTCTCATCTTCTTGGTAGGCCTCTCACACCAGGTTGATGACGCATACAACACCGTGGGAAGGAAAACAGCCTAATGCACCAATGTATTCGCGACGGGGGTCGAAATTTCGTTTCATGAGGTCTAGATTCCACAAACAAAATGTCCGTCCGCCGTCTGGGCCGTTTTGGGCAGTAGGAACTGATTAAAAAATCTGCAACTTTGACGAAGTACCATCTAGTTGTGCCTGCTACGTTTTCACCCCAATCGCCCAAATCGTGGGGCGCTATGGGGCTAAAATTGGGCTAAGAGAGAGTTTTTTTAAGGGTTTCGGCTATGTGGTCGAGTTAGGGGTCGTTTTCGAAGTATTTATCCATTTTTTGGGCTCTCGAACCGATCCGATTTCACTGTGAGGGTCTACGGGGCTTTCATGAGGCTACAAAATTTGTAAATTAAATCCCATTTAATGGGATTTTTTAATTACCTAAATTAAATTTGTAAATTAAATCCCATTTAATGGGATTTTTTGTATCCCAAGATGTCCAACATTTCCAGTTTTCGGGAAAAAAATGTACATTTGTACGAACAATGTAGGTAGTTTTTTTTTCAAGATTTTTTTATGGACACAGATATAATTTTTGCACAAGTAAGTAACATATATCAAAGAATAATAAACCCTTGTGTAAAATTTGTAGTTTTTTTGAAAGCTTAGAAACCCGGATTCGCTCGTTCAAATCACCATCAATTACCAAATAGTGCATCCCCCCTCGATGAACGCGGTATTTCGACCGGTTAAAGGTTCCTAATTTTCTATAACACTTCAGAAACACACCCTATTACTTTCAAATTTCTATATTTTAAAATGAATACACACGAATAGGTACCCAAAAGTTAATGTTTATAATTGCCTATTTTCGAAACCTCAAAAAAGTCCACATTGTACCCCTCAGTATGAGCTGAAAAAAAAAAAAAATCTTCCAGGACAACGGCAACAGTGGTGTGTTCTACAATTATTTAAGAAATATAAACATGGGAAAAAGTTCGCGAAATTAATTTTTCCAGCTTTGCCCCACTGTGCGCCTGGCTGAACCCCACCGTAGGTATATTTAAGTTTCATTACATTCTTTAAATTTTATGTGCCTTCTATGAAACGTCCACTTTCGCAACCATCCCATCCCAACCATTCTTGGTTTCAAGTCAGTATCATCTACCGCACTTTCACGTAATGTGCGCCTAACGTAACAAAATGTTGGGGACCTAAATCGTGCAAATCAAGTACCTAATTACCGTTTACCTTTTTCGTCTAAATGAGGGCTCAAATCCGCTCAGCTTCTGCATTAGGTAAAATATGGCCCACTTCCTGATTCAGAAAGCTTACCGTCCCCCTGTTATTGACATGGACTTCCCGGCAGGCTACGGCAAATGTTTATTCGAGACTTTCGCGTTTGTTTGCTTAGTTAGCCAAATGTAATCACAACGATGGAGTTACCTACTGCCATGTAATTTACAAAAACAACGGATTTCGATTGGCCCGAGTCGAAGGTGACAGGATTTTAAAATAATTTATTGTAAAGCAACGGTGTAATATCGAACGCATTTGAATTGTCAGGGATTTTGTAAATTTTCTCCTCTTCGTTCACCTGATACGTTCAATCGGAACTTGAAAGGAAACATTTCGCGCGCCCAAGGTTCATTGCCTACTCGATTAGGAGAAATTGGGTCAAATAAAAATTTGGTAATTTAATTACAGTGTCAACTCAGAAAAATTTCTTTAGGGAAGTGTTGAAGGCGGGGGCTGTAATATCACAGTTAGGCGACTCCCATTGTTCCCCGCTAAGTGATAAATGACTGACCTGAAAACTTTATATTTGCATAGTTTTATCGGCCTGCACTCCGAACAAAAGGTAATCAGAGAATTTCCCTTTTCTTCGAGTAAACCGGGTCTTTTCAACTGAATGGTGTACTTTTTTCACCTGCTGACCTTGTTTAAAATCGAGATTTAATGTGTAATCGTGCCTTTGTATGACTTGAAATATGATCAACCGGCGCACAGTGTTCGGAATCGTGAATCTAGCTTATCCAAAGTCCTGTTTCTTCAATTTCCGTGTTACCCCCCTTAAAAAATATAGGGTTTTATAGCATTTTTATTTTTAATGCAGAATGCGATGGTGAAATCAGATTTTAGATATCTCAACTGGTATAAAAATTATACCCTTATTAATTTTGATTTAAGTATGGAGTCGGAGCTAGTAGAATAGTAAAAATACATTTGGTAGGTATCCATGTATAATAGGTAGAACAATCAAACATGTAGATGTTACTCAAGAAATTAATCTCTAAGGAAATTGGCGTTAACCAACACTGCCATACCTGAACCCTAAGCCTAGTCAATAGGTTAAGTTAATGAGATAGGTAGTCAGTACGTTTCACATAAATAACTTTGAAGAATTTCGATCCTGGAAATTTAGATTGTGTTCCTTAATCACGACAATCAGCTCCCATTTGGTGACAGCAAAGATCGGACCTGATAACGAAAAATGCGAATTTCTCGAACAGGTGACAAAGGCTGGGTTGGACAGCAAATATTTTTAATTTCAATGCATACTATAACACTCACAGAACACAGTTTTTTGGAATCATTCCCGATGGTTCCGAGCATTTCAAAAATTAGGTTTGAGTTTTCCTTAACCCAGATTAAGCCAAAATTGTCTATAAGACATTTCTGTACGAAATAAAATATACTGAAATCTTGTATTTACCCTCGATTTGTGTATCCATGATGGAAAGAAAAATATTGAAATGTAAGAAACGAAATAGGAAGGTAGAACCTGCTGAAATCACTTGAGACAAAAATACTTCACAGGCGAACGTTGAACTAACTTGGACGTGCTTTTATTTTAATCGCCCGCTCATCTCGAGTAGTTTGGTCTCGATTTCGTTTTCGTTCCGTCTTCCCTACGAAAATTGCTACCTTCGATTTTCGAATTTTGATAAGCTAGATTCACGACTCCGACCACTGTGCGGCGATAGCAATTTGGGCACTTCTTGCTTGGTGGTGTTCCTAGATTGGATTTCAAAATTGCGGCGTTTGCTATCAAAAACAAGCTCATTCTATTTTTGAAAATTTTCCAGGAGAGACGAAAAATTTCTCATGTCCGCAGTTTTTGTGCTAAATCGCTGTTTTTATTTTTTTTTTTATTTTTTTATTGTAGGTATAATGACGAATAATTATACTTCGTCACTTAAGTTCTAAGCGCACGTAATTGACATCTATAGTTCTTTCATAGAGCAACAAACTTTAATGAAGCTTTTGGTAGATGTCAGGAGGTCGAATGCGGTGTCGTTTTCCGAGTAATTTTCCCCAGTTTTGGGGTCCAACATCTATCCAAACACTGTACATGAATCCAGGTTTTTTAAATTTTTAATTTAAAAAAATTATTGACATGGAATTAATTTTTGCACTATTTATACCTAAGAATTTATTTAATAGGAGCCGATTCCTTCCTAATCGTTTATAAAATTTATTAGAAAATTTTAATCTTACCTCCTTATCAACAAGCCATCAGGTAACAAGCCAAAACATAAACAAAATCAAAAACATGAACAAGAAAGCCTTCCTAATTGGCTATTTTAATCACGAGCAACACCACGAAATTGATAATCTCAAAAATGACCAACACCACGTAATTGACAATAATTGTCAGTAATTGACAAATTATTTCAAACACCAGCATCACCTAATTTGCCAACTTTCGTGAGTTTTCTAGAATCCACGAGTAATATTAGAACTGAGTTTCTGGGACCGTATTGAGAGGTAACAATACGAGAAAAGTTGGAAAATTGACTTACATTAAAAATAAAACAGTTTTTTGTCTCTCCTGTAAAGTTGCGAAAAGTCAATTACGTGGTGTGAGAACTTGAGTGACGACTTGTTTTTCAGTTTAACACAATAGCAACTTCCAAGGGAGTGATACGGGAAAGTGTCCTAGTATGAGATACTTTTTTTGAGTAGGCGCTAAGGACCAATTGAGCGAAATTTTACACAAGGGTTTATTATTCTTTGATATACGTTACTTGAGCAAAAATTAAATCTGTGTCCATAAAAAAATCTTGAAAAAAAAAAACTACCTACATTGTTCGTACAAATGTACATTTTTTTTCCAAAAACTGGAAATATTGGACATCTTGGGATACAAAAAATCCCATTAAATGGGATTTAATTTACAAATTTAATTTAGGTAATTAAAAAATCCCATTAGATGGGATTTAATTTACAAATTTTGTAGCCTCATGAAAGCCCCGTAGACCCCCACAGTGAAATCGGATCGGTTCGGGAGCCCAAAAAATGGATTGTACGTCCATAAATACTTCGAAAACGACCCCTAACTCGACCACATAGCCGAAACCCTTAAAAAAACTCTCTAGCCCCATTTTAGCCCCATAGTGCCCCACGATTTGGGCGATTGGGGTGAAAACGTAGCGGGCACAACTAGATGGTACTTCGTCAAAGTTGCAGATTTTTTAATCAGTTCCTACTGCCCAAAACGGCCCAGACGGCGGACGGACATTTTGTTTGTGGAATCTAGACCTCTTGAAACGAAATTTCGACCCCCGTCGCGAATACATTGGTGTATTATTCCAAGAATAATAAACCAAAAGCCCCTCCGACCACCGCTCTGGTAGGGTTTTTTTTCGATTCTAGATACCTTAGGGAAGATCTTGTGAAAAATTCAATTCAACTACACTGTACTTCTAACTAGTTAGTTGTTAGCTAACAAGGGGACAGAGTGGCCCCGTGGGCTAAGGCGTCAGCGAGACGCCTGTTTACAATCAGTCGGAGCGCTGATCAGCCTAGTTCGAATCCGGGGACGAACACCAATGTTTGACCAAAAGTCAATCACGTGTTGTAATACCTGACTTGTCAGCAGACAATTCACCTCTGAACGCATGTGAATCCTTTCTATGGCGCAAAAATTTCTAAAGCTTTATCAATACAAGTATAGTGCGAGGTCGGCTCCTGCCCCAATTGGGAAAACCAGTTGGTTAACGAAAAAATCTCTTTACTTACTTTACTTCTAACTAACAGTGCTATCTATAACACTAATTTTCACTAAATTATGTACTTGAGAGATTGTGTACCTACTATTGTAGTTATTAGGACCTAGGAGGAGTTCTCTCTTCTACTCAGCAGCCCAGAAACTGAATTTTTATATTCTACCGTTTACGTTAAACGTAAGTTACTTTTGAACATATTGCTATTGACCCACTTACAGATCAATCATTGACTTGTACTATCAATTTTCGACCCCAGCCTTTATCATATCCTATGAAATTTATTACGTAGAATCGCTTGGTGACATTGCCAGCTTAGATTGACTCAAAGACCACGAGTGATTTTTTTCCGGATTTTTAAAGGGGCAACTACTTTTTACTGAGTTGTTTTTTTTTCTCCCGAAAAATGTCCGTTTTGTCCCTCTGTGCGTCGCCCGGCCAACGATTGCGACTTCCGCTTGTCGTAAGTATCACCCAACATATTCATACAATTGATTTCAAACTTTTGTCACGTGTTTCCTTCAGTGGAGTACTATCAAAAGTTTCACAGTTTCCTTCCTGTGTGGAGTACTATCAAAATTTCACGTAGGAGATTCATTCAGTAGAAACAAAAAATCAGAACAAAATATTTTTATTTTTTCCTTTCGAACATGAGTCCCCCTCAATCCATCCTATGTTTACCACATGTTCTTCAATAATATTCAATAATATATTATGTGCCACGTAGTCCGAGCGGATCGTTTTCAAACATTCCGGTTTTGCCTTCTTTTGGAATGAGTTCCAGTTAGTATACCTACCCCTCAATAGAATAATTTTTGTAATTATTAGGTGTATCGAAAAACGCTGCTAATTTAACACAAGGTTTTAAAATTCTTTGACATTTCAGGCCCGTACAAACAGATCGCGGACGCGATGCTATCGCGAACTTGGTACCTACTTCGTTCTGAGGAGTAATCCTTGTCAAACAGAAGGCGGTCTGCCGCGGCGGACCAGCTCTAGAATGATCAAACAAAATAAATACCTAAGGTTTAATAAATAAAATTTATTTATTAAACGTTTTTCCTACAACTTATTAAACAATAAATTACATTAAATTTTAATGTAAACACTGGCAGACGGACATGGTAGCCCATTTCAAACGTACCTATGTGTTTTTTCTGGAGAATTTTGTTCAAATGTTCGTTTAATATACGATTGTTTTTTTTTCTTCTTCGTCAGCAGTGACAAACCATGAATACAGTAAACGAATAAGCTTAAAGATAGTGAAAAGCTATGCTAATTAGTGGTATCAAAATGTGTCACAAATTCAACCATGAGGTTCAAGGTTTTGTTGGTTTTCTCTTTTCTTTAATTAAGATTATTTTTCTTTGATCTGATATTTTGACGAAATACTTGGTCCTCCTGATGGGTCTAATCCGATTTTGCAGCGTTTGTTACTATTTTCGGGGAGCCCGCCTCTTGTTCACTTTTTTACAAAACAAAGAAGTTGTTTCTCTCTCTTAACTCTCATCGAACTTCAGTTTGCAGTCTCTGTAGATTATTAAAGGCCTATTCCGTGACTAAATGATACAACATTAATGTCATAACCAGTCACTTAAAGAGTTCAGTAAATTACGTGAATTCGTGAGGACTTTCTAGATTTCAAAGGGATAAGGACTTGGGACGTGATCTAGGTTGGGGGTGGACTACCTCCAAAGAGTTATTGGTGGGTTGGAGAGAGATGAGGGGGTTGACAGGGTTGATTAACAGAACAGCGTGAGGGGGCAACGAGAGAGACAGAGTGATAAAGAGTTCTGGCCTAGGTAGTCGGAAGACGGGGGAGAGACGTTTAGTACAGATGAAGAAAGAGGAATAAAGAAGGACTGTAGGAGAGGGATAGGAGACGGAGGCAGGATAAGAAAGAGGGAACACTGGAAGCTGGGGAGAGAGACAGTAAATGATAGAACAAGAGCAAGACGGAGAGGACGGTGGAGGAAGAGAGTCGAGTAAAAGCACAGGCTAAAGACAATGAGAGGGGCAGCAAGTCTGGGGGAGACGTGCAATTAGAAAAGTCCCACGGGCATCTCACACAGCGCCTTTATCCAAACATTTACCCTCCGCCCTTTCTATGCCAGTGTTTACGTCCCCGGTAAAACATAACCACATAACCTCCACTCAGATCATAATCCTCTCACATCGCAGAGAGAAGATTTTTCGCTCCATGTGTACAAATAATCACAACCTAATCCGTTGTCATCTTAATCCCCTCATGTGAGTGAACGTCTATCCTTTGTTCATGATGAAAGAAGTTTCTATCAATAGTGGGTAAGTCATTATTTTCTGTGCCACTCTTGGGTGATGGTACTTATGGTTCTGAGACCCGGTTGGCCTGGGTCTAATTATTCAATCAATCGGTGGTCTAATTATTCAAAACAGCTCCGTGGTGAATGAAAAGTCGAAACTGGTAATAGAGGATATCAAGTGACGAATAATATACCTTTCGATTCGATATTAGACAGCGAAACAATATTGGAACAGAGTTAAGATTACTATAGATGTCACCAACATCGAATAATTCGATAATAACACTTAGTTAACAAATTATATATTAGTTTTATGGGAAGCGAAGCAAAATTTACTTTTCATCAGAATCTGATATAAAATTGATGATAAAAGATTGTATATCTTCAACCGTTATAGATAGAAGATGCGGCTTTCTCTATCTTGATTTGTTATATCCCGTGATGACGCTAACGATAAAAAATTGAGATAGTGTCATAAACGTGTGGGCTCCATGGGGACAATAACGGGTGTATGTTGGATATAACATAATGTATTATCCCCTATATTATATTGGATATTATCCAAACATAGGTATTATGTTTCAAGCTGTCCCAACTGGGCACTGCAATTAGGAATGGAAGCGTTTCTGGATTTTTTTTTTTTAATCGATAGAAGGCCTCCAAATAATACTAAAAATGGGATTAAAACACAAACTGCAAGCTCCTATGAAATTATAAAATTTATGGAAAAATTGCTATTTGAATTTTGGCGGAAACCCGAGGTCACCTCCTATTGGTCGACACGTTGGCCACCATTACAAAAATAAAACGCTGTAAATTTTACACAAGGGTTTATTATTCTTTGATATAGGTTACTTGTGCAGAAATTAAATTCTGTCAATGGAAAAATTTAAAAAAAAATTTTTTTTTTTTTGATTATTTCAAAAAAATTTTTTTTTTTGGATTTTTTTGTTCAAAAATGTGTTTTTTCGAAAATTCTGTATTTTTTACTCAAAAAATATTTAACATCCTGGGATCCTTCAAAAATCCCATTTTTAGCCCCATGAAAGCCCTAAAGATCGCCCCAGTGAAATCGGATCGTTCCGGGACCCCAAAAAATGGATTCTACGTCCAAAAATACTTCGAAAACGACACCTAACTCGATCCCATAGCTAAAAGCCTTCAAAAAACCCCTCCCGTAGCCCCATTATAGCCCCAGAGCGCCCCACGGGTTTGGGCGATCGGACTGAAAACCTTGCGGGCACAACTAGATGGTAAACCAAGTATTTTGTCAAAATTTCAGATTTTTAAAAAAAATTCCTACTGCCCAAAACGGCCCGGACGGCGGACGGCGGACGGCGGACGGACATTTCGGATTTTGAATGTAGACCTCTTGAAACGGATAATGTCAAATTTTGAGGCCGATCGGAGTCGTCGACCCGCGTCGCGAAAACATAGGTGTATTATTCCAAGAATAATAAACCAAAACTGAAAAATCGGTCATTGGAATAAGTTAATGTATATCACAAATTAATTGAGTAAATTAGCATTATCACATTCAAAACAAAGCGAACACGGCCATTTTCGCGATACTCCAGGGTCACTAGAGCCAAACACCAAGAAAAAATCGAAAATAAAAAAAACAATCGACCTGCACTCTGGTGTCTTTTGAATGGAAACCGGAACACCTGTAGGTGACGTCACCTACAGTGGTTTTTGAATCCGCCTGAATTACTTAAGATGATTATAAACTACGTGAAAGACTTTTTGTCACAAAAATGATGTATTTTTCCCTTTTTGACTTCTAACAACACGGTAGGTACAGGATGATTTAACCCGAAATTCGGGAGCACTTCCATTCCTAATTCTGCGAATTTGGGAATTCCTTCATGTTGGGGTTCCAACGTGTCCATCGATGCTACTCACCCACTGGGGGGGGGGGGGGGGGGGGGCGCAGCCTCCCCGGATGGGTGCATAGGCGAGCAAAGCGAGCCGGAGCTGCTAGTCGGATATAAAATCGTCGTCTCCCGAAACGTTGAGGTAAGATACATCACATGATACATCGCTATGGGTGGGAGTTATTTAACGGGATCTCCCAAACCCGTGGGGCGCTATGGGGCTAAAATGGGGCTATGGGAGGGGGTTTTGAAGGCTTTTAGCTATGGGATCGAGTTAGGTGTCGTTTTCGAAGTATTTTTGGACGTAGAATCCATTTTTTAGGGTTCCGGAACGATCCGATTTCACTGTGGGGATCTATAGGGCTTTCAGGGGGCTACAAATGGGATTTTTGAAGGATCCCAGGAGGTCAAATATTTTTCGAGTAAAAAGCAAAATAATTTGAAGAAGAAAAAATCCAAACAAAATTCTTGAAAAAAAAACCAAATATGTTTTTTTATTCCAAAAACTTTTTTTATTGACACAGAATTTGTTTTGCACAAGTAACCTACATCAAAGAATAATAAACCCTTGTGTAAAATTTGCAGCGTTTTACGGCAGCACTCTGGTGCGTTCCCCCAATGATCGCCCAAACCCGCCGGGCTATGTACGCCTACGAAGGGGCTACGAGAGGGAATTTTGAAGGATATCGGCCATGGGGTCAAGTTAATTGTCGTTTTCGAAGTATTTTTGGACGTAGAATCCACTTTTGGGTGTCCCAGAACGATCCGATTTCACCGTGGGAATCCATGGGGCTACGAATGGGATTTATTAAGGATCCCAGGAGGTCCATTTATGTGTCGTTTTCCGAGTAATTTTGGACACATAATCCATTTTTCAAGGTCCCACATCTGTCCAAACATTGTGCAGAAATATATATATTTTTAGTTTTTCCAAATATTTTCGTTAATGACACAGAAATAATTTTTACACAATAACATCAAAGAACTTGCTTAGGTACATCAAAGAATAATAAACGCTTGTGTAAAATTTGCAGCGTTTCTACTTAGTAAAGGAAGCGAGGAAACCTCGTATTCCCGTCAAAATTTGTTCATTGTATGGTTCTGAGGGTAGCTCCTGGATCGGCTAGTGAGAGCTGTTTTCGGAGCTGGCAGCAAAGAACCAAACTACTGTTTGCTCGACGTCCAGACACCTCTTTGAACTTCGACGTTAGTATTCGTGCGTGTGCTATGCGGGTCTTAATCTCACCCCCATGTGCAAACACGACGTGTACGTCGATGTACGTCGTACGTCGTACATCGATGGGTACGCCACAGTAAGTAGGTATCGATACGAACAAATTCATATCTGATGCAATCGTGTCACTACGTCAGCAATGACAAACCAAGAATACAAATATGAAATGTCAGTGTTCATCAGTCCTTCAGTTTTAAAAAACTATTCGCTAGATGATAAAAGTACCGGTATAGTGTAGAGGGATGGAGGAAGGTGTAGAGGTAGATCTTTGGATCCCGCCCCGCTGCTCGCTATCACAAAAAAAAAAAAAAAAAAAAAAAAAAACCAGTTGTTGAAAAGGACTCTGAGTGCTTCTGCCCATCGTATGATCGAAGTTTGCTCATGGACCTTTTTACCTGTAATTTCTTGGAAAACTCGGCAAAAGTCCTTCCATACTTCTGAAAGTGAACAACTTGGAATCATATAGGGCTATAACTCGGATCAATGGGGTGGGGAAGTTGATCGGCGAGCGGGGTTGACTTGGGTTGAGAACTGGGTCAACGCTGGCTCAAAGATTATGCATTGCGACGAGGAGGGGTGGAGGGGGTTGACTCATTCAAGTCGGGGGATACCTTACATTCAAAAGAATCCCTTCGAGTTGGTTAGAGGTCTTGAGAGTGGGAGGCAGGAAAGTTGAAAAATAGGAAAGTTTTGATGGATCAGCTGCCCGAGCTCTCAGGAGTTTTCAAAGGATTTAGAAAGGATGTGAACAGCCACAGTATTGACTGTATCAATAGAAGACGCCTAAGACAACTAAGGAAAAAAAAGCATTGTTCTATACTGTTTTACATGACCACTTCCAACGGATGTGTATCATTCCTAGAAGGAATAAGAAAACTTGTGATCGGCCTCAAAATTTGACATACCTAATCCGTTTCAAGACACGTTGATTCCAAAAACGAAATGTCCGTCCGCTTTCAGAGCCATTTCGGGCAGTAGCAGTAGTAGTAATTTTCTTGTTACAGTTATAAATTTTGTGATGACCTAATAATCCAACTTGGCTATAATATAGGATACATTATATCGGAGAACAGCGCCGGATTAACCTCTCGTGGGCCCCGGGGCTGGGACTTAAAAGGGGCCCCCTTTATATATGTACATATACATATATATTATGTACGAAAGTGGATCCTCTGGCCAGGAGTATCACGTAAAAACCACTAGAAAATCGCGTCTGTCGCTTCACAACCAAAAACTGGATCAAAACAGTCAAAAAACGCTCCGAATGCAGGGCAATCTATTTTTACAATTAAGAAAAGAGTTCTTTTTACGATAAATAAAAATGCTGCAAATTTAACACTAGGGGTTGTTATTCATTGATATAGGTTACATGTGCAGAAATTTATTTCACTGCATGAGGAAGCAGGTCAAATTTCCTCAAGTCATTCCTGTAAAGAAATTTATTTCTGTGTCAATGAGAAAAAATTAAGAAAAAAATTTTTTTTGGGATTTGTTTTTTTTAACAACCTTTTTTCGAAAATATTTTGTTTTACTTGAAAAATATTTGACCTCCTGGGAACCTTCAAGAATCCCGTTTGTAGCCCCATGAAAGCCCTAGAGATAGCAACAGTGAAATTGGATCGTTCTGGGAACCCCAAAAATGGATTGAACGTTCAATAATACTTCAATAACGACACCTAACTCGACCTCTTAGCCTAAAGCCTTAAAAAAAACCTCCGGTAGCCCATTTTAGCCCCATAGTGCCCCACGGGTTTGGGCGATCGGGGTGAAAACCTTGCGGGCACAACTAGATAGTAAACCGAGTATTTTGTCAAAATTTCAGATTAAAAAAAATTCCTACTGCCCAAAACGGCCCAGACGGCAGATGGCGGACGTCATTGTATGCGTGTTCAATTTCAGTGTGTGTCATTGTATGTGTGTTCAGATTGTATTTTTGTCTAGGCTGGTCGTGTTAGTTTTAGGGAGGGGAGGAAATTTTGTAGAAGTACTCGCCCTCCACCAGACAAGTAAACGTAGAGAGAGCAACCACCCATGATCCGAAAACTGCAAGTTACGAGAAGAGGTAGAAGAGTAGTTACCTACGGTCTGCTGCATTCCGCAGCCACCAACGACCCGAACACCACAAGTTACAAGAAGAGGTGGAATAGTAGGTAGGTTCGCTGCGATGACTCCTGTCCCAAAGAATTTCGAGCCAATTTACCATGATAAGACTTCCTTTAAAACCCGGCGCCTCCACATTGGTCCAACCCAGTCACACCAGAATGGTGCAGCTAACGCTGGAGGGGACAGGAGGGCCCGCTGTACACTCCCCCTAGGGGAAATCTGAAGAACAAGGTAGAAGAAAGAACCTACCTCTTTTTCGGGAAAACAATTTTTTGGAGATCAGCATAGGAATAAGGAAAGCGGTTTGTTAATTTTCAACCAAAAAAAAAAAAAAAAAAAAAAAAAAAATCAACGATGGCGAAGTGGCCCCCTTGGGGTGTGCGCCCCGGGGCTATAGCCCCCTTAGCCCCCCCGTTAATCCGGGCCTGTCGGAGAAGTATTTGAACGCCGGAAAGCTTGTGTGCCCTCTCTGAGCCCCTGGCATATTATACTGGAGACAGGTTTTCTGAGATGTTGACCTGTTGGGTGACGATCAACTCCAACGAGTGGTGAGTGGTCTTTTTCGGACTATTCAACTCCGCCGGCCGATTCGTAATTATGGCGAAAGGGCATCGTCTTCTCCGCCGAGCCATAGTTCCAAGCTTATCCTGAACTCAGTGGATAGCAGTGAAACTCCAGACATTAGTTGCGAATCGGGGATCGAAGGTACAGGAAATGACGTCCTGGAGTCATGTCAGCGGTAGCGATGTTGCTTTACGAGGACTTGTACACCCCAACTTCCCTCAGATGAGCTCTATTGGAAGGGTCTAGCTTGGCTCCCACTGGATCAGGAAGCATGACCATAATCATCCCAGTGGCGGCTCGTGCTACAGGCAAGAAGGGGTTCAACCGTACTTCGACAGCAAAATTAAGAACATGCTCGTATTACCTAGTTAAATTAACTAGGTGTATTAAATACACACCCGAATGTATAGTATTCGTATCAGATAGGTACGAATTACAGATTCTGTAATCCAAGGGTGGAGGGCCGAAGGGAATGTTCTTGCGACGGGTATTCATCTCTCGAAAATCACACGCACAATAAACAATAAAACGCTGCAAATTTTACACAAGGGTTTATTATTCTTTGATATAGGTTACTTGCGCAGAAATTTAATTCTGTGTTAATGGAAAAAATTTTAAAAAAATTTTTTTAATTTTTTTTTTCAAAAAAGATTTTTTGAGTTTGTTTTTTCAAAAAATGTTTTTTTCAAATTTTGTTTTGATTTTTACTTGAAAAATATTTGACCTTTTGGGATTTTTCAAAAATCCCATTTGTAGCCCCATGAAAGCCCTATAGATCGCAACAGTGAAATCGGATCGCTGCGGGACCCCAAAAAATGGATTCTACGTTATTCTATTCTACACCTTACTCGATCCCATAGCCGAAAGCCTTCGAAAACCCCCTTCTGTAGCCCCATTTTAGCCCCATAGCGCCCCACGGGTTCGGGTGATCGGGCTGAAAACCTTGCGGGCACAACTAGATGGTAAACCGAGTATTTTGTCAAAATTTCAGATTTTTAAAAAAATTCCTACTGCCCAAAACGGCCTGGACGGAGTACGGTGGACGGCGGACGGACATTTCGGTTTTGGAATCTAGACCACTTGAAACGGATAATGTCAAATTTTGAGGCCGATCGGAGTCGTCGACCTCCGTCGCGAAAACATAGGTGTATTATTCCAAGAATAATAAACCAAAAATACTAGAAAATTATTTGACTGACTCGAACGATACAAAAGGAGGCCGAACTCTGAAACGTTGTCCTCTGTTACTCCTTTTCCCTGTGTTACAGTGTAGGCAGAATTTACCAAAACAAACGGGCATGTTAGGAGGGCGCTAATTATCAGTAAAAATTCCCTCACAGACAATTCCCTTTTCTTTTTCTTCTCTGTTATTTCCAGTTTAGTGTTCAAAAAACCCTACGATTATAATAATATTATCTTAGAGCAATGGTTGCTCTATCTCCAATGAGCCATCTGCAAAGGCAACCCTTGGATCCCGTGGTTGGAAAATCTCTCAATTTGTGGGCTACAGACGATCAACTAAGTTTGTTTAACAACAGTTGTTACTTTGTTATTATTGTATACAACAGTTGTATACTTTGAGGCTTTTCACGCCAAATTTGATCAACATTTCTCAACTGCGGATCCTCATAATATGCTAAAATATTATTTTAGTTCGAACCGGTGGAGTTGACTACTGGCGGATCTGTCACAATCTAGCGAACCGGCGCGCCGGCGGAGCTGACTACTTTTTCGGCGGAGTTGAAGCGACCCCGACCTGTTTTCGTAACTTTTGAACTTGTAAGTAACTTCGTTATTTCAAAATTTGAAGGCTGACCTATCCAGGAAATCTTTTTATAAAATTAGTTAAGGAGCTCAACACGACTCGCAATAAGTCCACCACATAAATAGAGTTTCAATGTGTAAGTATTTAGACTGTTGTCGCGGTACCAATTGTGGTATTTCACTACTTGCCCAGGACCAATACACTGGCTCGTTGGAATTTGATAAGTCGGAGAAACCCTGTCCTGATTGATTGGGGGCCGTCCGTAGCAGGAACCTCAGTCTGTCGTGTATTGATGACCAACTAAAATTTTCGACACAGTACAGATTACCATGAAAGGGCTCACGTATCAACCCTCACACCCTGAACTGACCAATATAAATCTGTTGTGCTACCACTCACCCTTAATCAGATTCCTAACGAACAATTCCCAACTTGTTTAGCTTAAATCCTATTGATTTACCTACATGGAGGTCCTCTGGCCAGTTTCTTCACTAAATGATATTTGACGGGGTTTATTATAGAAAAAGGGACAAATTATCTCCAAAGACTGATAGGTACCTAAGTATTGAGATTTTTCTTTCAGCGTTAATCAGTACCTACCTCTGATCTGGTTGGAGCCCGCCATATCATTCATCTCGTTCTGTCGCAGGGAGGTTCCCAACCGAATTTCAGCTTTCTAGGGTGGCCACGCTGAATTTAGCTGACTCAGCTGATAGGGTTGGGGCCCGTCATTTCAGTCGTCTCGTACTGCTCCCTACAGAACTTCTACGTCCCTAAGCGAATCCCTTACTTACTAACCCTTTCACGACTGGCGACGAGATATCTCGCGAGAAGAAGTGGCTCCTCTGGATCAGAGACAAGATACCACGTGAGGAATAGTGGCCTGCTTGGCACCTGAGACGAGATATAAAGGACGAAGCAGTGGACTCCCTGGGCCAGAGATGAGATGTCAAGCAGAACCAAGAAACCTGCCAGGGCCAGAAAGGAGATACCAAGCAAAAAGAAGTGCCCTGCATGGGCCAGAGACTGGATATCAAGCAAAAAGAAGGGCCCTGCATGGGCCAGAGACAAAATATCAAGCAAAAAGAAGACGATATTTTGGAGCAATGTTTTGGAACTATTTACAAATACCCTTAATATAACAACATTATCATAATAACCATAACATTATCATAATTACCATAATATTATTATGGTAAGGTGGGTCCATTCAATGATCAGTGCCCACGAAAGGGTTAAACCCATTAGCTGACCGTGAATAGGCAGCATGGCAACATTTCCCTAGCGACAACATAACATTTTCCGTGACAGTTGGTGAAAAAAAAAAAAAAAAAAAAAAAAACCTCAAGCGCCAGCTGATAGGTTTAAAAAGGGATTAAATTTTGCTTTGATACACAGAAATTCGCTTGGGAGCCTCCCTGAGACAGAAAGAGGTGGTGGCGGGGTGGGTGGGTGGTGGGTGGTGAGGTGGTGAGGTGGTGGGGTCGGGAGGTGGCCTCCCTGGTGGTCAGAGGTGAGGTGGTGGGAAGAGGTGAAGAGGTGGTGGGGTGAGGTGGTGGTGAAGAGGTGAGGGGGTGGGTGGGTGAGAGGTGGGTTCGGTGGTGGCCTCCGGGCCTCTGGAGGTGTGGCCTGGTGGTGACAGGCTCCAACCAGATCTGCTGAGTGAGCTAAGTGATGAATAACACTTACGTAACTGTGGCCTGGCAATTATTACTTTAGTTATCACCGGAAAAATACGATCAAGTTAGTCGTCAATCATTCTACCTAATTAATGGGTAGAAGTTGGTTGACGTCCCGGGATCTACAGATCGTCTTTGAAGGTATTTTTACGGGGTTCGCCCAATTCTCTCTGAATATTTTTAAGATCTAACGCGCATTAAAATCGGCTGTACTGACAGGCAGAGGGGCGAGGAAGATCAATATGGAGGCTCTCGAAGATGACCTCCCGTAGGATAATTGACCCGATCGGCCCGGAGCTTTCGGGTCCCCTGAGGGCCATTGTTGAGTGGCTTCCTGGTGAAATGAGAAAGGTCCTTGTCGAAGGAATATTTAGAGGGTGAGTCGTTGGGAAGGACGGTCGTTTGTAAAATTCCACCTGAAATATCCGACGGTGTCCACGATCGCTCTTGAGCGATGTTCCATGAGGAAGAATCGGTTGGGTTTTCAATTATCCAACCACACCAAACGCTTTGACACTTTTTTCTGGTTTTTCTCTCTTGTCAACAGATAAAAAAGATTATTTTTACTCACACCAGTCTGGAAAACATTGACGTGTACGTGCTCATAAGTACCTATTATAAATTTTCTAATAAATGTGTGTGTGATATTAGGCGAGTCGTCATCCACGCGATGACAAATCAGTCAACACTCATGAACGCTCACCATCACCGAACAGTAAGAACATCGATAAATCCAAGTTTGACATCAGGCAATTCATGGTCATCTTTCTTTACAGCAAATGGGATTTTTTTCAAAGGAATTTAGATGGGTTCTATTGCTTACCTCTAGTAGTTTTTGAACTCCCCGACTCCATTCCAACCGTGATGCCTGCAATAAACCACATACATTTGAACGAAAATTAAAAAGAACTCATGTAACCAACAGGGGTGATATTTAGGGTAGTCGTTAGGAGGGATTTTTCTTTTTCTCGGGCTTATTTCTACCTTTTTACTTTCCAAAGCTAAGGTGGGGTCCCGGCAAACCCCACATTCGCGCCAATTCGTGTCTCACGGGCAATTCCAAACAGTGGATACAGGGACCTTGAGTAGGTGCCTCCTCTTCAGTTGCCTTAATAAGTGTAGGAAGTGGGATCGCAGTCCGTTGTGATTAAAGCTGGGTTTCCCCCCTTTGCTTGGAAGAAGTCAGAATTAGGATAATATTATATTATGTCCGTGCGGACGATAATATTATTATCTTGTGTGTTACTGACACTCCAGTTACATCAATTAAGTTCGGATCTCAGCTTTACTTTCATAGCGCCAGCTTCATTGAAACGAAACAAATCTGAAGAGATTTAACGGAGGAAGTGGAATCAAAGTCAGAGGTGATTAAACCTGGGTTCCCCCTCTTCTTGGAAGTAGTCAGAGTGGGCGGACCCCACCGTATCTTGTATGTTCCATCTAGTGATATTCCAGCACAGAGTAAAAGAGACCAGTATGCCAGTTAGGTGCCAGTCAGCATTATGAAACTAAACATATTTGAGGAGGTTGAACGTTTGCTTATAATGAATAAATTCGTCTTTTACAGTTTATCCTTATCTCTTGTTGTTTTATTAGTATACAGAGAGGAAGCGGCAGCGCCCGAGACGGCATCAATTTGCTGCGAGAAATCGAAGCCTACAGAAGGAGGTAGGAACCTATCAGTATGTTACATTGAATGTCTCTGGCGCCGCCCAGGGCGGTGGTGTTTATTTATTTATTTAATTGTTTTTTTTTTCTTCCTCTCTCTCTCTTCCCGTAGGCTTGAGTGTATTTTTGTTTTTCTTTTTGGTTTATTATTCTTGGAATAATACACCTATGTTTTCGCGACGGAGGTCGACGACTCGAATCGGCCTCAAAACTTGACATTATCCGTTTCAAGAGGTCTACATTCAAAATCCGAAATGTCCGTCCGCCGTACGCCGTCCGCCGTCCGGGCCGTTTTGGGCAGTAGGAATTTTTTTAAAAATCTGAAATTTTGGCAAAATACTTGGTTTACCATCTAGTTGTGCCCGCAAGGTTTTCAGTCCGATCGCCCAAACCCGTGGGGCGCTATGGGGCTACAGGAGGGGTGTTTTGAAGGCTTTTAGCTATGGGATCGAGTTAGGTGTCGTTTTCGAAGTATTTTTGGACGTAGAATCCATTTTTGGGGGTCCCGGAACGATCCGATTTCACTGTGGCGATCTATAGGGCTTTCATGGGGCTAAAAATGGGATTTTTGAAGGATCCCAAGAAGTTAAATATTTTTCGAGTAGAAATTAAAGAATATTTGAAAAAACACATTTAAAAAAAAATCCCCCCAAAAATTTTTTTTGAAATATAAAAATCCAAAAAAAAAAATTTTTTTTAATTTTTTTTATTGACAGAATTAAATGTCTGTACAAGTAACCTATATCACAGAATAATAAACCCTTGTGTAAAATTTGCAGCGTTTTTAATTTACGATGTGATTGTCTTCATATGACGAGAAAAGAGGCAGCAATATTATGTTAATCAATTTAAATAGGTAATTAGTAGGTAGTTTCTTTATTTTTAAGGTACTACAAATGGTAATGCACTGTCAAAAAATTCCCCACGTGACCCCATAGTCTTGGGGCATCTAGCAAATTGTAACTCACTCTAACTAATAAACGATTTCGTAATTCGTGTTTGTGTGAGAGAGGGTGTGTGTGTGTGGATTTTTGTGAATGTTTTCGGCTATGGGGTCGTGTTAGGTGTCGTTTTCGAAGTATTTTTGGACGTAGAATCCATTTTTGGGGTCCCAGAACGATCCGATTTCACTGTGGGGATCTATGGGGCTACAAAATTTGTCCATTTAATTGATTTTCGAGGTGCCACATTTGTCCAATGTACAAAATATTTTTTATTTTTTATTTTTATTTTGGTTTTTTATCCTTGGAATAATATTGGTTTATTAGTCTTGGAATTAATTTGTGTACGATTAACCTATAACGAAGAATAATAAACCCTTGCGCAATATTTACAGCGTGTTTTCACCCCTCTCTCTGATTGTCGGATTGCGGAAAGGGAGAACATGGTTTTATGGAGGATAATATCTATATTATGGATGTTTGAAGTTGACTTTACATAGTACCTACCCTAGGAACACGTGACAGAAAGGACGATCGGGCCATTTATTACAGTATAACTCGAAAATATACTAGAAACTGGGAAAAGCAGTGATGGCGGGGGGTTCTTCAGAGCAATAGCTGAGAACAATAGTTTTCGTAATTCAAGCAGAAGACACTAAGCATTGGCTCGGCGACATGAATAATTCACAATTATTGTCCGCCGCTCTGCAAAACGGCCACATACCTATGAGGGGCCCCATTCCCACGTCATATTGTGTAAATCCAAACACATACAGGATGGTTGTACCTAGTTGACATGATGAGGATAGTGGCCATTCAGGTCATTTTGGTTCGAAACTCTCTGAATAATCAACCTGTTTTCGCGATAGGAATCATCATTTTTATAGGCGCGAAAATCTATCGTAGGTATATTCATGACCGGTAAATTCCCTGGTAGGTTATTTTTTCAAAAATTTTGACTTGGTTTTCTATTTAGTTGTGTCCGCGAGGTTTTTATAGCCCGTTGGCTACATCCCCTGGGGCTCTGTGGGGCTAAACAGGGGCTACAGGAAGGGTTTTGGCAATAGAGTGGAGGGTAATTTGCTAAGTATTTATGGGTGGAGAATCATTTTGGAGTTTCAGAACAAACTGTGGGAATCTATGGGGTTGCAAATGGGGCTTTTGAAGGACTTTGGTCAGGTGGTCGAATGAGGTGTCGTTATAAAAATAATTTTGGGCGTAGAATCCGTTTTTGTGATTCCTCATTTGTCCCAACACTATAATGATGTATGAGCAATTTTTTGTTTATTATTCTTGGGGGTCGACGACTCCGATCGGCCTCAAAATTTGTCATTATCCGTTTCAAGAGGTCTACATTCAAAATCCGAAATGTCCGTCCGCCGTCCGGGCCGTTTTGGGCAGTAGGAATTTTTTTTTAATCTGAAATTTTTACAAAATACTCGGTTTACCATCTAGTTGTGCCCGCAAGGTTTTCAGTCCGATCGCCCAAACCCGTGGGGCGCAATGGGGCTAAAATGGGGCTCCATGAGGGGGTTTTTGAAGGCTTTTAGCTATGGGGTCCAGTTAGGTGTCGTCCATTCTATCCCGTGGTACAAGTCATTTGTACCTATCAATGTAGTCTACCAGTCGCTCAACAGAGGGCCGGTTTATCAAAGCTCCGATAGGGGGAGAAACTCATCGATTACCAAATTGTGTCTGAGTAGTTAATCGTTGAACTCAACGTTTTCTTTTACGTAGAGAAGTAGTCGGTTCTTTACCAAACGGTGTCAAAATTTGATCATTTTATAATATCGTCAAAGTATTTACGAATTTACGACAACTAAAGAGCAACTGCGGTTGATGGGAACAAACGATCCAACGGCGTTCTGGCTCAGGGAGGGAACTGATGAATCCCCCGGCGATCATCTTGGATATTTCGAGCTTACTCCCCCGGTGATCAGTAACTAGCTCTCAACACCAACCCCAAATAGCATTACTCAGCGATTAGGCTGCAACGGATTTAATCGAGGAAACAAAATTTGTTTGCATTTAATGCATTTAATGCATTTGTTTTGTAGAGCAAGCTATCTCCGGTTTATCAAATTTTGATAAACCGGAGTTTGCTTGCACAACAAAACTTGATATTATCAGTGGACCACAATGTTGCACGAAACGCATTCAAACATAATACACTTATTGGAAAACATGAGCATTCAGCCATTATTTTTTTTCTCGGCTCAGTGGGTCGGTCTTTTTCCAATTTTTTCTTCGAAGTACATGATGATAAATATGATATGTATGTATACCCATATGAAATGTAATCCATCACCCTGTTCAAGATTTCTGGACGTGAAAGCATGAATGTTGTTCGATGAATGTGAACTTGATTATCATGTTGGACAAAGGAAAACAAAAAACAAAACAAGAACCTCTTAATATTCACGTGCTTTTGTCTTTGAATGGCGTAAAACATGAATTTAACAAAATTAAACAACTTCATGATATAAAAAATGTTTCAGTTTTGGAATGGATGTGAATGTTCTTCAATAAAACAGTTGTGCTTGTTCCGTGACTGCTGGTATGATTTATGAATGTTAAAAACACAATATTTAAGGTTTATCACGATCAATTAAATTCTATTCGACAACTAACTTACAAGTTTTCCATTGAAAAGAGCACATACTTTCAGCACTGGGGAATGTTCAACATGCATGTCACAAATAGGAGGAGCAAACCTTCCTTCTAATGTTCAATATTGACACGACCAGGTTCGTGAACACAAGTCAATCACCGTCAGTCAATTTAAAACACCCCATTGAATGGCGCTGATAAAACTAATGGTGGGTGAAGGTTTTTCAACATTTAGAGAGCGAAATAAGAGAAAAAGTACAGGACTGATCATTCGGGTTTAATAAGGGGTGGTGAAAAGCGTTCTACATTGGCACGTACGAGCGTGTGGTTGAGTCGCCAGTTCAATGATAAAATGAAAAAGAAAATGAAGGTATTAAGTCCTCTTGAGACCCAATTCACTCTAATCAAATAATTTCTCAGCTAAACCCAAACATTACGCTGGTTAATATTTCACATCCATATCCTTTGGATGAAATGTTAACCTACTAATTTTGGTTCCGATGTGGGCCGTTTACAATAATTATCATGGATTTGTTGAGAATTAGTCAATAAGATAAAAACTATGCCGATGTGATCTATCAACAAGAAGACGTGCGTTTTATGTTTTCTTTGTATACCTACATTATTTGGTCATTGTTTTAATGGCGAGGTTGTCGATGGTTAGGTGGTGGGGGGAGGGGGGGGACCTGACATGTTTGTTATAATTTTTCTTTGTTGTTTAGTTTAAAAATTTTACTTTTTCGTAATTTTTATGATTCCGTGATGGATTCATGTTTTTCTGTAAACCCGATGAAGATTTTAACTATATCAAAACATCCACTTGGACTTGAATATTGACTTGCATCGAATAACATTGTTTAAGTCTATTAACAAGATTCACATTGATGAGATGGCCAGGCTAGGGGGAAAACACTGCAAATTATCAGTATAATACTGAAAACTACTACAGTAGTAACTGTAACCTACTGTTGTCTACTTCTGTTACATTGGTTCAAGTAATAATAATAATAATAATAATTAGTTACATTGTATTCTTGTTGACACCAAGAAGATGGGACAAAATATGCCTGAAACGTCTGGATAATTTTAATTTTAGTCACTAACCCTCAACAATTCACCGTATTCTGTCTGTCGTATCTGTCTTCTATTGTTTATGATTAACTGTAATCCACCCTGTGTCGGGGTCTACTGTTTCTACTGGGGATGGATCAGAGGTACCTTACCAAGAAGAGGTTGACGACTTTAATGAGACATGAGACATTGCACAGTAGCTAGAGAGGTCCAAGCAAAGAGTGCGACAGAGAGGTTGAGGAGAAAACACCGAGCCCAACACCAATATAAACCTGATGATGGATGTACCTCATAATGGGTTACCTGAGGCGCCGTGCTGGACGTAGCTCCATAGTTGAGGCTGCTCTGATAATTATGGGAGAGGATTTTCTTGTGGGCTGAGGCGTGTGCCCGAAACGCAGACACGCTCAACTTCATTCTGCAACAAATCGAAGCAATATCGAATTAGGACACCAGTGCCGAGGTACCTCATAATGACCATGGCTGACAATTTAGGAGGAAAAAGGGGTGAGTGTATTTTGTAATTTCAACTTGGAACTAATTTTGAATGAGCTAGATCATGGATTAGAGATGCGGCATTGAGGCAAACTAACCAAAGTATCCGTCAAAATAAAAAACTACATGATACTGAACGGCCTCACCTTAAACTTTATCATGAACCAAATTAAGCTAATGTCGGCTGGTGACAGTAACAGCTTTAAAAACGTGCACATTAAAACATATTTCTAATTAAAAACGTGCATATTTAAAACATATTTCTTCGGAGATATCCATAAAACTCAGAATAATCCTGCCTTGAGTCACATATAAAATCAAACGAACTCACCGCTATTATTATTTGTTACTATAATAGTAATTCAACGGAAAGAAAAGCTTCCCTCGAGTTTTACATTTTACTTGGAAGCAGAGAGAACAAGAAAAAAATTCTCGCCACGAGAAAAGGCTGCAAAAGACCGCTGTGTAAGTAAATGGGGTCGGGTAATGAGACCGTTGACATTCACTTGATGAATCTCTCTCAGACGGAGACGAGGAATAAGGGTGTGTGAAGGTCGGTTCCGCAGCACTGCTAGGAAAACAAGGGCAATCGTAAATTCGTTTCGAGGGGTTTCCCCTTAAGATAAACGAGCTGGAGAACCCCGGATCAAACTCAGCTGCTTTGAGGAGGGTTAAAATCTTGTGAGCCCAACGATCGAAGGTCTTGAAAACCTAACCAACTATCTACGCCCATCAGCTCTATTCTATCGGTTCAATGGTCATAGAGGTTAACCGATACACAGCAGGACTGATGGGTTTGTACTCAAAGTCGCATGAAATACTAGGGGTCTTAAAGGTCGGGCCGTTCTCGACATGTTGAATTGGCAGAAGAAATTTATGAACTTTCCTCAAAATTATAATTGTTTTAATAATGGGAAACAACTGAAAACATCAGGGAACACGGCAAACTTAAAATGCCACATTTTTAGCATTCGCCCATTGTTATTGCCTCCGAACAAGCGCGACGGGGGAAAACCTCCTGATCAACAAGCACCAAAATATAGGCACCAAAAATCTAAAGATTCAAACACCAAACCTACCACGACTGAGGCTGAACCTTTCCTCGAATATCAACAGTGTTTAGCTGTCTCGTGGTAGTTTCATATCACCCTGAAGTCCTCTTTATTTTGTTTCATCTTCTTTTTTTTTCAAGTCGTTTTCACGGAAAGTTGCAATCGTTTCTATGTTTTAAAAGAAGTGGATACGAAAACAATCCTAAATAAACGACCGGAGCGCTGGTGCCGCGACACTAGGAACTGCAATCTGCATCTCCTGACGACTGGTACTGGACTATCATATTATGTCCAATACCTACACAAGAAAGGGGATATCCTAGAGTGTGACAACTATCGAGTCATCTCTCTGCTATTTTGTGCTTACAAGGTCCTATCCAATATCCTCTTCCAGAGGGTTCTCCCTTACGCTGAGCGTGAGATTGGAAAATACCAGGCTGGTTTCATGAGGGAATGCACCACAGACCAGATCTTCTCGTTGAGGATGATGCTGGAAAGAGCCCGAGAATACAGCATCCAAACCCACTACCTGTTTGTCGACTTTCGGGCAGCATATGACAGCGTGAGAAGACAGGAGCTTTATTTAGCCCTGCTGACCATGGGGGTACCCCCACAGCTCGTTAAGCTCGTCCTACTGACTATGAAATCAGTGAAATGCTCAGTTCGAGTTGACGACGAGCTCTCAGACGAATTTCAAACGCACCAAGGACTGCGTCAAGGGAGTAGCCTGGCATGCCTGCTCTTCAATTTCGCACTGGAGTGTGCAGTGAGGGAATCGGGTATTCAGGTGTGCTGGACCATCTTCAACCGCACAAATATTGGGATATGCGGACGACATTCTGTGTCGTTGGAAGAAATTTTAATGCTATGAGCTCAGCATTCTCCCAACTGAAAGCAGCTGCGGAAAAGATGGGACTGGTAGTGAACCAGTTCAAGGCAAAGTATGTACCATATCTAAATCTAAATCTTGGTCCCAAGACAATGTCATGGACGCCAAAATCCAAATGAGGATTGTAGCAGCCAACAAAAGCTACTTTGGCTTGGTTCGGCATATGAAGAGTAGGACCCTGTCACGAGCAACGAAAATCCATTTGCATACGACGCTAATCAGGCCAGTGCTTACCTACGGTTCCGAGGCTTGGACCCTCCAAAACCCAGGAAAACCTACTGCTCCGATTCGAAAGGAAAATTTTAAAAAGCGTTTTTGGAGCAATATTTGATCCGATTGAGCTGGCCTGGCGTATCAGAACAAACGCGGAGATCAAGGATCTATACAGCGACAGGGACGTGGTCCTTCATATGAAGATTGGTCGGCTTTGAAGGGCGGGTGACCTTGCCAGAATGAGCCCTGATTCGGTTCCTAGGAGGCTCCTAGAAAAGGAAATTCATTCTACCCGACGAAAGGGATGCCGTAGTCTGCGCTGGGTAGATGGTGTCAAGACAGATGCGCGTACATTGCTGGGAGTCCGTGATTGGAGAGTAACTGCACAACGAATTCGAATTCCTCGTGAAGTTAATCTCCTCTCCACGTCCCCTCCCTTCATCGATATCCTTTCCTCTCCCCTCTCCTCCGTTAAATCTCAACTTTTCCGTCACCTCTTCCTTAATCCGTCACCATATAATCAGTGATAGGCGCGTGTGTTATTGGTCCTATTATAATATAATTGTGATGTTAACACTTTTTTGTAATTGGGCTCGCCCGTTTTTCATTAAATTAAATAAATAAATAAATAAACGCCGAGATGACTGGCGGACTTAAATTTACTTGGGCGGCCATGACCCCTCGCGGGTTGTTCAGCCACGGATGAAGAGAGAAAACTATAAAATTTAATAGTACCTTTTTTAGTAATTAGGCTATGAGGGTGTGAAGTAGTGCTGGGTTAGTATCGATATTCGTGACTATCGGTAGTTTCGATACTATCCGCGTAAAGCTACTGATTATACTTATCTATTGTCGTTTTGGTTTATTGTTCTTGGAGTAATCGCGACGGAGATTGAAAATTTTCATTTCTACGTCCGAGGGATTATGCTCAGTCATTACGAATACGTCCACTACGTCCACTCCACAGGACTACTTGGGAACTTATGGGCGCCACTATTCAAGTGTCCAAGTGCGCTGCTACGCTTTGCATCCTCTTTTCATAAAGAGGCGCGGGGCTTCCTCTTCCCAATCACGTGTTACTTTGGGACATTATTGTTTTCAGAACTGACCCAGAACTGAACACATCCTCCATGTCTGATTATGGTATTAAATGGGATTAGGGTGAAGGGGGTTATTATTACGGCGAGTGGGATTTGATGGCACACAGTCATTACGACATCTGTATGAAATTAACGACTGAAAATTTCGATGAAGTTTCGATGAAGGTCGGCTCAGCTTTATTGGAGCGAACGTTGAACACCATATTTTAATTAAATAAGACTTTGATTCCTTTAAATTACCACTTTATTTGGTCGGGTTAAATTACACACCAATTAAGTGGTAATGTAAAAGTATTAAAGTCTTATTTTTTTTTTAAATATGGAGGATTACCACAGAAGGTCGCCGGCCACATTGACAAATTTGTTGAACAACATTTTTGCCTATCCGGATTCATCAAATTTTGCAGAATATTTCAGCCATGGATGCCTTATTCAGAAAGGAGGGCGTTCTGCTTCCGTAAATATAGTATCAATAACAACATGTTCCTCTAATCGATGGCCGAAATTCTTAAATGTCATAACTTGGATCAGAAGAAAGTGATAAAGGACTAGATAAAGGCCTCATCGTAATTTTGAAATTCTCCAAGGTCTAGTTGATCAGTAGATTACCTACCTCCAAAAGAGGTAACAACCTCCATGCTGAACAACCTTTTAGAAAATTTTATATTTGCCTCGTTGGAAAATTTCATATGTGCACAAAATGTGGTGGAAACCAGTTCATAATCGAAGAAGTAGCAGTCATGAAATTTTTCTATCAAAAGAGAAGTTGTAGAACATCAAAATTTGCGATGACAGACCCCCTCAAATGCCCCCGAAAAATGAGAAAGTTTTGCCATATTAAAGTTTCATTTCCAGGAAAAAGACCGTTTTTATGCAAGACATAATTTGGCATTAAATTTTACGCTAATCCAGAAAATAATAAGAATACATCGAAGAATTTTGACTACTTACGAGTAGATTTTCATTTCCCACTGAATGCGTGTTTGATTGATGCCTCAAACAGATTCGAATGAGTTTTTCATTGAGGAACTTTATGGTTTCCTACAGGTAAGGCAGGGTTCTACAAACATTACGAAGGTGGATTCTTCTTGCCAGGGAAAGAAGGTTCAGCTAATCTTTGCTAGACAGCGCTCAGGCAGTTACGCCACACTCTTCTCCTAGATGCTCATCTCTGGTGCTTCTCTTAGATGCTCTCTGTCACGACGAAACACGATCCTTCTTTTCGGAATACGGTGAGCTATAAATAAATGAACTCAGGTGGTTTTTTCCCATCTCACTTTCTCTCTTGTTCTTGGTCGGTTGTGTTTAATTGCTTCGTGTTTCCGGGGTTCCAACTTTTCCCACCTTACTTGAAATGATCCGGTTCGTTCCCGTTCATTTCCTTTTCTCCCTCCTCTCGATTCTTTTTCTCTTCTTCCCGAACTGAGTTTCCTCTTTCACTATCTTTTGATTCGGTCGACCGCAGCCGTCTCCCCTCAAGTTCAGTGCCAAACCTCTGACAGCTCCAGATAACGCTATGCATTTATTTCCTGCCCTCGTCTAAATCAAAGGAGTCCATTACCTTTATTGCCACCTTGTCTATATTTGGATGGCTAGTGTACAGGTCACTACCGAATTCACTTTTGCAAATGTCACCAGGCTGGTAAAATTGAGGACCTTGCGTTCCATTTTTTCACAACCAATTTCGGGAAGTGTTTATTAGTTTTGGAGGGAGGAAAAAAAGTGTTTATTGCCATGGAGGGAGGAAAAAAAAAAAACACTACAGCAACCTTTCTGGTACACGTGGACAGTTAGTTGTTCCTTAGAAAACGTCTGCAGAATATGTTATGTGACCAGTTTGATTAGTGTTTTTCCTGAAGACCCTCTTATCTAAGGTATGTTTGCTGCCTATTTTTTTGTAATTATCCACCTAGAATACCTAAGCTACCTAATCTCTAAGAGCAGTTTGTGTTGTGCCTATGTCTGACATCCTTCTGGGTTTTGCTGTTTTACAGCCCAGATGATGACAAATAAATTTGTCGAAACGTTGGCCCGGTAAGAGAATTCAACCTTTTTTGACTGAACCTCAAGATCCCACCACAGTGTTTATTAGTTTTAACTTGTATTTGAACTCCGTACTTTGGCGATTCGGTCTTGGGAAACTTTGTGAGCACATGGTGAGGAAAGAGTCTCTATATTAGGCAGGGGAGTATCTATTGGAAACAGGTTAAAGTATATTGAAGGGCCCAGAGAAAAAAACGGTCCCTATCGGCTGTAGATAACATCAGTTTTCCCCTTTCGGCTCAGATGGTTTCGACGTCCTCCGAAGTTCGGCTGGTCTTATCTCAGAGTTCCTCCTCATACGCCCACAGGAAGATCCGGGGTTGACACTCGCTATAGTATCTCATCCCTTCGGAAATGTATACAGATTTGAGGAATATTCAGGACATCTAGGAGAGTCCTCCTATCGTAGTCCTCCATCGTAGTCTACCAAATTTCATGGATCGTTACAACGTGGGTTAGAATGTTCCTTCAGGTCAAACTTCATTCGTCTTAGGTCGCTGCATCACTTTGGCAAACTGTCATGCATTTTAAGGGAAAAGAATAAAAAAAAGCAGTGCACTAAATCTGCTTGTGGAGAAGCTTTTCAAGAGGGGATCAATATTTGGCGACACCTGGGTCAAGTGTATTCTTGACTCGACGAGATTCTTGCGGAGGCAAAAACACGGAATCGATAACCCCGTCCATGTTATTTTCTTTGCTTCGCAAAAGGCGGAAACGAAGCTTTTTACTCGTCTAGATAAGAACGACATCGATGATGCCAGTCCTCAGGACACAATCTGAAACTTGGGGAAGAAAGTTAAATGCTTGAGTCGGGAGGTAGGTAACTCGAACGAAACAAACAAGACTTCCTGGACCAAAGCAGCGCTGTTTTTATTTATTTATTTATTCTTTATTTTTTAATTATATTTAATATAATCGACTCAGATAGTCTCTAAGGCTTAAAACGCCAAACTATGAAGGACGATTCTTTGGAAAATACAGCTCAAATAACTCATCTTAGGGGGTGATTTTATTACACTTAACAACTCTGCAGATGGAGTATAAGTACTGGCGGAGACCTAATTAAAATAACCATTTAAAAACCTCCGTGACGGTTGGTCATAAACATATAATACCTAGGTAATTATGATTTTTATGTGTTGGTTATTGCAGAGATTTCAAGCTATAATACAGTTCGAAATCTATGCAATAGATGGACTAATATTACACTACCTACTTTACAAAATTTAGGGGTGGTCTTGCATCCGGCCGGAGCTTGTCGGTTTCTTACGTTATTTGGTGTGCTGAATCCGAATCCGAGGTCCATTTTTTTTTTTTTTTTTTTTATCTCGTTGTTTCATGATATAGCTTGTTTTCACTTTTTTTTTGCACAAACTTTTCAGGATTTTTCATTAAACGCACTTCTAAATTAAATGCCTTCTAAAGGTGCCTAATTTATGTCAAATTTATCGCTGATTCCGAATAACACCATAATTTTTCCATTGCACCGCTTCAAACCCCCCGTTTTCACAAAAAACTTGCGAAAAGTGTGGAAAATCCCAATTTTTCGTTGCGATTTATTTTGCAAACTAATTAAACGTAATCAAACCTCAGAAAACATAGAGCTCACTATTGTTATCCCATTCCAATGGACATGAGCAGCCTAAATAAATATTTATAAATGGTTGGTCTGAGCGTGCATTGATTCCGAAAGCATATATATATAGACAGGATGAGCTGAGTTGAACTCGGTTTCGTCGAGGGTCGTGGTTTGTTTTTGTCTGACAAAATAAATCGCACCTCCGTTATTTTCAGGCCTAAAAATGCGCGGTTGATCTCATTCGATGCGGAGGGATGTCCTCTACAAGATGCAGGTGCAAAAGAATTTTTCCAGGCCTAATTTTCTACCTTGGCTCATGAAATGTGTGGAAAAAATGACGAAAAGTTGGGATTTTCCCCACTATTCGCAAGTTTTTTTTGTGAAAACGGGGGGTTTGAAGTGGTGCAATGGAAAAATTATGGTGATATTCGGAATCAGCGATAAATTTGACAAAAGTTAGGCACCTTTAGAAGGCATTTAATTTAGAAGTGTGTTCAATGAAAAATCCTGAAAAGTTTGTGCGCAAAAAAGTGAAAACATAAATATCATAAAAAACGAGCTAAACAAAAAACAAACAAGAAACGGACCTCGGATTTGGTTTCAGCACACCAAATAACGTAAGAAACCGACAAGCTCCGGCCGGATGCAAGACCACCCCTAAATTTTGTAAAGTAAGTAGTGTTATTCATGAAATAATGAAGTGGGATGCCTGGTTTATTCATATATGTCCAATGGTTAGAACCCTGAGGCAGATGATGGAAGATGAAGGACTAATCGAGCCGTCGAGAGACGACAGTGTATTAAATTATATGGAAAAAATTGCGAGGGTCGCCCTCAGGTTCAGAATACAATAAAGAATCCTGACTGGAATACCTACCTACTTCTGCGTCAGAACCCACCCTACATTTCATGAAAATTTGATGAAAACTAAGCTAAAATAAAAATAAAATAATATTGGGTAAGCTATTGGCTTGGAGATCACGATGACAGCATGGTAAAACAGATCACGTCCAACGTCAAAGGTTGGTTATAACATAGTAACAGTTGGAAAAGGAATTTACCAGACAATCAACGTTTGACTGAGCCTCTTTCGGTCTCGCTTGGCATTTTCCTTCCCCCCTGACGAAAATGTGTCGGGGTTGAAATTAAATTTGAGCGCGATAAACCTAATTTAAGAGACATAATTAAGCCCCCTGTTGTCGTACAAGAAATACATTTAGCGTCCCGGGAAGTGGGGAGGATTTTCTGAAAAAGTAGGTGGCATAGAAAGAGGTCCCGAAGAAATCTCATTAGCTGGTTGTATAATAGAAGCCGTTTCCCCTTTGTTCGCTCATCGTGACAACGTTTCAACTCTCATCCTTTTATGAGATGTTGGCAATCTCGAGAGGGAACAGCTCTCAATGCTGCCAACACCGTGCTTCTTTCACTTGAATGCTCGTGCCGCTCACCCACTTATTTTACTAGTTTCTTCCAAGACTTACAACGCGTACAGAAAAGGATGCACTTCCAAAGCTGCTAGTGAGGCATGTTTGGCTTAATAATAAAATTGTCATCAGGCGCGAACTACCCTCAGAATGATTCTGCAATCCTTCAAAAAGCCTCATCTGTAGCTACGTCACTATCTCAAACGAGATGGGAAACTGCCCTGATGGTGGAGAGGTGCTCCAAGAAAAATGTTGCGCAATCCAAGAAGAAGCAGGGGTCATCCTTTTTCTCATCTGTAGCCCCTTTCAAGCATAACAGATTAAATAGAAGTATTATATCTCATTATTGGCTCGCAAAAAGATGGGATTGACCCGATGTTATGGGATTGACAGGCAGCCACCTCCCCGTTGGGTACTGGTCAGCTAAAATAGGGCATCTCAATTATTCAATCCCTCAACTTATCCATTCAAAAAGTGCCCCGGCATGCCCAAGACCCACGAGCCGGGACTGGTAAGAAGGGATTGGCTTTTCTAGACAGATCAAGGATTTTATGATCATCCATTCTTGACTTTTTCCCGTCCCCTCCGTCTGTTACATGTTACATGGATCCATGTCGCGTTAACGGATTTTATTCAGATTTCACTCGCTTTATAAACTCTGCTCTGAAGGTAAAAAGATTAAAGTGTTAACAATCGTATACTTGTAACGTGAACACCTACCTGAAGGTCATTCGGGCGGTAGGGAGTCAAACGATAAGCAGTCACCTACTCCAGACAGCCCTGAGACTGCCATCAGCAGCAGAACAGAGTGAGAGCATTATCTGAGGATACATTAGCTGCAACCTCATGTAGATTACGTTTTACTTTTTTTAATTTCTGCCAACTTTAGGCGTCATCTAACCCACTGTGCGTCATATACCGCCCCCAGGCGATACATATAATAATGGTTATATTATAACCAGAAGTAAATACATGTTTTCTCTCCTGTGTTGGCGCTCTGTGGAGCCGTTGGCGGTACCTAATCGAGATGAAGTACTCTGAATCCAAAACATTGTACCCTCAAAACCCGTAGGTACCGAGGTTTCACCTCAAAGAACCTTGATTACGGTTAATATAATGTTCCTTCGCAGTATCGCTTTTACCCTCCTCGGTAGGAGCTGGTATTATATCAAAGACCCTTCTCTTCTTCTAATTTCATTCGCCCTAAAGCGATTAAGTGATAGAAGATCCTTGTTGTTTACGCTGCGAAGGCGAGGAGAAAAACTTTTGACGTAATCCGATGTTTAGGTCTCTTGTCGGGCGTTCACGGAAGAAATATCTTTTTTTGGTGAGTGTTTCCTTTTTTTCACTCTTTTTCTCTTCTCATTATTCTACCTCCTCTCTGTCGACGCTCTTCTTCTCGTTTTCTCTTCTTTCCATCAAAATGAACTTCTTCTTGCTAATTTAATGTTCGAAGTTTATTATTACCGGTCTGCTCTTGATTGAGAGATAGAGCTTCCATCTTGAGTTGAACACCGTTATCTAACGCTCTTCGGGGATGGAAAATGAATACCGCTTGGTTAGAAAAACCTAAAAAATCACAACTGCGAGGAGAAAGCCCTTGCAGTTATGATCAATTACCGTAAATATTATGGTAGGTATTACCGTAAATGTTATGCTATGTATCCCAATGCACGCCATTCCCACTCTCTTCCTAACGCAGTTGTTCATAACTTGAAGCTAAATTTATGTTCAATCTTCTGATATTCCAACAATAGTACCTGCGAGGAAGGCATACCTTGTCGGCCTCAAATACGTATTAGTAACCTCCTGAAGAAGTAATTCGTCGAGGTTCAGGCGCCAACAATGATTTGAGGGGCCCAATAAATGTTAAAATAGCAAATTGTGGAAATTTCAAAAAGAAAATGTATTCTTTAATGTTTTTATTCTTTAATTTTCGACTGTAGGTGGATTAGAACGATTTTTTCGTGATGTTATGTGATCACAAGGGAACGAAACATTTTGTTTCAGCTATTAGAAGTCAATATTAGTAAAAAGGTTTAATGGCAATTTTCTAGTGTGTCAGGGATCTTTTTGACTTGCGTTTTTTGTATCCGTGTGCACCTTCAATTCTGAGAACAGACCCTTTTTAAACATGTATAGAAAGGGCGCGAACCGAAATTAGCTGTGACTTTCGGATCCAGGGATCAATAATTGAACAATAATTAGGCTCCCTATTGTTCCAAGTTTAAATTAATATAATTCAACATAATACATGATATAGTTATATGTTTTAAATAATATATATAACAATAAAATATATGTTATAATTACTGAACGTGGAAAACGTGAACCTATAGGTAGGCCTTTATAAAGACTGACGTTCTCGTTTTATGTAAACATTTAAACTCATTGTGTCGACTCGCGAGTTCAAGAGGAATCGCCGTCTCTTTGATTCAGTTATTTCCTGGTGATGGTTTGAAAATAGACCGAAACGATGGCCAGTTGTGCAGTTTTTTTGGTTGGTTATCTCCGGAATGTAATCGTGGCAGAGGGCGAAAATTCTGATCGGCCTCAAAATTTAACATAATACGTTTCAAGATGTCTAGAATCGAAAAACGTTACGTCCGTCCGCCGTCCGAGCCGTTTTGGGCAGTAGGCATTTTTTTTAAAGTCTGACATTTTGAAAAATACTCGGTTTACCATCTAGTTTTGCCCACGGGGTTCTTACAATTGATTCACGAAAAAAAAAAAAATCCCCGGGAAAAAAGTCCCGAAATACAAAGGGTCCGGAAAAAAATCCCGGAGAAGAAACAGCCTTAACTGAATGGAAATGACAGGAGATGATAGATACCTGATATTATCATGTACATATCATGTACTTGTTGTCGTAGGGGGTAAGGTAAGCAGTTGGTGCCGTACGACGTCGAATCGGGTGAATAATCCTATTGTTCCTGAACAAGTTTCAATTTCAAAGCTCTTGCAAACCCACTCATCGTGCACTATGTATTAAATAGGAATTTTCAAATTTTGAAAATTTTAGGGTTCTAAAAGTTTGGTCTTGGCGTCTTCTTTAATTTTTGGGGGGTAAAAAAAATTATTTCCGCTCGTTCCTTACCTTCATGGGTGAATCGATTTTCTGTCATTTTGGTTTATTATTCTTGGAATAATACACCTATGTTTTCGCGACGCGGGTCGACGACTCCGATCGGGCTCAAAATTTGACATTATCCGTTTCAAGTGGTCTACATTCAAAATCCGAAATGTCCGTCCGCCGTACGCCGTACGCCGTCCAGGCCGTTTTGGGCAGTAGGAATTTTTTAAAAAATCTGAAATTTTGACAAAATACTCGGTTTACCATCTAGTTGTGCCCGCAAGGTTTTCAGCCCGATCGCCCAAACCCGTGGGGCGCTCTGGGGCTAAAATGGGGCTACAGAAGGTGGTTTTTGAAGGCTTTTGGCTATGGGATCGAGTCAGGTGTCGTTTTCGAAGTATTTTTGGACGTAGAATCCATTTTTTGGGGTCCCGGAACGATCCGATTTCACTGTGGCGATCTATAGGGCTTTCATGGAGCTAAAAATGGGATTTTCGATGGATCCCAAGAAGTTAAATATCTTTCGAGTAAAAATTAAAGAATTTTTGAAAAAACACATTTTTGAAAAAAAATCGCCTCAAAAAATTTTTTTTGAAATATAAAAATCCAAAAAAAAATTTTTTTTAAATTTTTTTTATTGACAGAATTAAATTTCTGTACAAGTAACTTATATCAAAGAATAATAAACCCTTGTGTAAAATTTGCAGCGTTTTTCGTTGTTTCTTCTATTCGTTTTTCGCCGCTCCCACGATGATTGGTACAGGTTTTATCTTTTTAAAAAGTTTTCAAAGGTTCTGGGACGAATGATGGCAAAATTCGTTTTCGTTTTTTCAGACTTTATGATTCCTGAGTCCCGGCTTACTCATGACGAAAAATCATATTTGGATTTCATTTATTGTTATTATTGTAATCAAATATAATATTTTATAGTTTCGGATTTCCCCCCTTATTCCATTTCTTCCTTATTTAAAAATGTTTTTCAATTTTTGATTTTGGGGATTTTTTTCCACCTTCGAATATTCTTGGGGGATTTTTTTCCGCCCTGCAGAATTTTTTTTTTCGGGGACTTTTTGTCCGATTACCATTGCAATTCCACCGGGCGTTACTTACGCCCGAATAAGCGGTCGGCCGAGCGAAGCGAGGCCTTATGTCTGAGTAGGGGTTTGAACCCACCCCCCCAGCCAAGCGAAGCGAGGCCCCCCTGTCCGAATAAGCGCTCGGCCGAGCGGAGCGAGGCCTTATGTCTGCTTAAGCGGTCGGCCGAGCGAAGCGAGGCCCTACGGGGGGTCTGGGGGGCGGAGCCCCCCAGCTGGGTGCGTAGGAGAGCAAAGCGAGCCGGAGCATCTAGTCACTTTTATAAAACTTGAATCCGTCGTACACGGCGATTTTTGTCCCTCGCTCTGATGAAATAAACTGTTCACTCATCGAGTAACTGGTGACTACGGGACAGCCTTTCGCTCTCCGTGACCCGTATCCGGTGCAATTGATGAGCGCCATGGGGCCAAAATGGGGCTATGAGAGGGGTTTTTAGAAGGGTTTCGGCTATGGGGTTGAGTGGGGTGTCATTTTCGATGAACTTTTGAACTTACAATTCATGTTTCGGGGTCCCGGAACGATTCGATTTCACCGTGGGGTTCTATGGGGTTACAAATGGGGTTTTTGAAGGATCCCATATCCCATATGGTCAAATAAGGTGTCGTTTCCCGAGTAATTTTTGACGCATAGTCCTCTTTTCGAGGTCCCTCATCTGTCCAAACAATAAACATGCTCTTTTTTTCTTTTTTTTTTTTTCTTCAAAAATTTATTACACAGAATTAATTTTTGCACAATTAACCAATCACGAAGAATAATGAACCCTTGTGGAAAAGTTGTACGGTTTTTTATAATAACATGAACAGCCAAAGCACTAACCTGGACTCTTTTCAACATAATGTCATAACTTTTATTGTTAATTAGGAGTTAGAGGATCCCATAGAGGTGTACTGAAACCGTCCTTGTTTATTATGGACCCTCAACCATGATGGTTATTTTAATGTAAACCTTAAAAATCGAACCCAGCATCATCACCACCGCACCATTGAGTCTGAATGAAAAATAGTGCAGAAATGAATTTTACGGGTTAATAAATAACACCATTATTAAACAGTAGATGTCAACGTTCTATTCATACAACAAGATAGGTACGTACAGATGGGTACGTGTTGTGTAATCCCCTCTAAAGTTTTATTTTTGATTTTTTGTCCGCATACCTTAGTTACATTCACATTGGCGAGCATAACCAAGGAGTACCCATTTTCAATGTCCATTCGCTCCCCATTTCCATAATCCCTTGATCGACGGGAAAGGAAATGGAGGTGTCGGACGATCAGGTGGGGTGAAAGCGTTCGAGTATGAATCGTTTGGGTGTCGGGGGTAGGAATAAAAGAGCGAATAGAAAGTCCCTCCAGAGGCATCACGGGCGACATAATTGACCCACCAACACGTGACCCGACCTCCCAGGCCCACTCAAAAGAAAATTCCCCCTTTCAGAAAATCTGCCCGTGTTATTTATTCCCGACACAAAAGCGATGACCGCGAGATTTCCAATGGAAATAGAACGGGCGAGGCTATGGAAATGATAATGAGAGCTACTTCGACCGAAAATGTTCCTGGTGCATCTGGAAATGGGTTAATATCCCAGACATGGAATGAAGCGTTCAACCTAGAGGCCGGAATTTGTACGATGCTCCCTTATTCCCAAGTTTTTGTTTTCGGAACTGGATGAAAATGTGAGTAGGGGAAAGTCGGGCAGAACCGGGTACCAAGATTTCTTACCTCACCCCTCCTCCCCAAAACCAAAACTTTGGTGATCTCAAGTGGTGTGCGCCTCCAACTGTCTTCAGCAAGTAGGAAAATAACGGTTCCATCGACAAAAACAAATGTCAGATCACCCCAGATTGAATTTTGCAGAATTTGGCAGACTTATGGATTTTGAGGTATGTTCGGGTCAAATCGGGTACCCCACCCGGTTTGACCCAAACGACAATGAAAACAACGTTTTTATCGAAAACTGTTTTATTCAGAGAAAGGGTTTCTCTTTTCTTTCCTTTTTTTTTGCGTTTGGTTTTTTTTTTTTTTTTGGGTTTTTTTGGTTTTTTTTTCGCGTCTCCCCCTAGATCTTTGAGTAGTCCCATCCCATCCTACCTTCCATCACCCCTTCATTGGCGCTACTCATATTTTTCTTCAGACCAACTCTGTCTATTGGTCTCCTCTTGCGTGATCTTGGCATATCTGTAACCTAGAACAAACTAAAATACGATTTCATTAATGTAAAAGCCTAAAAACTATGGAAAATGGTACCCGGTTCTGTCCAACCCCTTGGTACCCGGTTTGACCCCAAAAAGAACGAAATTTCAAAGTGGCTTTTACTCCGAGTCATATTGAGATACACCAACACAGTTAGCGGCAAATAAAGCTCAGTTAATCAAAGAAAATTATGAGTGATTTACCGGAATTTTATCTCGTTCTTGAGCACGTGGTGCCACCATCCAAACTTCACCGAAATTGAGAGGGAAAAGTCTCTCTTTTTTAAAAAATCCACCACGAAGACGGGCAAAAGTTGGTAGGACAAATCGAGGTCTAAATACTAATGACGAACGGACTGGAACAGAGGACGGACCTTTCCCGCCAAGTAGCAGCATATGTCGGACGAGAATACCAGTACCCGGTATGACCCGCCTACCCGGTTTTACCCTACTTTCCCAAAATTAACACCAAAACAAGTACCTATGAGAATTTGTTCACATAATAATATTATGTGAACATAATATTCAGATATTATCTGAATTCCTCTGATGGACAGGTTACCGCGCACACCTGTGGAAAATGAACCCTGGGCACAGCCAGATATTCGGTTTGCCCGGCAAATTATCAAAATCATCTGGACACTAAAATTTTCCCCGAAACGCTTAAATCGTCCCATTCCAACGCCTTCTTCGAACGTATAATCTCAAGGTCAGCGACGTCAAGACGAACAAACAAAATATATTTTTATCACTTGTGCCAGAAGGTAGGTATTAAGTACCTACCACATTACAGCAAGTGCATGCAGCCTGAGTTTTATCGTCTGATTTTGCAGCTAACCATCTGACAAAGTCAGGATGAAGTCATTCAATGACTTCATCAAGGATGTGAACTTCTAAAAGTTACTAACATGGTAACGAAAGGGCTAAGCACAATCATTTTTCCTCCTTAGCAAGAGTCGAGGTTTTTGTGTCCGATTTAAATCGATTTTTCGATGTTTTGGATTACGGTTATGACTTTTGCGGCACTAATAGGTACTTCTGTGATACTCCTACTTCTGGTCACCAAGTTCTTTCAATGAAGACTCCGCGTTAGACAATTAAATATTCTACGTCAATATTTGTTCAGGTTTGCAGTGTTCGCCCCTATGTGGTAAAACTGCTTTGCTGTTCCTGCCGGCCTCTCTCTCCTTCGTGTGTTTGGCAAGTAGTGATACTTCATGACTAATTTTTTTTTCTTTTTTTTTTTTTTTTGCTTCCGAGTCTGTAAGGCAGCGGAAGCATTGTTTTGACTTTTAAAATGAAAAACATTTATGTTCTCCAAAATCAAAATTTCCGGTCGCGTTTTACGTTTTGGGGCCTCCTGAACAAATTTGGTTCCGGGTTTATCCATGCGTCCACATAGGTATCCTTGTCACAGCCATAACTTCCACAATTTTGATCGGATATTAATCAAATTTTCAGGAATTGTGTGGGGAGTTGCCCTAGACGGTCCCCTTTCAGTTTCATCACGATTGCATCAGCGGTAGGTACTCCCTGCGTATGCGCGAACGTAATTTCCACAATAAAATTATTTTGATCGGATTTAAATAATATTTTCTTTTTACGATCGTGCAGGTAAGGTCTCTTCTCTTTTTCAATGTATCGGGCATTAGGTCAAAAGAAACTCTAACATGTCCTCTAGCACCGAGCTTTCGGGGAATATACTGTCTTCATCAGGGCTTATGAGGAAAGTAGTTAGTACCTAGAAGATGAGAAAGCATGGGAAACAAGAACCAATACAAGTACCTACCCATAGTGTCAGTAATTTTCATGCTTTTTAATTTTTGGTTGCCCGGAATTTTATTGTCATAAGTATGGCGAATCGGTCGTCTCTGGTCTCCTAAAATTTTAATGGTGACATGTCGTGAAGATCCCGAGGAAGCTTCTATTCCATGACCTTGGCAGTGTATTTTTAAGTGTTTTTATAATATTGAATATTATAAATAATTGAAGGGCTTGCGGTACAAAGGGCCTAAGTGCCATTGTTATCCAATAGCACATAAACCCTTTTACCGTATAGGCCATTTGTACCGCAAGCCTTTCAACTCATATTTAAATTAAAAATGAATTGATTAAATTAATATTTAAATTTAATTTAAATGAGTATTATAAATAATATTTTAAATTTTAAACAAGCTCCTGCCTCAACTCTGCTGCTAAAAAGTAGAAGAAATCTTCAATTACTTGGTGATGATTGGAAGAAATATTGTCCTGTCCACTCGAAGTTAGAAAATGATGATGATAGATACATTCTAAATTCATACCGTTCCAAGGGGCTCGTTGAATGAAAATAGGGTACTTTTCGGTTATCCGGCCTCATCGTCCTGCCACGCGATTTTGGTTGGCTTTGGGTGCCATCGGGAGGTGTGTGTTTGAATCTCGAAATCGTGTCGGGGGGTGTTACAACGGAAAAGTACTCGAATTTGGGTGCCTTAAAGCCATCGGGAGGGGTGTGTATGAAACACGAATCGCGTGGCAGGACGATGCGGCCGGATAACCGAAAAGTACCGAAAATAGTGAATCTGATTGTTATCATCCTTCCCGGTTATCATCATTTTCCTTTTAGGTTTTTGAAACAAAGTTTTTTCCCTGCAATTTCATATTTCTGGAGATTCCGTTTTCATTGCCGTTCCAGGTGGATATGAAAGAAGTAAGAGCCAGCAACCTTGTTATGCCACAACTTTACACCTACAACAGTTCACAAAAGGAGCCAACTACCTAATAGTATCGTCTCATGTTGCCTTCTTGATATTGACAAAATTGAACCGTTAAATTAAACCGTTCGTTAATTTAGTCAAGCATGAAAACGTTGTTCATGATTGGTACCCATTTATTATCGAAACTGACGAAAACCGGTGCTTTTGCTTTGTACCCAGTTGGGCTGTCGCTGGTCAGGAGCGCTGTACCCAGTGAGACAAGCTTTTTGTACCCAGTTGGGCGGTGTTTCGCCTCTAATTTACCCAGTTGGACATTTCCCGTTTACCTACCTGTAGGCCGAACGGAATTTGTACTCTACCCTTCGAGCCCCCCTCAAGGAGATGGTATTGCTTCCGAGTCTGCGAAGCAGCGGAAGCCTTGTGTTCACTTTCGGGAGAAAAAAATTTTTGTTGTCCGAATTAAAAATTTCCACTCGCATTTTGCGTTTCATAGCCTACTGAACAAATTTGGTTCTGTGTCTGTCGGTCTGTGGGTCTGTGGGTCTGTCGGTCTGTGGGTCTGTCCGCATTTCCTTGTTACAGCCATAATTTCCCCAATTTTGAATGAATTTAGTTCAAATTTTGAGGGATTATGCGGATCAGGCTCCTTGAGGTCCCATACGAATTTCATCACAATTGAATCAGCGATACGCTCTGCGCATGCGCTAACGTGAAATTCTTGAAACAGGCATAACTTTCTCAATTTTGATCGGATTTTAATCAAATTTTCAGGAATTATGTGCGTATACATCTAGATGGTACCCTGTCAGTTTCATCATGATTGAATCAGCGGTACGCTCTGCGCATGCGCGAACGTAATTTCCTTGCCACAGCCATAACTCCTACAATTTTGATCGGATTTCAATCAAATTTTCAGGAATTGTGTTGGTATAGCCCTAGATGGTTCCCTATCAGTTTCATCACGATTGAATCAGTGGTACTCCCTGCACATGCGTGAACGTAATTTTCTTGTTAACAGTTGTTACATTCATTTTGAACTTGGCACGAGGAAGCTCATGTGCCATTGTCTTGGCAGTGTATTTTTGCTTCCGACGACGGGGATTATCCGCACGGAAATTGTACATAGCCAAAAAGAGTAGTTGAGAGTACCTTTTATTCGAGTACCTCTCATTCACCTAACTTAAGATTCTAAACCAAGGTTTACAGAATTGTTACCCATCCTTAAAGGGTGGTGGGGCAACTCAACATTTTCATGATTAGTCACGTTGTACTCTGGTCAGTGGGCTACTATATGGGCTGAATACTAAGTGGGCAATCAGTCCCAGTTTCTTAGGACAACGTTTACAACGACGCTTTCCGGGCGAATCCTACTTAATTAAGCCGTAAAATTTATACTGAGGCTTTGATCAAATAAAAATCGTGGGGCTTATAGCTGTGTGGAAAAGAGGAGTAATTTCATTAAAAGTTACCCCCTCCCTGTCTATCCCAGTCAGCGAAAGGGAGAAATTAAGGGAAAGAAGGGAGGTTTGGAGTCAACATTAATAACCCCCATATAATAGTCTAAATTAGAAGGCCCTCTGCTCCGTAACGAGCCTCTGAGTTCCGTATAAAAAACGTTTTCGTTCTGTTAGGTTACCTGCTCTCCTTCATCCTTTGCCGACATTAAAAGGCAATCTCTCCTCTTTTTTTTTCCATGGTGTAAACCACGTCGAAGTTGAGCAACCAACTGCTAAGTAATGTAAGTTAGCCGCTTATAAACACCAATTGACTTCCCACCATCTCTTTCCCGTCGTAACAAAAGTGAAAGAGAATAAGCAATACTTACATATTATAATATTATAGGTCGATGAGATTTGAGATAAATCAACAGAACGACCTAATTTCCACCACCACCGAATTCTATAGAAGAAGAGAAGAGGGTAGGCATTTTTTAGATACGTTAAAAAACTCGGTGTTTTGTGTTTTTCCCCGCTATCCTGTTGGTGGCTCAGGCTCGTCAACCTTCTGTATACGGTGTACACCACGGAAGAGGTCCCGCCTGAAAATCCCTAACCCGCAAAAAATACCACCCCTCGCGCATTCCTGCCAGAGGGGGAAAATACAAGAAAAAATGTAAAACAAACCACGCCAACAATAATAGATATCCCTCAGGATCAACTTAATCGGCTTTAGTTACGAGAGAAAAAAAAAATAACAGCGGCCTCACTTGGAAAGGATTACGATAATGATATGGCCGGTTTGTATTAAGAAAAAAAATTGAAGGTAGGTAAATTAAGGTGATTTCTAAGGGATTCCTGTTTGTATTACACGTTCTAGCAACTTAGTCGGATTCAACTTCCTTTAAAAATCCCTTACATCCATTTTTTGTTTCGAAAATCCGTATAGTTACGCGCTGCGCTGTTTTAGTAATTTTTGATATTTGAACTGAAAGCGGAAGTACATTAAGTCAGTCATCTCTGATGACTCATCAGACTGCTCGAGCGCGAAATGATGTTTTTATTAAACACGCACGACACGGGCACCTTGTTAGTCGTTTTGGGTTAAACCCGAGGATTTCTTTTTCGAAATCTAAGTGTCGTGATAAGGATAATATCAAATTTTGAGCCCGATCAGAATTGTCGACCTCTGACAAGATTACATAGGTGAATTATTCCAAGAATAATAAACCGAAAACGCTGCAAATTTTTTATTATGCTGCAAGTTTATTATTCTTTGATATGAAAAATATAAATAAATACATAATTTTTTCTTCTGTACGATGTTTGGACAGATGTGTGACAACGAAAAACGAATTTCGCGTCCAAAATTACTCGGAAAACGACCGGTTATTTGACCTCCCTCGAATCCCCCCAATAATCCCATTTGTAGCCCCCCAAAAAGACTTGACGTGAGGTGGGGGAAGTGCGAAAATGGGGCAAGCGCGTAAGTGGGGTAAAATCGCTAGGTACTTGTAACTATTTCCACTGGATGCCGTCAAGTGGCTCCTTTTGAAACTACCTGCCTGACATCACTTATCAACATGTCAACGCAAAATTTGCGACGCAAATTACCATTTAATGGTAATTGCGACGCCACGTTACCATTGTGCCATTTCACCCATGTACAGTGCTCCATTAAATTTTGTAACGTGTTCCATCTTTCAAATCGATGAGTAGGTACCTATTTTCAGGTGTTTAAAGGTTGCTTTTAAGTTCAGTAGTACCTAACTATAGTTAGTAACAACAGTATACTGTTGTTCTTCACTTCTATATTTGAAATTCAGGGCTATTTTTTTCTATTAGTGAGTTTGGTCGTACCATGCACTTAACCCATTGGGTTTTCAAGAAGGGGCATATGCGCTGTGATTAACAACTTGGAGATTGATACCTTATGTAAAGACCGAATTCAACTTATTAATGTTTAGAACGGCTTAATCAAAGTTAATTGGTATTTATTGATGTTTTCAATTTTTGCGCCCATTTCCCAGGTTTTGATGACATGTAAAAGTTGATAACTCTGTGAGTTTTTCTCCAATTTTAAATTATCAAATCGCTCAAGGATCATTGAGAGATTTCCTTTTTGCACTTGCCCCGGTAAAACCAGGATTTATCCTTATAAGCGTTCTACAGATTGAACAGGCCCGTTACTTACGCACTTACCCCACTTGGTGAAAGTGCGTAAGTCTGATTTGGACAGCTATTTCAGTCTTAATCCTTACTATTGACAAGGCTTCGATAAATCGATTGTACATCGAAAAACAAGGAATTCTGAGGCAAAAATAATAACTGGTGTGACGTCAATGGCTGGTTCTTGCTGTGTTGTCGAAGTTGAACTTAACAAACCATACCAAGCATGCCTTACCTTACCTTATCCCACTTCATAGAAAAAGGTCGATTGAAACAGCTGAAAGCGCTATGAATTAGTGACAAATCCAGCGTGTTTCCCCTGTCGTTTTCCACCTATTCCTTCGACTTTTGTTCAGAGAATCGGCTCTCATTGAAGGGCTTTGAAAGACGTGGGTGGGCGGTGGGGCACCAACAGATTGGTTCGTAAGCAGTAAATCGTCGTGGATGAAGGCGAGACCAATCATTACGGGTTAACCCAGCAGTTTACTGGTAACGCAGCAATACCCCCTTCCATCCTTCCACTTTCAGCACAATCGAGAACTTGTCAACCGATATCGCCGGGTTGGTGGACTTGTAACTAGAAACTGTTTCTGCAGCTCGATTGCTGTGCGATTGAGACAACGGTAACACTTGATGAACAAGCGTTGCCATCCAATAAAACTAAATGTGTCAATTTCATGTTCATGTTTGACTCATCTGATGGTCTAAAATTTATACATTTAATATTCCTAAGGCCAGCTTGAAGAATAAGTCACAAAAAACAAATTGTCAGCGACAGGCATGCAATCTGCTTAGCTCGATTTATATTATAAATCTTCACGCTCTGACTGTAATCAACGATACAAGAACAAGTAGTAATTGAAGAGGAACTGAAAATTCCTAAGAGCGTCATCTCATCACATCTTATACCACATGATAAGTACCTATTGGGATCGTGCACGTTACTGGAACGAGTGCTCTCTGGTGGCGAAGCGAGTGTCACCAGTAGGGTCAACAATATACCTACTACAAAAATGATGTATTCTGTTTAAATATTGATAGGAGTATGGCTGCATTTGCGGATGATATGGCTGTAATAATAAAGGGAAAAACCTGGCAGCAGGTCCACCTGGATGTTCAACGGGTTTGGAAAAAATAACAGAAAAAATAACCTATTTTAGCCCCTTTTGTAGTTACTTGAAAATTCCAAGCAAAAGCCAGTAAAACCCATCATAATAATATTTAGTATTGGTGTACATATAATTAAAATTTATATTACTGGCCCAGTTCAAGACAGGCTTAAGTGCAAATTTTGCGTTTTTCGGTTTTTGAGTCAGTCTTGCTCAATTTTTTGCGCTCTTTCTAATGGTATAAGTGGTTTTTTTCTAACTTTACCCAATCGCTGCCAGAGCGCACTTGCGACATTCCACACTGAACACAATCTCTCTGAACCCCAATGCAATAGTGGCTGATGTACAGTTTCGCGTTGACCTTGGAGATGAAAGGTGTGTTTTTCTGTGCAACAGTGTCTCAACAGCACTCCATTACCCGATAGTCCCGGGTAAGACCGTCTCATCTGCCACTGACTGTTTTACATGCAAAGGCAAGGTGTAATTGTGAAAACTGTCTTATCTGCCACTTAAGACAGCGCGGAGCTCCAATTCCAATCCACTAGTATCATATTCAGAACAATACTGTCTTATCTACTAATTAACTCTTTAATTAACATACGGAAAAATCTCAAATTCGCAGGTAAGTATACCAAGACCATACTGAGTTAGTGGCCAAAGTTTCAAGGCGCTGGCTGCATTAGCTCCAGAGAAATTCAACATTGAATTCACAATGCTTTTTTAAAAGCGCTTCCTGAAAAATTTGTGAATTTGCGCTTAAGCCGGTCTTGAACTGGGCCATAATATTATTATGATAAATTTTAAATATATTAAAATGTATTATTTTTACACCAATACTAAAATAGATTTTCGCGTTGCGCTAATACATTTTTGGCCAAGATACCATAAGATGAAGAATTACTTACGTAGGTAAAATATAATATTATCATATTTTAGGTAGGTAATTCATCTTATTGCATTATCATCATTGTTTATCTTAAGGTATCTCGGCCAAAAATGTATTAGCCTAACGCAAAAATCTGTTTTAGTATAATAATAATACTAATAATTTTTTAAATAATAATAGTAATATAGGTGGTAATTCATAATAATGTCAAAACGCGCTTACGATTCAGAACCAACTAACAGTTGATTAGACAGTTACTATTTAATTCGATATCTGAAAAATACTTGTTTTATTAGAATATTTTTCCAAGCTGAAGCCTTTGGAATCATTTTTTGGAGAGGTTCGACGTCTTCTTTGGGTTTAATATTCAAAAATTAGTGTAATATCGTGAAATATTTATAAACAAAATTATTTATTTGTTTGCCATGTTGCCAGAAATTGTAAGTTTGCTTCTTTCACAAGTGATTGAAATTTCAAACATTATTTACGAAACACTAAGCAATGAAAATTTATGGCTAACAGATACCATGACATGGCTAAAAGTTACTTTTTCAAGATAAATACGGCTCTGGAGCCCAGGGTTACAAGCGGTTGCAGCAAACAATAATTGTAAGAGGTGTTTCTAGAGAGGTAGAAGCTTCAGAAGCTTCTGTTAATCGTGGAAATTAAGGTGCGCAAGGATGCGCAAAAACTGTTCAGTGAAATGAAAAAATTCACACTATACACTTCTTCCCTTTTGAGGCCGATCTGAATTTTCGACCACCGTCGGGATTAGGGAAATATCCGTTGTATGTATATGAACGTGTAGTACCTATGTGAATAAATTAAATACATTTTTGAATTTGTGTACAAAATCACTTTCCATGCCGCGTTTTTTTTTTTTTTTTTGTCTTTTTTTTTTTTTTTTTTTTTTTCAATGAAAACACAATTTTGTCAAGTGTCGACAAAAGAACTTACGTTGAAAGGCCTTTTGGAACGGGAAAAGGCTGGTTGGAAATCTTGAGAAAAACGTGTGATTAGAATACAAGAAGTCTCCCTGACACGTGAGTTAATACAGTGCGGTGTGGGAGAAAGCGTCGAGAATATTAGATTTGAAGCTCTTCCCGACCTCTTTGCACCACCCACCACCCAACTCACACCTACACCTGCCTTTCCCGAATTATGAGTTTCCAAGACGTCAGAAGTAAAACACTTGTTTGGTTACACTAAACCAGATTAAACCAGTTATTAACTGATTAGAAAGAAAAGAAATTACAACAAGTCATTTAACGAGGCCCATAAGGGACATGTCGAGTGCAGTTTCGTTGACAGACGCTTTTACACTGCCTTTTATAGGTCCTTAACGACGTCGCTTTCAACATATACGACCTCCACAGTAGTTTATCAAGGCAGACAGCTCACACTAAGAGTAGTGATCAATAGTGAAGGGGTCATAGTGTGGAAGGAGGTGATTGCCCGAAGGATTTACGGCCTAGTTTTCAGCCCTGCTGAAATAAGTATAGAGGAACATGAAAATCCCGTTTGCATTTCGCTCGCCTTTAGAGAAACGTACCGCCAGGCCGTTTGTAGTTCTTGGTTCTCCATCCACAACTCTGTTCAGGCACAAGGCTCCTTAACTCTCCCTCCTCCTCGTCTCCTTCCGCATGGAGGTTCAAAGGATCCACTCAATTGAGACGTGATAAATGATGGAAACTGTAGAGAGGAGAAGGGAATCTGAATGAGGAACAGAAGCAAACAGATGAGGAATGGAGCCAGCGGTAGAAAATCCGGATGAGTTGGATTTACGCAGGTATACGTCATATGCTTCGCGTAAAAATTGCTTGAACATCGCAACTACAACACATCAATTGATTGTTGACAAATTGATTGTTTCATGAGGTAGTTAAAACTTACGGGTTGTTAGGGCATCTATTAAAGCTTTACAGCGCTTTTTTTTTTCAAATTACGCACTCTAATTTACAGCGTTTTACGCTTTACAGCGCCTTTTTTCCCAGTCACAGAATCACAATCCCGAATGATGTGAACGACATTTTCCTCACCCTTCCAATCCCAGTAACCTCCAGCCCCCTCCCGCCTCCAGAGCCGTGTGTTTCACATTTTCACCGTCGAGCAAATTTTCACCTTTCATCAGTGTTCCCAGATTGGGATATTAATAGCAAATTGGGCTATCTTTTTAGCTCTGTTCGCAGGAAAAAGTGTCAGGTTGCTACTTATAGCAATTGAGGCTATTTAAAGTGGCCTTTCCCCGCAAATTGGGCTATTTGGTGGTGAACAACTTTTTTCAAGTTCTTTTAGACAAAAATACGTTTATCACCAAAGAATTCTACCTACTACCCATCTTAGCATCCACTGTTACCCATCCTCATTTCTCTAGCGACCCTAAAACATCTCCCAGGTACCGGATACGTTTCAAGGCTGGTTCAGCCTGGTTAGCTTCAGATGCTCCCATAGTTAAATATAAGTAGGTCTTATATTCAACCTATATTCTGGTCCTATATTCAACTATGGGAAAATCTACAAATTTGTAGGTACTAATGTTGTTCCTTAAAAGATGATTCTCTCAGCAACATTTGTCTCCTTCGGTCGTTTTTTTATAAACAATAATTGAACTAAGTGTTCGACTTCTTTTGTTGGAGTTTCGTATTTATAAATAAGCAATACTTTGCCGCACAGATGATGTTTTCGTAATCGATTTTCCTGCCTGTCCCAATTTTACGCTTTTACGCATTTTTTTACAGCTGTAAAACACGATTTGCTGCGCCCTTTACAGCTGTAAAAGATTTGTGCTGTAAGTGGATGCCCTAGTACCTAATCAAGGCAAATCTAACGTTCAATAATTGAATGACCTGTATAACATTCAATAATTGAATAATTCCTGTGGTCAAACTGTCCTTTATCTAAAGCGCAGAAATATCGGGTCTGGCGATGGAAGAGTGATTTTCTAACAACCATACAATGAATCGGTCAGTTAGTTACGCCAATAATTCAACCGCAGTGTTGTAAGTAGAAACTCATTTGTTGACAAAAGGTCTTTCTTGTTGACAGACACCGTGTGAAAAGTGATCCGCAGGTCTAAGCTTCTTCGTGTGATTGAGCAAGTAGAGCCCTCAACCATCCAACTAAGGCATCACGCAGTAGACATCATAGATTCGCTCCAGAAGAAGGAAATGCCTGGGAACGAGGGAGAACCTGTTTGGTCCAAGTTGAAGAAAGTACCTTATTGACCAGAATCCAGGCTTTGCAGAAATGAAATTGGTTACCTCTGCCCTCCTATGAGAGAATCGAATCCCGGAAAAATAGTCCCCGAAACGAGAAACCGGAAAAAAGTCCCCAATATTATTATGCCGTGATTATATCAGACGTAATGACGCCGTGGAGCCCGTACCTACCTATCGGAGGTGATGCAGAAACAGACATGCGGAGTTATCAGTCGATGTCCGGGACAACCGCTGACCTCAGTGTTTTGTTTTGTCAGTGTACAAGGGATCGTCCTGCTGTGACCGGACACCTCGTAAACATGCCTTATCCATCTATCTGGAGGCTCATCACCAGCATCTGGCATGAGATGTCACGGGATCTCACAGTTCTTGAGCAGTTGAGGATCGGAGCATACTCACCCCGACAGCACAAGTCCAAGAACAGCAAGCGCATAATGCGATTAACCCAAAGGTGCCCATGAAACAATCTGCTCATTATTTCAACTAGCCCGAATCGGCAGAACAAGAAAATTATTTATTTATTCATTATTATCATTATTATTATTTTTTTTCTATTGATTCATTTCATTTTATTTATTGTTGGTTTAATATGTACATAATATGTACCGGTAGTACCGGTCCGGTAGATATAATATATGTACCGATATATAGGTATATATGCATTAGGACCTAATATACCTGGTATATTGCATTTATATTTGGTTTCGGTATATTCCGGGGAAACACGTTTGACCACGAAGATCTCAGAAGAGAGCCTGGAGAGGCAACACGATCGGCCACACGAAGAACGACCCGTCTGGCTACCGGAGCATCGCGATCCACTCCCAGCGATCGATTTGGGTTTCGGACAAAGTTGAAACGTCCGTCCGAGGAGTGCGATGGACTCCCTTTTTTGGAAAGTCTGGACAGGTGTGGTAAGCGTAGAGACCATCCTTCAAGGCTTGGAACCACCTAGCCGGCTTGAGACCAGCTCTGGAAAACTTGGGACCGTCTTGCCAAGCCTTGGAAACCCATTGGTAAGTGATTCTCCGATGAAAAGAGTAATTTCGTGGCCAAAAGTGCCATTCATCAGGTGGCCAAACGTGTTGCGTTTTCGCTCCTCGGTGGCCAAACGTGATACATCTTATTATTCTTGGAATAATACACCTATGAAATCGCAACTGAGGTCGAAAGTTCTGATCGGCCTCAAAATGTCCATACGCCGTCCTAGCCGTTTTGGGCAGTAGGATTTTTTTTTTTTTTAATCTGAAATTCTGACCAACTACTCGGTACCATCTAGTTGTGTCCGCAAGGTTTTTAAGCCCGATTGCCCAAACCCTTGAGGCTCTGTGGGGCTAAAATGGGGCTACGGGAGGGATTTTTTAAGGTTTCGGACTACGGGGTCGTGTTAGGTGTCGTTTTCGAAGTATTTTTGGACGTAGATTCCATTATTTTGGGTCCTGGAACGATCCGATTCCACTGTGGGGATCTGTGGGGCTACAAATGGGATTTTTGGAGGATCCGAGGTAGGTCAAATAAGTGGTCGTTTTCCAAGTAATTTTGGATGCACAATCCATTTTTCTAGATCCAACATCTGTCCGAACTTTGTACGGAAACCTTTTTTATTTTTTTATTTAAAAAAAGTTCTTATTGTTAATTTTTCCCTACCTATTTAACCTGAATCAAAGAAAGATAAACACTTGTGTAAAATTTGGAGCGTTTTAAAAATTTGGCGTGGTTACCTACCTATCATTTAATCATACCTACGCTAAACCTAAAAACAGTGAACATATTTTCTTTACAAAAAAATCGGCACCATCAGACCAATTCCCATTCTAATAAATACCTACCCCTTCAAGTATGGTAGATGAGCTCTTCTTGGACCGGAAACGGATTGTACCTACCCGGCAACATTTTCCCTTACCCAGTAAACTTACGTAGGTAATACATTCCTCTTACACTCCAGTTACCTATACACATTTGGCAGTGATAAGGTAATAAAATTCAAGGTTTAGTCAAACGACAGGTAAGGGGTACAGGGGGTGGAACGACGAGACTGCTGTATACGACGTCATAAAGTTATGCTCGTATTGACTAGTCGGGGCAGTAAAGAATAAACCTAGGGCCCCAACACATCTTTTATACCGCCCAATAAATTTGAGACGTTGCCGACGAAACTACCGTCCCGGAAGGTGTTGGTAATGCAAGACGTATAGGAGGCCCATCGTAACCTGAGAAGCGCCAAGAAAGTGCAGCGTAAAAGGATTGTTGTTATGCGTGGATTTTCAAGAACTCTAACCATTCCTGCAGGGAATTGCATGGAATGATACATTTCAAAATTTCAAATTGATTTCACCGTCAAATTTAATATTTTCCGTAGGAATGCAAAACCTAGGGAAATGGTATAATAATATTATACTATATTTTACCATATCCCTAGGTGGAGTTGTTGAGGTTAAGTCGATAAAAACCTAGAATAAAGTTGATAGTAGAACGAATACTTCTACCTAACGAATACTTCTCATTCAAATTTTTAGTGACTTTTTCTAAAGACCGAAAGATCTTATTCCCCCATTGGTGAGAGAATAAAGGCTTCTCGAGGTTCATGATTTGTACTCTATATAATAGATATTACAACAATCAATTTTTATCGTGATTTGATCATTTAATCAAACTTTGGTATTTCACTATTCAAATGAAATCAGTAGGTATCTTATGAAAATAGTAGGTATTTCTAAAAGTTACAGTGGTTTTATACATTTAAGCCGTTAATAATGATAAATACTATAGGTAACTTTTTTTTCAAACAAAATTTGATTTAATTTAATGACCGTCGCACAGTGGGGCGAATCGCCAATCAAGGTGGAATAAATTAAAACGCGTCTAGTCCTACAGGTAATGTAATGCTGAGCACGGATGTGAAATTCATTTTTGTCTAAAACTTGATTTTATCTGTATGCTACTAGAAAATTGATTTTAAAAAATCGTGAAAATGATGGTAAAGTTAGAATTATTCACTTTAATTATTTACCTCAAATGTACCTTTTAAAACCAAAAATAAAGTGAATTTGATTTTCTTAAAGTTGACTGGAATATTCAAATTATGCGAGATGACAAATTTCACGTGATTTGAAGTGTAGCTTGCCCATTTACAATCAATTTCGAATTCGACTACGAAGATTTCTGAATGAGAATGATTTCAGCGAATAAATAATTTGACTGATGATTTCATCATTTCATCAAAAATATTGATTTTAAAACAAATCTCAGAGAGGTAAATGAAACTCTACGAATAGAAACAACTATAAAATTAAATGCAAAAAGTTGATAAAAAATAGAATTTATCAAAATGTAAGTTGATAAAATGGAAGCGACTAGTCGTAAAACTAGATGAAATTGACTGGCAAACTGAACCTTTGAAGGATACGAATGATGAAGTCACTGCATTCTATCACTGAAATAACCCAGCAAATTTTTCACAAGGGTGCAAAAATTAATTCTCTGGCATCAAGGAAATATTTTTAAAAACATTTAAAAACATAATTGTTCCTGTACAATGTTTGGACAGATGAGGGACCTCGAAATAGTGGATTTTTCATCCGGAAAACGACACCTCCTGGGATTCTTAAAAAAAAACCATTAGTAGTTCCACAAAAGCCCCATCGATCCCCACGGTGAAATCGAATCGTTCTGGGACCCCGAAAAATGTATTTTACGTCAAAAAATACTTCGAAAACGAAACCTAACTCGACCCCATAGCGGAAACCTTTAAAAACCCTCCTGCAGCCCCATAGCACCCCACTGGTTTGCGGACGAATGCAGATAAACCCGAAATAGATGAAACTCCTTCCCATTAGAAGGACACCAGGCAAATACGATCTCATTTCACGTTCCTTATAGGGGAGACAGCCTATAACTTGATCAAACATTCAGGTTTGGTTCGTCGAGGTGAACTTCGATTTGATTTTTGCTTCAAATGCTTGTAGTTCTGAGATTTATCTGTAGTTCTGTGATGGAAAATAGTCTTCTGTAGTGGAAAATAAGGGACTATTTTCCATCACAGAATCACAGCTAGATTGAAGAATTGCGATGATTACTTTTTTCTACCTAGATTGACGATTAGACCCACTGCGGCCCAGGCCATTTTGGGCAGTGGATTTTTTTTTTTTTTTTTTTTAATCTGAATTTTTCGCAAAATACTCGGTTTACCGTATAGTTGTGCCCGCTAGGTTTTCAGCACGATCGCCCAATACGTAGGGCTGTGTGGAGCTAAAAGGGGGCTACGGGATGGGTTCCGGGTTGGGGTCGAATTCGGTGTCGCTTTCGAGGTATCTCTGAATGTAGAATCCATTTCTGGGGGTCCACGAACGATCCGATTACACATTTAAATCCAAATCCAATTGGATATGTGGGGCTTTCATGGAGGCTACAAGTGGTACAAGTGGGATAATTCCTACCAATGAATAATAAACCCTAGGTAGTGTAAAACTTGCTGAAATTGTTTTTCTTTTTTTTCTGAATTTTTAACAAAATAGGTACTTGATTCTCCATTTAGTTGTGTCTACAAGCTTTTCAGCTCGATCGCTCTGTGGGGCTATGTGGTGCTAAAAGAGGGCAACGGGAGGAGTACTTCAAGACGTAGAATCCAATTTTTGGAGTCCCAGAACGATCCGATTTCACCGAGGAGATCTATTGGCTTTCATGGGGCTTTTGAAGGACGCCTGGAGGTCGGTTTTGAAATATATATATATATTTTAAATTGAATTTGTATTTGTTTTCGCACAAATAAGTGCGAAAACATAATATAATAATATAAGTTTTATTTAAAAAAATAACACACCCATGCATAAAGTTTGCAGCGTTTTTCGATAGTTAATAGCAATTTGTTATGCACCGGAGATTGGCGTGACGGTGTCAGGGCCGTCTGATTTAAGCGAGTTTCTGCTTAACCACCCCCGCTTAAATCTTGAGGCCACTGGCCGAGTATCGAGTTTTTAATTTTAATTTTTATGAAAACCCAAAAATGGATTTTTTGCCAAAATTTAGCCAAGTGGCTTGTAGCGCAAATAGGAAACATAAACCATCGCATAAAAAAAAGATTTCCAAGTAGGTAGTAGATTGCTTTGTGGATCGTACGGATGTTAACATTTTCCTCCCTCTCTCTTTCAAGAATTGTCCAAATCAAACGAACCATGTTTGGAATGAAACATGGGAATCCCAGGAAAAGGTGTTCTATCCCATGCCGGTGCGCTTAGCTCCCAGGGTCAGGGCAGGTCATATCAGGGCAGAGGTTATATTTAGGCTGACGGCGGAGTCCTCATGGATTAGCCCATAAGGCCAGCGTTTATTTCCCACGCAGCTTAGTTCGTTTCAGTTTTGATAACAAGAAATTGCCGGATGTTCCTGTAAAACTCCTGTCACCCGTCGACGACGTTTTGCGAACCGGCTCCACGGTCAGTTTATTTTGAATCCATTGGCAGACTAGTGAGATCCAAAACAAGGGGAGATTTACTCGTCCTGTTTATGTTGGGAGTAGTTGTCCTGTAGTGACTGGGAGTAGGCGGTCGGCACGTTGACGGAGGCCCAGATGGAGGGTTTGGCACAGACAGGAGGTCTCTGGGAGTAACATGAACAAACATTGTAACAGCGAATCTTCTGACAAGGTTTCTGAACTTTTGAAATTGTGTCAAAACAACGCAAATAAGCCTTAATTCCAGCCAGATTATTTTGCTGAAACATGTCCAGTTCTGCTTATCCAGCTACTATTTTCCGTGGACTACCAGGTATCAAAGAAAATGATCACAAGGGCTTTTTTTTTATCCAAACCTTTTCTTTTGTTGGGTGACTCTTTAACTGAATGGCCCTATAAAATTTATAGGGGCATTCACTTTGAGATTTTAAATGTTACATATCAGTGAAATCAGAAGCAGATGGGATGGGACGTCATTTGGACGCCTAATTATACCCCTTCCACTTACATTGTAATTACTAGCTTCCGATAGAGATTCAATACAAGAATGATGTACTCGCACAAACATCTCGATCATGTAACTAACTGCAGCTGTTTGGGACCAAAGGGCCGAAATGTAAAATTTCCGAAACTAGTTTAATGCCTCGTTACAATATCATTTAATGATCATGCATTCGACACACATTTTGATTTTTTCTTCTGAAACTATTACGCTGTGAATGTTATTCATATGGCTGGCGTTATATTTCATAGTTGGCCACCAGATAGAAACGCCATGCCACCGCGGTTCGCTAGAGCGTAAATGCCGTTCTGTACTCTGCTAAAAATTCTAGCAGGTAAGTAGTTTGCATGTAACGTAGGTACATGCCCGAGCCAAATTCGTCTGAACGCTTCACCTTGATTACATTGGTATTAGGTAAGTAATAGTATTTATTAGTTGAAGGTTTGAAAGGAAAACATAGAAGCCATTCGTAAATAACTTCTTCTTTTTTTCAATTATTATTAAACAGTCAATAGGCACTGTGGTGGCATGGCATTTAGGCCTTTTGAATACAAAATCCCAGTCATTTAGGCGCTTTCTCAATACAAAATCCAGTCAATAGGCACAGTGTTGGCATGGCATTGAGGCCTTTTCACGAGCTGAAATGCAAAATCCCGCCTGGACTTGAGTCCAACCGGACTAGGCCGGTTATAAAACTTGGGCAAAATGGGGAATTTTGGTGAGATGCGGTTGGTAACAATGTGACTTCCTCAAACTTGATTTGCCATTTGGGCCATTTCTACCCTGAAAACCAGTTAAGTAAGCATATGGGCCCAAAATAAACTACATTTTTTTTTTTTTTTTTTTACAGGCAATCTTTTTTATAGGTAACCTCAGAAACTTCGAAAATGGCATTTAGGCCCTTTGGTCGCAAAAGGCTGAAATTATATACAGAGAAATGGTGAGTGATGACAAAATTTGATTTAATCAACGGATGGAAAATCATCAAACAGCAATAATAGAAATGTTTTTTCGTACCATGTATGTTTTAACACAGAAAGTGTTTTTACGGAGGTTATTTCGTTGGGCGATGTAAGGTAAGATTCAACAGAAATATCTCACCCGCCATCAAAAACCGCAACTCCTCCAAACCCCACCCCACGCCCCGGGTCGATCCCCTTCTCCCGTGATGGCGGTCTTCGCGTTCCTCATAATACTATTATGTCGTTCATACACGGCCTATTGCCAACGCTTGATGCCTACATTCAGTGATGACGAAGTGTTGGCATTTCAAGCCTGCTCACTGAATGTAATGCAAAACATACGATCGTCAAGAAAACAAATAGCTCATCCGCAAGTGGACGCTGATAAGCACTTTTTGGGACAAACCAAACCTGACTCGTTCGACTACTCACTTGGTGTTCGAGTACTTTGTCCGTTCGAGAGGTGTCCAAACCAAATCGCCGAAAGGCTTTATTCTTGAATTTCTCGAAATTTTATCGTTCACTACCAGCTTTATGGGACCCTGCAGTTGGCACCTCAAACCCTGAAGGGTCTTGAGCGATGTACGAAGGTTCCATCACGAATTATGGCAGGGCGACACTTCGTACCGCCTCCATCTGGACTTGTTGACACACAATGTCGAGAGGTCCGTTTAGTTGACACCTCGAACCCTGATGGTTTCTGATTGATGACCAACCGACGTCGTACCTGTGTAGCGATTATTTAACGTATGTAGCCTGTTGCTCAGTGATTTAATTCATCCCCGTCTCCCTATCGGCTCATCGAAACTCACAAGTTTTCGTCAGCCCCTGAAAAACTAGAGCGACTTGCTCCATGGTGTGGGAGGGGGGATCGAAAAAGTGCGAGATCAGTTAAAAGGACCGTATCCCCAATCCCCACCCCCTCACGGGGATCAAATTTCTTTAGGGAAAACTATTCATGATCGAAAAGAAAATAGATGGGATCTGAGGCCAGGTGGGTCGGGGGTTGGCTGGCTTTAGCCAGCAGTGGATGGCCCCCTGGTTGTAGACCTGGCTCAAATGTAGGGACATTTTTTCAATTTTCTCGTAATCCGATTCGCGCAAACGTGTGCCTCTTGCCTGTGTTGGCGCAAACGCAGTCTTTTCTTAATCTGACTCGCGCAAACGTATGGTAGTCCTCCAATTGGAGGCACACTTAAGTGACTGGAGATGCAATTCTTGCCTTGGAATAAACTACTGATCCGACTACTGATGATTATGAAGTGATTTTATGATCTATCAGCCCAAACCCAACTAAAATTATTCCTGGAAAGCGGAGTTTTAGCGAAGAATTACGCTAAGAATGGCAAAAACCTGAAAACCGCCAAAATGTCAGCCGGCGTTGCATTTTTAACCACATCTGCACGTCTTAAGTCTGTCAAGTGGGAAGGAAAATTTGTGGAAATCACCCACAGAGCTTCTGTAACCGCTGGGAGTTGGAGGGGACAGCTCTTTGAGTTTTTCGCCCATGGGGAGTCAGTTGTGACTGTCGTCCTCTGAGGAGTCAGTTGGGCGACACCCATCGGCTCTGGCGTGTTCGGTGGCCCATACATCTGCATCTATGAGGAGTGACGTCCATTGTCAATCCACTGTAAGGCCCGTGGCCAACCGCCCTATTTTAGAGTGTAAAGGAGGGAGTGTTGGGAGACCGTCCTATTCCGTGGGAGTGTTGTGATTGGGCATGACTCCTGGCCTTCAAACTAAGCGACTTCAAACTGCTGAATCATTAGTAAATTTTCTATATTTATAGGGTGACTCTTTTTGGGTAAACGATTTCATTTAACTAATTTTCATAATGTCACGTTATGCTGATGGTCCGCTCAAAATGTGAGTGTTTTTTTATTAATTGCCCAAGAACCCCATACAATTTCTATTAACGTGTTAAATATGCATAATTTGCATATTTAATGTTTTTATAGGTAGGTAAGTAAAAAACATCTGAAGTCGCCAATGATGGTTGATGTAAGGAATAAATCATTATTATGGTCTTCATTACAATTTCGTCATCTTTCCGTGCTTGAGTAACGTCTTGGTTGATCGTGGCTGCTAACAATTTATTTAAACGGACTGGCGAAAGGTCGCATTGTGGAAGGGAATAATTATACTGAAGAGGACGAATAACCGAGCCCTTGAAAAAGATGAGTGGATGGGAAAGGTCGTGGGGTGGGGGTTCTCTTCGGCATTTCTCGAGAGCCTGAGGAAAAGGAACTTTTATCTCAAAGGGGTATTATACAGGGCGGGAGAATGGAAGATGAAGGGAGCAGATGGATGGAAGGTCGGGGGATGGTGTTAGTGGAATGGCTAGAGTTATAGGAGGGGATTTAGAGCCTAGTTGAACACTGAGGGAGAGAAAGCTCCACAGAAGGTTGGATATCCCGTTTTCATACAGAAAAACGCTGCAAATTTTACACAAGGGTATCTTATCATTTCATATTGGTTAATTGTGCAAAAATTAATTCTGTCATTAAGAAAATATTTAAGAAAAAATAAATAAATTTTTATTTTCTAAAATGATTGGACAGAAGTGGGACCCATAAAAATGGATTCTACATCCAAAATTACTTCGAAAACGACACCTGACACGACCCCCTCCCGTAGCCCCATTTTACCCCCATAGCGCCCCACGGGTTAGGGCGATCGGGCTGAAAACCTTGTGGGCACAGCTAGATGGTATACCGAGTTTTGGTTTAGGGGAAGGTGGGGTAAGACGGGGTGGTCGGGTCATATGGGGTACCTGACGTTCTCTCTTCCCTGTTCTGCTATCTTCTGTCTGGGTCGTGCAATCTTATAACCATCTCACCCTTTTAGTTTAACTTTAACACTAATTGTCGAAAGTCGTTCGCTTTGCCTGCTCTGCCGAAAAAAAAATCATTTTTCCTAAAAAAGTTCGCGCGATTTTTATGGCCCCTGAGAGCAACGCATATGTGGATCGAGATTTGGTAAGTTGCATAGAGTTTCATGTTACTTTCGCTTGTTTGTTCCGTGTTATTTTTTCCGCATTAGCTCTTTTGGTTCCAGAGAACGGCCCTGTTGAACAGGAGGGGTCCTGGTGGGGTCATATGGGGTACCCAGCGTGGGGCAAGATGGGGTGGTACAGCATGCATGTTCTGCAATGAATTGTTTGTTAAATCCATCCCAGTGAAGTGCACAGGTGAAGTGCAGTGTGATGAGGTGCAGTGTGGAGTTTTTAAGGAGTGGGCTCATGAAGACTGCAGCGGACTTGAGGGTCAGGAGGGGTTTACAATGTCATGCGACTTCTGCACCACTGTGACTGCCCAAATCGGCTTGAAAAAATGGCTGCCGTTCTTTTCTTTTTATATAAATTTAAATGTACAAAACGTGTTATTTTAATCAATTTTTTGGAATAAAAACGATTTTTCCGAGCTCGTTTTTCCAGGTACCCCGTCTTACCCCACGCTCTCCGAAAACGGCGGATTTGGATTTTTTCCAAAAAGCAAAGTAACTACCAAAATTTGGTTAGTTCCCAGTCATGGGTGTCAGAAACCACTAGTCTAGATCCCAATGAAGCCAGGGCGTGAATTGAATTCTTCAAAAAATCAAATATGTTTTTTCCACATAGAGAAATAGTTATGGTACCCCGTCTTGCCCCACTTTCCCCTATTATTCTTCGAATAATACACGTATGTAATCGCGACGGAGTTCGAAAATTCAGATCGGCCTCAAAATTTGACATTCGTTTCATAAGGTCTAGATTCCAAAAACGAAATGTTCGTCTGCCGTTCGAGTCGTTGGAATTTTTTATGAAAAAAATATTTTTTTTTTCCTTTCATCGACATCGAGTTAATTTTTGCACATGTAACCTATATCAAAGAATAATAAGCCCTTGTGTGAAATTTTCAGCGTTTTTCGTCACATTTTCAAGTTAAAAAAAAAAAAAAAAAAAAAAAAAAATCCTACTACCTACCTACCCCAACTGGCTTGGACGGCGGGCGGACATTTCGTTTTTGGAATCTAGACCCCTTGAAACGTATAATGTCAAATTTTGTGGCCGATCAGAATTTTCTACCTCCGTCGTGATTACGTAGGTGTATTATTCCAAGAATAATAAAGCAAAATCGGTAGATTTTCCTCGAATATTCATGTTATTAGTTGTACTTTTACAATTTTGTACTTAGTACAAAAAGCCTACTCAAGAATGAAAGTTATATTCTGTTATGATACAGTGCTCCAACAAAAACGTATTCCGTTGAAACCTCTGAGGCTAGAAAAAACTAGAACTCGACACTCAGAAACCTTTTGCTAGTAGCTACCACCCTTCACCGATTGGGGCGCCACTTACCGCCTCATTTTATCTACGGAAGTGTAGGTTAGAATTTCGTGCAATCACTACAGGGTGAAAATCAATTTTGAAAGATTGGAAAAGAGGAATAAAAGGATCAGAGGGCGGAGTTCCTCAGAGGAAATATAGGCTGTAATGATTTTTTTTGGGGGGGGGGGGGGGGGGGGGGGGGGTTCTGCGTTAAAGGGGACAAAATCGCGCCAAACCCCTCCCTCGGTCTTTCTCCATAAATATGTATATAAAACGCTAAAATAATAATAAAAGGAGGTCAGGAGGAGGTCGTTTCACTAATTCAGGAGGCAGTGAAGAGAGGACCGCTCGCTTGAAAGGGAAAAGGAAAACTGAAGAAGAATAAAAGAAATAAAACAATCCGCCATCTGTATGATGACTGGGGCTTCCATTTCAACTTTCCCGTTTTCAAGCATTCCGAAAAACGTTATCGCGCAGGAATTTCCAGCAACGAGCATCGTCCAACTGGGCAAAAGACGCCCAGCGCCCACTGTCAAGCCAATAGTCCAACTGGGTAAACATGGAGCAAGTAACCACGTTCTCGACGAGAGAAATGGTGCTTCATGAAAAATGAAAACGCCATCCCACTTTTCACTACGTCGGAAAATCTGCGTTTGCTGACCGAGGCACTTAGGAATGGAAATGCACCCGAATTTCGGGTTAAATCATCCTGTACCATGTTGTTAGAAGTCAAAAAAAGAAAAATACATCATCTTTGTGACAAAAATCTTTCACGTAGTTACCTCTTAAGTTGTTCTGGCCGATTCAAAAACCGGTTACAGTTTCCAATCAAAGACACCAGAGTGCAGGTCGATTTTCAGATTTTTTTCTTTTTTGAATGTGATCGTGCGTATTGACTCAACTTATTCGTGATAAAAAATGAACTTATTCGACGTGACCAATCCTTCAGTTTTTATTTTTTTAATGGTGGCCAACTCGTCGAACAATAGGAGCTGACTTCGGGTTTCCGCCAAAATTCAAATTGAAATTTTTCCATACATTTTATAAATTCGTACGAACTTGCAGTTTGTGTTTTAACCCCATTTTGGTAATATTTGGACGCCTTCTATCGATTAAAAAATAATAATAATAATCCAGACACGTTTCCATTCCTAATTGATGTTCTGGCAGGGGGAACGTTCACTTAGGTACGCTCCTAAATTCTATTAACAAATGGACACTGTGCTTGTTTGCAAAAATGGTTTCCATCTAGATACTCTTCTGTAGCCCTTTTTTAGCCGCACAGAGCCCCACGGGTTTGGGCAATCGGGCTGAAAACCTTGCGGGCCCAACTAGACGGTAAACCGAGTAATTTTTAGATTGTAAAAAAAATGCCTACCTACTGCCCAAAACGGCTCGGGCGGCGAACGGACATTTCGTTTTTGAAATCTAGACATCTTGAAACGCATAATGATACATTTTGAGGCCGACCAAAATGTTTGGCCTTCGACACGAATACATAGGTGTATTATTCCGTATCATGGAATAAGGAATTATTCCTATTCCACTATTTCTTCCATGATTCCGTATAATATGTTTCAAGATGTGTATTTCATATTTTGGTCAATGTTAGCCATTGTGGACCTGAGCGCACCAACAAATCGCCATGATAAAGTCGGTTTCATTCAGAATGAGGGGGTGCCAGAAAAAAGTGAAGATCCTTGGCATAGAGGACGGCGGTACCCTTCCATGGCTCAGAGAATGAGGAAAGGCCAGCACAAGCCATGTTCATGAGTCCACGGTTCCCAAGTCCACAAAAAAAAAAAGAAAAAAAAAGTTTATAATGCTATAAAAAAACTGTTTTCTGTGCACAATAATTGTGCATATAAATAATGTGTATATAAATTATTTATATAAATGAATAGTAAGTACCTAATAATTCCTGGTAAAATTTGCAGAATGTTTTGTTGTCTAATCACCAACTTATAAAAAGCCAGGATCTTGTTCCTGACATCTACTCAGAGAATTGAGCAGATTTGAATTTCTAGTTTCCCGTAAATTCTACAACTGTTTGCTTGCAAAATTTTAACTTTACTTTTGGTGTTTTGTGGAACACTCGAAGAACGTCCACTTTTTATTGTTTTCAACACCTATTACAATTTTCATGTCTTTAATAGTTGCTTGTGGCTGTATATTTCAAGAACGTAAATTCGGTAATTGTTTCAACTGGAATGAATGGCGCTGCACAAACGAACAAGGCGGTGGCACAAAACGTTTGCATATGCTGATTGTACGTTCGGCCTCGGGGGTTTCCAGTAAGCAAGCTAATCACAACCACATTATAGCCTCTGCTGACTTGGTAATGAACCCAAATGATAAACGAATCATCGAATTGAATCGAGACAATACCTGCCGCTCTGAACGGGAACTCTGAAGTTGAGAATTGGTTGATAATCGAGTCACACGATCATTCTACAGTGTCAAGTTGCAATAGGGTTTAAGGAGTAGACTTTCGGTAGTCCTGGTTTGGGACGACAGGTGCTGTAGGCCATTGTCTTTTCGACCCCTTCAGCCTGATCATTCGGTATTAATTAGCCTCTAAATTTTATTAAGTACCTAAATGAATTAAGATGACTAGAGAAGAATGAGACTTGGAGGAGGTAAAAATGTAGAAGGTGACCATTTTGAGTTTCCGAAGGTACCTTAGTCCCCAAAGGGAGGAGGTGATCATTACGACGAGGAGAAGGCTCGGCCCACAAATCATTCAGGAGGCTACGACTGACATATCTGACTACGGCAGGGCCGTTCGCCATTACATTACCCCAAATCCGTCTGTTCGTGGAGGGGTGAGGATCCTCCGGCTTGAAACTTCCTCAGGTACCTTCCACCTCCTTGTCTGAATAGTTTAATTGGATCCGGTCCTTCCTCTTCCCGAAAATCGATCCTCCCAACATCGCCCGCGCCTAATATCCCACCATGGCAGCCCCTGCCCGTTCCTCAGGCGGTTATGGGCTGATTCAAGTCGCCTAATACGGTTAGGCACCAAGTTTTGACAGCTTTTTTGAGTTTGACATTGATGTCGACCCAATGGAAGCTCACCAATAACCATTTTCTTGCATATGCGTACATTTACGGACCTCCCTTGAAGGGAGGGTCAAAAATTGGACATCAATTACTAAATGAACAGACTCTTGTGGGTGATGAAAATGGTCTTTCAAATGTTGATGAAAAGCCTCACCGCCGTTCGTGGTCAGTAGTTTAATCTGTGTCTTGGGGTAGGAAGAATCGGGGAAGAGGCCCTGAGGTGAGGAGGGAATCGGCTTCGTGGTCCAATTGGATTAATCTATGTTTCATGAATGTATTCTAGAAATTCACCAACTTTCATTTTAGCCGGCACTGAGGGTATCAGGTCCAAAAACGCGTCTACTTTCCAACGCAAAGAATGATCTCCGAGAAAGGCGCGTCTACAACTCCCGCGAAATGATCCCCGAGAGAGGACCTGGCGCTTTTACATGACCATTAAAAAAGAGGGAAAGAGGAATTGGCGCTTGTCCACGGTAGCCGTAAGGCCCCCAAATTCGAGGTGTGTGTTGCAACCTAGAAAGTGATTTCGGCCCTTGACAATACTACACCACGTGCGAAGGGAGCGCAAAAATATAGCCCAATCATATGGAAAGAGTTTCCGAAACAGTTGAATTCTTTCACCGCAATAGAAAAAAAACCTCAGTCAGCAAGCAGGGAGAAAGTTTCGTGCTGGAGTTTGATCAGAAAAAGTGAATACGCCAATCACCTTTTTTGCAAAGAGCAAAGTTGTCTTTCAACAAGAGAACTACGAAGTGGCTTCTTGGCCGACTAACTTGTTAACGCTGTCGAAAACTACACCATTCATAATATTATCCAAGATCATTGAATGAGAGGGAGAAAAAGAGCATCCATGTACCAGCTACCTGCTTGCATATTTTGCGGCTGGCAAGTCATTAATATTGTTCCGCGAGGGTCTTTCAAGTAGGAAATGTCTGCGAGCGTGGTGAAACAGCAGGCTTTGTAAACATATCTCCCGACATGCAGTAAATGAAGCTAATTATGAACTGGGACGGCGGAGTGATAAATGTCAAGCGCGTCGAATTGAGCCTTTAATCCTCTTTTTTCAAGCCAGACAGCCCTACCTCCCTCTTAATATTGTAAAGAGCTTATCTCCGAGTAATAAGGGGAACCTTACCTAAGGTACCTTTTGAAACCTTTTCAAGAAAAGCAATTAAACCTATCGGCCAACTATTGGGAATTTATAGGAAATTGAATTATCGATTGGGAGTCGCGGAGGAAGAAACTGCGACGCGACAATCTTCTTGTCTCTTGGGTTGTCCTTTTCTGTGAACCCCAATAGGCATAAATACCTGCCTGTACATTAGGGGTCATCACGGTCAGGTTTACATGACATTGATGAGTGTCGAAAGTAGAAAACTTCGTAATTTTCAAAATAATGATGCACCCAATGTGAGGACGTGGTATAGGTATACCAAAAACACCGGCGGCGAAATCGTGAATTCACGCCACAGGCCTTCCGCCAAACACACTCCACAAAATTTAATGAATTTGAATTCAAATGTAGTAACAGCTTCACGTAGGTACAGACCCATCATCCGATGTATGGGTTGGCCCAGAAGGCCTATGTTCAATTCTACAGAAGAATTTCGTAAATTTCGAACAAGAACCGTTAATATATTATTACTAATAGATTCTATTAGTATATAATATTATTATCTGATAGTAAAGTGTTATTACGTATAATAAACATTCATTCGAGTGTACTTTGAATTACAATTGAATTGTAACTATTTAACAGTTGTTAATAATTAATTAAATAATTTGAATAATTGAATACAAAATTAAACAATTTATTAAACTATTTATTTAATTCTTGGTTTAACATAATTTCATTATAATTATTTAATGGTGAAATTAACTCCGCCTGTAATTTTTATGGACTTTTGGCCCTACTGCTACAAGTACGTGGTCTAGGGTGATGATGGGAATAATTGAAAAGAAAATCATATAAGTACGCAATTATTCATTCCTAAAAATCTTCACCGGTGAAACGGATGCTGAAACTTTCTCAACGAAATCAGCCAGTTCGTAGCAAGGAGATGGCTCAAACCTGTGCGAGACTCACTGGCAATCTTCAATACATAGTAAAAACACACAATGGGAAATTCAGTCTTGAAAGTAGCCTAATAAAAATAAGGCGAATGATGGTGGATCCATCCCGCTTTTCATAATAACCGTAGAGGTCAGCACTGAGTGAGACGGAGCTCCCTTTGGCGTTTGCACAACGAAGGAAGAGACAGACGCTCTCGAGGGAGGAATGAATGAGCAAACAGACGGTCCCAGTATCCGCAAACCACAGCCACAACGTACGAAGGTACCTCGCCTAAAGAAATAAAAGGGGATGAGGGTGGCTTGCGAGTGAGTGAAGGGAGGAGACTCGAGAGAGAGATACTGACTAAGCGAGAGTGAGCAAAAAAAAAAAACGCTATTATTTTATTTTACGTGAGAGGGCTTCTACGGTATGTTTCCGTGATTACAGTCCTGCAGGAGCAAACTCTCCCCTTCGCAGCCTTGTGATGAAAGAGAACGAAAATACATGCCACTTTATTTTCAACGAGCGAAACTTCCCAAGTGCGGCCACCGTGCGTCAGAGTGTCAAGATCAGCGACGCGACGGGAAACCCAACCGCCAACATCATTTTCATTCTGCGTGTAAAACTTTAAAACGAAAATAATGGAGAAACTGACCGAGATACATGTTACTCATAATCCCAAATTGAGTCGAGAAATATTTTTGATTGCGAGCATGTTAGACCGTAGCAAGGGTCGGTTCATCAAACGAGGGCTTAGAGACAAAATAATAATGTTGATTAACATAAAACAACATAATATTATTATACAATATAGGTTTTGATCATATTATGATCAAAACCTCCTGAAAACAAGCTTTATAATATATATATATATATATATATATATATATTATGCATTGAAAACGATCGATAACCATGCATCTATGCCCATATTCAGAGTAAGTATTTAACAATATTCGCTTTTCGCAAAGTCAAGATACCAGAATATTTTAAACTTAAATGTAAAAAAAAAAAAAAAAAAAAATGGGGAAAGGAAGACAAGTGAGGCTACTTTCTTGGCAAATAAATAAATGAATGAACGACTAGAAAAAGAACGTGGAAGCAATTGGCGGCGATAATCACAGTTTGATATGCCAAACAGTTGAAGACGAATTTGCCAATCAGTTGTAAAGTTGTGGTCTCTAACGATGTCGCTTTTGGTTGATTATTTCTAGAATTATCAACTTATGTTTTCACGAAGAGGGTCAAAAATTTTGATCAGCCTCAAAATCAAAGGACAAAATTTTATTTTGTCCTTATTATTTTCAAGATGGGCAGATTACAATAAAGAATTATGTCTGCCTTCCAGGCCGTTTTTGCATTAGCAATTTTTTTTTTTTTTTTTTTTTTTAATATCAAATGTTTACAAAGTAGTCGGTTTTCCATTTAGTTGGGCCCGTAAGGTTTTCAACCCGATCGCTCAAACCCGTGGGGCTAAAATGGAGCTGTGGGAGGGCTTTTTGAAGGCCAATTAATTAAATGGGATCGATTGGGGTGTCGTTATCGAATTTTAGGAAGTAGAATCCATTTTCAAGGGACCCAGAAGGACCCGATCTCGCATTGAGGATATATATATCCTCATATATATATGGAGCTTTCATGTGGCTACAAATAGGGCTTTTAAAGGAAGGTCAGAAGGTCAAATGAGTCCTGTGTCGTTTTCCGAGTAGTTTTGGACGTAAAATCCATTTTTTGGGGTTTTAAAATCCAGTTTTTATTTTTATTATTATTATTAAAAAATATATAATTCTTAAATTTTAAATAATTTTTAATTAATAATAATAATAATAATAATAAGATTTGAAAAAAGTTTGAAACCTTTCTCCCCTGAATGAGTGTGCACGTCATAATATAATAATGTTACTTATGTCTCTTACATATCTTACATGAGCATTTTTGGTTTATTATTCTTGGAATAACTATTATGTATAATACACCTATGTTTTCGCGACGCAGGTCGACTCCGATCGGCCTCAAAATTTGACATTATCCGTTTCAAGAGGTCTAGATTCAAAAACCGAAATGTCCGTCCGCCGTCCGGGGAAAAATAAAATCAAAAAAAAATTTTAATTTTTTTCATTGACACAGAATTAAATTTCCGCACAAGTAATCTATATATATATATATATCAAAGATTAATAAACCCTTGTGTAAATTCGCAGCATTTTTTTTTTTTTTTTTTCGACAAGAAGCTATTTCTCAAAGCCCATTTTCATGTAGGATGGATTTAACCGAAGCCTTTCGCCCTTACGCCTGGAGGATCTCAACCTGAAGCCTCCATCCTTCATTCGTCCATCTCCATGTGTTTTCTTCCAGCCCACGCCTTCCATCGCTCTTTCTCGTATTCAAACACTAGACAAACTTCGCATGCATTCAACTCACTTTACTTCACGCTACGCACCCTCTCAATCAACTCTTCTGACGAGTTGGAAATCCATCTTCAGCAACCCACTTCCACCTTCCTAGTGGTGTGCTCGTTCAATTTTCAATTCCAAGTTCCTCCTCAATTCTTCTCTCCGCTGAACTTCCCAGTTTGTATCCCAGATTGTTTACAACGTGTATTCCGTGATATTTTAGGTTTATCATTCAGGGAATAATACACTTAAGTATGTAATTGTGTCGAAAATTTTGATCGGGCTAAAAATTTGTCATTTTACGTTTCAAGATGTGTACATTCCAAAAACGAAACGTCCGTCCGCCGCCCACCGTCTAGCCCGTTTTGGGCAGAAGCCTTCTTCTTCTTTTTTTTTTTTTTTTTTTTTTTTTTTTTAATCTGGAATTTTGACAAAATACTTTGTCTACCTACTTACCACCAAGTTGTGCCCTTAAGGTTTTGGGGTTTTTGGAGGGTTTCGGCTTTGGAGTCGATTTAGGTGCCGTTGTAGAAGTATTTTTGAACGTAGAATCCATTTTCGGGGGTCCCAGAACGATCCGATTTCACCGTGGGGATGTATGGGCTTACAAACGGGATTTTTGAAAATAATTTCGAGAGGAATAATTTCAGATTCTCACCGATACGGAGAGTCTGAGTAGGTTATACACCAACCCTATTCGTTATGTCATTAAGTTCCAATTCCTGGGTAATTAGCCAGAAAACAGGGAGTAATACCCGTAATACCTACTGTAGTTACATATTGAAACGGTCCGAATTGCATATAATCCATCCATTATTCCATTCCATTGTTACACCCCCTTTTGGTTTATTATTCTTGGAATAATACACCTATGTTTTCGCGACGCGGGTCGACGACTCCGATCGGCCTCAAAATTTGACATTATCCGTTTTTTTTTGTGACATCATTGCCACTCTGGGAATTCCATAGTAAGTAATTGATAAGTTGATTAAGACAATGTGGTTTTTAAGTTGATTAAATTTAATGTGAATTTTTGTGATAACTTTTTTCCCGTTACAGCTGATAAATCCAAACACGGTTATTAAATAAATAATCCATGCCGGACATACTATCTCTAAACAATGTTTAATGTAATAATATGACATGTTTAATGTCATAATATGACATTAAACGTAGATTACAGATAGTGTGTCCACCATGGGTAGGCCCTTAAAAAGGGTAATCGGAAAAAAACTCCCCGGAAAAAAAAATCCTGCAGGGCGGAAAAAAATCCCCAAAAAGAAAAATTTTGAAAAATTGAAAAAAATCTTACATAAGCAGACCAGCTCACAAAAAGGTAGGCAAGTACCTAACCAGACATTTTAACGTCAGCTTATTCCAGACGTAGGTGCAAATGGATGGGTGGCTGCTGTTACAGATCATCTTTATTTTGCTGGTATTGTTTGTGTTTGTGCGTGAGAGATGAGTGACGGTGAGGAATCGGGAGGGGGAATCCATTTTTGTGCTTGCCCAGCCTGCCAGCTCAGGATTCGCCCCTGATTTGAGTACTTTTTTTGTTTCGTTTTTTTAGGCTGCCAAAAAGGGCAACTTTTCGCGGAATCACCCGTTGACCATACACACACGTGTGTAAGGTAAACGGGAAGAACAGACACATGTGTCTCTTCTTCTACTTGATAGCTCAGTTTCCTCAAAGTTTTTCTCAAGGTTGTCCTATTGTGTAAACCAAATGCCATCTAATGCGCTATGGCAGAAGGGAATATGTCGCCCTTAATGTCAACATCACGATTTTCCGAGGTACCTACCTGTGCATATATTTTCATCTTGCCTAGCTGTAGTCATAATGTACCATAGCACTCATCATGGTAACACGCTGTGTGTCCCTCCTTTCCTTATAGTCCTGAAGATGAAATATAAATATTTCGAAACGTCGGCCTGAAAGAGATGTCCATTAATTGACCAACCCTTAAGAACCCGAACAGACGTTGATTGAATTATTCCCTGAAAAAATCTTATTCTAAAACATACCTACATGAAACGATTGTGCCATAATATTATTATCTACATCATAAAAAGTATGCTTGAAACATTTTACGACATCATCAATAGTTATTAATTATAAAGAAACATTTCAAGATATGCCAAAGCCATTTCAAAAGCCCCAGTGATGAGGTGTGTAGCTTACACGACATCATTTTCCTGGCGGAGCAAAAATAAGCTTCAAGGCAAGAAGAGAAATGAAAATATCCTCAACTGCTTTTCAAGTCGTACAAAGAAAATATTTCAGAGAAGGGAACTGGGACTGTCTCCTGAATGTCAGACAAAGCTGAAGCAAGCCGGAGGGAATAATATGGAAATTGATGACGATATAGGGTTAAAGAGTGGGGGAGAGGAGGATGAGTTAAAAGGTAGTGAACGAGAACTGTTCTCTGTTACAGTGGGCTGGTTTAGACGATGAAAGGATGCACGAGATACTGAGAGAATTTTCAACGTCCTTTATGAGTTGGGCGTGGTAGGTACTTCAGCGTATAAGTTAGTCCTGGAATTCAAATGTCGTGATTGTCAAAGGTGGTGAGGTTATGGGGTGAAATCTTTGCTCAGTAAGGAGGGCCCCTTCCGAGGTGATAATATCACCAATAATAATTATTATTCATATTATGTGAATGTTGCCACTAATTTGGTATCGCAGAGGGGGACGCTTGGTATTGGTATGAATCAACACCGGGCTTCCCCCTATCTCTCACCGGCATCGAATGCGAGCCGAAAAATTCCCTGACTTCCCCCACCCTTGGAGGGACCGATGCCGATCTGGGCCCTCACTTTTGCATTGGCCATCGCCGTGATCAGTTAACCAAATAACGTATTTATTTCACTAATAATTTGTCGAAATGGTGAGTTATTGTGTAGCATATGGTTGCAAGAATAGGCACACTAAAGGTTGCGGACTGACATTCCACAGGTAAGAAGTTATTTCATGATATTTGTAGTAGTTACTAGCTAGCAGGCTTCGTTTTTATTTATTTTAAGCTTTCAACTCAAGCATTCTATGCATTTGTCTGGCTCAAATTCTTTGGTGTAGGTATCTGTTGACATTCGAACCATGTACATACCAGGTAGGTGCCATTAATAATAATAATTAATATTATGGTACCTAGTATGTACATGGTTCTATGATTATAACAATCATGATTATTAGCAACGGGAAAACGGTTAAATATATGTACAATACAATATATTGTATCATTATTGTATATTATATCATGATTTATATTTATGGAATATAATATGATTATTATATAGGTACAATAATAATCGTCATCAACACGTTTTTCCAAGTTTAATGTGTGTTCTAAGAAAGAATTCAAGTAGGTTAACAATTCAATAATTATAACTTATAATATAAGTTATAATTATAATATAATAATTATATTATAATAATTATTATTATAAGTTATATTTTAATTTCAGTTTCCCCAAGAACCCAGAACTTCAGAAAAACTGACAAAAACCATCTTATTCAATAATGTTTATACCTTTGTCGGTAATTGTTTACTATTACCTTGTCACCTTCAACTTGTTTGCTACATGAATATGTTATCAGCAATGGCCTACAAACGACAGATAAACATGTTTGTTGTCCAGGAAAAGTAAGAAAAGTAAGATACTTACTTTAGAAGTCGTCTTCAGATGAGGTACTGGCGTTGGAGTCCGGAGATGTTTCACAAGGTGGCGACAATTGGGTATTGTCTTCGCCGTTGTACAAGTGGCCAATGGCTTTAAAAAGAGCGTGAATACGGCTATTATAGTCTGGATATGTTCTTCTAAAGATAAATTCTGCAAGGTGCCCAACTAGATGATGTTTCCTGTTCCCGTACCGCGGCACAGTACCTCATCTGAAGACGACTTCTAAAGTAAGTATCTTACTTTTTTCACTTTTCCGGGCCTTAATAAATGTAAATTCTTTATTAACAAACATAAATATGTCAAATGTCTTCATACTAAAAAAGTTAGAGGTGACAAGGTAATAGTAAACAATTACCCCCTTTGTCTATCAACCACATACCTATGCAGCCATGTAAATAGTCCTACTGTACCTATTGTATTATATAACTTTGTAAACCTGGAATAAATTAATTATTGTCCAATACTACCTACTTCGACTGATTTATATATTATAATCAATATATTGAAGATTCCTTGAGTTGGATTGATGGTTTCCTGTATCCCTACCACAATCTTCCTACCTTTAGCCCACAAAATGCAATTAGTTTCCACATAGGTGTCCTACCTGTCATCAATAGAGACGAAAAACGTTTACAATCATTCAAAATTAACTTTTAAACGCGAAAAAAAGGCGAGTCGCAATGCCGATCAACGTAAGGTTGGCTGGATCCGTCCCTCCAAGGGAGGGGGAACCCTCCGAATTTTTCGGACCGCTCGGCCACTCGGGAGAGGCCCGTCCATAGATATATATGTCTTTGGTATGAATAGAGGGAGTTCCATGTTTATAATCATTATTTATTTTCTTTCAGTTCATTTTTTTTTTTTTTTTTGTTCTTTTTTTTCTAATTGAACGAGCTGTTTTACATCTTAATGCTTCATAAACCTACTGATGACTACTGACTGTCGAATTTTATGTGAATAGCATCTTTTCTTGTTTTATTTACAATCGCAGGTGTTGCTAAATTAAATAACAAACTAAACAACAAGGAACAATAAGCAGTAAGTGTACAGGTGAAAGCCCAACCACGACTCTCCTAGGAACAGTTGTAGGCAACTTGTGGTGAACTAGAGGGGAAGTGGCAGCCAATGGGAGGACTGCCCTTGGCAGGTGGTGTGTGTCAGCTGGGTGTAAGGTGATGCACTTGGGGATGAAGTGGTGAGAGTTACGAGAGAGTGGGACAACCTCAGTTACGAGAGAGTGGGAGTGGTCATGCTCTAAAAATCGAGTTACCTACCCTCCGTAAAACCATCTAGGTACATTGTCAACAACATATTAGCGATATGCGATTCTCTAGCCCATTCTCCTTGCAACGTGTCAACGTCCATCAAACCTCAATCTATGGTCCGGAGGGTATTAGGCTGGTGGATGGGTAGTTCCCCCAAAGAGCCGAAAAATGATCAATGACCGACAACCAGTATGTTGTAATGGATGGTGGTGAGGAAGTAAGGGGGAGGGCATAATTCACCTAAATGCTAATACTCGCTCAAACGCGGATGTCCTGACCTTCTTCTCGTGGGTAGTGGCCACAAATGAAGGTACCCACGTGTGAAAGAGTAGAGAGAATCCACTCGGGGTCTACGACAGCAGAGGAATTTGGGCAACCCAAAGAAAATTCAATTTTCCCTTTTTCGATTTGATTAGTGAGTTAGAATAGGGCTAAGGGAGACCCACTCCACGCCATGGCACGCCAGGCCTAAGATCTGTCAATTATTTCCAGTAGGTACAATATTGTCATCAAATTATAAATCTAAAAACTAATTCAAAATATTGCCCAAAACGTCTTAACGTATGACTACCTAACTTAACATATTAAGTTAGGTTAGGTAATATATCAAGTTAATAACATGTATGTTATGAACTTGAGTTAGCAGTTATAATTTAACAGAACATATTATGTTTGAAGAATTCAGCGGCTCTGGACATCTTTGGCTTCAACGCTCGCATCATGAAGGATATAGCCCATTATATTGTTGAGCCGCTGGCGTTCATAATCAATGAATGCTTCTCTCAGGGGCTTCTGTCAGACTTTTGGAAGGCAAGCATTGTTATCCCAGTGTTCAAGAAGGGGGACAAGAACTGCTGCAACAACTTCAGACCAATCTCAATCATCCCTTACTTCCTCAAAGTGATTGAGATGCTCCTCTACAACCAGCTGAGCCCGTACTTTGAGGACAATAGCATCCTGACTGCGGCCCAGTAAGGCTTCCGCAGGGAACGTAGTACAACCCAGGCTGTGACTGAGCTTGTTTTGGATTGCCTCCGGGGTTTGGACCATGCGGATTTTGTCGGGGCAATATTGTTTGACATGTCTAAAGCCTTTGACTTGGTGGACTTTGCTCTGTTGCTGGAGAAGCTCAGGTTCTACGGTCTTTATGGCTCTGCAATGGCGTTCTTTCAGACCTACCTTGAGGGATGGCGCCAGAGCGTGGTATATGAGGGTGCCTGCTCGGAGCTGAGGGAGCTGAGTTGTGGTGTTCGACAGGGATTGATCCTGGGGCCGTTGCTCTACATCATATTCACGAATGATTTGCCGGTGGGTGTGACTTTTGGTCTCCCTCCTGATGTGTCGGTGCAGATCGTCATGTATGCTGATGATACCTCAGCGCTGATCAGGGCCTCATCTGTGGAGCGACTTCGTTGGGCCTCAGAGCACATGGAGGGAGCAGTGGCCTCATGGTGCCTGGCCAACTGTCTGGTGCTCAATGCTACAAAGACTCAGAGATTGACGTTCTCTGCACACCCCACTGACAGGTCCTTTGTCACCTTGCTGGAGATGAGGCTGGATAATGCTGTGACCTGGCGTGAGCATGTCAGGTCTTTGATGGGGGATCTGGCTGGTGCGGTGTTCCTGCTGCAGAGGCTTTCCAGTGCTGTGTCTCGCACCATTCTCTGTAGAGTATACTACGCCTTCTTTGAATCGCGTGCGAGCTATGAGGTGCTGCTGTGGGGACACTCGAGCGGTGCAGCAGGAAATTTTCTCCAGCAGAAGGCGGCCATCCGTATTCTAAGTGGTCCCGGTCGCAGGGACCACTGTAGGCCGCTCTTCAGGAGTGCTCGCGTGCTCACTGTGCCGGCCCTGTATGCCCTATCTCTGCTCACCAGGATCAGGCGTCGCATCGCAGATTATCGTCGCCGAGGAGATGTGCACAGCCATGGCACGCGATCGCGCGTGCACCTCTGTGTGGAGCGCCATCGTCTCGCGCTTGTCCAGGCGGGTGACCCCGACTACCGGGGGTGCTACTCTTCAACCGGGTCCCTGAACAGAGCAGGGAGTTGTCGCAGGGCGCTTTCGTCGGATGGGTGAGGCGGAAACCCGTCGAATTGGCCCCCTACTCGGTCGCAGAAATTGAGGAGTACGACTGGTCCTAGTTTTCTCGTTTGTTGTTGTTGTTTCATACTGATGAATATTGTTGACCTTCTATAATATTGTTGTACCTATGAACCTATTGTTGTACCCGTTGACTTTTGTTACCGACGTTTGTCATAAACCTTTAGGTATTTGTTTGGCGACTGTGGGCCGTATTCAAGAACGCTCCTTAGAGTTCTTGAATACTGCCCAATAAATAATCTTGAATCTCGAATCTTGAATCTTGAATCCCTCGTAACCCACGCACCATCAGTCCCTGCTGTTCCTATAATAGGAAGAACGCTAACCAATTATCGACTACGTTTCTCGGAGCTCTCTTCTGACGCAGGATGCCACCAAAGTCGGGGCCTTCTCAACCCGTACAAGTACCTACAGTTGCGTGCCGGTTAGCTCACCTGGTTAGGTTGTGAGGGTTCGAGCTCTTCTTCTCTTATGCCTTTTCCTTTTTATGAAGATTTGTTGAACATCAAACCCTTTTTGTTTTGTACATAAAACTTATCGTAGTAAATCTAAGTAAATGGCTTTCGTTGACACCTTTTAATGGCTGGTGCAGAACGACGTACTGGCCGATGTGGTGGAAACTAGGGGAGCGATGCACTTGATAGGAGTGCAGAGTAATATGCATTTAGGACCTTTCCTGCACCTTTTTGAAGTTTTCTAAAATTTCGTGAATAGTCCCTGAATTGTCTAATTTTGATTAGTTTCAATAGTTTCAGTAGTAATTGAGTAGATGGTACCTAAGAAATTAATGTCTAAGGAAATTGACGTAAACCAACACAGCTATACCTGAACCTAAGCCTAGTTGATAGGTAAATTAATGAGATCCATCCTGGAAATTTAGATTGTGTTCCTTAAGGGAGCGCGGGAGCAAAGCTGTAACAAAACCTGAGCCAAGAGATGGCGCTGACGGTTGCGGGGATTTACAAGTCGACCGACTGGTGGCGGAAATAATAACTAAATGAACCACCAGATGGTTTCCTCGGCGGAGTGTCGTGTTATTTCCCCGAAATGATCAGCTCTGTGGTACATTCCCCACCGCGTAATAAACATATCGGGTGTACTATGTACCTACATAAGGTCTATGTGTTAAGCCAAAGTGGACTTTACTGTTTACATTTCGCCGCAAATAGGCTCACAGCTAGAACGGGAGATACCTACCTCACACTTTCTGACAACCCTACTAAATAATTCAATAGTTGAATTGTTCAATTAATCAAATAATTATTATTAAATTATTTAGGAGGGGTAGGCAGTATGTTGGAGAAAATTTTTTTAAAATGAAACTTTTATTACAACGTCTCGAACTTTTTCGTCTGTCTGTTGCATGACGCGTGACGCCGAACGTCAGTGAGCTATTTATTGAGACTCTAACAGATTGAAAAATGTCGGCATCATTTCCTGAAACTTTCGCGCTAGGCTCGCCTCAGTGGTAGTAGGTATTAACTTCGGGCGTGGCTGCCGAACGTCAGTGAGCTATTTATTGAGACTCTAACAGATTGAAAAATGTAGGCGTCATTTTCTGAAACTACTCTTGCTAGGCTCGCCTCAGTCTACTACCACTGAGGCGGTTGGTAGGTACCTACTACCGTACCAACTTCGGGCGTGGCTGCCGAACGTCAGTGAGCTATTTATTGGGACTCAAACATAATAATATTATGTTAATATTAAAATTCTTAATGTTATATAATAGGTAGGTATATAATATAATATAATATAACATAATATAATATTATTATATAACATTAAGATTGATGAAGCGATTTTTATACCTACCCTTAATGGAATAATAATCCGACAATTTTTAGTAAAATGTCCATAATGTGAAGAAAAGTTTCACTTTTACCGAGGTTTCATAAAAACACACAACCAGCTTTTTTATTATTACCTACCTATTATTTTTTATTTTTTTCAACAAATTTTTTCAAAAATTTTCTATTTTTCGCTAGAAAAATATTTAAGCTCCAGGGATCCTTCAAAAATCCCATTTTTAGCCCCATGAAAGCCCTATAGATCGCCACAGTGAAATTGGACCAATCCGGGGCCCCCGAAAATGGATTCTACGTCCACAAATACTTCGAAAACGACACCTAACTCGATCCCATAGCTAAAAGCCTTCAAAAAAACCCTTCCCATAGCCCCGTTTTAGCCCCATAGCGCCCCACAGGTTTGGGCGATCAAGCTGAAAACCTTGTGGGCACAACTAGATGGTAAACCAAGTATTTTGTCAAAATTTCAGATTTAAAAAAATTCCTACCACCCAAAACGGCCCGGACGACGGACGGACATCTCGGATTTAGAATGTAACGGATAATGACTCTTGAAACGGATAATGTCAAATTTTGAGGCCGATAGGAGTCGTCGACCTCCGTCGCGAAAGCATAAGTGTATTATTCCAAGATTAATGAACCAAAAATAGAAATGGCTTTTTCCCGCTGAAATCGCTACAAGGTACTGTCTTCCTACCGATCCCATTAGTCTGAAAATTTTATCTTAGGTACCTACCTCAAATTTTGCTCTCATTATTTTATCTGGAATATTTCAAAGAGACGTGGTTCGATTTTAAGAAGAAAGGTCAATATTTGAGCTACCTATGTACCGACGACAAAATTTTACCATTTAAAAACGCTGGAAATTTTACACAAGGGTTTATTATTCTTTGATATAGGATACTTGTGCAGAAATGTAATTCTGTCAATGAAGAGAATTTAAAATTGTTTAAAATTTTTATTTTTATATTAAAAAAAAAATTGGGATTTTTTTCGAACTTTTTTTGTTTTTTTACTTGAAAAATGTTTGACCTCTTGGGATCCATCAAAAATCTAATTTGTAGCCCCATGAAAGCCCTACATATCGCAACAGTGAAATCGGATTGTTATGGTACCCCAAAAAATGGAGTCTACGCCCAAAAATACTTCGAAAACGACACCTGACTCGATCCCATAGCCAAAAGCCTTTAAAAAACCCCTCCCGTAGCCCCATTTTAGCCCCATAGAGCCCCATGGGTTTGGGCGATCGGGCTGAAACCGTGCGGGCACAACTAGATGGTAAACCAAGTACCTACCTATTTTGTCAAAATTTCAGATAGTGCGAGTCCCTTGACCATGTGCCTCCTTTTTAAAAACCAAAGTTTTCGGATCATTTTCAAAGCGTTACCCAGTAGGTACGAATAGGAAAAATAGAAATGCCTTCTTCCCGCAGAAATTGCTAGGTACCTACTACCTACTCTCTTTCTACCGATCCCTTGAGTCTGAATTTTTTATCTTAGGTACCTACCTCAAAATTTGCTCTCATTATTTTATCGGGAATATTTCATTGAGACGTGGTTCGATTTTAAGAAGAGAGGTCAACCTTTTCAGCCTCAGATACTCAGATTCTCCTGTATTAATTTCGAGCGACTTTTTCGAAATCCGGAGATATCAATCTCTAATCAATTTCTAATCATAGTTTAAAAAAATAAAAATAACGTAGAAAAATCTGCTTTCCTGAATGGCGAAAAATGGAAGTCGTTGCCTGCCCCTAGTGGAGTAGGTACCTAACTGGTGAATGGGCGTAAACGGCAGCCATCAGCATGAATAATTCATTGATCAATTATTGGTCAAATGAAATCACTACAAAAATAAGTTATATCTATATAACTTATTACCAGTCTACCTACAACGGTTACGTGAAAAATGAAACCCAGGACACCATCCACTAATACCTACCTACGTTTTGAAGTAGATAGGTACGGCGTTCATGGGCCGTAAAGGCTATTTTCGCATAGGTAAATGTCCCATAGAGCGTATAAAATGTATAACATGAACGTAATAATAATTATTACACTCAATTACTGAGCTAGAACAAAAGTAGAGACTGGTCAGCGGGTCGAAAAGTGATTGGTGGATCGGGCGGCCCGACTCCGGCCACACAAGGAGGAAAGAGGAGAACTTTTCAATCCCACAAACGGGTGAAAAAAGTATGTATGTAGAGATGTAAACATTAGAGGGCAAAGAGCACAGAGTAACAGAGAGCAAAGAGCCTAGCGACCTCCCGGTGAGGGGAGGAGGTGAGGGGGGTTGGCCGGTAGCTCCCCCCCCACGGGTGGGTAGGAGGGGGTCGCAAGTCACGCTTACGGGAAGAATTTCAGCCTCCTCACAAAAGTCACGTTGCCGAGTTCTACCACCAGGTTTGCTCATTGACGGGTGGATTTTTGAAAGTCAAAATTTCCAAAATTTTTGAGGTATAGCTTCTTGAGCATGAAAATACGGACCCAAAAAATTTTATTTAAAAAAAATCGGAGCCCTATAGCGCCAGTAAATCCAGGAAAACGGGCAAAAAACGGGTTTTTCCGGGAAAACCAGTGGAAAATGTGCGATATTGCCCAATTTTGGTGGTATAGCTTCTCAAGGACCTCGATCTGAATGGAATGAGCCTTGAATCATCAAAATCGGTTCAGTTTTACGGAAATCATTCCAGGAAAACGATTTCAGGGTACTCCCGCGCCCCCTTAATGACGACAAACAGCTCCCATTGCGTGACAGCAAAACATGCGAATTTCTCGAACAGCTGACATGGGCTGACAATATTTTTAATTGCAATGCGTACTATAACAGCCACAGAGCACAGTTTTTTAGGAATCTTTTGGTTCCCGATGGTTCCGAACAGTTTAGAGCATTTCAAAAATGAAGTTTGAGTTTTCTTACCTAACCCAGATTAAACCAAAATTATCTATAAGACATTTCTGTACGAAATAAAATATACTGAAATCATGTATTTACCCTCGATTTGAGTATCCATGATGGAAAGAAAAGTTTTGGAATGTAACAAACGAAATAGAAAGGCAGAACCTGTTGAAATCACTTAACACACAGGGTAACGTTGAACTAACTTGGACGTGCGTAAATTTTGATCGCCCGCTCATCTCGAGTAGTTTGGCCTCGATTTCGTTTTCGTTCCGTCTTCAGGAGGATGTTAGCACTAAGTGCTAACAAGTCTTGTTTACGCCTATTCTCTACAAAAATTGCTACCTTCGATTTTCGGCTTTTGATAAGCTAGATTCACGATTCCGACCACTTTGCGCTGGTGAGCACCTGAGATGGCTGATGGGCGGTTCGCGGTCAGACCCCATCACCCTCTCTCCCACTCGGCATCCTCCATCGCTAGACCTTTTACTGGGAAACTAGACCTATCCAATTTCGACCAACTGCCCATCACGTGTACTCCGCTCTATCTGCCACCCCTGTCCCCTTCTAGTGCACTATCGTGCTATTACGTGGAACAATCCCTAAGGACCTCCCTTGGAGAAGAATGCATCCCCTTCTGACATAGGAAACCCCTGTACCGTTGTCGAGATGAGGAACACTCCATCTCACTTCCTGCACTGTACGATGGAAACAGGGAAATCACCTTTTGTTCGCTGACTCGTGACATCGATTAGTGTCCTATCTCTCTCAGCACTAGGCTCTACGTAATGAATACAAAGCCCTTTCAACTTGCTTAACACGTGAACTAACTCGATTCCTGACCTAGGCCAGTATTTCTGCACACATGGTACCTACTTACCCACAATGTGTCGATGGTGCCTTAATCTGTTCAACAACGTAGGTACCATGTTCCAGCTCTGTATTCAAAAATGTACCATTTTGTTGATAAGTGAGGGAGACTTAACTTGAAAACTAGAACGAGAACTAAATTGTGATGTAAGTTTTAAAGTTAAGGTGTGCCCACACTATGCCGATCAGCGTCATTCGGATCGAGCCGCTCGGCAAAGCCGAAGTAATGTACACGTGTGCCGGTCGGCCATAACTAGTCGTTCGAAGTCGAACCAAACAATGCCGAACCCAAACCGATTCAAATCAGTCCGGATAAAAGAAAGACGACCCGAACTGAATCAAAGGTAGTGAATACCTAGGCGTCGTCCAGCTTCAGTCGAGCTTCAACTGCCTGTTGCTGTGGGTTTTTTCTCTGATTTCCGTAGTTCGGGTACCTAAAAAGTAGGATGATACGGCACTGAACGTCCAATTCGTGACGTAGGGGAGACCGTTGTACCTTGGAACACTTTTCAGTTTTTTGGAGATAGTGCCTCGAAATTCATAAATGTTGCTCGGCTTTCAGTTTCAACAGCAGTCTTGACTAACAGTTTTGTGTGCCAAAATTGTAATTCCGTGAAGCATAGGCGAAGCTATGAAGCAAATCCGAAGGGACGTTTTTGTTCCAAGGTACAACAACGCTCGTGTACCTAAAACGGGGAGTGTTGTACCTTGGAACGCTTGGGATTTTCGAGAAAAAATGAAGATAGTGAACGACGACGTTTTTTCTTAGTAACAGCAATAAAAAAACACCTTGAAAACGTTAACAGGAGTAATAATTATTATAATTGTTCATTATCGTCTGAAATATTATTTTATCAGCATCTGAAGAAAAACCCTGAAAAGTTACATTAAGAAGCTATAGAAACAATAGAAGATCTCGTTGGGTGTCGACGCTCTCAGACAGAAAATGTTGAGTGTGATGACAAATTTAGTGTTACACGAGGTACCGACCCTTCCAGCCACACATCTGTTCCAAGGTACGAGACCCTTTTTGTTCCAAGGTACAACATGTTCTCCCATTTTGCAAAAACTGAAAATACCCAAACCTCACATTTTTCTCGTTGAAATGGGGAGTTGGCATTGTTTTTTTTCTATTTTTTTTCTGAAAGTACTCCCTGAGAATGTAGGGAAAACAGTAGTCAGCCGCCTGAAATCGTTTCCAGAAAATTTAAATAATTTAACGAAAATTATGGCGTTTGAAAAACCGGGGCCATGGAGGGAGCGTGACGTCACGTCCTCAATACAGCTGAAGAGCGTCGTCGATAGTGTTTTGTTCTTGACATGTGAGGGGATTGATCCGCCCAGTGTTGCTATTCCACTGCTCATCACTTAATAAAATTCAAGTGAGCCGTAAATCCTTCTGATAAGGCTTTAAACTTCAAGTATCATGTATTATAATTAAAAGTTAATTATGTTTTCCGTCGTATCAAGTTATAATTGCTATAAATTCATCATATAAGCTGACGACACTAGCGCTCATGGTGAGAGATTCACTGGAACTGTGACGTCATGTCCTCAAACAGTGACTGGTGGGAAACGCCGGCCGATTCAAACTGTGCGTTTCGTTTTTTCGTTATATCTCCTACAATGATTTTTTTTCGTTGGTATTGGAGTCTGTGCACGTTACTTTTTAGCGATATTATTGAATGGTAGGGAAGATTTCCAAATCTAAAATCAATGCGAACTCCCCATTGGTACTTAATTGGGTTTCTACTGTAATATCCCACTTCGAGATACCAAATTATGTAAAGACCCGGAGAATGTTGAGGGTCGAGACCAATGATGACTCCGAGAGATCGATAAGCACGACGATTTATTGATGAAAACTCAGTAACAGCGAAAATTATGACATGGACAGAAGGCAGCAGAAAAGCTAAACCGAACTTAGCAGAACGTCTCCGACCTCCATAGAGGAGCTGGGACTTGTGAATCGACTCACTATCAGCCTAACATCCTTACTTAAGCTCAGCATGGAAGAAGCTCCTCATTATCCAATTACATAGGGTTTTATACACATTGCCACCACTACTAGTTTATCTCCAAGGATAGGAGAGGGTTTTGAGTCGTATGAGAGGGAGAAAAGTAGAGCGTGAGTTGGAGAAAACAACGGTTCCCGGGAAAGGAGCTATTGGAATGATTAGAAGGTTTGGATAGTTTACGCAATGAGGATTACAAAGGGCCTAATCAGTGGGCGTCGAACAATTGTGTAGGTACTTAGAAAGTGCAAGAGTGTCGGAATGAGTCGCCGTGTGGGTGGCAGATAAGCGATAGTAATTGAGGGCATGGGAAAAACATACTAAAATGTTGAAGGGATAGTGAAGAAGATAATCTCAATTCTTGGTTACAATGGGATACCTACTAGGTCACTGATCCTCTAGGGATTTGGTGAAAAAGTAGGCTATCTAGTTCATTGTAGTCCTTCAATGGACTGATATGGGTATTGAAGAGAGATCAGCAACAAATAACAATAATAAGTTCAGTGGAGGTGACCCCAAAGGGTGAGCCAAAACGTAGAAGGCTTAAAGAGAAAATTATAAGGCGTTAATTAGGAAAGATGATTGAGGGATGAGGGATGTGAGCGGGGGGGTCATAATATTATTATGACACTACATTGCATAAAGAACCATAACAGCTAACCATCGAACAATTATCTTCGAAAACATGGGATAAACGAGTTGAACTCAACGATCTCAAAAAGTTACTTTCTTATCACATTTGTCAATTCGACCCCCAATCGTTTTCGTGCACTGATGAAACTACACTGATAGGTTAGGCCTCCTCAGAGAAGAATTTAGGCGTAGAAGATCTGCTGGATAACAGCACCAGCCGGAGCTAATTCAAATGTTTCAAGGTACAACGTGATCAATGTACAACAGTCTCCCCTACAGACTACAAGAGCCACGTCTTGCCAAACACTGCATGCCGAACCGAACGTGCCGCCCAAAACAGGCCGACCAGCCTGTTTCAGCATAATGTCGACGCGCCTTACCAAATCCAACCCGTCCAATTCGAAGAATGCCGAATTGAAGCAAAGGCCACCCTGTGGACGTGCTGATCGGCTTCAATTAAGTCTACATCGATGATTTGAATTCATAATTCAACCGCTTGGCTCCTTTTGGGGCGTCCACACAACAAGATAATATTTTGACATATTATGACACATTGTGTGTACGTTGGCTCCTCACGCGACCTCGGCACCTATGCAATCCATGTCAATAAGTCAGAATTGGACACCGAACGGGGAAGAAAGAGGATCCTTTTCTGAAGAGCACGAGAGAATCAATTTCACATTCTGTTCTTTGAGATTGGGAAGAGATTCCCCCGTGTTGAGAGCTAAATCAAGTAAAGTTCGGTCCCTTATAAAAGTAGGCGGCTCATTTTCTGAGATAGGACGACTCTTGAGAGCTTTCGTCACAAAAACCGAACTTTCTTGGGGGATTTTTTCTCGTGGTCTCTTAGGGAGAAAATAAATCCTGGTTGTGTGTTTCTCATGGAACCTTTTAATTCATTTTGATTCACAATTAACCCGGAGCAGTCAAGTAAAAAAACGAAGGCATTAGGGTGATTCTCCCATTTGGAACGAAATTGGGATTTCGAAATCCACGAAATGAGATTTGGGTTTTCGAGGGAAATTTTTTCATGAATCCCTTTTAGTTAGGCTACTGATCATACCTACAAAAAATCCAATCATAGAAATTCGTCGTTTAGAAGATGCAGTACCATAAATGAAATCACTATAGTGAGGGAATAACGGAACTAGTTTTGAAACATCATTCGTCATCGTTCATCATCGTCCATCATCGTTCATTCATTCGTCATCATTCATCATCGTCATCGTTTGAAACATTCAATTCGTCGTTTAGAAGATGCAGTACCATAAATGAAATCACTATAGTGAGGGAATAACGTATTATGTGAGGGAATAACGGAACGAGTTTTGAAACATCACTTGTTTTGAAACATCACGAGTTTTGAAACATCACTCTTCTTCCTGGGCGCCATGGGGCTGTGGACAAGCATTTAGAACAAAAATTTCAAATTTTTATTTTCGAAATTCACCTCAAAAGTTATTACCTCACGTGTTCCGTTATTCCCTCACTTGTCATGAAGTGAGGGAATACCGTATGAGGGATTAACATTATGGATGTTTTATGGAAGTGTAGCTCTTCAAATGCATTTTTCAGGAAAAATGAAGATGGGTCATTGAACTCCCTCTAAATAGACACTAATTAATGCAAATTAAACATGGTTTAAAACGTACCTTCACACAGATAATGCGGCGTGAGGGAATAACAGGCTTGATGCCTCACAAGCGATCTTGCAAACTCCACAAGCAAACTCCACAAATAAACTAACCACAAATGAGTTTTCCAAAACACGTGTTACCCAGCTTTTTGCCGCAACCTGACCAATGTTTCCAGCATTGTAAAACTAAATAATAGCGCTCTGATTCGCAGTGGCGCCCAATTCAAAAAAAATGTGAGGGAATAACAGTAAATCTGTGAGACAGAGGTGTTTGAGGCCACTGATCCTAGGATAGGCAAACAGTGCCGCTAACTACCGTCGAATACGGTACGCCATGACCTAGGGAAGTTACCCAGAAAAAGAAAGAATGCGCCACTAGTACCATAGGGGAAATATTCACCATCAAAGTCAGAAACTCGTGTTGTGAGACACGTGAGGGAATAACTTTTGGGCATTTCAAATTTAAATTTGGGCATGAAAACTCAAATTTGAGTGGAAGGCAAGACGAGGACACCTACAGTTAAACTGTTGGATAAAAAAAAAAAAATTAGACTGAAAATAACATACATATCCAGCAGCCTCCCAGAGACATCATTTCGTTCCAAATGGGAGAATCACCCATTAGCAACATCCTGCTCTTAGAAATCATCGAAATATTTATGAAAAACGCTGCAAATTTTACACAAGGGTTTATTATTCTGTGATATAGGTTACTTGTACAGACATTTAATTCTGTCAATAAAAAAAATTACAAAAAATTTTTTTTTGGATTTTTATATTTCAAAAAAATTTTTTGGGGGGATTTTTTTTCAAAAATGTGTTTTTTCAAAAATTCTTTAATTTTTACTCGAAAAATATTTAACTTCTTGGGATCCTTCAAAAATCCCATTTTTAGCCCCATGAAAGCCCTATAGAACGCCACAGTGAAATCGGATCGTTCCGGGACCCCTAAAAATGGATTCTACGTCCAAAAATACTTCGAAAACGACACCTAACTCGATCCCATAGCTAAAAGCCTTCAAAACACCCCTCCTGTAGCCCCATTTTAGCCCCATAGCGCCCCACGGGTTTGAGCGATCGGACTGAAAACCTTGCGGGCACAACTAGATGGTAAACCAAGTATTTTGCCAAAATTTCAGATTTTTAAAAAAATTCCTACTGCCCAAAACGGCCTGGACGGCGGACGGCGTACGGCGGACGGCGGACGGCGTACGGCGGACGGCGTACGGCGGACGGCGGACGGACATTTCGGATTTTGAATGTAGACCTCTTGAAACGGATAATGTCAAATTTTGAGGCCGATCGGAGTCGTCGACCCGCGTCGCGAAAACATAGGTGTATTATTCCAAGAATAATAAACCAAAAAGGATCAAGAACAAGCTGCCTCCTGCTGCGATTGGGTGACTTCCTCTATTCCAAACTGTAGCTTTACGCTACATATTCGAAAAATAAACGATCTTATTGATGGTCCAGAACTTGCAAAATAAGGCTGCAAAAAATTCATGACTACCTCGTCATCAAAAACACAACAAGAACTAACAAGGTTGCGATGTTTGTTTTCGGGTTAACGTTACATTTGCTCCTTGGGCAAGGGAATAGCGGCCCATACACGAGCAGAAATCCGCGGCAGATTTGGTCGGCCGATCTCATCTGACAGATATCGCTAACGATCTGGAGTGACCGATGAAATCGGTCGTTGCCCCTTAACACGAAAAACTTTTCGGCCGATCTTTCGTGCCCGAGATCTGTCTCCCGATGCCATCTGATCGTTAGTGGGATGAAATCTGGCAGATTCAGGTCTGTCACCGACGTTCGTCTGGCAGATTCGAGTTTTCGGTTGGATCCGAAAATTTCTGAGATCGGTGGTCGATTTGCAGCGCCGTAAGTTGATGATGCCATGGGGTTGTGACTGTCCGTGATAACAAACGTAAATTAACCGATCTTTTTTCCGGAATTTTTTCAGTAGGTACCTATAAAATGACTAAGGCAAAATAATACAAGTTTGGGAGAAGTCTTGGGTTTCGGAAAGAAGAAACTTCGGACACATGAAGTTGGTGAGCACGTTTCTGAAACTCGTCCTGATAGGAGGTAAGTGAGCCAATTTCCGCCTACCCTAACCGTTTTTCCTCATAGCAGCTCGGTTTAAACGTAAATCCGTCCGGAAAACTGTTTAACTTACCAGCAGGGTCTATCTTAACCTCCTGAAGCCCAAATGGCTGTTGAAAAATCATGCTAGAATATGTAGTGAGAAAACCCAAAATCGCGATTTCCAAAAATTAGGAAATCCCAATTCCGCCCATCAGGTATTCGGGGACTATTTTTTATCCATTTTTTGATAAAACGCACCACGCAAAAACACCGATAAAGGAGATAAGGAGGATCTCAAGGGAGAACTAGTGGACATCTGAACGTTAAGGGACTCTGCCCGATCCGAATCGAACAGTTCTCAGAACCACCGACATCGCTTCCGAGAAATCTGCATGTTAGGGGGGGGGGGGGGACGCCCGATATCCGTCTGCCAGATTTGAACTCTCGCAGACATCGCTTAGCCGATTTGCTTATATTTCGTATTTTCAACGCCCACTAACGCACAGATATTTCCCACAGATATCGTTTAAAAACGCCAAATCTGCCGCGGATTTCTGCTCGTGTATGGCCTCCTAATGATAGCTTTGGCTAAAGTTGGAAGTGCAAGGGGACCAGCAGCGAGGAACGTGTCGGTCGACCTGTTAGCGAACCTCGCGCGGCGATAATCCCAATTCCCTATGAAGAGATCCCCTTCATTACAGTGGCACAGTTCTACCAATATCGGGTTACGTTTTGGACGGGTGGAGAGAGAGGATGTTTCCTGTCATTAGCTTTGGCCGTATTTCAAACGGCTTGGGCCAATTGGCCCTATCCTCTCTATTGTCTTCCGGCCTTTCCTATTGGCTGGGAATCCATTCAAATTGCGGCAGTTTAATATTGACTAAACTTCTCGAATGAGGTTTTAATTCTGTGGCAATGCCTTGGGAGAAGATGTTCCTACACTCCCTTCCTCATCCTCCAAAACACAGGGCGGCGAAATCGTGGATTCACGCCACCGGCTTTCCGCCAAACACACAAAACAAAATTTAAGTCTGTTAATATTTAATATTAACACACTTAAATTTGGATGTAGGAAGACTAAATCAAGTAGGTACACCCCGCACTACCGTTTTACGGGGGTTCCTACAGCTCTTATCTGATAAACCCAATAGTAGACACCCAACAATACCTAGCCCTTCGAGAACCACGTGGGGTCCAGGCGGGCCTCAAGTGCGCGAAAATCCCCCCCACTTCCAGCCATCACCACCCACCGCTCTGCCACCTTCAGTACCTTCCACCCCTGTAGACGTCGGCAAAGGAGCAACACTCTCACAGGTCAGTAACCCCTGTTATGAAACGTTTTTCATCAAAAAACCGTGGTTGGGGTCCTAGTAGACCCCACGTGGTCTACTGTGTAACAATTTTTTATTTCTTTTCAGGATTTATTTTGCGGGAAATATTGCTCGTAAGACGTTCATAGGCGAGGAGCTTATCAGAGCAGAGTTGGAAAGGCAAGAGAGGGAAGAGGAGCTATTTGAAATAGAAGATATTGCCAATATTCCCCAATACCGTAATGGGGAAGAAAACAGTGAAGTGGATGACGAAATTTTGGCAAAAATACCAGTAATGCATAAGGTAATGCCAGGTAATACCAGTATTGTGAAATTTGTGTTCCGCTTTGGGATGAATAAAAGGGTACAGAATTTGGTTTTTGTAATGTAGTGTTCGAAAATATACCGTATCATTCGAAAATATTCCGTACCATTTTCTTGTTTGTGTTTTTTGGTTTGTGGAGACTCCACGTGATCCACGGTGTTTCGCGCTTCCACGTGGTCCACGGAGGGCTAGGCACCCTTCTTCTCATAGACCCTTAACAGCCTAGTTCCAAGAAGTTCTTCATTTTAATTCTTTGTGCCTCCTTCAAAGCCTCAAAAAGGCATTCACTCTGTTATGTAGCTAGAACGAAATATTAAATTTAATTCAATAGAGCAGCATAGTAAGCCGATGCAGACTTCAATATCTTCCTTCTCTGTGCTACAGGCACCATTTCATCATCGGCTATTCCTTTTACTGCTCACCAGCCACCTCGCCCGCTACCGTCACAGTCAAGGCCTCCCTCTTCCCGACGCCCTCCTCTACCAGGTATTTCTTCTCGATTGGTACCTTCGCACAAAGTGGGAAGGGAAAGAAGTCCCGAAGGTAGTAATCCCCATACCCCTTTTCCGTCCGTCATCCTCCGTGCGAGGTGTTATTGAACCTCCATCAACGGGGGGGGGGGACTCTTGATTGAATCAGGTCAATATTGAAGGATTTGATGCGATGCTCCCCAGTTGCCGTGATTTTCCACTTTCAACTTCTCGACCGATATCACCATTTATACCCTCGTGACGAGGGCCACCTCCGCCCCGAGAGAGGGAAAAAAGTGACGTTCTCCCCTGCATATCTTCCCTCCCCTTTATCCAGATAAAAGGGTACGTCACATTATGAAATGAAATTTGAAAAAAGAGGCAACATTGAGGAAATGATGGGATGTGATTGCCGGAGGTGCAGACGGGATTAGTATAATATGCTAAGATAATATCTACAGATATATTATATAATATTATCTAAAGATATGTTTTATAATATTATTATCTTTTTAAGAAGCTCCATCGACTGGGAAAAGGTCATGCAGCCCAGAGTTGGGCACATTTTTATTTAAAAATAAGGTTGTAAATTAATTCACATCATGCTTTGTTTGTGAATGTGAATGTGAATTAATTCATACTTTGCCTATTAAATTTTGTAAATGTGAATTAATTCATATTCTCAACTATTTTTGTCAATTATTAAATTAAATTCACAAAAAGATTTTTGAATATTTCTCAAAAAAATGTAAACAAGTAGGTACAAAAAAGCCTGTTAGTTTTTCTAATTCACAACTTAAAATGTGCATTTTTTCCATTTCGTATTTAGTTAGAATTTTTTTTTAAATCACAAATTATTACATACATAAATTTGTGAATTTTAAAAACAGGCTTTTTTGTAATTATTTACATTTTTTGTGAAGTATTCACCAATTTTTGGTGAATTTAATTTAATTTACAGAAAAACTTCTTATTCATAAATAAAATGTGCCCTACTCTGATACAACCTAACGGAATCAGTCTGATGAGTGGGGAAATGTGCAATGGGAGTCATTCGGATCAATCCCGCGCGGGATTCAAGCCAATTCCGTGTGATTTCCAATTCGTAAATTAATTTTGCATAAAAAAAAACTATTTCTTTAGAAAAACGCTGCAAACTTTGCAAAAGGGGTTATTATTCGTTAATATAGGTTAATTGCGCAAAAATTAATTCTGTGTCATTAAGAAAATACATGAAAAAAATAAAATAAATAAATACAACTTTTTTTATGTTTGGTAAGATGTGGGACCTCGAAAAACGGATTTTGCGTACAAAATTACTTGGAAAACCACACCTTATTTGACCTCCTGGGGTCCTTCAAAAATCCCATTAGGTTATAGCCCCATGAAAGCTCCATAAGTCCCCAAAAAAAGGATTCTACTCCCAAAAATAGTTCGAAAACGACACGTAACTCTATCCCCTCCCCATTTTACTCCCATAGCGCCCCATGGGTTGGGGTGATCGGGCTGAAAACCTTGGGGGCAAAACTAAATGGTAAACTGAATACTTAGTCAAAAGTTCAGATTTAAAAAAAATTCCTACTGCCCAAAACGGCACGGACGACGGGCTGTCATTCTGTTATGGGAATCATTACATCCTGACACGTATAACGTCAAATTTTGAGGCCGATCAGAATTTTCGACTCCGTCGCGATCACTAAGTTGTATTTAAAAATATTTAAACAAATATTAGGAAATAAATGAATTGATGGGAGTGAGATGGAGCCACTCTGCAGCAGGGTGGGTGTGCCATCAGAAGGGAGAACTTGCTGAAAGAAAGACCACATGAAGGTCAGTTAGTTAATACTTTCTCTCGCCCAAATTTGATCGGAGCTGGTGCAGAAATAGTTACCCAGCTGTAGAGAATGCTCTCTCTCTCTCTCTCTCTCTCTCTCTCTCTCTCTCTCTCTCTCTCTCTCTCTGACTCCACACTCGTGGGTGGAATCGTCAAACAAAATGTATCTATAATATACTCTACTGCATATTATGCAAACTGGAGATAGCGCCCCCTCTTTCCCCTCGATAGGTTATATAGTATCTGGATCTTAGATAGGATCGTAGATACCACAAGAATTATTCTCTATTATAGCAAACATGTTGTGAACTACAGGCATGAGGAGAGCTTATATGGATCACAGGCAATGATAATGTGATTCACAAGACAGAAAAATGAGTCTTTTTTAAACAAAATAAATCCTGCTGCAGCATGGATCTCGCGGGATCCCGCGTTTAGAATCCCGCATTTGCAAGATTGGAAAAACACCGCGGGATCCCGCTTGCCTCTTAAAACGATTGTGATCAAAATTCAAAAATCACCTCACGACCACTTGATTTAATTTTCTAATTAGACGGTGTTTTCTCGCCCTTGATAAGCTGGATACAAACTAGAATATATGGACTCCAAAACCATCAGTTGAAGCCAGCTATCTGACGGTGGCATAAACGTCAGGAGCAGAGTTTCCTACGAAGCGCCGTTTGTGATGAAGTGGGAAGGAGACGCGTCTTAGCTGTTCTGTTCCTGGAACTAGCCTCGCACCACTTAGCGGGATTTTATCGAGACTCATTGCCGCAGACCTATTTCCCCTCATAAAACCGACGACCGACCAACTTAACAGCCGTCACTCAGTTGAAGCCAACTTGACAGCCTCACAGCAACGCGAAGGTTTAACGAAGAGATTGCACGGTGCCGAAAAGTTCGTGTGACTCTGAGTCGTTGTTAGCAACAGCAGCAACAACTTATAAAATTGGAAGGATGGATGATCCGAGGCAGCTAATACAGTTAAATATAGTGGGCACCTTGAGAAGGTCGGACTATCCCACTTCTGACATCATATTAGTGTTCAGCGCCTCTCAAACTTGCCTGCACCAGCACGAATACTGGCATGTATCATACAGCCTGTCACGTTCAAGTTATGTCGAATGAGGCCGGGCAGCGCAGCACGATTTTTCAGGAAATAATGTCCACACTAAAAATCCTTGAGAACTTTGTACGTTCGCCCAGGGAAGCCGATGTTGGGCGTGTAATTTACATTATCATTTGTTTTGTGTGTTTGAGGGAATGCTGCTAGTGTCATATCTAGAATTACGCCCTCTTTGTTTGGGGAGGAGCATGAGGGATGTGTATGAGCATCCCGAATTAAGGCATCGCATGAGTTTAAGTCGTGGCCTACGGTCTCAATCGGAAATACAGATACAGTATTGAAGGAAGCATGAGCTGCAGGATGGCCGGAAGAGTCGAGTTGTCCTGCAGTATGACACACAACACATTGTCTTTCCTCAGAATGGGGCTGCGGTGAAGCTGATACTAAGCACGATGAGTCGTGTATAGTATCAGTTCAAACACAGCTCGAATTGAAATTTGACAGGCTGGCTTCCCCCACCGAAATGTCGGCGTGGGAGGCCGGGCCATCTTCAAATTCAATCATACAAAAAAACAGTTCTCCCAGCTCCTTACAGAAAATATGGTTGCATATAATATATTATGCCATGTCATTATAATGACCTAATATTTCAGGCGAGGCAGCTGCCTCGCCTGTAAATATTGGGTCCGCTGATCCGACTTCCCTTACCGAATCCTCACTAAAAGTCACTACGTGCAATTATTTGGTAATATGAATTATAATTGATCAGTGAAAGGACAAAATTTGTCCATTTGTCCATTTAATGACGGGAGAAAATCTTCCCGTCCATGAAATTAAATGCGCCGTTGCCTGCTGGAGAAGGGGGCTTTGCACGATCGCTCTGCAACCGCAGCGCGCGCCGCCCCTCCCGCCGTTACTAGCTCCGGTGAGCTGGCGATCCGCGAGAAGGGAGCGGGGAAGTCCAGATTCCCCACAGACGTCATTTCGAAAAAAAAAAAAAAACGCGGCAGGCCGATCGTACTTTCTCTCGTATGAGAGAAGAGCTATGAGCATTGAAAATGTCTCAGTACCTAATTTCAATGTTTTTTATTGTTTTAAATAAAATTGCTTCTAATTTCTTCCTTAAACGGTATGCTTGAACTCGTTCAACTTCTAATTTCTTCTTCTTTTGTTGTTCCTCCTTTGAAAGAATAGGTTTGGGTGTAGGTGGTTTAGGTATTCTTGGTTTCCTCGGTGTTGTTTCTTCCTTCATCCTTTTATATGCATTAATTTTATCGTAATCTGTCATGGTGGATGAACCTGGTAAATTGGCTACGTAATCTTGAATTTCCTTTTCACGTTTTCGTTTTCGGTATTCCCGAGAACGATGCGCCGAAGATGGATCAGACATATTAATGGGACTAGCAGGGGATCCACAACAATTACTGTAGGTACTAATTTGGTTTCCACAATCTAACACAGTTGCGTCGGATACCACTGACTTCTGCTGTAACACTGCAGACTATAAGCAGTGGTAACTCAACACGACGTGTAACAACAAACTAGTATTGATGTCGTCATGGTGATAACATTTTCCTAAGTTTTTTATTGGTTGGAGTGAGGCTAACTCTTTTATTGGAGTGGAGCTAACTTGTTTGATACCGAGTATCAGCTTCCTAGGATTTCTAGGATGATCAGGGGCGAAACTAGCTTCAGGAGCCACTCAGCTGATTGGCGTCTCATAAAATTTATGTGCTTATTGTGTGATTTTTATGTGCTTCGTCAGCATTCATGTTTTGTAGTTTTCTGTCATTTTGCCCGAACAGTGCTTCACATGAAACTAAGTCTTATTCCCTAGTGACAACTCGTACTGATTTCTCCAACCGAACATCATATGATTTATTGACTGCATGTTGCGAAAACTACCTTTTCCGTTTGTGTTTAAAATCATTATTGAGTCGTGTTTGAGGATAATTATTAATAATAATAATAATTCGGTGGCAATGGCTGCGAAGAAAAGTAATAAGAAGTCGATGAAACGAGCTTTAGGTAACTCAGACGGTAATACCATACCTGATGAACCTACACCAGAGATTCAATTCCACATGGACGCCACGGACTCATCCAATTGGGATGATAAGAAGGTGAGTCTTCCCATGGAAATATCAGTATACACAATCATAACAACACGTAACTTGTTTATAGGTTGCGTGACGTTTTTTTCTGTGCGTAACAAAATTTTCCGTTGACCCGTCGACTAAGACATTTTCAATGTCGTAAGTGTTCATACTACAAAGCAGTTAAGTGTGAACGCCCCAGAGGTCGAGCGGGTGAAATGGGACCTTCATAATGATCATAATATTATTATGATACTAGTCTCTCCTGCTCGCTTCGCTCGCTCCCCTAGTGGATGAGTAGCATCGATGGACACGTTGGAACCCAAACATCAAGGAAAACTCCCTCCCCTTATAAAAAGTTCCAAAATTCACACTCGTCGGACACTTTCGGGACACTATATAAACTTATTAAGGTCCCGCGTGTTATTATATGGAACACGGGCATCGGCATCACACACCAGAATATATCCGATTTTAATAAATGGGGAGGGGTTAGAGTTAAGTGTCATTTCGAAGTATTTTTGGACGTAGAATCCCCTGGCCGATAAAATGATTAGCTGAGCGAAGTAAGGCCCCCCCCTGTCAAAGTGCTAGTGAAATCAAATTTGAAAAGGGTGCCGGAAGGTTGTGGGGGGTGGGGGGGGGGGCAGAGTGAGCTCGGCGCGCCGCGGCGGGTGGGCGGGGGACTGTGCCTCACCTACCTGCAGACCCCGCGCGAATTAAAACGATCCAATCCCTCAATAATAATGGAACTAGCATGTGTGCGGCCGAGCGAAGGGAGCCCCCTGGCCGATAAAATGATTAGCTGAGCGAAGTAAGGCCCCCTGAATTTGAAATGGGTGCTGGAAGGGGGGGGGGGGGGGGGTAGAGTGTTCGTGGAGGGTTGGCAAGGGACTGCAGACGCGAATTAAAACGATCCAATTGTCTTCTCACCATGAACTCGCCCCCTCCCCCTCGGTTTTTTTGAAATCCGTCTTCGGAATTGGATTCGCCATAGATTGAAGCTCATTTGGCTCGCGGATACCATACCCAAAAAAACGGCTCCTTACTGGATATTTTTGAACCCGAAAAAACGTGGGACAAACGCGAGAAAGACGATTTATTTCGACGAATTTCCCGGGCGAATTTACGATTTACGATTTGGCCGACGTCTTCCTCCAGGTCTTATCTATACGGCTCGTATTTTTTCGTAATTTTTTCGAACCCCTAAACGGCCTTTGGCGCGAATGGAAAGTGAAAAAACTCTCTCGGGAAGACGTTATCCCGTACCACACGTCGACCACACGACACACACACGATTTTATATTATTGTATGATTGTATGATGATATGATATGATGATTGTGGTGCGAGCGCCTCCGTGGGTCTATTGGTTGCCAACCATATGATAATATCATATTATAGACGTCAGGTGTTATGTAGGGATTGAAATTACACGATTTCGAAATGGTTGTGGAACCTTGTGTATTAAATACAAATTTGGTTACTCGCCGCCTAACAATATTATCACTTTTTTTTTTACTGAACTGAAGCCGATCAGCACCTCCACACTTTGCTTCGCTCCAGTTCTTCATTCTTTAAACCAAAATCATGATTTTCTCGCATCACTCCAAGACTTGGTGTGCTCTATTATCTTTTTAAGTTATAGACAAAAACGCTGCAAACGTTACACTAGGGTTTATTATTCTTTGACATAAATGATCCTAAAATTAAAATCAATTTAAAAAAATTAATTTAATTACCTACCTAGTTACGTAGGTAACATTAAAAAAAAAATCTTGTAAAGTTTATGGGCGGATGTAGGGCCCCAAAAATGGATTATGCCTTCAAAATAATTCGGAAAACGACACCTCATACGACTTCTTGGCATTCTTCAAAAGCCCCATTTGTAGCCCCACCCCCACAGAGCCCCATGGGTTGAAAACCTTGCGAGCACAACAGTTACTGGATCAGAGATCTCCAACCTTTTTTCTGGGCGGGCCGAATTGAAATGTTTCCTCGATTGCACGGGCCAAACATTGTATAAGAGAAATACACTGCCAAGGCAATGGCACATGAGCTTCCTCGTGCCAAGTTCAAAATGAATGTAACAACAGTTGTTACCACGATTGAATCAGTGGTACTCCCTGCGCATGCGCGAACGTAATTTTCTTGTTACAGTTACTGTAACAAGAAAATTACGTTCGCGCATGCGCAGGGAGTACCACTGATTCAATCGTGATGAAACTGATGGAACCATCTAGGGCTATACCCACACAATTCCTGAAAATTTGATTGAAATTCGATCAAAATTGTAGGAGTTATGGCTGTGGCAAGGAAATTACGTTCGCGCATGCGCTGAGCGTACCGCTGATTCAATCGTGATGAAACTGACAGGGTACCATCTAGAGCTATACGCACACAATTCCTGAAAATTTGATTGAAATTCGATCAAAATTGAGAAAGTTATGCCTGTTTCAAGAATTTCACGTTAGCGCATGCGCAGAGGGTACCGCTGATTCAATTGTGATGAAATTCGTATGGGACCTCAAGGAGCCTGATCCGCATAATCCCTCAAAATTTGAGCTAAATTCATTCAAAATTGTGGAAATTATGGCTGTAACAAGGAAATGCGGACAGACCGACAGACCCACAGACCCACAGACCGACAGACACGGAACCAAATTTGTTCAGTAGGCTATGAAACGCAAAATGCGAGTGGAAATTTTGAATTCGGACAACAAAAATTTTTTTCTCCCGAAAGTGAACACAAGGCTTCCGCTGCTTCGCAGACTCGGAAGCAAAAAGAGAGATATGCAGATGAAGAGGAATAAGTGGAATTTATTGAGAACGTTCGACAGGTAATATTGCAGTCTAATTGGAGAGGATTTTAGCGTGAGGCACTGTTTGGTGCTCAAAATATTCACGTAATCTGGCTCTAATTTTGTCGTTTCTATCAACAGACTCGCTTCGTTCATCAGTTAAGTTGGCCCTATATTTAGATTTTGTGAATTTCATTCTCGAAAAGGTTCGTTCGCGCAGATCGGAAGAGCGAATTCTTTGCGCGGGCTCTCTGACGTTTGGAAAAGTTGTTTTTGGGAGTGCAGCGTAGAAAATTTGAGTACCCTTATCCCGGAAGCTGTCTGCAGATGTCATTTGACTGCAGTTCAATGCCTTCCAGTGGAAGATTAGGAGGTAAGTCTTCAACTATTGCTGTGAAAATGTTTTGATAAATCCTGATGTTCAAAGAAGCTTCCACGAAATCTTGAAAACGGGACTCGAACTGGTCTCGCAGACAACTGATAAGATTTACCGGAAACTGATTCGGAATTCCGAAGTTTAAACTCTTCTTCATTTTTGGATTTAAGGGTGATGCAGGTTGGGAAATGGTTTATCGTGGCTGTGAGTTTTTCGAAAACAGCTAGTTTCATTTTAAAATTTTGATATGGGAGTACAAATCAGAAACCAGGCTGTTGGTTCCTAGAAGTTACAAGTTCAAGTCATTCAGCATTTGAGTAATATAGCAGCACGGTTATTTATCAAGAAACATTTAATGTTTATTTCTAGGCGGAGCTAAAAAAAAAAAAAACGGTGCAGAACCTTCTGCTTAGCCAACGAACTTCACTGTGATAAAGTACATCTGGATACAGATTGTCCATTTCAGCAAGGAATAGCTCGGTTGGTCCGAGCTTTTTTTCAAATGAAAATCACATCTGCCCGACGAAGGTCATGACTTCACCTACATTGACACTTTTTCCGCATAAAGCTTGCTGGTCATACAGTGAATGGCCATTAGTTTTGGTTTATTATTGTTGTAATAATACACCTATGTTTTCGCGACGGAGGTCGACGACTCCGATCGGCCACAAAATTTGACATTATCCGTTTCAAGAGGTCTAGATTCCAAAACCAAAATGTCCGTCCGTCGTACGCCGTCCGCCGCCCCGGCCGTTTTGGGCCGTAGGAATTTTTTAAAAATCTGAAATTTTGACAAAATACTCGGTTTACCATCTAGTTGTGCCCTCAAGGTTTTCAGTCCGATCGCCCAAACTCGTGGGGCGCTATGAGGCTAAAATGGGGCTACGGGAGGGGTTTTTTGAAGGTTTTTGGCTATGGGATGAGTAAGGTGTCGTTTTCGAAGTATTTTTAGACGTAGAATCCATTCTTTGGGGTCCCGCAACGATCCGATTTCACTGGTGCGATCTATAGGGCTTTCATGGGGCTAGAAATGGGATTTTTGAAGGATCCCTGGAGGTCAAGTATTTTTCAAGTAAAAAACAACAAAATTAAATTTAAAAAATCAAGAAAAAAATTTTTGTTTCCAAATTTTTTTTATTGATAAAATTAAATTTCTGCACATGTAACCTTTATCAAACAATAATAAGCACTTGTGTAAAATTTGCAGCGTTTTTTGCTCCTGCCATTAACAGCATTGCTCACAAGCCCGAAGAAAATGATTGTTTAGAAAGAAGGTACAAAGGTGACAATGCTCGGCGGGCCGTGGGTTGAAGACCCCTGAACTTGATGGTAGCCGCGTATTTTGTCAAAATTTCAAATTTAAAAGAATGCAGCCTGCCAAAAACGGCGCCGTGGCGTTCGGCGGAGGGGCATTTCGTTTTTGGAATCTGCACATCTTGACCCGTAGGTATGATGACAAATTTTGAGGCCGATCAAAATTTTCGACCTTCGACACGAAGATGTATTATTCCAAGAATAATAAACCAAAATGGATTTCCGATGGAGTTCCGACCTAATGGGTGGACTCATGGAGGAAAGAAAGGAGATTCCTCTTCTGTGTTAACTTGCGTCCGCGGTTGTGGTTTCGAGACCGACGCTGCTGCGACCTGCTGGATCTCATTTGAGTGAACCATCTGATGGTGTTGACCCTCAACAACCACAGAGAGCGGTAGTGGAGGACATTTGGGAAACTCGCCACGCCCAATGACCTTCAAAGCAGTTATCCCGCGAAAATTTAAGATACCAATAATCAGTACCTACTAGGAATTTCGGGGTAAGTACCTAATGATCTCTTCATAGATTCACCTACTACATAAGCTTACCCAACCCGCGTGAATATTGAACTATCATTACTCTTGTTCTACACTTCTCTGTTGATTCAAAACATAAAAAATTTTAAACCAACATTGATAAATGTGATATCCCTTTCCTACAAAAACAGATAATAATTCAGTTTTAGATAAAAGCTGATCAAAAGAGAATAAATTACAGTTGGAGAAATTATTACAGTTGGAATATTGCATAGTGAGAGCAGGGGATAAACAAAATAACTGTATGTACGAGTATTTCTTCACCAGTTATATTTACAAACGACTTATTAATACAAACAAAACTTATTAATACAATCCTTCACCCTGAACATAGATACATACATTATAATCCAAATCACACATTATTTACAATGGTTCATAAGCCTATTATAAAAACGCTGCAAATTGTACACAAGGGGTTATTAATCTTTGATTTAGGTTACTTGTGCAAAAATTAATTCTGTGTCAATAAAAAAATATCTTGAAAAAATAAGAAAAAACGAGGACCTCGAAAAATGGATTACTAAGTAATTTTCCGAGTATATTTGGACGTATGTCTTATACGTCCAAATATACTCGGAAAATATTTGACCTCCTGGAATCCTTCAAAAATCCTATTTGAAGCCCCATGAGAGCCCAATAGATCCCCATGGTGAAATCCAATCGGTCTGGGATTCTACGTTCAAAAATACTTTGAAAAAGACACCTAACTCGATTCAATAGCCAAATGCCTTCAAGTAACCCCTCCCGTAGCCCCTTTTTAGCTCCACAGAGCCCCACGGGTTTGGGCGATCGGGCTGAAAACCTCGAGATTATACATGTATAATCTGTATATATACAGATCGAGATTATAATACAGCTACGTAATCTAGACGTACGACTTGCTCGTAAACTTTCTTTGAGATTTTTATGGTGTTAAAATTCTTTCTTCTCTTCTCTTGCAATAATACCACTTCTAGCACAAATCAAATGATTGGTGTGACCCGATTTCTACCTTTAATTGACATCGTTGTTAAATCCCTTTGATAACTTTTATCTGAGTCCTGAAGAAGAAAATATAAATTTTCGAAAACTCGGCGAAAGAGTGGAAATTTTCTTATGACCAAAAAACATTTTGTATAGGTAATAACATTATTTTCTGTAATAAGAAAATCGGTACTTAACCTACTAGAGTGTTAAAATATTGTTTCCATGGGAGCTTATACAGCTTTCAATTTGTAAGCAGCAGTTAATAATTAACTAAATATGAGTTTCAACGAATTATTCGTTGAAACTCATATTTTGTCGAGAACCCCGATGAAACCAACCCCCTATGGTAACTTTTCTCGCAGAATCCAAATTTGCAACCGGATTCACGTGTGGACCTCTTGGCTTTAAGGAACACTAGGTACCTATAAGAACTGCGTAAAAACAGAAAACGCGGCCAAGTTTACACCAGGGTTCATTATTCTTGGATATACAGTATCTAATTGAGTAATTGCGCAAAAATTTATTCTGTCATTATTACCTACCTATTTAAAAAATTTGAAAGAAAAGAAAATCTGTACAATGTTTGGATAGATGTGGAATTTTGAAAAATGGATTATGCGTCCAAAATTACTCGTAAACCGACACCTTATCAGACCTCCTGGGATCCTTCAAAAATACCAATTATAGTACCACAAATGCCCCATGGTGAAATCGTACCGTTCTGTGACCCCCAAAAATGGATTATACGTCCAAAAATACTTCGAAAACGACATCTAACTCGACCCCATAGCCGAAAACCTTCAAAAGCCTTCCCTTAGTACCCCACGGATTCAGTGAATCGGGCTGAAAACCATGCAGTCACAACTAGATAGTAAACCTAGTATTTGGTAAAATTTTCACATGTTTAAAAATGTCTACTGTCCAAAACGGCTCGGACGTGGATGGACATTACGTTTATGGAATCTTGATACGTATAATATTAAATTTTGAGGGCGGTCAGAATTTTCCACCTCCATCGCGATTACATAGGAGTATTAATACACCTACGTAATCGCGACGGAGATCGAAAATTCGGGAATAACTATTCCAAGAATAACAAGCCATCAATTGAATTGAATAGATGAGCGCAACCTTTTTGTTATTACGAGAGAAACTAAGAAACAGTAGGTATCTAGCGACCAAACTATGCCACACAACACATCAAAAATATCCAAGTGATGCTCATTACGTAAACAACTGCACCCTAACGACCGATGCTTAAGAAAACCTTATGCCGATCAGAGGTAACGAACGGCTCAGGCTGCAAAAATCGTTTTGGAGTCGTTGGAATCAGCCTAAAAAGCTCATTCCATAGACCCTTGTACCAACGAAATCGGACAAAAACTTTCGTCCCCCTATTGAGGCCTCCTTAGTTACACATCAGAGATAAACAACTTTCGTCGTGAAGTACCTCCCGAAAACCGATGAAAGGGATGAGGGAGGAAAAATCAAGGTAGCCTATAACCACCCCACGAACTCGCTGATCACAATGAGACCACCCTCATGAAAATCTGTTGAGCCGCTCGGGCGTGATGCTCTGTACACAAACAAACAAAAAAAAAAAAAAACAAAAAAAAAAAAACATACATGTCGAGGAGGTGAGCGCACCTTTCCATTTTTTGGAAAAAGGTTGCGCTAATAAACCAAAAGTAGGCGTATCCCAAAAAATGGACGTAACCTTGACAAACGGTGGTCATTTGAATTCAGCACACCAAAATATCCCTGAAACTATGGTTTTTAGCTAATCACCTCGAAACTCACTTGTGTAAACCTGTGTAATGCTTAAAACTATGAGGCAGAGAACTGGGCTGCGAAGAAGTTGATGAACTTTACGATGGGGTTAAGGTTTCTTCGTTTGAATCTGGAAAAAATAAGTCACATTAGGATACGGACATCACAATTAGCAGGAAACGGAAAATCCAAAAATACAACAACAAAAAATTAAAAAATAAAATAAAGTCAATAAAACCTGGAATTCCGCCCCTTTGACATTCACTGATTCAATTACCAGGTATATAATGCTTAAAATTACCTTGCAGAGGACTGGGCAGCGGTGACGTTGAACTTGATGATTAAGGTGGACTCATTGATTAGTTATGTTTCTTCGTTTGGAACTGGAAAAAGATAGCTACGTTAGATTAGGATAATATCATTTCCTACTAATTATGATATACATCACATCATCAATTAGCAGGAAGTTCTGCAAATCACAGGATGATCGAGTGTTCCATCAGATGGAAGCCATTTCCGGAGCTTTAAAGTAATAGATTCTATTACTTTAAAGCTCCGGCCCAGGCCACAACGACCGCCCCCGTCAGGGCGGAACCAGTGGCCCGCCAGGCCGCAACGACTGCTCCGTCAGGGCGGAACGAGCGGCCTGCCAGGCCTTTGCATGTAAACGGTTTTACCTACCATGAAGATAATGAGCTGATGCTGTAAGCGTCGTAACTGCAGTTTTATTACAGGTGAAGTGGTTGTCGGAGGCCCCTTTGACATCTGCAAAAAATGAACAAATTTCAAGTACTAGGAAGCCCAAAAAAACCCTAGTACTTTAGACGTGTAGTTCTGTATTGTAGCAAGTGTACGAAAGAGGTAAGAGGCTATCTCTCAAGAAACTAATTAACAACCAACGTAAATAACATAATCATCCCTTAATTTAAATCGTGTACCTAGTCGGACTTTCCAACACTTACCTTAGTTGAGATCGCGGAGGGACGTGAAGATAAATTCCTTCGGATATAATATAGGTATGTTCCATGGAGGAAGGAAATTCTTTCCTCCATGGGTATGTACTATATTATTATGGCCGGCTGCACCAAAGAAATGACCACTAAACGTCTCGTTTTGCCTGCCTTGAAAGGTAAGCTTTTAATAATTCACGAGCCACCCAATGACAACTGTTTATTAAAGGAAGTTATACTTCAATATAATAGATGAATTAACACTGAAATTAATGAATTAACACTGTCTTCGCTGTCGCGACGGGAACGCGACGGTTATAACCGTTTCCCAAGTCACACGTGTGCCGTAAACAAACGGTAGCTCACCCTAGCGAAATAAGTGCGAACTAAAAGAAGGGACAACTCAAATGAGTTCCAGCAGGTAGCGTAGCGCGCGCAGGCATGAAGCGCCTGGACACGATTTCCTATGAAGAGGAATCTCCTTTTCCTTCCTCCATGGGGTGGACTATGAAGGTCAAACTCCGTCTCTCAATTTTCCAGGGGATTGCCCATCGGGTCGCCACGGGGCATCAAAAACGGCACCAAGGCTGGACTGGGGGATGTGGTTACCGCTGTGGCGGGGGGTTGATATTGATGGAATAGAAAGTCTGTCAGGAGTCAAAAGGCCTGGCGGGCTCACCTATTAATCCTAAATCTCTCACCCGCCTCTCCTAATACTAATCCTGTCACCCTGTTCGAAGACTGGAAGTAAAGGGAGGGATAACACAACTGACATCATATTCCAATCAATTACCCGATCACACCATCCCTTTTGAAGGAGAATGACTAATTACTTAGCAGAGTCCACGAAACTACAGCTACAGTGAAGGAGTAGCTGTTCAAGATTGACAAATTGTGCACTGTATACATTTGACTCGAAAAGACAACAGTTGTTTATAGTTACATGTAACAATAAAAAACTCTATTGCAATAGATGACTTCTACGGTACCTAATGCAGCACACTAACTCACTCCTCCGAAAAAGGATTAACTGTGAAATCGAAATTTTTTTCGAATAGCAAGAATGAGTTCAAGATCCTCAGGAGGCCTCTTCTCCTCCAATCCCCAAAACCCAAAAGATATCTACCTAGATTATCATGGTGTGTTGTGAGTACCTTCTTGGCAAATTTCGGCCGGGTTCGTTGCGGGGTAAGAAGGATCAATTCCACCTAAACGCTTTTTCCATCACCACCAGCAGTATCTGCAACGGTAAACACGCACGCAAATACGCCCTACTCTGTCAGCGCGCCGGGGTTGAACCACCATGCACACCGGCTCCAGACGTCACTAGGTACCCAGTGGCTCCTCAACACCACCGAGGTACATATACCTACCACCAGACGTAGCAGAAACCACCATGCACCACGATAAAGTCAACCTGGAGATCCCCATCAGAGAAATAATGAAGATCGTGGTAGACGTCGAATTCGCGATGAACAACGAGGACTTCACCAAGAATGAGCGCATTGATTTCAGGAACATAATCAACCAGACCAAAAATCGCCGCCCATCAGCCAACCGAAGAAATACCTAAAAAAAAAAAAAAAAAAAAAAAAAAAAAAAAAAAAAACAAAAAGTAGAAACTTCTTAGTAAATTGTAAATAACCCTAATTTGGTGGCCGTCCAAGCCGACAAAGCACGCCAAACCGTAATAATGTCTAGAGAACCTTACAACAATAAATTTACTCTACCTCAGTTCTTACAAATTCGAACTACTATCAGAAGACCCAATTGGGTCAAACAACTAATTTTTGGGGATTTTGGGGGACCCGTGTACCAGTGTTACAGTACGTCAACATATTATTCCGCGATTATCATCTCCTGAATCCATCATCATCAGTGTCATTTGTAGCTGCTATTAGCTGCGTTCGCAGTGTAATTCTGAAAATTCCGAACCGTTTGGCGCATGCTCAGTAGGTAGGGCATTTTGCAAGGCTAAAATGATGATGCTCCGCGAACGCGAAACTCGTTCAGAATCGTTCGGAATCGATTCCGGCAGTTCTGATTTTTTTTTTTTTTTTTTTTTTTTCCAGAACTTCCCGAACTAATTCCGACTGCCTCCTTGATGGTGTGTGTCACACACGCTTGATTCATTTCCTTCTGTGATTTCGTGGACGTTACTTCGTAGGGACTATTTTTTCGTTGGCGGAGGACCGAAGTGCTGTTCGTTTTAATTCCTGGAAGCATTCGAGTTTTGATTCGATTCCGAACGGCCAGAACTTACTCTGCGAACGCAGATAATGCCACTTTGTACCAATATTGATGCCACTGGAGTAGATTATGGGGCTCCCAATATAAGTCTCAACGCTAGAACTGATTTCAGCTAAGTAGTACTATAATACACCCATAATAGGTAAATTAAAAACAGGTATACCTGCCCACCATGTAACAGCGCCCTAGACTCCCTCAAATGGCCGCCACAGCCTGCTGCTGGACATAATCGGAAGAATACAATAAGAAGAATCAAAAGTATTACCCGAAAGAAACCTCCCCACTAATCACCCCCATCATAGCTTACGTTTATGCCCGTTCAATTAAATTCGCCTAATTTCAAGTTCTCCCAACCGTGCAATACCTTTTCCCCCTTCAAATTACAAACGATACTAAATGCATACCTCCGTACAATATACACAAAAAATGTTCTCTAGTGGTAAACAGAAATTCGGAAATACGCAAAGCCAATCTACCTTCTTATAGTATTCAACGTTAAACTTACGGCAAGAATCTGCACGATGTTTTAATTTTAGTGCCTGCTGTTACTACAGTAGTCCAGGTAGTGACGGGACGGCCAGTGTCTCTGACGTTGCTCTTTTCCTACGGGGACAAACGGGAATAGTTCACTTTTATATTCTGCACTGAATTAGTCATCGTCCTACCTACACTCATAATCGTAACACTTTGAAAACTTATTAACATATTAACAGCAATAAACAAGAAAGAAGAAGAAACAAAAAACACTCGGCCGAAAATGAAAAACACAAAAATCTCTTATTAGCTGGTTAATCAACTCCGATTCGATTTACAAAATCGAAATAAATCGGAAAGAACGCGATTCGATTTACAAAATCGAAATAAATTGGAAAGAACGCATAGCAAACCCTTCTGGCGGCGGAGCATCAAGTTGAAGCTGCTCTTTCCGCCTAATTTCTCGCTCTCTGATTGGTCAATTTCACATACTCGCGTGAATTCAAACTTAAAATCCCCAGTCCTGAGATATATCTACGGTCTGAGGTATGTATACGGCTGGTAGCCTCTCGGAGCATATGCTCCAGCCCGCCTCTCATTGGTCAGGAGAGGGTGAGCTCCCCCCTCCCCCCTTCCACACATGTTGCGTTTCACCTTCCATCGATCTGTTTCGTGCCTATAGGTCTACCACAGAAAGTTTGCGTCCCTTTGGCGCATTCTTCTGGAGAAAATGGAACTAGTTATCTCTTATCATCGCTTATCATCAAGCAGATTCCCCTGCGTACGATAATTTTTCGGGAATTTCTTCCCTCAAAAGTGACACGATTTCCCTCCTCGGGATGAAGAACTTGGGAGCACACGTTCACAGCGCAGCCACTACACGAACATCAAATTTCTCACCGCTCCAATTTCCGTGTCAAGGTTTCACAATGGAAGGTTGACTCGATCGTTAGTACGCGGATCCGCCACCTAGGGGGCGCCACACGGACGCAAACTTTCTGTGGTAGACCTATAGATTCCACTAGCACACTACCTATCATCGCGTCTTCTGTCATGACAGAAGTCATGGCTAGTGCACTAGCCATCAAATGAGGATGGAGCAATTTTTAGATACCTATTAGGTACTTCTTTTTTTTTTTTTTTTTTTTTTTTTAGTGCATTGGCTGGGTGTGCACCTGCTCCTATGCTCTTAGCACTAGCCGCCACTGGTTGTATTATTCCAAGAATAAAAAACCAAAAGGAAATGTGCTGAAAAGCAAAGTTGAAGATTCCGACTGCAACATGTTCTTCAGCAATTGTTCTTTGTTACATGAGCCAAATTCTCTTCCCTCTGTCACAAAATACGATAATTCCCTAGGATCATGGGATACATTAGAAGAGTTTCAGCAAGTATACTATGGGACCTGGAAGTTGACACTCCACAGCACTCGAGAAATCACAGTGCACGTGCCCTTATTTTTCCAAACATTTATGAAGGCACGTTTTGGGCATGGAAGCTGGTTGAGCCACCGCTTGAATCCAAAAACGTCCGAAAGGGACACGCAAGCGTCGGCCGGTTAATGATTATACTGACGTGCAAAATATTTTTGACTTGTTCATATCCTTGTTGTTCAATAACATTTATTGGAAGAATTTAATTCTTCTGTCGGGGTTGGCTTGTTCAGCCGTTAGAGTTATTTTAAAGTCGCGAAAGCGCAATTGCTAGTCATGCGGGCTTATTCTGGCGGGCGATAAAATCATACCCGTTGCTCTTGGTTGCTTCGACCACACACTCCACCTTTTCTGCGGCGAGTTTCTTGACGCAGATAGTGCGAGAGCATTCATGAATACGGCTGTCGCTGGAGTGAAGAATAGCCAAACACTAAGAGCTAATCTGACTAAAATTAAATGCGATCACATCTCACTGAAACTGCCTGATTAAACGAGGTGGTCCTCTGACTTGTATTGTCTGAAGAGTTTGCTGTCTAACAAACGCGCCCTCAAACAAGTAGTAACTAGCACAGCCAGCCACAGCGGCTAGTTACAGTTGTATCATATGGGGTTGAGGACGCTGTGAAAATGTTGAAAACTGAGGACGCAGACATCCTCGATGACGACATATTCTGGGTGACAGTCCAAACGACAATCAAGTTCTTAAAACCCATTTCATAAACCATCTTGGAGGTGGAAGGTGACAGGAACATCATTCATAGGGTTTAACGTCTATTTAAGTCCCTTGAAGGAAACATTGAAAGGCTCCTTCCCCAATCCATCCTATCACCTTCTGAGGAGAAAACAATCCATCATAAATTTCTCGAACGAAAAAAAAAGCTGTGAAGCCCATTCATTTGGGCGCTTGTCTGCTCGATCCGCATTTCCGAGAACTGAGTGTTCAAGCGAAGAAATAATCAACGCAATGGAATTCGTAAGTGAACTGGCAAAGAAAATTATGTTGAAGGCTGTGATGAAGCTAGCGCAATGCAGGAGCAAACGAGATTTGGGCGAAACCATTCCAGTGGTCGACAGGCTTCCTCGGAATCACCAAGTCTTGAGATATATCGATATAATATAATATATAATATTGATACTTGAGATATATATATAATATAATATATAATATTATTATAGAAGGTGGCTTGCCGCATACTGTCAGCACCTGCACCATCCGCAGCCACTGATAAAACATTCAGCAGGTTCAGCTGGATTCATTCCAAGAACAGAAACCGACTGTCAACGATCAAGGAATAGCTCCTACAGACCTACTTGCAGTATTTCGATGACCAATCCAGGGCCATAGCGTCAATATTATACTATAATATTAATATAATAAATTATATTAACGGGGGTATATTATACCGGCCTAAAAATTTCCGGTTTCCATTTGAAGTGTACGTCATCCCCCCTGAAGGAATTCCCTGATGGCCCTCCCCGCACAATGATGAACATCTCTTCCCACTTCGAATAGATCGGAACGATACAGCAGGTTGTGTAGTGTACATTTTTGATGTGCCGAGAATAAATCGGGTTCGGCTGGTTCTGAGCGATCTAAGGCACCCCCAGAGCTGCCACATCACGTGCGATATCTCAAGAGGGTTTACAACCCCCTACACCACCAACTCCGTCATGAATTCTGCCCTACTGATCCTACTTTGAGGTTCCATTCGGCACAGGATAGACAAAATTGAGAAATCCAAAAGACAAACTTTAATTATTCAGGGTTTATAAATTTTTATTTATTCATTTATTTTATTTTGGTTAACTATTCTTGGTATCCCGCAACGATCCGATTTCACTGTGGCGATCTATAGGGCTTTCATGGGGCTACAAACGGGAATTGAAGGATCCCAGGAGGTCAAATAATATTTTTCAAGTAAAACAAAAAAGTTTCGAAAAAAAAGGATTTTTTCGAAAAAAAAAACAAGTTTTTCTTGAGATTTTCTCATTGACAGAAATAAATTTCTGCACAAGTAACCTATATCAAAGAATAATAAACCCTATAGGGTTTAATTTGCAGCATTTTTATTTATTGTAAAAAGAAACTTTTTTCTTACTTTAGTTGTAAAAATAGATTGCCCTGCGTTCGGAGTTTTATTACTGTTTTGACCCATTTTTTGGTTGTGAAGCGACAGACGCGATTTTCTAGTGGTTTTTACGTGATACTCCTGCCAGAGGATCCACTTTCATATATAATATATATGTGTACCTATATTATAGGGGGCCACTTTTAAGTCTCAGCCCCGGGGCCCACGAGAGGTTAATCCGGCGCTGCCTGAAACCATCCAGATAACACGCCTCCAAATTTCCCGGTGGCGTTGTCCGAGATGTCCATAAATCACTATTACGAAATTGGCCATTTTGAAGGAGTCACTTTTCCCCCTCGGCCCCAAGCCGGTGACTACAGAAAAGGCAACGTATCCACTGCCTCCTCCGTTGTTCTGAAGTTTCCTTCGGACCCAACAAAAATGCTCTCTCAGACATGGATAAAATCTGATTGCGTGAATTGACGAGACTATTGCAGGCCTGGAAGGCAGAAGAGTCACCCAGCACTAAGTATTGATCGGTATAGATGGTTAAACCAACAAACTTTTTTGTGTTCGAACCGCAACAAAGGTCTTTAATCGATTTGCATTCCATAAATTGATTCTACGTCCACCTAACTTGTCGATTTCGCTAGGATTTTTTTTTTTTTTTTTTTTTTTCATAACTTCACAATCTTGCTTCGGCATTCGACCAGAAAACGTCACAAGACGAAGATTATTAAATAATCTTAAATTAAAATTTAATAGTTTTATGTGCAACATTGTAATGGGGGAACAAAACCTTGCACACCTTCCGATGGTTTCTGAAACATTAGCCATGTTATGATTTGTATAATATACAAACCCATATATTATTGTGTTGTTTTACGGCTTGGATACAGCTTCGTTTTTAGACGCTCCACCATGTTTACAGACAGAATGAATGAAAAGTTACTGCAAAGTTTGCTGAAAAAGGATAGGTATGTTGATATTCGATGTAAATATTGATGAAAAAAATTCTTTTTCTTAATGGGCCGGCCCTGAGTGGTATGGAAAAGACCCCACAGTGCGGGTGTTAAGTAAGCCTACTACGTGTGGGTTGTTCCTAATACAGTAGGACCCAACTAAAAATATCACAAAAACGGACATTTTCAAGTCACTCTAGCTTCACTCAGGAAGTAATGAGATTTTGTCCTGGGGACACTTGTCATACTTGGAATTAATTGTCCCTGTGTGAGGAACAACGTCTAGGGATGGTGTTAGATCCCAGAAGAACATTTTGACTGCGTTTTTAGATGAAGTTTCTCAATGACATGGTTGTATCCAAATGCACATTTTGAGGTGTTGATGCTGGTTCATCCTCTGTTAACTCATACACCTCCTAATAATTCCGATTTTCCGATACCTGGCAGTTTACCTGGTTGAGAAACAATGAAACTAAATTTTTCCTGTTGTAAATATATCAATAATTACAACAAGACCTGAAGTACAACCTCAATGTCGTGGAACAATCATGAACATTTCTCCACGGACTGGGCATCCCAAATGTCGGTTACCTTCACTAAATTTGGGGTGTCTCAGAACCCCACCGACTTCAACCTGACTCGCTTCGTTAAAAACATTGACTCGTTTTGGAAAAACAATGACAGGGAGCGGGTAGCAGCATCCTCGTTCAATGAGATTTACAGGATGTACTCGCCTGCAGACGATGAGCTACCTTTTTATCTGAACTCTGACTTGGGTATTCAGACAAAGAGACTCCTGGCTCAAGCAAGGCTGTCAGGGAATTATTTTGCCAAACTGTGCACTCCAGGCTTTGTTGCCAAATTCAATAATTCCGAAGAGTGCCCGATGTGTAATTTGGAGGCACAAGATTCAATCCTCCATTTCATGTGTCAATGCCCTGTAGTTCGTGGCGAACGGTTCTCATTTTTTCTTCTCAGCGATTTGTCCCACCATGACTTGGCCTCTCTGCTCCCTTTTAATGATTTATTATCTTGTAAGAAAATGTATTGCTTCTTAGTAAACTGTATTAGAACTAGGGCTTTTTTCCTTAATGAAGGTTTTTTATACTAATTATATTTAAGTGACTAATCATACAAGTTGTATTACTGTAGCAATTGTACTTTTGTTGTGACTAATTAAGTTATATCATTGTAGCGATTTACGTTGTGTCATTTTAGTTATTGAATTACCTGTACCTATTACTGTTTTGTTTTAACTTTGTATCGCCGGAAGGCCTTTACAATTAAACCTTCTCATTCTCATTCTCATTCATTCATTCACATTTCTCCACGGCCTCCATGGAGGAATTTCGGAATGGGGAAAAAATGGAACGTGAAGTGGCAACACTGGAGGCTCTAACGAAACTGCCGTTTTTCAACTGACTATTCACTGTGGAGTCCACAGTATGGCGGGGCATGGGCTTTGTAGCAGACCTGCAATGGTCATGTATGTACGTTTATTGTTCTCAATGACACGTCATGACGTGGACGAATGAAAACTAAGTCTCTGTCACAATTATTTTTTATACGTTGTTTGTTTGTGTAGAGGTAAGTGTGCCTGATCACCCCATGCTTCACTTTTCACTAAATAAAGCCTATACAGTTGACAGTGAACTTTCAACGAGGGAATCCTCAATGTCGTGGAAGAATGGACCTCAATGGCGTGGACGATTCATCAATCCACGTCATATGAGGATACTTCCATGACAATGAGGAGTCAATTTTTTTTACGTTCTAGATGCTGAAATGGGTTCAAATAGGTAGGTTTGAATTTCATTGTACTTTCACCTTCATTTTGCCCTCCCTGCAAGTTTACAAAATCATAAAACCTAGATTATTTAAATCTTCTGACAAAATTAACCTCAGGAGCGTGGAAGTATCTCATTTAAATGTTTAAAAAAATATATAAATTTTAACTGATTTTGATCTATGTCGACCACATAAAACAAATTTATTTAACCTATAGAGGAAATAAAAAAATCCTGGGCACTCTCCTGCAAGGTCAATTTTTCCAAAAGTAGGAGGTCTGAAAATGTCCCTTTTTGTGATATTCACCATTAGTATAGGTACCTACTATAGTAGTATAGTAGTACAGTATACTGTTCTATTTTATGATGGATGAAAGCGCTATGTCCAAAATCAAACCGCCGCACAGTGGGTCAAATCGCGAAAATTTCGAATTGGTCGTCTTTTGTGGGAGGTACACTTTGTTTCTCAACATGCTACTGTGTTCATAGGCACAGTGGAAATAGTTTTGCAGTCAAAGGCATGAAGGCGTAGCAATCATAAACAGGTCTTTTATCGGTTTTTCGGTCGAACAATCAGTGCATTCATTTGATTCTCCGACCTCTGGCAAACACCTTTCCGACTTGCCAACGACGTGGACCTGTTGCCTGGAGGTACGTGAACGTGGCTGTTGATCATGACGTAGGGGGAAGGGCGGGGTCAATTTTTCCGGATGTGCGAAGGCGGGAGCTTCTCATCTAGTGGGCGAGTGATCTGCTTTGGACTCAGGGTACAGACAGTGTCGGAGGTTTCCCACAACTTGTGGGCCACACGTGCTTTTGATAAACCGAAGTCGTGAGTTTTGAATGTTTTTGAGTTCGTCCTTTTACATTTTCCCCGAAATTTCTTTTTGTACGGGTAACCGAAATCGATCGAAGCTTCGCCTTTCACGCTCGCCGTAGTTGGAAACGAAGTTCGCCTCATTGATGGTCAATGAAACCCAAACCGAGTCTTGAAAAGCACAACTTGAATGGAGTTTACTAACAACAACAACAACAACAACAACAATGGAAAACATTCATGACTTTTTCAGAAAAGGTAATCACAGGAGTGTTCAGAGGAAATCCCCTTCCTGGTTCCCCTTTTTGAGGGGGTAGTAAAAAGGGGTTTAACCGTGTGAGAATCGTGACAGGGAAGGGGTAAATGGGTGCGGTTCGGGTGTGTGAGGATTGTTAAGCGTGAGTGCCCAGTGTTGGTAAAGGCGGTGAGTGACGTGGAGGGGGTATATTATGTAAATCTGATGTCGACTTCACCCCGCTGCATTTTGGGGGCTCCGTCGAGTGGAAACAGCCGAGATGGAAAAAGGTTACCGACGTTATTCCATCAGTCTCCCCCCATTCAAGGAAAGTCTGCCGGGCGATGAAGGGGTGCCAGGGAGGGGACTAAAGGGCGAGAGGGGTTCGCGAGGTCACGGCGGGATGGGGTGAGCAATGAGGTGCTACCCCCGACCGCTTCCTATTCTTACTTCTTATTCAGACTGATGATCACAACGTATCCGACTACACCACCCCCTCCCACCCCACCACTCTTTTCGGTGGATTCCAATAAACGAACCAAAAAAGTACCTCATTTTAGGCGGAGGAAACGGAGTACTAATGGTAGCCCATCATCGGCAGATTAGCTGCCAAGCAGCCAGACCCCCGCGTGCACTCTGGCGTCCCCGTTTTCTTTGCCTCATTTTATTCAACGGACGATATAAAACGGATGTAACTGGGGGAGTGGGGACAGTGGTTACTAGTGGGGAATTCGTAGGTGGAGGGAAAGCCCTGCATGGAGCAAAGCTGTGCAGTGGCTTTTGGTTTATTATTCTTGGAATAATACCTACATAGATGTCGTGAAAACATAGATTTATGTTTTCGCGACGGAGGTCGACGACTCCGATCGGCCTCAAAATTTGGCATTATCCGTTTCAAGAGGTCTAGATTACAAAACCGAAATGTCCGTCCGCCGTCCGCCGTCCGGGCCGTTTTGGGCAGTAGGAATGTTTTTTAATTCTGAAATTTTGACAATATACTCGGTTTACCATCTAGTTGTGCCCGCAAGGTTTTCAGCCCGATCGCTCAAACCCGTGGGGCGCTATGGGGTTAGAATAGGACTACGGGAGGGACTTTTGAAGGCTTTTGGCTATGAGATCGAGTTAGGTGTCGTTTTCGAAGTATTTTCGGACGTAGCATCCATTTTTGGGGGTCCCGGAACGATCCGATTTCACTGTAATGATCTATAGGGCTTTCATGGAGCTACAAATGGGATTTGTGATGGATCCCAGGAGGTCAAATATTTTTCAAGTGAAAAACGAAGTTTTTGAAAAGAAAAAATACGTACAAAAAAAATTTCTAAATTTTTTTCATTGACACAGAATTAAATTTTTGCACAAGTAACCTATATCAAAGAATAATGAGCCCAAGTGTAAAATTTGCAGCGTTTTTCAATGAGAAAAACGGTACTTAGGTACAGAAAAGTTAATTTTGAGAATTTTCGTTGAACAGTAGTTTTTAACCCATTTCAAGGGTAGAGGGTAGTTTCGTTTAGACGTTGAGTTAGATTTGGTTTAAACTGGCTCCTTTTCTGAGATAGGCTATGATACATAGGTAGGGCTTAAACCCGACGAAATGCATTTTGACTGTGAATGTGAAACAATGCACAAGTCGAGTTTCCCAACTTTTCAGGAGTCCCCACTTATCCTTTATTTTTTGGATAACCCCATTGGAAAAGCAAGCAAAACTAGATTTTAAATTGTGAAACAAAACGTGTAAGATGTTATGAATTAAGAAGGCTCTCTCAACTACAGCGTTCGAAGTCGGAAGTGACAGTAGCGAGAGAGCGAAATTCTTCAAAATGGCTCCACTGACCTCCATGTCCATAATATGACGTTCTTTTATTCTTTATGGCATTAAACACAATTTCAATTTATTTTCATTCCCATTTCATTATTATTTGCTTTCCCCCCAAAATTACCCCCGTGAAATGAAATCCCCCAAAAAAATTCGCCCGAAATGTCCCCTCTACAAAAAAAAATCCCCTAAATCTGGGGGGAAACCCCCGATTCGGCAACACTGGGATGAATGAGTGATAGTGATTGGGTGCAATATTGATAATACGATCATCTTCTTCTTCTACTTTCACATTTCTGTGTCCTGGTCACAGAGTAAGGTAGTAAGTAAGGTCCTGGTCCTGCACAACATTATGGAAAGTCTGTTGGTTGGTGATGAGATGATCCATCACGTTTGGACTACGTTTTGGCATTCTCTTCAGAAAAGGGGACGTTTTCCCTTTCTCTTTGCACTGGAAGGTCGATTAGGGGACTGTTCCCTTCAAAAGGGGACGTTTGGTCACCCTAGTTATGCCCCACACGCGGGAGTTGGAGATGGGCGTTATTGCCTTTTTTCAGTAAGTTCAGTTACTACAGATTTTTTAATTTTTTATTTCATGTCAAACGGCTAAACTTGGGCAGCGTTGACTTTAACTTCCAGTGTGAGTGTTGTTCTTCTCGTATTCTATCGAGATTCTTTCGATTCGAGTTCTATGCTCTATTTTCTATCACCCGAAATTCAAATCCTACTACACCACTGGATAGAGCTCGTCATTTTCTACAAGAATATGACCAAAGTGGCCCAAAATCGACTAGGAACTTAGAATAAAGCCTGAGTAGACAAATCGCTAAGTAAATGAAATGAGAGTAACGAGATTGGGGGAACCCCAAGTGAAAGGTGTGTTTTTGAGCGACGAGTTTGGGCGAAAATCCAACGGTGACTTTGGGGGAACGGGGTTGATCAGGCAGGAGCTAAAAGCGTTTAGTACCTACTAGGAATTTGGAACACGCGGACATTAAGGGATTTCGACAAAGTGCGTATAAATTTCGGTAAAGTGCAGAAAGTCTCTAGTGCCCCCCTTCCTAAATCATATAATGACAGCCTTACACAATTGCGAGGGCTGGCGAATTCTGAGGAAACTAACAAATTTTGTTACGTGACTCCTGACAATATACCTATTTTCACTAATCATTCAAACCTTAAACTATTGGCTTCCTCGCAGCATGTATTGATTGACGGAACGGATTATTTGTAGTGAAGATGAACAGTAAGGTACTTACTACCAAAATTACTCTGATATACCTACTCTACGATATACTTACTTGACGATGAGTAATGTACAATAATATAAGATGTGACTTGTGTAACCCCAAAGTCGTCTTTTTTTTTTTTTTTTTTTTTGGAGCAAGAGTTATTTTCTACGTTCCCCCAAAGTGGTCACATTCTCGCCAGAGCCTTCCCCCAAAGTCGTTGCGTTTTTTCCCCAAAGTAGTTGTGTTTTTAGTCCAATTCCCCCAAAGTAGGACCTCCCAATCAAATCGTTACTCAGCCATTAGCCAGGGTTTCTGTCTTCTGTTGTGGTTTGTCTTTTTTCTTTTTTCCTCTTCCAGAAATGCTCCCGTCACTAGTTTTGACGCGACTTGTCTAGGAAACTCTCACCAGAGAAAAATATACCAGTTGGATTTTTTTTTTCGACTTCAGTGTGAAGGTAGCAACGCTTCAAGGTTGAAAGAAGCTAGCCAGGCACGAAAGCTGAGCAGCATAATGCTTGTACCGTATACTCTTGGAGAGTGGAACTTGTACAGCTGCAAGTCCCCCAGTACCTCGTATGTTATAGATTTGCGAGAGGAGTGCAGTGGAAGGAGTGGACCTAACAAACTTGGCAAAACTAGAAGCTCTTAAGTGGCTATTGACAAGGGTTTTTTCTCTATACCTTTTGTTAGGTTCATCTTGGGGTTGGAGGTGCTTTTAAAAACAACCAGATCACGTAGGGAGGCTCACAGCTTTGAAGGAGCAGCTCCTTTGTTTGTACGCGGCCATTCAGCCTGATAGGCTTACATTGTCAGCAAGATGGAGTTCGGATGGATAACCTCCCCCACTGCTACCAGATAAGCCCTATTACTATAGTGGCAAGAGGTACCTAACTACGGGCTCTTCCTAGTCGATGTGCCGATACATCATACGGCATGACACCCGCGTCAGCGCTATGTGATTGCCCACCGAGGGATATCACGAAGAGGTGAAGCACATTCAACCCGGGCTGAGTCAAAATTTCTGGAAAATCACTATTGAATACTTTGTGCATTAGGGTAGGTGGGGGGAACTGTCCGCAGTCAATAGAGAGTTCCTAAAGCCACTTTTTGCCCAACGGTGATGAGTTACGGTTGACGTAACTCAAGATTTCGCGCATGCGCAGAAATAACGGTGATAACTTACGTCCTTATGCCTAACGTCGAACGTTATTGCCGTAAAGTTACGGCAATAAGCTTACGGTCTTAAGGATATCGCCGTTAATTTCGAGCAATAGAACGTAAATAGCGGCACTTTAAATTTAGCGTGACTTTTGATAAGACCGTATCTCTGTTACGGTCTTATGTGAAGTTAGCTTTTCTTTGACTCTCCCTAGACAAATCCCTTACGGCGATAAAAATTAACGGTCGACGTATCTCGGATGTTTCTTTAGGAACTCTCTATTTCCAAAGTGACAACTGTTGTCACTTTGGAATTTTCGCAAATCACAGTTTGATGGTTTTGGTTTATTATTCTTGGAATAGGTAATACACCTATGTTTTCGCGACGGAGGTCGACGACTCGGATCGGCCTCAAAACTTGACATTATCCGTTTCAAGAGGTCTACATTCAAAATCCGAAATGTCCGTCCGCCGTCCGCCGTCCGGGCCGTTTTGGGCAGTAGGAATTTTTTTAAAAATCTGAAATTTTGGCAAAATACTTGGTTCACCATCTAGTTGTGCCCGCAAGGTTTTCAGTTCGATCGCCCAAACCCGTGGGGCGCTATGGGGCTAAAATGGGGCTACAGGAGGGGTGTTTTGAAGGCTTTTTGCTATGGGATCGAGTTAGGTGTCGTTTTCGAAGTATTTTTGGACGTAGAATCCATTTTTGGGGGTCCCGGAACGATACGATTTCACTGTGGCGATTTATAAGGCTTTCGTGGGGCTAAAAATGGGATTTTTGAAGGATCCGAAGAAGTTAAATATTTTTCGAGTAAAAGTTAAGGAATTTTTCAAAAAACACATTTTTGAAAAAAAAAAAAAAAATCCCCCCAAAAAGTTTTTTGAAATATAAAAATCCGAAAAAAAAAATTTTTTTTAAATTTTTTTTATTGACAGAATTAAATGTCTGTACAAGCAACCTATGTCAAAGAATAATAAACCCTTGTGTAAAATTTGCAGCGTTTTTTGGTTTGGTTTGGTTCCAGATGTGGAATCTTTAAGGTCCTGAAGGATAAATCGGGACTTTTTTTGCGGTATCAGGGCGTTATTAGTCATTTCATGGAACTAGCTTTCAATTACAATAAACAGAAAAAAATGCTTCTATAGCTAATTACTCTGAATATGACACCTTATTTGACCTCCCATTTGTAGCCCCATGAAAGCCGCATAATATAGGGTTTTCATGGGGCTGCAAATGGGAGCAAATATTTATACGTTATATTTATCAAATATTTATACGTTATATTATAACGTCACAGTTAAATCTGATCGCTCTCGGACCCCCAAAAATGGACTCCTCCTTCTCGACCTCCAAAAACCCTTCCGTAGCCCCTTTTGAGCCCCGCGGGTTAGGGCGATCGGGCTTACAACCTAGCGGGCACCACTGCATGGTAAACCGAGTATTTTGCCAAAATTTTAGGTTTAAAAAAATTGTCTACCGCCCAAAACGGCTAGGACGGCGAACGGCGGACGGACATTTCGTTTTGGGAATCTACTTGTGTTGAAACGGATAATGCCAAATTTTGAGGCCGATCAGAATTTTCGACCTCCGTCACGATTACATGTAATGGAATTCCATTCTGACCCATTTCATTATGTATAATATGAAATCTCAAATAATACCTATAGGTATACCTACAGGTGTATTATTCCAAGAATAATAAACCAAAAGAAGAGTAAAACAACACTGCAACTGAAACTGGCTCACTTTGTTAAGTTTGCTCAAATAAATTCTACCATCGTGCAGATGGAGGTAACATCTTCCTACTAATTGCTTCCTCCATGAGGGCTCTAAACAATCACACGAGCCTTGCGAAGAACTCTCCGACGTCTACGGGCCTAACCGACCCTTCAAGGTGGGCGAATAATTAGGAAAACCTCCCTCCGGTACTGCCTGAACGCACATCAAAACCCACCACCACAAAAGCGGGACGACGACATTAAGACTGCCTAATGGGTGATGTTATGACATCTTAAATGAGTCACTGCGCTCGGTTAGACTCGTCTTTTCCAGAACTCCGTCGTTTCCGGAGCTAAATGAATTGAAAGAAAACAACGAAAGAACAAGAAGAAACGACGCAATTATGGCAATGAGGCGACAAAGCTGCGACGAGCACGAGTGAACAGTTCCAGCCAGGCGATCCACACTATATAATATATTCATATCGCACACCTAGAATGAAAGGGGCACTTTTCAAAAATGCTACTTTTGGGAAATCGACTTCAAAGTTTTCCATTTTTTGAAATTCTTGCCGTGGCTCCAGTAATAGAGTTAATCGCATCTTTTTTTTTTTTTTTTTTTTTTTTTTTTTTTTTATTCGATAGGTAAAAGGCTCTAGTTTTCATCTATTAGGTGGTTTCCCAAATAATCGTAAGCTATGGAGGGGGAAATTCCACAAAATACGGAAAAAACGTGGATGTGCCCTTTTCATTCTGCTTAACTGATTGGTTTTTTTCAGTTATGTCCCTATAAACGATGATTTTGGGCGTTTGAAAGGGGCACAATTTGATTAATCATGGTTTGAAAAGTTGTTATAATTATAAATATTATTAACCGTTGGTACAGGAAGGAGTACAGGTAGGAGTGGAAGAGGCCATAAATTATTTATGAGACACCACTCAAACAATAGTGTAGGCATGGGAATTTATTTCTCATGAAAAATTTCGTAATTTCTGCAAAACGTGAGCTACCTAACGAGTATGAGAATTTTGCTGCAGAATGCAGTCGTTCTGCTGGAACGTGGGAGCTGCTGGAAATCAGAGATGGGGAGTTGTATCAAAAGTGGGTAGACAGACCCAAAAGAAAGCTGCAGCTGGCTGTACCGGAAGGAAAGATAAATCCTATTCTACAATTTTGCCATGAGAATTCCATCGCTGGACACTTTGGTCCAAGGGATTCGTAACATGCAGCGGATCAACCACATTTCGGTTGATGGCCTTTGCCTTCAGTGTCCAAGCATCGACTCCATATAGCCGGCGGCAGGAACAGCGTGACGAATGAGGGCAAGTGAACAAGGTTGAGTCTCTTCCAGAGGGAAGAGCTCCTGATCCAACCAGTGATCCAGTAGCTGATGGATGGGAGACAACCCACAGCATGCAGCCTGAGGGCTCTCCAGCTGGTTGGTTGGTGGGAAGCCTATTATTACGGAAATTGATGTTGTAGATTGTTAGATGGGATCCTCATCAAATGTTAAGCAGCATGAAAGATGAGTTTATCCACCTTCCCTGACTTGTGCATGATCCCGAAGACGACGAAAACATTGCATAGCAACCGGCTCAAAACTTTGAAGGACTCTAATCAAGGGCGGGATTTCATTTTGCGCAACAAGGTTAGCCTCATCCACAGAGTAAGGTAGTAAAGGTCTCATCTTTTCGTCTAGGTTGGATCTTCAAACCATTGCGGGCAGAAAAATTTTCGGGCAGATTCATGAGTATGATATTGGCTTCGTCCATACGTACACGACCTTACCTACCTTACCTCCCCTATTGACAAGTATCACGCATCCCTATTCGAAAGCTTCCAGTCCTGCCATTCTCGACGCTGCCGACCTAAATAGTGAATACTGCAACGTCGAGTTCCCATTAGCGATTCCAATGAAAGGCCATATGGGAAGAGAAAGGAGCAAAGATGTGGGTGACCCATTTAGCGGGATGTGATCAATGAGTGACGTTTGTGAGTCGGTGTTCGAGTGTGGACGTTCGGATGGTGGGTTGGTCTGATTAGGAGAACTTACTGGATTGGAATCCCCCCGTTCGGTTCGGGTTTTTCTCCCTAAGATATACGCTCCGCCCTTTTAATCATAGTCGGAAAGTTACGACAAGTCATAGCGTCAACTGATAAATGGATGTAGTTTTGATATCGTATTAAAGAAATCAGAACCACTATTCTCACCGTGTCTGTTTCTATAATCTATCTATCTATCTATCTAACAGAGTAGTTATGTCAGGAGCCTTCTCCTCCGAAACCGTAAGCGATAAAAAAATATGGCGATTTTGCTTTATTATCCTCGGAATAATAAGTACGCCGATGTAATCGCGACGGAGGTCGACGACTCGATCGGCCTCAAAATTTGACATTATCTAGATCTAGATTCCAAAACCGAAATGTCCCTCCGCCGCACAGTGGTGTGGAAAAAAATCAAAGAAAAGTGTGTATACCAGAGAATTTTTGTGGTTTTCGCCAAGGTTTTTACCCGTAGAACCAGCGTGTAATAGTCATTTTGCGGTGAAAATTAGTTTTCTACTTAAATGAGGTGTGAAACGTGAGATAATGAGATTTTAAGCATTTTATGGGTCTAACATTTAAAAATCCCCTCTCTCTCAGGTTAATCGTGTAGTTTTGTAAATTATACATGTTCTCAATATGCCCCAACAGTATTCTATAAAAATACAAAATTCAATTTTAAAATGAATTCCGATGAACAACACCTCCGAATTCACGGTTTTCTGCAGAATTTGGCTTTAGGGGAGCGTGAAAATCGAGCTAGGCCATCCAAAGGTCTGACTTATTTTTTTCCTAAACGTCACACCCTACTAAAGATGCTGTGAAAATTTGGTCGCCGTTTTCCACCGTATTCAGGAGCAGTGAATTTTCAAAGATGCCGGTTTACAGGATTTTGGTGTATTCGGGTTAGAGGTCGAGGCGATAAAGGTGAGTGAATCAAAGTAATCAATTCAATTAACTGAAGAGGCAAAAGAATTACTCATTGACTGAATGGGGGAGCTATTATTTATAGTCTTATCTATAGTCTTACCTACCTATTCCTTAAAAACACAAAAAACAAAAAACATTTATTTTGAACCTAAATCAAATATTTGTGCATTTATTGGTTTTTTCTCAAGTTTATTATAAAGCTAAATTTACTTTTTTAATTTACAGTTTTGGCAACAACAATATTGTACAGTAAATATTATTTAATAATGATTTAATTTTGAAGACACCTTTCGGAAGCGCACACTTGGAAACTTTGAATTAAATTTAAGACCGCTCAGTCATTATTTTCCTATCGTTTTGACGAAAATATTTTGATATTTTAATGAGGATTCCGAATCTTCAATAGGTTTTTAAATGCTTTATCGTTTACAGGATCAAAAGAGCGAGAGAAGGCAAACAATCAAAATCGGGAACATTGTCGCAAAATTCTTTGTTTATCGGATTTTACGGCTCTCAAATTTCTCATGTTAAATTTTTCAGTAGGTATCATTTTTTTCGCGCTGAATTCAAGTTTGAATTAGGATTTCCAAAAAACGGCAATTTCGTATCTCATTAACGCAAAGAAGTATAATTTATTATACTATGTTTATAAACAGGGGACGAAAAGTTGTTTCATATGACATATTTCTGCCGTAGGTACATTGTGGCTCCCAGCCGCGAGTGGGACGGTGAATGAGATCTTGCAGATCAAAAACCACCCCCAGCCCCAGCCCTTTCTGGGTAAGTGTACCTTTAGTTCTCTATGGCTACATAAAACCATTTCCTTGGCTGTAGACTGCCGGTTAGAAATATATAACTGCCATCTCCGTGTGGCAATTCTTGAAAAGTCAACTTGGTGAAGTTTCGTCTCAACGTGGTAGGAAGAAAAGCATGTGCAGACATGGTGCCTCCGTGAAATCGATAGTCGGGTTTCAAAGGCATATAAACTTGTTACTTACCTTGCAGAATAACTTGTTTAGACGCGCCCAGGCATTTAGTAAGTTTTGTAAACCTTCATCTCTGCTAATTGAAACCACCAGAGGCCTCTAAAGCCTCGCCCTAATATTTTCCCCCACGTTCGCCCGTCTTCTTCCATTCCGCGCCGTATCACACAAGAACTTTTAACGGTAACTTTGAGATTTCATTATTTAACGGGGAGAGAGAAAAATATTAGGCGCTTGGTGAAGTTTACCTACCTACCTCCAATAATCTAGTTTTTGACGTCACGCTCAACTCTGTGACTAGCGGCTAGTCATAGAATGGACAAGACTCGTCCATTAGTGGGCTGAGTGGACTTCCACTTAGTGGACTCTGATGATGTAGGTAGTAGGAGTCTGATGTATGTAGTAGGAGGCCGAGTTAACTCTTCTATCAAAGAGCGATAGAAGGGTGGTTGATGAGTTTCAGCTCTTGGGTCGAGTTAGTTGTCGATTTTTTAAAGTATTTTTGAACTTCGGATCCATTATGGGCCCCAGACTGGGACTCCCAGTACCATCCGATTTCGTGGTGGGAATCTGTGGGGCTTTCGGAGGATGAAAGGAAGTCAAATGAGGACTCGCTTTCCGAGTACCTAATCTTTATATTCCAATTTTCGGGGTTCTGCATCCGTCCAAACACTTGAGAAGAAAATTTAAGAAACAATACTTTTCGGGTTATTATTCTTGGAATTCGCGACGCGACCGTTGATCAGCCTCAAAAACAGTTTTATTTATATGGCAGCCCCTGGGTCAACATACCCAGAACGCCTAATTTGAAATGGCGACACATGGTCAGCGGACCCAGGCTATTTGTGGTTTGGAGTGTAATCATGGAAGAAGGACGCTTCCTTCTTCCATGGAGTGGAATCTTACGCCTCATGCTTCAGACGCCTTCAAACCAAGACCTCCGTAAAAAAACACATTCTGTGATGAAACACTTACACATTTCTTAATCACTCAATAGTGGATTTTTTCGACAGAAATCGAGATACGCATGCGCTGGGCCAACCTGAGAAAACCACCGTTTTCCTACAGATTTCTCGTAGGATATCAGCGATTGTTGTGTTGCCTACCCTTTTCGGACACCGTTTTGTCATCATCATGTACTTGTAGTTTTCTTTTACCCGAAAGTACGCTTTTTTAGAGTTTTTCCTACATACTGATTTTACGATTCTTTATTGTAAAATCATTGTTAGATATGCCGGTCCATTGTTGCTTCCGTATTTGTAAGAACGATAAACGTTAGGTACCCGAAAGAAGGGGTATCATTCTATCACTTATTTCGGTTGTTGCTCTATATCTAATAAACTATGCATTGTTCAACGAAAAGTTGAACAATGCAAGTAATATAGTACTCATATTATGAGTTTTCAAATAGCATTAAATGTGTGCTCATTTAAGCCCAACTGGAGCTGTGTAGGTAAATTAGTTTCAGAGTTATGGCAATTTGAAAATAGGCAATTTTTTTCCAAAATGTGAACATTTTAGTTGAAGACCTGAAGACAGTGGAAGCACGATTTTCAGAACGTTTTCGGCCTTAGCCCCCAAAACTATTGGTCCGATTCTAAATTTCTTTTTTTCTCGTGAAAGTTAAATAAATCCCCCATCGCAGCTATTCCGTGTGAAATTTTGATTTAAGCTTTGATAAAGGAGGGGAGGGCACGGCAAAGAAGTGGCAAATTTCGAAAAAAACCTGTTTCTTTGCACATTTTTGCCTATAACGTGGGAACGGTTTGGTCCGATCTTAATTTTCTTCTATTTAGGTGAAAGCTGATTAAATTTTATACAGGGGACGGCACATTGCATGTCTATTGAACAACAAAACCGCCATTCGTATTCGTCGGAAAGGGTAGATAAAAGATATTTGACACTCTACGACCACGTTTTTCGGAAGATTTTCTTCTCTCCCTCCCAAGACTATTTCTCCGTCGAAATTTCAGTGCCCCCACGCGAAAGCTGATTAAATTTCCTTTCAGCACTGATATTATGATTTTCGGAGACCTCAGGAAAACATGCATAAAGGGGTTCCCCAAATAGGTATTCAGAGGGAAAATTGCCGATTCCCAGCAAAATTTTCAAGTGAGTGGTTCTCTTCCAGCAGTTATAACGTTGAAATGGTTAGTCCTAGTAAAAAAAAAATGCATTGAATGAAAGTTATAATCTACTTTCATGATCTGATCATGAAATTTTACATAAGTTGATCATCCAAGTTTTCAGATTAGCTGCCATAGCAGCCATTACGGTGAAAAGTGATCACTTTGGTGGAGCAAACCCGTGTTCAATGTCTTTTTATATGTTTTGCGACCTGCTAGTCTGAAAATTTTCGACTTTTTTAAATGATACCACGCCTTCTTTGTCATTACCACACACACAAAAAAAGATAGGTACCTAATAAGGTTTTCAAAAGATAGCAAATAAATGGTTTTGGAACATTTCTAGAAAAATGCGATTTTACGTTATATCGATTTTTGAGATTTTGAAAGAACTAGAGGGCCTACTGACCCCGCTCTGCGCTTAATTTGATACTAATTAGATTGCCTAAAATGTCTGTTCTATGAGTTTTATACTTAGGATTAATGATTTACCTGCAACTTTGGTCTAAAGAAGGTCTTCAACTAAAATGTTCATATTTTGGAAAAAATGGCCTATTTCCATAACTCTTGCAAAATTGGGTTAACACTACCCTAATGGGTCCGAACAACATATGTAGACTAAAAAATCAGAGATACATCTCGTTTTGCGAATTTAGCTATTTTTATTTTCTTGAATGGCTGCTGAGCCATAGCTCTGAACGAATTATTTTACGGGATGCAACTATTATTATAATAGAGTAGGTATCACATTTCCACGTCCTAGATATTATCACAGCCCTTATCATCTCATTTTTCCTCGAGTTGTTGGGTTTCCTACTTTTGATGGCCTCGCTACTATGTCCGCCATCGACATGCGCAGAACGGGTCGGTAAAATCTACTATTGAAATAATCGCTGCACTCGATGTTTCGGGGAAAGGCAGCTTCCTTTGTCATCAGTGACACCCTCTGTTATTGAGAACACCCAACGCCAAACTGTTGCCACCGCAGAGTATACTCTATACCTACAGGTACCTAGATAGTTAACCCCTTAAGTTGGCACTGATATTATGAAAAAGGGGCTTCAGGGTCTCCCATATTTCCGGAGGGTTTTAGTTCATGGAGGCAATTTCGCTGTGATAGAGAAGACTGCGGTAGGTAAGTACTTACTTACCTGTGGACCAACGTTGGTCCACAGGGTCGAGTCCAGAATGACTTGCCATTGTACAAAAACTTACTCCAAGATGATCAGCTGGGTTGAATCATGATTGTTGTATTGATCAATGTTTCCACTTTTGAACAAGAAAAATGCGCTTAAAGTCAAGAGGGAAATCAACACAGCATGTATGTGTCTTTTGTTTCAAAGATCATGGGAAGCTCAAGGGACTCGCCGTCCGCCTTCCGATATCATCCGTTGTAGAGGTTTTGATTTCGATATCTCGTTACATCGGCAAGCGTCGTATCAATACCAAATATTTATATTACCATGTCTATGCCCATGTAAACCCGCCGCATTTCGTTACGAAAAATTCGTATAGTACGATAAATTTATTAAAGTTAGCCCATCGTGATAAGAACGTACCTACCTATAACCTGCACTAGTCGTTCACATCCATTCGCAGTAAGTTACCTAGCTACTGGGTCCTTCTAGCCCAGTCATAATATCATGTTGTCTGGTTTATTATCAGTAGCACGTACCAAGTTTTGCAGCTAAAAAAAAAAAACGTCGGGAACTTTGTGAGCAGCTCGAAAAACCGCGAAATTTTCGCAGTTGTTTGTGTTTTGGTTTATTATTCTTGGAATAATACACCTGTTTTCGCGACAGAGGTCGACGACTCCGATCGGCCTTAAAATTTGACATTATCCGTTTCAAGAGGTCGAGATTCCAAAACCGAAATGTCCGTTCGTCGTCCGGGCCGTTTTGGGCAGTAGATTTTTTTTTTTTTTTTTTTTAATCTGAAATTATGACAAAATACTCGGTTTACCATCTAGCTGTGCTGGGAGGGTTTTCAGCCCGATCGGCCAAACCCATGGGGCGCCATGGGGCTAAAATGGGGCTACGGAAGGGTTTTTTTTTAAGGCTTTTGGCTATGGGATCGAGTCAGGGGTCGTTTTCGAAGTATTTTTGAACGTAGAATCCATTTTTTGGGGTCCCGGAACGATCCGATTTCACTGTTGCGATCTACAGGGCTTTCATGGGGCTACTAATGAGATTTTTGATGGATCCCAGGAGGTCAAATCTTTTTCAAGTAAAAATAAAAATAAAAAAATTAAATTTTTTTCATTGACAGAATTAAATTTCTGCAAAAGTAACCTATATCAAAGAATAATAAACCCTTGTGTAAAATTTGTAGTGTTCAATCATTCATTTCAATGATGAAAAAATTACACAAAATAAAAACGAAATCAACCAATTAATTATGACAAAATCTGAAATCAGCGGTCCAGAGAAACATGCAGTGTAACCGACTGTGTGGATGCGTATGTATGGATGTGACACAATTATGGTGACGCATCCACACAGTCGGTTACACTGCATGTTTCTCTGGACCGCTGATAGGTACTATTTCAGAAAGTCTTTTTGGAGATTATTTTATTTACCAGGTCTCAATCCTCCAACAGAACAACGCTCACGGCTGGCTTCTAATACAACTTATCCTACCTCAACTTAGCATCTTGCTTCAATTTAGGAACTGCCCAAACTCTGATTTTAGTGAAATGTCCCCCCAAAACAAAAAATGCAAAACTATCGCCTTTTCTTATCCTACGAATGAATGATTACAACAGCAATTCACAGAGTATTGCCGGCTGAATACACAAGTGCTGTTTGCGATAATTGCAAATTCTGTCTGATTTACCAGACTCTTTCAATCCAAGTTGAGGCCACCGCAAGGGACGTTTTGTTATTATGTGTTATGAAGGAAACGGCCCTGCTCGTACAAATCTTGATTTAAAGGCAACTGCGGAGAAACTTTTAAATTGCTTTTCCTGTTCGATTAGCGTCGTAGGCTCCTCGGACGGGCCATGTTTAATAATGAGCCGCCTCTTAACTTTGTAGCCCCGATATTTATTGGATTACACGGGCAGCTTTTGTCGATGTGATTAGGAAATAACTCAAAGGCAATATTATTCTTCGATATTTATTTTGTATGTTCAGCACTTTTTTGAGTGTTGACGCCGAATTCCGCCCTTCAACAACCGGTTCTTACTCACTGAAGACCGGTTTATTCACTTGATTGAATTAATTCATTCTGTTACATTTTTTCATTATTTGAAGTGATATAACATGTGCCATGAACCGACGTTTCGTCCTGTAACCTCAAGAACGACACCTCACTCGACACCCTGGCCAGCACCATCAGCAATCGAAATTTCAGATTCTAAAACTTACTACCATCGAAACGGCAGACAGGTATGTTCCGAATCTGAATCCTTTGAAACACAGAAGGTCAATATTATACTTGAGAATAAACATATTATGTTTATTCTCAATTCAGGCAATTTCCTGTCTCGCAAATATTAGCAATAGATTGAATCGATAGGACCATAAAAAAAAGTGACGTTTTGCTTTTTTAAGAGTGAAATGAGCCGGGTAAATAGGGCGTAGATAGGGTTTGGAGTAAAAAACGATTTTCCTCCTTCTTCCTCTCCTGATCAAGACATTGAGCGTCGTCGCAGCGATTCAATTGATGAAACAGTGAAAAAACAACTTGTTTCTCATTTCTTCTCCTGCTCGCGACGGCTTACTTAAATTCGCGCACGAATAAGTAATAAATTGCTTCCTGTGAATTTGATGCCGAAGAAAAGACCTTCCTCCGAGTAATTTGTAAAACTCGACTGGAAACGGCCGAGTGAGAGAGAAGAGAAAGAGAGGGCGGGAGAACGGTAGGCGCTCTTCGTAACAAAAGATGAGAAATCGTTGAGATTAAACTGGTACAATATGAGCCAGCCAGCGAGCTCGACTCCGACGCTGGATTCTAATAATTTCGCAACACTTTTCACAGACAGAATTCAATTTTAATTTGTGGGGGGGGGGGGGGGGATTTCAATTTTCAAGCGACCATCCAGGAAAAGAACGAAAACGCGTCGTCTCCTCAGTGCGAGTATGTTGTCATGATAAGTTGTGCATCGCTTGAAGAACGTGAAAAAAGCGTACCTACGCCAATAACAATCGAAAGATAATCCGTGAGTTTGCCCTTAGGAAAGTTAGAACCGCAGAATTTTCTCAAGTTGCTTTTCGTCTTATGAAAGGAGAAACGAGCACAATGGAAGACGTCAGTTGAAGTGGTATTCCGAACGTGACAAATCCACATCAATCATTGACGGCTCAAAACCTCTGCCGGTTTGAATTTTTCATCGCCCACTGGCGGCTTGCGCCGTAGAAAATGGATTCCACGTTAACAAAAGACGAGAGATTTCCCATCAAGAAAGGGGATGGATATGAAGGAAGTGAACGTTAGTGTAGTGTTCTAGTGCCCACTAGAAGAGAGTGAGACGAGTCTGATCATGATGTCTTCCCAGTCAACGTCAACGCTCAACTCCTACCCACTTCTGAAAATTGAACCACTATTAAACCCAAATTGACCTCGGAATCGTTATTTTTTGTGGTTAAACATCAAAATTTCAATACATATATCTTAGATTTTGATTACTGAATGCAATAGCGAAGCTCCCAGTATTTTTGTCCTCCCAGATTGGCCAAATCCCAACGATAAATGGCTGCTGTATAGACGGTTCGGTTCGTGGCTGTTGGTTCAATGATCCACATCGGCCCGGCTGGTAGAACGTTTCCCGACGACAGGCTGCGGTTTTTGTCGCTGGCGGCCACGACGGCGAACCGTGGTCGTCTCCCTCAACGTGTTGGCACTCAGGTAGCAATTTCCGTCCCGTCGGTCCCGTTCCGATTTAGCCACGCACTTAGTTTTCCTAGATCTCTATAAAGGATATCATCAAATAAAAAAACTGGGAATAAATCTCCCATTTCTATCATTTCATTTTCCTGCTCAATGTTTTGCTGAAGCTTTGAAATCGAAAATCGACTTCACCTTTGCGTTGCGTTGTCAAAACACGATTGGGTTTTCTTGAAAACGTCTGTAGGGGTGTCGACTTTGTGATAAGTAATAGTTTTAATCATTAAATTAAGGACTGAACAAAACAACCCATGTTAAAAAACTATTACTCATCACAATTCTAAGTTAATTTGATTAAAATTAATTTTTGGAATTTTTCCAAAGTTAAATTTAAAAAATTGCCAACATACGAAATCGGATCGTTCCGGAACCCCCAACAATGGATTCTACGTCCTAAAATACTTCGAAAACGACACCCAACTCGATCCCATAGTCAAACCTCTTCAAAAAACCACCTCCCGTAGCCCGATTTTAGTCCCATAGCGCCCCACGGGTTTTGGGCGATCGGGCTGAAAACCTTGCGGGCACAACTAGATGGTAAACTGAGTATTTTTTCAAAATTTCAGATTTAAAAAAAATCCTACTGCCCAAAACGGCTCGGACGGCGGACGGACATTTTGGTTTTGGAATCTCGACCTGTTGAAACGGATAATGACAAATTTTGAGGCCGATCGGAGACGTCGACCTCCGTCGCGATTACATAGGTGTATTATTCCAAGAAAAATAAACCAAAACGGCCTGTTCGGACCACGACAAAAAGAGATATGTTGATGGAGTTCCGATAGCGTGACCCACAACTGACCTACAATTTATTCCATTACTTTTACATTACATTTATTCCTGATCTCATTTTGAGCTTATTGATTCGGAGGAATTCGGCTTCTAACAAGCAGTTGCAACGTGAGGTGTTGCAGCTTCTAAAAACCCCTGAAGTCACCGAGAACTCAAGAGCAACTACTTGACCTTGGTTTCATTCAATTCTGAACTCTAAAAACAATCAAAATTTCTGCAGGCACATGGTTATTTTTAGTATTGCTTAAAAATGGTGATTTCAGTGTCTAAATCGTCCATTACACATTACCTGCTATTTGATTGACTGGAATGTACTCAGCGCATAAAAATACATCAGCCCAGAGTTTTTGAGTATGCAGCACCTACTCTGAGTTTTTTTCAGCTAAATATTCAATCTAGCCCCCAATTCATGCCGCTAGGCGTCCCACTTTTAAAACTATCGTGGGGATACCGGGGCATCGCCTCTTATAAGTGGGTATACCCGGAGAGGAAGTTGACCGCTGAGACGCTCTCCCATTTCGCCACGTCCCCAGTCTTTTCGATTTTCTTTTGCCATTTCAATTATGTCGACAAACTAATTTTTCTCACACTCAACAAGAGTCTGCGGAGCCCTTGTTTTTTCTGTAATTGCCGGCTTTGGCCGGGGGAAATCAGACTCAAGTTGACTCCTTGTCACTGGAGATCTCCTATTTACGAGCCAACCATTGGAGAACAAGGACTTCCTTTCCGAGTGTTCAAAAAGTGTGTTGTATCTGGATGATTCCAGTGAAAACATTCTGGCCATCCATATAAGGAAACCCAGGATGTTTCTTCAACAAATCAAATACCCACCAGGAACTCCCCCTCATCAATTCCATCATAAATGACAGCAAGAACCAGGACAGCGCCTGCGACTTTCCGACAGCTACAGAAAACCAATTTAAATTTAGGTAGTTACAAAAACTCACGAAAGTACACAAAATACAAACAGGTAGGGATCAGTCAACGTCACTCTTTAACGTCAATTATGACTAGGTGGACGTTTGCCGAAGATGCTGAGGTCCGATCCGCTACGGGAATTGGGGAGACGTCTCCTCTACTAGTGGTACAATTCGATTATTTCCCAATAAGCAATTTGGGCAGAGGCGTATTCAACGACAATCATGAGATATGGGGTCAATCTGAATCAAAACTACCACTCCCACCCAGATTCTGGCATCGCCCGAATTACACCGGGCCTGACTGCAGCAGATTTCAACAGCTGTAGCTTTACCTACTTGATTTTAAATGCTTCTGGGGTTTATATTATGCTCGCCGAGACAAAATGTAATGTTACCTACCGTCTTTTTGTTTTTCAAAATTTCTCGACCACTGAAAGTATCCTGGAATTGAGATGACGCGAATTGTGCCATTGTCCTCCTCCTCGTGTTGGGGCTTCAGTAGGTATAGGTTAGTAAAATAATGACTATTTTACTGTAGCTATTTATGAGATACAGTGAATCTAAGAATAACTTTGTCAGTGTTACATTTGAAATGCAGTGTCAAATAAGTACCTAACAAAAATACATCATTCAATAAACTTGGTAGTATACAGGCAACAATCTGGGCTCTATGAATAGCACTCATGTTCTTTCATTCCTCTCGTGCCCATCCATTCTCTCCCTCTCAGTCTCCCTCGTTCTTACTGTCCTCCTCCCAGCCATATCCATTCCGTCCCATTTCAAGAGCGGATCACGTCCGCATTCCAGTTCGCCTTCCTTCTCCCATTTGTCCATTTAATAACGCACCTCTGATGGCAATCTCGCTTTTACGGCCCGCCGTTTTAATTTGCTTTTCAGCTAGATAACCGTTTTATACTGTAAAACTATTACTGCCTCCAAATCACTGACGATTATTATTATTATTATTCCCTTTCAGTTGACAAAGCCCCGCGAATTATGTTGGCCTGATTTGCATTCTACGAGGATACCTTCCGTTGCATGGGAAGAGTGACTTTTTCCCGACTTTTCGTAGCAATTATGAAGGACGGGGGAATTGCGTGAATTTGTGCTCCACCTGACGTGGCGGTTCCAGCTAAAAAGGGGTCGACAGCAGTTCGTGTTGGTAGAGGTCATCCTTGCTTGGCTGATGTGATGTACTTACCAGGGACTTGCGCCTCCTTCATCTGTCAACCCTCTTCTGACGGGTTCGACGGACCTTATGATTTATCACCGTCCCTATCATCAATCCTTGACTTTTTACGGCCCCTGTAATCTACCATCTTATTCTCCCTCCCTCCTCAAATACACAATCTAACTATTCAACCGAAAAGTACCTGCCCAAATCACGTCAAGCTGACCCCTTTCAATTCAATTCTTTGCTGTGTGGTACTGATTCTGTTAATTGACCGACAATGCTTACAATACGTTGCTCATTTCGACAAGCCATTTCGCCAGAGGATCTATAGTTGGCATCTCTGATCTCTTGTAAACTTACAATGCACTTGTGCACCGAACCCGGTCAACACCCCCAGAAAGCCGCTAGATATCCCAGCAAGCTTCTCATTTCAGGCGTGGGAGACTGGGGACGCCACTCCTTCTCAGGATGACTGGTCTGGTGTCACTCCCTCGGCTTCCCGCGCGCCGGACAGTCAGTTCTCAGCATAATATACAACAAAACCATAATATTATTATGGTTTTGTAAAACATCAAACAACACACTTTTACTAGACTTGGAGGCGACTCCAGATCCAGTGAGGATCCTCCCCCTGTGACTTTGGGAAATCAGACTCCTTAGCAACCATCAGATGGACGTTGCAAAACTGCGGACTATGCCAATCTCCTTTCCGAAGGTTTGGCAGGAGTACCATATCTGGACGACTCCAGTGAAATTACCAACCCAGGAATTTCCAGTCACATATATGTGGCTGGAAATTCCTGGGTTGGTAATGGTTGGTGTATACACCAGCGGCAGCGAGAACATGGACATAGCGATTCCCCTTATAGTTTTCAGTTCAATCCTCCCACCCCGCAGGGCTACAGACGGGCTACAGACGAAGTTTTTCCATTTCTTTGGCCAGGGGATCGAGTTTAGACGTCAAGACGTGGAATCCATTTATATCCCCTGACCTTTCCTACTACTCTTGCACGACGTACACATGCTGATATTTTTCTATCATTTTCAAGGCTTATTGAGTAGAGAAGAGAGAGAGAGAAAAAAAGAAATGTATTCATAAATCAAGTAATATAGGTACATATCGTCCCCCTCCGGGCAGAAGGGCGAATATTGCAAAAGCAAAAGCAATATTGTCAAAAGCCGTATCATTGTCATATTCGCCCCAACATATTTTTTTAACCTCAAATATCATCTTTCTGAGTGATTGGATCGTCCCGCTCTTTTCAAATTCGGAAAGAGGAGGAGAAAATAAACAAGATGGGTGCCCTATAGGGCTTTGAGTTATAACTCAAAATCGCCGTTTTGCAATAATGGAATTCATAATGTTTGAATACATTCACTCGCCAGTAGGCCGGGCCTGTGATGGCGAGCAGAAGGGAGTTGGCAAATATCTCTGTATGTACCTACTGCGTATAACAAATTTATTCTGAGTCTCTGACCGTATGGCTTCTATTTATTCGCACTAATGATTTCCATGACATAGAGACGGTATTACAACTGCGCTAAAACTAATTAAACATAAATACTACCGAGAATATTCTCGGTAGTTTCCGGACCGAGACGTATCAACCATGAAAATATCAATCTCTTGTAGGCAGGGCGGTTACAGTTTTGGGTTTTTTTAAGAACATCAGGCAGATTATTGAAAATTCTATAAATTAGGTACTGGGGGCTTCTGGTTGACAGGGTGAGATTTTCTCTGGGATTTACAATATTAAGATGCTGATGGAAACGGGTTGGCTGGGAGTGATGATAGGGCTTTTCAACAATGTAGGGTTGGCGGAAATAAAAAAGGAGCAAGTTCTTTACAAACAACTGCCGGATTGTGAATACCTTTGCTTCCTTATACAGAAGCGCAGAGGGGCATCTTCTATGTTTTCCTCCCATCACCTTCGAAACTGCCCTCTGGAGGTGTACCAGCTTTTGAATATGGTTCGGATATACTCCCCCCCACACCAAAACACCATACTGGAGTGCAGACTGCGCAAGCGCCAGGTACTTAAATAAGTTTCAGTCTGTCAACGGACAAAACAGACCTGAGATGGTAGAAATCGTGCAGGAATTAAGCATCCTTGAGTAAAGGTAGGCAGTGTGCTGTTCCCAGAGGAGGGAGGAATCCACGACGACTCCCAAGTACTTGTATTTCTCGACTCTTTCGATTATTTCACAGAGACAAGCACTTTGAGCTCTCTGCACACATGAGTGGATTCTCAGCTTACAACTGGGAGGTGCTGACACACCAGCATACACTTTGTCTTCGAGACATTCAAGGTGAGGAATCTAGCCAACAGCCACCCGTTCAAACTACCCAGGAGGCCCTGCATATTGGCTAGCACCACATCCCAGGTGGGTCCTGTGACCAGCACGGCAGGGTTATTAGCAAAAAGGAAGAAGTCGCCTATTGTCGACAGGGTGGCCGATCGGTTGATAAGGAAGAGCACTGGACCCAATGTACTCCCCTGGATCACCCCATACTCTATGGAGTTTACCTCGCTAACCGAGTCCCCAATAGCCACAAACTGCGTCCTGTCAGACAAATAACTGTTGAACCAGACAAGGGCGCCCTCCACGGCCCCACACTCCTCCAGACGGGCAAAGAGAACGCTCCGATCAATGGAGTCGAACGCTTTTTGGAGGTCCAGGAAAAAGTTGGCGGCCTTCTTTCTAGCATTTCTAGACTCATGGAGAGCCTGTGTGAGGCCGAAAAGAGCCTCATCCACCCCACGACCTTCCCTGAAACCGTATTGCGCAGGACTTAGCCGCACTTGCGAGTAGAACTCCGTATTTCTGATTTGGGTTTATTACAAGAGACTTCAGTTCTACTCAGAAGATTTTGTCAGTGGATGTCAGTCAAATTTTTGAATGACTTGCATGTTCAGATACGTAGTTAACAACGGGTGACATGTTATGTACATAACATGAAATGGCCAAAAAAAAAAAAAAAAAAAAAAAGCCTCCAACGATCAAATTTACATAAACAATCTACCTACAAGACTTCGTTGCAATAACAATTTTAATGGCCATAGAATTGTTTTTGAAAAACGTTGTTTTTTTTAGGGTTCCTTTGGCAAAGTCGCATATTCCTCTAATTTTAGACCCCAACTCATATGTATAATGTATTAAACTCGAATCAGTGATACATTTCTAGCAAGAAGAGAGTTTTTGTGTAATTATTGTGCATCTGTACGATTATCTGTGATTTTCTAAAAAGGCCGAAAAAAAAAGAAAAATCGCCAATAGGCTACCTGCCTCGAAAATTAGTACTTGACCGGAAAAAAAACGAAGGCCAGATTCAGCACCAGAAAAAAACATAGAGATCGATGGGTTTTTTCTGAGGTGACTGAAATAATAATTGACCTTCTTTTGTTAGCCTGTATTAAACTAAATATTTAATACATTATTAAATAATTATTAACATAGATAATCGAAATTTAGAAAGCGACTTCTACTGCATTAAATGATTTATTAATTATTAACATTGATAATATACATTTAGTGGTACCTGGAAATAATTTATCCTAAATAATAGATTATCTATTATTCACGTTTGATCGTTAGTCCTATTCAGCCACTGCCTAATGAACTCAAAAGTTATTCATGATTAGGTCTGAACCTAACACGCCAACCCAACATTGGATTGGAAATGAGAACCTTTGGTAACGGGATATTACAATATGTTCGGGATTTTTCCAAACCCCTTAATAAAAACCGTCTGGACCTATATGTCCGCTTAATTAGGAGAAGGTATACGAAATAAATAGGATGGGTACCTACCCCACGTTTGGAATATAGCGCTCAGAACGGCCGGATATAACAAAGCCGGGAGGGAGATAGCCGGCCGCGGAAACTTTGAAGCGGTTTATAAAACAAAAGCTCCCTTTCCCCCTTTTATGCCCTGGAGTTGAAATTGGGTCCTGACCGTCCCTGGGATTTGCGCGGAAACCCGTTGTAGCCATGTAACAATGGGCCGGAAATGGGGACAAACCGGTTAAGTGATTAGATACAAAAGGTATAATTCCTACTGAGAGATAGATGATGAGATATATCGATGACGAGGAGGCCACTCCTGCTGGCTACGCGGTATTGGTGCAGATTCGTACAGTTTTCCTCGTGACGTTCGCGTAGAAAAGTTCTGATGAGCCAAATATTTTAGTGGCACTCGCTTCGCTCGGCCACTTTCTTGGGCAGGGGGCCACTGCTTCGCTCGCCCATTTGAATATGTATTAGGTCAAGTGATGATTTATATGAATTTTAAATGCGAATAAACTCCAGAAAGTTGGAATTCTAGTCCGACCCCGTCAATGTTGAAAACACCTAAAACCCCAGAGTACATCCGAAATTAGCGAGGAATAAAATCGTCTCCCGAGTTTTAGAACTTTAATACTTACTTCCGGAATCGGCGGAAGCAAGTATTAAATATATATACACCACACACCAAAGATACAGATAGTTGCGCGGATTTTCCACCAAATCTCAAAAATCAGTTCGGATTCAATCCATTTGTCGTGTTTTGCGTCTTCGAGCTTGTAAAACTAACTGAGTTTCAAAATATCGATATCAATTAATGAACAAACAAGGCCCTGAATAGAGCTGGGATCGTTTTTATTATCCGACCTGCAGTGCAGAGCTAGATACCTAGGAGAGGGCGATTGTGCTGATTGAGTCAGTTAATGCCTTAGTCTTCTAGGGGCAGCGGTTGAGATCAATGAGTTTATGATATTACAGAGGGTTTGCAGTTAGACGCCCTGACGATTTTTAGAAGCCGAAACGGTTGATAAGTCTTATCGGTTGACATTCACGGGGTTCGGTATAATTTTTTACTTCGACCTCTCGAGCCCTTTGCGGCTAGACACACTTCAAGCGAGATGAGTGGAGGCGGGCGCTTTGTTATGAACAGCTCCAGTTCCTACGACAACAAATCTCTGCCGAGGCTCTTGGTGATTGTTGTCGGGTAACTGGAAAACGAGCCAATGTAACCACTTAGAATTTAATCCTAGTTAATTTGCTAGGAGTCGTGAAAAGATCCAATCGAGCGTTCGGCCGTAATTTATTTACCATTCACTATATCCTTCGGTGCATCTGCAGTAGATGAAAGGCGTAGGCTCAAATAACTACCGCTCTTGTTGACACCCAACGTCGATGAGGAAATGAACTTTCAAACTCAAGAATCTCGGTAAATGAACATTTCCACATCTCCACTTTGTCGGATGGAATGAGATAGTCATTATTTACAAATTTACATCGACCTCTGGGAAATCCTCGGAAGGGGAAATGAATCGTTTATCAAACACTGATGTACCTTTTGAGGTTGGAGGTTTCAGAGATATTTATTCATTGATGAGAAGAAGTTGAAAAGGTTTTCCAGGCGGTTGCGCCGATCAAAAACAACTACGAAATTGCGAAATATTCCACTTTTCCGCTATCGGTGATCGATCCTTTCAAGGGTTAATTTTTAATATATGATGGTACCAAGTATATGTATGATGGTACCAAGGCGTGTTTTAGGGGGAATTTAACGAGAATAACTCATCGCCGGATAGACGATGCATTTTTCGAATCCACGGGGGTTGTAAAAAACAAACAATAAAAGAATGCATTGCTGCTTGTGAATGTTTTAACGTGGTCGCTGTCTTATTACATCCTATAGGAGTCCTATAAGACTGAGTGGCACCCCGAGACCCCCTGATTAGTTTAGTGCAATTCAAGATGAATTAAATACGTGCTTTCCCCAGATTAGATTGGATGTGATATAAGATTAGATTATAGATATATATAATGCTCTGGAGAGGTTTTGACGGATGGGTTCCTGAAGTGCTCCCTACCACCCGCACCTTGGCCTGGCGGCCCTCTCGGAGATAACTGCTGTAGGAGGTCTGTACACTTAAAAAGGTTCAAAAGCAATGTCTTTGGTGCAAAGCAGGCATTGCTCTTCTATGTCTATAAAGTGGGGTCAGTACATTACATGGCCCACAGTGGGGCAGGGCTTGAATAAACTTCCCCAAAAAACGAGTCGATTGATAAAAAGTGGAAATCGTTACTGCTTCAACATGATTTTTTTTTTTTTTTTTTTTTTTTTTTTCTTTAGTAGGGGTGCTTCTGGAAGTACAGTTTTTCAAAATAGCTAGAAAAACGTGATTTGTTGCAAAATAAATTCGTTCCGTATGCGTTCGTCTATGAAGTTAAAACATTGGAATTTACTAAGCTGTTTACACGTACCTACCCATTGGATTACTAAAAACATTCACTGGTTCTCTCCTCCACTGCTTTGCAAGGATTAATATCAGTGACAATAAGTAGACGTTTAAAGAGTGAAAATTTGTTCATTTTCACGAGTGCACGTAAAAGGCGCACCATTCCGCAGGGAAGAAACTTTTTCCCTCAAAAGTTTACATATTTATCTAATTACCATGTAAAGTTCATTAACGGCCTGGACAGGCTGTGGTGTCAGTGCCGTTTTAAACTCGCACGAACTTTCACTCAACGAGAGGGTTTGTTCGAACATGAATCGTTTTTTTAATTGGGTGATACGCTACTGCTCAGAAATTTTGTTTTTTGACACAAATGAACTGCTAGGTACATCCATATTTTAGTATAAAATTTTCAATTTAGGGTCTTCAATCGAAATCATCAATTAAGGGGTGTTCAATGTAAAACATCAAATTCTACTACTGTCATATTTTTGAAGGAATTTTCGTGTTCAATCATCGCAAAATTTATTGCTCTACAACTTTTCTTCGTCCGTGAACATCGTAAGAATCCTTGTATGGCTTCTGCACTGAAAAACATACAAGAAAACATGGTGTTTGAGGTTTTTTTTTTTAAGAAAAATACACTGCCAAGATCATGGCATAGAAGCTTCCTCGTGATCTTCACGATACGTCACTATTAAAATTTTAGGAGACCAGAGACGACCGATTCGCCATTCCGGTCAACCAAAAATTAAAACATGAGAAGAACTCATACTATGGGTACTTGTATTGGTTCTTGTTTCCTATGCTTTCTCATCCCACTAACTAATTTCCTCATCAGCCCTGATGAAGGCAGTACATTCGCCGAAAGCTCGGTGCCAGAGGACATGTTTGAGTTTCTTTTGACCTAATGCCCAATACATTGAAAATTAGAAGAGACCTTAGCTGCACGATCCCTGAAAATCTGACAAAAATCCGATCGAAATTGACTGAGTTTTGACTGTAACAAGATAATTACGTTCGCGTATGCGCAGGGAGTACCGCTGTATCAATCATGGGACGTCAAGTGACCTTGCCCGCATCATCCCTGAAAATCTTACCAAAATCTGTTCGAAATTGACGGACTTAGGACTGCAACAACAAAAATTACGTTCGCGCATGCGCTGAGCGTACCGCTGATTCAATCATGATGACACTGATAGGGGACCATCTAGGGCAGAAACCACACTGTCCCTGAAAATTTCATTGAAATCCGATCATAATTGTGGAAGTTGTGGCTGTGGCAAGGAAATGCGGACGGACAGACAGACGCGGAACAAAATTTGTTCAGCATGCTCTGCAACGCAAAATGCGAGTAGAAATTTTGATTTTGGAGCACAAAACTGAAAGTGAAAACAAAGCTTCCGCTGCCTTGCAGACTCGGAAGCAAAAAGGATAAAGAGTGTGGGGATTTAACTCACTTGCTCTTCAGCCCTCCAGCCCGCCAGATCTAGTACTGGCGGGAGGGGTGGGGAAGACATCTCTTCTGGAGAAGCTGAATCAGCAGTTGAGATCCCAACGCATGGGATGGCCATTAATCCTCGCGTCTCTAATGATGACAGGTCGTCTAAGGAAGCCAAGGGAGGTTACCCATTTAAGGCCGGGTCCGCTGACCAAGCTGCTTTTGCTGACATTTCGACTATGGCAGCTGAACCAACGGACTTTGGTAAAAGTGCGAACCCAGGGTGAGATAATACCCAGCATGGCACTACAAGCAGGGTATTATGTTCCTCTCGGCTCCTTTCCGAAGACGACGCCTCTCCACAGTATCTTGAAACTTCAAGTAAGCCTGGAGCAAGCGAGTCTTCCTTTTCTGTGGCTGAATCTCCCCCCTGGTTGTACATCACGACAGCACTTCGTGTTATGCACAGGATGGGAATATTCCCATACTCCCTTCCTGTTCCTCTAAAGACAACGGTGGCGAAATCGTGGATAAACGCCTCAGGCTTTCGGCCAATCACACAAAACAAAATATGTATTGGTAGTTAATTCAAATTCAATTTTAGAAACACGAACACTTGTACGAACACACCCATCACCGTATGGGGTGTCCCACAAAGAGCAACATTTGTTTTAGGTAACAGAACATGGGGTATAACGAATATTATTCGTGATCAGCGTCAAATTATTCGATTCATACGATAAGTAGGTTTTCTGAGGTGTCTTCCAAAACAAGGCCATTCGGCAACGCTGTGTGGCGTCCATGCTGGTTAACCCCTGGAAAACGCTGCAAAATTTACCCAAGGGTTTATTATTCTTTGATATAAATGAATTCGTTATCAATAAAAAACAATGTACCTAATTCAATTATTTAAAAAGTAATAGTAATTTTAAAAATTAACAATGTAATTCAATTATTTAAAAAGTATTTTTTTATTTTCTTGTAAAGTTTGTGGAAGGATGTGGGACCCCGAAAAATTTATTTAGCGTCCAAAATTACTCGAAAATGACACCTCATTCGACTAACTGGCATCCTTCAAAAGCCCAATTTGTAGCCCCTTGTCAGCCCCATAGATCCTCACGGTGAAACCCGATGGGAAAAATCTCCAAGGGGAAAACCTTGCCGGCACAACTAGGTGGTGGACCCAGTATTTTGTTAAAATTTCAGGTTTAAAAAGAATCCTTCTGCCCAAAACGGCGGGCGGCGCACGAAACGGCCGATTCACTGGACATCGCTTGTTCACAGGGTTATGTGCGGAGAAAAAAATTCAATGTTCGTCCTTTAATGTATTTTTTGTGCTGAATCGAATGGTGAAGGCTTTATGGCGATAGAAGTGGGTGAGTTGACGATAGAACCCATAGAATCTTTGGTTCTCGAAGAGCCTGCAAGGTTAATTGGTTACATAGAAATACGCAACTTCCTTCGCACCTATGTATCAGAATGTTTTTATTCATAATGAGTTAAACACTAACAATGATGTTTAGGTGCACAGCAAACGTTATCGGTAGAATTTGAAAACTAAAAATTCCTTCCGAAAGCATTGAATTTTGAAATGGACTGTGTGGTCTCAGGGTTGAAATTCTCGGATCAGAGCGAATGAGAAGATTTTTCAAAATATCCTTGTCTGTTGCTGTCCGTGAAATTTTTCTTGATCTGAACTCCACTTGTTCATACATGAATAGACCTAGCCGGCAAAATGGGACGAACTGGGCTCTGATTCTTGCGTATTTATACCAAGAAATACCAAGTGGAGGCCCCTGTGAATCCCGTTTTTTGGCACATTATTTGTACGAGCCGATTTTCACAAAAAATATACTGAAAACCCGTGTTGTTTGTAGTTGTTTCGATTGGAGAAAATCGATTTGACAGTTCTTTTTGTTAATGCATCATGCTTACTATAATACCATGACAAATGTGTGGTTTAACGATCTTTAGCACAAAATGTCATTGGACGTTGGTCCATTCCCAATAAATTCATCGTGCATTTTCCCGAAAACATCCGATTTTTGACAACGATTTTCAGCATCTTCCATTGAAGCCTACGGAATGACAGAGTATTGGGGATCGAAAGTACGTTTTCTACATTCACCAGTGTCTAAATAATAAAGTGTGGTGCCTTAGGAACCCTTAGGAAGACTTTCAAATTTTAGCCAATGTCACAGTTTCTACGTAGGCAACACTGTGCGGCGGACGGACATTTCATTTTTGGAATTTACACGTCCTGAAACGTATAATGCCAAATTTTGAGTCCGATCAAAATTTTCGATCTCCGACACAAATACTTAAATGTATTATTTCCTTAATAATATACCAAAATACGTGTACGATACTAAAACAATTGAATAAAACGTTAGTAACTTAGTAGTAAATCTTTAGCAATCAATGATCACGACGTGTCCATCTCTTCAACATTTATGCATCGCAGAGATGTTTCCGTTCTCCTGTGGGCCTCCCTGGATCTTCCAACAGATTCACTCTTTCATATTTGATGAGCCTCCCCAATGTCAAAGGTTTTAACTATTCAGAGATTTACGAGCCCCTTTCCAACGTTACTGGTGTTGTTAATCTAACTCCTAATGTGATAACGACGTTATATTGACTTGGATACTTAAGAAGTCATTGGTTGACATTTCCAGGATTCTGTCCCAAGCTGAAATGTATATTTTACCACGTTCATCACGTCCTCTCGTCTTGTAGCAAATCACATGTTATTATGATCCTGGTCTGCGAAGGTAGGGTTCAGACTGTTTGCCGATCGTTTTTGTTATGCTCGATGCAAATGTGCTGTTCGTGCGGGCATGAGTGTTTATTTTGTCCCCAACTCTGTATAATATGATTTATCCCATTCGAAACACATATTGTGCCATCCAGTGGCTCATATTTTTTTCTTTGTGTTGACTGTCCGTGCGAATTTATGAGAGCAAAACGACGTCAGATGAAAATGAAACGGTGAGAGGGGGCCTCCACGTGCGACGCCTATCGCCGAAATCTGGGGATTAGCGAACTGCCCCTTTCGTGATCAATACGAGGGAGACAACGCGCAGATAAATTCAATTTTCCGGGATATTGCCGAGCAAAACACGTGACGCAAAAAAAAGGTAAAGAAACCGTTTACTCTTCCACCTCCATACCTGACTACCTACAAATACCTATCCAGAGCTATCTGCCGTTAGCCCCTGAATTGAAGGCCTAACGTGTTTTCGACCCGTCCCGGCCCTATAATCCGATAAACCGCAGTTCTATCAAATTGAATTTATTCCAATAAAATAAGAGCGATTGGAGGCTGGCTGTTTATTGACTAGGTTGCCATGGTGCTGGTCTTTGTTTAGCGGATCAACGAATTGAGTGAGTGTACAAACTTTTAGCAGTCTCCATGACTCTTATGTATACCACCCAAGTCATTACGGGTGGATTTTGTTTAATACCAAGAACATAAATTTTATTGAAGCCTTGTTATTAAGCGGTAGGGCTTAAAGTACAAAAAGTCTAATAAGTGTTTTTAACTTGATCTCAGCTTTAAAGATTTTGTTTTCTAACCGAAGGGGCGTGAAAGAGAATGGGAATAAAAACACCAAACTGAAGGAGGACATCAAAGAGATGGAGTACTTATATAACAAATACTAGTGCGTTTTTTTTTTTTTTTTTTTTTTTTTTTGTGTTTAACCAATTAAATTGGTTCTCACAAGTGGGGCAGGAGCCGACCCCGCACTGTATTTAGATCTAAGTACTATCAGATATAGATTCTATAAGCTTTAGAAATTCTTGCCCCAGAGAAAGAAAGCGTACCCCAGAGAAACGCACTAGTAGTCGACACCTTAAGGAAATTTTGACAGGTTTTGTCTTTCCCCCTCACAAAACCGAGTTTTCCCACTTGTTCATTTTTCCGCATCTGGAAGAAAAAGTCATTTCATGCTTTTTTTAAAGAGGCCATAATTCTGCGTCGAATGAGCACCCTATCAACCCAATGTTTTCTTTTGTCGACTACTGAAAATGAGCTTTTTTTTGTAGGTACCCATATAGTTGACATGGCCGGAAACTAGTCAAAAATCGTTAAAATGGCAAATATTGTGGACCATCATAAACCAGAAACACAGAAATTCAAGGAAGATTGAAATATATCAAAGGATACGAGGTGAAAATTGCATACAAACTCAATGGATTCTTAGCTTCCAGCTAAGGAATCACCTCAGAAACGGTGGCCATGACAACTGTAACTATCTTTCCACTTTTTCGGTCTTTCCCGCGCGTTTTCATGGCAACTTCCCATCAAATATTCAGCAGACATTGAAGGATCAAGAGCGTCACAAAGGAATGCACATCTTAGCTTTTCTCATGTTTTGAAGGGGGTGTCGACGGTGGGTGCTTTTACCTTAAGGTGAAAGATAATTATCACTACTCAGTTTTTACTGTTCTTTTAACATGCATTTTTATTCACATTAGGGCCCTAATTAATACATTAACTTTTTACACAATTTATACAAAAACAAAACAAAAAAATCCTAACGTAAAAGTTGCAGCGGTTTTTCTTTTAGCGAGACGAGTTGTGACCCAACTTAATTAAACTACTCAGCTAGGAAAATGACTCAAAACACCATCCAGGCCCAGCAAATAACTCAGAAGTAATTGTTTTGCCAAGATTCATCTGCGCTGTATCTTCTTCTCACGTAAGACTTCACAGCTGTAACTAGTTGGCTTCAACTTCGGAAACGTGGTGGGCTTGTTTAAAACCAGACATCTGCGTCCCCTTCGATCGCGTTTAATTTACATTGCAATGACTTCTGGGAGATAGCAACTCACGATATCCGCTGCCACTTCAAGAAATAGCAGATAGAGCTATATAAAGGAATAATTTACTTGGAGCAGTTCTCAACCTAGTTCTCGGTGTTAGCGGCGAATACGATCATGATAATTATGTATAGTAATGAAACGAGAAAAAGTAGAATGGGAGGAGGGAACGGCTGATCTAACTAAACTATTCCTTAGGGTGAATAAGTGCAAAATATCCCTCAATAGCCTCCCTCAAAATGTATTTACACATTTTTACAATGATAATACCTAAAAAGTAAGCTTTTGGCGTGGAATTGATGGAGGTTGGATTTTTTTTATATTTCATAGATAAAGAAGTGTTTTTTTTTTTTTGTGTGTGTGTTTAACCAATTGGTTCTCACAAGTGGGGCAGGAGCCGACCCCGCACTGTACTTAGAAAAGCTTTAGAAATTCTTGCCACAGAGAAAGGATTCACATAAACTTGCGTTCAGAGGTGAATTGTCTGCCGACAAGACAGGTATTACAACACGTGATTGACTTTTGGTCAAACATTGGTGTTCGGCCCCGGATTCGAACCAGGCTGATCAGCGCTCCTACTGATTTGTAAACAGACGAAGCTCTGTCGCCTTAGTCCACTGGGCCACCCTGACCTCCATATTTCATAGATATAAATTCAAATTTCTTAAAGAACGGATATAATTAGTATTGTTCAAACCATTGATGCTCACCACAGGAAGTTATGAAGAAGACCGTCACATTTCTAAATGCGATATAAATTATATCATATTATCGTATAAGGATATATATAATAGTAAGTATATCATATAATAGTCTTCCTGAAATAGTGAGTTATTTCTCACCCAATTTATTTTCTGCAATAATGATTCTTTTAGTTGTACGATACTCTTCCCCAAATTTTCTGTCTGAATTTGGAGATAATTTTGTTATGTTGTCCGAGATATCATCGTCTTGACTAAACATTTTCCTCTCTTCGTTCATTTCTTGGCCACTGTGACTAATAATTTTGCACAATACTATGATATCTCGGGATAGGGGATGAAAGCTCTCATTTGAGGGTGTGATCGAGCTACTTAGTAGAGGTAAGCCCTGCAGTTAGTCTCCTAAGGTCCTAAGGATTTATCCTTAGCTTATAAGCATGACAAAAATCCCGTCTCTCAATTTTGTCTCAGGAAGCTACAATGCAGTTTGATACTCGTTCAAAACTTTAAACGGCTCTACTGAAAAATGGAATTTTTTTTAGTTATGAAAGTCTTGTTCCAAAGGAGCGATATTATGAAACCCAGCCTAAATCTGGCTATACGGAATTTTTAATTCGCCAAGTGCTACAAAAAACAAAAAACAAAAAAATGCTATAGTTAGTAGGTTTTATTTATTTATTTCTAATTTAATAGCACATTCTATAGCAATTTTTGGCCTTGTTTTTTCTTGTAGAATGCAGTGGACTAAAATACAAATACAAAATACAAATTTTGTATTTTTGCAACTTGGAAAGTTCGAAGCTAACCCTGGGGTAGGTACGCTAAAAATAGCGAACTTTATTGTTAGTTTTTGCTCCGTAGCTCTAGTTAGTCCCAAATTTAGCACTTTCCGTCAGAAAAATCTGAGGGAAATGGAAATGGCATCCGCTCAATTTCGCTGATGGAAAACATGACCGGATAGCATTCGCAGTTGCCTTTTCAAAATCAAGTTTTACTACATCAGGATTCCATGAACTGAATAAACTGACGACATCGCTCGCTATCGAAAAGTGCGTAGCGACCTCTAGTTCATGAACTGTTTTGAATGAGCCCTTACGAATAGCCAGCTGTGTACGCAAGTGTCACTTACCGTACGCAAATGCCACCAGTTAATGAGGTGTACGCAAGTGTCACGTACGCATCTGCGACTACACCCACAATTTAGGCCAAAAGTTTTTATCGTATCGTCCATGTTCCGCACTAACGATCTCCATGAAAACGTGTTTTGAGGTCCTTGTAGTGGGATTGAAGTTTTAAGTAAATTTAATAAGCTTTCATTTGAGCACAAATAAGTTAGCGTATTTTGCTTAAGTGGATGCAAGTGCTGATAATCGATCGGGTTAAGGTGGGCCTGCTCCAAATCTTCTTTAAATGTTAGTGAACTCCTCCAAGTTTCCTCTTTTAGAGAATTGGAATATAGGCCAGTCTATACCTAGAGCATACCTAGGGGAGGTGGGGGCAAAAGTTTCCAGTTTTGACATTCGGAGCTCCCCCCGCCTTCCATGATGTCATATCTATTTGAAAATGGGCTTATATTGTAGTTTAACTTCTTCCCTACATCCAGTAATAAAATGGTTCATTTACCAAAACATTTTGAGTGCGAATTTTCAATTTTCCCGAAACACCCGTTCGGAAACTTTTGCCCCACGCAGTGGGGCAAAAGTTTCCACGCGTGGGACAAAAGTTTCCAGTGGAAAGTTTTGCCCCACTTATCAGTTTAGAGGAGGTTGTCATGGCCAAATCAAAACTGTAAGTTTTCTAAAAAAGGGTTCATTTTTTCAAATTGCTGAAAACAAAAAATAACATCAGTTTTTGACCCTACTTCATTTTTACCAAGGTTACGACCTTTTTGTAACGGTTGGGTTGGCACTATAGCTAGGTGGGTTTCTAATCTCGAAGCCCACATCGTCATATTTCACAAATAGAAGTTAAGTAGTAATAGAAATAAAGTTTACATACATTTTGAGTTCGGGGCAAAAGTTTCCACTTTCTCCAAGGGAGGGAAGTGGAAACTTTTGCCCCCCCGGCGTCTGGAAACTTTTACCCCATTTTGGCACGTTCTGCTTCAAGTGTGATTTATTCATTGTGACACTTGTAGGCGGGTTAGGGAGATGGGAGTTGAAGCATTTTGCAGCTGATTTAATGCACAACAAAGGGAAAATATGCCAAAAAATCTAACTTATTCTCTCTTAGGTTTTAATGTGCGCTGAATAGTTCCAAAAAATAACATCACACATGCCAAAAACACACTTTCCTCATTTACTCCTAAGACGGTGCACTGATCCTCTCGAAACTACATAGGTCAACTAATAAGAACTAGAGGAGTGCACTACCTACTTGATTTCCATCGAAACTGTTCCCAGTTTTTTTTAAACGTGCCTGGAAACTTTTGCCCCACGGAAACTTTTGCCCCCACCTCCCCTATATAATATAGGTGTAATATAGATATACGATTTTAATATAGGCTATATTAAAATCGCAAAATAGCGGGTGGATTTAAATTTTTGATAATAGCAACCTTAATATAACATGATATTATTATGTTAAGTTTACTACCAGTAGATAGCACGTACCCAAGTTTGCGCTGAAGACAGCGCTCCACAAAAGCACCTCTTTTGAATCGGTGATAATCGTTAGGGAGGACGTGGAACTGCTAGTCCTACACAATGCTTAAGGGCCAACCCATGGAGGAATAGAGCCACCGCTATTCCTCCATGGGGCCAACCATTATCTATGTTTTCTTCCAGAAAAGTGGTGAAGGAGGATCTGACGTTCAGCAGTTTTCATCCATCTCAATCAATTCAGGGGGGAGGGGGGAGATAATAAAATATATAAAATGCCAGCCTACATTCGCTGTACCTCTGGGGATTGTTTTTTCCAAAAGCCCGGGGATTTTTTTCCCTACTTGTCCGTTCTCAACTTTGAGATCGGGGATTTTTTTTCCCCAGGAAAGCAAAGATATTTTCCCGGATTTTTTTTCCGGGGTAGGTATTTTTTTCCGCATACCCCGAGTATGGTATCGATGCTGGTGTTAGTTAGGTAGCTGACATGATGACCTCTGCATTGTATAGGTTCAACCCGATCGAAGTGGAATGTCGGTTTCCAGTTGAAAAGCAATCACGTATTGAAATGGAGGAGGAATGTAGAGTCCTACGTGAGACGAGGATATAGCGAAGGAAAATATTCCGAAAACACTTCTTTTTTCCTTTTTTTCTGATTTATCCTCCACATACTGGGTAATTTTATTTTTTCCCATGTTTTGATATTGCGTGGCCTGCACTGGAATTATTCAAACCCAGAAACACCTCACTTACGTGCAAACGTGTTGGAAACTCAATTTCCCGCTCTATGATTTACCAGAAACCTAGATCACTTACAGTTTGGAGAAAATGTGATATTAGCGAGAATGAGGGAGTCAGAAACCATCGTACATTTATATAACTACGTCGTGACGACGGCGGATTCAGGTGGCAGTGGCAGGTTGCTTTTCCCGCCTCCCGACACCTTTTCGCCGGCCCTGACAGCGAAAATTGATCTCCTGCTTCGCACTCGTGTCCTACAACATTTTCGCATTAGCGAGCCGGAAAATGATGAAAAAAAAAAAAAAAAAAATCGGCGGAAGAGAAAACTTCAACGGTCGTTGCAGCCTGAACGATATGTACCTATTATGGAAAATGCGTTTCGAAGGTATTGCTAGGTCTCTTTGGCACAGTACGCACTTTCGTCAGTGGACCAACTGTGATACCAATGTTATCAAGCTCATGTCAAGTGCTTGAGGCGTTTGCTGTCAAAACTAGCTCATTCTTCTTTTTTTCGAAATTCAGTTTTCTGCATAAATCACAAGATCAGAGCCTGTTTCACCACCTGACGGAGGGGTACGCCTCAAAACCTGCTCTTTTCTATCTGAAATGAGCTTCAAATGCTGCCCCTTGGATCAAAACCAGCTCATTCCAAGCTACCACCACCTTGTGTCGCCATGAGTTAATGATTCGCTAGGTACTTGAAAAACTTTAAAAAATAAAAATAAAAATAAAAAAAGTAGAGAAACTTTTAAACATCTTTACATACATTTTACATTTTTTTCTTGGAAAGATCATGCTTCAAAAGTTACGAAAATGGGTCAACATAGCAAAAAACGCGTCTCTATTATTTATAGGCCCTTGAAAAAATATAATAATAATATTTGAATTCCCGAGACATGGAGGGGGTGCATGGCGTGGGCTGCTTAGTCATCTTTTGATTGGCTGAGAGAGATGCGCACCTTTGCTACTCAAAAAGCCAAACCCGAAAATCGAGCATCGAGGTTGTCGATGGTCTTCCTTCTTTTGACCACATCTAGCAAAAAGTGACTAGTCATCGAAGTACGGAAATAATCTTATTATTATTAGCGATCAGTGATTTTTGCTTGACGCGTGGAGGCTGCAGTTCTCCATCAATTTTCGTGGGAGATGGCTCATTTGAAAGGGCTCGACGCGAAGTTGTGCCTTTTGAAGGTCTGCTCGAACCACGCCGGCTCCTTCGTCGGTTTTCGGGCGGTCCTTCCCAACGGAGGTTGTTTACATCCTTGACGTATCTAAGGAGGACTCAAAAGCAGAACGAACGTTTTTGTCCGATTTCGTTGGGTCACGGCTCTCTGGAATGAGCTTTTTAAGCTGATTCCAACGACTCCAGAACGATTTTTGTAGCTCGAGCCGTTCGTCAGATCAGGTCGGTATGGGTTTGTTTGTAGGTATGTGTCACGTTCTACGGCCTAAACGACCGAACCGATTTGAGCGGTTTTTTTTCTAAATGAATCCGAGGGTTGACGCGGTGATGCGCGATCTTCCAAAATTGCTCGATACCCTCTACTTCGATAAGATCTTATTAGCGATCAGTGATTTTTGCTTGGCGCGTGGAGGCTGCAGTTCTCCATCAATTTTCGTGGGAGATCTGCCCGATCCACGCCGGCTGCTTCGTCGGTTTTCGCAACGCAGATTTTAAGGAAAGTTGTTTACAATCGAATCACGATGTCAACAGTCCCAAAATGGCCGGTCCTAGCAACGCAGATTTTCCGTAAATAAGGAATTATGGATGCACCTACCACGTGAGTTACGCTGAATGCTCTAATTGGGACTCGCTATATTTTTCACAGCCGAAATCCTGAATCCCATCATTTCGGGCCTCTGAACAATCACTGTGGGGCAAAACATTTTGCAGCTGAAAAGTCCAAGAAAGGCTACAAGCTGTGCTGCCATTTTGGAAAGGTAACACTTCCTCCATACAGGCAGTCATCAGTCATTGAAGGGCTGTTCACCACTAATGCTGAAGGTTCAAAAAACTACAGAACACATATAAGACAGTTCAATGCTGCTCTAGCAATGGTGAGCACAAGCGCGAATGTCGAGGAATTGTGTGGGGGAGGCCCGTACTTTTACAAAATCAATGGCCAAGTTCACCATCGTATTGGGACACTGCAACCAAGTTCTGGGATGACACCGTCTTACGCTCAATTTATTTGTACGACACAGAAGAAGCAACAAGCCTAAGAACGCTGGCCCAAAGCAATGTGAATTGTGACCGATCTGTGATGAGATTACTCTCAGAACACATCGTTCAAGTGAATCCATTCGCCCAGAAATTTCGTGCTGTTGGGACTGTTTTTGACGAGCTTCCTCCTTATCGACACAAGGACATTAGGATGGCATTAATTTACGAAGCCAGTTCCGACCAAAGACGATTAAACCAACCGATTGCCAATTGCTGATGATGTTGCTGCTGTTTTTCAATCAGATGATGGGTGCCTTCTCGGTGAGCAAGATTTCATCATTTACCCAACTGAAGGTGGCCTTAAGAACCTACCTGCTCATCACCCGGCTCTTGATCCAATGGCTTACCCACTCCTTTCCCCGTAAGTATGGAGATCGAGGGTTTAATCGCAATATGGCTCATAACAGTAACTATGTAACATCAATCCGCAACAAGTTGACTCAACTTCAGTATGCATCCTACCGCTAAGCAATCCGCGATGGTTTTAGTTCTCTTCACAGGTAAGAAGGCATTCCACAAGTTCAATCCATTCATTTATTGCCAATACTTTCATTAATAAATCCTCAACAACTATTGATTTCCGTCAGGTCACAAAAGCTGTTCTTAGCCTGGGTCGTTTGCATGTATACAAGGATAGAAAGCGAACGCTTGGCATTTGTCAGAAGTCAGCAACGGCTTCTCCGGGCAGAAAACTATCTTAATTTGCACGATGCCATTCACATGAGAGCGGCACAAGATGGCCTTCGAATTGGGACTCAAGTTATCATACCAAAAAGTTTTCAAGGGAGCTTCAGGAATTTGCCTTATAATTACCTGAATGCAATTTCTATAGTCCGCCATTGCGGGAAGCCTGATTTGTTCGTAACGTTCACATGCAATCCTAAATGGGATGAGATCATATCTACTCTTCATGAAGATGAGCAACCTAACATGCGACTTGACCTCATTGCTAGAGTGTTTCATAAAACTCAAGTCTCTGCTAGATGACATTGTCAAGGATCAAATTTTTGGACGAAGGCCGTTTTCATGTTAGTTTAATTTTGAAATTAAACCACCTATCGGGCAACACGTTAACCAGCACCAAGGCGCTAGAGGTAAACTCCCCTTCCTCAAATGACCTTACACAATGGTTCGCACAACGCCCACCTAACACCGACGGCCTCAACGTATCTTCGCTCCTCTTGAGTGATCATGAAGACAATGATGATGCACATAATGATGACGACCAGGAAGATGAAGATGCTGCCACCGTCAATATCAAAGACGTCACAACTGAGTTAGACGATGTGGAGGCAGAATCGCGTTGGATAAAGAACGAGCTGTCATCCATTAGTTCGTTACTTGATAATTATGTAGTTCAATAATTATGTAGTTCCCTCAGAAAACTAAAAAAAAAAAGCCTTTCCCTCATTCCCTTTCTCAACGTTCCCTAAATACCCTCTTTTACAACAATAAAACAGTTTACCGTTTTCTTTGCACAACAACCAATACCCACGTCTTTAAGACAGGCGCATCGCGCCGTTTCAGGGTTACTAGTAATTATTATTATCGTTATTCAACGCAGGAGAATCACGTTAGCACTTCGCACTTTTTGGAGTGACGTGAACAGGGTTGCCGTGTTCTGCGTATTTACTAAAAGAAAAGGATCGCTGCGCGTTCTGGCGGTTCCAAGTCGACTCCCAGCGAGGCGAGGTGTGACTTCACCTGCCCTCGGCTTTCATTTCAAAATCTAATATTTCGAAAACATCTCTGCACGTTATAGGTATGCGGGGTTTGAACTAAAAATTGGAGTTACCTACGGGGTTTTAAAAGGTGCTGAATTCAAAAATGTTGTCAGAAATGTTAAATTCCGACCTTTCCAAGGAGCCCATTCCTCCTTTAGTGAAGACGATATATCCAAGATTTCTGCTATATATTTGAAAATCGTGCTTAAATTTGAAAAAATTTATGTACGAGGTGGAACCAAAGTAAAAGTAAATATTCTGCAAATTTTACACAAGGGTTTATTATTCTTTGATAATATTATATAGGTTACTTGTGCAGAAATTTAATTTTCAATGAAAAAATTTACAAAAAAAATTTTTGGGGATTTTTATGTCAAGATTTTTTTTTCAACAAATTTTTTTCAAATTTTTTTCTGTTTTTTACTTGAAAAATATTTGACCTCTTGGGATCCTTAAAAAATCTCATTTGTAGCCCCATGAAAGCCCAATAGATCGCAACAGTGAAATCGGATAGTTGCGGGACCCCAAAAAATGTATTCTACGTCCTAAAATAATTCGAAAACGACACCTAACTCGATCCCATAGCCCAAAGCCTTTAAAAAAACCTTTCGTAGCCCCATTTTAGCCCCATAGCGCCCCACGGGTTTGGGCGATCGGGCTGAAAACCTTCCCGGCACAACTAGATGGTAAACCGAGAATTTTGTCAAAATTTCAGATTTAAAAAAAATTCCTCCGTCGCGAAAACAGGTATTCCAAGAATAATAATCTAAAATCATTAATCAGGTAGGTAGGTACCTAACAGAAAATAGTTCGAAGGGTAGTGATGGTGCTCGTTGAACGAGCCGGTGTCAGTGGTGAAAATGCGAAGAGACTTATTGAGCATAATAATTTTTAATTATTAATAAAAAATGAGCCTGTTCGAAAATGGAGGCAGCCAAAGCCACCATTTTGATTTAGTTACGGTGACCATAATATGGTAATAATTTGTTATGTAAGTACTACTTTTGGAAATACGGGTCCTACTTTTCAGATCTGGGTCCTTCCAAATTCTTGTACCCCAGAAAAACATGATTCATTCACCCATTCATTTAACCCTGGTCCAGATACCTACAGAGCTCACGGAAAGGCAGTCCTTGTTCTCTACGGGACTGCGGGGATAAATACGAAATCAGCCATGGGCCCCAAGGATTCAGCCATTTAAAGAAAGTGTTTTCCCCAGGTCATGGCAATTACCGCAAAAGACAAGGGGTCGAAGTTTCCTCTGGTTCTGAGATAAATGCGTTTGTCGTCATAGTGTGAATCGATAAACGTGAATCGCGAAGACTGGTATGGGCGTGAGCGATGGCGTAGTCTGGCTATTGCCTCCCCTCACCAACTCGTGCCGATTAAATGCAACGCCTGGCAGCGCCGACGTAAATGAAAACCGGTTCACAGCACTGAATATTGATTGTACCAATCGTATGTAAAGTTGGAACCACTACAAAATTTGTAGTTGAAATTTAATTTCAACCAAGTCTTGAGAGAAAAACTATACACTACAGGCTTTTGGAAGACTGATGTTAACTGTTAAAGAACTGCTGAGCTCAGGTGGTTGGACAAACTGTTGAGTCGTCTTATCTGCTCCATCTCTGTCAGGATCAGGGACATCGCCACACGGCAGGCCAACGCTGAGCCCGGAGCCCTTTTTTCACGGATAGAGAAGGTTGGAACACTTCTGGAAGCTGTGGTTGGTTGTTCCTCATTAGTTGCTTTCAGAGAAACGGAATGTTTTCTCGAAGTGGTTGTGGTGAATTTTTTCTGTCGGATTTACCCACACGGCTATTGCGAAGTGGCTTTCCTGATCTACCTTACAGAAATTCTCAATTCGACGATCGACAATTCGGTAGAGAAAAACCTGAGTGGTTCAAATTTGTTTTCAAATTCTATAGAATATATATATATATAGGTTCAGAATTTTCGGAATAATCAAACAGTTTGATTACAATTAATAATAAATTTAATAAATTTATTATTAACATAAATGTTATTAATTGAAAGTTTTTATTTAATAAACTCAAATTTTCAATAATTCAATGTACGTGCGCCACACAGTGGTCCGGAATTCGAATAGGTATAGCTGGACAAATATCAAAAAGTGTTTGTTTTCGACCAGATTTCGTATCTCAGGGTTTTTGACGCGTAGATTCCAAGTTTCGGGTCCACTTTGCAATGAAATTAGGTCCTCTTTCTTTTTCAGAGTTCTCCGAAATTTTTCAGGAAAGAAAAAAAGCAAAAAGGCAATAAATAACGCGGATTACACTTAGCTTTCACTCTACGTTATTTCGTGGCTGGATTTATGAGTGAATTTTCAATGAAAACATAATAGGCTACACTACCTCCATTCATTTCAGGTTTACGAGTCTTTTTCAGCTAGTAGCCTTTTTTCAAATTCCATCGGAAGAATCAAATTCATCCATCCATCAAGTTCATCATCATCCATCAGAAGAAGAATCAAATTCATCCAACGTCCATCAAGTTCATCATCATCCATCCGATGAAGAATCAAATGCATCCAACATCCATCAAATTCATCAATCCATCATCCATCCATCAAATTCTTCTTCTTCAGAAGAAAATCCTTTTCCAAGCTCCACTCGGTCACGTAGATGGACCATCAAAGCTTCCTCTGCAATATTTCTCGATGAAAAATTCCCGAGCGCCTTCAGGAGTAAAAAAAGAGCTCTTCGCTTAAATGGACAATCGATTTCTGGACAATCTGCTAAAAAAACACACACACATGGAAAAGCCCAGGTCATACCTCCATTACGTGCGAATTCGTGCAAACTCCCACTATAAACGCTGAACATCTAAATAGGCTACTGCGGTGTACGTCCGAAGTTCATAGCCTTTCAGGATGGAATTGACAACTCTGTGGAGCTGCTCGATTGTAGAATGGTCCCAAATAAGTGGTCCGGGATAACTGACGATACCAGAAGAGCAATTTGAAACCTCATGAGGGGAATCTTCGCATACAGCTTCCCCAGCAGAGGTATTAAGCTGATAGTAGGTTCCGTTTGCGGAAAATATTTCCCCAAAGGAGGTCCTCCAGGAAAATATTTCCCCGGCCAAGTTTGCCATCCCGGAAAAAATTTTCCCAGGCCCCGCCCAAATTCCAGGAATAAAATAATCAACAAAACTACGTGCGGCTACCAGATGACCGGAAAACGACTGTTTCAACCCGCCAAAACGATAACAAAACAAATTCATTTATTTCAGGTACTTATGGACAAGAGAAGCACAATTTTTTGCTTCATGCTTGCGACCAAGACGACTTTGCCATCGTTGTGACACGAGTGACTACAGCTGTCCCGTATTGTAAGATTTAACGAAGTTAAAACGGTGGATTGACTGCTTTCCTTATACCTGTGAGTGACCCGGTGGAATTTGCATTGGGTTGGGGGGGGGGGTCCACCAGTGGTGTGCGACATCAGTGAAATCGAACCGAATCGGTGGAATTAACATGCGTTGATCAACGAATCATGCCAAATTTCAACTTAGATGAATAAAAATTACTGATAAACTATTTTGAGCAAGTTCGTTCGCTACCTGAGATTATGATCGTAACATGAAGAAAATCCGAAACAATATCGTACAATATTTTTTCAATAGCACGTTAACTTTAACTTTGTACAGGCATGGTATCTTTATCAATTTTAGTTAATAAAATTTTTTACTCAGGGACAAAGATGACGATATTAATCTATATATTATATTGGTAATTCATAAATCATACATATTTCCCCCCTTGTTTTCTCATTATAAAGCTTGTCTTCACTTCTAAAAATCATTAGGTACTCTAAAGTGATTGCTGTAAGCGGGCGACCTCTGTGATTCTCAGGTTATAACAGTAATGACCCCCTAAAGTCCATGAGTAATTTTCTTTAGACCTTGCTCCTATCGCCATTTTCCTGTTACGGTTTTAATCAACCGTGCCATGATCACGCGATACAATTGTTTTAGGAAATCCTAAGGACATTCGGGAGGTGTTCAATTCAAGAAATCCGTTCCTGGGTGCCATCTGCCTCCCAGAAACTGATTGTTTGAAGGCGTAGGAAAACTTAATTGCGGGAAATTCTTTACACGAAGAGTACTATGGTCTATTGAAATGATTCTACAGTGTGATTCTCTGGTACTTACATTTTTTTCTGGTCAATTTATCCACAGCAATCGATTCTGAGCCGGTAGTCCACGATTTGGCTGCTACGTTTCCTGTTTTAGACGATTTTTGAACGTTTGAACCTTGAAACTAGGCTTTGCCGGCTTTTTAAGTGAATCGGCGACAGGGATTATTGACCGTTTTTATAATAATTTTTTCTATGGGATTTTTGAAGGATATTGCGATATGGGGGATTGTGTGGGTGATTTTCATGTATTTTTATTTTATATTCTAATTCAATTCGGTCGCGTAGGAACACGGTGGGCAGGGTCAGGCGATCGGGCAGGATGAGAAACGATCTCGGCGGTAAGCTGAATGGAACTGGCGGAGACGACAGGCGGGAGGATCTGAAAGGCGCACATGCTCAGTTTAGTAGCTGGGTCATCAACTTCTTGGAGGAGCCTCAGGACGAATACAAACGAATTGAAATTTGAATGAGATTTTGCCCACTTGGTGGGTGGCCAATAGACGAATGAGTCAATTATTAAATTCGGCTCCTAACGATTCCAGAAAAAAAAAATACACTGCCAAGGCAATGGCACAGAACTTCTGCGGATAGGCAGGTCGGGCGATCGGGCGTCGCCCGAAGAGCCGACGCACAGTGGTTGAAAACGCTACTCTATGAGCCCAAAACTCAAAAGGGGTCGTAAACTCGTGAAATTTGGTACACTGAGGTTTTTTCGTGCATAGAACCCGAATCTGAAGTTCGTTTGTTGAAATTGTTTCCATAAATGCCGTTAAACGCATTATTGAGAAAGCTGAGTACCGAGTTTTGCCAGACCTAATATTATTAGCATTGAAAGGGGCTTCGCGGTAGAATAAAAAAGGTTATCCGAGGAAATATAAATCAAACTCATATGTAGAATGAAGAAACTTGTACCTAATGTATGTCCTCTGATACTTTTACCACAAATTTTACCACAATGTAGGTAGATAATATCACGATATAACAGTGGGTAATTTCAAAAAGTTTGACACATCATTTGTAGATAGTATCTATCACCAATATTATTTTGACAAAGGAAATTAAACTAAATAACACAATAAACTCAAAATAACTCAATAAACACAAATGAATGGTTACTTTCTCGCTAGGTTTGAAAATGAATTCTCCGATTTTTTTCCGATTTTCTCCGATTTTTTCTCCGATTTTCTCCGATTTTTCTCGGATTTTTCTCCGATTTTGGTTTATTATTCTTGGAATAATACACCTATGTTTTCGCGACGCGGGTCGACGACTCCGATCGGGCTCAAAATTTGACATTATCCGTTTCAAGTGGTCTACATTCAAAATCCGAAATGTCCGTCCGCCGTACGCCGTACGCCGTACGCCGTACGCCGTCCGCCGTCCAGGCCGTTTTGGGCAGTAGGAATTTTTTAAAAAATCTGAAATTTTGACAAAATACTCGGTTTACCATCTAGTTGTGCCCGCAAGGTTTTCAGCCCGATCGCCCAAACCCGTGGGGCGCTCTGGGGCTAAAATGGGGCTACAGAAGGTGGGTTTTGAAGGCTTTTGGCTATGGGATCGAGTCAGGTGTCGTTTTCGAAGTATTTTTGGACGTAGAATCCATTTTTTGGGGTCCCGGAACGATCCGATTTCACTGTGGCGATCTATAGGGCTTTCATGGAGCTAAAAATGGGATTTTTGATGGATCCCAAGAAGTTAAATATCTTTCGAGTAAAAATTAAAGAATTTTAGAAAAAACACATTTTTGAAAAAAAATCGCCTCAAAAAATTTTTTTTGAAATATAAAAATCCAAAAAAAATTTTTTTTTAATTTTTTTTATTGACAGAATTAAATTTCTGTACAAGTAACCTATATCAAAGAATAATAAACCCTTGTGTAAAATTTGCAGCGTTTTTCTCCGATTTTCTCCGAATTTTTCTCCGATACCATTTGGCTTGGAACTGGGCGCACAAGTTCGTGATTATTCGCAATACCTTTCGTTGTTCTTCACCGCTGAAAGTGTTCAAATTACTGGCTTCTTTCAAAAACCCACAAACTGCCTTTGTTTTGGACGTGACAAGGCTTTCTTCTTGCCAAACGCGAAACAGCCTTGATCGCGGGCATCCACTTCGTAAATCTGAAACAGAGACCCGCGGCTAAGAGATACACCCTGAATAGTTGAAACAGGAATTGTGATCTTACCGTTAATTTATTTCCTTGCTAGTTTTTTGCTCTTAACTCGGAAACGGTAGACCTCACAAAAAAACTGTCGAAATAAAAAATGAAGCTGACAACATTTGCTACAAAAGTGTTCATCTTCATTTTTTGCCTATCTGCAACTGTTTAGGAAATATTCAAGCTTAAAAGTAGGTGAAGTAAAAAAAAAAAAATGGAAATTTTAATTCCTTGTATACCAAATTTGCATAAAACTAAGTTAAGGGCAGGTAGATGCAGATCATTTTGGATTCGACATTTAGTGCTACTGTTCAGGAAAAGATATACGTCCATTTCAGGGTCAATAAAGGTCAATATCGTTTTTGGCAGTCCAGAGAAACCGAAGTGGTCATTACTTACCATGAGTCCGCAATTCGTCTCATGTTTCCGCAGCTATTTCAACAAGTAAAATTATAATTATTGAATTTACTTACCTATCCTGGACATATCGAACGAGGGGAAACCGCTTTAGCCTCCAGGACTTGTGGCACACAACTCATTTCAAATATAACACTGGGCTCATCGCTCCTCATTTTCTTAAGCGATATCGCACCTTGATCTTTGTCGACTCAGCCAAGATTACAGTCTATCGATATGATGAAAAGAGCCTTTGTCCATCGTTATGTAGGTATTAACGTTGCCCCCCGCTTATTCAGCGATTAGATTCAAGCATTTTTATTTTGTCCCTTTTTGGGCTCATAGAATAGCGTTTTCAACCACTGTGCGACGGTCCTGAGGGGCCGGTCGAAAGTGGAGAAAAATGTAGGTAGGTACCTATTCCTACAGTACTCGAGACAGAAATGAAAAACTCAGACGTAAAAGAATCTGGTTGGCTTTGTTCCTCATAGGGTGGATTTCAAGACTTGCAGAACTTAGTTCAATAAATTCGTAATTTTTGCAACAAGATTTTAAAACAGTACAACCTCAAGGCCTCATCTTATGCAAGACGTTTTTTTGATTTTCAACAAACTTTTGGTAAAGTCGAGTGTTGGAGGAGTTTTTAAAAATTTAAAATTATCAAAACAAGGCTGAGGCAAACTCTGAATGATAACAATCTGGAGGATCTTATGTTGATGGCTTGCAAGCAGGAGCGCCTGGCCGGAGCAGTGAGCCAAGTGGCTTTGGCCATTGTCGGCCCTCCTCGCCATCGCCTACTGCTTGGTGCCTACTCCCTCATCAGCATGCGTTTTGTGTGCGAGCATTATGTGATCCCGTATTCTGGGAATACTACATTTTGGTATTTGCAACAGGGGTAAAAAATTTTGATCGTCCTAAAAATTTGTAATTATAGGTACCTACCTTTCAAGATGTGTGGATTCCAAAACTGAAATTTCCGTCCGCCGCCCACGACGTTTTGAGCAGTAGGAATTCATTCAATTCTTCAGGAATTCATTCAAAAATCTGAAATTGTTGACAAAGTACTTGTGTCTCCTCTTAGTTGAACTCGCAAGGTGTTCTACCCAATCGCACAAACCAGTGGGGGCTCAGTGGATCTAAAAAGGGGCTACAGGGGGGGGGGGGGGGGGTTGAGGAGTTAGGTGTCGTTTCCGAACTATTTTTGGACATCAAATCCAGTTTTGGGAGTTCCAAAAGCAGTTCCTTGGATCCATGGAGCTTTCGAAGGATGCCAGGAAGTTGAATAAGAACTCATTTTTCGAGTAACCTTGATCATTGATTTTTCGGGGTCCTCATCCGTCCAAACACTTGACATGAAAATGTAGAAATAAAAAACAAATTTACCATTGGCCTGAGGTTGAGCCTAGAATTCGAAAGAAATTATCAAGCGGGGGACATACTGGGAAGGGGTGAAGGGTGAAGGTGAGGAGGGTCGGAAATGCCCAAAGCATCTCGGCTCAGTGCTCCAGCCAGATGCTCCTCTTGCATAGATGCATTTTGCACATTTCATCAAATGTGCAAAAATGCATCTTAGCTTGAAGCGCTATTTTGTTTGCATAAACGGTACCAACTAATTCACATCTCTTTCACCTAAGCATTAGGTTCACCTAGGTATTAAAAGTAAGGTCTTTGGATAGGTAACTGTGTTTGGTGGGGCGGTCGGAGGGGGCGGGGTAGGGCCGGTCAAATTGAATCGCCCAAGCTGGTCAAAACCGCCTATCCGCCCCTGCACAGAAGCTTCCTCGTGGAAATTTTAATTTTGGAGAACAACATTTTTTTCATTTCAAAAGTGAAAACAATGCTTCCGCTGCCTTGCAGACTCGGAAGCAATACTCAGCCAAGTCGACATGGTACTTCCTCGCGTTCAGAAACTACCCAGTTTTCCAGCCAAATGGGATTAGGGTAAAACCCTAGCTTCCCAGTTTTCGGTACACCTTCCTTTGGCTTTCTGAAATTGACTTCTACTTTTGGTTTATTATTCTTGGAATAATACACCTATGTTTTCGCGACGGGGGTCGACGACTCCGATCGGGCTCAAAATTTGACATTATCCGTTTCAAGAGGTCTACATTCTAAATCCGAAATGTCCGTCCGCCGTACGCCGTACGCCGTCCGCCGTCCAGGCCGTTTTTGGCAGTAGGAATTTTTTTAAAAATCTGAAATTTTGACAAAATACTTGGTTTATTATCTAGTTGTGCCCGCAAGGTTTTCAGTCCGATCGCCCAAACCCGTGGGGCGCTATGGGGCTATAATGGGGCTACGGGAGGGGTTTTTTAAAGGATTTTAGCTATGGGATCGAGTTAGGTGTCGTTTTCGAAGTATTTTTGAACGTAGAATCCATTTTTTGGGGTCCCGGAACGATCCGATTTCACTGGGGCGATCTTTAGGGCTTTCATGGGGCTAAAAATGGGATTTTTGAAGGATCCTAGGATGTTAAATATTTTTCGAGTAAAAAATGAAGAATTTTTGAAAATAAACATTTTTGAAAAAAAAAATCCAAAAAAAATATAGTTACGAATAAACACTGGCGGTTACTAAAGAACCAGTGTTACCATGCTATCCGGTGTAAAACAACGAATCCAGTGACAACAAAAAGGTACTCAAAATCGCATTTTTTGAGATAGGCCATGATAGAACTTAAGCGACGATATCAAAGAATATTAAACCCTTGTGTAAAATTTGCAGCGTTTTTCTCTACTATAACTTGCAATCAATTGAAGTGAGGGTCAAGAAAAGTGCAAACTGCGCAGGAGGATTTCCCACATCCAATTAGCGCTTGCCGAATTTTTTAGAACATTGGGGGGTTTTACCCTACTAGCATGGAGGAATAGAGCTGCTCTATTCCTCCATGCCCTACTAGTTAACCAAATGTACGTATCTGGTCGATTTCACATTCGCGCATGCACGAAGACCACCCCGTATGTCATCGAATTGTAATGATGGCATAAGAGACCACCAACTCCCTCACGCGCCTAATCCCTGAAATTTTTAACGAAATCTGATGAAAACTGCGGTTATGGGACCTTAAGACCTTATCCCAGAAAATTTGAATGAAATCGTTATCCTTTGCCCGCATATTCTATGAAAAATGTGAGCGGCTTTGGATCTAGGCTGCAAAATTTTGAAGGATTTCACATTAGCTCATGCGGAGAGCGTATACCTGCCGCTAATTCAATCAAATTGACATTCATATGGGACTTCAATAGCTTCCTTCCGCATTATCCGTGAAAATTTGAATGAAATCGTATCAAACATAATGTAAGGTGGATGCGGCGAGGTAGTGGGAATCCATCTTAAAAAAGACGATTTAAGACGAAGTAGGTAGTCTATTTCCATGATAAAAATATAAAATTTATAATTTATAACGCGTCTACAAGTTATATTTAATATAACTTGTAGACGCGTTTCGGTTGATTAGACCATCATCAGTACAATACAGAATGAGGAAGTTGTGAGAAGTTCCTTATATACAAAAGTGAAAAGTGAAACAAATCCACATCAAAATTGTGGAAGTTATGGCGGTAACAAGGAAATCCGGACAGACAGACGTAGGTACACGGAACCAAATTTGCTCAAGAGCACACTTTTTTTCGAAAGTGACCACATTGAAAGTGAACAAAGAGCTTCCGCTACGTTCGTTAGGCTCGGAAGCAAAGACAGCACTAAATCAGTTCCAATGGATACGATTCATTTTAGAGAACTTCGTTGATGGTTTGGAGGATCCGCAGATTTTCAGACTACTTTACATTAACTTTATTGTAAGCTATTCTATTTCCTTTGTATTCAAAGAGAGGTTGGTGCAGAATGAGCATGAACGCCAGAGGGAGAAAATAATAATCGACTGAGTTCAAGGGTCACTTCATAGCTGTAACGGTGTCATTCAGGAATGTTCCATCAAATTGAATGATAAATTCCGTATTTATTTCCTAAAAATCGCCAAAAATGTAGGGGAAAGTAGGGTAAAACCGGGTAGGCGGGTCATACCGGGTACTGGTATAATACGAGAATAATTCTCGTCCGACATGCTGCTACTTGGCGGGTGATCTGACATTAAATGTCAGATTTTGTCAGACAAATTTTGTTGTTGTCGATGGAACCGTTATTTTCCTACTTACTGAAGACAGTTGGAGGCGCACACCACTTGAGATCACCAAAGTTATGGATTGGGGGAGGAGGGGTGAGGAAAGAAATCTTGGTACCCGGTTCTGCCCGACTTTCCCCTATATAGCCAGACGTGAAGAGTGTTTTCGACTAGGTAACGAACGATTCATTACTAACGAAGAAGAAAAATTATCAGGAGATGAAAACGCTGCAAATTTTACACAAGGGTTTATTATTATTTCACATAATATGTATAATATACATATTATTATATACATATTGTATTATAATCGAGTGATTGCGCAAAAATTAATCCTGTTTCATTGGGAAAATATTTTTGAAAAAAAAAAAAAAAAATCTGTTCATTGTTCTGATAGATGTGGGGCCTCGAAAAATGGACTATGCGTCCAAAATTATTCGGAAAATAGTTTACCTCCTTAAAAAGTCCCATTTTTAGCCCCATGAGAGCCCAATAGATCCCCACGGTGAAATCGAATCGTTCTGGGACCCCCAAAAATGGATTCTACGTCGGTGTGGTTTTTGCCGACGGAGCAGAGGTCTCGGTTGGAGTAGGTACTCAGCGGGGGAGACGTTTTCTCTCCCTAATCACCTCATCGGATTCTACGTCCAAAAATGCATTGAAAACGACACCTAACTCGACCCCATAGCTGAAAACCTTCAACAAAAGCTCTCCCGTAGCCCCTTTTTAGCCCCACAGAGCCCCACGGATTTGGGCGATAGGGCTGAAAACCTTGCGGGCACAACTAGATGGTAAATCAAGCATTTTTTCATATGTGAGGAAAATTGCAGCGATTTCGATACTCAAATTTTTAAACCAGCCCCCCCAAAGCAACTAAAGTTCATTTCTTTTATAAAGTAGAGCATTATTATTATTATTATTATTATTATCACTGCTTATAAAGGAAAGTAAGGGTGAAGTGGGGTAGTTGTGTAAACGGGGTAAATGTGTTAACGATTCATAAAATGGCGCCAAATGAAGCCACCACGCTTAAATTTTTACTGTGTGTACTGTAAGGTCTAGTACTGCTTATCACAGTAAATGGCAGAATTCGGGATTCGTGTTGAGAAGTTGCTGCTGTTTGTCTGCGGCAGTCAGTGTTTTACTTTCGACCCCGAGTTGATGACGTCGGTAAGCTTAGCTCTCCGGAGCGTGTCAAAAACATTTTTTCAACCCATTTATAAGATTCTGTCTACCTAAGGAATTGTGAAATTTTCAAGTCGATTTTTTCTAATAATTATTCGTATTTTCTAATAATTATTCGTATTCCTTTCTGTTATTAACTTTTTTGGTTTTTAAATTTTACAATATTACCCCTTTTTCCTGGGGAAATGTGTACTACCGAGGAGTTTTTAAAAAATTGTTGTTTCAAAATTATGAACAGCGGTACTTAAATGAAAATCAGTAGAATATATTTGAATTTAGCATTAAACAGGCTATCTTATGAAAAAAATTGTATTTACCTGCAACATGACGCCTGGTAATCAAGTCCAAAGTTGATCTATTGAAAAAAACCATACGCAATTATCCCACTCCACCCAAGCAACGTCGGGCGTGGTTAGTACTTGGATGGGTGACCGCGTGAGGAGCGGGGTCACCGATACAAGTATTTTCTGCGTTCAATCGGACGGCGAACTCCTCCCAACCCAGGGGGACGAGGCAATGGGGAGCCATGAGCGCAATCGTCAGACAAGTTCCGATCCTCCTTGAGAGGACGGCTGGGGACGTCCGCGACGGCAGCAGCCAGTCGGACGAAAATTCAGGGTGAAATTCCCTGGTTTCGTTTCGTTTCGTTTCGTTTTTTCGTTTATCCCACTCCACCCTAATAGTTTCGAGCGAATAATATGTATCATATGAATTTTATCCATTCAGCGAAGTAACGAAAATTAGGAGAACAACATTGTCATACTACTTCCGCCAAAAGCCCCTACACACCCTACAAACTGTTAAACCCACGAGGCACTAAAGTTGTGTTGGTTAGCGTAGTGTGGAAGAAAAGGCGCTGACAAGTCCGGATCTTTGGAATCTATATTATTAATAAGAGTATATCAGCGCCAATAGGTATTATCTACTTATACAGCCATATAAACTCCACCGGTTTTTCAGAGGTTCATTGTACAGATTCTAGAGCTCTTCAACGTGTTTTGTAGGAGTTCTAGCGGGTTCTGTAGCTTCAATAGGTTTCATAGGATTTCATTATTGTTTTATAGCTTCTCAGTGGCGAATAACTTGGAGAAACTGGGTTCTGACTAGATAATGAATATTTCTTTACCTTTTGCATGGAATGGGAAAAAAAAGTCATTTCATAGGATTTCATTATTGTTTTATAGCTTCTCAGTGGCGAATAACTTGGAGAAACTGGGTTCTGACTAGATAATGAATATTTCTTTACCTTTTGCATGGAATGGGAAAAAAAAAGTCTGCTCACCACTAAGATTATTTCTGGATTCTGCCCAGTTGGTATATCCGGGTATTTCATGCGAAGGTTAAAAAATGTTCATTGTACATATCAATGCTAGTGTAAACCCAGGTCATTTGGGGGGCACACGCCCCTTAGAAGCTATAAAACAAGAGCCTGTAAATCTGTTGAAAACCAATTTGGAGAGCAAAATAACCGGTTTGAACCGCAACAAATTCAGTTGAAGAACTGTAGAACCAGTTTGAACCACTACAAGACCGATTGAAGAGCATTAGGAACGATTCGTACAGTAATTAATTACTCTGTTTATAAAACCATGTTTATAAAACCAATTCATGAAGTTATAGAACTAGATGAAATGCCTTTCAACCGGTTTTAAGAGCTACAAATTGAGAGGAACTTTAAAGCAGGTTTGCAGTCCTTTAAAACTGATTGATGGGCTATAAAATCGGATAAAGCAGCCATTTTTAGCCCCAAGAAAGCCCGGTGGGACGTGGGACGATTGTGTCGAAACTCCCTGAGGTAGGTAGTGTTGCACCTAAAATGAACCACCCTAGTGTTAAAGCTTCATTTCCCCTTTTAACGTCACCAAGCGCCGTAGGCACTTTTTGAACTATTTAGGTAGGTAATTAAGAGATGAATGATGATTTTATCGATTTCATAACAAGTACTTGTTGTTGTATAAGTGGTACAACTAACAGTCTCAAAATTTAATTGGTTTTGAACTGCTCGATTTTTAGGTGCTCAACAGAAATTATACTGCGTTCACACTGATTTCACAACCTTTTGTGCTCTGGTAAAGGATGAAAGATTGCAAAAATGGGCAAGTACGGACTCAATTGATAGGGATTCGTCTAATAGAGGTACGTCTAATTCGTCTAATTCGTCTAAGGAGATAGATCTCCTTTTGGTCACTGTCAGGTTATGACGGGAAAATACTATCTGAGCCCAATAGTAGTGGCGTCAGACTCATGCTGTTTTTCATTAAGAAATTTTATGGTAAATTTCATATTTGTAGGTATAGTAAGTTTACTCTGTTAGCACCTCACCTTGGCCGAGCGAGCTACGACGTCATAGCATGGTTGGCTCGAGCCTCGGGGACTGGGGTTCGCGTCCTGGCCGTATTAATTAAACTTTTCATGGTGTTGTCGCGGGCGCCCATGAATTCGGCACCAACTGTGCGGTACCTGCAAGGGTTGGGGATTAACATGGTTGGGACATGCATGAATTCGTCACTCGATCCCTCTCCTCACCTCTCCTACTGGAGAATGACAACAGATCTCGAACGCGTCACTCGACCCGAACGTTCATGATTATCCACTGTCACTATCAGACTATCAGTCCGAACCTTCGTCGGTTTTTGTCAGTCAAACTTGAGCATCTAGCTAGCATGGAGGCAGAAAACATAATCATTGATCGCGGAAAAGTAATTATTTTGATCGTCATTTATAAATTGGCGAAATTCTGGCGGTGCCGGACATCAGGATGTAAAGCCAACGTCTGGACACTTGGTAAGCGCATGAGCTTAATACCAAACTAATGAACATTCTGCAGACTTGGATATCATTCAGTTCAGTTGGCTCCACAGCAGCGGAAAACGTTGGCTGGTTGGACAAATAGGACCAAGCTTGCAACTCGGCCATCTCGAGACTACGAGCCTGTGCATGAGTCTGCTCTAATGTAAGCGTCAGATTTTCTTGTAGCCTCTGCCGAGTGTGAGGTGACAATTATAATTATTCATCAGGAACGCATACATTCGTGGTTTATTATAAACCACGAATGTATGCGTTCCTGATGAAGCTTCCTCGGTCCCTCCCCCTATCTCTCAATTTTGAGTAGGTACTAGGTACCTTCTAATAATAAATTTGTTGGTGCCGAGTTCGTGTATCTCATTTTTCTACCTGTCTCCTACCCAGTGACGAATTCATGTATGGTTCCGGCCTAATGAGATTCGGAGCCGAATTCGTTTTCGCGATAGTTTTCCGGAGCAAGGCAATTCTGGATCATTAAATGTGGTTCTCTCAATGTGAGACGAGCCGACCCCGCACTTAACTTAAGATTTTCTAAGCGGGGTCGGCTCTTGCCACATTGAGGGAACCAAAATCGGTTAACACAACAAAATCCACTTTACTTTATAGTTTACTTTGTTCTTCAATGGTAAAGCCCCGAGGTTATTATATTTATTCTTATAGCCCCGTTATTATCTTTATTCTTATACCTAGCCCGAGGTTATTATATTAAATATAATAACCTCGGGCTAAATAAATAAATTTTATTCTCGCCAAACTGGATTTTTTGAGACCAATTTCAGATTTTTCCGACCGCTAGAAGTGCCCTAGAATAAAGATGACTAAATCGTGTCTCCCTCCTCCTCCTCGGGCTGCGGCTTTAATATAATAGATATTTATTCTTGTAGTGGTACCAGATAAAGAAAACACTTTCAATTTTGTCTAGTTCACCTCATACATATTTCAATATTACATCAATTATCTGTGAATCAAACAGTCATTTTTCAGCCTCAACATGTGCCTACTTACAGCCAACTACTAAGTAGTTGGATGTACAGGATCAACATGTTGATAAGTCTTATCAGCATGTTGATCCTGTCATCTTGAAAAAGTAAAAGGTCAAAATCAAATATTGAGGCGGTTAGAAATATCCGACCACCACCTGAAAAGAGATGCAGCGAATAATAAAACGATAATGGCAGAATTAAGACGCCGAAATATCACATTCGAGTCATACAATCTATTCTACGTATTGGGTATTATTATTGTCATCGCCCTCTGGCATTATCAATACAGTTTATTGCAATAACTCAAATTGTATGAAATCAGTATCCTTCGACTTACATAATCAGATTCTTCTAATCAGGGGTTCTAATTAGGTATCAGCCGGTTCAACATTCAGTCATCAAGTGAAAAGCGTCTCGAAAATATGTTTATTCTGAATAAAATGTCAACGTAATAAATCAACCGTTAGGCAATCCTAGAGCCATCCTCATTTTTGCGGGAAGACACTTAGTAACAGATTCTTGGAAATCATCAACCTTTCTTCTTTGTCGTTTTCGGTACGATATCGACATAAATAACTTGACAGGAGATTTGATCTCCTTTGTGCGTCATTTGTAGAGTTGCTTTGAACTCTCCGTACGGAAATGCGGTACCGACCAATCCCTGAATGCCGCTCATGTCTGGGGAATAGTTTACTATGCTGAAGGATCCCTGCAACAACGTTTAGAATAAGTATTTGACAAGTTCAAGCGTTCAAAATGTTAAGTGCCGGGTCGGAGCAATAACATTTTTTTCTGCAATAAAAAAAAAAAAAAAAAACTCACCGCAGGAAGCGGACAATTGTAAGGTGGAGGGGCTTTCAGACCTATAGCCATCATCTTGAACACTTCTTTTTCAACAACTTTCAAACCGCTGCAAACCTTTGTTCCCTGGGTTTTGAAAAAATTGGGCTTCCAGCCTCCATTTCTTTTCACTGCAATATTCAGGTCAAACTGAAATGATCGAAAACATTATCATCACAAAGGGTAGGTACATTACCCCAAATGGTAACACCTGAGACAAGCTTAAGTACTTGCTGTTAGAACTGTTCTAACAGCACGTACTAATCAATTATTGATTTTTCGATACTTTGCAGGATAGACAAAAAACGGTTTCAGTTTTACTGTAAATCAATTTTCTAGCTTTTCTATTATTAACACTATAAAGAGGCCCAGAAACTCAGTTCTATTATGACATGTGGACATCATGAAAATTCACCAAATTTATCAATTAGGTAAGTGGTGGAGTTAGGAATTGTAAATTTCGTGGTGTTGCTCAGGATAGAAATAACCAATTAGGGTAATCAGCCCTTAACTTATAAAATGCTGCTACTTTTACACAAAGATTTATTGAACCGTTTCACGCTGAAAGGGTCCTTAGCGCCATATTTGGCCAAATCGAGATCATGGTCTTTAAGTTCGGTTCTACCGATTCAAAACGAAAGGAAAGTTCTCCCAATGAGGTGGTTAGGGTGAGAAATGACTCCTCTGCTGAGTACTAAATTGTTTATTTAAATAATAATAAAATAATATAGACCTCTGCACCGTCGGCAAACACCACACTGTGAAAGTTCTCCCGACTGTGTTTCAACTAAAAAAATGTAATGCAAGGCGTATTTTACGTTTCATGCAAGAAGGGGCCCTATTCCGAGTCCCTCCTTGCACGAAACCCAACACCTCATAGTGGGAGGCACTGTGCATGGTTCATGCAGAAAGGGACCTTATTACGACAACTGTTTGTATTTTTGACCTAAAACTATACATTCAATAAACAAAAGCAATTTGGTTTTTAACAATGGTTACCAGCCGTGAGGAATGTGTAGTAAAAACTTCATAGAAAAGAAAAAAAATCGAGAAAATACCTACCTAAATGTATTTTTAACTTTCACGAAACGGGAAAAAATCCATAAGAACCCTTTCGGCATGAAACGGTATAATTGTTAAAAAAATAATAATAATAATATCATGACGATAATTTTTGTATTTACCTAATTGACAATTAAATAATTTAGCGTTTTTTAATTAGGTACTAATTATTAGTACCTAATTAAAAAACGCTGCAAATTTTACACAAGGGTCTATAATAGACCCTTGTGTATAATAATAATTATTCTTTGATGTAGGTCAAGTGCTTACTTGTGCAAAAATATAATTCTGTCAACGAGAAAAAAATTTAGGAAAAAATGGTTTTTTTAGATTTTTTTTTTTAAATAAACATTTTTGTTTGGAAATTTTTTTTCAAAGATTTTTTGTTTTTTTACTTGAAAAATATTTTATCTCCTGGGATCCTTCAAAAATCCCATTTGTAGACCCATGAAAGCCCTATAGATTGCAACAGTGAAATCGGATCGTTCCGGGACCCCAAAAAATGGATTCTACGTTCAAAAATATTTCGAAAACGACACCTGACTCGATCCCATAGGCAAAACCCTTCAAAAAACTCCTACTGTAGTCCCATTTTAACTCCATAGCGCCCCACGGGCTGACAACCTTGCGGGCAAAACTGGATGGTAGATGGTTTTAAAAAAATTCCTCCTGCCCAAAACGGCCCGGACGGCGGACGGACATTTCGGTTTTTGAATTGGGGGGGTTCAGCCATGGGGTCTAATTAGGTGTCGTTTTCCGAGTAATTGTCCAAACGCTGTACACGAATAAAGTTTTTAAATGTTGTTTAAAATTATTTGAATTGTCAGAATGAATTTTTCCACAATTTATACCGAAAAGAAAGAATTAACCCTTGCAAATTTGCAGTGGCTTTTAATAATTATTTTAACAAATTATTTTGGGCTCTTATTATGATCGCGTCTAGCCACTGTGCGTCGAGGCTAAACGGTGGTGCGCCTTCATCCTGATCACGATTGTCTTACTCCCATCTTATCGCTGAATTTGAACGGAAAAGTAGCTGAAGTGTTGACGTAGGGTTTCCCTCTGCGCTGAATCAACCTTATATTGAATTCGACGAATGTGGGCAGTGTGAAGTTGCACTTCTCTGAAAATTTGACGACGAGGTCTGCTGGTCCCTGAGTGGAAGAACAAAATCACATGGTAAGAGAGGGCAGTTTCCAATTGAAGAGTACCTACCACTAAATATTATTTTATCGTGATTATTTGATAAGAAATTTATTTACCATAACAGGGGAAGCCGCCGCCTCGTAGGGCGACCAGCAGAGAAATATTACTGGTATGAGGGCAGCAGTGGTAGGTGCGATCATGTCTGCGAGTCATCTGACCAAAACTCCGATGAGTCGAACGGTTCTAATGACTTCCCGCGTTCATTTCCCTAATTGAATTAGCCCGGCAAAAAATAATAATAAAACAGGAAGCGAGTCGCTGTTATTTAGGCACCAATTCTTGCGTCAAGTGATGGATGGGGCAGAGAATACGTGGTTGGTGACGCTGATCTGACCATCACCGAAAAAAAATGAGTTCTTGAAAAGTGTTTACTCAGATGAGGTTCCCCAAAAATGGATTCTACGTCCAAAAGTACTTCGAAAACGACACCTAACTCGACCCATAGCCAAAACCCTTCATAAAAGCCCTTCTGTAGACCCTTTTTATCCCCACCGAGCCCCACGGGATCGGGCGATCGGGTTGAAAACCTTGGGGGCACAAGTAGACGTTAAAACGAATATTTTGTCAAATTTTCAGATTAAAAAAAAAAAAAATCCTACTGTCCAAAACGGCTCGGACGGCGGACGGACCTTTCGTTTTTTAATTCTAGACATCTTGAAACGAGACCGATCTGAATTTTCGACCTTCGTCACAATTACAAAGGTCGCAATTCCAAGAAATGTCCGTTCGCAGTCCGAGCCGTTTTTGGCAATAGGATTTTTTTTTTTTTTTTTTTTTTTTTTTTTAAGCTGAATTTTTGGCAAAAATACTCGGTTTACCATCTAATTGTGCCCGCATGGTTTTTAGCCCGATTGCCCAACACCTTGGGTTCTCGGCTATGGGGTCGAGGTAGGTGTCGTTTTAGAAGTATGTTTGCAAGATAATTCGGTCGACTCTTGGACCCCTGACGAAGTTAGAGGCAATCAGAACCCACTGGCAACCGTCGCTTGTGCATGGACTTGTTTTAACTGCACACACGAAGAAACAGCTCCAATGGCTTGACATACGAGTGCGAGGAATTCTACGATCATTCCTAAGGCTGCCCAGAGATGTTCCCAATGCGTTCTTCTATGCCCCCGTGGCGGATGGAGGGCTGGGTTTGATGTGCTTTTTAGCGCTTATCCCCTTGCTACGGAAGAAGCGTGTCAGCGAGGCCCGTAATACTTTGTTTCGTGAAGACAACAGTGGCATTGAATCATCGACACTTGACAGGCGCCGCGAGCGGGCAGCTGCATGGCATAACACTGTCGACGGAGCAGACATGAAAATTGCTCGGGATGTTCCCCAGTCAACAGCCTGGATGCGTAACACCAACGAACGGGTGCCCGTGTGGCGGACCCTGGCGGCGATCAAGACATACGCAGCTGCTATACCGCTGCGGGCACGGATGACTAGAGGCCGGGCAGGTTCGACAGCATGTCGTGAAGGATGCCCCCAACGCGAGACGCCGAACCATGTGCTGCAAGTTTGTCCATCTATGCGTGAAGCACGTTGCAAACGACATAACGCTGTCTGTGCCCTGTTTGGTGAATATGCTCGGCGGAAGGGTTGGAATGTGTGGACGGAGACCCTGATTAGGACCGACGAACAAGCCATTCGACCCGACGTCATAATCAAGAAAGATGACACTGCTTATGTCGTCGAGGTGGCCATCTCGACAAACTCTCCGACCTTTCCCTTGCGCACCCTCCTGAATGGGAAGAAATCTAAGTACGGGACTCCGGTAGCGATGCAAGCCGTCAGGGAGCTCACGGATTCGACGGTGGTGGAGGTACTTCCGGCTATTCTCCAGTGGCGTGGACTCTGGGACGCACACGCGGCGAGGGGGCTCCGAAGGATCTTTCCGCCGTTCATATTGGAGTGGGCTGCCAGGAGAACGTTGGACGGTAGTGGCTTTATATGGGCTGCCTTTAGACGCAGACACCTAGCGGGGGCTCATTGAGCCCCCCCAAGGTCAGTATTCCCGTCCCTTATATTTTCTCCCGATATTGATGCACCTTCTGATGCGCTACCTGTATTTGTTTCCGATGGACACGGCGAGGGACACAACGCCTCCCTGGGGAGACACCACGTCCCCCTATCCCCCCGGTGCAGCTACCTGGACCCCAAGGACCACGGCGACAAGAAGAGTTTATTACATGAATCATTTAAAATTGTATTGAAGTAGTATAAACCAATAAATATTTGTTAATGGACGTAGAATCCATTTTTTGGGGTCCCAGAACGATCCGATTTCACCGTGGGGATCTGTGGAGCTTTCTTGGGGCTACAAATGGAATTTTTGACGAATCCCAGGTCAAATAAGGTGTAGTTTTCTGAGTAATTTTGGACACAAAATCCATTTTTTCGAGATCCCAAATTTGTCCAAACATTGTACCTACCTAAAGATTTTTTTTTTTTTCAAAATATTCTCTTAAGGACATAGAATTAATTACCTATTGGTTAATTATTAACCTATAATGATATTATCAAAGAATACCTAATAAACCCTTGTGTAAAATTTGCAGCGTTTTTTCGATATTGGTAATGATACGTATCTAATAAAAATAATACCTACCTATGAAAAATACGAATATGAATAAAGTGCCTAAATCAATACTTAAATAGGTAGGTACCGGAAAATATCGGTATCATTACACTACCGCATGTAAAATAAAATGAACTTGATTGATTTATCAGACCGATCGATAACATTTTTAAGACATGATGGTAGGTAATCCCACCTGGTGAAGATTGTGTTCGTCATGGCCGTTTGAGACGCAGAAAGTTTAACGGCACCAAGACGCTGTTATCACGCGCTTGATTAGATAAGCCACCCTGTTGTTGTTTGGTTTTTGCGTGATGTGAATCCACTTCTCAACTCCTACTTATTTTCCTCAAATTTGATTCCCATTTTCCGTTAGGATGGCAGCGATTTCGTCGACCCCGTCTGATGATGTTGTTGAGAGCCGCAGGAAGAGGGTGAGCGAAAAGTTGTTGGGTTTCACTCATTGGTTTATGAAATTGTCTAATTACCCACCAATTTGCGTAACTGTCTGACTAGCGGTTTTGTTGCGACTTTTCATCACCCTAAATTGGATCCACAACCCCGCTTTGGTTTCGTTGGGGTAATAGAACTAAATTGTACCTATTATCTTTATTTAGGTAGGTAGGGTAATTCGATCACTGTCAAAAACACTGGGTAGGTAATAGTAATTCGATCGTTGTCAAAACACTCTCGGTAATATGGCAAATAAAACGCTTTCCGATTCTGGAGGATTATTAATCTAATTTGCTGCTTTCATGCATTTATGGTTCTTGGAATAATAGGAACGCCAATGTTTTCGCGACGAGAGCTTATACGTTACATAACGCGTAGATTTCAAAAATCAAATGTCCTTCCTTTGTCCGGGCCATTTTGAACCGTAGGATTTTCGTTTCATTTGAAATTTGGACAAAATACTCGGTAGTTGTGCTCGCAAGGTTTTCAGCTCAATCCCCCAAACCCGTGAGGCTCTGTGGCTAAAAAGGGTCTACGGGAGGTTGTAGCTTTAGGGCTATGGGGTCGAGTTAGGTGAATCTTTCCAAGTATTTTTGGGAGTCTTCGAACCATCCGATTTCATCGTGGGGATCTACGGGGCTACAGAAGGAGCTTTTAAAGGATGGCAGGATGCAAAGGAGGTTTCGTTTTCCGAGTAATTTTGGACGCATAATATATTTTTCGGGGTACCACATCTGTCCGGATTTTTTTTTTTTTTCCTATTTTTTAATAATAAATATTTTAATGACGGAATTAATTTTGGAATAGTTAATCTATATCTAAGACTAATAAAACCTTGTGTAAAATTCGCAGTTTTTTTCCATGTTGTTGATTCTGGTTGGCGTTGATAGGGTCGATTGTAACGAGTTCAGTCCAACAGCGCACCGGCAGACATGGAACGCCGAACCGTCATCAAAATTTTGTAGCGTTACTTTATGGTTTGGGCAGTAGGATTTTTTTTTTAATCTGAAATTTTGACGAAATCCACCATCTAGTTGTGACCGCGAAGTTTTCAGCCCGATCGCCCCAACCCGTGGGGCGCGACGGGGCTTAAATGGGGCTATGGGAGGGGTTTTGGTTTATTATTCTTGGAATAATACACCTATGTTTTCGCGACGCGGGTCGACGACTCCGATCGGCCTCAAAATTTGACATTATCCGTTTCAAGAGGTCTACATTCAAAATCCGAAATGTCCGTCCGCCGTACGCCGTCCGCCGTCCGGGCCGTTTTGGGCAGTAGGAATTTTTAAAAAAATCTGAAATTTTGACAAAATACTTGGTTTACCATCTAGTTGTGCCCGCAAGGTTTTCAGTCCGATCGCCCAAACCCGTGGGGCGCTCTGGGGCTATAATGGGGCTACGGGAGGGTTTTTTTGAAGGCTTTTAGCTATGGGATCGAGTTAGGTGTCGTTTTCGAAGTATTTTTGGACGTAGAATCCATTTTTCGGGGTCCCGGAACGATCCGATTTCACTGGGGCGATCTTTAGGGCTTTCATGGGGCTAAAAATGGGATTTTTGAAGGATCCCAGGATGTTAAATATTTTTAGAGTAAAAAATACAGAATTTTTGAAAAAACACATTTTTGAACAAAAAAATCAAAAAAAAATTTTTTTTTTTGAAATAAAAATCCAAAAAAAAAAATTTTTTTTAATTTTTTCATTGACAGAATTTAATTTCTGCACAAGTAACCTATATCAAAGAATAATAAACCCTTGTGTAAAATTTGCAGCGTTTTTTTTTTTTTTTAAGGTTTTAGGCTATGGTGTCAAGTTAGGTGTCGTTTTCCGAGTAATGTTGGACGCAAAATTCATTTCCAGTCCTACATTCGTCCAAACATTGTACAGAAAACTTTTCTTTTTTTTTCAAAAATATTTTCTTAATGACACAGAATTAATTTTTGCACAATTGATATAACATGTTAACTAATTAATTTGATATATTATAGGTTTTCCAAACTCAATTGAGAATTTTCCAAACTGAATTGAGAATTTTCCAAGCTGAATTGAGAACTTTCCATTTCAATTTGAGAATTTTCAGATGAAAAAAAGAGAGAAATTCTGAATTAGATTTGGACAATTCTCAATTGAGCTTGGAAAACCTATAATATAGGTTTTCCAAGCTATAATGTAGAATTGTCTAAATTTTACACAAGGGTTTATTATTCTTTGGTATATTATACCGAAGAATAATAAACACTTTTGTAAAATTTGCAGCGTTTTTCTTATAGCAGCTCCCGTAAAAATGCCAATAATAACCAAATAACCTCTCTTCTTCACGCAGGATGAGGACCTATCGTTAGATAGGTCCGTTAGCGGCCGCTGTGCCCTGTGGGCAAACTCCTGATCGGGATTAATGGGCAACGCCGTCTAGCCAGGACCTGAACCCTGCCTTGTAATTGAGGCTGGAGATATCTTGATGAGCTTATTTTTAAGTCTGTCATGCCAAGCGTAATGACGTGAAGAAAGATGGCACAGTTAACTGGCCTTTAGGCTTCCGTGTTGACGTCCTTGCTCGATGACAGCAGCGGCCCGATCACTTGCATGATGGAGCTTCCTCCTGGGGATTCGGCTTGATTAGAGCCTGCCTTTACTCCAAACTATGGTTGACTCCCACCCTCTCAAAGTTGGTGGGTTAATACTCCCCCGACATTATCTCGAGTCTTTCTCAGCTATCAACAGACCTACCTCTTCCGTTATCCTCTTACGGTACATTACAGGAGTTTACTCTTGCAGGTTTTCGTTGGGGCTCTCCCTCCCGATTTCCTGAGGATTGCTGTGACTCCAAAGCAACAGCAAGAAGCGGCTGACCAACAAGCAGCTATGGCTCTCCACCACCAGTACATCAGTGGATCTTTTGTTCAAAACACCGTTGGGAGATTGAACATCACTGTTGCGCAGGTATGAAAATAATTTTAAATACGCTGTACCAACAAGTTAACAATAATTGTTAACAATTATTGTTACACTCCCTACTTCGTGTAGATTGCGTTCGTTCATTGACACATACTTTCAGGCTAAGCTGGTTAAAAACTATGGTATGACCCGGATGGACCCCTACGTCAGGTTGCGAGTTGGCCATTGCATTTACGAGACCCAAACTGACACCAACGGAGGAAGAAATCCTCATTGGAACAAAGTAGTTCAATGGTAAGTCCTTCTACTCGGCCAATTTATTTATTTATTTATTTTTATTTTTATTTTTTTTATTCTACGCCGGACGGAGGCCTTAGCGCCATCTCCTTCCTTGCAGCGCAATATGCATCACTTTTCCTTCTCCAAACGGAGTCCTCGTCGTCGAGTCGGGGTCGTAAGATTGTTGGCCACTGGTCCAAGTGCCTAGCGTCCATCGGTGCATTGTTATTGCACAGGGGGCATGTCGTTGATGGAGCAACGCCGATTCTATGGAGATGACTCTGGAGGCAATCGCGTCCAGTTGTCAATCTGAAGTTGGCAACGAAGTCCCGACGGGGCCGGTTACCAGGAATGGGTTGGGTGATAAGACATTTCCATTGCTTTCCTAAGGCCGCGTTTTGGTGTCGTTTCCAGTCGGGTTTGGTTTACCTTTATTTCATCCTCGTTCATCGCCTGCCTGTGGGTGATGGGATCGTCAGTGGGTGGCATATTACTTCCTCTCTTGGCAAGTTAGTCGGCCTTTTCGTTACCCATCACTCCACAATGCGAGGCTACCCACTGTAGGACCACTCGCCATCCCCTCAAGATCAACGCCCCCAGGACTCTCCTAGCGCTGAGTGTGTGGTGTTCCTCAGGGACATCGGGGGAACAGAGCGCAAGGATCGCTGACTGGGGGTCGACAACAAAGACGACGTTAGTCGAGTCACGAGGCAGGCCAAGGAGCGCAGCAGCAGCCTCAGATGCAGCACGGACCTCCAATTTATAGAGCACCCCCCCCCCCCCCCTATCTTGATTATAACACCAACCCTTTTTACAGCTTGCTCCCTCAAGGAGTGAATTCTATTTACATCGAGATCTACGACGAGTGCTCCTTCACCGTGGACGAGCTGATTGCCTGGGCTCACATCCAGATCCCTCAAAGCGTCATGAATGGCGAGACCATCGAGGACTGGTACCCCTTGTGCGGGAAACAAGGCGAAGACAAGGAAGGCAATATCAATCTTGTGTTGAGCTACGTGGTGAGTATATGCTGGTCCTCTCAGAAATAATTTCTTTCTAATTGAAAATTGTCAAAAATTGGTCCTCTAATAGCGACTGCTCTATGCCCCTGCACACTTGGAAGTCTTTATGAATAAAGGGCGTTACCCTGCTGGCTGGTTAGCTTGTGGAAATTACAATGAAATATGCTCGACACCCTTTTTTAAAGTGCGCCCTCTCTAGGAACCACGATCCTGGATGATTAAGTTCCACTTCTTCACTAGATATCCGCAAGTCGGTGGTGTTTGGTATAAGGACTGTGCATAGGACTAGTTCCAGAGCGCTCTGGTGGGAGGGGAGCGCAATGTTGCTGGGGTCTACTCCGACTAAAGATAATTACCAAACAAACAACACACACACACATCTACGGGGAAACATCTTAGGGGGTGGGAGGGATTAGTCTCTTCCTTCTATCCTCCGACTCACACTTCCTGTGACCCCACGTGTCGTAGACCTTTTTCCATGAGAAAAGTTCCGAGCGCATGTGTGACTTTCGCCGAATTAGCCGCCATATTGTCGGGCCATATGCAGTTATCAATACAAGCAACAGTAAGCGGAAAACCACGTTTTTCAAAACGTTTTTGACTGTAGCTCGGAAGCTATTAGCCAGATTCCAAATTTCGTTTTTTCTCGTGACAGCTGATTAAATTTCCCATCGCGGCTATTTCATCTAAAACTTTGGTTTGAGAAAGGAGAAATTTGGAATCGGGCCAACAGTTTCCGAGCTACAGCCGAAAACGTTATGAAAAACGCTGCAAATTTTACACAGTGTTTATTATTCTTTGATATACGTTACTTGTGCAGAAATTTAATTCTGTGTCAATGGAAAAATACTTCGAAAACGATACCTAACTCGATCCCATAGCCAAAAGCCTTAAAAAAACCTACCGTAGCCCCATAGCGCCCCACAGGTTTGGGCGATCGGGCTGAAAACCTTCCGGGCACAACTAGATGGTAAACCGAGTACATATTTTGCCAAAATTTCAGATTTTAAAAATAAATCCTACTGCCCAAAACGGCCCTGGCGGCGGACGGACATTTCGGTTTTGGAATCTAGACTTCTTGAAACGGATAATATCACATTTTGAGGCCGATCGGAGTCATCGACCTCCGTCGCGAAAACATAGGTGTATTAATCCAAGAATAATTAACCAAAACGTGGTGTTTTTCGCTTACCAAGCGTTTTCAGATTGGGCGTTTCTTGTTTTGGTTTAAATTAGTTTTCTCGGTTCTTATTTGACCTACAGAGTTGTACTGGGGCTCAAATGAAAGCTGATTAGATTTCCTATAACTTCGCTTGAAACGAATGTCCTCGTAGAATAAGTATTTTTGCCGTAATTTGTGGAATTTTTTGTGTGGAAAAATTGCCTATTTTCAAAAGGCTGTATCTTGACAACCGTACGTCGTACAGAGCTCGCGTTGCGGGGTGTACGGGTTATGGCGATCAAGCTGAACAACCTTGTGGAGACAACTAAAGCGAGAACCGAGAGTTTTGTCAAAATTTCTGATTAAAAAAAAAAAAAAAAAATCCAACTGCCCAGAACGGCGTACAGTGGACGGACATTTTGTTTTTTTGGAATGGTACCGTTTCCGTATGCTATCTACACCGACACGGGTATCTGTCGAGACGGTGTCAATATGTACGCCTGGGTTCGGGTGTTTCGATATGCTATCTATAAGTTGAACGGTAGCAAAGGTCCCATGTTCAGGTTCAATGATAGATATGAGTCCTGTTCCACTGAGACTGCGAGTCACTTTAGTTCGTGATCGGGCATACCGAAACAGCGGCAGTAGACAGCATACCGAAACAGTGGAGGGCTGGTATATAGCATAATATGCTATATACCAGCCCTCCACTCAAAGTAGGTTCCAAAGCTACCGTTTCCATATTATGGAAACGGTACCTTTGGAATATACTTGTCTTGAAACGTATATATAGTGTGCCCTTATGAACCTTCCTCCTGTTATCGGAAGGTACAGAGGGGATTCCCCGTCCAGGGCACACCACTATACGAAGGCCAGATCGGCCTGCAATAAACAGACTTCCACACAACGTCTCACGAGTCTCATTCACCTCGAATCCTCATCACTGCAGTAGGTATAATGTCACAATTTGAGGCCGATCAGAATTTTCTACCTCCGTCGCGATTACATTGGTGTATTCCTCTAAGAATAATAAACCAAAAGGAGGCAGTGAAGACATTTTTTCCATGAGAGCCGAGGGAAAACGTTGAGTGGAACTGTTGAGTATTAATGACGGAAATGGTACGACCCCCGACATCACTTTGGGTGATTTCCGTTGCCAAAAAGTAAGGAAAATACTTGGAAATTGACTGATGATGTAGAGGAACACGGGAGTTTAGGACAAACATTTGATAACATGGTCCGACACTTGATAAGACTCGGTGGTGTCGCTCCGATTCCAGACATACGCAGTGACTCCATGGAAGTTTTTTTTTTTTTGTAAACTCTCTCGTCCATCAGTCGCTGGCATGCTTCGATAGAAGTGAAAAATGTGCCAAATGCGCTTCATCAGTGCTGTTTAAAATCGAAGCTTTTTTATTTTTATTTTTTATTTTTTATTTTTTCAGTTGAATCCCACTCTGTAGCTTAAAATGCTTTACAGTCTGAACAAATGCAACCTCTACGGAAAAAAGTTGAGAATATCAAAATAATCTGCGTTTGAACTTTGGTGGTAAGGTTGACTTTCCGAAGGTAGTACAGTACAATCCATCCAACGCTTGCATCAAACCAACTGATTTTTGGATTATCGATTTTTTTGCTTACATTACTGATCGTTGATTTCGCGAGTCAGCAAAACGCCTAGCAAAAACACTGGACACAAAATTTGTTAAATTACATTTAATGTAACCAGTAGGTACCAGTAAGGTTACTCAAAGTCAGCTTCTACGTAATTCTACGGATTTTTTTCCATTTCAGACATCAAAACTCCTTCAAGGTCCTGAAAGATGAATCGGGACATTTTGGCGTTATCAGGGTGTTTTTAATCACTTGATGAAGCTAAATTACAACTAGCTTTAAATAAAAATTTTAAAAAAATCGTCGACAAAGCCCATTTAATGTGGGGACGCCCAATTCCACGTCCCCTTATTTTAGATCCAAATTGGTACATTAGTGATTTGTAAGTGGCAGCAATAAGAACTCGAATAGCGATATCGAAAAGCGAGTAGAAGTAGTTTGAGGCCAGGAGGGAGACGACTGGGGGTTGGTTTGGCGTCAGCCAGCAGGGGTTGTATATTGAATCTCCAACCCAAAAAGTGGCTACATGTGGTGTATCTGAGCTGTGAAAGTTGGCCAAAATAGGGTAAAAATAGGTTTTGCCTTACAAATGAATAGGTACTTGTTGGGGGTGAAGCCAGGTGGGAAAGGTCGGGGGTTGGCTGGCGAAGCCAGCATGGTGTGGTTTGTATCACCGTACTGAAGTTGGCTTTTACATTGTACCCTTTGTGGCTGTTTACATTTCTCGAGACGTTGGCCCCATTTAGGATGATAACCCCCGCAGGCAGTGAGAACTTTGGCCCACCTTACACCCGCCCGTTAAAATGAGTCATACTCAATTATATGTCAGTTTAATTGGGATTAGGGCCAAGAACGGGAAAACTCTACTGCATTTGGCGAGCTTTCGAGCAGTATGTGCTCTTCATCAGGGCTATGTGTCGCACCTCGAAATGACACATCAACCACCACGCCTCTAATAAAAATACATCGCGTCGCTCCGCCCACAAAATCTACTCCATTCCTCGGTTGCGACACAATGCCACGTGCGGCAGCAAATTCCACCAAACAGGCGGCGACGTGGCGAGAAGAAAATCAACCGCACCGTGGGATGTGAGAACCGACACCGGTGCAGAAAATCCAACATCTGCAGATATCTCGACCGGCAGGAACCTGAGCGGAGCCACGACAAGACGCCAACATCAGCAAGAACGAACCTCCGCTCGCAACATTCTGAGAAATGAGAGGTTGAACGTCCCAGAAGACAAAGGTTTACCAGAAAGGGCTCGCCAGAGAATCATCCAACACCTGTAAGACGAGTCCTAGATCTAGCGGACACCACGGTGAGAACCCGCTTAGATCAGAAAGTTAACAACCTTCTGGTGAACCTGGACGACCCCTGGAGGCGGTCCCCTGGGAAAGGTGAAGTCGTCTGGTTGACCAATAATGAGCCAGACACTCTTCCTTTCCTCTGGAAAATGGAGGTTTTCATCCAACCACCAACGCCTTGAAGAAATACCCCCTCCTGCGTAGGAGTATAAAAACAGTGAAACCCGTGTGCTCGTGGTCATTTCCAAGTCTTTTGCCACAAGTTACAGAAGTGTAACCGACCGGTCTCGGCGTGAGAACCTCAAGACATTGCCTAATTTCCAGACGGAACTCGTGATCGCTTCGCGAACGTGAAGTGAACCCGCGTCGCGAGTTTTCGCCGGAAAATTTGTGACTCTGTGTACTTCCCAGAGTGGATCCATCACAAGGTACCATAGACAATTACAGAACTAACCTCCTGGAGAGGTATAACTGTTTATGGCCAATTACTAGTTAAATTTGACCTAAAATTCTAATCAATAAATAACGTAAAGAGGATTTGATTTTCATATCAAAGAACCTTGGATTCCCGGGTCGGGAAACTTAAAAATTTGAGAGTCTGGAAACAAAATTAAATTTCGCGGTCTAAAAAGCTTTTCATTTTAAATTCAGCTATTTTAAGTCCCGTTACTATGAAGAGGATATCAGGGCATGTGGTGCATGCACCTGGTCAGGGAGAGAGAGGGATATGAATGTCGGACTGTCCTCAATTGGCCAGTCTTCGTATGGTATTTCAACGTATGGACTATTTTTAACGAAAGAGGGGAGAGGATAAGAGCACCGGCCTACATTACAAATTTAATTTAAATTGACTAACGTCAGGAAACAAACTCAATATCATCTTCATAGCCCGATGAAGAGCACATACTGCTCGAAAGCTCGGCAAATGTAGTAGAGTTTTCCCGCTCATGGCCCTAATCCCAATAAAACTGACACATATACACTCCATTGGGTCAATCTCCACTATTCTCGTACACAATAATTATTGCTGAGTCCCAGTTTGTTCTTGAAAATGACTGACTGGTGAAATATTTAATGATATTAAAAAGTTGCCAATCTATAAGATTTCTCATTCATCATTTTAAAAAAAGAAGAAAAACGTAGGGGAAGGTGCTGTACCTCTGGCCAGTTTTTGAAAAATGGTTTTTTTCGATAATAGAATAGTCGTAACTTCCAAATTTCTCATCATTTTCTCAAAAAGTAACTATTTGGCTACCAAACTGCGGAAAAAAGTGGCAAAATACCAACTACTCTTCTCACAGGAGCAATTTAGAAAACAAGTGAAATTCGGCCAGAGCCGAACCATAGCATGTACCTCTGGCCAGACTTGTTTGTACTTCTGGGAGTGTGGACGAGGAAACTCCTTGTTGGTCGATGTCATCATAACCCAAAAATGTGAAATTGCTTTGAGGATCAATAAAATGAATTGTTCAGGTGGCCAGAGGCACACACATCGCACATTTGAAAAAATGGAGGTGATTCGGTGATTATTCATGGAAAAAACTCCATTGCTTACACAAAATTTGATTGAATTCCTTGGTACCAAGTTTTCCATGGAAACAACTATACTGATTGCTTACCGTGTCCAGAATCGAAAAAATTGAGGAGCCCCCCCTTCTTGTAGCAGCCCACCACCAAACCTTTGAGCAGCCTTATTATGGAGAGTGAGATAGTCGCAACGTGGAGAGAGTGCTACGTTACAATTTGTTGCCTGGGACTATGAATTCATGGTGGACAGAATTCTTTTGTGACATGGCTGGGGGTAGTAATAGCAATTGGCCGGAGGTACGAACAGCCAGAGGCACGTCAAAAGTACGTCATACTTGTCCTAACTGTGATACAAAGGCGTTTCCACTTTCCGCTGCATTTTGTGTGATGGTGGGGGAAGAGTCCAAACCCCCGTGCACAGGCAGTGTCTGGAAAAGGGGTTGGGTTGATCATGTCTGCTGGTTGGATTACAAGTCCAACTGGTGGATTGTAGTTCCTGGGATGGACGAGTCCTACCCGAATTTGTGATTATAATATGAGACGCCCAAAATCACTTTTATTGAATGAGGTGTTCTATAATATTATAAAACTTTGTTTTAATCACCCGAGGTTGTTGAATTTTAACCACAAGCGACTTCATCCTCTCAACCCGTTGTATGTGGGAGCTACCTTCACCCTCCAAACCCACCACAACCAAAGATCCTTAGGAACATTGGGCTGACACTGGGCGATATTTTTTAAATTTGATATTTGATATGATGATTTTCACAGTCCGGGGCTAGAGCTGTCAACCAGTGCCTGTACGGGCCGGGAGGTGCGGCTCCGCCGGTCATGATGGTGCCGTCAACGAATTCCTCGATGTTTGGGATCCCCCAATACGGCGCTGTTCCTGTTTTCACCCAGATGGCGCCCCCTCCCGGGCAAGACAGTATTCAGAACATCCAGCAGGTAAAACTCAGTATTCATCACTTACACGGGTTCTATACTTTCTCGGTGTGGTTTGAATATCTTCTGTTTCTGTTCAAGATTGAAGAGATGTTCCCCAACATGGACAAAGAAGTGATAAAATCTGTCTACGAGGCCAACAATGGAGACAAGGATGCCACAGTCAACTCGTTATTACAGATTTCCAGCGGTTAACGGGATTTCCTGTTCATGAATGTAAATATCTTGCGAAAAGAGTTGTTGAGGTGTGCTGGGCACGAGCTTCTGTCAAATACATCTAAAATCAAAAGTAGGAGTCTGGGGTCTAGTGGGGGAAACTCGAACGGATGTTTACAACCTTCCGTTCTCTAGCTTGTGTCCAGCACGCGTTTTATCGAAATGCCATTCTGCCTGGTTGCTGTGACTGGTTGAAAACGGAATCCCATATTGAGACGTCACTCGAGTTAGTTGAAGTGACTCCTCCAGTGACTCTTTGTGCGGGGCTATATCGGAGCGGGACGGTTCCCTGTCGGGGCCGCCGGCGGCAAAAATTGAACCGCAGCATGTTGTTGGAAACGTTCTACTTGCCATTGAACCCACAGCCACGAACCGAGCCGTCTATACAGCAGCCGTTTATCGCGGCGCACAGTGTGGGATTTGGCCAATCTGGGAGGACAAAAATACTGGGAGCTTCGCTATTTCAGTTTGCTGCATTCACTAATCAAAATCCAATATAATATATTGGATATATTATATTATATTTGATGTTGAACCACAAAAAATAACGATTCCGAGGTCAGTTTGAATTTTATAGTGGGTCGATTTTCAGAAGTGGATAGGAGTTGACGCTTGGTGTTGACGTTGACTGGGAAAACATCATGATCGGACTCGTCTCACTCTCTTCTAGTGGGCTTTAAAATTCCAATTGATGTGTTTCGGGTATCCTTGGACTATATAGGTAGTTGACGTGACTGATATAATTAAAGTTCATTTTTACCTTTTGCATGATGTTCACCATCGTGGAAGGGATGCACATCGCAACTCCGTAAGGCGAAAATTTAGTAATTTTTCCGCCTCCATCATACTCAGGATCAATGCATTATTAACATTGGAATGCAATGAGCGGACTGAAAACTGACTGAGAAGACCCCCTTCTTATCTAACTCGGACCTTTTTACCTGTGACAAACCTTTTTTCGAGCATTTGCCGCGACGGTCCGAGGGTTTTTCCAGTCCCGCTCCGCTATAGTCCCTCACTTGATATTATGCTTGGCTCTCCAGTCGCTGCTCTTATACATTTTTTCCCGCCTGTGGTAAGAACGTGGTTCCCTCGAGGCAGTGGAATATTCATATCAAACCTTTCGTGTCGGCTACACAACAATTCGATACATCTCTAATACTGTAGATTTTCCTGACAAACCAGATTCACGCCAAAACTGTGATTTGCAACAAAAACTGTGTTATCGGCAAAGTTTAAAGTCATGCAAAAGTGATGGACTAGAAACTAGAAGCCACAACCCTAATAGGTTTATCACACTGTCGGAAACTCCCAGCCAGCCAACGAGCGGCCATTGACGTCACAATCACGGCAAATGACGTCATTCCGTGGGAGCTGCTGGGTATACGACACCCCCCCCCCCCCCATCCATCCATGAACGCCTGGCACCCCGTCGTGCAGTACGAACCGTCCTCTCTGCACAATGGATTGCGAGGCGTCAGGCGTTCATAGAATAGGGGGGGGGGGGGGGGTGCTGGATTTGCCAAACAGCTGATCCTCTGACAGTGTTGTCTTTTCCCTACTCGACGACAAATTTACCTTTTTTCCGTCACTTGTCGTCCCCGCAAGCCAACGGCCATCATGTCTTTTACGACAGTGTGATAACGCCATAAGGCCGCATTGCAGAGTCGTTCCAGGCGGTATTCATATGCCATAGCATGGTTCCTGACAGTTCTAACAGAGGCCTCGGTGGGATTCACCTACAGGAGCCGATGCAGCAGATGTCCCTCTCAGGGATTTCACCCTTCAACGTGCTCCCCCCTGGCGGCCACATTCTTTTTCCCAACTTGTTATCTTGTCCTGGGTGAGCACAGAGCGTGCGCGATAAGGTTCAGTAGATTTGATGTCCTAAAGTCGAAAGTGAACTTTTGAAGAGCCCTTTGAATGCGCATTGGCTGGGTGGGTATCAGAAGCGCGAATCCCCTTGTAATGTGTTACGAGGACTCGAGGAGGCCAAGGAATCCTGACGTATCAGGTAAATCTGGCCGAGTCCTCCATTCCCGTAGCTGCCTCCACCTCTGGAATATCAGATCACGACATCTCATGTCATGGTCCAGTGGGGAATGTCCCTACACTCTCTCCTTCATCCTCCAAATCACCTAGTGGCGTAGTTGGAGATACGACGTTCCCGGTATTCCGGTACACTCAATACAAAACTCAAACTCATGATGAGTCCTTAAACATACATAATTACAGGTTGGATAGTCTCGCTGGATGTCGCAAGAAACGCTATATGGACCTAGTTTTCAACATTTCGAAAGTAAAAAAAGAGAGGAGACTCATGTAACTCACACCTAACCTTTCACTTTTTGACGATTTCACGAGCGAAGTGGACCGTGAAAACAGCTAGTCTAGAAATATTCACATTATTGCCGAAAAGTTCACCCAGAACACAGAAAACGTGACTTATGTCATTTTTGTGCTTTCAAAAGCGTCAAGTGCAATAATTGAATTGAAGTTTTGGGTAAACCTTAGTCATTCCTAACGCTCTTCTTTGTTCTAAACCTCAATAACTCACTCTGTCCTGCCTTAACGAACATTGGCGTCTCCATTCCCGTTTCACCCCGTCACTGCAACCATCCGCTTACGTGTAATATTTCAATTGTTATTCATATTCAACTAGGATATCGCTGGTGTCTGTGTTTTAGGTTAAGGCCGCGAAGGAGTTTTTGCAGTTTCACTTTGGTGTCGATTGAACTGTGATCATTCGATTCATAACTGCCTATCTTACTTTTCACAGCTGCCATACAAATCTCTAGTTGTTCCGATTACCCCGTTAACAAAATCGATATAAGAAGTATAATAATTAGGGCTCGGATCGCGCACATTTGCATATTTAACTGGGTGATTGATTGTACTCGTTGAATAAAGTATTATGGAAGAAGAATGAGGTTAATAGGGTTACTAGAACGGAATTTATATATTTATAAATGCATATAAAATCTTATTTGGGCTTGGGTGGCGGGGGCTTATAGAAGGAGTTTTAAGGTTTTTTTAAAGTAAAAACTCATAATGTATTATATCCCTCTTGCTACACCCACCACTACTACTATTATAGTAGTAGTGGGACCTATTATAGGTCTCCCACAAGAATATTGTGCTCCGACCCTGAACTCTGGTGGCGTAAAACGAACTACTGTTTGCACGAAATTTCCCTGTTCCCTCTCGTGTTTCCCTTCCTAGTGGCAGCACTTCTCTTATTCATCAAATGAAAAATTTCGAATAGAACCTAATAACTTTTATTTTAGTTTGTCGTTGCGCAGTTATTTGGAAGGATTAGAAATACCTCAAAATTTTGAAGAAGAAAAATTGTTTACTTTGATTCTGTTTTTCTCCCCTCGAACGGTTTCAGTGGAATGACTACATTTTACTTGTTTTACTGTAATTTCACGTGTCATACATAATTTTCGTCAGTTGAAATCCCAGTCTTCTTCATCTCAGCTGAAATCACTAACCCCACCAACACTTACCGTTGAAAAACTGAGCAACGTTATACACAATTTATCTTGCTTGACTCTGCAACGGCTGCCCACGAGAAATGATACTTTTTTCTCTTCCGACGTTTAAAATATCGTCAAAAACTATCAACACGGGGAGACGGAGAGAAACAAGTTTTAAACAACGGCCGAGCAAGCTGAGACAATGTTGCCTACAGAAAAACCTGAAAATCCCTTCGCTTGACCTCTGCTCAGGATGCCACATTGGTGTTTCCTTTTGCAGCCACCAGACTTCAGGATCAGAGCGCAATATTTCTAGTGAAGGAATTCTTCTTGAACTCCCAAGTCGCGTTTTCTTCTTACTTACTTAAGGAAAACTTGTCAAAGAAAAGCTGCAATCCGCGCTTGAGCGGAATCCTGGTTGAAATAATGTCCAAGATGTGGAAAAGAGAACCCTCGAACGAACTCAAGTTTACCCCAGCAGAATCACTGAAATGCTTACCTCGAGTCAGATGACGTAGAGAGGTCATTTGCTTGGAATTTGCTAGAAACCAACCTCAGGAAATCTTTCAAAACGGAAAATATTCAAAATTCTCGTGATGTAGTTCAATGATTCCAACTTTTTGTGATTAGTAGGTTCGATTTTTCATGTACATTTTTTTTTTTTACTTGTTTTTCATAATCAATAATACATAATTAATTGTGTAATTTTATATTTATTTAATAAAAATCTAATTATAAGAACGTATACGCGTATATACACTCATTCTTACTCTACGAATGATTTAGTTCTTTTTTTGAGTATTTGAAACGCGTGCCATCATTTTTTAGCATTTTTTAGCATATCAACAGGTTTTTTGATCCTATGTAAGGTCTTATTTGAGAGGTTTTTGGTTTTATTCGCTGGGTTCAATGAGCTTATTTAGAGTTTTTATCGATCCGAGCCCTAACAACAATGAATTATCCACCTTTATGCTGCATAAACTCCGTTATACATATGTATTCAAGTTGGAATCTTGATTTAGATTCACCCACCCCGTGATGTCATCGAATATTTGTTTATTTTGGGTTTCAGAATGTTCGAAATGTTGCATCAAAAAAGTTCTATATTCAAAATTGATTTACACCTTAGTGTTCAACAACAGCTAATTACAATAACTATTCATTCCTGTTGCCTAACTTTCTGTGAGTGATTACGTTTCGCCCTTCCACTATTTAAACAAATTTATATATAAAGGATGATGTAATAAATTACCTATTTTCTCTCGAACGCACTTTTTTTTTTTTTTTTTTTGTTAACCCTGCCTTCTCGTTAAAATGACCTAGTGGGGACAACAGGAGCGGGATCCGGCATTATCTCCACAGCCCCGAAAAAACATCAATACACTTATATATTCAACACTTCAATACATTTATATATTCGGAATCAGCGATAAAGTTCCAGTAAGAAGAACGTTTTTGTGGAAATTTTGGCCATCCGTACCTGATTATCTGTGATTTTCTAAACTGAAAACATGGGAGATGTCAATATTGTTATCTCCCTACGACGCCTTGGGGAGATAATGCCTGTCGCTCAACAGAAGACAACATTCCTGCGGAATAGAAAATGACCACAGCGCTGCACAGAAAGTAGAGATTTAATATAAATTAAATATTAAAATTTTACAAACGATTTGTGAAAATGCCAGTCGAATAAACGTATTAAGTAAAGACGAACAATAAATAACGGACAGATGAAACGAACACAGAACACGAACGGCCATAATTGGCAAAAACTAAAACCAAAGGCAAAGTTTCATTGGGAAATCGTAGATAAATTTGAATCCTATCTAGTTAAATTTGATATAATACTGCTTATTTTTTTTTTTTAAGTCTCGTTTTAAAATGAATGTTCTCACACAAGTTCGATTTTAGAATGAGATTCTCCGGGTACAGGCTGAAACAAGGCGAACAAAATGAAAATAATCGGTTGTTTACAGAAGAGCACATTGACAGCAGAGGTCTTCACAGTAGGGCCATTCTCCACGTATTAACGTTATAAATCGTCGCTGTAAATGCAACATTGCCTAACCCCTTCGGCCAGAAAATGAAACATCTTTGTCATAAAACGGGTTACATGAATCAATTTTTTTAACGAAACAGTTTTTCTTTAATTAAACACAGTGTTTTATGTCACCTGTAAAGTTGGGAAGATGCGGGTTAGGCGGTGTTGCTTCTACAGCGACGAAATTCATAATTTATGTGGTAGAGTCAACAAAATTGGTTACCTATAAGTGAGGACTAGTTAGCCGTAAGTTTCAAGGAGCAGTTTAAGGTAAGCTGTTACAATCGTAATGAGTTGAATCATAACTGTCTCTTCTACGTGGTTTTCCCTGCACATTCGTGATAACACGTTTAACAAATCGCGTCTTCGCATGGGGTGCCTCATGATTATGAAAGTGACAAACTTTTCTTCTTTAGACTTTAAACATGTGCTCGACCGTGAAGACCCCCACGATGAGCAGCAACGAACCTGTTAGACTCATGTGAAAACACGTCCCTTTTCCAAACTAGACTATAAACCAATATCCTCGCAGTATGAACGACAAAAGTCTTCTCATGATCCGATTTGGGTCTTGTTGAACCAGAAGTCAGTTTCAGCGAAGCTGCTCTGTAACAAATTGAAAGAGTTAACTACGTATCTACATTAAATGTAGATAAAATGCACGTCTACATTAAATTTACATTAAAATTTTTAGTGATGACAAGTAATGGCACATGAAAAATTGGCACCGCCAGAAATATTTACCTCTAGTTTGTCCAGAAGATAGTAAAATGGCATGGAAAGTCCGCTGACCATCTGAAAAAAATGAAAACGAGTACAAAATTATTTTTGATGGGGACATTTTTGGTTTTGTTACATTGGCAGACTTGGATGGTCGCGATGAATAGATTTTTTTTCCTATGCTGGACGGAGGGAGGCCATAACCCCATCTCCTTCCTAGCAGCCGAATATAAATCGCTTTTCTTTCTACAGTAGGTGTCTTCATCTTTGTGTCGGGGTCGTGGTATTGTTGGCCACTGGTCCAAGTGCCTGACGTCCATAAGTGCATTGGTATTGCACAGGGGGCATGTCCGTGATGGGGCAACGCGGGAGGAAATCGTTTCCGGTTGTCAATCTGAAGTTGGCAACGAAGGCAGGTTTCCAGGAATGGGTTGGGCGATAAGACATTCGCATTGCTGAGTCGTTCCAGTCGGGTTTGGTTGACCTTTATTTCAGCTTCGTTCATCGCCTGCCTGTGGGTGATGGGATCGTCAATGGGTAGCATGCCACTTCTACTCTTGGCAAGTCCGTCAGCCTTTTCGTCATACATCACTCCAAAATGCGAGGCTACCCACTGTAGGACCACTCGCCATCATAATGTAAGGTGGATGCGGCGAGATAGTGAGAATCCGTCTTAAAAATGCTGCAAATTTTACACAAGGGTTTATTATTCTTTGATATAAGTTACTTGTGCAGAAATGTAATTCTGTCAATGAAAAAAATTTTTTTAAACAATTTTTTTTGTTGGATTTTTATATTTAAAAACTTTCAGGCGACAAATCTCAAGTGACCTCCCGAGGTCCCTAAAGTGTGCAGTGCACACTGTGCACTCAGCCTCTGTTTTTGCTGATACATTATCAAGAACCTTTTGTTTTGCGGTTTACTATGACGGTTTGAAGTTCTCAAAATGAATTATGAGGTTTATTTTGAATTTGACGAGTGGGATGACCACTTTTACGAGAAAGTCGAAGAGCGACGGCTGAACAGTAGGGCACCAAAGCGCTATAATTTGAGATGGGCAGAACGCATTACAATGGCTCAGTGAGGAAGCATTTTGCCGGCGACGGGATTTTTGAAGGAACTTGTGTTATGTGTCCTTTTCGAAGTAGTTTCTGACCTAATCGATTGATGTAGGTCCCAGTCTCGTCTGGACAAACTGTGGGGCTCTTTGGGGCTTCTTTGGAGCTACGGACGTGTTTTATGAAGGGCTTTGGACAGAAATCGTGTTGTGTCGTTTTTGAAGTAATTACTGGCGTTTAATCGATTGATGTAGATCCCAGTGTCATCTGGATAAACTGTGGGGCTTAATGGGGTTACTGACGGGGGTTTTGAAGGCTTTGGTAAGAAAATTGTCGTGACGACTATGGCTTCCGCCCTCACTGAGTTCAACGGATTTGTAGCTTACAGCTTTGGCGAACACTCCCATAGGCTCGGGATACTGATGAGTCAGGAGAGCCAGGAGAGCAGTGAAAGAGCAGAGCCCAGCAGTGAACAGAATGAAGAACGGCAATTCTTTCTTCGGGTAAACGCTGACTTCATGGAATCCTGGAAAATATATTTATAAATTTAAAACGCTGAAATTTTTACACAGGTGTATTGTAGACGGGGTTTACTGTTCTTCGGTTAAAAAAATTAATTCTTAATCTTTTTAATTAATAATTAACAAACAGGATTTTTGAAGAATCCCAGGAGGTCAAATAAGGTGTCGTTTTCGGATTAATTTTTGACGCATAACCCATTTTTCTAGGTCCCACATCTGTCCAAATAATGTACTGGTTTTTTTTGTTTTTTTCAAATCTTTTTCATGGCGCAGAAATACTTTTTACGCAATTAATCTATATCAAAGAATAATAAAACCCTTGTGTAAAATTTGCAGCGCTTGTTCTTGTCAAGTGCTGCGACGGTCGTGGCATCCCGAAAAATAGATTATGCGTCCAAGATTACTCGGAAAATGAAACCTCACTAGACATTGGAGAATCCTTCTAACGCCCTATTTACAGCTTCATCAAAGCCCTACGGTGAAATCGGATGGTTTCGGGACGCCCAAAAATGAATTCTTCGTCCAAAAATACATCGAAAACGACACCTCATAGCCGAAACCCTTTAAAAAAAACCGTAGCCCCTTTTTAGCCCCACAGAGCCTTAAAATTTTTTATAAGCCTCACGGGTTTGGGCGATCGGGCTGAAAACTAGATGGCGAACCAATTATTTTGTCGAAATTTCAGTTAAAAAACATCCTACTGCCCAGAAAGGCCAGGCGGATAATATCATCATATAATAATATTATCAGATAATATTATTATGTCATTTTCGGAATCTACGCTTCTTGAAACGTATAATGACACATTTTGAGGCTCGTCCAAAATTTTCTACACTGTCCGCACTGTGCGTTATTTGAGCAATTTAGGGGAAGTAAAATCATTGCGAGATTTCGGGCAGAAAATCGGTAGGCTTTATGTTTTTGGATGTGTAGAATACAAAATTGAGACCAAAAAGAAGTCAAGGGATTCAGTTAACACGGCTGTTAATAAGGGTTTCAATAGAAATGAGCCGAGTATTACATGATTTCTAGTGTTATGTAGGAAAGAAAATACCTTTGCTCTTGTTCACATTCTACCAAATAAACCGCCATATTTGAGATATTTTCATTATCAACCTTTATTAAATAAAAATTTTTATAAAATTAAATTAAAATTAAATAAAAATACCTTTATTAAATTAAATTTTATTTTTGTTACAGTGTAATTACATCAATGTGGCAGCAATAAAAAGATCGGTAGGTAACAGAAATGAACACCCAAATTAAAACATAACATGTAAAAAAAGTCAACACTTCAAGTTTATAAAGTAAACCTGCAAGTATGAATATAAATTATCCAAATTGCCTAATATACTAATATTTCTCATTTCTGTCCCCAATTAGCATGGCGGTAAACCACTTTTGACTAAAATTTATCCATTTTATAGGAACTTGAAGTAAAGTTCTCTATTCGCTGTGCTGAGTACTATAACAAGGGGGAAAAACAATAAATAAATTTGTATTCCCATCAATCCTTAAAAAAAAGTTTTGAACCCCTTAATTTGACTTTAAATCCACTTTTTCAAAAATCGGGCACGAGATGATGGTTCCGTCTTCAAAAGTACATTTTGGAGAGGCGAAAAAATCAGAGAGGGTTTTTTCTTCTTTTTTTAAGCTTATTTTTAGAAAACGAAATACTCCTTATGAGTCTCATCTGAGAATGAGGATAAGGAGAGCGTCTAAAATTTTCAAAAAATGTGTTTCGCTTTTTTTAGAACGTGTAGAATGCAGAGAACCTCGCCATTAGCTTGTTTGGTTGCGACTGAGACGAATACGTTCATTAGTTGAAGAAGTTCAGAAATCGGACTATTATCAATCGTTATGTTTGGGCAAGTGCACTGTAATCTCTTCTCGGCATACGGTGAATTCGCCTACAGCGTTTCACCTCCATGTCTTTTCACCCACAGGCATTTCATCCACATTCCGTTTCATCCAAGACATTTTACCTGCAAGAAATTTAGCCCACAAGGCACTTCGCTTACGAATAAGGGGTTCACCTACACTTCGTCAAACATCAATATTTACCCCAAAAGAATTAAATGTCCCTCCCATCGTCCAGGATACTTTCATTGGGCGGAAATTGGGGGTTTTGACCAAGCAGACGAGAGGAATGTCACGTTTGAAGTAATTTTGGACGCAGAATCGGTTAAAAGGGGTCTAAGACATGTCCAATCAATATGAAACATACTTTCACCAAAAATAACTACCGAGTCCTCGACAGTGACAGCTCTTCCATCCTTCAACCAGTACTGTCGTAGGCAAAAGTGTAGTGTGGGTGAATTGGTTGTAGGTTAAGTTGTGGTGTGGACCAAGTTGCGTTATGTGAACTGTCCAGTAGGTAAATACCCGTAGGGCAATTGTACGTAGGTGAAAAAGTCTGTCTACAGGCGAAGCGCTGTAGGTGAAGTGACACGGAATCTTCTTCTCGGTCGTCCTTGAATGTTTTGTGATCCACTTCCTTTTACTTTAGGTATCCATGTACACATACGCTGGGTCCGAAATTTTTTTAATGCAACTTTCATTTTTCGATTTTCCTTGTCCTAAAATGCTCAAATAACGCACTGTGCTTCATCGAAAATACATAGTTGTATTACTCCAAGAATAATAAACCAGAAGGAGTCAGAAAAAATTAAATTCAACGCACATGCGCTCGTGAACAGCGGGGACTGCAGGTTTTCAGAGTTAAAATTCAAATCTGAGCAGTCCAAAGAACCCTTACAGACTGCTATTGAATCAACAAGTAAAAAAGACAAACCTGGCAAAAGTTCCCGGTCTGCACATTCAGTGCATGTGGGATAAGGGTAGAAGAGATGGCCTCGTTCAAGCGGGTATGGAAGCATCCTAAAAGTACCTGTCACAAACAAGCCCGAATGTCGGTCAAAATCAGGAATGAATTGCCGGTTATTGAAAAACTATAGTAGCGTACCTTCCCAGGTGCAGTGGAGAAGGTTGAGAGCTCCCTCAACTCGTTTCCAGTGAGCTACGTGGAAAAAAGCGTAGGCTATGGCCTCAGAGTCACCTCTTTTGAGCACATGTTCTGGCGGGAAGATCAAGGGCTTCATCTCCAACAAATACTAACACCAAATAAATACGAAGTTCAGAAGAAGGGTTGTGAACACAATCAGAAAAAAAATTTTTATTAATGAAACAGTATGTAGTAAAAACGCTGCAAATTTTACACGTGGGGTTTATTATTCTTTGATGTAGGTTTGTTTTCGCTGGGTGCGAAAATTAATTAGGTCCTTGAAAAAAATGTTGGAAAGAAGTTTTTCAAATTTTTTTTTTTTTTTTGGAAACTATAAATAGTTTCCAAATTTGATCTCCTGGGAACCTTCGAAAATCCCATTTGTAGTCTCATGAAAGCCTTATAGATCCCCGCAGTGAAATCGGATCGTTCCATGACCCCCAAAAATGGATTCTACGTTCAAAAATACCTCGAAAACGACACCTAACTCGATCACATAGCCAAAAGCCTTAAAAACCTCCCGTAGCCTCATTTTAGCCCCATAGCGCCCCACGGGTTTGGGCGATCGGGCTGAAAACCTTGCGGGCACAACTAGATGGTAAACCAAGTATTTTTTCAGAATTTCAGATTTAAAAAAAATGCCTACTGCCCAAAACGGCCTGGACGGTGGACGGAAATATCGTTTTTGGAATCTAGACCTACTGTTGAAACGAATGATGTCAAATTTTGAGGCCGATCAGAATTTTCGACCCCCGTCGCGATTCCATAGGTGTATTATTCCAAGAATAATAAACCAAAATTATCGTAACTTAGCATGTATTTAATCAAAATAAATTTGAAAAAAAGTGTAGTAGGTTCCCTATATTGTAAATAACATTACACCGCTTTAACTTGAGTATCTAATAGGTAATACAAAATAACACACAAAACATTTTTACAAAAACAAGTGTCGTAGTTCACTTTTTCCCCTCTTAATTCACAACAATTACACAAAATGAACTCAACATAAGTACCCATCAATGTCAAGTTGATTTTTTTTTTTTTTTTTCACTTTAAATTTTCACCATGAACCGCCTCGGGTTCTCTGCAAATTTTTCAATCACTACTTCCTCTTTTTCTTTCCTTTGATCTAAAATTGTATATAGGTATATTTTTACTATGTTCCTAAAGGTTCCTGGGCAGCAGACCCGTGCATATAAATTGGTTCCGCTGTTCCGGCGTCCCCAACCAAAGTGTCATCAAGCCGGGACAGTGGATCCTACCAAAACGTTACTGCGATTAATTATTAACTGAATAATGAAATTAAACGATCAGTGAAATGATAACAGGCAGTGAGATATGGGACGGTCCGGGTCGTGGGAGGTGAAGCTGGTCCACCCACTCACACCGCCGGCCACAGCGCTTCCCGCAGTCCCGCTCGGGACTATTTGCGGTGGGCTGGCAAATTGATCAAGAAGAGCGAGGCCCATGGTTCCCACACAGTAAAATCAAACAGGTGCCGAAATTGAACAGTTACATGAAACATTTTGGTTTATTATTCTTGGAATAATACACCTATGTTTTCGCGACGCGGGTCGACGACTCCGATCGGCCTCAAAATTTGACATTATCCGTTTCAAGAGGTCTACATTCAAAATCCGAAATGTCCGTCCGCCGTACGCCGTCCGCCGTCCGCCGTCCGCCGTCCGGGCCGTTTTGGGCAGTAGGAATTTTTTTAAAAATCTGAAATTTTGGCAAAATACTTGGTTTACCATCTAGTTGTGCCCGCAAGGTTTTCAGTCCGATCGCCCAAACCCGTGGGGCGCTATGGGGCTAAAATGGGGCTACAGGAGGGGTGTTTTGAAGGCTTTTAGCTATGGGATCGAGTTAGGTGTCGTTTTCGAAGTATTTTTGGACGTAGAATCCATTTTTGGGGGTCCCGGAACGATCCGATTTCACTGTGGCGTTCTATAGGGCTTTCATGGGGCTAAAAATGGGATTTTTGAAGGATCCCAAGAAGTTAAATATTTTTCGAGTAAAAATTAAAGAATTTTTGAAAAAGCACATTTTTGAAAAAAAAAAATCCCCCCAAAAAATTTTTTTTGAAATATAAAAATCCAAAAAAAAAATTTTTAATTTTTTTTTATTGACAGAATTAAATGTCTGTACAAGTAACCTATATCACAGAATAATAAACCCTTGTGTAAAATTTGCAGCGTTTTTTGGTTTATTATTCTTGGAATAATACACCTATGTTTTCGCGACGCGGGTCGACGACTCCGATCGGCCTCAAAATTTGACATTATCCGTTTCAAGAGGTCTACATTCAAAATCCGAAATGTCCGTCCGCCGTCCGCCGTCCGCCGTCCGCCGTCCAGGCCGTTTTGGGCAGTAGGAATTTTTTTTAAAATCTGAAATTTTGGCAAAATACTTGGTTTACCATCTAGTTGTGCCCGCAAGGTTTTCAGTCCGATCGCCCAAACCCGTGGGGCGCTATGGGGCTAAAATGGGGCTACAGGAGGGGTGTTTTGAAGGCTTTTAGCTATGGGATCGAGTTAGATGTCGTTTTCGAAGTATTTTTGGACGTAGAATCCATTTTTGGGGGTCCCGGAACGATCCGATTTCACTGTGGCGTTCTATAGGGCTCTCATGGGGGTAAAAATGGGATTTTTGAAGAATCCCATGAAGTTAAATATTTTTCGAGTAAAAATTAAAGAATTTTTGAAAAAACACATTTTTGAAAAAAAAATCCCCCCAAAAAATTTTTTTTGAAATATAAAAATCCAAAAAAAAATTTTTTAAATTTTTTTTATTGACAGAATTAAATGTCTGTACAAGTAACCTATATCACAAAATAATAAACCCTTGTGTAAAATTTGCAGCGTTTTTTTAAACGAAACCGTTTTTTGTGTATCCTGTAATGTTGGGAAACTCAATTAGGCGGTGTAGCTTCATAGGCGACATTTAACTTTACCTTGGGGACGTGAGGATTGAATTCAACAGCGCGGTGTATTGCTTCAACGGCTGTCATCTCTGCAGGTGTCAGCCCCCTTTTGCTAGCGATTTCCGGGGAAAACCTACAACGAAAATGGGCAAAACTGTGAGACATGGAGATTCTTGGCAACACTGATGTTTCACCAATTACGATACAAGCTGATTCAAGTAAAACGTGGCAAATTTTTCCACATCAATTTAATTGTACAAATTTTCCAAAATGTTGAATCAGTAGGCCTACCTAAATAAAGAAATTTTCAAGTAAAACAATTGGACATTTGAAAAACTGTCTATGGGTCATTCCACGAAAGTCTTTTAGCCCAGTTTTTCAAATATCAAAGTCCACCGATGGGGCTGATTTGTATTTGTTAAACTCATATTGGGGTTCTAAATGAGTATGATCCAAAATGGCCGTCGTACACGATTTCGAAAATTTCAATGTCCCAGGAGAGTGAAATAGACAGCGAACATTGAGTGGGTAAAAATTACTTCTCCATATAAACTCCACAACGCTTTCATTAAGTTGTTATTTTTTACGCTTTTATTAAGCGCGACAGGCTATTGGAAAACGTGTGAGTATTTACTCAAAGTTGTTTTCATGTAATACGGGATCATTCTACACTTTCGAGAGACGAGGGAAATCACAAATAACTTCCTTACTCCTGGATGCTCACTTATATTTTGCTCCTTGAAGTTACCAACCTCCCCCTTGTGACAAGCCAGGAGAGTGAAAAAAAGTCCTTTCGATGGCGAAATAAGCATGTGTACGTATATAATTAAGCACTTTAAGGACCGTATAGTTAAGGACTTCCAATTTCCTTTCTCTCTTTCACAACATTAATCTTTTTATCTTTTTTTTTTCATATTTAGCAAAGGTCTGAGAAGCCTTGTTAAACTTAAGTTCCTCCTGAATTTCGTCAAGGGAAATTAGACGCGAAAACACAGCTTGGGGTAGGAGGGTAGGAGTTCCTATGGGGAGTCCTCCATGCCCTCGATTCTCGATGCTCGATTCAAATCTAGAAATGACCTCACATGTAGAAATGAGCAGTAGTTGCTTAACAACAATCCTCAAGAAATTTTGCCTGAACTTGGTGTCTCACCCTCAGATATATAGTTGTATTATATTTACATGTTTAAAAATCAACACAACGTGGTTTTCCTAATTTTCACTTTCGTGGTTTTCTGTGTATCTCATCGATTTATGAGCTGTCTTCCAAATGCAGCGCTCCCTGTGTTCAATCAGGCATTGGATGGTAAGTGTGAGGACACCTTAAATAGCAGGGACTCGTACTTTCGTCAACAATTAACATCCTTAGTAATCACTCTCTCTTGACACCTCACACACCTGACCCTGACTTCCCTCGTTTTGAATTCAAAACTGAGAAAACTTTACAGAGGAATTTAAGAAGATTCGTTGACGTAGCGACTTATCTATTGTCAACCTCTGTCCCAACCTCTAAATGTCAAACACCACATATCCGGCAAAAACATGTTTCTCTTGCCATTCATGGCCTCTCTTTCGTACCCGGTAACATCCAAACCTCTATGCCAAACTTATATATCAACAAATAACGCATACTTGTCAGCAACGGCCCTCGCTTTGAGGAGCGCAGCGGTGTAGCAAATGGTGGCCGACTTGGGCAAACTGATGTCGTCATATTTGGCCAACACAGCTTGAACGTCGGCGTAAGCCTGCATTTCTAAAAGCACTTCTATGAGGTTTTCATGAATGTTGAGTACATTCATGATCGGAGGAACTTCTTTGGTCAGCTGAAACATAAAACCAGTACGATTGACAAAACAGCACAAATTGGAATTCATTGCAGAAACTTTGAGGGCAAATAACAAAATTAGGAACGTGTAGGAATATCAGGATGCGTCACAAATGCAAAGGAATCGGAGTCCCGATCAGGAGGGAGTAAATTCCACAAGTCTCGCAACTACCTGGAAGAAGGTCAGTTTGAATTCATCAAATGGTGGAGCCAGTTCTTTTCGTAAAAATTACATAACGGACGAAGCATTAGAATCAAGCGAAGCATTAGAATCGAAGCAAAGGATTTGTGGATATTACAATAGCCCCAAAAATCAAACAAAATGCTTTAAAAATTAAGTTACTTCTGAAATGTGAAAAAAAAAAAAAAAAAAAAAAATTGAAGCAGACTACCATGACTGACCAGTGGTCAGTGACCACTCCTATTTAAACTACTTTAATCAAATCTGATTGACCTGTGCATTTTGCTGCATACACAAAAATAAGAATACACTGAATTACTCTTTTTCAACAATATTGAATTGATTTCAAGGCACGAACTCTTTCAAGAAACTCCCGTCTCAAGGATAAGAAAGGAGAAGGAAGTTGAGGATCTTGAGCTGTGAGAAAAGCATGCATTTCGTTAAGCGAGTCTAGGAGGGTTTCATGCCTGCATAGCGCAATTACGATTGGAGGAGCCTCTTTGAGGAGCTGGAACACACGAACGTTTATCTAATTAAGCGACTCAACAACAAATGAGTAAATCAATGATAAATGAGAAAAAGTTGAACAAATAAGCATTATGATCATTAAAAAAAATGGATGAAAGAGATTCTGCCCCAACGATTCGTGGGGGTGTCAAGGCTGATGGGACGAGTGCCTGCTCGTCCACCAATCTGGAAATCAGTGAGAAAGTGTCAGATGGAGACCGCCGAACTCGTCCTTCCTCCAAAGAGGTGCAACCTTCGAACTCGCCCACTGAGATCGTTCAGCTCGTGGATAAAATGTGCAAGTATTTCTCGAACAACTACACTTACAAACCCTCTAAATTTCCACCAAAAATGTGGGCATTTTCTCCAGAACTCCAGCATCCCAATATTTTAAGATTTGTACGAGTTTTGATCGAATAGAATTTGAGAGAAGGACAAAATTTGTCTTTAATATGACTTCATCGGGCGAGAGAGAGAAAAGTGTCAAGCCAGTAGGTTCACTTAACCAGTTCTAACTAGGGAATTTATTTAAGGTGGGCGAGTTCGACCTCTCCCGGCTGATGATAATATCATTGATATTATCAATTTCTAAGAACAAATTCACTAAATGAGTAGCAAAAAAAAGGTGTAGAGACCCAATCAAACAATGATGTAGACTAGGAACAAGTACGACTCTTCTGCTGATTGTTCTTAATTGTTTCTTCCACAATAAATAGATATAGCGTGGGAGACCAGTTTCAAGCGGTGACGCCCGTCTTAAAAAACCGTAAAATGGTGAACACATGTCACCACCTATGGCGGACACAACTGAGATTCATCGTGGGCTTATAGAACACAGGAGCATCCGGAATCGTTTAAACAGGAGAGGGGAAATAAATGAAGAAGCAACCTGTAAGCTATGCAAAGATGAGGTGGAGACAGTGGCTCACCTCATCTTCGAGTGTGGCCCAGGAGCGCAAAGGGTATCTTGAGAAGGGTTACAGTGACAAAACCACCGCCCACCGTCAGGAAGTTTTTATAACATCGGACAGACAGCGAGCGATGTGTTATTCACCGGACCTGACCCCCAATCCTTTTGTTCCCTGGACTTGAGAGAGGCATGAAAGGAAAACGTTTGGGGAATGTAGAGAGTCTTACAGGAAGGGCTAACGGATAAAGACCGTAAAATTAACCGAAATTCCGCCCCCCCCTCAAAACCAAGAAATTTATCTGGCCACCAGTTGAGGAGTTTTACTCGGTTGAATATCAACAATAAGAAACTCACATTGTTTGGTAGTCAAACAGTTACTTTTTGAGAAAATGGTGAAAAATTTATAAGTATTTTGGTAGCGAAACGGACGTATTTCAAAAACGCTGCAAATTTTACACAAGGGTTTATTATTCTTTGATATACGTTACTTGTGCAGAAATTTGATTCTGTCAATGAAAAAATTTTAAAAAAAATTTTTTTGTGGATTTTTATCTCAAAAAAAAATTTTTTTTTGGATTTTTTGTTCAAAAATGTGTTTTTTTAAAAATTCTGTATTTTTTACTCGAAAAATATTTAACATTCTGGGATCCTTCAAAAATCCCATTTTTAGCCCCACGAATGCCCTAAAGATCACCCCAGTGAAATCGGATCGTTCCGGGACCCCAAAAAATGGATTCTACGTCCAAAAATACTTCGAAAACGACACCTAATTCGACCCCATAGCTAAAAGCCTTCAAAAAAACCCTCCCGTAGCCCCATTATAGCCCCATAGCGCCCCACTGGTTTGGGCGATCGGACTGAAAACCTTGCGGGCACAACTAGATGGTAAACCAAGTATTTTGTCGAAATTTCAGATTTTTTAAAAATTTCCTACTGCCCAAAACGGCCCGGACGGCGGACGGCGTACGGCGGACGGACATTTTGGATTTAGAATGTAGACCTCTTGAAACGGATAATGTCAAATTTTGAGCCGATCGGAGTCGTCGACCCCCGTCGCGAAACATAGGTGTATTATTCCAAGAATAATAAACCAAAAGTAGCCATAGGTGCAACTCCAGCGTACCATCCCCAACCCTCAAGTTGAAGCTTTTTTGAATAATGGAAGAAACGATTGATTAAGCGCATTCTAATGAAAGGTCAGGTGTGGCGAATCAATGATCCCCACTCAATGCGCTAATTAAGTGCCATTTTCCCCTTCAGTGATGGCATGGGGGCTTCCCTCTTCCAAGCTAGACCATATCTGTACGCTTCAAGAGAAAATGATCATAAGAAGTAGTAGAATGTATACCCACGTGGCCACTTGGACACTTCTGATAGACCTGGGATACCTTCACTGCTCAAATGCGTATTGAAAAATTAACAGCTTAGAAACATCAAACATCAAGGAGTCGTCGTTATCACCAGTCTCCACCATTCCTCAGTTTTTGTAGAGTCAGTTTTGTAGGGGTGAAAATAGCACTCCACATTCCAACCACATGCATGTAAAATGTGTAGCCGACACAAACTGAGTGCGTGATGGTGTAAAATAATTTTCATTCTCAGGTTTAGGCATGCAGGTTAAAAATAAAAAGTGCAGAGCAAAACAAGAGCTCAAGTGATGCAACCATTCCTCTGCAAAAAGCTGTCAGCCAGAAGCTAAATATTAAAAAACAACTCCCCATTTGCCATCGCTTTCAGCAGTCCACTTATTTAAAATATGGGGCATTCCACGTCAAAGGTTGAACTCAAAAAATTAAAGTTCTCCTAAATTAACAATTTTTGAATGTGTTGTACTCCTAGGTGAGAAAAAATCGTCCAAAAATTTTCAGACCGATTCGTCGCGTTCTTGCCGCTGCACAGGCAGACTAAGTTTGCGAAATAGGCAGGTTTGGGTTCACTTCGCCGGCTGCTTCCGCACTTATTCCGCTACCAAAAAATGTGCTGATGCTGACACACAATCCAACCGATTGGCAAATTCATCAAGTATTTGATTATTTGATTTTATTTTGGCAGTGTGCGTACAGCAGAGCTATGTTAACAGTGCAACATATTTACCGTGGATTCATTTCGCTCTCGTTGTCTTAATCCATTTAATGAGCCCCATGAGACACGGGTTGCAAGTTTGAGAAGCGTATTGCCAGGTATTGCGCAAAAATGAAATTTGTCAAGAGAAATGACATATGTAAAATGCAGAAAGCGACGTCCTCACCATCTCCTCTAGTTATAACAGGTAACTAAAGGCATCTCGACCGAATAAAAAGTGTTTAAATGCCTACAAATTAAGACAAGTTGAGTTGTAAGAGATGAAAAAGAGAATTTGAAATATAAAAATATTGGAACCTCCTGGGGAAACTCATTACTAGCAGATGAGGTCCATTGTAGTCTGAGTTCTCGTAGAAAAAGGATGCGAGGCAATGCAACAATGGAAAAACCGGTAAAATTGAGAAAGACGTGTTTTTCCTCATAAATCAGTCATATCTTTTTTTCCTGACACTTAACGACCTGGTGGCCCATAATGCCCATTTAAACGGATGTTCCACTGGTGAAGGCCTTGAATCAGGCAAAAAATAAAAAATATTTAAAATGCCCAAATCAGAGAAAACTCATTTTTACGTTTTCAAACTCGAGTTTTGAGGTGAAACATAATTTTGATTGAAAATAAGGTTACACCACAGAAAAGACGAAGTTTTTCTCTTTCCAAAACCCTGGCGGTGTCATTTTTTTGATAGCGGAATAAGTGCGGTAGCAGCCGGCGAAGTGAACCCAAACGAGTCTGCCTGTGCAGCGGCAAGAACACGAGGAATCGGTCTGAAAATTTGTGGAAGATTTTTTCTCACCTAGGGGTACAATATATTAAAAAATGGTTAATATCGGAGAACTTTTATTTTTTGAGTTCAACCTTTGACGAGGAATGCCCCATAATTAACACCAGTATGAAATTTTAAAACGAAAAAAAAAACTAAATGCTTCACTAAAAGACTCACATCACGGAACATTTTGGCAGCCTCCTTCAAGCGACCCAGTTTCCGAGCGCACATAGCCAATCTCCTTTTGATGTAAATCAGCACATTGGTGTCTCGCCCTGTGAACAAAAGTTAATTTCAAACGATTGTATTTCATTTAAAATTGGCGATTTTGAGTCGTACCGTTGGACGAATAGCTTACTGTGCTTGATTTCGTTGTGCTGGGAATTTTGGCAGTTGGCTTCGGCGAACACGAGCGCTTGTCTCAACACCTTCTCAACTTCCTCGATGGTCGTAGCTTCTTCTTCCGCCAGTAGGATGTACGCCGGGGCGCATTGAGGGTTTTTCTCGAGAGCGTCGTGGGCCGCTTTGATCCTCGCCACTGGGTTCCTCTCCCTCCAAGCAGTCTGCATTACTGTAAAATACGCCCTACTTAATACAGCAAAGACTACTTGACCACAACCGTCTGCCAGCAGATCAGACTCATCTGGCAGCTTTATTAAGGAGCGTCCACACTATGCCAAACGAAGCAGTTGAATTCTGGAAACTTGGTTCGAATTGAAGTCCACACTTTCGCCACGATTCACGATTTCGCCACGATGGTGGCTTGCCCACCAATACTCGCTCAGAGACAACCAATCACTGACCGATTCACACTGTTGATGGCCTCATCTCGAGAAAGCAGAATGTCTGAACAAACGGAACTCTAGAGTCGGCGGGCAAGCTGGCGCGCACAGAGAAAATAAAATTCGTCATCTACCGGCAGTTACAGAAGAAACACTCCTATGGTGACCCCACAGCAAAGAGTCTGACATTGAGTAGAAAAAGCTCCGTCCCCATCTTGAACACCCAGCTCAACCCCCACAGAGAACCCTTCTTGGGTGCTGCTTAAAACTCACAGTCTACGCAGATGGATCAGGTTCGCGTTCTCCACAGCCCGTGCAGCATCTTCGGAGCTGACTCTGCTACGTACCTACTTGGCATAAAGCTCAATAGCAGATTGGGGCAGACGCCCCAAAAACACGGGCGAGGAGGTGGTGGAGCAGGAAGAGAAAATATTGGGGATTCTGAAGAGGCTGGCTGCCATTAAATGGGGAGCAAACCAAAATCTAATGGCTTTAACCTACAAAACATATAGCCCGTGCATTGAATATGGTGCTGAGGTCACAGTTACAGCCAGTGAAAGCGTGCTTAGGAGACTCTGCAGAACAAGGTACTGCGGCTCATTACAGGCGGGGCAATTGCAGCAAAGCAAGTCCAAGCCAAGATGGAACCCTTGGATATTCGTAGGGATTTAGCTGCCATCGAGCTCTTCGAAAGAGGGAGGTCAAGACTTTGGCGAACAACCGCGAGGGATGGCAAAACTTTGTAGTGGCCCTCTGCTCCTCTTAGGAGTCACAGGAAATAAGTCAAGTCAAAGTCAAGAGCTCTTCGAAAGAGTCAAAAGCCTCAATATCAGCTACTGGGACCGTCAAGAGACGTCTGCACAGCGTTTGGCTACACAACATCCACTTAGCCAGTGCAAGAGATCTCTCAGCGGTATGGTCTTGATACCAGCACCAGGCAAGCCATCGTAGATAGAAGACGGCCATGCAAGAAATCGCCGAACAGAAGTTGGAGCTGTTGGAAAGCGTAAGGAAGGAAGGTATCGCAGCTTCAATTTTGCGAGCTCTGGCCCTGGAAACAATCACTGTGAAATAATATTTCACAGTGATTGTTATCCATAATATTTCACAGTGATTGTTATCCAATCGCTAGCAGGATATTATCCTGCTAGCGATTGGCTTCACATTTAGGGCTTCACATTTACCTACACCGACGGGTCTGCAGAGGGGTCAAATCGTAATGCTGGGGCTGGGAACATCCCCTCTGTACGGGGACAGTACAGAGGGGTGTACTGTCGGGACTTCCAAATATTTGCTCCTGCTGGAGCACAAAGTACGAGCTTTGATGGCGAGGTCAAACCGGTCTGTCTACGACTGGAGAGAGACGGTACCAACATCGTATTCTTCATTGATTCCCAGTCCTCAATTCTCTCCATTGCCTCTAGAACCCCCACCGACCATGCCGAAGTCGATAAGGCTAGGGAGCTCGTTAATGGCATAATTGAAAGGGGAAATAGAATTTTTTTTCAATGGGTTACTAGCCCCCATCCACCGGAATTTACAGGCGGGTGTGTTGGCGAAGCAAAAGCAGCGGAAACCCATCAAAAAGATCCCTTGCCTATCAGCTCAGCCAAGAGAATCCAGAAAGGGCTATCCGTCCAGGAAGATAGAAGTAGATGGATTGAGCAGGCGGACGGCAAACTGTGGCAGACTCTTCTCAAGGCGCCTTTCCAACTTCACTGCCCAGGGCCAAGCTGTGGCAATTCGGGCTCTCCACTGGCCATAACTAACATCTTTTCCAACTTGGAGTCGTTGATTCCCCTGTATGCCCCTTTGTCACGTGTGCGAAATGGATGTCTCAACTGACGCACTGAATGAGAGCCTGTGGCGTTATATTAAATTAAAAAAATTAAAAAAATCTTCGGAGCGAACCAACATCCAAAGAAGTTTATAGAGCAACCCCAGTTCTCCGCCCAGAAGATGCCCCTCTGAAGATCACCACGGCCTCCAGGAGAGTCTGCAAGCTGGCACCCCGGGAACCTTGACGAGGTAGCGGATGTATTGCTGACATGTGAAGTTCAGTTTCCAGAAAAATCAAATAATCCGCGGAGAACCGTGGGATACGATAGTTTAAGACAATGTAAGCGCTGCATTCAACTACGACGTATTACAGAAATCCCTAAACGGCTTTTGCAAAGCATAGAAACGTTTGAGAACCGGGCCAGTGAGGAACTCTCGTCGCTAGCAAAATTCACGGAGGCCGTAGCTGCTCCAGCCTTGACCTTCAAATGCCTGGAGAAAGAAAATAATCAAGCAACTCCACACCGAGCAACCACCATTCTAGAATAACATCATCTCGGACTTCTCCATACTGATTGTCAAGTCAACCTCTCGACCTTCACAATAGCGAACGAACCAAATTCTTTGTTACTCACAATTCAAGGCTTCAGTGTAACGAAATTCACTCACTTTCAAACTCAGCTTTACCAGCATCTGCTTCACAAGTGAAAAATGTCTGGTGATCTTGTGCAGACAAGTTCATGTCGTAGTAAGTAAGCGGCTCTTTTTTGGAAACCCAGTAGAACCGCTGGTACTCGGAACCTCGAAATAAGTTTAACGGGTTCCGCCATACTTTGCACTCTGGAAAGGTAAATAGACGTTGTGAGTTGTAGAGTTTTAGGGTGTGGATTTAAACGATAACATTAGGCAAAATATTAGCATTTACCAGGAACAGACTGCTGTGAGTTGTTGGCCACATTGGTGGTCGTGGATGAGTCATTTGCGGCCTCACTGCCGCCAATCCAGGGAGAAATGTGGTTGAGGGAAACCTGCTCAATGAACGAAGCTCCATACTTTCTAAAGTACCACCATTCAAATAACTAAAATATACGAAAAATAACGTGATACAGACAAGCATACATCAATTGTGGCTCAGTTAGATATGTTAAGGTCAAGAGAAACACTACCAGTATGAGTCCTGATATCAGAGACGATGTTCCAGTCAATGCCACGTAGAATTTGGGTGTAAGGGTACTCAAAAACATAGTTGCTGCAAAAGAGACAAACGAAAAATAACAGTTTGCGGTTTATACGTCTGTTTTATGGGGGAATCCCCACCATGCGATGGCCCTCTCCCCATGAGAAGTAATTGAAATCGAAAGAAAAGGAAATGACAGCAAAGGAGTCCCCTAGAGAGAGAGAGGAGTCTCCTAAAGTAATCTCATGAAGTTCAAGAGTAAAGGCAAAACAGAAAAATGTATATTGACCCCAGCTATTACCCATGGGGGTCGCCTAGCTCGCCTAAGCCTCGGGTCAGGCTTGTCGAGCCCTGTATGTCTCTGGTCCGGTGAGAAGTCAAGAAACTGAGTTTCTGAAACTCATAAATCCCAATTTTCATCAACATCACAGTTGGGATCTTCCCAGGTCTACCCCAGTGGGCGGCATGGAACTAGCAAGAGACTAAAAGAGGTCGGATACCTAACAAGGGTGATCCAAATAAGTTATGACAAGTTAACAACTTACAGTCCCACATGGCGTCTGAGTTGCTTGTCTCCTCCAGTGTCGAATCTTTTTCACCACACCAAACGGTACCACTGAAAGAGAACCATAAGAACGAATTACTACGCGGTTCTGGACTAAGAATGTGCTGCCATGGAGTGTTTGCCAAACTACCAAGGAGCCATTATCTATTTGTACCAAGGTAAATTGTGGTGGGGAGCTGGGTTTATGTCTGATAATATCAGACATAAATGCATATGCATATTATGCAGGAGTAGGAATGATCCACTTCCCTCGTCTAATCGCCGTAAATCGAACGTGAGTGAAGCTCTTTTTTTTTTTCTTTTTTTTTGGAAGGATCGTCAAAAAATTACCGTTATACAACCATTTGGTTCGGGCAGATCGATATTGTTAGGACTTGAATCGATGTAATCAGAAAATCGAATTTTTCAATGCCAATCGCCTAAACCACATGGACATTTTACAACGATAGTCCAGTCACCAGGGGATTTTTCGATGCAAAGCATGTTGTCGAATTTTTCTCAACGGTAACGATATTTTTTGGGGTGCTGAACACGAATCCGAAGCTTCCTAACAAAATTTCGTGGACGCTCACCGTCAAAATCGCAACAAAAAAAACTCGACATTTCGGAACTTGTTTTGGTTTTATACGGATAACTTGGAACGGGTGCGACATAAATGAAAATTGTCTACATAGTAAATTAAAGAGCACACAATTCTGCGTCGAATGAGCTACCTTAAAGTTAAAATTGACCCAGCCGTAAGGGCGCGACGGGCCGTCGAAAAATGTCGATTTTTTCCAACTTTGCGAAAAATCAAGATAACTTCAAGTTTGAATGTCTGCTGCTCAAAAATGGTAACTCCCACGTGAAAACCCATTGAATGAAAGTTGTAGAGCATCTAATTCTGCGTTCAGAGAGCACCAATAATGTGACTTTTGGGCAAACGTAAAGTTCAAAAAGGAATAAACGTTCGGAAACACTCCTGAGCGAGCGGCTGCTTATCCAGTCATTTACACAAAAAAAGGTCGACCTGCAGCATTAATTGGGGTAGTAGCCATTTTTTAATATGTTGTTAGGACCTCTGTTGGGAGCTCTGTTGGGAACCACCTTAAGAATCCAGATTTGCGAGTATGAAAAACGTGTGGAAGCGGCGTGGTAGCCGAAAAACCCCGAACTGTTAGCACTTTTTTTGGTTTTTTTATAACTGCTCAATACGTATGCGGTTTTTCAAACAGACCACCAATAGACTTTTTAAAGTAAATTTTTTAGCTCATCTTTAGCGACATCTTTAGCTCAAATCGAATCTGTCCTGTTTTTTGTTTCCGAGATACAGCCTCAGAGATGCCTGGTATTGAATCCTCCAGCGCTCGGTAGGCGGAAAATCACGCTTTTCAGAACTTTTTGGCTGTAGCTCGGAAACTATTGGTCCGATTCCAAATTCATTTTTTTCTCGTGAAAGCTGATTAAATTCGCAGTTATTCTATCTGAAATTTTGATTTGAGCTTCAAGAGAGGGTCAGTCATGGCAAAAAAATTGCACATTTTGGCAAAAACGTGTTTTTTGCAAATTTTTGCCCATAACTAAAGAACGGTTAGTCCGATCTTAATACTTTTTTACTGATGAAAGCTGATAAAAATTTTATATAAGGGACGGTACATTGCATTGCATCGTAGCTTTCAGATTAGCTGCGGCAGTGGCCGCCGTAGCAGCCGTTATGATGAAATGTCACCTTCACGCAACCTTTCAAAGCAAAGTTATCCTTAAAAAAAAACAAAAAAAACAAAAAAAAAAAAAAAAACGAAATTTCGAGGTTTTTCTGCGATTTTGACGGTGAGCGTTCCAGAAATTTTGTTGGGAAGCTACGGATTCGTGTTGAGCACCCCCCCAAAAAAAACCGTTGAAAAAAAATTCTACACCACGCTTTGCATCGAACATCCCTTCTGTAGCACCCGGTGACTGGACTACGAGTAATAAGTCTCCGATTCCTCGGACGGTTTATACTTGCATAAACTACTACAACCGACTTGGTTTACTACCAAAACTGCCCACTCGACGACGCAACTGTAAATCACCATCAAATTACCCCCAATACCAAAATCCGGTGCCCGTTCAAGAGTTCATTTTCCATACTTCAAGCCAAATCGAGAACAATTTTTTCCTGTAACGGCCCACAGTGTAAACGAGATCAACACGTCTGTAGCGGGCTTTTGTAAGAACCAAATTAGTTCAACTAATACATGCCCGAACGATTATCAGCCCAGAGAACATCGTACGTAGTTGAACGTCTTGAGGACCTCCATAAAAGAGGCGAAAAACAGTCGGAAAAATGTCAGAATATTCGCCCAAATGTAGCACGTACCGCAACCATTACAAACATACGACAAGCTGCCCCATCCAAACATATTTAAAAAATACTTGATCAAATTAAATGACTTCAGAGAAAAACGTTACCAGTAAGTAAAGTATGAGAAGAACTGGACGGTAAATTCAGGCCGTAAATTTATAGTCGATCGGGTCGGCAGCGAGTTGAATATTCACTCCCGAATCGATCCAGGCGAAATTTCCGGTCACAGAAGTCATGTCAGAAACCGCTCAATTGACGAGCTCCTCGCAGAAATCAACGGGCATCCGGTAAAATATTCGGTCACTCGTAATTTTCAAATTTTAGTTGAACAAAATCCTCACGCATTATCAACAGCGGCAAAGATGAAGGTTATCGTTATTTGTAAACACGTTAACCTTTCTTGCGGTTACTTGTAGGCCGAGCCACGGGGAAGTGATGGTTGTGTTACGTGACGTCATTGGATGAGCGTCTCCGATCACAAGATCGGTACCTACCTATAAAAATGCTGTAAATTTCACGCGAGTTTATTATTCTTTGACATAGGTTGTGCAAAAATTAATTCCATGTCATTAAAAAATATGAAAAATTTTTAAAAAAATTGTTTTTCTTTATTATGTTTGAACAGATGTGGGATCTCCAAAAAACGGATTTGCGTCCAAAATTACTCGGAAAATAACTCCTTTTTTGACCTCCTGGATTCCATCAAAAATTTTGTCCCATTTGTTTATAAACAAATTCCTGCAACGTTATTATAAACAACGTTCCTGCATTGAACGTTTACCGCCTGTTTCCACAGGATTGATGCTTTGTTCGATTGTGCCTTTGCTCGATAAGTAGGTAGGTACCTACCCAAATAATTTGGTGAGGAAGGTGTGACTACTTGTGGAAAGCCCCCCCTTTGTTGGTGGGCAGGAGGAGGTCACATGGGGGAAACTCCCTTTTTACAACTAATTGAAGAGCACAGGGGAAAAACGTGTTAACTCGGTTTTTGGTCGATTTATAGGTACCTATGGTTCCTTAAGGTTTGGCATGCGAGAAATCCGTTGGTGGTGCTATTTCCGGGGAAAAACGAGTTCAAATGGGTGAAATTGGAGGGTGAAATATTCCTATACAGGGGAAGAACGTGCTTATCGGGGCGCTTCTGTGAAAGAACGTGTTAACTCCCGGCTGCCCACAAGCTTAATAACACGTTCTTCCCCCGTAAAAAGTGCACTTCATACAGTATTTTGTTCCAGAATTAGTTTCGTAAATAGTTCTTTGACTATACTTGTTTTGTAACCTTTCGAATCTGTTGCCTTTTCTAAGAGAGCATACGGCCCTCCATAAGCACCCGAAAAGGGCTGCAGTTCCTGATTTATCGTATTTATTGATGACCACCCAATTCTTACGAATGAATGTGATAATGGTGATGAGAACCGCCAGACTCAAGATGGTACAAAACAGGCTGAAGCTGATAATGCACACTTACAATGTAAGGGTAATGAGGTGCAACGTGTTAACGCCAGGCTGTCCACAAGCCTTAATATCACGTTTTCCCCCCGTAAAAAGTGCACTTCTGACTGTATTTTGTTCCAGAATTTTTTTAATGAATGATTTTTCACAATCAGGTGTTTATGTTACTTAGCCTACCTACTAGAGATTCTAAAAGATAAAGAAACATTATTTTCTGGTGACAAATGATCGAATAGTGAATCTTGAAATAGTAAATTTGCCCTCCTGAAAAGTTTGGAAAAACAGAGTTAACACGTTTTTCCCCTGTGCTCTTCAATTCATAATTAGTTGTAAAAAGGGGTTTCCCCTTAGATCTATTATATTAATAATATATAAATGCCAGGGCCGAAAGTTCGATCCTTTTCTCACCATTTTCATATTTTACAGAAATTGGCATCAGCTTGGGTTCAATTCCCTTAACTGTATTGCGTTGGAGTCACCAGTTCTCCAGAGATTGGAGGCTCAAACATGGCAGATCCAGAGGCTTCCCAGTCGACAGAAGAGAAGAAATGAACGTGGACAGGAGCTCGAGGAAGAAGCTGGTCCAAAGGGAAGAAAGGAAGATGGTAGGAAGCTTGCTGAAATCGAAGAGATCAAAGAACTGGACGAAGTTGTTCGTAGTCCAACGGCGGCCGGGTTGGACCAGGGCTCAACTGGTGGAGGCATAGGAGGCTCAAGGAGTTGGGGGTCCTTCTTCTTTTGAGGTGGGACGAGTGTTAGGCGGGCGCCTCCATGGGACTATTGGTTGGAATTTGTTTGACGAGGTGGCGCATGCCACTGATATTGGGGGACAAGGTGAGCAACCTCCTCGCGGTGTCCTCTGAGTAACGCTGATAGCTCACATTTATGTTCGACTAGGGGGCCACCCCCTTCTGGCTAAAATCACCCCCTCCCCACCCTGGCCTCAAACCTCTTCTACTCGCAACTATTTTCACTATTTTGCCAGCTCCATACCGATATGCGTTGCACACCACCCCCACATAATATGTGGAGAAGAGCAGGAAGACTATCGACAGTTTTCGCTGCAACTCAAATGCTCTACAATATTGATCTCTCTTCCCGCTGGGAGAAACTTTCCACTGGAAACAGTTAAGGGAGCTTGTGTAATGTAGGTAGACTTTGTAAAAACCCCATAGTGGTGATTGGAAAATATGGAACGAGCTGGTTTTGCAACCAAACGAGGCGGCCTCATAATATAATATATTATGAGATCCTATTAGATATTATCCAAGCGGAATTAGACGAGCCCTTCATTCAATAACGTGCTCACCCTACGAATCGTTGGTCTCTGATCACATTTATCCACTGTGGAGTGCCTACTATGATAGTATTTTGGGTTATTCTGTTGCCTACTGTGATAGTAGCAGGTTTTGGTTAGTTTGTCTATGTAGGTACTACATAGTACGCCATATGGCGTGCCTTGCCATAACTGGTGCCATGGGGATGTCCAGCCCCTATGACAGCAATGGAGGTCCTCCTAGACCTACCACCCCCTGGATATCTGGGTAAGATCCGCTGCTATGAGGGAGGACGGCATTCGGTCTGAAATGCTGTGGAGAATGGAAACCAAATTGTACGGAGAACCACACGACTATTCTTGAGAAACTGGGCGGGAGCCAAATCACTCTCATGCATGCAAGCCGTCCATTGTGGCGTTGGGTAACTACCGTTTCCCTCGATCAGCGAAGATAAGCAACGTCGGGCGTGGTTAGTACTTGGATGCGTTAGGAGCGAGGTCACCGATATAAGTATTTTCTGCGTTCAATTGGACGGCGAACTCCTCCCAACCCAGGGGGACGAGGCAATGGGGAGCCATGAGCGCAATCGTCAGACAAGTTCCGATCTTCCTTGATAGGACGACTGACGACGTCCGCAACGGCAGCAGCCAGTCGGATGAAAATTCATGGTGAAATTCCCTTGTTACGTTTTTCTACGTTCACTCTCATGCCCACAGACTTTGTCAGACCCTGTGAGATGGATACTTTAGAGTTATCATATCAAGCAGGGAGGATTGAAAGAATGGTCACCGGGAGTGCGGTCCAGGGACATAGAATGGTAAGTACACAAAAGGCTCCAGGATGTGTAATAGGGCCGGTGCGGGTCCGGGAGAGCGCCAGCCAGCTGGGCAGGCCGAGCTTTATGCTATAATAGCATGCATGGCTGAGAGTGAGAGAAGAGCCCTCGAGAGAAGGCGAATTCACAATGTGGATGATATGTCATATTCTCAGATAGCCAAGCTGCTCTGAAATCACTAACAGGAGCATCTACCAACTCAAAACTGTTACTTGACTGCTGGGAGTCCATCAGGCGTGTTGGCGAAGAGATAATGAGATTATTCTCAGATGGGTCCCGGGTCACGCTGGTATTGCAGGGAACGAGAAAGCAGACGCCCTCGTCGGACAGAGGTCCAGCGAGGACGTCATAGGACCCGAGCCCTGTCTAGGTTAGCTATTCTGGAGGCGCTTTTCTGTGAGGTTGTTGGCCAGTGGCAGAGATCACAGCACAGCCGGAGATGGGAAGGAACCCTGCATCAGCATTATGGACACACCATGTTGGCTGGGCTGGACTGTAAAAGGGCGAATATATGTCTCCACTTACGGCGGACACAACTGAGATTCATAGTGGCTCTGTATACCTACAGGACACGGGTCTCAGGCTGGTCTGGATTCTGGTCTCTTGACAGGTGTCTGACTCGTCTGGTCTGGTCTTAGTTTCAACCAATGGATTGTTCACTTCTAGGTGACGGAGTCCTAGGCAGATAGCAACGGTTCTCCGCAGAGAGTCCTAACTTACTCCAGAGCCGCCTCAGGAGAGGGATTAACGTCTCCGAATTAATGGGGATACGGGACGGAATCATAAGCCTCCCGAATTCAATAATCTGGTATGATCTTCTTCCACCCCAGGTAACCTTTATGATGATTGGCTTCAAACCATTTTCTCCTACCGGCTCTAGGGCTGGGCAACTTGACTCTTTCCTGAACGCCTTGGGCAGCAAGTCACCCAGTGCGTTCTGCAATCACAAACAATACCGAACCCACACCGAATAAATTAATCAGATACATGGGTACAATTAAATAACTCAAATGGTAGCAATTTTTTATTCTAATATTCAATTTCTTTACAGCTTCACAAATATATAAATTACCCATGACTCGAACTAGTCCAGCTCGTATTCCCCCAAAACACTTTTCTGTACAAACGCACTCAGAATAAGCGCTTAAAACTTTCACCAGTATAAAAAACCACACCATCAGGTAACATATGTACAGACTAGGTCTCAAAACTATTTGTTTAATTAATAAATTAACAGAAATCAGAAATCAGAAATTGAAACAGTTTTGATTAAGACATTCGTTTTGCAGTGTGCAGAGGCTTGGGCTAAAAAATTACATCCGGCACCATCTGTAAAAATTTCACTAAAAATAAATCTCCATAAAGATGCAGCAGTATACAAATAATGTCCCCGTCTGCATCTAACTATAACGTGAATCTTTGCCATAGTGTGAGACAACCCAAGTTGGGGTACACCTATTACACAATAAGTAATACACATCCCTACCAATAATATCACCAATGGAAGGAGTAGTTATCTTTACCTACAAAGGGATCGGAATTTTCCCAGAACATACATCACGGGCCTTAATATTATAATACCGAATATTTAAACATTAAAATTTTGGCGAACTGAATACCTTCTAAGTCTCAATATACGTAGAAAACTCATAAATACGATAAACTGACATACTAATACGATAAAAGGAGCTTTAAAAAAATTATTACATATTTTGGCACTAACAATATCAATTGAAAAGAGGTTTATAAATAATTGAATATCTAGCACTATACATAAATATTTGAATTGTTCGTTCTTCATTCCACGTATAGTAAACCTACTTACATTAAACATTGACGACTCACTCGGTTTCCCCTAATTGACTACAAATCCTAATTATAGCACAAAATATACGACTGGTGAGTGAAGGTTTTTGGGGGTTTTGCAAATTTCAAGGCCTTTAGGAAAACAATTGCGATGACTTCAGGAACGTATTATCGCGGAGGGATGAGGGTTTCAATACGTAACATGAAATCACGGCAAAACCTTGAATTGGAGCCTTCAAACATTGTTTTGTCCTCAAATATTTCCCGATTGGGGGAAATTAGTTTGTCGAAGCTTCCAAACGACATGTAATGAACATTGCTATTTGATAATGCGTGATTAAGTTATTGTAATATCCAAAAACATCTTTTGAAGCCGTTTAGTTTTGGTTTTCTTTTTTCTATTTTTTTTTTTTTTTTACATTTTTGTCGAGAAGAGGAATCAATAGCTCACACGCCATAGATATTAGCGTGGTAAAAAAAAAAACATGCAAATATCTTATTAACAATGGGACCGGGGCCGATGATTCGTCCTATGACGTGCACGTGAAGCTGAGGTATACAGTTCGTAGAAATCATTCTACCGTCTGTGACTGGTAGAACTGGGGTGACACGCTGGGTCGATTCGTCCCCAATTTGTCGGTTGAGCAGTGACAGGTTACATCGCTAAGTTGTCGACTATGTCGTTGGGAATTTCGACAAACGTGTCTTGTCCGTCTACGGAGGGTTCGTCCATCGAGTTATGATCGTCCAGGTGTTCGTCCTCTTCGTTGTTTCTGAAAACAAATTAAACAAGAGCGTTACAATGATTTGAATGACAGAAGAACAGATTTACGCCACTCTCCTACTGGATAGGTAGATGGAGATAGGGATAAACGGATGGAGATAGGGATATGTGGATGGTGATAGGGAGGGGAAAGGATGAAGAACTACCTGTCCTCCCACACATATCCCTATCTCCCTCAAAAAACAGGAGACACAGACTTATACTGACTACAAGGAGAGGCCATACCCGGCTAACAACATTGTTCCAGGGCAGTTTCCCGAGAGAAATTGAGGTGTTTTTCAGGAGGTAGGTATACCTATTGATGTATACCTACATGAGTATACATACTGATGTAATCAGGAGTCCCACACGAAGGACGGGGGAAACATACTTCCCCGCCGTCAGTCCATAAAGGGTTTATTATTCTTTGATATAGGTTACTTGTGCAAAAATTATTTCTGTCAACGGAAAAAAGTTTTGGAAAAAAATTTTGCATGTTTTTTTCAAAAATTATTCATTTTTTGTTCGAAAAATATTTAACCTCCTGGAAATCTTTAAAATTCCATTTTTAGCCCCATGAACGCCCTATAGATCACCACAGTGAAATTGGATCGTTCTGGGACCCTCGAAAATGGATTCTACGTCCAAAAAGACTTCGAAAACGACACCTAACTCGATCCCATAGCTAAAAGCCCTCAAAAACCCCCTTCCGTAGCCCCACAGCGCCCCACAGGTTCGGGCGATCGGACTGAAAACCTTGCGGGCACAACTAGATGGTAAAACAATTATTTTTGTCAAAATTTCAGATTTAAAAAAAAAAATCCTACTGCCCAAAACGGCCCGGACGGCGGACGGACATTTCGGATTTAGAATGTAGACCTCTTGAAACGGATAATGTCAAATTTTGAGGCCGATCGGAGTCGTCGACCCCCGTCGCGAAAACATATATATATAGTGTATAAATACACCTATAGGTGTATTATTCCAAGAATAATAAACCAAAAACACTCCTACTTACATGTACTTGTTTTTGGCAGGTGGAACGAAAAGGGATTTAGGACAATCCTTGTAATATGGGAAACACTCGCCATGCTCCATCCCTTGTCTTTCTGCAGCGACGTAGTCTGCCAGTACCTCCGCAAACGGTGATTTGCTGGCTCTGTAAATGAATCAAACCCACGTCATTTCCAATAACAACTTTTAAAACTTGAACCGAAGCATTTTAAAGGCTCAAACGTACGTGAAGAAAAGCTTGAGGATCTCGCCGAAGAAGCCAAAATTCTTGAGGGAATGACCATGAACTTCGCAGATGGCCCGCAGAAGGCACGCTTTCCCATCCAGCCCGAAATTACTTAGGAACTCTTCTACCACCACATACAGCATCGCCCTGCCACGAAATTTAAAATCAATGAACTCTGATTTCAACGAGACGGTTCAAACTGGCAATGTATGTCAAGTTCAATCACATCCTATTTTACCAAAGAGATATGCTAATTATATGGAGATGGGCTGACCTTTCACCTCCGTGGAAGAAGTTGTGGGTCTCAGGAGTGGCTCTGGCTGACCTCTTATTGTTGAGGATGGACGCTACATAGTCGGCCAACATCACTCCCGCACTCCTCCCCAAACCCCTCGCCAAAATCGGTGGTAACGCTCCGTAGGGGTTCTGGTTGTCTGTCAGCCCCAGAGTGTCGAAGTTTACTGTAAAATGAAGACGCAGTCAATAAAATGGAGTGTTGTTTTTCAACCAAAATAAAAATTACCTCTCGCTCTCTCCTCTTTGCAGTCAAACCAATTCTGGACAAAGATTTTTACTTACTCGTAAAAGGCAAACTGATGGTCATATTTGACAGGAACCCTTCCGGTGGATATCTGACGAAGGGCATAGAAATGGTAGGAGTGATGGTGAGCAGAGTGCCGGGAGGGAGTGCCAGCCGCCCGTCAGTCGTGATCCACAGTATCCTCTTCTGACGGTGGTTCTTTTTCTCATCCCCCTGAACTGAATGTGTTAGCAGCGCCAGTACTAGTAACCACCTTGCCATTCCTGAAACACCAGAAAATTCCTTCAGCACTTTGCAGGGTAATCAATAGAGACTGGAATTTGCATAATATGCAATACAAATATGCATAATATGCAATACACAATATAAAGACATAATATGTCTTTATATTGTGTATATAATTCTAAGTTTTGCGTTTTCAGGGTATCTGAAGCTTTTGGCGTGTGTTAAATTGAAACTAAAATTGCATTTTTTTGGTCGGTTTTGCAGATTTTTGCATATTTGCCATTTTGCGCATGTTAGCATATTTATTCGAAATTGGGGAACTTCTCTATTTTTAATTCATTATTCAATTTTTTAGTTTCACTACGTGAAACTTACCTCTTAAGTGGTTATTTTCATTTCATAATTTATTTTTTACTACCTATACCTACAATTTAATTGAACACATTCTTCAACTCCTGAGTGGAACAATTATCGTTCCTCATACCAGTTACATTTCCGAAAATAAGGTCGATTCGAGGTAAGAAGGACCTGTCCTCTAATTACCAGTTGGGGGCTACCGTGACCCGTAACGGGTCACCTGTTAATAAATATACGCTTCCAGTCCTTTCCCTCTTTTGAGGGGACTATCAAACGCAAACAATGTAGACGTAGACATTGATGCAATTGAAAGGCACAGTGATGACCTCGGATCACTGAAATGTGTGGATCGACAATTAAGCCCCAACAAGAGGAGGAGGGTAACCCAACTTTGGTAATCTTTTTTCTTGGGTAGGGGGTAGCTGTCGGAAAATGTTTAACAAAATTGGTAATGGAACGAGCGGGGTGTGGCAGACCTGCCACATACACCGGCTACACCTGTGTAGCCATTAGGGATTGGCCCCCTAGTCTACTACCGGAACAAGAGGAGAGAGACACTATTTTTGTCATCTTTATTCTAAGGCACTTCTAGTAGTCGGAAAAATCTGAAATTGGTCTTAAAAAATCCAATTTGGCGAGCACCTAAAGTTGGTCATCATTCTTCTAGGGTACTTCCAGCTGTCGGAAAATTGTGGAAAAAACGGAATGAGCGGGGTGGCTGGCGTAGGCAGTGACTACTGATTTTTTTATCGCTTAGGCCAATGAATGGAAGGGAACCAAGTCGGATCTCATACTGTGGAACCTATTTGGACAACAAATATGTCATAAGGAACCAAAACGGCTACACTGGGACCTTTGCACTGCTGTGGCTGCAGTTCAGAAGGTTCAAGAGGAAAAGTGCAAGCTGGCCCGGCGAGGCAATAAGGAGGAAGCTGGATTCCGCCAGAAAGCGAAATCCTGAATGGCCAGTATAAATTTTATACTGGAGGTGGGAAGCATTTTGAGAGGGTTGCCCTCTGACCTTTCGTCAGGCTATACCCCAGACGAACTGTGGTCCTCCAAGTTTTTGCCCATCGTGTCCTGCGACGTCGAGAGGACGTTTTCCGCGCTGAAGTTGCTCCTCACTGACAGACTAAGGAACTTTTTCTGTAATAATATCGCGACGCGACAATAATTAGAGTGGTCTATAGACTACCTCTAGATACGTTTCAAAACGAAATTTAGTTAATTTTAGAACCTATTTAATTTTTTTTAACGTATTTCGGCTCGTGTGCATATTTTATATTTCATATAATATATTATATTTCCAATTTAGTCAGTTGGTGATGACGTTCAGCGTTTTAATGAATGTGGGTGGTAAGTTGATTAGGTTCGGTCAGATAAGATGATGAATGACTTTGATTTTTGGTACGACTCACAGTGGGACCGATGACGTCAAAAGGTGGCGGAAATTACTCCATCTGACAGACTGATTGGTAGAGATGGGTTTAGCATTAAACATTGTTTGCCTGTTTATCATATTTTTTTTAATAAAAAAAAGAAATTAAAATAATTTTCATAAAAATTTAAAAATTATTTTGTATAAATAATTTTGATACATTTCAAATAGTTTTGCATAAAAAATGCAAAATTTAAATGTTTGGCTGTTTATTATAATTTTTAACAAACAAAGCGGGAGAAACTCAACTCTAAAATGTCCACATGTCGCATTGTGATTTTTGCTCATTATAATTGAAACAAATATACCTTAGTAATTTAAAATAATTTTTCTACACTTGTTCAATTTTTCCATGCGCACACTTGCGCACGATCTGACTTTAGAATCTCATTCTCGGGTCCTCAGTGAACACGCAGAAAACAAAAACTCCGTGTAGTCACGTGAATACCGCGACTTTTTTCGATTTTATAATTTTTTTCAACTTTTTTGATATGTAAAATCGATAAGGGCCAATTTAATGAGGAGAATATTAATAATGTCTTCGTATGGAGTAAAAATCCCCCCCCCCCCCACTTGTCGCCCCTCTGCTCTCCACCAGACAGCTCGAAACGACAAAACCAGTACCTATGGTTCTTTGATAATACATAACGCACCCTTGCGTCAATGTTGTAACAACTCATAATTACTCTTTTTTAAGGAAACACAAAAAACGTTTCCTACCTCGAAACCTAGTTAATTGGTGCACGAATTCATTCCATGGCCTTAAAAAATCGAGATTGGTGCAAAAATCCTTTATTGGTGTCCCCCACTATTGAACAGGTTGTAATTGTCAGAGAATGCTTTCTTTCCGAGTTATAGCTATGTTCACGATTCTTCCTACCATCAGAAACAGCCGTCAACTCCAATCGTCAAAAAGGTGTTATTTCGAGATGTCACACTCAACTTGACTTGAACAGTAGAAGTCGGCGATTAAACTGCTTCCTGCTGGCCACTGAAGTCCCTTAAGTTGAAACAGTTCTTTGTGATCGACAGAGCTCATTTTTCTGAATCCATCGATACCAATAACTCAAAAACGCCAAATGTTGAGTTAATATACTATAGACACTAAACCGATCGGCTATACGCGTTTTAAATTTTTCGAATTTCCGCCAACTTTTAGCGTCATCGGCCTCACTGTGCGACGACTGTTGTGGTCTTGTCACTGCACTTTCATGCCCAGAAGGAATAATTCTTCACAATCGTCGGTAATATTCATCTCAGTTGACCGAACCTCAACAACCAGCCACTCACCTGCTAATTATTTCAAACCAATATAGGTACTCATTCAAAGAAACATTTGAATTATAATAGCCAAAACCCTATCTCTCTCTATCTTGTTGCAAACGCTCGACTTGGCCGTTACGCTCAACTGAGAACGATACCAGCTAGGAATTCTTTTAAAAAAAGTCAGTTTTACCTCGCGATTCTCCGTAGATTAGAATGATCTAACAATGGAAAGCGAGAATACTTATCTACCTACAGTTCCGAGGGTTACACCTATCTCCCTCCCCCATTTTGGTTTATTATTCTCATAATAATCAACCTATGTTTTTTAAATGAGCACCTCCAGTCGTCACTTGGTATTTTGAAGACCTGCTGCTTCTTGGCTTCGCGTCGCGAAAACATAGGTGTATTATTCCAAGAATAATAAACCAAAAATTAAATTCCATGTTAATGTATTTTCGCGAAATGGCAAGGTTTTCAAAAGCTACCGACTGGGGGTTTGAAGAGTTTTGGCTTTGACGTCGAAAGATGTGCTGTTTTCGAAAAAAAATTTATGAGAGCGCCAAACCAGTCCGATCACGCTACTACCGAAGCAAGTGAACTATACCTAAACCCGAATTCCACTTTTGTTCGTTAAAGATTTCGATGTATTGTAAGTAAGGTACTACCTATACATTTTAAGGAAATTGGGTAACGCACTTGACTACGACTGGATCTTGAAAAAAATTAACGGCTGATATGGGCACACATCACCTTAACGTGGTACGGGTCTGGCAGCTGTTCTCTCTTCAGGCGCGAAAAGTAGTTGAACTTACTGGCCATCGAGAGAAATTCGTTGCTGCCTGTGATTGTTTTAGCGAGGCTCTTGTGATGTTGGATTCTATGAATGGGGGACATCCGCAGACCCCCGGATTGGTTTATTTAACATCGAGGATCAAAGCAAAGAATGCACAGTACTCTAACTTTAAACCTAATCTTTGAATCAGAGAAGTAAAATGCGTAGGAACAAATTGTTTGGTGAGGTGCGCGAATCGTGCACTCAACCGCTTCCTATATTACACAGTCAACCAACAGCAACACAGTCAACCAACAGTCCCATAATTTTTTCAATTAAGTATTACTGAGGCTTCAAATCTCTCCTCTTGTTCTCTGGTATCCCATACATTTTTTCAAGCAGAATCCAAACTTGAAATTAGAATCACAATAAACCCTCATCCTCTATTTCTTTAAGAAAAAAAAAAACAACTATTCGTTTTCGAAAAGCGAGAAGAAGTGGTCACAGGCCAGGTGGGAGAGGTCGGGGGTTGGCTGGCTTTAGCCAGCAGGGGGTGGCCCCCTAGTTATTATATTGGAGCTCCAGCCCAGTAGGAGGAGGAGGAGAATCATCTAATTTCTAACCCACTTCTAGCGGTCGGAAAAATCTGAAATTGCTCTTTAAAAAATCCAATTTGGCGAGCATAGTGCGAGAAAAGTCTGAAATCACCAAAGAGTAGCTCTATGTGGCGTATCTGAGCTCCTAAAGTGGAAAAAACGGGATACTTTTTCTAAAAAATTTGAAAAAAATACCAAAAATCCGTTTTGGCGAATAGATGAGAAAAATATAAAACCACCAAAAAGTTGCTCCGCGTGGCGCATTTAAGCTCCAAAAAGTGGAGCGAAAATCAAGGCTTGGAGTACGTTGACTGGATGTTGGGATGGCGGTGGGCTGAGGGGTGTTCGACGTGGCTGCCTCCTTCCCCCCCCCCCCCTCCAGTAAAAAAAAAATCTGAATTTTTTAAGAGATGAAAAAACCACAATATAGGAAAACGAGTTGTTGGGTCTGAGGCCAGGAGGGATATAGTCTGGGTTTGGCTGGTGTAGCCAGCAGCGGATGGCCCCCCAAGTTTCTTAACCCCCCAAAGTAGTAGGTACCTACTACGATCATGCTTTGATGAAGTCATACAGAAAACTATGCAAATTGGATCACAGATGGGTTGATATTCTCAATAATAATCATTCTCAGTAATTATTACTGAGAATAATCATACCATCTGTGATTCAATTATTGAATATCATCGGAAGGAGATCAGACGTTTTATGCTCTCCCACGTCTATGGATTGAAATTGTTACCTACACAACAGTCGACCTACACAACGGTCGACTTTTGGTTCATTATTCTTGGAATAATTCACCTATGCAATCGCAACGGAGGTAGAAAATTCTGATTAGCCTCAAAATTTGACATTATACGTTTCAAGATGTCCAAGATTCCAAAAACGAAATGTCCGTCCGCCGTACGAGCCGTTTTGGGCAGTAGGAATTTTTTTTTTTTTTTTTTTTTTTTTAATGTGAAATTTTGACAAAATAATCGGTTTACCATCTAGTTGTGCCCGCAAGATTTTCAGCCCGATCGCTCAAACCCATGGGGCTAAAAAGGGGCTACGGGAGGGTTTCGAGTTAGGTGTCGTTTTCCAAGTATTTTTGGGGGTCCGAGAACGATCCGATTTCACTTCGGGGATCTATCGAGCTACTAATGGGATTTTTGAAGGATCCCATGAGGTGAAATAAGGTGTACATTTCCTAATTTTGTATGCAAAATCCATTTTTTCGAGGGGTCTGTCCAAACAGAATTTTTTTCTGACGAATCTAAGTAAAAACGAATGACAGTGTATAACGGATTAACACTGTTGTGCAAAGAGGGTTTCTTGTTCGACACAAAAACGTTAAAGTGGAGCATTTCTTGTGGAAGGCCAAGTGTTTCACTTCTGAGTGACTCCCGAAGATTTTCTGGTAGATGTTGGAAGGCGGGGAGGTTACCAGTGAAGGAATGGGAGGAGGGGGATTGTTAGGAATAGCACGTCCTTTTTTTCGAGGGGCGGTCGGCAGCTGGTGGAACAATGACAGCACAGACCGCGACAGTGTCACACGTACCACCAGGAAGATTATCTCTGTGGACGGTCCTCACAAAAGGGAAGGAATCGTCTCTAGTTCTGCACAGTTCCTACCTACACCTACATACGCTCTGCTAACTAGCGCATTCCCCTCGGTCCATCATATGGGGAGTTTTGTAGTCGAATGTAGCCCGCAACAGACTTCAGTCGTGGGGATTATACGGTGCTATAACATATTATGTGAGATGTTAGGCGAGGTATGGTTGAGGTGGAGGTTTTGAGATACCTACCTAATGTGCGTCATAGAATCGAATTTGTGGTCTCTAAACTTTTCAACTACCCTGCAACGATGTTCGATTATTGCGAATAATAAACCGATCAGTAATACAATTTGCATGGTTTTGGTTAATTATTCTTGGAATAATAGGTACACCTATGTAATCGCGACGGAGGTCGACAATTCAGATCGCCCTCAAAATATGACATTATCCGTTTCAAGATGTCTAGATTCCAAAAACGAAATGTTCGTCCGCCGTCCGAGCCGTTTCGAGCAGTAGGAATTTTTTTTTTAATCTGAAAATTTGACACAATACTCGGTTTACCATCTAGTTGTGCCCACAAGATTTTCAGCACGATCGCCCAAACCCGTGGGGCTAAAAAGGGGCTACAGGAGGGTTTTTTAAAGGTTTTCGGTCATGGGGTCTAGTTAAGTGTCGTTTACGAAGTACTTTTGGACGTAGAAATATTTTATTATTAACACAGAATTAGTTTTTGCACAATTAAACTATATCAAAGAATAATAAACCCTTGTGTGAAATTTGCATCGGGTTTTCCCATCCAATCTTTATTTAACCTTTATTCCTAAGGATCCGAGGATTTAACCTTTTACCTTAGGATTTGCTCGTTCAAACAGAAAGCAACCTGGATCCGAGTCGCCTCAATTCATAACCACTAGGTTATCTATAGATGGCTAGTCACAACAACCCTCGATATCTTGTTTGTTAAATGACGAGCCACCGTTTTCGAAAATGGTGCTATGGGAAGGGGGTTTTGAAGGCTTTTAGCTATGGGATCGTGTTAGGTGTCGGTTTCGAAGTATTTTTGGACGTAGACTCCATTTTTGGGGGTCCCGAAACGATCCGATTTCACTGTGGCGGTCAATGGGGCTAAAAATGGGATTTTTGAAGGATCCCAGGAGGTTAAATATTGTTCGAGTAGGTAAAAAATAAAGAATTTTTCAACAAAAAAAAATCAAAAAAATAATATTTTTTTTCCAAACTTTTTTCCATTGACACAGAAATACTTTTAGCACAAGTAACCTGTATCAAAGAATAATAAACCCTTGTGTAAAATTTTCAGCGTTTTGAATTGGCACACCGGAAACCCAAGATTCAAAATGGAATTGCCACACCTTCAAAAAAAATGTCCCCTCCGCCAGCAAGAAAAACAGGGGCCAGGCAGGGGGGGGGGGGGGGGGAGGGGGTAATCTGGCGGGGGGTTAATATTTCAAGTTTTAATATTTCACAAAAATCTAGGCCACCGGACATTTTTGAAGGTTTAATACTTCCACCTGGAAGAATTCCATACTGGTATCATCAAACATTTTCGAATTTACGAAGTTTAGAATTTGAAAATTGCAACTACTGGAGCTGGGGCTTTCCGCAGTTATGTCAAACTATTAAATTTCGAGCACAGTAAACAAGTTAATGGGTCATTCTCTGCATAAACGCCTTTTGGTTTATTATTCTTGGAATAATACACCTATGTTTTCGCGACGCGGGTCGACGACTCCGATCGGCCTCAAAATTTGACATTATCCGTTTCAAGTGGTCTAGATTCCAAAACCGAAATGTCCGTCCGCCGTACGCCGTCCGCCGTCCGCCGTCTAGGCCGTTTTGGGCAGTAGGAATTTTTTTTAAAATCTGAAATTTTGACAAAATACTCGGTTTACCATCTAGTTGTGCCCGCAAGGTTTTCAGCCCGATCGCCCAAACCCGTGGGGCGCTCTCGGGCTAAAATGGGGCTACAGAAGGTGGTTTTTGAAGGCTTCTGGCTATGGGATCGAGTCAGGTGTCGTTTTCGAAGTATTTTTGGACGTAGAATCTATTTTTTGGGGTCCCGGAACGATCCGATTTCACTGTGGCGATTTATAGGGCTTTCATGGGGCTGAAAATGGGATTTTTGAAGGATCCCAAGAAGTTAAATATCTTTCGAGTAAAAATTAAAGAATTTTTGAAAAAAACACATTTTTGAAAAAAAAAAAATCCCCTCAAAAAATTTTTTTGAAATATAAAAATCCAAAAAAAAAAAATTTTTTTTAAATTTTTTTATTGACAGAATTAAATTTCTGTACAAGTAACCTATATCAAAGAATAATAAACCCTTGTGTAAAATTTGCAGCGTTTTCGTTCTCAGAAATTTGCAGAAAATTTTCTCCGATCTTTATAATTTTTTGTTTGTTTATTCATCCTTGGGTTTCCCAGAATTGAGTTCCCGAAGTTTGCCTTCATAGAAGTGTCTAGTTTTATAGATCAAAAATGTCAGCAGGACAGGGTTGTGAAACTTGTGAAAACGTGGCGAATACACACGCGCGATGACGACTTAGGGCGGCCTTACCTAGGGCTGCCTAATCAGTAACATAGCATACTTTTTAGCAGAAGATTTTAGTTCGTTAAAAATATTGTGAGTTATTATTGTTTATTCATTTGTGGGTTTGTTCATTCGAAGTCAATTTAATGTTCCTGTTCCTTTCCAGTCAAGAAGTGATGGTCATCCCACGGGGGAGAGAGCAAGGAGCATTTCCGGCAATAAACTATGACGAGACGAGGACCTTATTGCATAGGTTTGTGTGCCAAGATGAGGAAAAATTAATCATCTCGATAACAATAGATCGTGCCGAATCGATTAACGCCCTTGACGACCCCATAAAATCCATGTCTTAATCTTGTACCGTAGACTGATGTTGGAAATACTGGTAGGTTGGTATTTGGCAAAGACATACAATACAGTAAATTTACTTCAGGGGATAAGACCTAGTTCCTAATCTCTTTCATTCTGAAGTTTCCAATTAAGGCAAATTTTTGTTCTAAGAAATCATTTTGATTGGCGTTCGAGAGTTTGTTGATTAGGGCGTGAAAAGAATGTTTGATTCCCGGATAACCCTGAGGTCCTAGATAGCCCCGAAGTCCTAGAAGTGCAGAACCGCTCAGCGGGTGGGTGGTATAGTGGACAAGCTGGTTTCCTATTGGTCAAACACGTGTAGAATCGAAACAGTGTTTCTTCAAGAAATTAGAAAGGGACCTAAGTTTTGACCCCGATTTTACAAGATCGTTTATCGGGGATGCAAGAATAACGGAAGCATTTCAGCGGTCATTCAGATTCCCTCTCGACTACTAATGAAGAAAGGTGATAAGTTCCTGTCCCTGTCCGGGTTCACAACGCAAAATCCCAAAACCCGGCTCTACAACTGGTTTCAATGGGTAACCCGTTTGGAAACAGGTATCAAATCACAAAAAAGTGAACCTTCTTCCTCAACATATCAGAGGATCGTGATGAACCAGCATTATCACATCCGCCTTTCTCGACTCTATTATTAAAGCATTTTAAGGGTACAACTCGGTTCGGTTCCAGCGATTTCATGATAAAATAATGAATGGACCAGTAGACAGGTGGGGCTGAAAAAGTTCCACGTTTGGTTAAGCGAGTCGCACAGAAATATCCGGCCCACGTAGGGTTCACTGAGTTCATTTTTCTGAAAAATATATTTAAAAAGCATGAAAGATTGAAAAATATATGGTTTTGTAGGTACAGAAAACAACCGATTTTTCCACCAAGAGACGTCTAGTCCAGTGTCCAGTCCTGAGGCCACCTGCCGAAGATGTCGCAGGTTTCCCGATCCGACCAGACGGGACCGGGAGGAGGGTCAAGACCTTGACTCACTTACACACAATCGCCAAATATAAAATGTAACGCTTTCGTCCCGATTATCCCTCCCCCTCATCCTGGGATCCTTCTCCCTCACGCCTCCTTGGTAAACCCTCCAGTGGCTGGAAAAAGCTCTCTTTTTTTCTGGTTCGTGATAAAATGAAAGTGAGAACCTTCCGAGAGGGGCTGACAGTTGAGCAAGAACTGCATTCACCAATCTGCAAGCTGCCGCATTGTCGAGCGAAAAGGAAACCGAACAGTTTGTGTGCTTCCATTAAATTTGCATCTCTGACAAACCAAACGAGCGGATGTTCAGCGCACTTGACATGCAAATTTGTTGTCATGAGAGATAGACGCCAACTGTCACAAGATTCCTCAGTTTTATCGAAGCAGCAGCAGAAGCAGTGTAAGAGCCCCAAAGTACTTGTTCACAAGCGACACCTCTCTTGACACTCTGGTGATAAATCGATGTATCCAGTATAAAATATTATCTTCTTTCAATACCTCACAGTGGGGCAAGAGCGGCAAAACCACCCTTTTCCGAACATGCTGATTTCGATTATCTGGCTCATTATTCTCACAGTATATTAGCCACAGAATCCAGTTTCAGCCTGTAATACACCTTTGTAATCGTGACGGAGGTCGACGACTCCGATCGGCCTCAAAATTTGACATTATCCGTTTCAAGAGGTCTAGAGTCCAAAACCGAAATGTCCGTCCGCCGTCCGGGCCGTTTTGGGCGGTAGCAATTTTTTGACAAATCTGAAATTTTGACAAAATATTTGGTTTACCATCTAGTTGTGCCCGCAAGGTTTTCACCCCGACCGCCCAAACCCGTGGGGCGCTATGGGGCTCAAATGAGGCTACGGAAGGTTTTTTTAAAGGTTTTCAGCTATGGGGTCGAGTTAGGTGTCTTTTTAGTAGTATTTTTGGACGTAGAATCCATTTTTGGGGGTCCCTGAACGATCCGATTTCACTGTGGGGATCAATATAGCTTCCATGGGGCTACAAATGGGATTTTTGAAAGATCCCAGATAGTCAAATATCTTTCGAGTGAAAAAAAAAATTTCTTTAAAAATTTAAAAACAAAAAAATTACCTAAAATTTTGTTTTATTGATTCAGATAGTGTCCTATATCAAAGAATAATAAACCGTTGTGTAAAATTTGCAGCGTTTTTGGTATGAATTCGACTTCTGAGTGGATGAGGGTTATGTAACTGGAAAAGTGGGGGAAAAAAAAAACTTTTTTCACCCGTTTCGGGGTGATAAGTCACGAGTAAACCGCTCAGAATTTCTAACAGACTACTGTTAGAAATACTACAGATTTGTCTACTCAAGTACTGAGCTGAATAGGATAGCCTTAAGTAGGCAAAGAAGTGGTTATACAAGTCAACTTGTATCACCAACCAAAAACCGCTTATCCTAGTTGCCAAACATATTATGTGTTGGTATCGTTAGGTCTTGACACATCCTACACGTTTTGGTCTTGAAAACATTTCGTTGACTCCCAGGAGTAAGACCTATCCATGACACTTTTGAAAATCCTCTCACTACTATTTATCATCATATTGTCAATTTTTTGCCAAATAGGTAGTTCTGCGAAATGCAGCAAAATTTAATGGTGGTTGACACATTCGGAAGGTGAGGGGGGGGGGGGGTCTCCCATTGATGAATATGGTTCTGCCGAAGTGATCGTTTAGAGCCAGTTGCAATGCATTCTCTACACTTTCTTCCTGTTGGCGTGAGGTGTATGAGCTGATTACATTTCATGGGTGAGACGAGCGCGACCAATCGCCTGCGTCAGCCTCTTAGTAGGGCCCAACTGAGCTTTTTGTTCTCGTCTCGCCGGCACCCAGTTCGATTACACACCGTAAAACGGTCTCCTTATGTGCCTGCCCAGCACAAACAGCAATTAATGTTCACTTGATATGTACCCAGTTGGAGGTCTTGGAGGTGAAGTGGTGCGTTTCACATACGTAACCTTCCATTGTGGAAGTTCAGACGCAAACTTGGCAGGAGATCCGTGACAACAAAATGTTGGTCGGTGATATTGTAAGCATGTAATACGGTCTGGGAATATGTGGCGATTTTCGGCACAGATCATCCTCGACGCTCAAAGTAACTAACTGTCCATCACCAGTGAATGTGTGAGAACATCTCGAAATGATTCGACCATAACCAATTACGAGCCTTCAACGGCAAACCAACATTCTTCGCAAGTACATAGATGCATTTCCAAGAACATTCCAGTGGCGCTTGAGTTCGTTTCATCGAGATAACCAGACCATTAAGATGTGATATGATAAAATTGCCTTGAAATCGAAAGGGGTTTTCCTCAAGATCGAGAGATTCCGTTCCAAGCTTTTCCGATCTTACTGACCAGTTCAACCCCGAAAATTCTTCAAGTTGCCAAATGGATGATTACAAGTTTTCTCCAGCTTTGTGAACCTACAGTTTGTCGTTACAGAACAAAATATTTCTGAGTTGAACTAATTGAATAACAACAGTGAAAAAATGCTGCAAATTAGCGAATACTTCTACTATTATTCTTTGATATAGGTTTATTGTGCAAAAATTAATTCTATGTCAATAAGGAAATATTTGTGAAAAAATTAAAAAAAAAAAAAAATCTGCACAATGTTGGGACAGATGTGGGACCTCCAAAAAGGGATTACACGTCCAAATTTACTCGGAAAATGACAACTTATTTGACCTCCAAGGATCCTTAAAAAATCCCATTTTTAGCGCCACGAGAGCTCCATAGATAGGTACCCGAGGTGAAGTCAGATCACTCTGGGATCCCAAAAAAATGGATTCTACGTCCCAAAATACTTCGAAAACGACGCCTAACTCGACGCCATAGCCTCAAAAACCTTTCCCGTCGCCCCTTTTTAGCCCCCCGGGTAAGGGCGATCGGGCTGAAATCCTTGCGGGTAAAACTAGATGGTAAAACACGTATTTTATCAACAAAAAATTCCTACTGCTCAAAACAGCTCGGACGGCGGACGGATATTTCGTTTCTGTAATCGACGTGTCACGAAGCGGATAACACTACACGAATACATAGGTGTATTATTCCAAGAATAATAAATGAAAACAGAAAATTTCATACGAAAAGGGTTTATCATTCATAATAATTGGAAATGCTGGGACCCACGTAATCATTCCTCGCCGGAAAACACTTCGTAAACGACATCCAACTGGAACCACATTCCTCCACAAACTCCACCAACAGTCCCTTTCCAGCCCCACAAAGCGCCACGCGGTGCAGGGATAGGGATGGAAACGTTGTGAAAATCTAGAAGGGAAACCGAGTGAATTAGTCTATCTGTCAAAATGTCAGGTTTAAAAAACGCTGCAAATTTTACACAAGGGTTTATTATTCTCTGATATTGGTTTATAGTGCGAAAATTGATTCTGTGCCAAAAAAAAAAGATATTTTAGAAAAAAAATCGGTACCTACATTGTTCGAACAGATGTGGGACGACCTCGAAAAATGGATTAGGCGTTCAAAATTACTCGGAAAATATTTGACCTCCTGGGATCCTTCAAAAATCCCATTTGTAGCCCCATGAGAGCCCCATAGATCCCCACGGTTCATAAACGACACCTACCTCGACCCCATAGCCGAAATCCTTAAATAAAACCCTCCCGTAGCCCCTTTTTAGCTCCACAGAGCCCCACGAGATTGGGCGATTGGGCTGAAAACCTGAAAAAATAGGTGTATTATTCCGAGAACAAAAAGTTTCACTTTAATAAACCAACAAATGCTTACACTCATTGCTTTTCGAAATCACACAATGTGAATCACAAATTACAAAATTAAAATTCTTTTTAACCCCATCGTGATAGGTTGATACTTTTATAGCTACTTACTCTTGGTTTTCTAAAATTAAAAATGTGAAGATGATAGAAAAAAAAATCACCTTGAACATGGAGAGTTTGGAATAGATACGAGTACAACGGTTTTAATTTCTTAAAAACCAATAAGTACTTTTACCTATACGATTTTCATTTCTTTTAAAGAATACGGAATTTTGTTTTTTATGACCACTGAATATGAATCGGTTATTTGTGAAAAACAGAAACATGGAATGAGCTATTTACAAAACGACCCCATAACCGTGAAAATATCCAGGCCAGGGACCTTGATCTCTGTTGAAACCAGAACGAATGAAGCCGTACGCCGAGCAAGCAATAAAATCTGGATTCCAGGCAACCAGGAGGAAGGGAGGAACCTCCAGGACGGACGAGGGGTGTCCAGGGAAAACCTGCCTTTTGCGGGTCCGGTTTGCCGGGGAGCCCGGGTGACAACGGACCTGACCTAGTCTTCCGACGTGAACGACTTCCAGGAGGGCGGCCCTGACTGGCTCTGACACCGGCTCTGACACTGGGGCGGAGTCCTGGGCTCAGGTGACACCATAATCGCCTGTTATGAAACCTGCCTTACTTTCATAAAAGGAAGATGACTCTCCTTTGACGTTTATGACAAGCTTTTTTTCATGACCTGACTCGTCAAACCCAATGAATCCATAATCACACAGTTCGGAATTGAGGCGAAGCGAAGAAGAAAATGAGAAAAAAAAACCTTCCATCCGCACTTCCCTTGTACAGGTCTTCTTCATTGTGTATGTGGAACAAGTGCAGCAGAATCCGCTACGGTGAACGACAACACGCTACTCCTTGCCGTGAAAAATTTTTACAGATTGTTTATTATTCTTCAAACTGTTACCTCTGTCAAGGAAAAAGTCAACATTAAAACAAACTGTATATAGTAATTATATATACATACCTTTATAATGTACGTCAGAAGACATTACTTCGGAAACTGTACCTCATTCAACCTCACGGCCAAAACCCTTCAAACGGCTCATTAGCCACATAGCTTCTCTTGAAGTACTCGGATGAGAATGATATTCCATAAATAGATTTTACGCTCAAAAGTACTTCGAAAGTGATGCCTCACATGACGCCTTAGCCGAAATTCTTCCATAATCACTTAGAGGCAGAAAACCTGCCTGCTTCTACGAGGGCAGAAAACCTTGCACCCACAACTAGGAGTTCTATCGCAATTTCTAAAATATAAAAAAAAAGAAAAAGAATTTAAGGTCAGAAATAGAGAGAAAAAGTGGTAATAAAAGAGAAAAATATGTTGCCACCTGTGGACGTTTTGCCGCTTGTGAATTTTTAGCATGGCCTATGTAAAATTACATGCTATGGCTAGGGCACACCTCCAGACCATAAGATCAGTTTGGTTTGGGGAATGGAAGGAAGTGTTCAAAAAGTTACTTTTCAACTCATTGAATTTCGTTTTTTGGTATATTCAGGATTGTTGTTCAGGTTTTAGAATTCGTTCTTACACCTCAAGTACGTTTGGCGATAGTGAAGGAGACTATTTCGAATTTTCATACTCCTTCACTTTCATAGGTGTGAATAACAAGAAATCATGAAATAATATAACAATCACCTTTATTGACTGAATCAGGCCCAAAGTTAGCAGTATCCTGAAACGTCAGAGGAATGCAAGAAAAATTAATCTTAATAAAGCCTAAACAATTGTTTAGATTGAAAGTAAATAGATCTATATAAATATAAGTTTACCAACAAATGAAAAGGTACTGAATCGCTAATGTTGCATTTTTATTTTTGTTTTTTACTTTTTGAGTTTTGAAGTTGATTGATCAAGGACCTGTTGGGTGACAGTAGGACATTGTGGAACCTTGTGTGTGGAAGAGGAGTAAGGAAGGAGAAACGTTTGGCCATTGCATCCCTTCACTGAAGAGAAATGCAGGGGTACAATTGGGACACAATCGGGACTAAATCAACAACATTATGACATTTCCAAGTATATAACAAAACTAGCTCCTAACCCAAAAAATAATTACTGACCTGCACATGCAGGCCATTTTCGTCATAGGGCGAAGGTAGCATGTCTTCAACATTATGAGGGGACAAATCCGACTTGAGAGTCCTCAGGCAGGGTAAAAAAATTACTAGTAATAAATGACTAGTTAGTGGACCAGTAAAAATATGGCAACACAATCGGCAGCTGAAGATGGAGACGTCGCAAACAAGGCGGCGGGTAACCACAAACAGGTAAATATAAGGTTTGTTCCAGGTTTGACGGACTGTTAACAGAAATCGACGGAGACATGCACAGTTGAGATAACTGCTGTTCCAGGTGGCTTGGTCGTCAGCGAACAGCCGCCGTCGCCGGCTTTCGTAGCCCCCAAAAATGGATTCTACGACCAAAAATACTTCTAAAACGAAACCAAATGAAATTTTCAGTCATGTGAATCACCGTGAAGTAACGCTACAACAGTTTGCTGACGTTCCAGGTCCAAAGGTGCGCTGTAAGATGGAACTCAACAACGATTCAGAAGGCATTGGGACAGCTGTCTACAGCTGTCAACTTCTGTCGACAGACACCGTCAGACCTGGAACAAACCTACTCAGAGGAGCACAAAAAGCCACTAGGCCTTAGGGATGGTACGTACCATCTCAACTAGAGATGTACCATCCAAAATGAGATTCTCAAGAAAGATATCGATATCTATATTTCCAAGTGGCGTCGATCAGACATAACCTCGATATAGACACAACTATCTCTTATCTCTACCGTCATCTCTCATCCTATTAAATAGGAGGTCATTTAAAATAGGTGGTCATTTAAATATTAAATTTTAGCTTTAGCTTGCGTTTATCAGAGTTTCCCGCTAGCTCTAGTACTTCTACGAAAACGACACTTTCACTACCAACCGAATGCAAAATTATTCGAATAGGTAGTTGAAATCTCGTACTCAAATTTCCGAATGATTTCAATAATCGAATGCCAAACAATTCGATTCTGCATTCGGATGTCTCATCAATGTTCTTATATAAGATAATATCTTATATTAAGTATAAGATTCTGCAGCCCGTATAAAACCCATTTTGCCTTTTCTTCAACCCAGGAATGTTCAAGTGTAAAACTTAGGATAAAAAAATTCTTCGCGCATTACATGGGTTACTTAACTTACTTAACAAGTTACTTAACTGCTTAACTCTCTATTTGCCATCCAGCAAAGAATACCAGCAACCACAAGTTCGTAAGAACTTATGTTGGTGGACGGGAGTAAATATTTTCCATGTTATTCGCAAACTACACAATTTTTCCTCTCAATAAATTAATTGAATTTAATTATTTATTTTGTAGTCCTGTTCCGACTTGGTAGCATTTCCGCGTCAGCGGATCCCGGGCGCCAATGTTCAATTTGACGTTTCACTACCTCAAGCAATAACTGCGTACGTAATTATTACGTTGTTTTGCGGGATCCAAGTGGCGTAGGCGTGTTAAATGATGAGGCACCGTATGAAGGCTGCCGTAAATTTTCATCACCGCCTTCTGTTTATGGCATGTTATGGGGTCGTGGCTCCAATACGAACGTGCTTCCAATGCCGGCCTGTACAACGGGAAACCATCCGTGAGCTCATCAGGCACCACGACTCGTTTAGAAGAACCGACGAGGGGAATATGGTGATCAAGGACATGAATAAATTCACTAATTCCAACCGGCTTCCACAATTTGACAGAACGCTCTACCCTTCAAACCCATTTTATCTCAGCATTTCGGAAATCGTCCAAATTCAAGGTAATTCACCCACTTCCTCGTCCTACTTCACGACGTTCATGTACACTGAGATAACGACGCGGATGTGCAGAAGCTCCTGCGATAAAATCTCCGAGAAGAGAAAAACATGGTTGGGTCCTGTGAATGTGATACGGTTTTCGGACTTTTTTTTTTTTTTTTTTTGTCGCCTTCCTTTCTTCATACAATATATACTGTACTGACTACATGTTTTGTTAGAGGTGGTCTTTTGGAGCGCGTGTTCAGACGGAGTGAAGCACGTATTTTCACTTTTATTTTGAAAAGTAAGACGGACGCGGCGTGGGTTAGCTCGTGCTACAGCTTGGAATTCTGTGGCGTGAAACTGGAGCAAGGTCGACAATTCACCTAGTGCTAAGTTAGCAAGGAGCCATAGGAGCGGGTTGACATGAAAACTCTCCGTGCCGTGTCATTGGTGAGCTCAGAAGAAAACCCTACTCAAAATTTGTATTTGCTGAATAATCAACATACTTTTTCACGACAGGGGATCAAAGTTTGATGTTTTGTATCCCATAAAACAAAATTTGTTTAATTTAATGAAATGTCGCCGAACGCCGTTCGTGCCATTTGTAAAGGCGTTTTCCTTTTTATATCTGAAAATGTTACCAATTTCTCGCAAGGCATGCCATGGGGCATGGTGGGCATTTCCAGGGCCTACACTACAGGTTGAGTAATCGATTTATGAAAAACCCAGTCCTATCCAATTACTATTATTTCTTATTTCTATATTTACGGGCAAGCCCAATTTACATGGTACACAGTACGTCATTCTAACCGTGGGGGGGGGGGGGGGGGACAAGCTTTCTGACAAATAGGGGAGCAAATGGCAGAAAAGAAAACAATTAAAAGATAAAAGGGAAAGGAACTAATACACTTGTGTCAATTAAAATTAACATGCGAGGATCTCGTTAGAGACTTTAGGGAAGAAAGGGAAGAAAAGAAAAATACACTGCCAAGGCAATGGCACATGAGCTTCCTCGTGTCAAGTTCAAAATGAACGTAACAACTGTAACAAGAAAAATTACGTTCGCGCATGCGCAGGGAGTACCACTGATTCAATCGTGATGAAACTGATAGGGAACCATCTAGAGCTATACCCACACAATTCCTGAAAATTTGATTGAAATCCGATCAAAATTGTAGGAGTTATGGCTGTGGCAAGGAAATTACGTTCGCGCATGCGCTGAGCGTACCGCTGATTCAATCGTGATGAAACTGACAGGGTACTATCTAGAGCCATACGCACACAATGGGCCAAGGAACTAGGTCAGAGAAATGGGAAAATTCGGCCGAACATAGTTGAACTAGTAATGAACAAAGTACTCAGTACAGTTAGCACTGAGAAATTAGGTGTCTGAGCAGAGGAAATCACTAGTGAATATTTGGCGTTTTGAATTTTCCCGCGGTGGCACTTTTACTAATCCGCCAGAGTGCGCTAGCATAAGAAGGGACCGACGGGAATCTGCCGGAGGTGACGGCGGAAATGGCGGCCGTATAGCAGCCAATGAGAGAGTAGCGCCACTTTTCCCTCCAGATTCAAAGTTGAAATTTTCGACAGTGCCCTGGAAATTTGTATTACACCGTAGGAGCCCAAAACTCACTGCTATGCCTTCAAATTATGAAGTTCTTTCAGAAAAAAGTATTAGTCGACGGTCGGTTCCCGGGCCCATTCCTGAAAATTTGATTGAAATCCGATCAAAATTGAGAAAGTTATGCCTGTTTCAAGAATTTCACGTTAGCGCGTACCGCTGATTCAATTGTGATGAAATTCGTATGGGACTTCAAGGAGCCTTATCCGCATAATCCCTCAAAATTTGAGCTAAATTCATTCAAAATTGTGGAAATTATGGCTGTAACAAGGAAATGCGGACAGACCCACAGACCCACAGACCCACAGACCCACAGACCGACAGACAGACAGACACGGAACAAAATTTGTTCAGAAGGCTATGAAACGCAAAATGCGAGTGGAAATTTTGAATTCGGACAACAAAATTTTTTTTTCTCCTGAAAGTGAACACAAGGCTTCCGCTGCTTCGCAGACTCGGAAGCAAAATCGAACTCGGGGTTTAGGGAGAGAAAATGGTTGGCACCTCGTTGAAGGCGATGGAGCGGACGATTCCGGTCGTAATTTGTTGCTGAGAACGGAACGCTAAACGTGGACGGAAAGCGAGAGGTTGTCCGAGGGACCAAAAAGTTGATCCTGTAGACTCTACAGTGTAGAGCAACGCAGCGCAAGAGACCAGACCATTGACGAGTTTGTAGAGCAGGACGAGGTAAGATAAATTCCGTCTTTTCTCGAGAGTCGACAAGCCACATCTCCGCAGGAGAGCATCGTACTCTCCTCGCGAGGGATTCCCATCTTGTAGGCCACGTAGCGCAGGAAATTTCGCTGAACTCGCTCCAGGCGATACTTGTGGATCTCATAAATGGGCGACCAGATCGTGGAGGCATACTCTAGAATAGGCAGGACAAGGGCCTTGTAAGGGGTGACCAAGGCATTGACATTGGTGAATTCTCTGGTGTTCCTTTTGATAAAACCAAGCGCACGCATTGCCCTGGTCGCCAACGCCTCAATATGACCAGAGAAACCAAGGGCGTACGCAATGTGTGGAACGGCTATAAGCCCCGCAAGGAGTTCCTGAAAAATCCCAAAGGTAATTTCCTCAGTGACAAGGAGGACACCAATGCTGTCTGGGCAAGGCATTTCACTCCTCAACAGAGAAGAGACCGATTGGGAGGCAGGGAACCGTTGGGTGCTCGAAAATGCCCTGCTTGGTGACGGGAGGAACGACGATGATGATGAGGCAGTACCACCAGACATGGAGGACCTGAAAGACATCATCAATAGTCACCTCAAAAACAAGGCAAACAGGAAACTGATGCATTTGGTCGCTCAGCCAGGTGCTCAGGAGATGAGAGTTGGCCTGGACATATGTACATTATTAGAGTGATGTATCATACCACTTTCACCTATGACCCAGGGACCCACTTCAACAAGTGAATATCAACGCTTCGGGACCCAACTCAACGTCCTCCGTTAGTTTACATCGTCGTTGGGACCCCATTGGCTACCAGCCCCGCCTGTAGTATTTTCGATTAATTTATGTTGATTGCCTTTTCATAACGCAAAATAATACCGGATTTGGAGGAAGAGTTTCATCCGAGAACTTCAAGAGAAGCTACGCCTGAGGACGCCTCGTCTTTTCCAGCAACACGCCAGCTTTGACTTGGGGAAATCAGGCTCCTATGTAACAATACTGTGCTGGGACCCTCATCCGCTCTCGTATGAATGGACCAGAGGGATTTGGCGTCCACGCCGAGGGTCATTCCCACCAACACAAGCGGCGGTGAAAATATGGAGTACAAACCTGCGAATCTCCGCCCCTCACACAACTCAAATTAAAATAAATTCCTAGACTCAACCACAGCAAGGTACCCCAACACATCCGCAACTTGGTGTGATTGACCTTAAAAGCGGGATTGCTAAAAGAATTATTCTTCTTGCACAAAGGTATTCCTGGTGAAGTGTTCAAGTCACAAATGTCAGTTTCCCATAGTTGTAACTTGACAAGTAAAATGTATAATAAAAGATGAAAATAAATTCGCGATGCTGTTAGGGCCGTCTGCACCACCATTAACCTTTCGTTGCGGAGGAGAACGTGTTATTATGAAGGCTAGTCACTAATATAAATTGCCGAAGTTCGTGGACCCATCGATGTATCCAGGGCACTACCTGGGCCGGATCCCCCGGGGATAGCCCACAATTTGCCAAAACTGGCCTCACTCGGTTCAAATTAAAAATAATCACCCACCCTCGTCTCTCTGCCCTACAATCTCTAAATACGTTGCGAAGGAACTAGTTTTAAAGGAACCAGGCTTCCGGAATCGCGAGTGATAGTACCTGCAAGTACAACGATGATTGAGAAGAAAGTTATCCTGATTGAGGGGGAATTCAGAACGCCAGTGATTCATCTGCAAATGCTAAATGAGAAGAGGGGGAGCCACGCTCTTGCTACTAGGTAGTAGATTAGGAGAACACACCTAAACAAACGGCTTTTTAATTAGGGGTCAGTTGTTCACTAGATTCTCCGTCAACTGCCTGATGTCAGCAAGTGATAGCGTTGAAGACAAACAAGCGCACCTCATTCGTATAATCCTTGTTGCACTTACCGGAATGAACCCCACCCTCCATCTACCTGACATGACGGCACTCCAGCCTCTTCCGAGAATGATCACCTACCGTCGTAATGGGCGAGGGGTTGTTAACTCAAGTTTATAGGGTTGGGTTGTGCGAGAAGAGTCTTCCGAGACATAAAGTCATTTAGCAGTTGACCTGAGTCCTGGCAGCTGCCAATGGAATGCATCCAACGGTATTGTCAGGTTTATGATCAGTGCAGGGACCACACGGAAGACCTCAGCGCCATGTAATGCACTTTATCCCAAACGGTTCATCATTTCTAATGAGGAGACGACAACGAGAAATTTCCAAAGGACTTTTGTTCCTAATAAATCATACTAAAACATGAAAAACTGTTCATGTTTTCTAAATGTTCAACTGATGAATAATAATTTATAATCGGATTATAATCATAAAAAAACAGAAACATTTCGTTGTTGTACAAGGAACACCACCTAACCCACTTTCGGGTGAAGATGAAACAGCTTTTAAGAGAAACGGTTTTTTAAATTAAACAGTTAAATGGTACATTTACATGAAACCGTTACCCGAAACTATTTTTTTAAACGAAACAGTTTTCGGTGTAACATGTAAAGTTGGGAACATGCGGGTTAGGCGGTGTTGCTTCTACAGCGACGATTTGTGAAATTCCAAGATCCATAATTACTCACCTGGTGTGAATATACATCCTTCTCCAAGAATGATATCTAGAGCATATATGCTCTAGATATATGTTCATACCAACCGACAATCGACACTCACCTAAAACAGAATAACATACAGGTAATATTTGTAGAAAAAATTACAAAATACAACCAAAGACAATATGAGATTGGTCAATCTGCCGAATTAATAATAAGCTGAAAAGAGTAATGTAAGAGAACGGATGGGCAATGATAGTGACCTCTCGGCTTCTTCCTTTTAACTTTTGTATTTAGATAAAATACATCAGTTGGAGACCGGTTTCGAGCTTACACGTTCGTTGGCAGTTCCCAATCTCGTTTGAGATAGTGAAAGAGTAATGTAACTCAGAATAAATGTCAACGTCAGCCTTCCCAAATCAACAGTGTTCTTGAACAGTAAAACCAACACCGAACAAACAAGGGTTCCAGAAATGCGATAACACACTGCCATATGATATTGAGTACCCACTATTTGGAGACATCGATCAAGACACAAGTTACTAAGATGCAAGGTTCTGTACTTTTCTCATTGAAGGATGGGCACAACCTAGAAGAATGGCATCAACGTAAGCAGAACTTCGTAAAGACTTCAAAAGAGTAGCTACTCCGTGTATCGCTACCGAAAACAGTTCAACAAACTCATTTCCCCAAGCAACCAGACAGTGCAAATTGCCTAAGTTAGACGACCTTGTCAAGAAAGTCAAGTCCGAAGGCTGGCTGGTCTAAGTGATTACCAGATGAAATACAACTTCTACAAAAATCTGGAGCTGTCAATGCTTCTGGTTTGTCAGTTCAATATTTGAAAGACTGGCGACTTGAAGACAAACAAAACCTAGGTGAAATCCATCGAGGGATCCATAACAATCTAGAAAAAGAAGGTACTCAAAGGACGTACTCAAGGTAGGTACTCAAAGAGGAAGAACCGACTGAACCAGAACCGCCTAAACAAAAGGCACCAAGAACCGCAGGGTAGTAAAAACACACATCAATAGCAATGTGATAACCTGGGCCATACGGCTGACCGAAACAGAACCTAACAGGCTTCAATAGTGGTTCTTATGACAGCCATGTTTCTTGGGATTGCGCAAAGGAGAAGATGATCATCACGACACAAAACCACCAGTCAAAAACTAGCGAACGAGACACTTAGTGACACCTGGCAAGAAGACATCTTGATCACATGAAGACACATAACCAACCTAAGGACAGGGAAAGCTTGATACCTGAATATGACGAAAATGACACTTCTGATAACAGTTATCTGAGAGTTACCTAGCAGATGTGGCCACACATGTGGGCGCACGAGTAAGATCCAAAAGACCCAGACTTGGCGCTTTATGCTGCTGGAAGTCTTCACGATTACAACTCCAAAAACGAGGAGTAGGAAGTTTCATCCAAAGACGTGACTTATCACGAAGTAAGTTTTTCACCGGTCCTTCACTACATTTTGTCGCCGTTGGTGGCAGCACTGTACACAAATGGAAAGTAGTACACAAAAGGATGTGCTAAGAAAAGTTCTGAGGCTGATTTTCAAATTATGGACTTCGGGGATAGTGTGGTCTATAATGACAAGAGAGACACGGTGTTAACTCACAGTCTATAATGACAGTGAGTAAACTTTTGTCGCACTAGATATCTGCAGAAGAAAATTTACTGGTTGCAGCCATAGCAAATACCGAACGAGAACTGGAGGTTGTGGTGTTCGAACGGACAGTACCAAAACAGCCACCACATTGAGACGATCAAAAACACCAACTAATTGGTAGAACCCAGACGCTTCCACAGAACCAATTTCACATTTTGGTACCTACTAAAAAAGTATGATCATTAAGAGAGTATGACATTGTACGTCAATTCATCAATAATATGTACTGATGAAGTACAAAGTGCCATTATCGTCCGGTGATTTCTCTCGGCGCTATTTATTTTTTGGTCTGCCGTTGGGAGCTTGACCGCCCGTGCATATCATTAATGAATCCTAAGTGTCTGGTAAGGATTTCCCCGTCTCACATGCGTGTTGAAGGTGCAAGTTCGGTTCTTTGAATCTGACGTAGAAATCCAGGTGAGTCAGAGTGGTCGCCAAAAACGAATTCAGGTAAGTGAAACGGTTCGCAGTATGTTGTAGATCCTAGAAGTGCTGGACATTATAATATCCTAATAATATCCAAACAATTACAGTCCACTTATGTGTGGACACAGGGAGATATTGACATGTCTACGTCAGATCCCAGGTAGCACAGACAGCATCGTCGAGTGATGGTCGGCCGAAGGACGACAACTATCCGACGGCGGCCTGACTGTACTTTTCTGGGCGGGGATTTTGCCGACTTTCCACCAACGGAAATGGTCAGTTCGGCAGACCGTCGGCCAAGCGAATTTGTGCTATATGGGTATACAGTTGAGCATAATACTCAGATACCTACGAAAGAAAAATAACCCACAGTTAAATCAAATTTGCAGCCTTTCACAGCGGTTCCCCCCACACCTGGACCGCAGATATTGGCTTAGCCCGTTGCTCTGACCCCAAGATGCATCCTGCAGGCAGGACTTCAAGACGGGGTCAATTAAAATGCACCAACTACGATGTAATTTATCATCTCAAAACTGCGTCCCAGTTCCGAAGAAGCTGTGAGCTCATTGCGGCCGGGGATGTCCCGGTTTCCAGCTTGGACTCGTCCCGATCTACTCGGGGAGGAAAAAAAAACAGCTCGGGACTCGTTTGCCCATCACACACACATACTTATTCGAGAATCACACACAGACATCGTGCAAACATCCCCGAGGCTGTCTGGCTATTTCTGCGAACGAACCTGACTTTCGAATCGTCAGGTCGAGCGGGTGGAACCCTAAATGGAACTGGGCGTAACGCAATGAATTTATGATCAATAATTAGGGAGGGAGGGTTTATGACCGAAAGAATTAGTATCTTTACAGTAAACTAAACGACAAAATAAAAGGATAAACGGCGTGACAGTATTGGTTCGTTTTATATTCTGGTTCCTTTTCTTTCTCATATTACCTCCACGGCCACAACACTGTCAATAATTATTTAAAGATCGTGATGTTCATTATGGTTTATTATTCTTGGAATAATACACCTACCTATGTAATCGCGACGGAGGTCGAAAATTCTGATCGGCCTCAAAATTTGACATTATACGTTTCAAGATGTCTAGATTCCAAAAACGAAATGTCCGTCCGCCGTTCGAGGCGTTTTGGGCAGTAGGAATTTTTTTTTAATCTGAAATGTTGACAAAATACTCGGTTTACCATCTAGTTGTGCCCGCAAGGTTTTCAGCCCGATCGCCCAAACCGGTGGGGCTCTGTGGAGCTACAGGAGGGCTTATTTGAAGGGTTTCGGCTGTGGGGTCGTTTTCGGAGTATGTACCTATTGTTGGACGTAGAATCAAATTTTGGGGGTCCCAGAAAGATTCGATTTCACCGCGGGTATAATCCTCGCGGGCTCTCATGGGGCTACAAATGATATTTTTGAAGGATCCCAGAAGGTCAAAGATTTTCCCGGTATAATCCATTTGTCGAGGTCCCACTTCTCTCCGAACAATGCAATTTTTTCCCACAAATATTTTTTTTATTGACCCAGAATTAATTTTCGCACAAGTAACCTACATCAAAGAATAATAAACCCTAGTGTAAAATTTTCAGCGTTTTCAATTTTAACATGAAAATTTGGTCAGCCCCAAAACGATAAAATTCCCAATAATAATAACTCTGAACCGGAAACCGGTGCCCGTTAGGCGATCAGACGCGGTCCGGATTTAGAGGAGTCAAGTTCAGTTTCCGATGCATACCTACGTCTGAGAGGCCCATTTTGGTAGAAGGCCGGTATGCAGAATGGGGCCTGTTGGCCTGAATAGCCCCTGGCTCGCCATATGTACCGAATGGACGATCTAGCGTGAGACCTGATTTAATCCGATGTGATGAACTCACGCAATCGGGAGTCTTACAGCGGTGTGTATTCAACTGGCGGAGCCGCTGAGCAGGTGCAATAATTCGAACAAAAACCAGATGCCAAAACAAGAAAGCGACGGAATGGATGAATAATTTAGCCCTTTGGCGAGAAATTAGAGAATCATCAAAACGTCTTTAGGATTTTTTTTTTTTTTTCTTTTCAAAAATATTTTTGTATTGTCACTGAATTAATTGTTGCACAAGCAGCCTACCTATATCAAGGAATAATAAACCCTTGTTTAAAATTTGTAGCGTTTTAAAAATTGCTCAACATCCACAAATGATCAAGTCAAGGACATTAGTGCGGTTCAAAAATGGTTGGCTTGTTTCTATTTCAATAATCGTCCTCACTCTCTTGAATCTCCTAGATCCGTGCAGTGGTTGTGACCCTGAAACTGAAGTGATTATGCGTCCAAAATTACTCGGATAATATTTGACCTCCGGGAATTCTTCAAAACCCCATTTGTAGCCCCATAGATCCCCACGGTGGAACTGGATCGTTCTGGGACCCGCAAAAATGGATTCTACGTCCAAAAATAGGTACTTCAAAAACAACACCTAACTCGACTCCATTGCCGAGACCGTCCACGAAAGCCCTCCCGTAGATCCATAGCGTCCCACGGGTTTGGGCGATCGGGCTGAAAACCTTGCTTGCACAACTAGATGGTAAACCGAGTATTTTGTCGCAACTTCGATTTAAACAAAATTCCTACTGGCCAAAACGGCTCGGACGGCGGACGGACATTTCGTTATTGGAATCTAGACATCTTGAACCGTATAATTTCAAATATTGAGGCCGATCAAAATTTTCGAACTACTAATCCAAGAATAATAAACCAAAAAATGTAAATCCGTGAAATAGGACCTACCTAGGCTAAGAGCAAAAAACGTTTGACATGTACCGGCCTCACACGGGAATCCTTCAGCAGAGTCAAGCTCTTCCTCGAGCCTTCTTGGTGTAAGAGTTTGAGTCCTTTCCATGGAACAAGGAATCCGAAGGAAGAAGGAAGTTTCCTTGTTCCATGATTCCTTTCATACAATCTGTAGGTACTAGCATGGAACAAGGAAACGCCTTTCCTTGTTCCATGTTGTCGCTGTGAACTTTTTTTTTTCCCCACTTTCTGCGCCTTCTTCTTGGCTTTTACCTACTTATAAGTTGCGGAAACGACCAGTACAAGAATCAAGAGCCTGGAGTGACTTGAATCCTTTTTTTTTTTACATTTTATGTCTTTACTTTGGCACAAACGAAAAAAGCGTTACGGTTAGTTGGTTCCCTAGCAACGACTAAACTAAAGACATAAAAATTTTAATGCCCACACATGTCCTAATGTGTTGCAGACTCGTATGCAAGCGTTTGTAAACGATCTTTTCAATAATTTGTTTATTATTATTTCAAATAAATGTCAATAAATAAATAACTCAGGAGAATAATTGTGTGTTACCACTGACACTTGTGGTAACACACAAGCCGTTCACGTGCGATTTGCATCAGTGCTCAATAGGCAGAGAATGGAAAAATTGATATTCCGAACTGGTCCCATTTTTATAGCTCCTATGCTGTCTAATAATAAGTGGTTTTAAGTGGAAAGACGATCCCGACTTAAATCTCCTGTGATAAATAATTTCGGACGCCAACAATTATTTTTATAATTTATTCAACGTTTCCGTTTTATTTGTCACCCAATAATTTCAAATTTTCTAAACAATTTACCTGCATAGTTTAAAGGTTTTTATTCCCAAAAACTTCCAACTAAATTCTAAGATGGTAGGTATACTCTACCTACTGCTTAGAACCAAAGATAGCGATAACACCATTGTGAAGTCAATTTTTGTAAATCCATACCTACTTAATATCATGTCCTTATTTAGCATTGTGATTGAAAAGATGGTTGTTATTGAATAAGGAAAATTGCTATCTAATATCACTCGTTTCGTGTACCTAATTAAAATTTATTGACACAAAAATTGACTTCACAATTGAATTTTCACAATCTTTGGTTCTAAGCAGTAGACTATACCATCTTAGTAGTTCGTTGAAAATTTTTGAGAATAAAAAAAATCTTTTGAATAAAAAAATCAAAAAATCTTGAGGATAAAAATTTTTAAACCATGAAGGTAAATTGTTTAGAAAATTTGAAATTATTGGGTGACAAATGAAACGGAAACGTTGAGTAAATTATAAAAAATGATTGTTGGCGTCCGAAATAATAATAATTAAATCCCCTGTGATAAATTATTTATCACAGGGGATTTAATTGAGTCCGGATCGTCTTTTCACTCAAAATACCCTGTGCCCATTACTCTAGAATGTTAGACAACAAAACAAAAAGAAATTTTATTTTTATTTTGTTGTCCAACAATATCCTCATTTCCGGAACTCGAATCGCCATTGTAGTTTGTACGTAAATACGTAAATTTTACGTTTCCGAACTTCGGAATCCGAGGATTTCTTGTTAAAGTTTACATTAAATTAAATTTTAATACCTAGGTACACTATTTCGTGTGTCCAGTTCGTTTCGTGCGGTTTGCGCCGATTTCGTCTGTGTCGGTTGCTATGTGCCGAGAATTATTTCTATTATTCGTAGAATAATGCCTCGTAATTTGCGTGCTTTCATCATTTAATGAGGAAAGGTGTGGGTGGAAGAGTCTACCACGTGGACGGAAAATGGGTGAAGTAGAAAGTGTGGTTGCTGTGACTATCTGGGTCTATCTTGAGATAGACCCTAGTACCATGGAACAAGGAAAGGATTTCCTTGTTCCATGGCGACAACCTGAAAATACCTTCCTTTGTTTTTACTTGGAACAAGTAACATGGTGTTTAATTCACTAATTTAATGTTTTTTGTGGTTTCTCAGCAAAATTTGAGAAGGAAGCGGAGTTCAGTAGCAAGCCTCTGTCTGTTCTCAGTTACTCTGTGGTAGCAAGGAAAATTAACTATTTCATTGACTGTTCTAATGGGCATTGACTGTTCTAATGATCTATAATATAAATAGGTACATATGTTATGTTTAATATTGCTCGTAGAACAACCATAGATGATCATTTTGTGCGGATTTCCAATTTCAAGTTTTGCGGTGTCCACTAAATTGTCATAGAAAATTTACCTAGGTAGGTACTCACGGAAGTACCTACCAGGTCCCTCAAGGTTTGAGGTACCAACTAGGTACCTCAAATGTCCGCTTCTGGAGCAATCATATTTTGGGTGTCCATCATTGGTGTAAAATCAGACTTGTGGTGATTGTTTTTTAAATTGTTTTCAAATAAATAGTATATCTTCCTATCCATTCGGATAATATCCGAGCACATATTATGTGCAATACACACACTTAATATCAATCGATTCAAATGATAACTCATTTTGAATAAAATGGGGAAACAAAAAACTGGCCACTTTAACGGCAGGGGTTACGTTTACCTACTGAACAATGTTTACAAAATTTGTAAACATTGTTCAGTAGGTTCATAATTTAATTATTAACAACCCCTTGTGTAAAATTTGCAGCTCAAGCTTTTCGCAATTTCCCCTGGCCGATCAAATCTGTCCTCTTACAGTAAATAATAATTATTTATTTATACAATTAGTTATACATACAAATTATTATATTTAATATTTCTGCCCCTGGAGCCTACATGAAAACCTTGCGGATCCCACTAGGATGGAAACCCAGAGTTGTTGGTCAAAATTTTAGATGAATTAAGTCTTTCAATTATGTCTTCGCAGGCCAAGACGTGAGCTAGGAAATGAGGCTACTCTAGAACAATGTTGAAGGCAAACGTCGTGATGCTGACCTCTTGCGGTCGAGGAGGCTGCGGGATAGTGCAGCGGCGGCGGTGCAGTGCATCCAAATGTACATCGTAGACATTGAAGACATGGACACAAGTGAGCCGAAATGTTTAACCGTACCAGTTTGAAGAGGAGCTTCACCGCATGGCATTCAGCTGTCACATGGGGAAGTGCTTCTGGCACCCGGTAGGTGTTGCTATGGGAATGAGATTCGCCGCTTGATCCACAGCCTCCACGTCTATAACGAGCATTAAATTCTCGGTGAGCTTCTGGAGAAGGCGGAACTACGGAACTACGTGATTCCCGTCCCGATGGCGGGTTTCGCCTAAACTCTCATCCCGTCATCAGAACCAAGAGAATTCGTTCTTTACTAGGATGGTCTCTCAATGTACTTATGCATTCCCATCGCATACGCGATATAAGGTATTATAATATATGCAATTAATTTTATTAATTTATCAATTAATAATTAATAATTAGATCAATAAATTAGAACTTGAATGGTGGTCTCGGATGGTTCCTTCAGTCTTGACACCCCCCCCCCCCCCCCCCATCGTACTTTTTATGATCTCAGGCTCTTCACTTCTATGAATTCCTTGGCCTCTCCTCTGCGGTCTCCCGCTCAGTCATCGCCATCACTCACCTGGCAATCACCTAAATTGATTTCTCTATTAGATTCTGAACCCCTGGCGTCTAAAGCGTCAGTGTTGACTTACGACATGATTGAGTGAATCCAAATGGGTCGTTTGTGGTGGCTCACAGACGTATGAATGGTTTAGGGACGTCAAAAGCGGTTTTTAATACTGGATGATTATATTTTAGTTTGCTTTGCGGGACTCGCAAGGGGGCATAGGTGGGATTTTTGTAGGATTCTGAACGAAGAATCGTTTTATACAAATATATTGAATTCGACTGGTCTCTTTCGAAACTGGAACGTTCTCACAACTCTACGCGACTACCCAGTTACGCACCTAATTTGGGGTGTGGGATCTCTCCAACAAAACTGGATCTGGTTCAGCGATTAGGGACTCCTTTGGGACCACCAGAGTTAAGGACTCCTTTTATTATTAGCACTTCAGGCGGACCCGCTGGGTCGTGAATGAGAAAATTAACGAGGGCGGACACGGCCGATGATTTTACAACTTGTATCAAGCCGGCTACACAGCTTCATTTTTCTTTTTGGGCTAATAAATGAGAAATACTGTCCCGAGGACCGACCTGCCAGGAGTTTCGATTAACCGCTCAACACTCCAATTGTGTGGTTTATTTTGGATGGAAATTTTTTAAGCATCACAACACCTGTCCTGATTGTATTGGTAGTTTAGGCAACTAAGGTCAATAGGGTCAGGCGGGGTAAATGTAAACAAGGGAGAAACAAGAGCCATTAGCCCCCCTGTAGTAGATTGTGGAACAAAATTTCAAGTAAACCTTATCAATGCAACCTCAATGAAAAATTTAAGGGGATTCTCACATTTTCTGAACAGCTGATCATCACATAATATGTGATGATATTATCATGCGAGTGTTCATGGCCTTGTGATAAAAATTGAAAATCGAAGTTGTCCCTTGACGACCAAGTGAAGACCCTGTGACTTCTTTTGAAAAGCAATCTTGTTCAACTCTTGTTTTCGTTCATTTATGATGTTAGCCAACTGATGTGAGTTGGATTTTGATGAACGCTGTCATTAATAATGGGCAAATGGATGTTTACAATTACCTCATACATTTTGCCCTTTGGGGTAAATGTGAACAAATGGTATTACGACGCTTAAGCGGCAACATATCCTATGTATAACGTATTAAAGTAGGAGATAGGATAAAAATTGTATGCGTTTCCATTGGTTTTGAGCTATCAAGGTAAACGTTTTTCGTGAATAGTCATTTCATATTTAACATACCTACTACATTTATGTGTTTCAGATGCCTGGCAAATTCAATTTGTTTTTAAATAGGGTGAAAAAACAGCTTGGGTAAAGTAGGATGAAAAACATTCAGTTGTTGGGGTAAAAACATGCTTTTATCATGAGAATAATTAGAAGTGATTCTTGGCTGTCCAGATAAAATTTATTTATGAGTTTAATGCAACTAATCAACTGTCTGCGACTGATAAATACCTGTTTACAATTACCCCATAGTTTCTGGGGTAAACGCTATGGGGTAATTGTAAACAGGCCAATCACCCCCAAATGCAGTCAGAGCGAACATTTTGAGTTTAGTTAATCTAGAGATAATCACTGGTTGACATTAACACGCAACTTTGTCCCTCTGAATTAACCCAAAAAGTATAGGAGAGGTTGAAGTTGAAACATCGCATTGTTTACAATCCCCCCACCAACCCTATCATATTAATTTCTTGACGCGGCTGAATGGTTGTGGGAGTCAAGCACGAATAGCTGCATTATGATGAGGCCATTGGTTCTAACCCTGTTGAAGAACATGGAATTTTCGTAAAGTATTGAGAATGTAGTGATACCAACCCAGCGCCTCCCCGATTGGGTTAGAAATCTTGACGTTGAAAGCACACCCTGAACTCTCTTTTCTCCCTTCATGCGAATTTTAAGTTTCAGGAAAATCTCCATCGACCAGACATGGTCGGTGTTTCCGAGTCCTACTTTTGGGTTATGTACCTTTTTAATTTGGGGCGCTTGTTCAACATAGGGGTTGGCGAATGTCTTCGTCTCATTTTCTGATTCTCTCGCTCTCACGGAGAACTCTCCCACCCACAGATGACATGGTGACTTGCATTCCTCTCCGGGCGGCCAACTCTTGTGTACACTGCTCGCCTAAATGTAGTCACACTACTTACCTGATCTCTTGACCTCGAGCAGCCTCAAAACTAACTCTGTCGAAGAGACACGCCTTTGGAGTGGATTAATTTGATAATGTATCGCAGGTACTTCCTATGTTGACTTTGCATTTGCTCTCCTTCTCTTGTGCATTAGAAGATGATGAGCACCTCTTAGAGGAAATCGCCGATGATGATGCTATCAATTTAGCGAACTGGGTCAATCGTAATGGGCTGTTGCGGTGTCCATAGACCTTATGGCGCTCAAGGAGTGGTTCAAGTGTCCAGGTACCCCTGAGTGAAATCCCTATAGTCCGATGAAAGAATCGGTTTTCGCTCTGCTCCCATACACGCAATTAAGAACCTAATCTAGAAGGGGGATTCTGCAAGGAACTTTCATTGACCACATTTAAATCGACAAAAATTAAATTATCTGCTCACCATTTAGAACGCTTCAGCGTCGTACCTTCGAATCATTTAGGGTTTACATGAGGAAAGAAAACAGGCATAAAATAGGAATTGCATGATGGAGTCTCATGATATGGTCAATTTGTCGTAGCTGGTCCTTTTCTCCAGTTCCGTTCATTCCCACCTGATTTCAGATCATCTGGATCCCGCCATTCCCTAAAGTGATGAGAGGCGGCTTTGTAGAGAACAAGATGTAGAGCGAGATTCGCGTTTTGCCGAAATTCTCATATCGAACAATAGTGAATACAAATCTCCCGAAGGATCTCACGGTAGCCCGAGTCCTTCAACGTCATGGGAGATCCTTCAGCCATTATCACGTCACATGGTAAGTAAGTAGTCCTGTCCAATTACGTTTTCCAACTCAGAAACCCTATGGAGTTAGTCGATGTCACAACATTACATTTTTTTCGCCCAATGATTTCCAATGATTTCCAATTGTGCCAAAAAATCGAAGGTTATTATAAAGAATTCAAACTGATTGACAGAATTAAAGAAAAAAAAAGTTTGTAGGATAGAGAAAAATTGGAAATTCTTGATCTGAAGGAATTCAATTTGATCTAAAGAAAGATTACTTATGTCGTTTCTTGGTAGGTATTAGTCGTTCGTATAACTTATTTAGTAAGTAATGATTAAATAATATACAACTATTGTAAAATGCAAATTAATTACCTATTACGTATTAATGTTGTTTCTTTAGGGTTTATTTTTAACAGTTAGTTCTTCTAAAAAAAATTGAAGTCTCAAGTTCTGAAACATTGAATAATCCCAACATTGGGGGGGGGGGGGGGGGACCACACAAATTGAGACAAAAGTTAAGGAACTTGGAAAATTATTTTGAATATTTTGAAAAATTCCAGGCTTGGAAGTTTTAAACAAAATTACTAGAAAAAATGTTTATCATTAAATGATAAAATTTTAATAATAATTAATAGGACGTTTCCATTTGTTTTCGTCACGTCACGGGGGATTTTGAGCGCAACATGATCGCGAAAACTATAATCACATGATTGGTCTCTAAGGAAGTTTAGCGGTTGGTTACAAGTAGAGGGTTGGTGTAAAATTAATCATTATTAAATGATCTGACTGTAGAACCATAGGTCTACCGTCCGGGGTTTTTTTTTCCTGTAGTCAGTCAACACAAACATTCCTAAAAATTTGAAAAGATGTTTCCTACAAAATTTCCTTAAAAGTAAAATATTGAAAAAAAATAACGAAATGAAAAAAAAAGATGAAGCACTCCTGTATTCAATATAAAAATAATATGAACACAGTTTCAGCGTATGTTCTAAGCATAATATGAAACGACCTAGGTACATTTGATTCACTTGTGATAAGGTAGGCTTGATTTTTTCATTTTCAAACGACTTTTGGTTTATTATTCTTTTGGAATACATCACCGATTGGTAGATACGTTTCATGAGATCTACATTATAAAAACGAAATGTCCGTCCGCCGCCCGAGCCGTTTTGGGCAGTAGGAGTTTTTTTTTTTAATTTGAAATTTTGACAAAATACTCGGTTTTCCAACTAGTTGTGTCCGCAAGGTTTTCAGCCCGATCGGCCTAACACGTGGAGCGCTATGGGGCCACGGAAGGGTTTTGGCTATGGGATCGAGTTAGGTGTCGTTTTCAAAGTTTTTTGGGCGTATAATCCATTTTGGGGGTCCCAGAAGGATCCGATCACTGTGGGGCTTCCACGGGACTACAAATGGGATTTTTTATGTAACCCTGGAGGTCAAATAAGGTGTAGCTTTCCGTGTAATTTTGTGACGTAAAATCCATTTTTTCGAGGGCCCAAATCTGTCCAAACATTGTTCAGATTTTTTTTTTTTTTTTTCCCCCAAAAATATTTCCTCAATTACCCAGAATTAATTTTTGCACATTTTTTTTTTATTTCAAAGAATAACAAACCATTGTGTAAAATGTGCATTGTTTTTCTTTTAAATTTCACAAAGTAGGCAAACGATGCACAAGATCGAAATGGATTAGTAGGTGCAAGAACAACGCATTTAAGAAGCAGTCGGTAGGGACTCCCGTATAAATTAAGAATGGTTCCTCGAGTGAAACGGTCACTCAGAAACTGTGTTAATCCTAGACGTGAAGTAGCACTAAATTTGATATTTCGGAACGAAGTGGAGTCCTGGTTCAACCCTGGCTCTCAACCCTCCTAGTATGACAGAGACTTTTTTTTTTGTGGTTGCCGTATCAGCTGACGACTAGTCTTCCTTTTACGGGAAACTAGTTGGCCTAGTATTGGTGGTAAACTGCCCCCTATTGGCCGACTGACTTAATTGGATCGTTCAACTTTTCCAAATCCGCTCAGCTCCGGATTCACTTGGGGCTAACGGTCGCTCTCATACGTCCTATCAACTTCCTACCCCGCCCCATTCATCGGCTCGTCAAAAACACACAATCATTCAAAATTGCTATCGGGCCAGGGGCGCCACCGAACAAGTGCCTCAAGTGTTGGTTAGGATAAATAGGATAGCACCCAAATTGGCGCTGCCACCCCCTGAACACCAAGAATAAGTGGGATTTGGATCAAACAGTATCAAGTAAGTTTTTAATTCAACGAAAAGTAACAAAATTAGAGAGTTTTGGGAATTGGCTTAAATTAAGAAATTGAACAACGAGCAATTTTTTCTAAGCAAAAAATTTTTGCGGAAACATTGAAGATATAGATATCCAAGTCTGCGACAGGTGAATTTCATTATGCTTTGGAGCGAACGTAAAAGATGAATTGGATGAATAAGCGCGTCTTGCTGTTTCGCATAACCTCCAGATTTATGACCCCTCAACGACGACTTTTACGACGCACATAAATCATCATGAAAAGGCCTACCTACTATCAGATGGCGATGTTCCCAAGTGTATAATTAGGGGCTTTTTCATCACCTGTGCCTTACAGACTGCAGGATTTGTTTTCATTGACGTACAAGTGAATTCGATTTAGAAATGTATTTCCGTCCGTCAGACAGTCTGTCCACACTCCGGTTTTCTGCTGTTTGTTGGGTTCAACGGTAATGTACCGATAGCAATAAGGAGGGGAGGGATACAATTTTCGGAAAAAATTTTCAAAACTAGATTTGACTTCGTAGAAGACGAGAAATAGGGTCTGTGTTTTCTCCACCTGATCATCAGTGCAGATTCCTTTTTTGAGGTTCTAATTGGCAGGCACGGAAGCAAAAAGGACAGTGAAAATGGCGAGAACTTTCTTTGCAGAGAAACTCGAGTATTCGGGGTAGTCAGCACGCTGTCCTCACCACAGAGACACACACGAGGTATCGGCTGTAAGTGACTTCCCGAAGTTGTATTGATATTCACGACGACTCTTTGGAAATCCCGGGCATGACGGAATGCCTCACTTCTGCGCCTCATCAGTCCCCTCGATATACTCGGGTCTTAACGGTTTCACGGATTTTGGCTCTTTTTCCACCGCCTTTATTGACTCCCGAAATACGAACTTGATCGAGAACAGAATTTTTTTCGGCATTCTCGGGATTGGATTGCTAAAAGAACCGATAGAGCGCGGAAGCAAACCTATGATTGGGTTTGGTGGGTGCCAAAAATAATAGGTACTACAATATAGTACCAATTACAGTATATAGAACACGGTTCGGGGGAAATTTGTGATCCTATGTGAAGTAGTTCCTTCATTTGAAATTAAATTAGTTAGTTATTGGCGGAAAGTTGCGAGCGCTGTGTCCAAGTCTTTGCCACCGTTTCTGTGGGAGGATGTAAGTAAGCCTACGATTCGTCAAATAACATCCTGGATTTGCTCAACCAAAGGTGTTCAATGCGGAAATCCTGGTCAATGTGTTTTCACTAGATTTGTCTGACATAACTCCAGAGCTCCTGGATGGTCAGTCCTTGTTCTCCACAGATTGACTCGTCAGTACCTACGTGATCAGTAACTGATGTAGGCCTCAAGGACTCAGCCGTTTTAAAGAAGTCTGTTCTCCCAGGTCAATAGACTCCTGCCTCACACACTGGAGTCCGATCAGAGAAAAATACGGATTATTAAAATCTAGTTGCGAATCACCTCCACCTCAGTCAGAGGGCAAGAGGCCCTCGTGTCCCCACTCTAATAATTATAATTATTATAAGTGCGACGTCTAGGTAGCGGCCCATCAGATGGCGATTCACTGAGTATCGATTGTAAGCAGAAATGGGACCGCTACAAGAATCAAGAATTTTTATTGCCAAGAACACAGAGTGCAAAGACAAGGTCAAAATTTCCATACAAAATTTCAGCTTACATAAACTTACTTCAACAATACAGCGGTAGGTACATCATGATAAAGCTATTACATAGATGGTAATAATTTCCAAAACTATGCCTAACTTGAGCTCTCTTACATTGTTCATTCATTAAAATCATAGGGTGCGATGGATTTTAAAAATTTGACTTTAGGGATGGCATTGAAAAATTTAATACCCCACCGTGAACTGCTGATGCAGGATGATTTCAAGGGGTGATAAGGCACCAGCAAGTCGCTCCCATGCCGTGTTCTATACCCATGAGTGGAGTTGGAGAAAACGTAGCACGTAGCTTCGAGTATGTAAACCGCAGGGATGGTTAAGATGTTTAATCTTATGAAGGCTGGCGTACAATCCTGTAGGTACTTCAGCCCAGCGACCACTCGAACAGCCCTGCGTTGGCATGCGAAAATTGCGGCAGCCTACGCGGCATGACCCCAACAGAGGATGGCATAAGTTGCACGACTCATAAAAGCAGCATGGAATACTGCTACGACTGTAGTCTTAGGTAGCTTCTCCTGTAATCTACGCAGGAGGACAACAATTGAATTTAACCTAGATTCAAGGTTCTCACAGTGTTGCTTCCAGTTCAGATTTGGATCCACCAATACTCACAGAAATCTAACGCTTGGGGGGTTTTCGACCATGGATGACAAGTCTTGCAACCCAAAGTAAAGAGTCTCAGTTTTCGTCTCATTAACTGAGAGTCCATTTCTAGCGAACCACCCCGATATCTCTTTTTTAGACCCTTCGTTTGTCAGAGTCAGTGACGCAAGAGATGCGTTTTTCGTCAGGTCAGAAGTATCGTCCGCAAACAGAAGGGTCTCAAGAGGATTTAGACCTGATGGCAAATCATTTATGAAAGAAAAAAAAAATTTGTGGGGCCCAAAACTGAACCCTGAGGTACGCCATACCTGACTGGCAAGAAGCTTGATAAAGAATCTCCATGACAAACAGCCTGACTTCTACCTGTGAGATTGCTTGAGATACAGGAACCTTTACACCAAACTGCCTTTTGATAGACTATTAATTAGTAATTCACCCCATCACATGAGGACAACGTGAGCCATCTCGTTAACGGTGTCAATTTGTGTTCATTCGACAAATTTCATGTCTAGTCGACAATCATTCGTTCAACGTCGACGTTCAAAATTTGAAGCTCACAACCGCCTAATTTGGCTGTTGTTGGCAGATTTCCTTAAAGTGTCTCCTCTACTTTACGTTCTTCATTCTTCGTTTAACGTTATTCTCAACATCGGTAGTCTATTTAAGTGACCAATAGTGATGGGAGAAGTAGCTCCCTAAAAGGACTGGGACTGGATTCGCTCACTCCCGAGAAAGAGCAACTCCTTTTGACTCACTCACTCAATGAGGTGGTTAGGGAGAGAGAACGACTCCTCTGCTGGTCGTTCTCTCTCCCTAACCACCTCATTGGATTATACCTCTGCACCATCGGCAAACAATTTGTGACTCACTCACTCACAATTTCGCCCCCCCCCCCCCCCCCCACCAACTCGGTCAATAACTCTCCCTTAACTCCTAACATACCAGTCCTACTCCCCTCTTTATCAAAAATCGCCTCTTCTTGCTCCTTCGCTCCTTTTGGGTGATATAGGTACCCTCCATTGTGAGAGCTGGGGATAGAGCTCGGCCCTCAAAGTTGTTTACCTGTTGCAGTATGACGAACCCCCAGAGTAAAAGAGACACTTCATTGAACCAGGATTCATTCTCTGAACTACCGCTGAAAAGAATCGTTCCTTAGGCGTCGCTCCCTCTTTCGCTCCCCATCACTAGTGACCAACTTGAATAGTCATTACAAAACATTATTTATTTGTTAGTGCATTTTGAACGAAGTAATCACGAAACATTCTCTTTCGTTTCATAAATTGTAGTAGGCAGTTGAACGTTAATGTTTAATAAAGTTTTGCTTATTGTTGTGGGTCTTGATCTGTGTCTAGGATGGCTCTGGCTCTCGTGGGTGTGTTCCAACACAACGACCCTAATAGCTGTAGTATACAGTTTAGGTACCTATCAGGTAAGGCCTACTTCTTATGTTGATAGTTGTTGCTACATGTTGCTACATGTTCAGGAGGAAAATATCGGTTCAAAAAAGGAAAGAAAAATAGTGTAACGATGACATCAATTTATTGCCCAATAACCCCCCCGCGTGTTTGAATTGTACTGGTTAGTGTCTACTAAAATGACCGTCAAATTGTTTATAATCTTGTCTAATGATTCAGTTCGAGCCAAAATTCGATATTTGAGTTCGAAATTCCTGTCCATGGTGCCGCATTCGAGGTGTACCTATACCAGCCGTGACAGCGAGGAAAAGCCGATGAAAGTGAGTGAGCGATTAACGCGGAGTGGATTTTTACTCTCCGGAATGACGACGATGTGCCCTCTGCCATAATCTCCGTCCTTTCGGCACCAATCTGGTTCTCCACGCTCGTTTTCTCGGAGGTTTCTCATCACTTTTTATTATCCAACAGCCCCCGGGGCGCCTATGAGCCTGCTGGTGGGCCACGTGCCTCCTCCACACAAACAAATAATTTAATCTGGCCAACGATGAATGAACCAAACATTCTGAATCTCTTAGTTTGATCGCTGCAATAACTTATGGTTTATTTTTCTATATTCTGCGACAGGGGTTGAATGACACAGTTTTGTTTTGCCTTCTGGGTTTCATGATATCATGACATGATAGTGTTCGGGTGCAAATGCTATTCGTAGTATGGTTTCTTTGCTGGGGGTAAACTTGACTAATGAACGCCCGCCCGCCCGCGTAATGTAACGATCCCAGCCCGTAGGCTTAGTAGACTGTTGAAAAGAGCAGCTGCAAGCTTATCCAAGATAGGAACGGTTTCAAACACTTGTGACTTCCATGTGGTTGTTTGTCGACGGTGCAGAAGTATAATCCAATGAGGTGGTTAGGGAGAGAAAACGACTCCTCTGCTGATGTGAGTATTAAATTGTTAATTGAAATAAACAATTGTTGCGTTGGGACTGGTTTCGAGCAACTAAGCTCATCCACAGCCCTAACAAGAAACATAGGTAAGTCATTAACATCACAGAGAACAACCATCACGGAATAATATACTGAAGGTATAGGAACAAGTAATTGTGTAAAGTAAAACTGATGAAACCGGTGCAGAATGACGGTGGGGAATTCGACAATAGTAATCTTTGGAATATGGACCCACTTTCAGTTGTATAGAGTATTGCCAAATTGGTTTTCAGCTGTTTCACCTGCCATCGGTCATGGAGCCAATTTTAAAAGTGAACTCTACCCTCAAAATACCACCGTAGAACCGGCCCTGACGATCTGGCAAAGAGGGAACCTCACGGGACCTGAACTCCGACTACCTACGAATCATGGGGGCTCTCATATAGGAGAGGTGGTAAGTACAGCAGTGGCAGAGGACAGCACCGCCTGGTGTGGTGTAGAACGCCAGCAGCATGAGAACTGTTGGCGGGTCCATACCGCTGAAGAGCATAGTATTACTGATCTCTCCATCTATGGCTGTTCATCGTGCCTCTCATCAAGTTCATCTCTCCACAGGACATAGGAACTTCAAGAAACATCTTAAACGACCTGGGGCGATGAAGGACCCAACGCTGAGAAGACCGCAAGCCGAGTCTGCCGCCGTTATTCTGCTGCCTATCTCACCTTTGATTTGGAAACCCTGGAGGAAAAACTTCTAAATATTTTCCTGGGCACAATACAACGCTGACTTTCCCAAAGGGAGCACAGTGGGCTATCGGGCTCAAGTGCTAACTCTGTCCCCACCACATACGGAAGGAGTGCCGAAGTAGCTCCGTCCGAAACGAAACCCCAGTTTTATGAGCTCTCCAACAATCTGACAGCGTTTCCACATAGACGCGTTCACTCCACTTATAAGCTCTGTTTTAGTTGGAGCGTGATGAAAGTCCGAAAGGCCTTCGCGAATCCTGCATCTTCGCCCGATTTTCTCAACTGTAAGTTAATTATGGCGTGACAGTCAGTAAGGGGCAGTGTATGTAAGTGTAAACATGAGTGAGAGTAGAATCGCCTCTCCCTTCCGCTCGAACTGCAGCGGGTTATTCATAACCCGTATTAGAGTCCGATGAATGGAAACAGTTTTACTACCGGACGGTTCCTCTGAGATACGACGTTCCTGAGCCACCAAATATTCAAAGTAGTCAATGTCAGTCTTTAATATTCACACATTTGAAGTAGCTCGTTCCGGTTTTGGTTAATTATTCCCTGAATGCCCTGGTGTCGATTCCAATAACGCTAAGTAGTTTTTTTTTTTTTTTTTTTAATATGAAATTTTGATTATACTCAGTAGCTGATCTGTTCTCCGTCTAGTTGTGTCTGTAAGGTTTTCAACCCAATCGTTCTGGCCCGTGGGGGTTTTGGACTACAAAGAGCCTACAGGAGTGTATTCTAAGGATTTAGGGTAGGGTGTAATTTTCGAAGTATTGTTGGCCGTTGAATCTATTTATGGGGGTTGTAGGTGCACCCTGTGAAACGGATGTGAAGGGTGTACCTACATGGATTTGTCTTCCTACATTAGAATTTAAATTCATTAAATTTGGTGTTATGGGTTTAGCGGAAGGCCAGTGTTGTGGAGGAAGGTGAAGGGAGTATGGGAACATCTCTAACTAGAGCATAGTACGAATGAGCTCCTTTAATGATTTTTGAAAATGTTTTTCCTGCAAAGGTCGTGCTTCAAAAGTTACGAAAACGGGTCCATATTGCAGAAACCCCGTTTCAATTATTTATAGGAAAAATATAATATTTGAATTCCGAGGTTCATGACGTGGGCTGCTTCGTCGTCTTTTGATTGGCCGGGAGATCCCTCTCTCTCTCTTCTAAGCAAGTCAGCCAACTTTGCTACCGTAAACTGAGGCTATTTAAGAATCGCGAGGCTACTTGAGAAACAGCTGTTTATTTTTTTCAAAAATTCATTGTAAAGGCTAGGATGATCCTGGGACGTTGATCCATTTTTTTCCCGACGCTACTATGATGGCTATACACGCTAACGTGACTAATCAGCGCACACCTGATAACGCATAGTGATGGCGGCTTATCACATTTTCCAGCTGTTTTCGTAGGTTAACGGCACGTGGTACAACTTCTACCTGCCCAAGAGGATTCAAACATTTTCGGGTTAGTTCAACTATCCTATCTTTTCAAAGGATATCTTGGAGAGATTCTCTCAAAATCGCAGCTTTCTATCTTCAAAAATGGCGACGCTATTGAATTTTTTGTACAACGGGGTAATTTGAGAAAAAAACTTGGGGCAATTTGAGAATGTGTTTTTACGCCGTTTTTTCGCGTTTTTATTCCAGAAAATGGTTCGTAGCTATAAGAGGAAGTTCAGCAACCACAGAAAAGGTACATCGTTCAAGCCATATTGCGCGTACACGGACGAAATGCTAGGGAAGGCCGGGGGGGGGGGGGGGGGAGGGGCTAGGTTATTGATCACGTCAAAGACGGCTCTGGTTCTCTGTAGAGTCAAGACAAGTTTAAGTTTCATTCAAGTTTGGAAATATTATGGTGTTCTTTAAAAAAAAATGGAAACCTCTAGTTTGATTGTAGGGAGTCATTTTACTATTTTGTGATTGATCGAGTGATTGTAGTTATTTTGTGATTTAGAAGTCTGCTTTTGTGATCTATTCACTGTGATTTACATTAGTTAAACGTTAAATGTAATAAATAACACTTAAGAGAGAGAGAGGAAACTTAAACATTTGTATTTTTACAAATTTCATAATAAAATGTTGGTTTTTTCTTCCAAAAAAATTTTTTTGATGTCCTATTTTGTCAAAACAATTTTTTTTTAAATTTGGGGTCACCTCTCAAGTACCCCTCGTGCGATATTAATTCGGAAATGCCGCAAAAAAGCACTATTCTCAAGTTACCCCAACTTTCGGGGTGATTTGAGAACGCTATTTAAAAAATTATATAAAATCCCCCAGGGGGGGGATTTAAATTCTGATAACGCAGAAAGGTAGCCCAGAGGCTACTTCATCCAAAAACTTTTCGATCCGATTGAAAAAAAAAATGTTTAGGTACCTAAATTTGCGTCTAAACGCGAAAATTTTCTCAAGTAGCCCCAGTTTACGGTACGCGAAAAGTCGACCCCAAAAATCGAAAATCGGGTTAATCATTATAGAAGGTCATTCGAAAATTGAGCTTCGAGGTTATCAAAGAAGGTTATTCAAAAATCGACCTGGGCCGAGTGTTTTTATTCCGATTCTGTTCAGATTTGTTATTTAGCGCTCTGGCGGCTCAGTGCCCAACTACTCGACGCCCAGCCTGGCGAGGTATGACGTCAAATTTGCCCGGCGTTCATTTCAAAATCTCTAACATTTCGAAAACAGCTCAGCACGTACCTATACGGATTTTCGAACTAAAAATTGGGGTGTATGGGTTTTAAAGGGTGCTGAATCCGAATATGTTGTCAGAAATGCTGAATTCAGACCTTTTCAAGAAGCCCATTGTCATAGTCTACAGGCCTAGCCACAATCGAAGACCCGCACTCATCGGGCTTGCGTAAATTGTCATGTTACTGTGATGGTGCGAGGTCAATGGAAGGAAACTGAGGAGATGCTGATAACCAACACGATATGTCGTGGTCGGTATCAGTTCGTCCTGGGTTTGCATCGGAACTAAGATCAATAGTTGCAGCTGCCTCAAACAAATTGTCGGCAATGAAGGCCTGGCCAGTGGACCCGGGGGTCGAGACAAGATCCGCTGTTGCAGCTTCCACAACCAAATTGTTGGCAATGAAGGCCTGGCCAGCAGATCCAGACTCCATTCTCTCACTGCTTATCGACATCGCGTGTAATGTCACGATAAATGAACAGCAAGGTATCAAATTTACCGTAAAATTTCCCCTCGCCTCCGAAAATAAAGGCTGGGCAACCGACGACGGGAGAAGAGGGGTTTCGCACGCTCGGGTCGCGACTGTAGCGCGACCCGCTCCTCCCGTCAGTACTACTTCTACTTCCCGCCTACTACTTCCGGCGGGCTGGCAATACCAACTTAAAACGTGGGAATTATCCACAGGAGTCTCAGACCCATCCGACTTCACCATGGAGATCTGGGGGGTTGTTATGGAGCTACAAATGGGGTGTTTGACTGACAGTGGCTAGATAATAATATTATCATTCCACCATCTAGCCACTGTCAACATAATATTATTATGTTGACGAAATATGTTTGAAGGTAGAATCCGTATTAGGGGGTCCCTCATCTTTCCTAACACTAAACAATGTGGACGTATCTAATGCCTAATAATGAAATACACCATTTTTAGGTGACTCTTTTTCGACACCGTTGCTGGAACAAAGAATGATTACCTACTGATAGAATAATAAGCCAAAATAAGTTGCAACACTTGGAATGTAATGGATTCTATTCCTATCGCCGCTACAAATAAAATATCAAAAGAAGCACACGATATAAAAAAAGTCCAAACTGTCTGAATTCTTATGCGGAAATTACTGGTTTTCTAGCGAGCCGTTAAGAGAGAAAACGCTTGTAATACCACCTTCGGTGTACAATTGCTGGCTGGAATATGCTGTGAGTTTCATAAAAAAAGACTCCAGAGGTCAATGGAAAGTTACTAATGAAGATTGCGTCGTCCCGTTAAAATAACAGGGTATTAGGTGTAGGGTTTACCATCACAAAAATCATCCAAGGGATCAAAACTTGGTAGCGATATTCAGCTGATATTTTGGGGACCCGAATTTCCATCACCTCGATAATTCGTCAGTCATCGAACTGTTCTAAATTGATTTGAAATTATCACGGTTTTTGAAAAGAACAACGGTAAACATTTCTGACTTTATGATTACTTGCACTGAAGAGCCTTTAGAGTAAATCCTAAAAAAATGCTTTAAAAAATATTACCGAGCCTGACTGCTCACGTGAAATGGTACTCTCGCTAGCTTTTTTCGACCTTTTCCTCTATGATAGCGGGAGATTTTATGAATAATTTTATGAATAATTTCCGTAGATTCGGATGAAAGCTCCCGCGAAAGGAGGGTCGGTTGAGTAATTTTCCAGATGCGTCCCATGTTTAAAAGGTCCGTAAAGTAGCTCTACTATATAGGTGAGAATGTTGATACCCACTCAGACCCGCATAAACTGCTTGAGCTTAAGGCTAAAATGGGGAATCTGCGTGAGTACGAAAAACTGCAATATTTAATACCTCCTGGCGCCGACAAGCGAAATGTCAATAGTTGCCTGGGCAACGGACCTTCGTAAGATTGTGTCAGCCCATTGCCGACATTGCCGAAGACCAGGCCTCCATTGGCGACAATAATTATTCGTTTGTGGAAGCTAGTCCGCCGATTTCCAGTAAAACTGCGAGCTGTGGGATCGACAGCAATCACGACACTTCGTATTTGATGTTGGATTCACCACAGCCCCATTCTGAGGAAGTACACACTCCTGTCAACTATAGTCTATAGACACATCTAGCCAATCGGAAGCTGGCTTAACTGCATCGACATCACGTGCTGGGTCTGCAGATCGCGACACATCGCATTATGCCCTAGCTAGGGATAATTCTACACTCCCCTCCTCTTCCACCAAAGACACGGGTGGATTAATCCTATGTGACGCTTGACGTATTCCACCAACCACACAATTAGGAACGTGTTATTGTCATGTAGGTAGGTACATACGAACTGAATACTGGTATTTAAGTCATGATCGATGCTTTTTTTTATAGTTGTCAGAATAAACACTCGTTCCGAGATACAATTAAATTGTCCAGCCTATAAATTTTATAAGCTGGCACCATTTAATGCATTGATTTCGGCATCAAATGCTGCCAACCACTCCTCCCGAGCCCTCATGGCCCAAGATAATATCTGGTCATATTACGACGTTTCCACAGTTTTTTGACCAATTTTTGGCCATTTCCAAAATCAAAATTCACCAAATCAGTCGATTACACATAATAATACCTAATAGTGTGGACTCGAATGAAACCATTTTCAATGCATACCTCATTTTCGAGACTCGAGATCTACTTAGAAGTCTGTTTCAGTGAATTAAAATGAATTTTTAAATTTATCAATTTTCCGATCAAAATCAACAAGAGATATCGATTTGTTCATTTTGGTTTATTATTCTTGAAATAATACACCTATGTTTTCGCGACGGGGGTCGACGACTCCGATCGGCCTCAAAATTTGGCATTATCCATTTTAAGAGGTCTACATTCTAAATCCGAAATGTCCGTCCGCCGTCCGGGCCGTTTTGGGCAGTAGGATTTTTTTTTTTAAATCTGAAATGTTGACAAGATACTTGGTTTACCATCTAGTTGTGCCCGCAAGGTTTTCAGTCCGATCGCCCAAACCCGTGGGGCGCTATGGGGCTATGGGAAGGGGTTTTTGAAGGCTTTTAGCCATGGGATCGAGTTAGGTGTCGTTTTCGAAGTATTTTTGGTGGTCCCAAAACGATCCGATTTGACTCAGGCCGGCTTTTTCCGGCTTTCATGGGGCTAAAAATGGGATTTTTGAAGGATCCCAGAAGGTTAAATAATTTTCGGGTAAAAAAATAAAACAATTTTTGAAAAGAAAAAAATCCAAAAAAAAAACACTTTTTTTCCAAAATTTTTTCTATTGACACAGAAATAATTTTTGCACAAGTAACCTATATCAAAGAATAATAAACCCTTGTGTAAAATTTGCAGCGTTTTTTATTTGTTCTTTTGAAATGAATCCGCCAAACAGCTTTGGCACAGCTTTTGTTCGCTTAAAAGAATTGTTTATGTTTTGGAGAAATGTGATTTTTAAATTCGTCTGTTGGCAGAATAGCACTTTATGGTGAATAAGCACTTTAAGTTTACGGCTGGACATATTAGGTAGGTACATACCCCTAACTAGGCGTTGGGAACCTCTCGCTACTAACTTCTGTTGAGCGTGTTGACCAGTAACTGGTCCCTACTACTTCCGTAATAACTGTTATTACGGAAGTAGTAGGGACCTACTCTTTAAGGTCGCACAGTAGGGCCGATGATGCTAAAAGGTGGCTGAAATTATTCAAGGTGACAGACTGATTGATAGAGATGGGTTTAGCATAAAAAATGCTAAATCTAAATGTTTAGCTGTTAATTATCATTTTTTAAACACAAAAAATAAATAAAATAATTTGAATAAAAATTGAAAAATGTTTTGCATGAATAATTCTGCTAAAATTTGACAATAAATAATGCAAAATCTAAATGTTTATCCGTTTATCATTAAAAAAAAAAAAAATTAAAATAATTTTTCCTCTTTTTCAAGTTTTTAATGCGCAAATTTGCGCACGATCCGACTTTAGAGTCACATTTTGGGGTCCTTACTGAACACACAGAAACAAAAAACTCCGTGCCCTTCGGTGAACACCGCAACTTTTTTTTTCGATTTTATGATTTTTGTCAGTATTTTTGATCTGTAAAATCGATGAAGACCAATTCAATGGAGGAGAATATTTTTAACGTCTTCGGATACATTGCCCGAATTCAAACCAATCGTGGGTTAAGGCTTAATATGTGGGACTCGCCACGGCGAAAAAGTGGTACCTACTGGTGAAAATGCCGATTTCCAACTTTCCGCCCCTCTGCTCTCCTCTAGAACGCTTGAAACGACAAAACCAGTATGGTTCTTTGTTCATGTATAATATGATATATAATTTTTGGAATTTCCGCCACTTTTTAGCGTTCTGTGCGCCGCTCCGAACGGCAAATGTGAGAGGTTTTCCCAAGGCAAGATACTCTCGGTATTTTGCCATTGCCTTCCGAGAGGTTTGAATAAAGAACAAAAATAATTGCGAAATGGCAATTCTGTAGGTACCTACTTGGAGAAATATTTATCATTTTATACATATTTTCATAGGTATTGCAGCATATTTTAACAGACCTACGTGAATCTTTGTATCGAAATCCAGTAATATTTTTCGTTAAACAACAGATATTGAGTTTTTTAAATATTCAATACACAAATTTCGTTTATATTAACTAGGTATATTTCCAACCAAATGTGGCGTTCTCTGAACTGAAAAGTTCATCATTTAATGATGAACTAATCAAATGATAAAATTATCAAACGATCAACTACTTTGGTTAGTGTTAAACATGCAAATATTGCAACAATGGCTGTTGCTAACTTAGCAATGCTAAGTGGTGCATTTGGCAACGAACAGAACAATAGGTTATAGGTTTTATATTCTGTGCCTCCTCAATCAGGTTTTTGTAGACTTAATTTCTGTTCATTTTCAGCTCAAAATCGATTGAGTTTACGGTATGCATTATAATTTTGATTGAAATAGATTTTTTTTTAAACTCACCAGTTAGTTGTCGAAATTGGAACATGGCCCTGAGTTTCAGACCAGATGCATGTTCATTCATGTTCGTTCATGTTCAGGAGGCGAGGCTGGAGGCGACCAGGACGGCGGGAAACTTCGCGAAATTTCGAAAGGGGGCGGAAAAAAACGCGGACGTCGACGGGACACAACTGAACTGCAGCACACCGAACGGCGGACTCTGTCGGATACTCCGGACGGATCCGAAAAAAAACTCGCTTGCGGATCCTCCGCCCGGCCGGCGGATCTCGTCCCTTCCTTGAGGCCATCCCCCTCCCGAAGGTCCTTCTCATACTTCAGACACCCCCCCCCCCCCCTTAGAAGCTAAGGAAGTCGGGATTTTCTCGTCCTGGACAAATTTTCTAGAAAATTGCTCCCAGGCGAAGAATCACAGAAACTTCATCGTTGCTTCTGGTAGCGGAAGCTTTATTTTCACTTTCGGGATCGAAAAATTGTTTTTCCTCCAAAATTTAAATTTTCACTCGCATTTATCCTAGCGTTTCAAACCTTAGTCAGGGCCCAAATTCAGGGGAAATATGATGAAAAACTATCTATCTATTTAGATGCAAATCACTAGAATATGCAATTACATGCGTTTATTCGGAAGACTGCGGTTTTACGCATGTTATGCTCGGTAAATTTAAATCCTGTTGGTCCCCAAGAGTTGAAAATTCTACCAAAAGGCTTCTTTTAATGTTCACTAGACAGGAGAAAAAAAATGCAAGTATTCTAGAATGATCAAATAAGTGGTGGACTCTGCGGAAGCGCCAATGAGAAATCCTCAAACACGGATATTCAGAGACCTAATATAATCCTATGCGGGAAATGGGGTGGGGGGTGGGGGGGTGGGGGGGGGGTGGGGGGGTGGAACTATCGTAGAAGACAATCAATTTTTCGAAAATCCGGGGCTCTCAATGCTCGCCTAAGAATTTTAGGCCCCTGCGCATGTCACTCTTTCGTTTTTTTTTTTTTTTTTTGTTTTTTTTATACATATAGTTTATATATATAGGTAGAAGTCACACTCGACTCGGCCTCATTTTTCTAACGTACGTCCATTGTAAATAATTTTCCTAAAATAGGTTGAAGATGCAGCCGACGTAGATCAGGGAACCCGGAGTGGTACCTACTTTGATTTGTATGGGACTTTTGACGCTGTTCGTAATTTCATTTCATTTATTTATTTAATTATGAATTAACATTGCACAATGTTCATGTATTCTATGTAATCGGGACCTAAAGGTCGTAGATCCCTCCAGGCCCGTGTCTCTCTTACTCCTTCTTGACATGTCATGTATGCCATTGTATGAGAGGGTTCAAAAGGAGGTAGGTAGGTATCTTTTGACGTCAGACGTTAACTAAAGTAAAAACGTCTTAAATACTTCAAATATAATGTACTTACAGTTTATATCTATTATTTATATTAGCTTTTATTTATAATTTATTATATTATTCGCATTCCTTTCGTCCATCACGTAGGTATCTACTTTCCTTTTTAAACAACTTTGGTTAAGTTGTAGTTTTGATTGAGGGTGGTAAATTTTCAAATAACGACGGTCCCAGCAAGGGTCTGTCTCACGAAGAAGTCGATTTGAGGGCGAATTATCGTTTGTATACTCGAGAGATTTGCTGCTTTGGGTCTGACCTTTTGGAATTTTCCATAGGTTTCGAGGTATTTGTGAACATGTAATTGCTTATCTATAGTCATTCGCGGAGGAAGTACATCATATAGGTACCTCAAGAGGTTTGTTCTTTTGGGGATCTTCTTGGCAATTTGGTTGCTATACTTGAGACAGTATTGCTATACTTACTACTTATACAGTATTAGTCACTACAGTATACTTATACAGTACCAGAGACACACTGACTGACAGAGACGATGAGAATTAGTGGTTTAGATTAGTCACTGCATTTAATAAAATTACTCGCTCTCCATGAGATTATACCATAACTTAGTGTATACAAATGCAAAGTAGATCATACTGAGGTTTTGCGGGCTACGCCAACTTCTAAACAGTAGGTGCCTACAAAGATGTGAAAGGTTATCCCAATCCTCATGCCAAACCTTCTATAGGTCATATAGACATAATATTATTATGTTCTTTCCATATTATAATGTAAAATTATTATGTTGGTCCAATAAGAGTCCCAAGTATGTTATATATTCTACTTTTTCTAACCCCCGACAGGAGTTCTTGCAAGAGGTTGCATTGCATCCATTGTGCAGGATTAGGTACCTTTGATTGGCCTGGTTGTCCCACTTTACATATTGAAAACTTGATATATTCTATTAGAAATATTCTATTTAAACGGAGATTTTCCCTCTTCCTAATTACAGGCACTGTACGAGGCATACTGAAATAGTAATAAAAGTTTTATTATAAAACCTGGAGAAAACTAACTAGCAATATGAAACCCGGAGCAGGGAACAAGGAGCTGTTGTTGTTTCTATGTTAATGGTGTTTCCTTGTTCCATGACACCGAAGGAAGACAGCTAGATATAAGATTATAACAAAAAATTTCCTCTCACGAAAGTTTTGAACAATCGAAACGAGGACACTGTAAACTGTTAATATGGATCAGTTGTGTTCTGTGCCCTAACAAAAGTTCATTTTTGTTAAATTATTGTGTGTGGTGTGGCTGTCACCATTCCACTAGGGCGTTTTGTTCTGTAATCACAGGCTGGAATACTCAACGAACGAGGCGAACTTTTGTCAGCCTTGGGTGTGGACTCATGTCTTCGCGTCTGGCGACTTCCGCTCTACGATAAGAATCTGTACAGAAACGCTAGCTGGCGTTCGTCACACTAAAAAGACCAACTATGAACCAAACAACATCTTTATGGGTTTACCGTTTCGCAAGTATTTACCTACAATTTAGGTGGCGTTTAGAATTGCAGCGACACTCAAAGCTGAGGAGCTTGAAGATTGGGAAATTTCCCTAGTGGAAAAAGGTTCAACATAAATACAGCGAATTGTTCAAAAAACATTATTGTTTGGTTTTATTTATGTTGGATGTAGTTATAACGATTTGGAAGTCCATTTGAGATATTGAGATGAAGCTTCGACTGAAATCTGTATCGTACATTGCGAACCTGCCAGGTGTAATTCATCCTTGTCAAGAGTCAGGTTGGACAGGAAGGCTCTTTGACGTTCGACCTAAAATGGCCTTGACTGACTACACCCGAGTGAAACACCCTTCGGGCAGTAGATAGGTAACTAGGTAGACGAGCTGGCGAGGACCTCTCGGAAATGGGCCAATCTGCTGGGGGATCCCAAATGGGCGGCAGCGCAGAACCCGACCGGCAAGTGAAAACAACTACCTTGTTTCTTAATTGATCCGGACGCATCTAACCTTCGGCTAGAAAAAAGGGAAGATGGACCAAAAGGTAATTCTTTCCCCCGTGATGAATTTACAAATTTTTTATTTTTCAAATTTCCAAAAACGCAGCACATTAGATTACTCGCGAGTTTGTTTGTTTTCGGTGAATGTATTTGGAACGGGGCTGAAAATTTGGATCAGTTTCATATCGCGTTGCATCGTCCAGGCGGATTTTTGCACAAGGAGCATTAAAATTTTCTAACATTTTTTGAAAATATTGAGGATGTACTTGACATAATGCATCTGTCTCCCGCTTCAATTAGGTAATTATGTCTATAAAAATCGTCATAAAAATGCCATTAAACATTTTTTAGCATAACATAATAACCGGTGTTTCTGTCACTGAATATGCCGTCGTCTCATTTTCTTTATTCTTATTATCATAGTTTTATGTTGGCTTTTTAATTTTTATTCAACTTCTTTATTTTATTGAAGTTTCTTGATATTATTTTTCTTTATTTTTCTTTATGTATGAATGGTGTTACCGGTTTCTTTAATGTTTTAAAATGGATTTATATTTTTACTTTTGTTTTGTTATAATTTTATATCGGGTTTTCATTTATCGCTTTTTTGTTTTCTCTCATTTTTGTTTTAATAATATTTTCTTGCGAAACAAAGTACATATTTTCAATAATTGAAAATACTATTATTGTTTTTTCAATAGGTATGTTATTCAATTTTTGTTTTCTCCCTCTTCTCTCGTTTGGTTTAAGTAGGTAGTTTTAAACTTTTTTCTGTAGTTGTTGTTTTTAATGTTTAAATTGATACTTTTACAATGTTTCCTAATTTTAGATGTCCGTAAGGTAGTCTGTACTTACCTAGGTTCCTTTTTAGGTTCATACTGTTTCTGTAAGGTCGACAACATTTTAAACATTGGTTACAGCCTGTAACTTACAGGAGTCCCCCGACGTACTGAACTTATGAAAACGCACTCATTTTTTTGTTCATTTTATTATACCCAGAATATAGGAGAATAAATCTTCTGGAACGTCGACATATTCAGCGAACCTCAACAAATTCACCATCCGCATTCATTCAATCGGTAACAACATTTATAAGGTCAAATGATGAGGCCGATCAAAATGTTTAACCCCCGACGCGAAAACCCCAAAAACAGACTAAACCCTAATTGGAACTGTTCAAGTATGTTCAAAAAGAAGTGTTTGTGGTTAAGGAGGAGAATAATTTGCGATAATCTGGATTGTTCGTTAAGTTACGGTAGAAGTAAACAGAGCAACGACATTTATTATCATTCGAAGTCTAATAATAACCGTTGAGAAGAAAAGAAAAATGAGAGTTATGTTGTGGAACGAAGAAGGCAACCGCGAAGAAGCCGAAACCCCCCGGTGTTATTACAAGAGAACCACAGACTCGCCGTAACTATATAAAGAGGCTGGCATTATTGTAAAATGCCAGACCATCAACTTTCATGGTGTTTGAGTTGACTGCTTGAGGGATTTCATCAAGTAATCCAACAGTCCGATTATTTTATAGAATGCGTGCAAGTTGTTTTACGAGAGACTTTCAGTTGTTCTGCCTGACAAATTTTATTAGTGACCTTCAGACTGTACAGACGAACCATTATTTTCCTCTTTTTCGTCGCTCCTTTTATTTCCTTTCGAAAAGTAGGCTGAGTCCGTGGCCTTAGCGGTGAATCCAACTGGAGGCAATCGATCACGTCTGATAGTATGACTTTGATTTGTCGTGAGGGGTCAGAGGAGCTCCACAGAGCACTGCAGAAGAGGCTCGCTAATAGCAGGGACAAACTGGCGACAAACCCTCTTAATGGATTTAAGAAGAGCTTTCGTCTCGAGGAAGGAATCCATTCAAACTTATAGCTAATGGAGTTATCAAGTGTTCCACTTCGCCATAAAAGATCAAGTGGGTTTGTGGGTGGTATCCTCGAATCGCGGAAGCAACGACTCAATTAGGGAATCTTTCTTAAAATTTAATATGGAAAGCCCTGGGATTTTTTTAACAGTATCTAAATTGATTTTCTTTTTGAGATGCACATGCAACGGAGTGTGTACACTCCGTTTACTGTACACAGTAAAGGCACTGTTTACTGTACACAGTAAAGGCACGTCCACTGGAGTGGCATGTTGAATTCAGGAAATGTGGTTCAAAATGACGTACACGCTTGTTTGTAGCACAACTCGTTTAGCTTTCAGCAAGGCCTAACTGTAGAGAAATCACATGAATCTCCAAGATTTATAGTAAATTCACGCAATATAACATTTATTTATTGCAAGTTTACTAGCCTAGGTTTATTACGTTCTTTTCAATCTTTTAGTTAGTGACATTCGAATCCTCGTCTAAGTTTGGATTCCGGATCCCTTTCAGTGACCATGAAGGTCCAATTTTATTCATTTTATTCCTGAATCCTTTATGGATCCGCTGTCCAGTAGACCTCCACCACCCCTTATAGTCTACCCCTTTACCTCACGGTATTATAAACCAGTTATGGTTTCTTTCACCACGTATCCGCGGCCTTTCATCGACATTTGGATCACAAAACCATTTGTTTTGTGATATCAATTTAGCACATACCTTTTAACTCTTGCGAGGCCGCATCGTCTCCCAGTGTCACTCCGATCACCCCCTTTTGATATCAATTTAGCACATACTCTTTTTAACTCTTGCGAGGCCGCATCGTCTCCCTGCGTCACTCCGATCACGACACCAAACTACTCCTCAGTCAGTCTTACAGTAACTGACGCAACTTCTCCCGAAAAGCCGAATCGCCATCTTTGTTGTTAGTTCACCAACTACCACCAGATCGCTCCCAACAACTAGTTTCTTTTCCCGCCTTTTCGGATTGCCTTTTGGCAACACTCCCCAAGGCGAAGCTTTACAATAATTTTGACTGGGTTAGCTAAGAGTGTTTAGAATTGGAAACGATGCTTACCTTTACACATTTCACCCTAAGGTGCTTTCAACTCATTTACTCTACCAAACATGGCTGGGTGTTTTATTTCAGTTGGCTTTTGCTTTGGTCGCATGTTACATTCCAGAAAATCAAGGAGTCATCGAAAACTAGTCCGTTATTTAATCAAAGAGACTATCATCGCACAAAACACGAATCCAATCAGAACGAACAGCGAAAGCAAACTAATATTAACAAAGAACCACAACAAACGAAACGAAAAAAACAAACTGGCAACCAGGAAATCTGCAACAAGAAGTACAAGACTGCTTTTTTTCACCACAACGAGAGAACCACCTTTTGGACTAGGTACCAACAATGGAACTCAGGGTGGAAGTTTTCCATTTGATCATTCAGCTGAGTGAACTTTTAGATTTGGCTGCTCTTACCAACAGCAATCGTGTCCATCTCTTGGTTTTTGTATTGGCAGCATCAGCCGCCTTTCGTTGAGGGCAAGGGGGATTGTTTCGGTTAGCAGCTGGTAGAGTGGTAGTGGTTTTGGGTGAACAATGGGTTTTTGAAGTGAATTTCGTTTGATTGTTTTCATCTGAATTTTGTTTCTCATTTACCTGCACACATCCCCTACTCGTTTAGTCCGAGCAACTACAAACCGAGGTTTTTTGTGGGGAACTGCAGGTTTTTTCCTTAGGTTCGTGAACTATCCCTTTTGAACTTCCCGAAAAAGTTTATGAAATTTGTCCAATGCTGACTTGCCTTTCTTCCAGCTCTCATTTTAAGTTGACTTTTCTGACTGTAGCTGTTCAAGAATGGCGACCTTTAGGATAATATCCATATTATGTTCGTTCGATTGTGTTAAACCCTGTCCAACTGTGGTCAGTGGACGATTTCTTTCAGCTTCGTTCGTAGTTGTGTGTCTGTCTGGCACATGCTGGCGATGTTTTACAAGACCGACGAGTCGTTCATGATATCGAACCTACCAGGGTGACAGTTTAGGTATGAATCGGTTCTTTGTATTTTGCTTTGTATTTTGTTTAAGTAAGTGTTTAGGTATGTTTTGTTTTGTTTATTTTGTCGTATTTTGTTACAGGTATATTTGTTTATGATATTTTGCTGTCCCTACTAAAAGGAACATTCACAACTTATGAGGTTAGCTTAAACTGTGCTGCATTGCCAGACACAACCACAACCCTTTTGACGCAACAAAGCAATCATACCCCGAATTTGCTCAACATTTATGGTCCTTACTGCCATGAATGTAAATAGGCAGCACCTCCTCATTAAATTTTGGGTTGTTTCATCATGACGAACTGTTTGAGGGCCAAGGTAATCCAAACCATGAATGCATTTAAAGGGCATGACAGGCCCTCCTTCATAGTTCACACTTCTAGATTGCTTAGGCAGTTTTCTGGCATTTGAGGAAGTTTGACAGGTCCTCCTTTTTCGTTCGCATTTATGGATTACCTTGGCCACCTCCCCCCCGGCCCAGAGGAACCCGAGCAAGACCGCGTGGGGAACACTAATGAACAAAACGGAGATACATTGCCAAATCTGTAAACTATCCTGCAACTCACAGCCAATGGTAGGCATGCTTTCAGAAACCAGGACAGAGCGTGTAACTGTGTCAGCCACGTCCGACGCACCAGCTGGCCCACCAGCAGGGCTACCCCGCCGGAGGATTTAGGACTTGTTATTGTTATTTATTTATGTTTCTGTTTATTTTATGTATTTATTTATTTATTTATTATAATTATATATTTTTTTTTTTTTTTTTTTTTTTAATTTTTTTTTTTTTTATTTATTTATTTATTTATTTTTATTTATTTTTTTTATTTATTTTTTATTATTTTTTTTTTTTTTTTTTTTTTGGTAGTGTCTTGTCCAAGTATAGTTGGATAATCTTTAATTCCTTTGGTTTCGAATTTCCTTAGATCCTTTCTGGTACCCACCATCATTTAGAGGAGGGTCAGGCACAGCGAAACGGTTTGACCGACAGTAACCCTTTTTCCTTTTCAGCCCGTATGTACACACATGAGAAACGATACCTAAGTGTTTCCCAGAAGAAATTTCGTCAGTTTGGCGTGATACACAATACTCCCCAAAACAGTTTTTACTAGGAACAAATCGCCACCCATCTGTGGAAAACCTCCAGGCAGGATTGTGTACCTACCTAGTGGTATTCACCACCTACCTACCAAAACGACTTCACAGGCATCGCCTTAATCAGATGAGCCAGGGCAATTTGAAGGATGGCGCCATTGGCGGATTGGAAAACCAATGTACCCACATACGAGAAGACTCCCTTTCGGTGTAGTTCCGAAATTTGTTGGGCATAGGCTGCCATCGTGGTTACTTACTACCTTGCAATGGAAACACCTTTTTGGCAATTTTCCGCTAAATGTTGTCTTTTTAGACTGTTGTGTTTCTTTCTTTTAAGACAGAGGAAACAGCGACCCTGAAGTCGGGGCTTCCGCTTGTCAACAGTAGCAAACTTTTGCACTCATCATTGTAGTGGCTGCATTGACAGAAAATACTTGCAATTTTGACCGTTTTTCTTGGGGGTCCTGCAAAAAAAACCTCGACGATTTGCAAATTATTGTTTGGAATTTTTGTTGCTGTTGTTTTGTTTGACTCTTCTATTTTTATGCTTGCCTTGTCTCCCACCAAAACTTTTTTATGTAGAAGGCTGGCACATGAGTTTCTGCCGTGAATGTGTTGTGACTTTCTTTGGGGTTTCTGACTCTTCATCGAGTTTTTCCTAGCCGAAACTATTCTTTTCAATGATCTTCTTTTCAATTATCTTTTGATGACCTCTTTGGAATAACCATCTGTTTCCACTGCTTTTTGAAATTCGTACTTCACGAAGGTCAATACCCTCATGGACGAATGACCATCACCGCCGTTCTCAGCAGGTATTTTCTTTGACATTTTCATTCATTGAAAATGGTTGAAGGCCAATATTTATTTTGTTAATACGGACTCAAAATTTGGTTTCATTTAATGAAACTTGTCCCACGTTCGCCCAACGTTTAGCCGTTAGGTTCAAAGTGACAGCAGATGTTTTTATTTTAAGGTTTGACCTTTTTTTATCGCTTTGTAGTGGGCTTCAATGGTTTTATCAGGTTTTCCGCACTGTTAAGTTAGTTATTAAATCACAATTTGGTAGTTTTTGTTCATTGTTAACTAGCTCCCAACCGTCGCCTTGGACTCCAGACGGTACGAGAGCCTTTCTATTTCATTTAAATCGTTTTTGCGGTCAATGTGGGATTTAACTAGATCCCAAAGCCGTGACCATTTCACTCTCGAAATGGGGTACCTAGCTCTAAATTTAGTAACACCAAAATGGGAGTCACCCACATCTTTTGACGTTGAGAGACAAAACTCTAGTCTATCTATTCAGTTATTTGGTAGGTATTTTCTTGTTTATATATGATACGTTTTGTGTAATGTGAACCAACCACATCTTAATTTTCGGGCATGAACTTCTTAATCGATATGTTTAGTTTGGCAACCTTCACTTGTTGTTCCTTTGTGTACGTTCTTTCCAATTTTATTTTCACCACCATCTCTCCACACCCAAAAAACCTTTTATCCACTCTTTTTTACCAATGCTGCCAAACGTTTAAAAATTATACCTTTCATTTTGGAGAAACGAATTTTGTGCCTTCCGGCCTTCTTGTTAGCAAAAGGGGAAAATTTGTTAAGGCGATCGACCAATCTGCCGATCGGCTTTAAGTGTATTCTTCCAAAACCCTCCTGCACCTTTTCTTTCAACACCTTTAATGTAAAACGCCGGGACTATCAGAAGAAATTCAACCTTTTGTTGTTCAGTTTTTTGGAGCATGGAACTGAATCTCTTTTTCAGCAATCTCAAGTTTTCATTTTGGACCACAGAAACAAAGTTTATTCTTCAGGTTTTCAGTTTGTAAATATACAGGATCAGAACCCGACATAGATTTACTGATAACTTGTTTCGAATGCCGGAAACAAAATCCCTTATTTAGCCATTCAATGTACAGCAAGCAGGAAAACATTTAACGGTTAAAGTTGTGGGAGTAAAAACTCCATTCTACACTCAGCAAATTATTTCACATGTAGGAACAGAACCCACATAGAACTACCAATAACTCGTTCGGACTGCAGGAAACAGAATCCAACAGTTAGCCATTCAAATTTTCAGAATTTTACCTCATTTAGCAATTTCGTTTTGGAATGCAGGAACTTAATCTTACGTTTAGCAATTTGGTTTTGTAGCATAGAGACTTAATTTTACATTTAGCAATTCTGGTTTGAAACGCAGACGTGAATCCTACCGTGTATCGAGCAACTTAATCCTACATTTAACACTTTCCCTTTTCCTTTTGTTTTCTTTTCTTTCCTTTTGTGTCCTTTCCCTTTTGTTTTGGAATGCAGGATGTGCATCCTGCATTCAGCACTTTTGGTTGTGGAACATAGGAACTTAGTCCTAAATTCAACACATTTTGTTTTGGAATGCCGGACATGAATCCTGCATTCATCACTTTTGGTTGTGGAACGTAGAAACTTAATCCCACGTTCAACACTTTTCGTTTTTGGAATGCCAGACGTGAATCCTGCATTCAGCACTTTTGTTTTTTGGAACACAGGAAATGTTTTCGCGTTCAGCACTTTTTGGTTTTGGGAACATAGGTTACTACTATCTATTTAGATACGAATAAATCCTGTGCTCATTACCTTTGCGCTTATATCTGGGTTGCTCTAACTGGTCCTGGTACCTCATCAAGCTGGCTCCATACAGCTTTGATGAGTAACTCATCAACTGTTCTTGGCAGACGTGGTAAATTGGTCCATATAGTGTGCTTGTATTGGTTGTTTTTTACCTAAGTGTATCAGTTTCTTTCTGGTAAATGTTTTTTATTTATATTTCAGCTGTAATAATTGCCCTTAAATTATTATGTGTTTCTGGTAAATAAATGATTTAATTTGATTTGATTTGATTTTTGGTTTCGGAATGCAGGACGTGAATCCCGCACTTTTGATTTGGGAACACAGGAAATGAATCCCGTATTCAACACTTTTGGTTCGAGAACACAGGAAATTTATCCCGTATTCCGCAGCTTTGCTCTTAGAAACGCAGGGAATGTTTCTAACGTTCAGCACTTTTGGATGTATTTTACAACACAACTGCAATCAGCATTTAGCAAATTAAACCTTATGTATGACCCTAGTTACATGAACAGAATTTCAACGTCCTTTAGTTTTATCGAGTTTCTTTTAATTTACAATTTAAAATTTTGAGACGAAATCAATCGACTATCGATCGATTCAATTATATCGAGATTTTCGTTACTTAACAAATCGATTATTTCGATTGATCAGTTTGTTGATAGGTAGGTATGAGCAAACATTTTGGAGAAGAAATTTATCATGCGTCATTATAGGGCGATCAAAAGTTTCTACATTGGCATGAAACCTGGCTGGAGAGTTGGCACAGTTAGAAATCTGGTCATCGGGATAGTTTCGCACAGGTCCTTCTTTTGTCTTGGTTATGTCTTAGTTCTGGGGTCTTGCAAAATTTTGCGACACACAAAAAATGCAACGTTTTTTATTGGCCGCACCCATGGCAACCCGTCAACTTAATTTTTCATAGCAACAACGCTTGTTAGTTTCTCGTAGTGATTTTATCAAATTCCCGTCTAATAACAACTATACTAGATGCTCCGGCTCGCTTTGCTCGCCTACGCACCCAGCTGGGGGGCTCCGCCCCCCAGACCCCCCGTGGGCCTCGCTACGCGAGGCCGGCGCCTCGCTTCGCGAGGCCGATCGCTTAAGCAGACATGTGGGTGAATTGCCGCTTGTGGGTGTATTGCCACCTGTGGGTGTATTGCCGCCTGTGAGTGTATATTGCCGCCTGTGGGTGAATTGCCGCCCCCCAGACCCCCCCTAGTGGGTGTATTGCCGCTTGTGGATGTATTGCCCACTGTGGTTGTATATTGCCGCCTGTGATTTGGGTGAATCATGGTACGAAAATGATTAGCCGAGCGAAGTAAGGCCCCCTTGTCAAAGTGCTAGTCTATTAGCTGAGCGAAGTAAGTCAAAGTGCTAGTGAAATCAAATCAAAACTCACAGTAAAAAACCCGGTGGGGCGCTATGGGACTAAAATGCCGAGGGGGTAGAGTTAAGTGTCGTTTTCCAAGTATTTTTGGAGACGACCTATGGAGCTTTCATGGGGCTATACGAAATTAGACCCCCTGTCAACGTGCTAGTGAAATCAAATTTCCACCATCAATAATAATAGAACTACCTATGTGGGTGGCCGAGCAAAGCGAGTCCCCTGGCCGTTAAAATGATCGGCTGAGTGAAGTATGCCCCCCCCCCTCCCAACCTGTCATAGTGCTAGTGAAATCAAATCAAAGTTGAAAACTCACAGGAAAAATATGGGGCTAAAATGGCGAGGGGGTAGAGTTAAGTGTCGTTTTCCAAGTATTTTTGGGGAAAGGGGAAGTATTTTTGGGGAAATTAAGGCCCCCCTGTCAAGTGCTAGTGAAATTAAGGCCCCCCTGTCAAGTGCTAGTGAAATCAAATTTGAAAAGCCTTCTCTTGATAATAATAGAACTACATATGTCGGTGGCCGAGCAAAGCGAGTCCCCTGGCCGTTAAAATGATCGGCCGAGTAAAGTATGCCCCCCCTCCCACCATGTCATAGTGCTAGTGAAATCAAATCAAAGTTGAAAATTCACAGGAAAAATATGGGGCTAAAATGGCGAGGGGGTAGAGTTAAGTGTCGTTGGAAGGGAGGGGGTTGAAGGAGGGGAAAACGGAAAAAATCCTTGAGGGCGCTCAACCTATCTCAGAACGTAGAGCATTTTTGAATTTCTCGAGATTTTCAAGAATATTATATATATTAGTGATATAGATTATTTATAAGGGTCTTGCTTGATCGCTCGTACATATAGATCCTTGTTTGGGGGGGGGGGGGGGGGGGAGTAAGGACCCCCTGTCAAAGTGCTAGTGAAATCAAATTTGAAAACTCCACCATCAATAATAGGAGAACTACCTATGTTGGTGGCCGAGCAAAGCAAGACCCCTCTGGCTAATAAAATAATCGCCCGAGCGAAGCAAGACCCCCCCCTGTCATTTGAAAAGTTTGAAAAAAGCCTCCCCTGGCTGGTAAATTGATCGGCCGAGCGAGAACCCCCCCCCCCCCCCCCCCTTGGCAACGTGTCAAATTTGACAACTCACAGGAAAGAAACCCTGGGGTGCCATCAATAGTTAGTTGCTCGCCTACGCACCCAGCTGAGTAACCCTAGTGGGGTGCATAGCATCGATGGACACGTTCATAACCCTGCATCAAGGTCAACTGCTCCTTCAACATCAACCCCCCTGGCTGATAAAATGATCGGCCGAGTGAAGTATGCCCCCCCTCCCACCCTGTCATAGTGCTAGTGAAATCAAATCATAGTTGATAACTCACCGGAAAAATATGGGGCTAAAATGGCGAGGGGGTAGAGTTAAGTGTCGTTTTCCAAGTATTTTTGGAGAAAGTAAGGCCCCCTGTCATAGTGCTAGTGAAATCAAATTTGCAAAGCCTTCCCTTGATAATAATAGAACTACCTATGTCGGTGGCCGAGCATTGCGAGTCCCCTGGCCGTTAAAATGATCGGCCGAGTGAAGTATGCCCCCCCCCCCCCCCTCCCACCCTGTCATAGTGCTAGGTGAAATCAAATCATAGTTGAAAACTCACAGGAAAAATATGGGGCTACAATGGCGAGGGGGTAAAGTTAAGTGTCGTTTTCCAAGTATTTTCCACCCTTTGTAAAGTCCACCCTCAATAATAATTATTGAGGGTAGGTCAATAATTATTATTGACCTACCTACATATTTATTACATATAAATATGTAGGTAGGTAGGACATTTGAATCCCCTGGCCGGTATAATGAAAACAAAGAAAAAATATGGGGCTAAAATGGCGAGGGGGTAGAGTTAGTGTCGTTTTCCAAGTATTTTTGGACGTAGAAGCCCCTGGCGGATAAAATGATTCCCTGAAAATTTCATCAAAATCGAATCAATAGTGGCTGAAATCCCCACTCCTTTTCTTTAGTTGAAGGAGGGGAAAACGGAAAAAATCCTTGAGGGCGCTCAACGTATCTCAGAATTTAGATCATTTCATCAAAATCGAATCAATAGTGGCTGAATTTTTGAATTTTTATTTTATTTTAATTTTTATTTTATTTTTATTTTAATTTTTATTTTTTAAATTCAATTAAATTACATTTTTCGATAATCGATTCAGTTTAAATCGATTCTACTTTTCTCGATAATCGATTCAATTTAAATCGATTCATTTAATTTACATCCATTTCCTTCTGGGAGACCTTGCGCATAGACCTAGGGAGCACCCCTTAAAGGCTGATGTCCCACCCGCTCGGAGTGAAGAGTGTAGACGGGGGGGTATCGGCAAGTTGGTAAGCCGAGCCAGAATTCACCCGACGGGTCGCCCGCCCCGCGAATTAAAGAAAACTGCAAAACTCAACTCGCCCTTAAAAGTCGCTCATCGTCGGAACGAATTTGGTCGATATCAAGTATTAAAATTCGGATCTCTAGGTAGGCGTAGGACGAAACGCGAAAAAAATCCGTCTATTAACGGCGGAATAAGACGCAAAAATTAATTGAGCGAATTCGCGCGCGCCAAAAAAATTGCGCGACTCGCTTATCGGACGTAAAATTGGTCGAGGAATCCGAATCCGGTGAAAAAAATAGGGGTTCCCATTTGAAATAAGAAAGTTGATGTCAATTGCGCGGATTTGAGCGCATTTTAGAAAAATCTCGACCCCCCTATTGACTCTTAAACGGTCCACACAGACGATAGGAAAAATCGGCGTATTTTTACGACTTACCGTTTAGTCAGAGGAGGCGATTGACATACCCAGCCAGCCAGCCAGCCAGCCAGAGAGACGGTGAGGATTAGTGATATAGACTAGATGCTCCGGCTCGCTTTGCTCGCCTACGCACCCAGCTGGGGGGCTCCGCCCCCCAGACCCCCCGTGGGCCTCGCTACGCGAGGCCGGCGCCTCGCTTCGCGAGGCCGATCGCTTAAGCAGACATGTGGGTGAATTGCCGCTTGTGGGTGTATTGCCACCTGTGGGTGTATTGCCGCCTGTGAGTGTATATTGCCGCCTGTGGGTGAATTGCCGCCCCCCAGACCCCCCCTAGTGGGTGTATTGCCGCTTGTGGATGTATTGCCCACTGTGGTTGTATATTGCCGCCTGTGATTTGGGTGAATCATGGTACGAAAATGATTAGCCGAGCGAAGTAAGGCCCCCTTGTCAAAGTGCTAGTCTATTAGCTGAGCGAAGTAAGTCAAAGTGCTAGTGAAATCAAATCAAAACTCACAGTAAAAAACCCGGTGGGGCGCTATGGGACTAAAATGCCGAGGGGGTAGAGTTAAGTGTCGTTTTCCAAGTATTTTTGGAGACGACCTATGGAGCTTTCATGGGGCTATACGAAATTAGACCCCCTGTCAACGTGCTAGTGAAATCAAATTTCCACCATCAATAATAATAGAACTACCTATGTGGGTGGCCGAGCAAAGCGAGTCCCCTGGCCGTTAAAATGATCGGCTGAGTGAAGTATGCCCCCCCCCCCCTCCCAACCTGTCATAGTGCTAGTGAAATCAAATCAAAGTTGAAAACTCACAGGAAAAATATGGGGCTAAAATGGCGAGGGGGTAGAGTTAAGTGTCGTTTTCCAAGTATTTTTGGGGAAAGGGGAAGTATTTTTGGGGAAATTAAGGCCCCCCTGTCAAGTGCTAGTGAAATTAAGGCCCCCCTGTCAAGTGCTAGTGAAATCAAATTTGAAAAGCCTTCTCTTGATAATAATAGAACTACATATGTCGGTGGCCGAGCAAAGCGAGTCCCCTGGCCGTTAAAATGATCGGCCGAGTAAAGTATGCCCCCCCTCCCACCATGTCATAGTGCTAGTGAAATCAAATCAAAGTTGAAAATTCACAGGAAAAATATGGGGCTAAAATGGCGAGGGGGTAGAGTTAAGTGTCGTTGGAAGGGAGGGGGTTGAAGGAGGGGAAAACGGAAAAAATCCTTGAGGGCGCTCAACCTATCTCAGAACGTAGAGCATTTTTGAATTTCTCGAGATTTTCAAGAATATTATATATATTAGTGATATAGATTATTTATAAGGGTCTTGCTTGATCGCTCGTACATATAGATCCTTGTTTGGGGGGGGGGGGGGGAGTAAGGACCCCCTGTCAAAGTGCTAGTGAAATCAAATTTGAAAACTCCACCATCAATAATAGGAGAACTACCTATGTTGGTGGCCGAGCAAAGCAAGACCCCTCTGGCTAATAAAATAATCGCCCGAGCGAAGCAAGACCCCCCCCTGTCATTTGAAAAGTTTGAAAAAAGCCTCCCCTGGCTGGTAAATTGATCGGCCGAGCGAGAACCCCCCCCCCCCCCCCCCCCCTTGGCAACGTGTCAAATTTGACAACTCACAGGAAAGAAACCCTGGGGTGCCATCAATAGTTAGTTGCTCGCCTACGCACCCAGCTGAGTAACCCTAGTGGGGTGCATAGCATCGATGGACACGTTCATAACCCTGCATCAAGGTCAACTGCTCCTTCAACATCAACCCCCCTGGCTGATAAAATGATCGGCCGAGTGAAGTATGCCCCCCCTCCCACCCTGTCATAGTGCTAGTGAAATCAAATCATAGTTGATAACTCACCGGAAAAATATGGGGCTAAAATGGCGAGGGGGTAGAGTTAAGTGTCGTTTTCCAAGTATTTTTGGAGAAAGTAAGGCCCCCTGTCATAGTGCTAGTGAAATCAAATTTGCAAAGCCTTCCCTTGATAATAATAGAACTACCTATGTCGGTGGCCGAGCATTGCGAGTCCCCTGGCCGTTAAAATGATCGGCCGAGTGAAGTATGCCCCCCCCCCCCCTCCCACCCTGTCATAGTGCTAGGTGAAATCAAATCATAGTTGAAAACTCACAGGAAAAATATGGGGCTACAATGGCGAGGGGGTAAAGTTAAGTGTCGTTTTCCAAGTATTTTCCACCCTTTGTAAAGTCCACCCTCAATAATAATTATTGAGGGTAGGTCAATAATTATTATTGACCTACCTACATATTTATTACATATAAATATGTAGGTAGGTAGGACATTTGAATCCCCTGGCCGGTATAATGAAAACAAAGAAAAAATATGGGGCTAAAATGGCGAGGGGGTAGAGTTAGTGTCGTTTTCCAAGTATTTTTGGACGTAGAAGCCCCTGGCGGATAAAATGATTCCCTGAAAATTTCATCAAAATCGAATCAATAGTGGCTGAAATCCCCACTCCTTTTCTTTAGTTGAAGGAGGGGAAAACGGAAAAAATCCTTGAGGGCGCTCAACGTATCTCAGAATTTAGATCATTTCATCAAAATCGAATCAATAGTGGCTGAATTTTTGAATTTTTATTTTATTTTAATTTTTATTTTATTTTTATTTTAATTTTTATTTTTTAAATTCAATTAAATTACATTTTTCGATAATCGATTCAGTTTAAATCGATTCTACTTTTCTCGATAATCGATTCAATTTAAATCGATTCATTTAATTTACATCCATTTCCTTCTGGGAGACCTTGCGCATAGACCTAGGGAGCACCCCTTAAAGGCTGATGTCCCACCCGCTCGGAGTGAAGAGTGTAGACGGGGGGGTATCGGCAAGTTGGTAAGCCGAGCCAGAATTCACCCGACGGGTCGCCCGCCCCGCGAATTAAAGAAAACTGCAAAACTCAACTCGCCCTTAAAAGTCGCTCATCGTCGGAACGAATTTGGTCGATATCAAGTATTAAAATTCGGATCTCTAGGTAGGCGTAGGACGAAACGCGAAAAAAATCCGTCTATTAACGGCGGAATAAGACGCAAAAATTAATTGAGCGAATTCGCGCGCGCCAAAAAAATTGCGCGACTCGCTTATCGGACGTAAAATTGGTCGAGGAATCCGAATCCGGTGAAAAAAATAGGGGTTCCCATTTGAAATAAGAAAGTTGATGTCAATTGCGCGGATTTGAGCGCATTTTAGAAAAATCTCGACCCCCCTATTGACTCTTAAACGGTCCACACAGACGATAGGAAAAATCGGCGTATTTTTACGACTTACCGTTTAGTCAGAGGAGGCGATTGACATACCCAGCCAGCCAGCCAGCCAGCCAGAGAGACGGTGAGGATTAGTGATATAGATAGATATCATACGACATATCCTTGTACAGATGTATCTGCACGCAGCTAGTGTACGCAGCTAGCTACAATAGTGTAGATACCTACTCGTCATCAGTTTGCTGATGATTTTAGTCTTGGGGTTTTTATTTACACTAGTTCTTTAGAGTGAAACAAGATAGCATGGTGTTTTCATGTTCTTGGGTGCCGATAGTCGCTGCAGTTATTACCTTCCACAGCTTAAACCATGTAAGAAGTCATCATTTCCGTATAAGATACCCGATAACAAAGGAGCTCGGCAATTGCGTAGTTGAGCTTGTGGCGGATGCAAGGGGAGGGAGGTTCCACCCTTGGCGACCGACCGCGTCATTACAAAAACTGCGTTTCATAGTATTGCACAATACATAGTAATTGACGTATTTACATAAAACATGTTTCACAAAATCAAAATCCCAGTAATCTCCACCATGTAGAGAAATCACATGAATCTCCAAGATTTATAGTAAATTCACGCAATATAACATTTATTTATTGCAAGTTTACTAGCCTAGGTTTATTACGTTCTTTTCAATCTTTTAGTTAGTGACATTCGAATCCTCGTCTAAGTTTGGATTCCGGATCCCTTTCAGTGACCATGAAGGTCCAATTTTATTCATTTTATTCCTGAATCCTTTATGGATCCGCTGTCCAGTAGACCTCCACCACCCCTTATAGTCTACCCCTTTACCTCACGGTATTATAAACCAGTTATGGTTTCTTTCACCACGTATCCGCGGCCTTTCATCGACATTTGGATCACAAAACCATTTGTTTTGTGATATCAATTTAGCACATACCTTTTAACTCTTGCGAGGCCGCATCGTCTCCCAGTGTCACTCCGATCACCCCCTTTTGATATCAATTTAGCACATACTCTTTTTAACTCTTGCGAGGCCGCATCGTCTCCCTGCGTCACTCCGATCACGACACCAAACTACTCCTCAGTCAGTCTTACAGTAACTGACGCAACTTCTCCCGAAAAGCCGAGTCGCCATCTTTGTTGTTAGTTCACCAACTACCACCAGATCGCTCCCAACAACTAGTTTCTTTTCCCGCCTTTTCGGATTGCCTTTTGGCAACACTAACCACCCGTGCACACTACTTTGGCTTTGACGCTCAGCTTAGCAGAATCATGCCTGACAGGCGTAGTGCGGACGCGCCTCTATGAGATCAAAATATGGATCCATGGATGAGATCCATTTAATGGATTTTGAGTATGATCCTTTTGCTGGGCACAGTCCCTGAATGGTTAAAATTCACTTGGTTACAGGTTTCAGTCTGTTCCGCTCATCTCGTTCTCGTCCCAGTAGGTATCCGTGGCCCTCGGCAATTTCGCACAAGATGGCCTCAAGAATGCAATTCTCCCGGCCCAAACGGGGGGGGAAAGGAAAATTTAGTTCTGAGTTGTCCAGCAGATGTCTCTGCACGTAGGAACGACCTATAATAGATCTGGGAACCCATTGTTGAATCGAGTCAGCGCCAAAAATTAGAAACTACGAAAACGACACCCCACTCAACTTAAATCACCCAAAAACCCCATTTGTATCTGGGTGGTGCTCAGACAACTGGCCATTTTAGCATCCGGTATGGATAATTCTCCCATTTGAAGGGCAAAGCTCAATTTTTGGACATGGGTTGCAAGGTCGAAATTCCTATAAATTATGTCGTTTTTCGAAGGTTATGAAATGTCATTACCGTAACTGTCCCATGACGAGCATGGCAGTTTTTCAGTGTGTTTTTATGCTGATAGCTATCTCTCCTAGTAGCCATGTGGGGGGTTGTCTTACTGGGTTTCATCATCTGTAAGGGTTTTGAAACAGGTTTTCATAGTTACTTTCTCCACTATAACGGCATTTTGGAATTTGTAACATTCGAACTTATGAAAAGCACCTGTCCCACGAAAAAAATTCATTACCATCACTGAGATGAAAGTAGACCCCCAAACAGTGGAAGAAAAAGGAAATGTGGTGAAGTCGCGAAAGATAAACAGTAGGTAAGCAACCCTGCTCCTCACAAAAGTCGGGGGAAGGCAGGCCCAAACTGCCTGTTGTGGGAGTGTTAGGACTGTGGTCCTAACACTACTTGTAAGGTTGAGTTTCAGGTTCGTACTTTTCAACTCATCACTACCATATGTTATAACAGTTTACTATAGTTTTTAAAAGCGCAATCTTCAAGATTTTTTTATTGATTTTGAATTCTGTTGTTGGAGTGAAAAAACGCCATACTGCTTTTCCTGCCCCTCTCAGGTCTAAAAACAAAGTGAATACATGAAGCCTCGAATGTCAACTCCGTAACTGAAATCTTTTCATTACCGTCGCAATTTGTTTTTGTTACGGTAATGAATTTTTGAAGATTAATCTAATACAAATTGGATGGTGATATTGAAATCGAAGGTTTTTTTATGAGCTGTATGAATTTTGGTTGGAAACTGATTATTTTGGGCCTCTAATTTTGAATCAAATATTTACCGACACAACCGTTATTTGACACCTGTGAGTGTTATTTGACGGAGAAATTGAATTCCAATTTTTTCTAACTTTTGTATCGTCATCAGGGAAGACCACAGACTAGGAAAACCCATGGCATCACCCAATTGGTTCACTTTTTTTCGGAATTCGACAACCTCAAAATGGCCAGTAATCTGAGAATCACCCTTCTCCACAATAGCCTCATACGGCTACGGTGTGGTTGGATAGTCCTGGGAACTCCACTAATCAAGTCTTCAAAAGTTACTCCGCTCACGAAAACCCACGTAACCACATGTCAAAAAAAAAGAGCATTTAAATTTACATTTGAGTGCTCCAAAAATACAAAAAATGACAAATAAGTTTTTGACAATTTTTGTAAAGAGAAATTTTCTCTTTAACCTCTGTCCAAATCCATGCCGCAACGACCTCCGCCAGGGCGGAACCTTGAGGGTTGGTAGACGTGGAATCACCAAGCCTTGAAACACAAAATTTTGTTAACTGGTGTAATTTTCAGGTTTACACGAATAGGTACCTAAAATTAATAGGTACCTACCTAAAATTAATGGTTGACTAAATCGGATATCATTAACAGTTGGATGTTCAACAAATCTTTCAAATGCGCAATCAGTTGGCTCACAGGATGTGTCTAATCTCGTCTATCCCATCATCCGGGGTTTCGCGGTGGTTCGCCAATAAAAGACGTCGATGGGAATCTTAAAATGCGCCCTACGGCGAGGACGACTCTCACTCGACTATTAGCGAGGACGGAACAGCCGCCAAGAAATGAGAACCACCGAATACGAACGCAAGTGTTCGTCGGTAGAGACGTCAGACGAGCGAGTAGAGGTGTCGTCAAATCGTTTATAGTTTGGCCAACGCTATAGAAAGTCAAACCAGAAAGTGATTCCGTTGATCGATATTTAGCAGTCTCGTCGTTGAATGGTAAGGGGGCAGAAAGGAAAACAATCGGGAGTGACAATTGGGGTCGGGAGAAATTTTGATTGTTTCTCGAGAGTTAAGGGAGGGAGAGTACAAGATGGGAATAATAAGAAGGCGATTACTGGATCTACCAATGAGCCTAACAGCTTCTCTTGGGGTCATTCTTAAGAATATTAACCAAATTGAATCGAAATCGGCACCTTTGAAAGTTCGGAAAATAACACAGAAAAACTGCCAACTCACGATGTTTCCTAAATCTTTCAATCTCAAAATCAAATGCAAGAAATTTTTACGAAATTCGCTTTAAAATTTGTCCTTTTATGTTGCAACGTGAGAAAGTTTAAAAAACGCTGGATAAGGAGGCAAGATAAAAATAAAAAATTATTTATTATAGTACCTACCTAAGAAATTGTAATATAATTAAATATTATTTAATATTAAACTAACATTTTTTGGTGCAATTATATTTTTGAAAAAACCGAAGAAATAAGTCCCGGATAGCATTTTTAATCGTGCTACTGATAACCTGATTTCGGATTGGTATTCAGTCCCCCCCCCCCCCACTAAAAATGTAAGAAAATGAGAGTTTGGATCAGGCTAGAATTTTTGGTATAACTGTGCATGTAGGTCTAATTTTTTTCAGGTACCTATTCTGTTTGTCACTTTTATTCCTAAAAAAATGAAATAAAATAAATTCTGACTTTCGCCGCTTACCTTTGATCGATAGATTGCTGGTAGAGATTGAAGTCATTTCAACACAGTCCCGGCGATTTATTGTCACTGAAAACCCGAAATTCACCGAAGGAAAAAGGAAATACCGCCCAAAAGTCCAGCGAGAGTCGGGAATTTCCGAGAAGCCCACAAATTTGAGTTAGAAGCTACTCTTGAGGAAGTTGACCGCAGAATGAGCCGAAAGCTCAATTAGCAATCGAAGATGAACCCTCGTGACAATAGCCATCATGATGTATGCACAAGGACCCCCCTCTCTCCACTCAAGCTGGACCTTGTCAGTCTTTCTTTCCTTAAAAAAAAAAAAAAAAAACAACAAAGCGTCTTAGTTTTGAAGCGGCCTCTTATGAATTTCTTAGATGTGGGTGACACGCTTCGACAGTTTTCACCATTAAAAAAACGAAAAATTTGTCTTCTGAGTGACCTGTCCCGTCACTCTCCCTCAAGACACTTCCACCTGACTACGCATACGCTTTTCCATTTCTCCTTTTTAAGCGGGGAAGTCTTTTGTGTGCGATAAGGTCCACTGTGCCAAAAGAGCGCGGAGAACTAATTAGTTTCGGGTAATGATTTCACATTCTACCCTCGATTAGCCCTGACGGGGTCCATTTCGTCGAACATTTCTCCTGTTTTCGATTTTTTCGTCTTTTTCAAGTTTGACGTTTACAAATAACTCACTTAAAGGGTGGGTACAAGTGGAAATTGACACGTGTCAGGTTCGAAGGACACTAAGGCATTATGCCGGCATTAAGGGTGCACCGGTTCGAAGGACCAGGGCGCAGTGGCTGTCAAGTGTTTTGGGAACCTCTCAACACCGATACATCGAACGGGCGCCCACGAATTCGGCACCAACTGTGCGGTACCTGCAAGGGTTGGGGATTAACATGGTTGGGGCATGGAATGAATTCGTCACTCGGTCCCCCTCCTCACCTCTCCTACTGGAGAATGACAACATATCTCGAACTCGTCACTCGACCCGAACGTTCATGATTATCCACTGTCACTATCAGACTATCAGTCTGAACCTTCGTCGGTTTTTGTCAGTCAAACTTGAGCATCTAGCTAGCATGGAGGTAGAAAACATAATCAGTGAGCGCGGAAAAGTGATTATTTTGATCGACAATAATTGATCGACAAGTAATTGTGATAATAATTATTATAAATTTGCATTTGCCAAAGAGTTGAAAAGTGGTGAGAAATTCTGGCGGTGCCGGACAACAGGAGGTAAAGCCCACGTCTGGACACTTGGTAAGCGCATGAGCTTAATACCAAACTATTGAACATTCTGCAGACTTGGAAATCATTCAGTTTAGTTGGCTACACAGCAGCGGAAAACGTTGGCTGGTTGGACAAATTTGTCCTATTTATAGGACCGAGCTTTCAACTCTGCCATCTCGAGACTACGAGACTGTGCATGAGTCTGTTCTAATGTAAGCGTCAGATTTTCTAGTTGCCTCTGCCGAATGTGAGGTGACAATAAACCACGAATGTATGCGTTCCTGATGAAGCTTCCTCGGTCCCGCCACCTATCTCTCAATTTTGAGTACCTACTATCTTCTAATAATAAACTTTTTGGTGCCGAGTTGGTGTATTTCATTTTTCTACCTGTCTCCTACCCAGTGCCGAATTCATGTATGACTGTCCGGCCTAGGCTCTCATTAGCTAATGAGATCCGGTGCCGAATTCGTGGCCGACCCATCGAACAACCCCTTCGCTAGCCCGACATTAAATTCGAGGCCAGCACAGATATAACGTAAGGTAGATGCGGCGAAATAGTGGGAATCCATCCTATAAAAAGACGATTTCAGACGAAGTAGTCTATTTCCACGATAAATAAAATAACAACTTGTAGACGCGTTTCGGTTTACTAAACCATCATCAGTACAATACAGAATGAGGAAGTTGTGAGAAGTTCCTTATATACAAAAGTGAATGTGCCTTCTTATGGGCGTGGCATTAGAAAGGTGGCAAGAAAAGAGAATGTGAAAGGCAAATAGGTGAAAGGAGAACTCACAGGAAAATATCGATTAGAGGGGAACGCCTAATTACATCCAGGTCATTTACTGATATTCCTAAATTGTAAACTTTCTGAATTGCCAAAGATTCTAAAGCATCTAGTTTTGGACCTTTTTGGCAAACATGAGCTATCCCAATGGCTGGATTATTATTACCTATCTCATAAATGATTCTATGGTTTTCTTCTGACAAATGTTTTTCAAAAGCTTCCCTACCCCTTCCCAACCTAAGATCATCACTATGTTCCTTCAATCTGATTTTAAATTTTCTTCCAGTTTGTCCTACATATTGAATCCCACAATCACATTTTAATATATACACACCCCCTTTATCCTCTAAAGGAATTTTATCTTTCACACCCCCTAGTAATTTCTTTGTAGAATTCTGTGAATAGAATCCTACTCTGAAACACCTATTTTCTAAAATGCGACCCACTTTCTGAGTTACATTCCCATAAAACGGTAAACTAACCCACTTCCTATTATCTGGTTCCCTATCTTCCCTTTCCAAATTTGTGACTGCTAATTGAAATTTCTTCATACTAATCTTTCCCCAAATTCTATCTATAGTAGCCCTATGATAACCATTACTCTCCGCTATAGAGTAAATTACTTCTTTTTCTTTTTGAAAAGCTACTTGATTCATTGTTTCAATCCTCTTGACAAGAATTGCTCTTCTTTTGACGAGAGAGTTATACCTGCCTGGTTATCTACTTTATTATAGAATGCCGTTGCTCCTGATATTGTAGAGGATTGAAACATAACCCAATCACCAAAATCGACCGAAACGACATCTTGGATCTCGCGATGAGTACTGAAGCGGTCATAGCCAATGATGATGAAGGTAAAGTTACTAAGTCCCTCTGTGCCCAATTGCTTCAAGGAGAGCAACCTACAACGAAATCAACAGAAGATGAAAAATGTCTAAGGAATCTACGGAGAAAGTTAAAGGATGAGAAGGTGACTGTACTGAAAGCTGATAAAGGAAATACTACTGTTTTGATGAAGAAGGAGGTGTATGTGGAGAAAACATTGGAGTTTATACGTAAAAATGATTGTAAAAAGTTAAGAAGTGACCCAGCTAGTAAATTCCAGGCTGATGTGAGAAGGATAGTTAATAATTCCAGTAGTATTTTTCAAGGGGTTTGGAAACGTGGCATATTTGAAATGAACCCTAGACCTCCTCTCCTAACTTGTCTCCCCAAGATCCACAAAGAAGGAATACCTATGCGACCTGTTGTATCATAATATGATACAACAGGCGCATTTATATATTATATAAATGCGCCTGCCTATAAGTTAGCCAAAAAACTGAATACTATTTTTAAAAATTCTGTTGATTTCACTCCAAAATTTACCGTTAAAAATTCTTTGGACCTTATAAGTAAAATTAAAGATGTTCATGTGCCACATAATTCAAAATTAGTTTCTTTTGATGTTACAAGTTTATTTACCAACATTCCAGTTCAACATTGTAAAGATGTAGTTAATAGATTAATTTTAAATTCTCAACTTGATTTTGTAAGGAAAGATGAGTTATCCCAAATGATGAATTTATGTATAGATCAAAATTATTTTAAATTTAATGGGGATTGTTATACTCAACCAGGGGTAGCTATGGGATCGCCGTTGTCTCCGCTATTAGCAGATATTTATATGAACTACTTAGAAGGGATAATTGAAACTAAATTCAAAAATAATGTACTTTATTGGTATCGATACGTTGATGATGTAATTGTCCTCTTCAATGGGACCGATAGGCAACTAGCTAATTTCTTTAATCAGCTCAGCTCTGTAGATCAGCATATTCAATTTACTAAGGAAGTGGGGGGGAATGAGCTGAATTTTCTAGATTTAACTATAAAATTGGAGGGGGGTAGGCATAAATTTGCTGTGTTCAGGAAACCAACCTATACGGATGTGGTTATCCATAATAGTTCCAATCATCCAACATCTCATAAATTTGCAGCCTTTTACAGTATGATTAACAGGGCATTATCGGTCCCAATGAATCAAGTAGCTTTTCAAAAAGAAAAAGAAGTAATTTACTCTATAGCGGAGAGTAATGGTTACACAGGTCTACAAAAAAAGGTCACTTCGGACTCGAGAGGTTTCGGTGGTTGCTCTCCATGTTTTGAGGTCTGCTGAACACGAATCCGAAGCCCGTTTTGCGCCATCACGTCCAGTTTTTTTTTGTACACCCTCGTTTATCCAGAAAAGCGAAAATTCCCTTAATTTCGACTCTAAGTCGTCTGGTTTCTGTAGGTAATTTTTCTGGGCGCTCTGAGGTACGGTATACTTTAGATTTTTTTTGCGCTGAATCGAATGAGACCAATTGCAAGTCGCTAAGATGATTACTTACGGAGATACGACCTCTAGAAGTCATTTTTTAGGTCGGAAAACGGTATTTTTTCCACTGTTTTTTTGCACTTTTCTATTAATACAGTAAAAAATAAGGGTCCGGGGGAATCGGCTCCAATCACAAAGTAAACTGTGGACATTTCTGCGTCAAATGCCGCCAACTGCACCTCTGTGAATGCAATAGCCGATTTTTGGCAATTTTTCAAAGATATGAGAACTTTTACTCTCCCTTTTTCCCATTTCCAACTACAAAATTTTCTGGCTCATCTAAGTATTCATCCTAAGCTCTTAGACTTACGGTACCCTACAGCATTTTTCGCGCTGAATCGAATGAGACCATTTTCAAGCCGCTACAGTGCATAGTTTCGGAAATAGAAGCTGTGAAAATCATTTTTCAGTCAAAAAATTGTATTTTGCAACTGTTTTGCTCTATCTTATTCTGCAGAACAACATACATAGTAGGTAATAACATAATAAGCTACGGGAGAGACTTCTAATTACATAGCATATAGTACTTCATATCAAAATCTAGTCAAGTCCAAGTAAAATCACAATGTCGCACCCACTTACTCAACTGTTCAGGATTTTCTTCGGTTAGCAGCACTATGATTGTCTCGTTGAATGTTCCAACAGCAGTCTGCCATCATGTTCTCATCCCATCGACCCTGGTATCGAAATTCCATAGTTTTCAGGTCTTGGTGAAACCTCTCCCCTTGCTCTTCGCTGTAGTCCCCCAGGTTGTAAGTGAAGCGGTCTATGTGGCTGAAGAGGTGGTGAACTTTAATGCTCATGTTGCAATTCGTTTAAATTTGATGAGCATATTTTCAACAAGTTCCTCGTAATTTTCTGCTTTTCGGGTGCCGAGGAAATTTTGTATTACTTCAACGAAGGACTTACAAGATTGGAGCTCACTACCTTCCAACGCATCAACAAATTCGGGATCCTTTATAAGTGCTCTAATATATTAGAGCGTATATATACGCGTTCCAACGCAAAATACAATTTTTTGACTGTAAAAATGATTTTCACAGCTTCTATTTCCGAAACTATGCACTGTAGCGGCTTGAAAATGGTCTCATTCGATTCAGCGCGAAAAATTCTGTAGGGTACCGTAAGTCTAAGAGCTTAGGATGAATACTTAGATGAGCCAGAAAATTTTGTAGTTGGAAATGGGAAAAAGGGAGAGTAAAAGTTCTCATATCTTTGAAAAATCGGCTATTGCATTCACAGAGGTGCAGATGGCGGCATTTGACGCAGAAATGTCCACAGTTTACTTTGTAGTTGGAGCCGATTCCCCCGGACCCTTATTTTTTACTGTATTAATAGAAAAGTGCAAAAAAACAGTGGAAAAAATAGCGTTTTCCGACCTAAAAAATGACTTCTAGAGGTCGTATCTCCGTAAGTAATCATCTTAGCGACTTGCAATTGGTCTCATTCGATTCAGCGCAAAAATATCTAAAGTATAGCGTACCTCAGAGCGCCCAGAAAAATTACCTACAGAAACCAGACGACTTAGAGTCGAAATTAAGGGAATTTTCGCTTTTCTGGATAAACGAGGGTGTACAAAAAAAAACTGGACGTGATGGCGCAAAACGGGCTTCGGATTCGTGTTCAGCAGACCCCAAAACATGGAGAGCAACCACCGAAACCTCTCGAGCCCGAAGTGACCTTTTTTTGTAGACCTGTGTTATCATAGGGCTACTATAGATAGAATTTGGGGAAAGATTAGTATGAAGAAATTTCAATTAGCAGTCACAAATTTGGAAAGGGAAGATAGGGAACCAGATAATAGGAAGTGGGTTAGTTTACCGTTTTATGGGAATGTAACTCAGAAAGTGGGTCGCATTTTAGAAAATAGGTGTTTCAGAGTAGGATTCTATTCACAGAATTCTACAAAGAAATTACTAGGGGGTGTGAAAGATAAAATTCCTTTAGAGGATAAAGGGGGTGTGTATATATTAAAATGTGATTGTGGGATTCAATATGTAGGACAAACTGGAAGAAAATTTAAAATCAGATTGAAGGAACATAGTGATGATCTTAGGTTGGGAAGGGGTAGGGAAGCTTTTGAAAAACATTTGTCAGAAGAAAACCATAGAATCAGTTATGAGATAGGTAATAATAATCCAGCCATTGGGATAGCTCATGTTTGCCAAAAAGGTCCAAAACTAGATGCTTTAGAATCTTTGGCAATTCAGAAAGTTTACAATTTAGGAATATCAGTAAATGACCTGGATGTAATTAGGCGTTCCCCTCTAATCGATATTTTCCTGTGAGTTCTCCTTTCACCTATTTGCCTTTCACATTCTCTTTTCTTGCCACCTTTCTAATGCCACGCCCATAAGAAGGCACATTCACTTTTGTATATAAGGAACTTCTCACAACTTCCTCATTCTGTATTGTACTGATGATGGTTTAGTAAACCGAAACGCGTCTACAAGTTGTTATTTTATTTATCGTGGAAATAGACTACTTCGTCTGAAATCGTCTTTTTCCAGCACAGATATCCTGTGGTAACGTCATAGAAAGCTACTTCTACTTACACGGGTGAGGATGTGTGCGCTAGGGCATCCAGTAAAACAGAAAGTACAGCACCTTTTTTGCCACCCTGCTGAACCACTTATTTGCTGTGATTGACTTTTTATGCAATGCCCTAAATTTGTCTGTGATTCACACATTGCCCTCAAACCACCAGGTTATGTTTACCTTGCTCTGGAAAACTACCTGCACTCTCCCATCCACCCACTTCATGAATTTTGTGATTCACACTTACATTAAATTTTCCATCTGTTATTTGATTTTCTCCCATTAGTTTTCCATTGATATGTGTTTAGATCAGTGATAAGACTTATCACTTAGCACTTAGTGCTTCTTGCTTGATTATTTTAAATAATTTCCTGAAAAATATGTCGGAGTCAGAGGAGGAACTGTAAAAGAGGGTCGAAAACAACGAGTGGGAATATAAATATACCCACACGTTTTTTTCGACTCTCTTTTTCCATAGACACCGAATGATAAAACTCGAAAAATAAAAATAAAACTCGATAAAAGGCGAAGTGCAATATTTGCCAAAAAGTGGACTGTTGCCAATAGATCTTCAACTAAAAAGCATCTCAGAACCATTGTTGCTTACCTACAACATTCATTCCGATTGCGCCTGTTCCTGCCTACGACGCGTTGTGTTATACAAAAGGTATCTATTACAAAATTTGTAGATACCTTCGTTTCATATTTAATATGAATCAGCAAATGCACCAACAAACTCAAAAACCAAAGAGCGTACCTACCCAAGTGTGTTTAGGTAGGTAATCAAACCCTATGTAGTTTTTTTTTTCTATGTAGTTTCTCGATCAACTGATCAATTGACTGTTGATGGGTCGATCGCTCACCTGAGTCCCCAAATCCGTACACAATATGTGCTTCTATTTTGCCAGTTGAATCACATGAGACATTTCAGGGCGTCACCGTTTTGAAAACGGAATGCGAGAACTACTTGGCAATAAATTCGCCAACCCGTTTTCAAGAGGTAGGTATCACGAAGGTTTGACGTGAGCGTAAAATCGGACCGCTCGAAAATCATCAACGAGACGGCCGCTTTTCAAGTGGGTTGGAAGAGAATTTGGACCATTTTGGTCAGGTTTGACGGAGGGCCGACGGGGGGGTTGTCCCGTTGATGAGAGTCGCATCATTAGCGCAGGTGGCCCACTATAGAAATTGCCCGCAATTTCTGAATTCGTACCAATACAATCAGAAGAAAAAAACACTTCCGACAGGAGGCACAAACAAGTTTTACTCTGAAAAAATCCTCTCCCTCACGTATCATTCCGGATTACACTCCTGAAGCTGGATTGAAGTTTTGAGTACCTAACTTTGCATGGGAATCAAAAAGTGTGTCAACCGTTGTTTCATTTATAAAACTAGAAAACACTCAGCCCGCAGGGTTTGTTGGGTTTACGTGCTATGGGTTTTTGAAGGGCTTTGTTCAGGGAAAAGTGTCGTTTGCGATGTAACCTGGAATCCATTTCCGGGCGTTTGCAGCTTGACGCCGAAGAGGATTCCATCCACAGAACATAGAAAGAGTTTTCTATGTTCTGTGGTTCCATCTCATACGCGTCCAGATGTGCAGTCAGCCGTTTGTTTGCATCAGTCCAATTTTTTTGTTTTCTAAATATTTAAATATTTCAGTCGTTGATCATTTTTGTTTAATTTTTTTTTATTAAGTAAGTATTTTATTACATACTTATTCGTATTTGAACACAGAAAGTGTTTTTACCGAGGTTTTGGTTGGGCGTGCGTAAAGCATCGATGTTAGTTTACTACATCGATGGCGTAAAGTAAGATTCAACAGAAATATCCCACCCGCCGCCCACCCGAATCTTCCTACCCCCACCCCACGCCCCAAGTTTATCCCCTCCTTCCGTAACCCCCCCCCCCCCCCCATGACGCGCGTCACCCTGCCATCATAATAATATTTTGTTTGCCATATTATGCCAGGGGTAAAAAAATTTGATCGGCCTCAGCATTAAATGTTGTTATTAAACGTTTCATGATGACATCATGAAACACATTGTGTAGATTTCAAAAATATGTTTTTGACAAAATGCTCGGTTCTCCATCTAGTTGTGTCCGAACTTCGGACTCCGAAGGTCTGCTGACCATGAGCCCAGCGGGTTTAAGCGATCACATTGAAAACCTTGCAGACACAACGCGTTTATTTATTGTTTATTTGTACTTTTTTTTCTAGAGATTTCTTATGGGTTTGCATAACTGTTGACGCGAAGGCCTACAGGAAGGGACTACATGGGAGGAGTAGCGCGCTTTCGGACGCTACGTCTCCATACCAAATAGCACCTGTATACTAAGTATAAGTCTTATCCCAATTTCTTTGAGTTATTGGATTTCAATAAAGGACCCAGATCCCCGCAGGACGAACGGACATCCCTCTCTTCCACAACAAGCAATTACATCCACAACCTTCGTCCTCTCATCCTCGAACAGAACGAGGCTCGTGAATTTCTCGGAGAGAACTTAATCGCTCAGATGTGGGTTAAGATGTCGGCCTGCATCTCCCAAGTTGATTTAACTACCCCATTGTTCATCAGTGAATAGAGATGTCAATGGTTCTGGCACTGTTTCTTCACGCTTTTTGAACAGTTGCATAGGGGGAAAAAAAAGGTTAAAATCTGATTAAAATGTTGTTATTGGGTTTTGGTTTATTATTCTTGGAATAATACACCTATGTTTTCGCGACGGGGGTCGACGACTCCGATCGGGCTCAAAATTTGACATTATCCGTTTCAAGAGGTCTACATTCTAAATCCGAAATGTCCGTCCGCCGTACGCCGTCCGCCGTCCAGGCCGTTTTGGGCAGTAGGAATTTTTTTAAAAATCTGAAATTTCGGCAAAATACTTGGTTTACCATCTAGTTGTGTCCGCAAGGTTTTCAGTCCGATCGCCCAAACCCGTGGGGCGCTATGGGGCTATAATGGGGCTACGGGAGGGGTTTTTTGAAGGCTTATAGCTATGGGATCGAGTTAGGTGTCGTTTTCGAAGTATTTTTGGACGTAGAATCCATATTTTGGGGTCCCGGAACGATCCGATTTCACTGTCGCGATCTATAGGGCATTCGTGGGGCTAAAAATGGGATTTTTGAAGGATCCCAGGATGTTAAATATTTTTCGAGTAAAACATACAGCATTTTTGAAAAAGACACATTTTTGAACAAAAAATCCAAAAAAAAAAAAAATTTTTGAGATAAAAATCCAAACAATTTTTTTTTTCATTGACAGAATTAAATTTCTGCACAAGTAACGTATATAAAAGAATAATAAACCCTTGTGTAAAATTTGCAGCGTTTTTTATTTATTCCATTGTTTTATCTGCATTGTCACCTGCACTACATATTTATGGTATGGACACAAGGGCTGTCTTCATGTTTTTTTGGTTTATTATTCTTGGAATAATACACCTATGTTTTCGCGACAGGGGTCGACGACTCCGATCGGGCTCAAAATTTGACATTATCCGTTTCAAGAGGTCTACATTCAAAATCCGAAATGTCCGTCCGCCGTCCGCCGTCCGCCGTCCGGGCCGTTTTGGGCAGTAGGAATTTTTTTTTAAATCTGAAATTTTGGCACAATACTTGGTTTACCATCTAGTTGTGCCCGCAAGGTTTTCAGTCCGATCGCCCAAACCCGTGGGGCGCTATGGGGCTACATGAGGGGTGTTTTGAAGGCTTTTAGCTATGGGATCGTGTTAGGTGTCGTTTTCGAAGTATTTTTGGACGTAGAATCCATTTTTGGGGGTCCCGGAACGATCCGATTTCACTGTGGCGATCTATAGGGCTTTCATGGGGCTAAAAATGGGATTTTTGAAGGATCCCAAGAAGTTAAATATTTTTCGAGTAAAAATGAAAGAAATTTTGAAAAAACACATTTTAGAAAAAATCCCCCAAAAATTTTTTTTTAAATATAAAAATCCCCAAAAAAAAATTTTTTTAATTTTTTTTTATTGACAGAATTAAATGTCTGTACAAGTAACCTATATCAAAGAATAATAAACCCTTGTGTAAAATTTGCAGCGTTTTTTGTTTTTTTGTTTTTTTCTGTCTGTCCCTCAACACACGGTTCTTAATATTAAGTTTGATGAGGAAAAACTCATTTCCTAATTTTCTCAGTATTTCAAGATATGAGACCTATCTAATAGTAATAATACAAATGGAATATAATTACCTAGGTACTGCCTTTCCTCTCAGATCCCCTTCTACTATTCGACTAGTCCAGTTACACGCACCAGTTCTGATTAGGCATTCCCACACAATTTTTGCGCACAAAATTTAATGACAGGCGCAAATGGGTCCTACTATATTTAGGCGTAACCTTGTTTGGCCCCTTCATCTTCTTGGTTCTGGTTCAGTTTGGGTAGCACACTATACTGTGATCCGAATGTAGGAAACTGACCTACGGAAACAAGCGTCGTTGGGTAGTGGGGAGAGGGGCCCACTTCAGGGAGGAGACGGATAATTGTCGACATTTTTAATTCATTTTTAAAATTATCATTGAATTTTAATAAATTTAGACCAATAGGGTGGTGGCACCTATTATCGACATGCTCCTATTATTGACAGTTCCCCTTAAGAAAATGACTATTGACAGTCAATAGATTGATAGGGGAATGTCGATAATAGGTGCCACCACCCTAGTGGTTTATTTTTCTTCGAATAATACTCCCATGTCCCTTAAAACTTGACAAAATGTAGGAGTATTTGACTTCCACGTTTCATGACGCTGAGATTAATTTAAAAAAAACAGTTTTCTGTCCGCCGTCCAGCCCGATTGGGACAGTAGAACGATTTTTTTTTTTATCTGAAAGTTTGACAAAATACCTACTTAAGTAGGTTCACTACCAATAATTGGTTCACCCTTTAGTTTTGGTTCAATTATTGGTTCACCCTTTAGTTATGCCCGCAAGGTTTTCAGCCCGATCGCCAAAAACAGGCTATGGGTTCGAGTTAGGTATCGTTTTCGAAGTATTTTTGAACGTGGAACCCATTTTCGGAGGTCCCAGAACGATTCGAATTCACCGTGCGGGACTATTGGGCTCTCTTGGGGCTACAAATGGGATTTTTGAAGGATCCCAGGTCAAGTATTTTCCTAGTAATTTCGGACGCACAATCCATTTTTCGAGGTCCCACATCTGTTCGAACAACCTACAGATTTTTTTAAAAATAAATTAATATCAAACTGAGTAAAACATTTATTTCCACAGTACCCCCCCCCCCCCCCCCCCCCTCTTCGGTAGTTAATATTTTAGATCATCAACAGGAGTCGTCACACTCCATAATCTGTCGTATTGGATTGGACCTACAATTATTGTATGGGCATATTATATGGGCCTCACATGATTGACCGGAGTGGCTCTTGTCTGAAGGGAATCTCTTAATTAAATCGAGATCGGTTAGGATATGATGAGTGGGATAAAGGCCGAAGGGGGCAGTTTGGTTTTGGTCAAGACCCACGTGTATGGTGGAAGTGACAGGTGAGGGGGGAGGTCAGGTTCAGATAACGGGCACCAGTTGTACCAGCCCTACTGACCACTTGCTACGTGATCTGCCTTTTGCGTGGATCCTTGAAATCGCGAGTCTTCGGTACGAGCGTCAACGTCAATAGGACAGTTCAAAGAGTTCTGGTCTGAGTGTGCCCGTCGTCCTGGATTCGAACGATGCTGCTTTGACTGAATTGTAACCAAACAGAGCTCTGTCTTTTGTGTTCATTTAGGCCCCCCTGCCATCCACTGCCTGCTTTCTGATGACCACTCGTCATTTTTCAGAAAAAATAGTAGGTAATAAAAGGATTTACCTTTCGGTTTATTATTCTTGGAATAATACACATAATATTATGTTTTCGCGACGGAAGTTGACGGCTCCGATCGGCCTCAAAATTTGACATTATCCGACGGCCGTTTTGGGTAAGTAGTAGGCTTTTTTTAAATCTGAAATTTTGACAAAATACTCGGTTTACCATCTAGTTGTGCCCGCAAGGTTTTCAGCCCGATCGCCCAAACCCGTGGGATGCTATGGGGCTAAAATGGGGCTACGAAAGAGGCTTTTGTTTGGCTATGGGATCGAGTTAGGTGTCGTTTTCGAAGTATTTTTGGACGTAGAATCCATTTTTTGGGGTCCCAAACGATCCGATTTCACTGTTACAATAATTGCATATAAATTATTTATAGGGTTTTCATGGGGCTACAAATGGGATTTTTGAAGGATCACAGGAGTCAAATATTTTTCAAGTAAAAAACAAAAGTAAAAAAAAAAAAAAAATACACTGCCAAGTGGGACATGGTCCATAGCTTCCTCGGATATTGTATGAAATGTTGAACGAAATTTTTCATCAATAGGGCACAAGTTATGGCACTAACTCGAGCAACATTTTAGCCCCCCCCCCCCCCCCCCCATGAGTTAGATTTTAGCTCAATCAGCTGACCAGGAGAATACCGTCATTTCAATCGTCTCTTGTACTCCCGTAAGGTCTCCTTCTCAAATTTCAACGTCCAAGGCTGAACCGGAGAGATTTTAGCAGATTTTGAACATTTTTATATTAGGTACCTACATATAGTGGCAGTGCGGTACCTACTGCTTCGAGTTCGATTGCTGTGAACGACACTGCACCTCATTCTTGGGATCTCTAACCTCTTGCAATTTTGACTCGAGATTTTAAAAAAATCGATGGCTGCGTAAACAAACCATCCTAACAACCAACTTCTTCCATGTTGCTGAGGATGACCCGAATCACCATTTTGCGCCCACGCAACGTGTTCCGCTGATTCAATCCTCATGAAATTTATTTGGAACCTCAAGTGGCTGTACGAACACAATCCCTGAAAATTTGACTGAAATCGGATCAACATTGTGGAAGTTATGGCGGTAACAAGGAATCACATGTTTGCGCCTGCGGACAACGCGCCTAGCAGACCTGCATGACTCAGACGCACATTGTTTTTGCCAAATCACATTTCACTGGAGCCATCTACACCGGCAAGTACCATCAACCACACAAGATATTCCAAAAGTGGAGGTTTTATGGTGTTCTCTCGATTTTGACGGTGTTACGAACAGCGGTTTCTCGAGAAAATTGGAAGAATTCGCCTCCTTTAGTATCGAAGATACCGTTCACTTTATCATGTTCAATTGCCTTCCTGGCGATGAAAAAATCGCCCGACATCGAACACTATTTCCCTCGCTTGACTCCTCAATGGTTTTCCCCGGGAAATTTTAGTGTTACTTTCTTCCATCGTGCTTTAAAATAAAATATAACACAACCGGGAGACGAAACGAGGCACAACGAAACGGCGGGCATGCGGAGACAATGTTGCCGACGGAAAAAACTCGAAGTCCCTTCGCTCGGCCTCGGCGCAGGATGCCACATCGGTGTTTTCTTTTCTTTTTCTTTTTTGCCACCAGACTGCAGTGTCGGAGCGCAATATTCTTGTGGGAGACCTATAACTCTGCTTGAAATTGGAAGGAAAGTATGCAGTAGTTCACGTTCACCTCCCTTCTCGTTCACGTTCTCTCAACCCGTTCGCGGGTCTCAATCCCCCCCCCCCCCCCCCAAGGTAAGGTAGAGGCCACGGAATAGAATGTTCTATTCCATGGTAGAGGCCCGGGTCTCAGTTGGTGTACTGTGTCTCAGACATAGGCGTACGCAGGGGGGGGGGGGGGGGGGTCCCCCTGAAAATAAGAAAACAATATAATATATTGTTTTCTTATTTTCTGAAAGTGTGCGTATAATATACGTCGTATATATTATATACGACGTATAATATTATTATGCGTACACTTTCAGATCAAAAGAAAGAAACAGAGGAAGTAGTGGTTGAATAATTCACAGAGAACCCGAGGCGGCTCATTTTGTAAATTTAAAGGATTTTTTGTGTGTACATTTTGTGAAAATGTTGTAAATTGAGAGGGGAAAAATGGTGAACTACACACTTGATACTATAAGTTTCATACTCGGGGAGAGTGGGGTTTTGCTAGGAAGAAAGAATCGGAAAAGGCTCAAACTATCAGAGGCCTCTGTTGACGTGCTCGCGAATTAATTTCCCGAATTTGGAACCTTCCTCACTGCTATTTCTTCACTCACAAGTGTTCAAAGTTCCGGTCGTGTCCCCTTCTTATTTTGGCTCCCTCGAAACTAAGCGTGAGGACATTTTGATCAATTCTTTTCAAGTTTTTAGCGTTTCCCGTAGTGGAGGCATGTATTCGCTATAATGATTTGAAGCAGCAACCTTGTTGAATCGGGATTATGGAAATGCCAGATGTTTATCAAAAATGAAGCTGTTTGAGACAGCCCGGTCATCCGCCATGGGTCGCCCCAGTCTATTGTCACAATGTGACTACTATGTCATAGTGAAGTGACCGGAGTGACCCCACATTGCAAGACATTTATAAAAATGAAAAAATAAATTTAATTAACCTTCAAGCGCCCGCGTGGGCGGTAAATAGGCCGCCTTTTTGAAAAAATGCTTGAAAATTTTTTCACACTTTCAGATATTGGAGAAATACTTGAATTCTTCACTGAGGGGTGGGGTCACGCTGGTCAAATGCCTTTTTTCAACTTTTCAATTATTATCACATTTGAGAACGTTTAGCTTCCTTCATTGACATGGATCATTGAAATTGGATAGTGTGAGAAGTGATTTGTGCATTTAGCTGATTTATGTTCATTAGGGACTTGCATGTAGACTTCCAAAGTTAACGGGGCAACCCCACTCTCCCCTATTCTTTGACATCCCAGGTATCGATTCTATTACTAAAATCAACAGATTAATTTAATTTAAATAATTTATTAAATTAAGTTTAAATTTAAGAGTGTCCCGATTCGCCCTTATGAAAACATGGCAGAAACTGAAGCCGCGTTAGGAGGTCAATAGGGACACCGAGAAAGAAAGAAAATAGGTACCTTTAGCTGACAGCATGCCTACCTGCAATATTTTGAGCCCCCCCCCCCCCATGGAAAACCTGCGTACCAAACACGGCGCAGATTTATGGACAAAATTCCCATGATCTGGGATTCGAACCCGTCGCCTCATCAGAAAGCAGCGCTGAGTGACTAGCGCCCAGAACCACTCGGCTAATCCGAATGCTGAATTCTAGTAACTCAAAAATAACCATCATTAATGTCATCGGTGTAGAAAACCTGAGACGAGATGGGGCTGGCTTCGAATGACTTCGTTGAAACAATAAAAGGATACATAGCTTTATTAAATACATACAATACAATTACATACTATGATGGAAAAAACACAACAGAAGTGATGAAAAAAAAAAAATCGAATGACGAAATTAATGTCCTTTCATATCGCTATTAAAGTCTAGATCAAAGAATACTTATAAAATATATCATTTTGAGTAGTAAAGTTGATGCATAATGATAATTCTATTGAACGCCTACGAGTACTGACTGAATGGTAACTAGGAGTTTTCAATAGTGAATGACAAAATGACCTAGTATCATTCTACATTGTGGGACCCACGAAAATATTTTGTTGTTTGTTTTCATTATTAAACGATGAAAATACATAATATAAATTTAAAAAAAGGTCTTGCAAGGTGATGCTGGAAGTGAGAAAAATTTGATACTAAGGACGCTTTTTATAACAGGACGTAAAAGATAGTTTTACAAAATTTGATCTGATCAGACTCTGTACTACTGAGGATGGATGCCCCTGATGTCTGAAGGACGAGACCATCGAGTTCAACACAGTTGTACAACAGTCAGGCTACTAGTTGGTGGTGGGGTAATTCCTAAGTGAGTATACTTGGGGACAAATTAAGGGTGTCCATACACTACCAACGTAACACTCGAAATTTATGGTACGAGGGAGACAAGTCAAAAAATCTGAAACGAACGAATAAATCACCTGAAATAATACTGGTATAAATTGAAAAATGCAACTTTTGGGAAATCGCATTATAAGATTTTTGGGTTTGTTATAGGAGTATCACGGGAGCAGAAAAACTTGTCTCTCTCAACTTTTACTGCATACACGATCCTTTACAAACTACCCAACACGTAACACTCCAATTTTCCTTCGAGACCTCTCTAATTTTGATTCAGGGGGAGTAAATTTGGTAAAATTCTGCAATGTACCACTATTGTTCCAAAAATTCACGCTCATATCGGCACTTAACCCACCATTAAATTTGTCTAATAGATAACCCTGTAAGTTCTAGGACCAATAGTGGAACAACTCAAAATGATCCGGCATTAATCGTGACACATTCCGAGATATACCGGTGTTCTTCCGCAAAAACATGATTACAACTAAAATATTTGGAATAATAGTGGAACATTTAAGAGATGAACCACTGTTACACCTATCCTGCAACCATTCTTCTTTGACGGCTGAAACATCACTGAGATGAACCTCTCTTCCTCCGACGGGAGGCCAAAATTCTACACAGAGTCGTAGTGGATTACCCGCTTTCCTGTGGCCATTTTTTGACTTAAAAATAAACCGTTGTTACAAGCAGATAAAGCTCGTCAAGAGTATATAACTCAAAATTGCCAATTTCGGACTTATACCAATATTATTCCCGGTGTGCGATTTGAGCTTTTAGATTAATTTTTTGTATTTGAAAAAAATAAAAATAAATAAATGTTGGGACGAGATCTAATTTTTGGGCTTGGAGAGTTCTGATGCTTACATCAAAATGACCTAATTCTGCCGTCGTTAGTTTAAACACCCTATCTCCATTTTTTTTTTTTATTTCGAGAAAAAAGCTGTTGAATGAGATTTTGTAGGCCATCCACACTATTCGAGATAGGATAAAGTCTTTTACCGAACCTTTCAAATGAAGATAGGAAGTACTAACATGGTGCAAAAGACGCGCCACGCCGAAATCTACTCAACCATGCACCTAACTCCAAAAACACCAAAATGGTCGATAGGGTGTTTTATCCTAGGACGGCATAATTCTCATGCTTCTTCACCGCGAAAAATTCTTTCAATCGCTTCAAAATACAAACGTTTTTCTAATATAACTTTTTTCTTTATTTTTTTATGGTATCAAGCAACTTAACGTTCTAAAGGGTTTCATGAGTCGACCGAAATGTTTCACCAGTCAAACTCCCTTGTTTTGGAACTTGTCTGGGGAGTATCAATTTGAAACAATTGGAAATGATTCATGAAGATTTTTGCCGTCGGTTTCCTCATTGTTAATTAGGGGGGTCAGAAATGTGTTTGTCGTTGATGGACGGTCCCGTAACGTTTGGTCGGCACCCAACAAGTGAAATACTGCAAAGGACCGAGCTTTCGGATGGGTTTCTAATTTCGGCTGGCACCGTGAAAACGTTCGGCAGTCGGTCATCGGCGGATCAAGTTCTCCACAAGGACTGCCTCTCGGCTTCGCAACTGCAACAAGATAGAGCGTGAATTTTCAGTCTTTGAGAGAGAGGCAAACGCCTGAATTGTTTCTAAACGTCTCACACCTGCAAGTGAAATTGTTGAAGCTGGTGTTGGGAGAGCAGATGGTCCCGAAATTCCGACACTTGCAGACGCAATTGTCGTTGTCCCACAGCTTTATCGAGCTTTCCGCTTCGCATTTCTGTTTTTCTTCTACGTTGGAACACCTGCAGATGCAGCTATTCGTGATGAACTTCTGACGGGGGCTGCAATCCTGTAAATTTCAAAAATGTAAATACGGACTCATTCATTGATGGTTTATTAGTTATTGAAAAGAGGGCAATGAGCACACGGAAGATAATAATAATCAATGATAATGAATTCAAAGTAATTATTACTTTCAAATTCATGTAGGTACGACAAAATTATAAGCTCAAAGTAGGTAATAATTGAAGACTTTTAGGACCTAAATGCCAAAATTCCCAAAACTAGTTCTTGCCTTTTAAAGTTTCGTTACAATAACATTTAATACTAAAGCATTCAATTCTGATCGGCCTAAAAATTTGGCATTATACGTTTCAAAATGTCTAGATTCCAAAAACGAAATGTCCGTCCGCCGTACGCCGCCCAAGCCGTTTTGGGCAGTAGGATTTTTAAAAAAATCTTAAATGTACAAAATACTCGGTTTACCATCTAGTTGTGCCCGCAAGGTTTTCAGCCCGATCGCCACAACCCGTGGGGCGCTATGGTGCTAAAATGGGCATAAGGGAGGGATTTTTGAAGGGTTTCTGCTATGGGGTCAAGCTATGTATCGTTTTCGAAGTATTTTTGGACGTATAATCCATTTTCGGGTGTCCCAGAACGATCCGATTTCACCGAGACGATATAAAAGTTGACATTATATGTTTCAAGAGGTCTACATTCCAAAAACGTTATGTCCTCTGCCGTCTGAGCCGTTTTGGGCAGTACCTAGGAATTTTTGTTTAAATCTGAAATTTTGACAAAATACTCGGTTTACCATATAGTTGGGCCCGCACGGATTTCAGCCCGATCGCCTCAACCCAAGGGGCGCTATGGGGCTTTCATGGTGCTACAAATGGGATTTTTGAAGGTTCCCAGGAGGTCAAATAAAGTGACGTTTAATTTTGGAGTAATGACGAGTTAATGATTGGAGTTAATGACGAGTAATTTTGGACGCGAAATCCGTTTTTCGAATTCCCACGTCTGTCCAAACATCGTAACGAACGGATTTTTATTATTCCCCCCCCCCCCCCCCCCCCCACCTAAATGCCACCCCCGCTTGCTAGAGCCTAAATGCCGTTTTGCACTCTGCTAAAATATAGTAGCTTTCATGTTAGGTACATGCTTGAACCAAATTCGTCTGAACGCTTTTACTTTGATTATACCCCCGTACTTATTTAGTTCCCCCGTATGAACTGAGATGTGAGAACTAAGAAGAGACTGGTTATGTCCGGGGAACCCCTTAAGGTGGGATTTCCCTGACGCGTCTGCGGCCCGCGGCGGCGGCTCGCGATTTTGTCATGTTTCTACTCAGCCGCCAGCCGCGCCGCGCTATGGAAGAGTGGTTTCTCAAAGAGGCGCGGCCGCGGCGGCGGCCAGAGACCGCCTACCTTGGCCCCAGCTTCAGTCGAGCGAGGTTATTGTTGTGGCCCTTTTATTGTCAGAGAAGGACGAAGAAGAGGGATTATTGTTGATGGATAGGGAGCCTCACGCCCCTATGTTTTTAAGGCGAACAGAAGAGGGATTTTTTTTTTAAACATTCTCATCGACTGCCACTTGAAAAAGAACGAAAAACGGTTCAGATCGTTCTTTCGGTTGAATTTCCAACAATTTGACTACCTACGTTGTTTCACTGGTGAGAGAAGACCGGACGAAAGATGCTACAGCTACCCATGTTTTTTCTTTCTTCCCAATGTCCTTGTAGTCTTCCGACTCACTATCATACAGGAATGCCACGATGTGGATGAGAAGTTCGTTCTCTTCGTTTGTGAACTTCATTTCAGACAAGCACACAAGCACACGAACGCAAACGGAAAGATAAAATTCACTCGTTTCCCCCCGCCTCTCTTTACTTTACTTGCTGCGTCATGAGCAGGCTCAATTCTGTGATTCACAGTCAAAGAAAACCACTGGGGACATTGTGAAGGTTTGCATACCCCAGCCGCGAAGGCGCGCGGCTTGACTGCTAGGGGGAGGAGTCTGGCCGCCCGGCCGCGCGTCTCCCATGTAGCTCGGTTCAACCCCATGTAGCCGCTGAGACGCGCCGCGCGCCGCAGCCGCGCTGGGGAAATCGGTTCCATCTGAACAACACTGAAGGAGTGGGGAGCGTCTAGACGCGAGCCGCCGCCGCGCGCCGCAGACGCGTCAGGGAAATCCCACCTTTAGGGGACTCATCTCTTTCCTCAACAGCCCCTGAGCCTACGCAACCTGGACAGAGCTAGGGTTGGCTAGGGAGCTGGTTAGCAGATGGCCTATTGCACCAAGCAGAGCTGGCATAGTTGGGTCGGAAGCCAACCTCACTTCCATAATTATTCTGATTATAATCAGTTGTACCTACTGCTAAGGTCGAACAGAAGAATACGGCCTATGTGGCCTCTAGGCGGCCATAAAAGAACTAAAAAATGTTGGGAAGTGAGATGGGCGCATTTGGCTAACATGATTCGTGGCGTAAACACCTTAAAGAAGACAAAAGTTAAAATCGCCACAAGAAGGCAATTCTCCCTGCCCAAACGGGGGAAAAAGGAAAATTTAGTTCTGAGTTGTTGTCCAGTAGATGTCTCTGCATATAGGCCATATTCTTCTGGTCGTTATAGTAATCCGCAGAACCAGTAGACCTACGATTCCTAGTCCAATTCAAGGAAGGGCCCCTGACTCCTGTGAGATCTCTCTCAGGAATATCCTCTGTCCCAGGAGGCCTACCACTCGGCGCTGAAATTGGCACAATTTAAATAACGATTAATATGTAGATTACTTTTCTATTGCAACACAAATTCGTCTTTGGCAACCTCTAGTCATAGACAGAAAACAAAATGAACGCTTTACAACTAAACATTTCCTCAAAAGTGATGGCAAACATTCCAATACTTCCACCTATTGGTAATGTAAATTGCAATTACTTTGCCTGATTACAAGGAACGCTAATGGTAATTTTGAATACCGATACAAAGAAATGGAGGATTGTAGTAATTTTTAACGATATATTATTTACTTTTCAGTGTATTTTGTACACTGAAGCAGTACGTTATCGGTTCTCATGCCAATAAAAAGTATATTTTGCATTTGTAAGACACATTAGTAGCTGGCTCACGACCCAGCTGGATATTCAGTAATACATAGGTAGGTACCTAAAACATTTTATGTGGCATCAATACATAACCAGTTTTGTCATGGGATTGATTTTGGGGTGGGATTACATTTTCACTCAGCGGACGGCATAGTAACATCCTTAGTTGTCGTGAAGAGAAAAACGCCACGTGAGCTAGTTTAATAAAATAGCGGAAACATTTGTGCGCCTCGACCTAGCCGCAATCTTTCTATTCTTCTCTTGATTGAGCTTTAGTTGACCAATTTCTGCACATTGCACTCCAATTTCTCCAAACCGGGTGACTACTGGAGGAGTAACTAACACATGGAAACCTGTGTAATTCCTTTAGTATGTGCCCTTTTTAAAAAAACTTACAGATGCTTTCTTTATGCACCGGCATCCACATTTTGCGTGCTTCTCAACTTGAATCTCGAGGCTTTGGCTCTTCTCCCGGTACTTTGCCATCTTTATCTGTAATCAAGAGAAAAGTCGATTAACGCCACAAAGTTACACGTGGGTTTAGTACAAGTTTAATTCTAACATAGTCTCAAAAGGGCACAAATCCGATTTGAAATATTCTTTCAGGAGCCAAAAGAATTACAGTACCAGTCCACCATTTTCTTTTCTTGATTTTTCATTTTAAACTGATGGGCATTGAAATTTATGCTTTTAAAATATGAATTTGACACCCCTACAACTGTGGATAGGTATGTGTCTTTTTGTAATCAACTCCTGAACTTGTGACATTTTGATAAAATGTTCATCACGAGTATTTGCTGATAAAACACTGGGAGCGCTGCGCTCGGAAACCACCACCCCACCTGAGGTGGGCCACCTCTGCCCCAATCGACGACATTTTTTTTTCTTTGACATTCTTAAAAAAGCACGACAATGAAAACACGATAACAGCGAGCGAATTTCAAAACGGACAAATTCATTGTACTTGCGGGTGAAAGTTACAGAGTTTCGAGCACAATTACTCGGAGAGCGCAGTTGAACAACGACGCAGCAGTTTTCTGATGGCGGGATTGCGATTAGGTCGCCTCAAAAAGCAGAGATTTCTATCATCAGTTTACATCCTTGGTAACCACGTCATCCCAAAAATGAATGGGGCCTCGCTTTGTATTATATAATAACAGTAGGTAGTTTACAGAGGATTTCAACACACAATGTGTTTTTACGGAGGTTATTTGGTTTGGAGTTGTTGGGCGTAAGGGCGTAAGTCAGAAATATCCCACCGTCCGCCAAACCGACCCGAACCTGCGTTTCCCCATCGTCCTATGGGCACTGCAGGGAACCAGCGAAAATCCAATTTTTGGCCCATAGCATCTGTGCTGGCTAGACGTTTGGACCAACTAGACCCTAAGTGGAGTCCATGAGTAGACTGCAGAATTTTGTGAAAATCCAAATTCACGAAAATCGTATTTATATTCGTAGGCTAGATAAATCAAGTCGGAAAATGTACGTAATAATAATGAACGCATTACTGATATTCTGGACCAAATTTTCCAAGCAATATTTTCGAAAGATTCAGTATTCTTCACCATATTCTGCATTCAAATCGATTTAACACCCCAAAATACAAAAACAATTTTCTTCTCGTCACAATTTACCGAACAGACCTACCTATTGAGATTGCCGAGCAGAAGCGTCATATTTTGAAATGAGGTAGGCCCGCAGCCTACTTACCAAAAATGACCACCAGAGCGCAGCTACGGTAGCGCCCATAGGACTACGGGGAGACGCAAGTACCGACCCACCCAAGAACCCCAACTCCTTCTAACCCTACTCCACGCCCCGAGTCGATCTCCTTGGCGGAATTACCGAAAAACACAATTTTTTATGTGTAATTGGCGCATTTACCTTATCGGTATAGCCACTAATCTCTTTAAAAACGCGACAAATTTAACGGCACAAGACGTCTCCCATGTAGCACAGATCGTCGGGCGAACTATGCTGACGGTCGCCGGACGGTCGGCATGTCCGATTGGCCGAAGGTCTGCCGGCTGACCATTTCCCAATGACGCGTTGGAAGTTGGGCGGCCCGACGTCGGCGAAATCGAGTTGGAAATCGCAGCTGCCGCCCAAAAAAGTACCGTCGGGCCGTCAGATAGTTGTCGTCCTTCGACCGACCATCACCCGACGATCTGCGCTACATGGGCTACGAAGTAAATTTCCCCATTCTCGTCATCACCTTGACACGTCACTTGGTAGGGTTCCATATGTTTTCCCACTTCTATTAGGCGGTCAAATGCTAGCCCCCCCCCCCCCCACCATTTCAACGAAAATTTCTAGATCCACCGCCTTCCCAGTGACAAAAATCCCTCTCCTGCTATATCCCTAGGAGGCCTTACTTACGCACTCTGTATGTAACGTTGACTTTCTCTAAGGGAGCGCACTCGTGAATGGGTCTCGTACAGCAGCCGCCGCATCTTTCAATCCTCGTGCAGCTCGGCGTGTAAGTAATGGAGTAGTCTTCAGTTTGACGCAGACTGACTGTTCTCAGCTCGGGTTCGCATCCTGCGAATTTAGGTGTCTCAACTGGAACAAACAACAAAAAGGAATTTACAATCTTCCCGTCTTCCTCATATAGACAGCACTGGATTTGATCCCGCAAAACACGAGAACCTATCTGAGGATCGCCAATGAGTTCAGATACAACCGACGTCTATTTGCCGCACAGAAAGTGAAAGTAGCGTTTATTTCCGATTGGTTGCCTCTCAGGAAACAACGATTAAGAAAATTGGCCTCAGTCACTTGCCAACCAAACAATGGAGGCGTAGGCGACCCGACACTAGTAAGTAAACATGTTGATATTGGTTGATTATGAAGTGACTGTAGACTTTTATTCGATCGCAAGTTTGTACTTTGGCATTTCGACTACAGCAGACACCTAAATATCAGATGGTTTATGGTCCCAGTAGGAATTATTTAGCACTTTTGACAAAATACTCGATGCTCATCCAAGTTTGCCCCTGTAAGGTGTTCAACCCGATCTCACTAGGGTCTTTATGGAGTAAAAACGGGGTTTTCACGGGTTTACACCAGAGCATGGTGAATCTGGTGGTGAATAGAAATGTTCACTGCTAAGTCGCCAAGATGGCTGTGAAGTAGAAGCCAAGATAGGCACTGTATACTTTCAACTTGGCTTATAGTAACCATAATTATGACTCAAAGAGCGGTACTTCTGTCCTGTAATGTAACGACCCTACTCCATAGACATACTAACTCTTTTAAAGAACAGCTGCAAGCTCTGGGGGGGTCCCTCCCTCCAGAGAAGGCCCATCAAAACGCCCCTATGCCCTGATGGGGGACCTTCTCTCTAGAAGTCGGGAGTTGCAGTGCATTCCCCTCCAAGCTCGACTAAAGATTTACTCTGTGGTTAGAATATGAAGAATCGTGGACGAAAAATGGCCATCACACCGTAGTAAACGTTGTAAACCTCGAAATATGTTGCGACAGTTTTCAAGCTAAAATTACTTGACGAATATCCTTCAAAAGTGATTGAATATACTTTTTAGTTAATAAAGATCGTGCAAAATGCTGCATTTTCAGCACTGTACAGGGAGGCGCAATAGGATCGGATACATTTGAAAGGGCGGGTATAGCCGAATGGAGGTGGTATGGAGGTTGTCGACCCGCCTGTTGTGTGCAGTCTGCACAGTGCAGAATGAAGGGGAGTTTCAGTTACAATGTCGACGTGGTCTGTAGAACATCAAATGTTTGCGTTTAAGGAGTTTGTGCGGAGTAATCTGCAACCAGAGCAAAATGATTACGACACGGACAGCATGTGGTTTCAGCAGGATGGTGCCCACACAGCAAGAACTTCAATGCAGGTTGTTCGCGCTCATTTCCCAACAATTGAAAACAGGTGAGCTTCTGATAGACCTCCACAATCTATGACATGCTTTTGGCCAGAGGTAAACTGTCTTGAAGAGTGATAGGTACGCCTTCCATGTAACGCAACGACCCCACTCCTAGACATAGCAGAACAGCTGCGCCCCACACCGCGAACGGCCAGTCATCCAGGGACTTCCGGAAGCCTTCAATTGATAGCAAGGGGGTCTGCTAGTTGGATCTGTTCATGGACCTTGAGGGCAGAGCCTGGTGGTGGGAGTGGAGGAGCATTCCACTCAAAGCTCAGCGGGTTTAGACCAGACAAGAGAGGTTGAAGGTGCCACTTACACACCTCACCAAAAACTTGTCCCTACACATTTTACTATTGTGCAAGGAAATTTAGTTCTGATTCGACTCCACCTCAGGGCTGGAATCAGTGTACAGTTTGGAGGCAATAGCGCCCTCCAAACCATTAACAATTTCGTCACCGCCTCTGGGCTCAAACGCACCCCAGTAGCCCCGAATTTCTTTAGGGGGAAAAAACTACACATTATCCAAACGCAAGTAGAAGGGGTCTCAGGTAAGTCGGGGAGAGCTGACACCCTGGTTGAATAAGGGATCCAGGGCCCATTTCGCTCTCACCCAAACGCCTTGTCAAATTCGTGGGGCCCATTTCGGTCCTCACCTCATTCGTGGGAACCATTTCGGAAACTTCAATAAATCAATTCCTTCAAAATCCTTCAGAAACGCCTCCTGTAGCCCCACTGAGCCCCCTCGGATTTTGGCGATCGGACTGAAAACCTTGCAGTAACAACTTGAAGGAGAACCGAGTATATTGTCGAAATTGAAGGTTAGCAATAACTTTCCTACAGCCCAAAGCGGCGTAAACGGTGGGCGGATACAACACCGTTGGGGTTCATGAAACATACATAGATGAATTTTGAGACAGATCAAAATGTTTGTTGTTCGGGTCCGCCCGTCGCGAAACACAGTAGGTATACGAGTAGTTTATCACAGTAGGATGAACCAACATGCACATTTTACACAAGGGTTTATTATTCTTCGATATAATGTAGGTGGAAAAATTAATTCTGTGTCAATAAGAAAATATTTTTGAAAAAATAAAAGAAAAAAAATTGACTGTACAATGTTTGGATACATGTGGGACCTCAAAAAATGGATTAAGCGTCCAAAATTAATCGGAAAACTATATCAATACACTTCAATCAATATACAACAATCAATATACAATCAATATACAACAAATCGGCACACCTTATTTCACTTCCTGGGATCCTCCAAAAATCCGATTTGTAGCTCCATGAAAGCCCCATAGATCCCCACGGTGAAATCGGATCGTTCTGGGACCCCCCAAAACGGATTCTACGTCAAAAATACTTCGAAAACGACAGCTAACTCGACCCCATAGCCAAAACCCATCAAAAAACCTCTCCCGTAGCCCCTTTTTAGCCCCACGGGTTTGGGCGATCGGGCTGAAAACCTTGCGGGCACAACTAGATGGTAAACCGAATATTTTGTCAAAATTTCAGACGTCTAAAAAAAACTCCAATTGCCCAAAACGGCTCGGACGGCAGACGGACATTCGTTTTGGGTTATTATTCTTGGAATAATACACCTATTTAATCGCGAAGGAGGTCGACAATTCAGATCGGCCTCATAAGATTTTTTTTTTTTAAGATTTTTGGGAACGGCTACCAACCAGAGGAGAGACTCCGATGTTTACCTATCAGGTAATCAACGGAGTCTCACCTTGAACTTACGCCCGGACGGCACATTGTTCACTGATATGGTACCGATGACTCTATTTGCCTTCTGGTGGTCGAGGTCCAATCCCTAATATACAAGACTTATCACTACGACTGTAGGTCCATCAACAAGCCGGGTCGGCGGCCCCCAGCTCTCTCCCCTCAGTCGTAGATTGCTGTGGCTAGTTTAACGTTCTCAGCAAACGAAGACAATGTTTTTCTACCGGTCCACCAGATTTTTATCCCGGTTCGAGGTCCCAAGAGAGGTTCGTTCATGCGATCCCTCGATCTTGTGTGTTGAAGACGGATGTCTCGGCCGCCTTCGTCACGGGAGCCTCTGCTAGGATTCACATAAACGTTCCAACGTTCAGAGGTGAATTGTCAACCGACAAGACAGGTGTTACAACACATAATTGACTTTTGGTCAAACATTGGTGTTCTTCCCCGGATTCGAACCAGGCTGATCAGCGCTCCGACTGATTGTAAACAGGCGTCTCGCTGACGCCTTAGTCCACGGGGCTACCCTGTCCCCGATCGGCCTCATAATTTGACATTATACGTTTCAAGATGTCTAGATTTAAAAACGAGATCTTGTACGCCCGTCCGAGCCGTTTTGGGCAGTAGGAAGTTTTTAAAAAATCTGAAACTTTGACAAACTACTCTGTTTCCCATCTAGTTGTGTCCGCAAGGTTTTCTGTCCGATTGCCCAAGCCCGTGGGGCTACAGGAGGGCTTCTTTGAAAGGTTTAGGCTATGGGGTCGAGTTGGGTGTCGTTTTCGAAGAAATTTTGGACGTAGGGTCCCAGAACGATTCGATTTCACCGTGAGGATCTATTGGGCTCTCATCGGGCTCTTTTGCGAGTAATTTTGGACGCATAATCCATTTTTCGAGGTCCCACATCTCCATCTGTCCAAGCAACGTACTTTTTTTTCTTTTTTTTTTTTTTTCAAAAATATTTCTTTATTGACAGAATTAATTTTTGCACAAGTAACCTATACCAAAGAATAATATACCTACCCTTGTTTAAAATTTGCAGCGTTTTGGATTCTACGTGTCATGAAACGGATAATGTCATATTTTGAGGCCGATCAGAATTTTCGACCTCCGACACGATTGCATAGGTGTATTATTCTCTGAATAATAAGCCAAAAGGAAGGAAAAGACGTCGACCAGACAAAGCAACGGATTTACACCAGGCAGCCACAAGTAGGTTGCCATGTCAATTAGGTCTCGCCAACACATGCGTCACTTGGGCTACAAAATTAGGGGGAAAGGGGGGTGGGGATGCACGATGGTACGAAGGATGAGTATAATCAGGCCCCTAAACTAACGAAGTAAATGTAATTGCCGGCACCAACACAATACGGATTTCCTCATTTGGTTCTCGCGAGGCGACGAGCCTCCCAGTTGCAGTGCTGAAGGCGAACGCATGTGAATATACAAACAGTGTCGTCCAGCCAATCCGTTGGCAAAAAGATGACTAAACAAGACTAATTTTTTTTTTTTTTTTTTCACACACCTTATGAGTAGAAGAGTCAATGCAATCTTGGCGTGTCTTGCAAATTTACTGGGTCTGTACATAACATAAGCGATAACTTCCTTTATGACATTTGTCACGGACAACACTTGATGATCTATCGTAATAATTCAATCGCAATACGGATGAGGTCTATAACAAGAACAATACTCATCATCTCAAATTCGCATGCAAATCCGGTGTCGTTTCCTCCTCACTTCAACCTTCTCATTACCTCCACTTCCTTTTCCAATAAACTGGAGTGGTTTTAAAACCCCCGGAAACAAGTGATGTCATTTATGAAGCTACAGGAAACAGCATTGATTGATATCACTTAGATACAGTAGAACAAAAACGAAGAGGAAGGAGGAGGAGGAAGGAAAAAGAGGAGGAATATTATTCCTTCCTGATGACAGATGGAAACATTTGTTATACTATAACAAAGTTTTCCATCTGTCACCCCTACTTATATAAATTGCTGATTTATAAACCGGGCAAGTCCCAAAAACCAAATTTTACAGGAAGCACAAAAAAAGTCCCACACACAGAGGAATAAATTTAACATTTTGAGAAATTCACAAAGTTTAGTGGACCCCTTACAGCTGGTTATAATCAAATTTGGTCATCAAATATGGCCACATTGGCCATATTTAGCCGATGGACATGTCCTTGTTGTAAACTCAAGCATGGACGTGTCCTTGTTTTACCCTAAACGCTCACGAATATAATATAAACTCAGCGATTCAAACTTCATTATAGAAAGTACATACCTACTTGGATTCGACTAGTTCATTATTCATCTAGGTATTTATTGTTTATTTTCTTAATTTAAATGGTATTATTGTAGTTCCCGGAAATAAACCATTTATCTATCTATCCATCATTATTCTTTTACGTGCCTATTTAAAGTACCTACCTAGTTAAAACGAGATCGAACAGGACAGGGATCCCCACACAGACCATGACAAATGTTGTGGACTAGTCCAAGTACCGAACAATTTCTGAAAATTTTAGATTTAAAAAAATGTCCACCGAAAACAAGGGGACGGAAGACATTGTGTTTTTTGAATTTACACAAGTCGAAATGTAAAAGTACAATAATTATTACACAAACTTGCGTAATATTTGTAATAATGTAGATAGGTACATGTATCTACAATAGCCCACATTGTTCAAAAAGCTCGCGTGTAACTTAAATTTCCCTCCATCCTTAATTTTAGCTCAAAAACAATGAAATTTACTCCACAAGCTTACAATAATATTATTATTATGCATATTATTATTAATATTATTATGCATATTATGCAGTAAATACCTTTAAAACATAAATCGACAAAACCTTGCTTGGGGAGAAACGGTATGCACGTTTCCAAGACGTGACATTACGCACATTATATTCCGATTCCTAGTCTACTAAATATAACCATAAATTTCATTTTCAATCTTATGTACACCATTCAGAAACTAAATTCAACACTCTGAACGAGGGATGTTGAAATATATCGATATATCGAAATTTTCCCGCCGATGTATCGATATTTTTGGCCGGTATTTTTCCCTCCGATATATCGGTGCATCGATATTACTTTTATAATATCGGAAACCGTTATTTTTCTCACTTAGAAAGTGCCGAAATAAATCCGAAACACCAAACAGTGAATTTAGGACCCCAAGAAGGTGTAGGTAACTGAATATTGAACAAGATGGTCAAGGCCGTAGGTACCCAGGAAAAATTTTCGGGGGGGGGGTTGTGGCACCAGGCGGGGTCCGGAGGCCCTACCCAATAAAACTTTAGAAAAAAACGCTGCAAATTTTACACAAGGGTTTATTATTCTTCGATATAGGTTACTTGTACAGACATTTAATTCTGTCAATGAAAAAAAAAAAAATTAATTTTTTTTTTAGATTTTTATTATCCAAAAAAAATTTTTGGGGGATTTTTTTCTTCAAAATTGTGTTTTTTCAAAATTTCTTTATTTTTTTACTCGAAAAATATTTAACCTCCTGGGATCCTTCAAAAATCCCATTTTTAGCCCCATGAAAGAAATAATATTTCTATATTATAGATTGCCACAGTGCAATCGGATCGTTCCGGGACCCCCATAAATGGATTCTACGTCCAAAAATAGTCAAAAACGACACCTAAATCGATCCCATAGCTAAAAGCCTTCAGAAAACCCCTCCTGTAGCCCCATAACGCCCCACGGGTTTGGGCGATCGGACTGAAAACCTTGCGGGCACAACTAGATGGTAAACCAAGTATTTTGTCAAAATTCCAGGTTTTAAAAAAAATTCCTACTGCCCAAAACGGCCCAGACGGCGTACGGAAGACGGACATTTCGGATTTTGAATGTAGACCTCTTGAAACGGATAATGTCAAATTTTGAGGCTGATCGGAGTCGTCGACCTCCGTCGCGAAAACATAGGTGTACCTATTATTCCAAGAAATAGGTAACTAATTTAGGTAATTTCAAATAGGTAACCCATTTTTAGGCCATTTTAAGCTTTCATTGACAAAAGTTAGAACGACACTAAGTATATAAAGGGGGTTGTGGCACCAGGCGGGGTCCGGAGGCCCTACCCAATAAAACTTTTTAAAAAATTGTCAAATAACCCATTTTAAGCTTTTATTGACAAAAGTTAGAACGACACTAACTTAGTGTCACTAAGTATATAAATAATAACATAAAAATAATTTCCCCTGTTAATTTGGTGACTAGGAAAATAAATAGATAGACAATACAAATAGACTCAACATTGTTTAACATATAAAAACATATTGAACATAGAAAAACAACCTACAGAATATAGACAGGGATTTGCAAAGTCGAATGGCGGTCATTTTTCGTGCTGCTACCTATCGTAATACATAGCGCCAAACTACATGCTTTACGGCAACTTCCGTAATGGAACGTTTGGGTCTACGCCGTTAGCGGCGGACCGCGTCCATCCACGTACGCGAATGGGTTTGTAAAATTGTAATACATTTTATAAATTATTTACGTATACTTTTAACTAGAAATTGTTTTGTACTCTTCCTTATTTACCTATGAAGATCAATTATAACTTGAGTAAATTTAATTCCGATGTGTTTGAAAATGCTTATTTTTGGGAAAATTTCGGGGGGGGGGGGGGGGGGGTTCCCAACCCCTCTGACCCCCCCCCCCCCCCCCTGGGTACGGCCCTGAAGATGGTAGCTCTGCTGGAACGTACTCATAACCAATGCCACAGCCAACAAGGGGGAAGAAAAAGAACTCAACAACAACACTTTTCCTTGTTAGTATAGCTATAAAACGTACTTATAAAAAAAAAAAATTTTCGAAACCCCATACCTAATCAATTTGTGTGAATCAAGAGTTAAAAATGCACACGCAGACGGTATAAATAATTTGTGTGGGTCATCTTACATATAACTCGGTAATAAAAAAATTGTTAACTAATAAAAAATTATTTTTTCTAATTGTTTGAAAACATCCGATATATTGATATTTTTCTACGATATATCGGATTACTAAAACGATATATTTTTGAAATATCGAATATCGATATCTTTCCTCCGATACTTGCATCCCTACTCTGAACAACTTCCAATAATTTCACATTCCGTGCTTCTTCTTCAGCGGTCCGTCTTCTTCTACGCTGTTGTTTGAAAACTGGCTCGGTTTACTCACTTTTATTACGGCGAACACAACGACAACAGTTAACCGCATCCCGGTCGGTCAATCTGATTGTAGGTACCTACTGCGATGCAATAATATACAGTTGCTCTAGTAAATATCCTGTTCAAGAGTTTGTTTTTTATTACCTATTTAGTTTGTACTGAACGTTTTCTGCCGAAAAACATGAAGCGGGGAAATCAATGTTGACCTATGTATTCGCAACGGGGGTCAAAAAATGTTGATCGGCCTCAAAATTTGAAATTATATTATAATGAAACGTATTACGATTCGTAATGCGTAGATTTTAAAAAGCGAATGTCCATCCGCCGTCCGAGCCATTGTGGCTCGGTACTTTAAGTGGCTCAGTAGTTTAATCTGTGCATTGTGGGCAGTAGGAATTTTTTGTAAATTTGAAATTTTGAAAAAATACTCGATCCACCATTTAGTTGTTCCCGCAAGGTCTTCAGCCCGATCGCCCAAACCCTTGAGGCTAAAAAGGGGCTACGGGAAGGGTTTTTGATGGATTTCGGCTATTGGGTCGAGTTAGGTAACGTTTTCGTTAATTTTGGACGTAGAATCCATCTTTCGGGGTCCCAGAACGATCCAATTTCACCGTGGGGATACTTATGATATTTTGTGGGGCTTTCAAGGGGCTACGAAGGGACATGTGAAAGATGTCAGGAGGCCAATGAAGGTCGATTTCCGAGTAATGTAGAACCATAGTCCATTTTTTGGGGTCCCACATCGAACATTGTACAGGATTTTTATCCCCCAAATTTTGTTTAGGTAAAATAATTTTTGTCACAATTAGGTAACCGACATGAAAAAAATAGTAAAACCTTGTGCAAATTGGCAGCATTTTCCTTAATTCGGGACTTGCAGTGCGCTTCCTACGTCTCCCCTCTCAGCATTCCTTGATTTACATACCTAAATGTAAAATTACAAATAAAATAAAAATAAAAATAAAATTATCTCATTCCCTTATTTCGTTTCTGAATTCTGGTTACCTACCTACCTACCGACTATAATAACATATTACGTCCCTCATAAACCTAGAATCTACCTACACTTGATATTATCTAGGTCTTAGATAATATCAAGTGTAGGTAGGTTTGATTTGATTTGAATTAGATGCATCTACACATGTGTTGTGGTAGTGGTGTGAATAGTTGTTTCTCGCGGGTGAAAAATGCTATTCAGTTCGAATTCTCTCATTTATTCAAAAAGAAGAAAACTATGAGAAACATTTTTATAATTCTGCCCAACTTTTAGTGAGGTGTTGGGATTTGAAGGCAATGGGGAAGGAGCGGGAAGCCGAACCTACGCGGCCATCCTGCTCAAGAAGGACCTGCCTACAGACCGCATGTAAAATTAATCATAATATGATTATTGTGTCTTTTATGAAAATTTATATCAAATTCTGTAATTTTTTTTTTTGGTGAAGAATTCAAAATTAATGTAGAAATTCGCGATCAGTAACTAAACCACCGCCAAGTAAAAATAAATTTTTGGCTGTTCACAATCAATAACACTGCTCTACAAAAAAAGGTGACCTGAAATTTGCTGGCCTCATATTATCATGTATGGGGGTTTTCGAGGGTGCTGAATCCGAATCCGTTGTCCGTTTTGATTCCGATTGAACGATTTTTTCTGTTTTTCGACGATTTTATGGATTTTATTATTTTACGGTGTATTTTCCTGGTCATCACGAACTTCGTCCAAAAAAATTATAATGGAGCTAGATTTGTAGGAAATGTCATGCTGAATCCAAATATGACCCTAATTTTTTTCACATTGATCCAAACCTTCCAAATCTCCCAAAAACCTATTGAAAAACTGTAAAAATATATTTTTGCCTATTTTTCACTTACATTTTTGTTTTTGTTGACTCCAATGGACCTGCCAAAAAATATCGAGGGCAACCATTCAAAAGTTTAGACTCTCCTGCGTCGAATGAGACCAACCGGAACTCCCAAAAGTTGTAATTAGTGACGTTACGATAAAAACCATAAAAACGTCGAAAAACCGAGAAGAAAAAATCGTCCAATCGGAAAAAACGGACAACGGATTCGGATTCAGCACCCTCGAAAAACCCCATCCATGATAACATGAGGCCGGCAACTTTCAGGTAACTTTTTTTTTGTAGAGCAGAGTAATAATTACTCTGCTATTTTTATGCAGAATAATAATTACTCTGCTATTTTTAGAATTAAAAAGGTGGGGGGGGGGGGGGGGGTTTAATAGGTACTGACACACATCACTCAGATCGGTCTCACATTAGCACCAGAATGCTAGCATGATCACGTAAACAATTAAAGTCTCTCTCTCTCTTAACCATAAAACCATCCGTCAGTCAAGTTTATTGAGTCGGATACTCTCCGTACAGAACATTTCGTTATTTTTTGTCTCCCCGTTGGAAAAGAACCCGAGCTCGTTGAGGCGAGACCAGTTGAATTATTCAGCCCTGGGTTCGAGTCCCACGGAATTTCCCAAGGTGGGGTCCTCTACATTCGTTTTGTCTCGTATTTGCTTTACGAACAAACTGATTGTAAAGCAATATTAAATGGCTAAATGTTATTGTGGAACGCCACTAAATTGTAAATAACTACAGATATCGAATAAATACAAGGGAAGAAGAGAGTACAAAATTTGTATTTGTATTTGCCGGCCTGCAAGGGGCGCGCGTCTCGAACCTATATTTAATGTAGGTTCGAGACGCGCGCCCCTTGCAGGCCGGCTACGTCGCGGGGTTCTCCCACTTACCACGGAATAGAATTCTATTCTATTCCATTCTATTCCGTGCCCACTTACGGAGGACCGCCTCTCTCGAGCGACTGCCGAGAGAGAGGGGCGCCCGTGGTGGGGCGCTTAAGGGTATATAAACTCAGCGTCGAAGCACAGAGCTTGATTCTATCGTTTCAACAAGTTCGAGTCACAACTCTCTCCTTCCTTTAAGTTAGTGCGTTAGTCCTTCCTACCCTCTCAAAGTGTGCATTCCTTTACCTTCTCATCCATGGAGGAATAGAGAGGAGAGCTCACTCTGTGTTAAACGCCGTTCCCAAAACGGCAACCCAGTGGTAGAACGGCGGGGGGGGGGGGGGGGATTGCGACTGCAGCGCGACCCCTACGAGATGTAGTGAACTTTGAAGGTGGTAAGTTACGAAAACTGAACCAGAAGATGGCGCCCTGCGAATTCCAAATTCCGCCCAGACTTGTCGTTTCCATTCACAGTGTACTCAACTACAGAATCAATTTCGTTATTCAGAGATGGTTCCTTCAATTTTTCCTTTAATTTATCTGTAGTAGCACAACAGTGGAAGATGAATCCGTTTCGTGAGGAATTTGTGGCTTTCCTTCGTAGGAAGAGCTAGTAGCTCACTCTAGTTAGATTTGAAGGTACTATGTGTAGTTCGCTACGTTCTGTAGGGATAGCGCCACCGTCGATTGCGGCACATGAAGTCCTATTTAGTGAGCTCTCCTCTCTATTCCTCCATGCTTCTCACCCTAGTAGGAAATTATTCTCCATAGGGCATTCTAAAAAGGCTGGCTCCCCATTGCTGCGAGATCCGTCTAAACTCAGACAGGCTCCCCAAAGCTGTGAGTTCCGTCTTACTAGGCCTACTTCTAAAACGGCAGGCTCCCCATTACTGCGAGATCCGCCTGAACATCAACGCTGGCCAACGCTGTGAGATCCGTCTTACTAGGTCTTGATAAAAATAGGCTGGCTCCCCATAGCTGCGAGATCCGCCTCAAATATTAAATTCAGAACCTTTGCAATAGTTTAGCCTAAAATAGGTTGGCTCCCCATAGCTGCGAGATCCACCTCAAAAGTATTCAACAAATCGGTAAAATCCGAATTGCGTGCTTGATATACAACATAGGTATCTAGTGAAAACTTAACCTTTTCAGAACTTTTTGTTTTTTTGTTTTTTCCCCACATTGACACTGTAGGGGAACATGGGGAGGTTCCGGACAGACTTTACGAAAATAGCAGCCCAACGCTTAGTAACTAATATTCCGCCTTTTTCGATTGTCCTACAAGAAGCTGCACATTTCCCCGAGTATGTCTGGAAGTTTCAGATTGTTTTAATAATAGATTTCACAGTTACTTATGCAAAGAACTAAGGCGCCTCCCTACGGCGAGGAGGTTTCGGACGGTTCTGGACACGCAGGAAAAGTAACAGAAGATGGTAAAACAACAAAGGTTCATTTAGTTTTTACAACTAAAAACAGTTGTTTGATCATGAAACCAAGATCAGAAACGTAAAACCAAGCATTTCTCTGAAGTAGAGTAGGGAAAAATCAAATTTAAGTTCACACACTGTCTGGAATCTCCCCACACCAATTTGAGTTCTCACTCAAATTTGTTCACAGACGAAATTTGGTTCACAATACAAAAATTACAAAAATTTGAGTTCACACAAATTCAAGATGGCTAGCCCTTTCTAACGATCCATGAATGATACACAGACAGAACATTATTTTAAGTCCCAAGAAACTTGTGAATATTGCACTGGAAAGGAGAGCTGAAAATCTAGGCTGGAGGGACAGATTCAAGATAGGCTACCATGAGAACATAACCTTCTAGAAAAGGCGGGTACTGATATGAATATTTGCCAACCTCCATGATGTTCAACAAGTTGCATTGAACATTTAATGTGACCCATTTTCAATGGATCAAGACCACTGGTTAGCTAGATACGACCTGTGTCCAGAACCCCCCGCGTCCAAAACCTCCTCATGTCCCCCTACAGACAACAGGAATATCTCTTGAATGCAACTTTCATTGGGTTGAGAATAATCAACGACAAACCCCGCTCAATCCTCCCAACACCATGAAGGCATACTAATTAAACCTAATTAGATACTTACTTTTAAACTGTAGATAATATGGGTATATACCTACTTCTGCTTTCCGCTTGGTCCGGATCTGGAAATAGAAAATAGTACTCGGTCAACATAAAAGTCAATAAATTGATTTTCATACCAATTAATTGTAATAAACCTCTCAATTAGTGTATGAATAATTAGGGCGATTGAACGACTATACAGATGATGTATAATATACATCATCTGTAATCAATATTATTGGATTATGTTATAAAAATACAGTAGAAGTCTTTGGTAGAACAATAAAGTCACACGTAGAAGCAGAAAACGAGGAGCACAAACGTTCAGCCTAATCAACTCACAGCAATTTAAAAACAACAATTTTGACGAAAATCGTTTTCTCGTTTCAAGTAAAGGACGGGACTCCCTCTCTTCCCTATAGGGTTCTTCGGAAGGTCGAAATTCGGTTTTAAATTTAAAACAAACATATTCGGATTTATCACTTTATAAAACCCTTCTACGCCAAATGTTGGCTCTAGATTCCTTTTTGTTGTGATTAGAAAGGGTTGAAAAAAAAAAAAAAAAAAGATTATGAAAGAAAGCGGCAACTGGATTGGCCTAGGACATTCAAGAGGCGTTCTCAGCCACCGCTTCATTCATTTTTGTGAATGAAAATCAATTCGTTTTGGGAGTCATTTGAAATATCGCGAGCTCAAAAATCCAAGTTGAATCTATTGTACACAACCTACGCCATCGGAAACTGTCAGGAATATGTTTTGAGGTGCGAAACTCGGTTGAGAGGATACGAATTGTTCTTAGGGAACGGGACTCCCTCACTGCCCCATGCAGGTATATTCGAGCACTGAGTCGTTTGGCTGAAGACAATGTCCTTTGTTTTCTCGGGAGAAGATGAAACTACTAATTAAGAAAACAGGCAAGTTCTTTTTTTTTTTCGAAGTTTGAGGTACACAATAGAGCGATGCGAGTGGGGCTACCTTCTTACGAACTGCGCCAAGCGCTGGAATTCGTTTGGATTGTGAATCAATCCTGGGTTGCAGCTCTTGAACTGAAGTTGGCTTTGTTCAAAATCAGACTGAAAACTAGCTATACACTTCACCACAAAACAAAATGGTTCTGAATTGGGAAAATTTAACTTACTCGCATCAGCGAGCGCTTCTTCTATCATGTGCGATTCATACTGAACACCGTCGCAAGTTGGGGTACCTGATGAACGAATTCACACGATAAGCAAATTCAGCCAACCTACAGCACCAAACAAGCTTCAAGAGGTGAGCACCACAAAATACAGATCTTGAAGGAAAAGAATCGGTTTACAGTTCTGATTCAATAGGCTTGGTTGCGAGGTATCCAAAATACATTCGCAAAATTCAACCCCGACATGAACAAGACTTAGTATAATTCATGATACCCATGTTGCCCGATTAGACGGTGTTCATGTCCAGGGATTTTTTTTTTTCAACACCTTTGGCTCAATAAAACTTGTAGGGGACCCAGCATAATGGATGTTGGGGGTGTACCTAAATGCACAAAATGAGTTCCTAGGTACATTATTTTTAGGTCTATCATTAATTTTGTTGTTTGGGAGAACGCCTCTAGCGTCGTATCTAGGATTGTGCTCCCAGTGTCTTTAGAGGAAGACGAAGGGAGTGCATGTATATCCCTGCCCAGGGCATAATATGAAGTGTCATGATATGCAGACCTGGGAGGCGGTATTGATGCATAATTGGAGGATCCGCTATCTCCAGGTTGGCAAGAACTGTTGTGTTGGCCTGGAATGCGTTGATCCTCGGAAGGGAGCTGAGGGGAATATAACATTAAAGATGAAGTGTCAACATTAATATTGGTTCGCCCTGAACCCGCAGTACTTACTGAAATCAGTGGGCTGTCTTTCACAAACGAATTTTCGCTAATGGAGGCTGGGCCCGGTGACTAAGTCTCACCAAGGTCCGATCTCCCAGCTACTACAATTGAATTGTCAATAATAGTGGCCCGGGCAACGGACCCACGCGAAAAAATTGGTCCTGCTGACCTGGTTACCTCAGACGAAGTGTCACAAAAGGAGACCTGGTCCTCGGGTTCAACCAAAAAGTCACTGCGTTTATGATGATTCGGCGGTGGGATTGGGAGCGGTCCCGGTCTTGAGCAGCCTCTCGCGGGAGAAGCCTGAGCGCCCAATCTCGACGCCGACAGTGGCGCTTCCTGTGGCTCGCGACGGGACCACTACAGGCTGGTGAATTTAAAATATACAGTGTGGCCCACGCAGCCACAAAATATAAGTAATAATGATACGTAATTATGGTGATGGATTGACCCACGAACTGTCATTCATCAGTTGATCAGAAAATGTGTCACAACAATGCTACATTCTCTACTGCCGAGCTATTGGGGACATTTATTCCCATCATCAGGGCTGAAGTACCAACGTTTAGGTAGCGATGTTGTGTAGGGAGGGAACATCTCAACCCCTGCCATTGAGAGAAAATTTTCAACTCAAAAATGCTAGCAAACAGCATATATGCATTGCTGTGATATATCACAACAATGAAACCAAAATATGAGTTCTCAATTATGACGGACTAGATGAGGTGAGCGTCCGCACCCATTATTGTTTGAGTTATTCTTGTGATGCATTCCTACTTTTCCGACAAGATCTATTTAGCAAAAGACAGCTGAGAGCCACAATAAGCAACATAATACGATAAATACGAAAACAATAAACACAACTATCTTAGGATTAACACAATGGACATTCGAGGCTTTGCTCCCGATTTTCAAGCTCGTTATTTTGGACATGGTTGGCGTTCAATTTCGATAGGCTCAAGTGATTCCCTCATTCCGTAAATGCTTAGGATTGAAGGGCTTTGGTTTTCCGTGTTTTGTATGCATTAGTCACATTAAAAATTGCGACCATTAATATTGGTTGTTAATTGAAAATCTGTACCACCTAACTGTTTTAACTAAAGACTCCAGCGTAACGTGGAGCAGTTGAGCACTATAATAGCTACCTCTTCGAAATCTATCAAGAAATATTTTGAAATTAAACCGTTCACAATTCGTACATTTCATGAGGGTTTGATGATTTGATCTGAAAATTGTTTATACTACACTATATATAGTTATTATATTAATATATTAGTTATATATAGTTATATATAGTTATATATAGTTAATATATTAAATATAGTGTATGCAAATTTTGCTCATACCCACACACACCTTATTTGTACACTATATTTTCCTATCTTTAATTGCATAACAATTTAGATAGGAACACATTTTAATTTCATCGGATGGTGAGCTTGAAAATCAACGAACGGCCTCGGTTTGTATCGCCATGCACAAAAGCGAACTACCTCATGTTCACAACGAAAAGCAGACAACATGAACGTAATGAATTCGGTCATACCCATTGTGGCCTCACTAGTCCCTTCTTCTATTTCAGTTGTCGGGCTGTTAGTGTCAGTATTTAACATTCCGGCCAATGTAATGGGAATCTACAACAACAATCTAGGTGCTAGTATTGAGGTGGTTAGTAAGTTCTATGGTATTATGTAACTACTATCGACACAGATATTTACAAGATGGTATTCATTTGTATTTAGATGGGCGTCCGTTTGTTCATTTTGGCACACAGCACTAAATGTTTAAAAATATTTTTGGTATGCGTGCGTATTTCTTCAATTTATTTACATGCCCTGTAGCTGAAAGTAGGGAGGAAAAACAGTACGGTTTTCAAAATTTTAGGAGACTGCTAGTTCTCACAGAAAAAGTAAGTTCTAAGTTTGACGTTTGAAAAAAAAAGGTTCGAATCGAACAGTTCGTTTTTACCAGTTACTGGTAAAAATCGCAGATGCTTTCTACATTGTATGCTAGAAAATTCAATGGCAATCCAAACAGTAGAGTTAATTAATTAAGAAAATAAATAAGTAAAAATTCAGGTGGACAGGTCGATGACACCAAGACTTGGGGATGCTGCGACTCAATTGATTCTCACCTGTGCTTCATAGCTCCGTCTTGTACAGGATGGGACAGCATATTATTAAGTTATTAACTTCCTTATTTCGTAACACAATGAAACAAAAAGTACCTAGCAATATATTTCTTTTCATTTTTTTTCTTTTTTCCAAGTGTAGGAAATATTTTAAAGAAGACGATTTAAGACGAAATAGTCTATTTCCACGATAAAAATATATATAAACTTGTAGACGCGTTTCGGTTGATTAGACCATCATCAGTACAATACATCTCTAATGATGAAAAAAAAAACAACTAGAAAAGTCACTAAACTAAACTAAATCAGACTTGTTTTATTCGTCATCCTGTCCTTTTCGTAATCAGCCTGTCCTCATTATCGAGGAGAAGACAGGCCGAAGATGATACGTAAGTTTTGCTGAAATATTTTCCTTTGAAGCAAGCTTTGTCCACATATCAGCATATAAAATTAAACTAGCTCGTTTGTTACACGATAGAAAGGCCATAAGGAGAATTCAGTTCAACAGACTAGGAAAAAATGAACAGGTATGTAAATGGCGTTTGTGATGAAGCATCTCCCATGATCCACCAAACATTTGCTCCCAAGTTGTCTGAATTCAAAAACATTTCAGTTTTATAGTAAAAAATTTAAAAACTAATGATGAAAAACAACTAAGAAAACGCAAAAATTTGAAAGCCAATTTTGGACAGGTCACACACATCGGTAAGCGATGTCATTTTCAAGCAGTTCTAAATTTATTTCAACGATCAAAAAATTTGTAATGCATCTCAGAAATCAGGCTGACGTAGGAAAAGTGGAATGAAATCCAATTTTTTTTTTAATGAAAAGTTGATGCTGATTCGACTGCAAAGTGCAACAAAAAAAAAACGGGGCAAGTGCGTAAGTGGGATGTAAAAACACGCCATAGATGTGCGTTGTATTGTTTGTTTAGTTCAACTTCAACAAAACCTCAAACATCAGCCGTTGACGTAACGTCAATTTTTATTTTGGCCCTGGATATCTCTGATTCTACTCCCTCTTTTTTTAACGTACGATTGTTTTTTCATAGCTTTGTCAATGGAGAGTATTATGACCAAAATAGCTGTCCAAGTACGACTTACGCACTTGGAATTAATAAGTTAAAGTCATAGAATGTATAGACTACTTTAGTCAAGTTTGAGATTGTATGTGTATAATACATGAGGTATCAATCTCAAACTTGATTATCACCACGCACGTGCCTTCTTGAAAAACCAATACGCTAAGTGCAAGGTAGAGCTTCAATTTAAATTATAGGAGTGAATTACAACTACTAAACTTAAAAGCAAACTTTAAAACGCCAGGTCCTGAAAATATTCATCGATTTGAAGGATGGAACACAATAAAAACGGAGCACTGAACTTGGCAGCTGAGTGATAAGTGATGTCAGGCATATAGTTTGAAACGTAGCCACTAGATGGCAGTGGAGATTGTTCTAAGTAGCACATTCCACTTACGCACTTGCCCCATAATATGCACTTCCCCCAAACTTACCTCAACTTTCTTTATAAATGGATTAGGATAACTTGAAAAGTAAGAAGAAGGACTTGGATCTCAAATCATCATTATTGGGGCCCCAAAATCTGTGCCGACATCACCCAACTTTGGATGCAGCAGAAAAAATGTTTCCTAAACCTTTGTTGTGGGCGCAGTCTCTTATTTTATTTTAACGGTAAGATTGTCAACCAGTTCAGCCTAACACGTGGTCTTCAACAGGATTCGAACCTGCGCCCTCCTTAGACGGTAGCACGAAGTAGCTACCACAACTTCTCGGTGTGGTGGCCAATAGGCGTGGCGTTTTCTAAAGTGACTGCCCAGGGAGATTCTTTCTTTCGAAATGCGGCTCCAGGTAGGGCCATCCTCACCTGACTCATCCGAGTGATTCCCACCAGGGCGACCAGAATGTCGATCACGGAGGGTTTCCAGGAGTCGTGACTCAACTTCCGATAGGCCATCGCGGCGCCTCCGGTGGGGAAGGTTAAGTCAGAATGCGGATCCGAGCGGGATTGTGCGGATATTGACGACGACCTTCGGAGGCCCCCCCGACTATGTCAATGGCACCCCAAGCCCGAAGCACATCCTCAGCTTTAAATGGGAGCTTTAAATGAAGGCGACTCGATAACGGTCGAGGCCACTTAAAACCTACTGAATACCTTTGAATGGTATACACAACGCTTGTCACACATCCACCAACATAAAAACAACCATTCATGCCAATGATTCACCCATCAAGGAGCTACATACTTTCAGATTTTGAAGGACGTTTCTAGAAAGACCAATGAAACAAATTTTGTGACTTGTTCGTAAATTAGTTTGGTTATCTCTATTTACGTTTTGGATTTGGCCTTTACTTTGAAAGAGCTCAAATTTGAGCCGATATTTTTGTTTAAAAAAAAAAACGTGACTTCGAATACGCTGTCGTCTGAACAGCGGCGATGTTTTCTCGCCAGTAAATTACGTAAATACCTACGTAACTTGTTATTCTAATGTAAATGTGTTGATAATGTGCGCCTACCTTTTTACGAGAAACAACCAAATAAATAAAACCCTGTTTGCGAACAACGCGGGGAGGCGTTCAAGTCAACAGTAATGTTTGCAGTGGTTAGAGGAAACCGACAGACATTTTCGGCTGGAGTGAAACTCGCTAGTAGATTAGGGTATTTCAGGGAGTGACGGAATATACAGAAGAGAAAATTGAACAGGAAAAGACTAGCAATTCTGGCACTTCTCAATTGGAAAATGGTTTCTTCGAGCCCACTTACTGACAAAATGGGTTCGAAAATCTGAATCTGGAGTTGCGATAGAGGTCGATTTTTATGTAGATTTTGGCCGCCACAGAGGAATTTCGTGATCAGTGAAAGTTTTGTATCGGAAAAGTGACGAACGACCGACAACAAGCAACAAAGGAAAGCCTTCTAACGGTAAACTCGAGCTAATTACGCTGCTGCTACCTCAAAAACTCATTAGAACCGACCTGGTCAGTGATGTTCACGAGCCGCCAACGTGTGAAGTGAACTAAAAATTAATGTAGGCGGTGGATTTGTTGAAGTTCGGTCAAATAATACGCGGAATATGCCGAAGTTTCAGGAGATTTCCCCCCCCCCCCCCCATCAGGACCAATTGGAAACAAAAATTATTGAGGTTACGAAATTTCAGAATGTTGGGGACTTACGTGACAGATATCAAATATTCTAAACTTTAGACTGTTAGGTCTTGATGGTAGGAGAATGAATGTAGGAAAAAATTCACCGTAATTAATTACAGGAACTCGGGCTTGTCACGAAATACAACGAAGACGAAATTTCCAGATATGGTGTAAGAGCCTCAGAGGTTGGCGCCGAAGTACAAGTAGTAAGTACCTACTGTATTTGCTCCAGTTTGGGTAGGACTTTCCCTGATTTGTCTAAATAAATGAATCGTCCTATCTTTTTTGATGTAGATTCTTAGCTCATCAGTCCATGGCCACATTCTCACCTTACACATGGAGTCGCCTGAAATCTATCTTACATCAGGAAGAAGAAGAGTCCACCTCAGCCCATCCAAACCTCCGATTTACCCATAAATGCTGAGTAACAAATGGCATATTTTCATACTGCATGGATCAGTACACAGTTATGCTACAGTTTCGTTGATTATTTTATTCAATTTTTTCCTGGGGTAATTTTTTCCGGGATGGTAGATTATTTTATAAAAATTTTTCCGGGATGGCATACTTGCCCGGGGAAATATTTTCCGGGAGGACCGCCCCCGGGGAAATTTTTTCCGCAAACGTGGGAGATTATAACTTCTGAAGCGTCAGCATACTCCGCGTATTCTTTGACGGGACCTCAACAAATTCTACACCCACATTAGTTCAACTGGGCAACGCCAACATTTTAACAATTAAAAAGTAATAATGAGAATTGGATTACAAATGGGGTTACATATAGTTAAATACCGTTGATCGCGGAGGTGCCGAGTTGACAAATAGGGTTTCCGAGTCATGCGTGTGACGTCACCCAAACAGCTGATTTCTTGTCCTGCCGCCAATTCAAATTTCGACGTTTCCATAAATCATATAAATTAATAGTTGATGGTGATGTTGACCGTTTCAATTAATGTTGTTGGAAACTTGTTGAGGGTCAGTCAAATAAGACGAGATTTTTGCCGACGTTTCAAGAGATATATATTCATCAATTGTTAAATTCAAAGTCTAAATTCGTGTTTTTTTAATTTCGTTAAGCCCTGATGATAGGAGAATATATCTCTTGAAACGTCGGCAAAAATCTCGTCTTATTTGACTGACCCTCAACAAGTTTCCAACAACATATAAATTAATATAAGCTAAAACGCTGCAAATTTTACACAAGGGTTTATTATTCTTTGATATAAGTTACTTGTGCAGAAATTAAATTCTGTGTTAATGAAAAAATTTTAAAAAACTTTTTTTTTTTTCAAAAAAGATTTTTTGATTTTGTTTTTTCAAAAAATGTTTTTTTCAAATTTTGTTTTCTTTTTTACTTGAAAAATATTTGACCTCCTGGGATCTTTCAATCATCCCATTTGTAGCGCCATGAAAGCCCTATAGATCGCTACAGTGAAATCGGATCGCTGCGGGACCCCAAAAAATGGATTCTACGTCCAAAAATACTTCGAAAACGATACCTGACTCGATCCCATAGCCGAAAGCCTTCAAAAACCCCCTTCTGTAGCCCCATTTTAGCCCCATAGCGCCCCACGGGTTTGGGCGACATGCTAACCACGTCGACATGCTAACCACGATGCACCCCTGACATGCTAACCACGTCGTGCGAAGAACGGGTGGCTTCCCGGTTTTCCTAAGCCCGAATGACGAGCGAGATTTAGCCGACTGTCTGTGATTCCGAAATGATGATTGCACGACTAATAATTGCAGAGTTTCTACTGCGTGGGCATTTTTCCCACATAATCCATAACATTCTAGGTCAAGAACTCCAACTCCTACGTTGGGGCTACCAGTAATAGCGGAGCACACCGTAAAAATTTAGTTTCCGGTGCCCTAAAGTTGTTTCTAAATCCTTCACCAACTGCCCTTCACTGGACGATGCCGTGCAATTAAACAATGTTGAATCCAGGAATACAAAATAACAGGAAAGTAGTGAGAGGACCTCATCACGGAAAACCCCTGTGACGTAACTATTTTCAAAGGCGGTGGGATTTTTTTTCTTCTTCTTTTCAAGAGCACACTGTTCGTGGGTCACTGAAAAACCTTGGTTCTGGTAACATCAACGTGATGCGTGAGAAAACGAAACACGTGAAGCTCCCGTATGCCTGCGATTGTGATAAAGCATTTGATTGGGCATATCTTAGTCGGTACTATCGCATAGCAAGCCCGATGACTTGCCTCATCAAGCATTAGTCAGGTTTTTGCAATATGGACGGTTTTTTTTTTTTCCCCATCTTGAAGATTTGATTTCACTAGGTACCCTACAAAACCGATAACAGCGTGTATTGGAGTTCTCACAGTTTTTGGGATTAACTTATCAGGAGACGCGTTCCTATTATGTTGACGAAATATATTATGCGTTAGCAAATCAGGCGCCAGTTCTACCAACAAAATTGAGCATTGAGGTTCGATATGGCAACGAGTGATTAATAATAATCATCAATTATTGATGAACTGAGCATACCAGTCAATATGAAGCATAAAAATTATCGATTGTAATTACTTATAAGATTATATATTATTAATAAGTTAGCAGACGATTCCAGGCGCATTACAGAGGTTGATTCTCATGGGTTAAAAATCTCACCATTAACAATAGACGTGTCTCAAAATCATTCTTTTTTAACACAGAATGTGTTGTTTCCAAGGGTCTTGGGTTTGAAAATGTCTGTCTGACCGTCCCAGGCCCAAGCATACCTGCTACTCCGCCCTCCTTCACGTTCCCTCACCCCCTCAACCACTCCCCTGCTCAACTGTTTCCCGGCGGCATGCCCGTACCTCGTTCTTTCAACACCCTTGCCTGCAACCCTCTCCGCCTTCTCCCCCCCCCCCCCCCCCCCTCCAAGAGCGCTAATTCTAACCCCACGCCCCTCGGCGGAATTACCGAAAAACACATTCTGTGTTTCATTGTTATGATCCTCGATGATAACATTAACATTAGTCCGGGGGTCTGGGGGTGTCCCCCAGTACTAAAGTAAAAATATAGTTAACCATACCTACATAGTCACATGACATTGTGGCATCTATAGTCAATACACAAGCACACGCGGAAACACACCCCACAGGCGGCTACGTTTTTTTTAATCGATAGAAGGCTTACAGATAGCACCATGGTGAAGTGAACTGTGATTGCATGTGCACGTGAATAATATGTTATTACAATTTATATAATTATACGGAATATAGGTAATACTTTCTATATCATACAAAAGTTATCAAAAACTGGGAATGTAAAAGTTGTGGCGGGAACAAGGGCTCAACTCTTTGGGTTGACGTCACACATAAACCAATAATTGGTTGGTGGGGTGCTTGCCGCGAATGAATTCATAATATGAATGATATTATCATCAACCAATGGAACCTCTGTGTGACGTCAACCCAAAGAGTTAAGTGCTGGAATCGAGTGCGATATCATTTGAAGTAATTGTGAACGTTCATTGACTGAGGTTCTGCAACTACTGAATTTGTGAACAATCGTTCACCACTGTAATCACACTGGTCTACAAAAAAAAACCTTTACCCTAGTAAGGGGCATGCCCCTAGGTTTTCGAGGGTGCTGAATCCGAAAATGATTGTTTTTTTTTTTAGTTGGTTCGAATAAAGCCTTTTTTCACCTTTTTTTTTTTTTCTTTTTCTTTTTTTTCTTCTTATATTCCTCTCTCTACTCACTTCAAAAAGTCCTGGAAAAAAATTGGGAGTGACATTTTAAAAGCTTAGACCTTCCTGAACAGAATGAGACCTACTCCTACTCTCAAAAATTAAAACTAAGGGAGCTACATTTTTTCAAATTTTTACCTTTAGCCCTTACCAAGTTTTCAAAGTTTAGCAACTAAAAATCGGGAACTTGATACTCTATACAGAAGAGAACACCACTCTTTCCTTCCAACGACTCTCCCAAGAGGAAAATCAAATTTAAATTTCCATCTGACCTCTTCCTCGTTAACCAAAATGCCTGAGTAAAATTTCAAGGCGATGGGTCGAACATTTCAGAGTTGAGATGTTTTATACAAGGTAAACAGTCTCATTATAATGAGGTTTTCATGGACCTTGCTACTCAATGTGATTTTTGTGTGAGGGAGGGTGAGGGAGGGTGTGTGTGTGTGTGTGTGTGTTTTTTTTTTGTTTTTTTTGAGTGTGTTATTTTTTTATTTTATTTGATTTTATTTTTTTGCTACTCAATGTTCATGTTTGGGCGAACTGCACGTTGGGGAACCAAACTGGGAAAGTCGTTCATTAAAATAAATTTTTATCGTAGCCTCGCTCGAATTAACTGACATGCGCTGTAGTATATAATATATTATCTGAATTCCATTCACATCTTCCTACATCAAATATTAAATTTGTAAAGGTACCAACTTGATCTCCAAAAAATATACTCGTATTTAAGTACCTAATTCATGAATGTCTGTTCAATTACCACATCTACTCTGACTTGTTCAACCGATCCAATCGCCTTAAAATTTTAGTCAGGCATGTGGGTTGATGAGAAAGAGTTCTGATAAGAATTTAAAGTTGATTTTCCTCTTAGGAGAGCCGCTGGAGGGAAATTCTGCGTAGAGTTCCCGATTTTTAGTTGCCGAAATTTGAAAAATTGTAGCTCCCTTAGTTTTAATTTTTGAGAGTTGCGGTTGGTCTCATTCTGCTCAGAAAGGTCTAAGCCTACCCCCGATGTTTTTTCCAGGACTCTTTGGAGGGATTTGAGAGAGGAATAAGAAGAAGAAAACGGTGAAAAATGTGATTTTTGCTCATTTGTTTGCAGCTTTTTGAGGTTTTTGATGGTTTAAAATGGTTTTAGACTAAATTTAAGTATATATTCGGAACCTTCAGTAAATTTGCTATAAGCTAAGCGTCTTTTGAAGACGTTCGAGTGAAGTTGGTGATTACTGGAAAATTCAGTGTAAAGGAAGGTCCAAAAAACAAAAAAAAAAGGAAAAAAAGGCCGTATTCGAACTAACTAAAAAACGGCTATCATTTTCAGATTCAGTACTATCGAAATCCCATAGAAAAACCGGCAACCCGTTTTTTTATTTTTTATTTATTTTTTTTACACCTGTTATTTCCCAGGGAGTCGAGTGAAGTGTCGTTTTCAAAATAAATCGTATGAACGACTTGCGATCATTTGAAATGGCATTTCTGAGGCGCCACCTGCGCTGATGACCTACAACGGCCTTGTCAGAGGACGTCAGGCAAACTGGAATCCCATGGTCAACATTACGATCCACTGACTGTTCTACGTCGATTAATTTGTCGCAGATAGATCACGGAATCTATTTTTAAGAACATCTGAAGTCTCGTAAGAGCTCTTGAGGTGACATCACAATTCATTTGTATCGGGTGCACGACTGCTTCGCAACACCTGATTACTCAACGTATACCAAACAATAAGCCAGCTTTGATTTTGCAACAAGAATTTCTACCTTTCCCGTGAGAACCGCTCAAAGCCCCATTGTTTACAATACTTCAATATCAATAGCCTTGGTAAATAGTTGAAGATAAGATTTGTGTTCCCTTCGATTGTGATACTATAGAATAAAGCAGGCATCAAATTCCTCGAATCGCATCGTGAGTTAACGACCCAATTTCAATAAAGCTCGGGTTATTTATGGCGTTACACGACGAGAACGTTGTCAAGATCCTCAGCGCTGTAATGTTTTGTGTCCGTTGCCGTCGACTCAATCCGAGTGAAGTGCCGTTAAAATGATTAAATTGGCACTTCCTCGGTGTGATTCACGGCTCGACACAAAGGTATAAATGATCTGCCTCAATCGAGGTTCTTCTAGAATCCGTGAAAAGAGCGCGAATGAACTTTGAGAGACCTTAATCGCCTCTTCCATTAATTAGCACTCACCTTGAGCATAAGATACTGTTTAAAAAGATGCGTTATCTTGTTTTGACGAGGAAAACAAACAGATTGGCCGGCACTAATCGACGGAGGCGACCTTAAAATCACTCCGGGAGGGAGGGAAAAAGGAACCAGACCGACGAATTTCACTGGCATCGGCGAGAAATTATCTAAGAATGCTTTTCATACCATTTCTAATAAATTATACTAGGCAGCCTAGTCTACGCTAGTAAGCATATCCAGGAGGCTACCGTTTGTAATTCAAACACTTTCCTTCCATGCACAGAGTACTTTTAAGAGACCCGAGATAATATCAAAATATCCTTCCATGAGATAATACGCTAGGGATGCAGAAACATCGATACTTTTTTCCCCTGATGCATATCGAAGTAAAAATAAAAAAATAATAATAAAAAATAAAAAAAGCTGCAAATTTTACAAAAGGGTTTATTAATCTTTGATAAAGGTTACTTGTGCAGAAATTTAATTCTGTCATAGAAAAAAATTTATCTATTTATTTATTTTTTACAAAACATTTTTGTTTTTTTACTTGAAAAATATTTGACTTCTCGGGATCCTTCAAAAATCCCATTTGTAGCCCTATAGATTGCAACAGTGAAATCGGATCGTTCCGGGACCCCAAAAAATGTATTCTAAGTCCAAAAATACTTCGAAAACGACACCCTACGATAAAAAATGCTAAGAAAACAATACCCCATACCTAGTAGGTACCTACTTAGCATTTAATGCTAAGAAAACAATACCCCATAGCCGAAAATCTTCAAAAGCCCCTCCCGTAACCCCATAGCGCTCCGGGTTTGGGCGAACGGGCTGAAAACCTTGCGGGCACAACTTGATGGTAATCCAAGTATTTTGACAAAATTTCAGATTTAAAAAAGAAAGCCTACTGCCCAAACGGGCCCGGACCACGGACGGACGTTTTGCTTTTGGAATCTAGACCTCTTGAAACGGATAATATCAAATTTTGAGGCCGATCCGTCGCGATAACATAGGTTCTTGGTATTATCCCAAGAATAATAAACCAAAAGTACCTAATTGAGGCTGAGATTATTTTTTAGTTATTCAGAAGATGAATAGTTATTTTTGGAAGTTATTATTTTCAGTTAAACAAACGTTTATTGAGTTATTGAAGCATAAATATGCATAAAATATGCTAACGAAACATTAAACGGGCTCGAACGTAATGGCTTCAGGTCCAAAGTTTGATACGATGTAACGCGATAGTTACCCCATTTCTGGCGTGAAATAATCATTTTGGAATGAGCGCACTTGAGAAATTGACGTCATTCCGATTAGGCGGCTGATCCTACACCAGGACATTTCATAGAAAAGAGGGAAAAGGGACTGAGAAACACTCGTTAGCCCATAAAGGCATTCTTGACAAGTGTTGGCAATGCTGAGTGAATCATCGGTGAGACTAGAAATACCCTTGTCAAACGAGGCAACGCACACACCCGCACACACCCTCTCACACACAACTATATAATATTATTATAAATACTTTTGGCAGGCTTATAGCAAAAGCTATCACTATATTGAATTTCGGTTTAAATTAAACTTTCAAACTCATTAAAAATTTGTGCACGGCAATCCCAGATATTAGTGATTTTGTTTCTAGTGGACGCAGTGATTGCGTTTGATTTCAGAAGAATGTTTCAACTATGAGTCATCAGCCCTGCCTGAGCTTGTTTGTCCTGAGACTTTTATTTTCAATTGAGTGCTTCCAATGTTGGATACAGAAGAGAATTGGTCAGTATTAGAATAAGTCAATCCTAAACGCAGATTGCGTGTACATATTCTTAGAATTTATGGCAAGCTGGAAAAATACTGAGACGGGAACAAAGGCTCAGCAAGTAAAGGCAGGCAAAGCATCAACAAGTTGGCAACTCAAAAACAGCTCAAATCACAACAATAATAAAAGAGATTTAACAATTATTGTTAAATCTCTGTGGATCTTTTTTTGTACTTGATGAACATGATCGTGATGTCCAGAATTGGTCTCCAACAATGAAATGCGATGGCCACGGGTTTATTATTGTTAGGAGAGTAATCGTTCAGGCGTGGGGCGCCCCGCCAAACGCACCACCTCTACTCGACATTCAAAATTAGGTACTTCGAAAACGACACCTCGCTAGACTTCAACTCCGTAGAGCCTAAAGTGCGTCGGGCTGAAAATCTTGCGGGCACAACAGTTTTTATCTAGTTACTAGAAGCGCATCAGAATAGTTTGTCAAAATTGCAGGTTCAAAAATAATTATTATGCCTACAGTCAAAACGCTGCAAATTTTACACAAGGGTTTATTATTCTTTGATATAGGTTACTTGTACAGAAATTTAATTCTGTCAATGAAAAAAATTAAAAATTTTTTTTTGGATTTTTATACTTACCTATTTCAAAAAAAAAATTTTTTGGGGGGATTTTTTTTTTCAAAAATTTTTTTTCAAAAATGATGTATTTTTACTCAAAAAACATTTAACCTCCTGGGATTCTTCAAAAATCCCATTTTTAGCCCCATGAAAGCCCTATAGATCGCGACAGTGAAATCGGATCGTTCCGGGACCCCCAAAAATGGATTCTACGTCCAAAAATACTTCGAAAACGACACCTAACTCGATCCCATACCCCAAAGCCTTCAAAAACCACCTTCTGTAGCTCCATTTTAGCCCCGTAGCGCCCCACGGGTTTGGTCGATCGGGCTGAAAACCTTGCGGGCACAACTAGATGGTAAACCGAGTATTTTGTCAAAATTTCAGTTTTTAAAAAAATTCCTACTGCGCGAAACGGCCTGGACGGCGGACATTTCGGTTTTAGAATCTAGACCACTTGAAACGGATAATGTCAAATTTTGGGGCCGATCGGAGTCGTTTTCAAACATAGGTGTATTATTCCAAGAATAATAAACCAAAACGGCCGGGACGTGAATCTACACAATGATGTCATCATCATGATAGATAAAAGAACAAAATTTGTATGTTACCCCCGTGACGAAAACGAAAAAGATTGATTAGACTGAGAATAAAAACCAAAACGGCAAAGAAGAAGAGCCAAAATCAACCTTCATCCCTGTTTTTTTTTTTTTTTTTTTTTTTTTTTTGGCGACCTTTGAATAAAAAGCTCGCATATTGCTCATTCTGTTACGATGAGAAAAAACCCATTCAAAAATAAGAAAATCGACATTTGCTTTTAACAAAAACTGTTAGAAATACTTATTAAGACCAAAGGAATACAATAATTGTGTAACTATCAAAACGTTATAAATGCCAAGTCTGCTGAAAATGGAGTTTTCATTGATTAACGTTCTATAAAGCACTTTTTTATAAGTGCCATGATAGACTAGAGTGAATAACTCCGAATGCTTCAAAAATGAGGTTGAAACCAAAATGTTTCAAGTGCCACCTCCAGTTGAACACATAATATGTGTTCATATTATTAAGTCATTATTAAATAATTAAATAATGAAAATTTTTTTCAGTTATTTGCACGGAAACGAGCTTTCTCAGGGTCATCTGATACATAGTTTTCGTATGGTTTCGTTTCTTATAACTACTGCAGAAGTTTAAGTTATGGTGAAAGCGAATTTTTTAAAAGGCGGGAATTCAACGATTCAAGCAGTTTTTTTCTCCTGATGGTACTTGGAACGTTTTGATAGTTTCACCCTGCAATTGTGCACGTATTGGTCAGATTTTCAGCAATATGTTGCTTTATTATTCGAACACATAAAGTGAGGTATCCAAACGTGCCATCTCTACTATTCGGAATGGCACGATCAGGATGGGGAAACCCGATACAAACTACGATTAACTTTCGGGTAAGTTTAACACAGTTGCAAAACTTTAGGGAAAAAACTGAAACTCCTCGAACATCGTGATGTCCAAAAGCTTGATAGTGAACCTCTTTGTTTGGATGTGCCCCAAATTGGTTAGTTTCCAGCTTGTTAGGAAAGCGCAATATTTTCCTAAAATTAGCGATTGCTGACCATAACAATGGACAAAATCAAATTCGATCTCGTGCTATTTGATAGTTCTATGTTAATTTTCCGTTAAACTGTACGTAGTTCTCACTTGAGCTACCATTTAAAAGATCACATCCTTCGATGTGATTTGTATGAGGAGAAATTGATTTGATGATTTCGGTATTTAGCGAAATTCCAAAATTGCGATTCATCAGAATCCAACAATTTTGACATTTATGTGCTCATGAAGCATAAAATAATTTACCTCGGTAGCCCAGCTGGTCGAAGGGTCTTCAGTGGTGGACGCGAAACATAACATGACTTCAGTTATAAGGACGCACAACACTTGTAGATTTGGTAGCATCGTAGCAACAGGTGTATAGCAACAGGTTGGGAAGGTTGCCAACTGACTAGAACCGGCGCCGCACTCAACTCGCGCACAAGTCAAGTGAGTTCTTCTCCCCCACAAACACCTTCTCTGCCGCACTACCTGAGCCGCCTCCCTCCCATCCCTCTTGACCCTCTTTGCCGCCCCACTCTACCTGCGCCGCCTCCCTCCCGCCAAACTTCGACCACGCGCATACCTGCCGGGCTATCCACCTTCAGATCGCCCAGGTTTTAGGAAATGGATTTTACGTTCTAAATTCGAAAACAATACCCCACTCAACCCACTACTCTAAATATTTCAAAAGCCGATCCCTTACCTTTGTTTTTGTTCGCGATAGGAGTCAACCATTTCGATCGGCCTCAAAATTGGTTCCGGTCCAATATGCTATCACAGCTCACTCTCAGAAACCAATATACATGTATGTGATTTTGAACATTAAGTTAATAGGTACCTACTTTGTACGTTAAGTTACTACCTACTCTAGCCTGCAGCTAGTCTGAAGTTGAATTCAGACTCTGAACTGCCTAAAATTCACCTGAAGCCTAAAAATGTGGAACTGATTTAAATATAGGTAAATTAAAACAAATTTGAAAATAGTGTCTTTCAGGTTTGGAAAACTTGTACCTACGAGAACTTCCTGATGTAATAATTTACTTTCTTAACATATTTTCAATAAAACGTTGTTAAATGTAAATTGGTGTGATCTTTTTTCCTCAAATTAGATAATTTGTCGGTGTCGTGGAGCTTCTGTCAGTTGCGTGGGTGTAACAAAATTCAATTTCGTTTTTTGTTTATTATTCTTGGAATAAGACCTATGTAATCGCGACGGAGGTCGGCGACTCCGATCGGCCTGATAATTTGACATTATCCGTTTCAACAGGTCTAGATTCCAAAACCGAAATGTCCGTCCGCCGTACGCCGTCTGGGCCGTTTTTGGCAGCAGGAATTTTTTTTTTTAATCTGAAATTTTGACAAAATACTCGGTTTACCATGTAGTTGTGCCCGCAAGGTTTTCATCCTGATTGCCCAAACCCGTCGGGCGCTATGAGGCTTAAATGGGGCTACGGGAGGGTTTTCTTTTAAGGCTTTTGGCTATGGGATCGAGTTAGGTGTCGATTTAGAAGTATTTTTGGACTAGAATCCATTTTTGGGGGTCCCGGAATCATCCGATTTCACTGTGGCGATCTATAGGGCTTTCATGAGGCTACAAATGGGATTTTTGAAGGATCCCAGGAGTTCAAATATTTTTCAAGTAAAGAAAAAAGTTTGAAAAAAAATCCAAAAAAAAATTTCCCAAAATTATTTTATTGACAGAATTAGATTTATGCACAAGTAACCTATATCAAAGAATAATAAACCCTTGTGTAAAATTTGCAGCGTTTTTTGGTTAAAAATCTTGATGAATGGAAACGAATTTAAAATATCAGGCTCCACCATAATCAAATTCGTTTTTTGGTTGAAAATCTTGATCTATGGAAACGAATTTAAAATATCAGGCTCCACTCATAATCAAATTGAAAAAGAAAAAAACCTGATTCTGAGCACCTAAGTTTTTTGAGAATAAGGAAGCTAAATAGTGCACCTTTCCTGAGAATCAGCCACATGCTATCTCAGCTGCTTCCCTTCATCCAACCGATGGCTACAATCACCAAGCTGTTGATCACTCCGAAAACTTTTACTTATTGACCCGTTGAGCGGAGCTCAAAAAGCAAACTATCACAGCTTATGGTGGCATGTGGACGGGCGGACTTATGGTGGACGGGTCTTCGACCTTTAGGTCCCGATTAAGCTCAAGACTAGGACTCTACAATTACTCATTATGCACGAGGATACATAAACATTGTGAAATGTTATTATGCACATAATTTAATAAATAAATGAAATGTACAAGCAAGGAATAATATAAAAGTAAAGGGAGCCAGTAGCTTGCTGGACAGAGAATTGACGTAATTATGGTAGTGCTCAGTACGCAGGCCCCCGACACACTGTTGTCCACAACGTTAATCCAGCAAGTAAAAAATCTTAGCGCCCCAGTTTTTTAAAATGAATTCTCTTCACTTTGTATACCGTACGTATATTGTATTGGTACGTCTCTAGCTAGTTTCGCGACGTAAGGGAGGCCCCCAAACCACAGAGTTTAAGAGAGAAAAAAAAATGGGGACCCTTCCAATAATTAATCAATAAATGAATGAACAATTATCAACAATTGTTGAATGGGACCAAAGATTTTCCTCAGCTAATCACTTCTGTTCCCAAATATGCTTTTGCGATCTCACCAGTGAACGGAAGATGAAATTACAGAGTGTTCAGAATGCAGCTATACCTACGGTTCATTTTCAATGCTAAACCGGACGAGTTTATATAGGTACCTACACCAAGTATTATATAAAGTTGAACTGGTTGAGGAAAGATTGCAATTCTCTCTGGTTAGCATGGTTTTCACCATTTTTAAATTTAAGTCACCCTCGTACCTTGCCGCACAGCTGCTTAGAAGAGACATAGTTCATGAGTTGAACACGAGAACACAATATGCAAATTAAAATTAACAACGTCAATTGCATTAAAAAAATTTCACAAAGGTAACAGAATCTGCAATATTAAGGTTTAAGACCTACTTGGACGAGGTACGTACCTACTTGGATAAAAATTCCTCCAAGTAAAAAAAGAAAAAAAAAAAAACAGCAATAGCCTAGTTATATAATAAAAAGATTTAGCTATACCGTTTCAACAGAGACACTAACTATTCAAAAGAGGCTCATTAAAAAACTGATTCAAAACATAGAATGCAAAACATAGACTTCAAATATGTGTACGTTTTTGAAATGTATTTGCCGGCAAGGCACGTATGTTTATGTGCACTTTATTGAACATTTTATTGCCCAATAGTTTGTCGCGTTCTGACTCTTCTTCAGTCAATTGTACTTGACAATTAGATCCTCGAAGTTTCTGGTGTTATTTACAACCACAGATATCCCTTTGTTTGTTCCATCGTTCCATTTTCCTGCGTGGCAGCAGCAAGCCCCGACGAACGGACTTGGAAGAGTCAAGATCTCCAACTCCAAATAGTACTTCAAACGATAGTCGTAAAATGGATTTGTATTATGAACTCATATCAGTAGGTATGATCAATTAAAGTGCTTGGGACATGCTTTATTGTTGTATTATCGTAACAGATGTGCTGGTACTTCTAGTTAACTGATGGTCTACCAGGTGTGAGGAGGCACTAATCGGTTAGTTAACTTATGGTCTACCAGGTGTGAGGAGGCACTAATCGGTTAGTTGAGCTGTGAGGGGGAGGGGGTCCTAACGTCACACGACCAGGCGCTCACCGAGTGGGTGACGGATGGTGGGGGGTTAGGAGTGGGAGATGATGGAGAGGGATGGTGCTGGGGTGTGAGAGGCAGTGGCGGCTCTCCAGGTGAGGCAAGTGGCGCGCCGCCTCACCTGATATTTCACCGCTTAATGCACGAATTGATTTGAAGGTGCGACTCTTAACCCACAGGAATGAGAAAAAAACGTGAAAACCCCAGGAGCGGTATCTTGGATCACATTGAGGCTGAAACTATTGTTTTGAAACGGTTTCGCCAAAACAGTTTCAGAGCAATGCAAAGCGCCAGGTTACACCCACTAATATCTTACCGCTAAATAAATAAGAAAAACAAGCGGCCCATCTCTGGGGGATTGAGTCTCTCAATTTGAGAGACCGGGCGTCTGCGAAGCGCGTCTGGAGGGAGCAGGCTTTATTCCCTGAATATTCACGAACGGAAAATGCCGAGAACTTCCGAACCACCAAAGCCAGACTCTACCTAGCGAGCACCTGGTAAACTTACTAGTGACAAAGGATACGCGCCCAAATTGCGTTACTCTAGGCAGCCTTTGGCGTGTAGCCCACCACCCCATATGAAGTGAAACTTCCTTTCCTTCTTCCATGCGTACTGGCGAAACTTTGAGCGCGAATTTTACGAATTTTGAGATGTTGCAGTGTTCTACAATGGGTGCGATGTATACTCCCAACAAAGACAGATAGGTATCTATACTCAAATCGATCACAAGTTTTCTAACTTGGTAGGCCTATCTCTAAGTTTTCTAACTTGGTAGAACCAATCTCTTAAGTGAAAGAGGTGGGCATAATTCAAAGATGTTGATTCCAGTCTCAATTGAAACCAGAGAGAGACTTAAGTTGTCGTGTTGAGACCGACTTACACTTATCGGCTGACTTGTCGATACACAGCATTGAATTATCCCCCAGAAGGATGTAGTTCCCGCCAGAATCCGCAACAGTGTCGGAATCAATCCTATATATAGCGTCCCTCAACTCGATGTCGACGCCCAAGGATCCGAGCCATCCATTAACGAGCTGTGGTAAGAACCGCCCCCGGCTTTCATCCTTTGCTGCTTGTTCGCCGTCAGCTCGGCCTTCCTTCGGAATTCGATATTGGACCAAAGCTTTTTTAATTGAGCAGTCTCTGAAAAATAAACAACGTTGTCATATTACTCAACCTCAACACTCACAAAAGACAAAGGGCCAACATAATTGACGACTACCACTCTCGCGAAACCAACATGAAAATGTCGCACTGGTCTGTACCTTCACCAGCCGATTTTTTCGAGGTCAATGTTTCTTTCGAAAAGCAGGTAGTCAAGGTAACCGGAGTCGTTCTAGGGAAACAACTACATTTACTACTAGGGAAATAAATACCTACTGTAGGTATTTATTACTGCTTACCTTCGGAAATAGTCCACTGGCATTGAACGTCGCAAATATTTCGGACCATCCTTTTTCCTCTTCCCGCAACTTCTTTAGTGAAAAGCACAAGCTCCCTCAATATCGCCTTCTCCGCTTCAGAAAAAATAACGCGTTTCGCATACATCAAAGAGTAGCATACTTGCCGCGAAATTTAAGACACGCAATAACACTCTAAAAGATTGCGAGGAAATCACGCGATTCGCGTGACGCGAAGGGATGTCAAAAAAGTATAGATTCCAGATTCCAAACGGGCCCGGACGGCGGACGGACATTTTGCTTTTGGAATCTAGACCAGTGATGCCAGACGCCTTCGTCCTGAAAGGGGGACACCTGGGCCGAAAAAGGGGACAAAGGGGGATCTCTGCAAAAAAAGAACCTCACGTGTTCGGGCTGAAAAGCTTGCGGGCACAACCAGAATCAGATGATTATTCATCAACAATAATTATTATCATCAGATGATAAACCGAATATTTTGTCAAAATTTCAGATTAAAAAAAAAAAATCCTTCTACCCAAAACGGCCCGGACGGCAGACGGACATTTCGTTTTTTGAATCTAGACCTCTAAAACTGTATAATGTTAAACATTGAGGCCGATCAGAACTTTCGACCTCCATCGCGATTACATAGGTGTATTATTCCAAGAATAATAAACCAAAATTGAAAATTTGGAACCTACTCAAGATACAAAACGATAGGAGGGATGTCCTCAACATGCAGTTGGTAACTGCAATACCCACGGCACTCACTTAGGCAAGTGGTTTTCACTTATGCAGTTTATTCCCACTTAGACAGGTAATTCTCACTTAGGCAGGTGATTTTCACTTATGCAGTTTATTACCACTTAGCCAGGTAATTCTCACTTAGCCAGGTGATTTTCACTTATGCAGTTAATTCCCACTTATCCAGGTAATTCTCAATTAGGCAGGTGATTTTCAGTTATGCAGTTTATTCCCACTTAGACAGGTATTTCTCACTTAGCCAGGTGATTTTCACATATGCAGTTTATTCCCACTTAGACAGGTAATTCTCACTTAGCAAGGTGATTTTCACTTATGCAGTTAATTCCCACTTAGACAGGTAATTCTCACTTAGCCAGGTGATTTTAACTTATGCAGTTAATTCCCACTTAGACAGGTAATTCTCACTAAGTCTTAGCCAGGTGATTTTCACTTATGCAGTTTATTCCCACCTAGACAGGTAGGAAAGGTTAGGGATGGTTAGGGGGGTTTGGGATGGTTAGGGATGGTTAGGGATGGTTAGGGATGGTTAGGGGGTTTGGGATGGTTAGGATGGTTAGGTGATCCTGTTGGAATAATCTGCCATAACTGGCTAAGTGAGAATCACCTGTCTAAGTGGGAATTAACTGCATAAGTGAAAATCACCTGGGTAAGTGAGAATTACCTGTCTAAGTGGGAATAAACTGCATAAGTGAGAATCACCTGGCTAAGTGGGAATAAACTGCATAAGTGAAAATCACCTGCCTAAGTGAGACTTACCTGTCTAAGTGGGAATAAACTGCATAAGTGAAAATCACCTGCCTAAGTGAGAATTACCTGGATAAGTGGGAATTAACTGCATAAGTGAAAATCACCTGCCTAAGTGAGAATTACCTGGTTAAGTGGGAATTAACTGCATAAGTGAAAATCACCTGGCTAAGTGTAGTAGTAGCAGTAGTAGTAGTAAAAACCTTTATTTTGAAAATTCATAACAATACATGCTAAGTCCCATACTTACTATGCTCAAAACTAGTTAAGATAATCCATTCTTGGAGTTAGCATGTTACATGTTTCATTACAGTGCACTTAGATAAAGGTTGATTATAGGCATGGCTATTAAGCCGTCAGCCTGGAGTCTTACTGCTACTGTTGATCCGCGTTACACAATTAATAAAATTTATTAATGTAATAATATTTAATAATGTAATAATATTTAATATTATTACATTGAGTTAGTATTACAATATTTGTTATATCAACGAGTTTCAACAGGTTCTAGTACTTGCGGCGGCTATGTCAAACAGAGAGCAATACAGAGAAGCTGTATAATAAAGTATAGAAACAGATTACGCACAATAAACCTCTTTTTTTCCTTTTTTACTTAATAATCGATTGATCACAGAATCTTTTTATTATTTTAACTCTGCTGACCACTATTTTGTTTGACGTTTTACAACTTTTTTTTTTATCTTTAAATTATTACCTACCTACTAATTACATTAATTATAGTTGAACTCCCTTATTAATCCCTTGCGGTATCCCCATGCACTTTTAAAATAAAAATTCAATTTTTTCCACTGCCCTGGATCGTTGATAATAGCGATGAATTCCTGTTCCGAAATCTGGGATGCGCCAAGCCATTCGACCCGAAACTCACCGAGGACAGGGCAAGCAGCTACAAAGTGGAACACATCTTCTTTGGCCCTTCGATTACACAATGCACATAGTTCAATTCTGTCCCCAATACACGGCTGGTAATTCAGGTCCAGCAACTCGGTTCGCACCTTGAGTATCCATCTTGTAGGACCGACCTCGTTGTCTGACGTCATATCGGCGCATTTGAGATCGTGGTTGAGTCGCTTGTACCATAGGTAGTGGGAAGAATTCGCTGCTCTCTCCAACCAAGTATGCTTATAGTCGGCCTCGATTTTCCCTATGAGCTCCTTTATGGTTCTTCCGTTGATGTGGGTAGCATCAGGGGGTGACGGCACTCCATGCTTGCAGAGAAGCTCCCGTAGTGTCGCCGCATGCGATACGTTCCTTCTAGCCATTTCCAGGGCCACGATTCGCGGGTACTTATGTGCTAATGCTCGCCCATGCTGAACACCTTTTTGAAGTAATCCAGGTGCAGTGCGAGGCAGTGCAGGGCCAGTGGGGCCACCCCCGTCTCGAGGTACATCATGTAGTGGGGCGTTCGATCAGGCAACCAAAACAATCTTCGAATTAAGTGCAGCTGGACTCCCTCGAGAGCCTGGATCGACTCACACCCCCCAGACCTGAGCTCCATAACACAGTATGGCTCTGACTACCGCCATGAACACGTCAAGTCTAGCCCTCAATGGAAGCCTTCCATCGGTGAGTAACCTGCTCCAAGAAACATGTAAAGCGTGCTTGGCTGCCACCACCTTCTGCCTGAAATGGGTCTGGTATGATACTCGGGGTGTGAGGGTAATACCTAGGTATTTAAACTGATTAACCACCTCTATCCGCTCCGACTTATATGTCCAAAATTCTGCCCGAACCAGAGGCCCCCCACGTCGAAAGACCATCACCTTTGACTAATTCAGGTTAACGAGAAGGTTCCATCTTTAGCAATAGTCCTGCAGGGCGTTGATATTTCTTTGCAAGCCGACTGGAGTCGGGGAATAAACTGCATAAGTGAAAATCACCTGCCTAAGTGAGAATTACCTGGATAAGTGGGAATTAACTGCAAAAGTGAAAATTACCTGCCTAAGTGAGATTTACCTGGATAAGTGGGGATTAACTGCATAAGTGAAAATCACCTGGCTAAGTGAGAATTACCTGTTTAAGTGGGAATAAACTGCATAAGTGAAAATCAACTGGCTAAGTGAGAATTACCTGTCTAAGTGGGAATAAACTGCATAAGTGAAAATCACCTGGCTAAGTGAGAATTACCTGTCTAAGTGGGAATAAAATGCATAAGTGAAAATCACCTGGCTAAGTGAGAATTACCTGTCTAAGTGGGAATAACCTGCATAAGTGAAAATCACCTGTCTAAGTGAGAATCACCTGTCTAAGTGAGAATCACCTGGATAAGTGAGAATTACCTGGATAATTGGGAATTAACTGCATAAGTGAAAATCACCTGGCTAAGTGAGAATTACCTGTCTAAGTGGGAATAAACTGCATAAGTGAAAATCAACTGGCTAAGTGAGAATTACCTGTCTAAGTGGGAATAAACTGCATAAGTGAAAATCACCTGGCTAAGTGAGAATTACCTGTCTAAGTGGGAATAAAATGCATAAGTGAGAATCACCTGGCTAAGTGGGAATAAACTGCATAAGTGAAAATCACCTGCCTAAGTGAGACTTACCTGGCTATGTGAGAATCACCTGCCTAAGCGAGAATCACCTGGCTAAGTGAGAATGAACTGGCTAATGAGAATCACCTGGTTAAGTGAGAATCACCTGCATAAGTGAGAATCACCTGTCTAATTGAGAATCACCTGTCTAAGTGAGAATCACCTGTCTAAGTGAGAATCACCTGGATAAGTGAGAATCACCTGGCTAAGTGAGAATCACCTGGCTAAGCGAGGATCACCTGTCTAAGTGAGAATCACCTGTCTAAGTGAGAATCACCTGCATAAGTGAGAATCACCTGGCTAAGTGAGAATCACCTGGCTATGTGAGAATCACCTGTCTAAGTGAGAATCACCTGGATAAGTGAGAATGAACAGGCTAAGTGAGAATAACCTGGCTAAGTGAGAATCACCTGGGTAAGTGAGAATCACCTGGGTAAGTGAGAATTACCTATCTAAGTGAGAATTACCTGTCTAAGTGAGATTCATCTTGATAAGTGAGAATGAAATGGCTAAGTGAGAATAACCTGGCTAAGTGAGAATCACCTGGATAAGTGAGAATTAACTGGCTAAGTGAGAATCACCTGGCTAAGTGAGAATCACCTGCATAAGTGAGAATCACCTGTCTAAGTGAGAATCACCTGGCTAAGTGAGAATCACCTGGCTTAGTGAGAAATATTGGGATGAGTGAGAATTACCTGGATAAGTGAGAATTACCTCGATAAGTGAGAATCACCTGGATAATTGAGAATCACCTGGGTAAGTGAGAATTAACTGGCTAAGTGAGAATTTCCTGTCTAAGTGAGAATCACCTGCATAAGTGAGAATCACCTGCATAAGTGAGAATCACCTGGATAAGTGAGAATCAGCTGGCTAAGTGAGAATCATCTGGGGCTTCGATCCGTCTCGAGATGGACAAATTACAAGGAAAAATTTTGACGCCGATAAAAATTGTTGAGCCCCGTCGCGAATACATAGGAGTATCACTCCAAGAATAATAAACCAAAAAGTGGTAACTCATTAGCGCTGAACTCACATAATATGTCATCACCAAAATTTAATTACTTATATTATACGTAATCAATTTTGGTGATGACCAATACCTAAGTCAGAGTTTTATTTTACTGCAATTTAGTATCTCTCAATCCTGGACTCCGGGCAGCCGGCCTTCTCACTTGAATTAAGGTAGCCATTGAGTATTGACCACCTGAGGAGGTTCTGGCAGAGGTCATCAGCTCGCCTTCGTCAAATCCGATTAACCCGTTGACAGCTAAGGGTCTTCGAGACTGCCCAGGTATAAGTCCAGGTATGGGCAGAAATCACGTGTCGCAATTCGTCTTTTACCTCCCCACCGATGCAATTAGATCAGTTCAATCCAGGTTGGCTCCCCACTGATGTGAGATCCACCTCAAAATTTTATTGCTAAAAACGTATCCAACTACCATTAGGAATAATTCCTACTATTATTGAAGGCAATACAGTTCACGTTAATGAATGTTCCTTCTAACTATAATATAGTTCCAATATTATTGGAACACACAGCTATCAGCTTAGGTTTTGTGAGAAAATGAATTTTGTTTTCTGAATGCATATTTTTTATATTTCCGTATCTAATTTTTTCTTCCTTATTTTGAAATAATGTCAAAGTGTAATAATTACACTCATTATCTCAGTTAAAATGCTCATTATTTTTTTACTTGAAACTAAAATATAATTAGATGTGGCTTTTTTGAACTGAGGATGGACGGAATGCCGAAGAGGAATGAAGCGACTACTCCCGGAGTGCTTCAGAGTAGAGTCAGGAGTACTGACAGACTGGAAGTACCTACTCCCCGTCATTCTTTTTCTGTTGGGAGTACTTCCAAAGAGGAATGAAGCAAGTTCTCCCGGAGTGTTCCTGGATTGAATCGATACTGAAAGAACTCGCGTCATTCCTACTCAGTCAGGAGTACTGACAGACACTGGGAAAACGCTCATAAGACAATGACGAGAACACACACACACACTTTTGTAACCACGTTGCTACAACACGAGAAGGTTCCAAGGATTTGAAGGTCTGAGGATTCAAATGATTACACACAGTTTAAGTTTATAGTAAGGGTACTGTAATATAAATATGGTCTCTTTATAAAAATCAACTAAAAAGAAAAATATCAACAATAATAACAACAATATTATCATTCATATATGTACTAAGAACACAAAAAGACCCGCTCAAGTATTTAATCATGAAAGTTTCATTCTATAAAAATATTTTCTCAATTGATAGAGCCGACCCTTCTTCCTGTGAACAAAAATATTAAATAACAGTCTAGAAAAAGGGTACAGCGTTTTCAGCTAGAGATAAAATTTAAATGACTCTAAACATTCGAACTAAAATGTTACAATGTACAGATGAAAGGTTAGGATATATTACACAAAAAGGTGCGTTCTTCATTTGAATATCTCCGATACTTTCCAATTCCCCTTCGCCCAAATCAGATTAGAATATTCCGAAAATTTCTAAGGATAAATTCGCATGTGGTTCATCGAGGAGACATTTCAAAAGCAACTTACGGCCGAATTGGTTGTGTTAAATTTCCTTTTTAATTTCTGTACGCTTGTTTTGTTCCTTTCTACGTTGGTACAGGTTTTATCTTCCAATTTGGGTGCCATGCCCGTAATCGGGCGTTGGCGACCTCTCGCTACTAACTTCTGTTGAGCGTGTTGACCAGTTATTACAGAAGAAGTAGGGGTCTACTGTTTAGCGGTTCTATGGCATTCTGAAACTAAGTAAAGTGCGGGATCGACTCCTGCCCCATTGTGAGAACCTAATCGGTCAAAAAAACGCTGCAAACGGAACACATTTCATTCATTCGTTTTTCTTATGAATCATACCGATAGTAAAAGTCCGTAAGTTTAATTTTTTTATTTGCTACCGAGTCTGCAAAGCAGCGGAAGCAATTTTCATTTATTTATTTATTTATTTTTTTAATTTTACGGATTTTTTAACAATTATTGTGAAATGAAAAATCGTGAAAAAATGTGAAAATCGAATAAAACCGGTTTTGGCGGTAGAAAGTCGTGAATCGCACAATTTAAAATTCGTATTCATGAGCGGGTTCGGTTTTGAAGAACGGCACATGATGTTCTCTGAATCATATCACTAGAAATTAACAATTAATTAACAAGCTTAGTTTAGAACTGGTAAGTTCAAATGACGTTTTAAAAGGCTCCAGAAAAAAAAATCAAGTAGATTACCCAATATTTATAAAAAATAAATTAACAGATTGCAATTTTTGCATGTACGATTTTGATGCATATACCTACAATTTTTGAATATTTTGTAAAAAAACTCAAACGAATATCTAACCAATTTGTCAATAATACTTCAATTTTCTCATTATTTTTAAGTAGGTATGTATCAAGTAGTATTTCAGTTCAAATTACTAATCTCAGATTATACAAGCATTTAAATAGATAAATAAAGCAAAACAAAAATAATAATAATAATAATAATAGGTAATAACAAAATAAACCCCACGGATTCGTTGTCTCGTTAAATGTCAAATTGCAAACTGTCTCACTAAAGGTGAAGTAAAATTCCCAATTTTTCTTTAAAAAGCAATACAAAACAACAACAAAAACCGCGAAATACGCTCGAAATTCTCAGTTCATTTCCAAATCGCAAATGGACAACATGCAAATGGCGGGTTGTATTCCGGGCGGAGGAGAAGTTGGAAAAGAGGCGGGAGACGCGGCAATCGAAGAACACCCCCAAACAAGAGTCGAAGTTCAAAATTTATAAAACCGTTTATATCAACATGTTTATCACATTACTAAATAGAAGCTCATCGGTAGTTCAAAAGTCATAAAATTTTGAAAACAAACAACTCACGGAATACCTATGAGATAAGTACAGTTTTGGTATTGATAGTCGATTACAGTCGAATTATTATTTTTTTTTTTAAATAAAGATTTCTAAAGATTAACTTTTAGCGCACATGAACTTGAAATAGTAAGTTCATGCTGATAATAGTAGCAAATAGGAAACTACGACTGAATTTCTTCTTTTTCTTTTTTTTCAAAATCCTTACAATAAACCAGCGTTCCATAGCAATTAGAAGTGAAGGGATCTTACTTTAATATTGTCGTTACCTTTTCATTCGTGATGGATGTTGCTATCCACATGATTCAGAAACACTACAAGCAACAAATCATTTTATGATATACTTCAAGGAGATGGGGTTTGTAACGGTCCAGCACAACTGCAGGTTCAACTGAAACGGTTCGTTGAAAGGGGCTTTCTGAACGTTTGATTTTCTAGACAGCCAATACTGGTTCTCAAGGTGACAATACTTGAACAAGCGAGTCGGCAGGAAGCAAACCATCCTATTTTGAAGAGTATTTTTTCAGATGATTTTTTTTTTTTTTTTTTTTTTTTTTTTCAACAAAACGTTCGAATGCTAGCGAGGGACAGTAGATTTAAGACCACATCTGACGGCAGATTTACAACTACAACAACCACCTTGTAGCAATGTGTTACTCATTACTCGTTGCACTAGTAATTTTGACGCAACATATTCAGTGCGCAGTTAGAAAGGACGTTTATTCAAACTGCTAATTCAGCAATCTCAGTGTCTCAGTGTGTATGTCACGGTAAAATTACGGGAGTCTCCTCAACCAACCTGTTGGTTGGTGTCTGGGAACACTTGCTCCAAACTTTCTTAAATCAAATGGTAACCCCACAATTATTTTTACGGTTTCGAATTCCGCACCCTGTGAGACGTTAGAAGCGCCTACCGAGCGCCACTAGCGCCGGGCCAAATAGGCTCCAGCATTTTTGTTGTGCATTTACCTTCCAAATGGATGGCACTTGGGCTTGTGCTCACTTATCAAATCGAATTTTAATATTGCGCTGATTGGGACGAGATGAAAGTTTTGAAAGACCTGAGGCAGACTGGAGGAACGAGATTTAACTCTACACTCATTGTCGACCAACTGGTCGTGCAAAGTAACTGCTATGTTCTGTCATGTCACCCATCATGATCGTGTATTAACATGTAGGTAGGGGAGACTGGGTCCAGTTAGCATAGTCGGTTTAAAACCTCTTCTAGAAGAGTGGGAGGGCTATCACACGACTCTCTAGTGGTATTTCAGTGGCTCACAAAGTTTCGTTGGCATCGGAGGAGTTTGCGCCTGTTGTTCGGGTTTTGTCCCGGGTTTTGAGGGAATTCTCCCCAAACGATCTCCCAGTCTAGTCATCAACTTCACGAAAATGGCGACAAATTCCAAACAAATTTCAAACGAATTCCCCCAAAACTAAGTCCTCAACACCCGGGACAAAACCCGTTTTTGTAACCACTAAGTAAAAATGTTCACTTCAACTATTTCTAGTCTGGTGTTGTTTCTTCAAATGGGTTATTCGGCGTGATAGGTTTTTTAAAGCGTCGGTGGCAGCCATATTTCCCCAGGAGGTACGGTCGGGGACAGTTGGCATACATCAAACCGGGATTGGTAGGCATAAGGTATATTGTTTTGTGAACTACGCCACGTTACACGCTTAGTGCTCAAGTGTGTCCGTAATTGTTCCCCATCTTATGGGAGTGACAGGATCCTTGGTAAATGATAATTGCCACTCAGTCTCAGTTTTTGAATCCTTTACTCATGCAAAAACTAAAAAAAAAAACCAAACGTGTTTTTTTCTATGTTAAGCATAGTTCTGAGGAAACGCAACACCAGACAAGAAATAGTGGAACTGACAATTTTGGTTTATTATTCTTGGAATAATACACCTGTTTTCGTGACGGGGGTCGACGACTCCGATCGGCCTCAAAATTTGACATTATCCGTTTCATTTCAACCCCCGGACGGGTCTAGATTCAAAATCAGAAATTTCCGTCCGCCGTCGGGGCCGTTTTTGGCAGTAGGAATTTTTTTTAAAAATCTGGAATTTTGACAAAATACTCGGTTTACCATCTAGTTGTGCCCGCAAGGTTTTCAGTCCTATCGCCCAAACCCGTGGGGCGCTATGGGGCTAAAATGGGGCTAATGGGAGGGTTTTTTTGAAGGCTTTTAGCTATGGGATCGAGTTAGGTGTCGTTTTCGAAGTATTATTTGGACGTAGAATCCATTTTTGGGGGTCCCGGAACGATCCGATTTCACTGGAACGATCTTTAGGGCTTTCATGGGGCTAAAAATGGGATTTTAGAAGGATCCCAGGATGTTAAATATTTTTCGAGTAAAAAATACAGAATTTTTGAAAAAACACATTTTTGAACAAAAAAATCCAAAAAAAAAAAAAAAAATCCAAAACGTTTTTTCATTGACACAGAATTAAATTTCTACACAAGTAACCGATATCAAAGAGTAATAAACCCTTGTGTAAAATTTGCAGCGTTTTTTACTAAGGTACGTCACCTACTGGTAAAAAAAAAACGGTTTAACCCAGTCGCTCCGTTTACCCCCTGGTGTGCTCCGATGCTGACGGAACGTAATAAGCGGATGAACAACTAGAAAGGCCGTTGATGAGAGTGATAGCCCTCCCACACTTAACGGAGAGGTTTTAAAGCGACTATGATAACCGATCCCTTATGCCATCTGGGTCTCCCCTACAGCTGTTTTACGTTATACAACACCCTCGTTGCTCTTCATCACAAAGGTTCTTTTGATGACGGGGAAGGTTGGCATAACTGATCAGCTACAGTCATTTCTCGTGTGGGACTTATGCCAACGAACTCCACAGGGCATGCCAACCGACCTCTAACAGCGGGGTTGGTTGGCATGCAGCTCAGCTGTCTAGAATGCATGAAAACCATCGTACAGCATCGACTAGAGATTCTAAGGGGCCGTGACGGGGGGGGTGTCATACCCTAACATTAGTAGATTTGAGGGGTGAATGTTTTTTAAAATTATGATCGACGCAGCTGACACCAGCAACGTTTTGCTAAAACTATGCCAATTGGCCCTGCCCCCCCTTTTGCTGTGTTATCCACCAGTTATCCACTTTTTCCCGAGGAGAGAATTCCAACGACAGCTATGTTCTCCGTTGATTCTCCTCTTACACAAGTTCAGCTATGCACTTTTGCATCCTGTTCAACATTACAAATCCTATTCACACACAGTGTATTTTTTTTTTCTGGGATCCCTCAACATTAAGCAATTTGATATATGGGATTACGATTGAAAACAGATGTCACCATAGAAAAGGAGAAAAATCCAAATAGTGGGCCATACATAAAAACCCTCAGAGCTAATAGATGTGCTGATGAAAATCAGTGTTGGCAACAAAGGAAAAAATCCCAAGTCCATAACAAGGTCCAAATGGTCAGGTGTGGTCTAAAATTTACAATTAGGAGGAGGCATGTTTCTGCTGGGAGGACATTTCGAACGGATGAATGTTTCAAGGACGTCCTCTCCCTTCAAGAGGTAAAAACGTCGAACCTGCTCCTCCAAAAGCAGTTTTCTTATGCAAATTCGCAAAATCTTTCAAAGTTGTCGCATGTATAATGTAAAATACAGTTAAATTGGACAAAACTTCAAAACTTATTTTAAAATTCCCTTTACATTCCATTTTGGCGCTCTGCATTCTAAATTAAATGGCAACCGTGAAGAAGTTTTAGAAATAAACAAAAATGTTTCACTAGCAGACAAATATCACGTCGTTAGTACCTAACTTTAAAAACGATTTTAAATTTTAGAAAACGCTCAACTGATCTCAGTCGAATGCGACACAATCAACCATGCAATAAAATTTTAGAAAACAGCAGTTGTTTTTATAGTAACGCTTTCTGCAACACGCATAGACCTTAGGAAGATTGAAGACTTGAAAGACAAATTGGCCAAGATCAAAAATTTTAGTTCAATTTGATTGCAATTTGGATCGCTTGTCTGCCTCTGAAACCATGACAATATTTGGATACATGAGTGTACATACGCGTAGGGATATTAAAAATATTAGCAATCAAATTTTGTTGATAATTCAATACCTTCGTGAAAAATCGATGTCATAAATCGATGTTTTGCTGTTCGATATCAATGAAATGACACTGCAATAGCTTCGCTCTTTGTAGATCTTGCACTAGGTTCTCTCAAACTTCCTTTATAAGGTCTATGCATGAGAATGATTCTTGTTCATTAGTGGGAGTAAATGTAAACTTCATGAACACGACATATAAAAACAACGTAAAATAAAATTGCACCTCGCTATGCACCAATTTAGCCATCATATTTCTGTCACAGAGGCTGACAAGACCATTCGAAAGAAAAAAGTAAAAAATTCGATGTTCTAAAAAATTCCACGAAGAACAAACATGAAACATGGTGAGGGGGACTTTGCATGCGTTAGCTGAAACCCTTTTCCATCTCACTTGAGCGCCTCATCGACCAAAAACAGCCCTTTAGTTCTCACAAAAGTTTAAAATGCGGCGGGGGTCTGAAACGCGCAAAAGACACGCGAGAATAGCAAAAGGGGGAGCGAACGAATTCCGGGTCTACACTATTCTAACACTTGAGCGATTGGCACCAGGTGATAAGAAGATCCCAAGTTTAAGAAACAATTGAACGTAAAAATGTCTACACTCAAGAGAACTACTGCTATTCGTTAATTCATACACTTCAATAGAGACGATTACAACTAACACATCGATTTGATTTTTTATACTCGGAGCCCATATAATACTGCTCTAACTAACACTTACTGAACTGAAATTGCGAAATAACGGATGAGGAACAGATAACGCCGTGAAGCACTCGGGTAGCACGTGAGACACTTAAACTGGGTTCACAAGGCGTAAAAAAAGGCGGGGCGCGAGTGCGATCGGCGATCTCATTGGAGGAAATCTGTGCGGGAAAACTGATCAGCCAATCAGATCGCCGAACGCACACGTTACGGACGAGTTTAGTACGCCATGTGAACCCAGCTTCACAGAGAACATACCGGGTTCTCCCTGACGTTCGGCGATGTAGCTAAGTCACACACACCGCACGTTATCTGGGCGCGAGACCCAGTGGGAGAACCCCACACACACACACACACACACTGCACACTCACTGTGTGCTTGAAGTTGAAATGAACAGCCGGATCTTCAAGCTATGATTACGTCGTCTGACGACTCGGATGAGGAAGAAGCTCTTCTTCTTCTAGCGTTGATAGAAGACGGAAGTAGACGATATTGGGTGCACCCAATTAATGAAAAGAGAGAAGATCTTGGGAAATATCACCGTACTAATGATGTGAAGTATCATAAAAATAAACAAACAACTTCACTTCTTGAATGAGAACCTCAGTTTCCTCAGTCATCTTGGAAAAAACTTAAGTTAAAAACTGAAACGGCTGAAATCTCCTCGAGAACGCCCTCAGAACGAGCGTCATTTTGTAATTCCTCGAGGATAATATGGATGACTCCATCGAGAAAATATCTTTAAGCCGTCGTGGGAAGGTCATAGTTACATTAGATTATAACTAGAGAGGGTATGGAAATGGGTTCCTGAATAGCCCTCCTACCAGGGTTGCGCCACTATCTCGCCCCGGTCCACTGATCCCAGAGCAAAGGCGCTCCAGGGCTTCACACTCAAAAAGTCATGGTTAACAATTATTTAAACAATAATTTAAAATTATTTTAAATTGGCGGAATGCCGCAGGATGGCTGACCCTTAAAAAAACTTCAGTTTTGTCAAAATAGAACCGCTGACAGATCAATTAGTTTTAGGTGAGTTTGTAAGTTAGTTTAATAGACAACCTAACGAACTACAACTAATGAAAATTGACATAATAAATATTGACGAATTGGCCCACAGACAATACCCATTTCGTGTCTTCAATTTTTTGCGCCCAACTCATTACTTTTGAGTGCTTCCAGTTGGCCCAATACCGTTACTTTAGCTCCCAGGGGTGGACCCAAAGCCATTGAAATTTTGGCCCAAAGTCATTGCGTTTTTAGGTCTTTGGCACAAAGCCAAACCGCCTAACAAAATAATTGTCGCCAATTTCTCTTGAGACTCCTAATAAACATTATCCCTAAAAGAGTTTAAAAAATCTTATGAACCAGAAGAATTATCTTTGCTCCACGACACTTACAAACTACCACCATCTTCAAAAGAGTCAACCTCAGCGCGCTCTGTTCTAATTTTACAATGTGATGTCAGAATTTCTACAAAACCAGGGTGAATTATTGTTAAACTAATATTGATTTATACACACTAACTTGGAAAATTTCTCATAAAATGTAAACTGAATCTGAAATTTTTCAAAGTTTATATATATATATATTTCAATTGAGTAGACTTTTTTTTAGGGGCATCAAACTGCGCTTGGGTTTGACTGGCAGCCTCGTCTCAATTTGTGAACGTAATTTTGGCTATGACTACAGACACGACTAGATACGTTTATATTAATATAAATATAGCAGCACAAGACGTAAAACTAAACACTACGTCCAGCGTCACACGTGCGTCACTTGTTCCTCAATATGAAACGAAAAAAGTAACTTCAACTACTCTTACACTATGACCTAATTTGGTATGTTTAAAGCTAGGAATACAATGAAATAGCAATAATACTCTGCTGGGAGTCTTAGAAGTAGATGACTTCTTCTTCTGAACTCTGCGTGGACACGGAGTCCTGCCGGCTTCCAGGGGACTTCATTCGGAACTTGTCGGGCAGCATCGGGTATGTGTTGGTACGCCCAGCTTTGGCTCCAAGTTTTGGCTCAGCCTGAAGGTAAACGAAAAGACGAAAAAGAATCAGCTACAGAGAAAATAGACAAAAAAGAAAGACAACCATAAGGCGAATACTTTTTTTTATTCAATTTTTTTACGAACGAGAAACAACAACTGCAGATTATTAATGCAAAATTATCCGACAAAAAAAAAAAAATCAACAAATATTTCAGGTACTCGCAGTCCCAGTGGTTCACGTCATGAGTGTCCCCAAAATAGTGAAAGTGTCTGCTAATGGGCCGGGTGAGATGGAGGAGTATCCGGAATGTCCAGTGCCATGAAAACAAGCAACATGAAGTGGGGGCGCTCCCCGTATCAGGCACAGAAACATACAAAATCTCTGCACTACAAACGATAACAGAGATGCTCAAAAGATGTTCAAAATACTCAAAAAGACAACAGAGATGTTCAAAAGAATGTTCAACTCAAAAGAGTTGGATCATGCTGACGTAAGCGATGGACTCTGTGACTGGACCGTACATATGCCACCGGGGAATGTGAAAGCCGGGTTTAGCCATTGCACTCCCGGTCCCAGAGGGACCCCTGCACTGATACCACAGCACTCCCCTAACAGAAATCAACCGATACCACAGCACTCCCCGATTCGCGCCTTCAGTGAATACTTCTCGTCTCTGATCGTCACAACCTACCTAAGGAGTTCCAAGGCATGCCAATAAAGTGCCAAGCTGAGGGGGCTGGGGGAGCTGGGGGAGCTGGGGGAGCTGGGGGGGTTCCAAGGTTTATCAAGATGCCCCCAAGCTTTCCAGACCAGTCCAAGGCTTGCAATGTTGGTACCTAGCTGGATAAGGGATCCCAAGGCTTTCCAAGAAGGTCCCCAAGCTTCCAGTAGTATTACTATCACTCGAGCTCAGTTCTGTTCTTCAGTTAGTCCGACCGATGCGATGGCACAGAACTCGAACTTATGACCAGCGAACGATGAAAAGTTCATTTAATGAAATGCTACTGGAGGAAAGGCATAAGTTTTCGAATCAACAGTTTTTTGTGGCTTTTTGTTTGTTTGTTTTGTTTTACCATTCTTTACACTGAAGCTTCCAGTAGTCATCGATCTTCATCAAAAGCATTTATCTCATAGGAAATTTACTGCAGATTCAAAAGGTATACGTACGTTTTTAGTCTAAAACCTCTTATTATGGTGTACACGGTTTTGATATCGTTTCGGATTAGCTCTCACGCCTTTCCCAAAAAATTAAATCCAGTAGCGGTTTGGGAGGGAGCCCTTTCCAAATTAAAATGTCTCGTTAGTATCTTCACTCATCCCCGGTAGTTTTCTGTATGAGGATCAAACTCATGCCCTTTGCTTTATAACGCCGAATGAGGTCACTTAACTGTAAGAATAATCTTTTTACATGTGAGAGACAAGGACTCGTTAATACCAAACGTTGCAGAAAGCGTTTTCCCCGGCAGGGCTCAAAGCGCAACTTCCACCGGACCCGGATTTGATCGATTCACCTGAATGTTTTGCATCATTGCGGGACTAGAACCGGTTCGAGAGTGAGAAGGTAATTGGGACGGGCTACCAGAGCTCGGCTTCTGTTGACTAGTGCCGGACGTCTTCGGGTCAGGCGCCTCCCGGAGTTTGAGGGGCAGCAACTGCAGAGACGAGGAGGACGGGGTCGCTGGGGTGCTCCCACTCCCGAGCTTGGTGGCCAACTTCAACGGCAACTGTTGACGGACTAGTACATTGGTAGACACCTGAAACACATAATAATTACGTGTATCGTAATACATCGAGACTATAACAAGATCTCGGAGGGCGTCAGTAGCGGATCCTCAAAAATTGGCTGGGTCGTCTCTGGTCAAGAAACTGTTTGAATTGAGTTTTAAGACAAAAGAAAAAACGCTGCAAAATTGTACACGAGGGTATTATACTTTGATATAGGTTAATTGTGCAAAAATTAATTCTGTGTCAATAAGAAATTATTTTTGAAAAAAAAAAAAAAAAAAAAAAATCTGTACAATGTTTATAAAAATGCATTATGCGTTCAAAATTACTCAGAAAACGACACCTTATTTGACCTCCTGGGATCCTTCAAAAATCCCATTTGTAGCCCAATGAAAGCCCCATACGGTGAAATTGGATCGTTATGGGACCCCCAAAACCGATTAAACGTCCAAACATACATCACAAACGACATCTAATTCGACCCCATAGGCGGAAACCTTCAAAAATCCCCTCGCGTGGCCTCTTTTTAGCCACACAGAGCCCCACGGGTTTGCGATCGGGCTGAAAACCTTGCGGGCACAACTAGGCGGTAAACCGAGTATTTTGTCAAAATTTCATATTTAAAAAAAAATTCCCACCACTAAACGGCTCTGACGGCGGACGGTCATTTTAGAAATCTACACATCTTGAAACGTATACGGACAAATTTTGAGGCCGAATTTTCGACCACCGAGACGAAAGGTGTATCGTTGCAAGAATAATTAACCAAAACCAGTTGAGAGAGATTAAGGAACTCTTACAAGGATCGTGACTGGTTTGGAACGGTTTACAACTCCGTTGGAGAATTCAAGAATCACTATTGAGGAGCAATAATCCGTTTTGAAACGTTGGGAACACATTTGAAGACGATACGACCGGGTTTTCTCGACTTTACCTTTTGTTGGTTGGTAGTACTGATTAGATTGAGGGGCAGAGCTGCAGCTTTATTGGCCGGTGGAGGCTTCCATTTGGCCGGGTCGATTTTTTTCTTGGGAGGGTCCGTTGACGGAGGGCCGTACGTGAGAGGACTCGTGTCATCAAGTGGCTGTGACGTCATTAATGCGTTGACTTGCACTCCCTGACTGCTCAACAACTCCAACTTCCTGTAGAGCTGCTCTCGTTGCTGAATGACGTCCAGCTGCTCCAGACGGATTTGCTCCTACAACGGAAAATTCCCGTTAAAATTTCAAATCCACGGCGTCCAAATCTCAGGCAATTGCGCCGCTCACCTGAAGTTTGGAGATTTCATCCTTCTTCTGCTCCAACTCCCTCATCTCCGCGTCTTTTTCCCGTTGCCAGATTTCCCGCTCGCTCTGGAGTTTATCCTGAAGGTTCCTCAACTCTTCGAGCTGCTGATTATGTCGGTAAAGAGGCCGGCCAGGAGGTTCTCCAGAGTGTGATTTTAATATGGCAATTTCAGCCTCCAAACTGTAACAATGCAGAATAGCCTTGACGTTATCACTCCACGCCACAAAAATAAGATTAAATTAAAGCAGAGGTTCCCAAACTGTGGTCCACGGACCCCCTGTGGGGTCCGCCAACCCTCACTAGGGTGTCCGCGCAAACTTAGAGAAAAATTGATATATGCAAATGAAAATAATAAATAAATAAAATAATAACCATTAATACTGTAAACACCAGTCGTCTGGTGTGGCGTTGGGTAAACTACCGTTTCCCTCGATCAGCGAAGTTAAGCAACGTCGGGCGTGGTTAGTACTTGGATGGGTGACCGCGTGAGGAGCGGGGTCACCGATACAAGTATTTTCTGCGTTCAATCGGACGGCGAACTCCTCCCAACCCAGGGGGACGAGGCAATGGGGAGCCATGAGCGCAATCGTCAGACAAGTTCCGATCCTCCTTGAGAGGACGGCTGACGACGTCCGCGACGGCAGCAGCCAGTCGGACGAAAATTCAGGGTGAAATTCCCTTGTTTCGTTTCGTTTCGTACTGTAAACACCAGCTGATGGGTGAAATAGTCCCCAGTTTTTTGGTCGCCGGGGGATGTTGGGGAGACGATGCTGTCAGGGTTTTTTGGGGGGGATTTACATTTTATCTGGGGGAATTTGGGGGGAAATGTATCGGAAAAATTATAAAATCTTTTGATTTTTAGATTAATTTAACTATTAAAAACATAAGAACTTCTCATGTAAATTTTCATCCTCCCTTATAACCATATTTTCCGGTAGCGTAGTTGCAGAGTGGGGGACTGTTATCTGTCTGCCGATGTAGAGGTCATGGGTTCGAATCCCATGGCGGGTGATGAAGCTCCCTTTGACTTGACTTGATGTTTAATATAAACGCTCTCGCTATTCAAACATCACCCGACCCAGGTTATATTGCGATACCAAAAATTTGGTATGTATGCAATTTAAGTGTTTTTATTTATTTATTTTATTTTTTAAATTTTATAACATTGTTTGGCCTGACAACAGAAGTGAAATCATTTGCCGTTTTGCGCTTCTTTCTTTGGGCACAAATCAGTACCTATCAAAGTTGACACTCGTTAAATCCATGCTCAGTCCGCGTCCATTTACGGCAGGGATTTTTAGCATTGAGGAGTAAACGAGCGTAACTAGAGTGGGGCGCCTGCAGTGAAATGTGACGACACCACTCCATAGATGTAGAAGATATTTGCTCCACACCATTCCCAAGATGGCAGTCTGTCTTCCCATCCCCATATGGACCATCTGGAAGGAGCCCAGAGAGAACAATCTCGTTCAAGCTCTACGAGTGTAAACGTGACAGGAGGAATTTAGGCACAATTTGCAAGGTCGAAAGTCAAAATAACCTCACAATTTTCTACATTTTTTCGGTTTTTGCTTACATTTCGAAAACTAAGCGTTTGCCGTGCAAAATTAAATGAAACAAAATTTCCTACCAGATGCAGAGACTACAGTTAAAGATAGGAACCATAGTAAGGCCGCTAGAGCGCGCTGACAAAAGGTCACTTTTTCGTTATGTGCCAAAAACGAGTAAAATCCCAGTTTCACTTACTGCCCAACATATATAGTGAAATTGATATGTAAAGTTCTAATTAAAGTAGAGTTTGTAAATGTGATGTTTCTTCACCACTAATAACAAGGCATGCCTGGCGTATTTACTTAACTTTCATTTACCACAAACAACAAATTTAGCGTCATGTATCTAAATCTAAATACTTGGTAGGGTTCCGCAGTAGACAGTGTTCCGTGAATGGGGCCCACAAGCCAATACGTTTGGGAAGCCCTGCATTAGAGGATCAAAGGAGGAGGTTGGAGATCAATGTGAACCACATGGAGACAAACTCGGAAGGTTACCCATCGATCGAAGTCATTTGATGAGAAAAGATGCAAGACAGCGTGTAAACATGATGAGCAAGTTGAGTAGCAGCCATCTGATGATCCTGTTCTGTCAGTAACATTGGATAGTCCTCGTCATCGTTGTCAAATAAACTTCTCATTGAAGAAGAATTCTGCACAAGACAAACACATTAAAAATATATCAATCATCCCTGGAATTAGATGATAAGCTCTGTTGATGTTCCAAGGTGCAATTTACTAACAGCTGAGATTCGCAGGCGGTTTGGATGCTGCTGATGCAGATCAGGGGAGTCAAGGGGGCTTTCCCCACTAGAAGGGCTCGGATGTTTCTTTTGAATGATTGCTGAAACAGACAAGATGAAGAGCGAACCCGGGACGGACGAGGCGAAAACAAGTGTGTAAAGGTGTCAGAAACATACCTCTGGGAGTTGGCGACTGGTTGTCAAAACCTCCGAACGTTTCGGCACGTTTAGGGAGCGCTAAAGATATAAACGCTTCACTCTGGTGTTCACCGACGGAACTAGAGCTGCGGGAGAGGTTCGTCGCTGATGCGTACAGGGATTTAGCGAGTTGATTGACCCGCTGTAAAATAAAGTTTGCCATCTATTAGAAAAAGGTTCGGTATCTCAGGAAGGCAGCGTATCCCTTCCCCTGCAAAATCTGCATTTTTTATTTCATCTACCGAAAAACAAACTCCTCATAGGAATAAGCACCTTGACGGCCAAGTGGACGTCTTGCCTGATCCGCGTACTGTCCAATGTGTCTGATATAAGATCCATGTAAGTAGGCCTTTCTGGTACATTTTCCACGCCAGCAGCAGCCAAAAGCTTCAGCTGCAGAGCTATTTTTTCTTCTAGAACCAACGCTTGCTCTCTGTCTTTCTGCTTCAGCAATTCTGAAATGAAAAAAAGCAAATAGAGAACATTTCAAGAAAAAAATATTAAAAATGTTTCGTTAGGTTATTTACTTCTTCGCTCGTTTTTAGAAACTTGATGTAGGATATATTTTACAAAAATGCATTCCCTGTCCATGAAAAATCATTTCTAAAAAAATCTGCACAAAAAAAAAAAAAAAAAAAAAAAAAAATCCGAAATTATGTACTTCGGAAACAACATATCATTCGATCTCCTGGCCAAAGTCCTTCGAAAGCCTCATTGGTAGCTCCAATCTTCGTACATGACCAGGGAGCACAGCCAACTAAGGAGGTTTATTTAAATTTTTAACTCGTTCTGAAACCCTCCCCGATCGTTGGAATTGGTTTGTTCAAAATGTAGTAAGTATTAAATTTGGGATCGAGAGGAAGGACCGGAAACAACGAAGTCATACATTTTCCAAGCTCAATTGAGATTTTTTTCTTTTCAAAACAAATTGAGAACTTTCCATTTCAATGTGAGAATTTTCTGTTTCAATGTCTTGAGAAAAGCCTCAAATTGAAATGGAAAATTCTCAAGTAGGTTTGGGAAATTCTCAATTGAGCTTGGAAAACCTATACCCTTGGCCCTGGCCATGAGTTTGGAATAGTCAATAACGAGAAAGTAGGGAGCAAATGCGCCCACTTGCAAGCACTGCAGGGATCAAGAGGCAGTAGGAGAAAATCATCATTTGATTGCTTGCCGCTTAAGAGGAGTAAGTTTGTGATGTACATACATACAGACACGTTCTGTATAAGCGGTATAGTTATGACTCTACTGTTCAAGAGGAAACCATCGCAATCAAAAGCCGTCAGTTACATTGGGGCCCAAGATGGTGCGAAGAGGGGAATTAACACCTGCAGCGTTGTCTAGTTAAGCCAAGTTACGATCATTTAGAATGTTTCATTTTTTCCCCCCCCCCCCATTTCGTGGTACGATTCATTTGCTGTTACAAGTACTATTTTAAACAACGATAATACTTTCAATTGTATTTTAATGTCAATACCTAGCTGTTGCGATGGAAGAGAAAAGATTTCCTAAGCAAGATGAAAACAATAAAACAATCGATTCGATAAAAAGTATGAAAGCGTAGTATTTGATGAGCAGGTGTGAAGAACATGCTTTAGGCACTTGCTGCAAATAGCGTAAAAGAAATTGATCGGTTACACAAGAATGAAAAAGAATTTGTGTGTATATTACAGAAAAAGTTCCTTGGGTTCGGCAAAGAAATAGCAAACAATGCATCCAACGTCACTTACCCAAACACAAAATTCTCCTCGAAAAAAAAAAAAAACAAAGCGCTGACGGCTAAGTTCTGACTAGCAAAAAGGCCTAAACGAGACGAAATTTATCCAACTAAAATAATAGTTAGGAATTATCTGAAACATCCCAAATGTTGATCAAGGCGCTAACTAGGACCCAGAATATTTGCTCCCAATGATGAGGAAGACTTGGATGTTGGATGCGAGAGGACTGGCAGGAAGATCGACGACGGCTTTCGCAATGGATAAGCATTCGTTTCAAACTCGACAAAAAAAAATTCCACAGTGGGCGACCCCACAATGCATGACAAATTAAAATACAATGATGATGTAAATAACAGAAAGATGATTAAGCTGAATTCTTAAGAATGAATAGGGCGGCCGAGCTGGAAACCTATTGATGCTGAAGCCACACGGGGAACGCAGGATAGGAGATCAAATGAGGTCGGAGATGCCTGGTCAATCCCTACCAAGCCACCGAAAGGAACGACAGGACAGCTCAAGTGAGGTGAGTTATGGTCCGCAAATAAACCAGAAAAAATAGTACCATTAACAGTAACATCTTCAAAATCGACAAAAAAAAAAAGCCCTCAGCCCTCCCCCCGTCCATCACCCCTTTCCTTTGAATGTTCTGATTCATTTCCTTTCACTCGTCATTCAGGATAACTTTCAATAGCCACTGCAGCCTTGTAGCGCCACAGAATCACCTGACGTAACTGGGTACACCTGCAAAGGACTGGACCTACTTTTCAGGAGACGATAGATCGCAGGGATCCCTCAGGTGCCCACTTGCAGCAACCTTAGCCTCCCTGGATGTTTGACCAAAAGTCAATTATGTGTTGTAATACCTGTCTTGTCGGTTGACAATTCACCTCTGAACGTTGGAACGTTTATGTGAATCCTAGCAGAGGCTCCCGTGACGAAGGCGGCCGAGACATCCGTCTTCAACACACAAGATCGAGGGATCGCATGAACGAACCTCTCTTGGGACCTCGAACCGGGATAAAAATCTGGTGGACCGGTAGAAAAACATTGTCTTCGTTTGCTTAGAACATTAAACTAGCCACAGCAATCTACGACTGAGGGGGGAGAGCTGGGGGCTGCTGACCCGGCTTGTTGATGGACCTACAGTCGTAGTGATAAGTCTTGTATTAGGGATTGGACCTCGACCACCAGAAGGCAAATAGAGTCATCGGTACCATATCAGTGAACAATGTGCCGTCCGGGCGTAAGTTCAAGGTGAGACTCCGTTGATTACCTGATAGGTAAACATCGTAGTCTCTCCTCTGGTTGGTAGCCGTTCCCACACACAAATCTAGCCTCCCTGGCGTAAGCGATGGGCCGACTTGATTTTGGTTTATTATTCTTGGAATAATACACCTATGTTTTCGCGACGGAGGTCGACGACTCGGATCGGCCTCAAAACTTGATATTATCCGTTTCAAGAGGTCTAAATTCAAAATCCGAAATGTCCGTCCGCCGTCCGCCGTCTGCCGTCCAGGCCGTTTTGGGCAGTAGGAATTTTTTTTTAAATCTGAAATTTTGGCAAAATACTTGGTTTACCATCTAGTTGTGCCCGCAAGGTTTTCAGTCCGATCGCCCAAACCCGTGGGGCGCTATGGGGCTAAAATGGGGCTACAGGAGGGGTGTTTTGAAGGCTTTTAGCTATGGGATCGAGTTAGGTGTCGTTTTCGAAGTATTTTTGGACGTAGAATCCATTTTTGGGGGTCCCGGAACGATCCGATTTCACTGTGGCGATCTATAGGGCTTTCATGGGGCTAAAAATGGGATTTTTGAAGGATCCCAAGAAGTTAAATATTTTTCGAGTAAAAATTAAAGAATTTTTGAAAAAAAAAATCCCCCCAAAAGATTTTTTTGAAGTATAAAAATCCAAAAAAAAATATATATTTTTTTTTTTATTGACAGAATTAAATGTTTGTACAAGTAACCTATATCACAGAATAATAAACCCTTGTGTAAAATTTGCAGCGTTTTTTTTCTTTTTCAAAAAGCGGGTAGGTACTGCCATTGAGCTCTTGGCCCTTTCACAGGTGCCCACTCGGCAGTGCTCCAGACAGGCCAACCTGGCTGCACCTCTTACTGCCCATGGGAGGGATGATTTCAACCCAGGCACGAGCAACTACTCAACCGCCCCTCATTACGTGTGAGGACCACAGGGCCGATTGGCCCTATTGGGGCTATTGCTGGTTCCCCTACTGTATCCAACCGGGCCCATCGGTACCTGCCAAAACCCTTCAGGGCAGTAAAAGCTTTGGATCTAGTCGGACTGGCGCCAGTCCTCCATCACGTCGCCATGGAATACCTCAGCCTCCAGAGAGGCCCTCCCACTCTCAAACGCTGGGCAGCTCCAAAGCACATGTTTCACTGAGCTCTATGAGTCACTGTACCACGCGCAGCCGGAATCGTCAGTCAGCGTCAGCCAATGTAGGATTGCCAGGAAGTCCCCATGACCACTCAGTAACTGAGTGTGATCACCAATGGGAAGAACTCAACGTATTGCTTACAATGAGTGGGGACCGTGTCGCAATCAGTCCTTTCATTGATCCTCTTACATTAGAGGATCTTAGACAAACCAGCAAATGGTTGAGTGAAGATGCAGTCTGTACTCTGAGTGTCTCAAGATCTCGGGAACAGCCTGGTTAAGGAATGATACAGAAAAGGAGCAGCTGAAGCTGGTGGCATTATGCATCCCTACTGAGTGTAATTGTAATTGTTGTTTTGATGTAGGTTCCCTACAGTTTGATTCGTGCAGGGTCGTTCCATGTGAAACCCTTTGGTCAGCTCTGTTATGGGATTCCGGGTCATTTCGTCTACAACCATTTCCCCACAGACTCTTTCCTCTACGGACATATCGCCGACGGCGTTTAATCTACAACCAAATGATCCACACAACCATTTCTTCGACAAACCAAATCTTCACGGATCAGTTTCACCTCAAGGTCTTTTGACCTACAAGGAAGGTCACAAACTCGCTGAAAAGAGCAGCCTGATGCACCACCGTCAAAGTTAATTAGAGACGCATTGCTAGATGTCCCCCCACACGTTATTGCACATGTTCTTGAACGACAACCTTTGCGACGCTGCCTAAAAAGGGTCCGCCAAAAACATCTGCCTCAGAATCCCAAATCACTGGACGATTTGGGTCCAATATTACACGAGTACACCAGAACACTAGGAGATGAACGTTTCTTGACTTATGACAGCCACAGTGGGGACGATGATGATTATGAAGGTGAAAACGAAACGCCAAGAATAATTGTTTTTGGAACGGACAGCAATTTAAGGAAACTTGGACGATCAACGACATGGTTTTTAGATGGAACTATTAAAACCGCCCCGTCAAGATTTCTCCAGTTATTCACTATTCACGGTGTGTATCATGATCATTTGTGTTTGCACTTCTCCCGACAAAAACTGCAGACTGTTATAGTGCCGTTTTTTTCCTCTCTTCGTGATCATTGTTTGGCTCATTCCATACCCTTCGTTGACCCCCTCACAGTAGTGTGTGATTACGAGCTAGCCATAATCAACGCTGCCGGGGAAGTGAGGGGAAAATATTAACAGAAAATGTGTAGGTGATAAGGACATGTGGTAAAATAGGTTGTACGTCAAACATTATAGTGGCGAGTTGGTTAGTTGGTGAAAAGGTGTAGATGAAAGTGGCTGTGGAGAGATGGTCTGTGGGGAAGTGGTCTGTGGTGAAAGGCTGTAGGTGAAGTGTCCGGGAACCCTGTTATGGCAGAAACAGTTTTCATGGGATCAAAGCGCGCAAGTCTGTTACGAGTTCATGTTCATCCTGTTAAACGGCGGTCGAATTATAACAGTGTAGCAAGTGCGCAAATAAAGCCGCCAAAAAAAAAAAAAAACAACGAAAAACTGAAATGAGTGCTAGGAAGTGGGTGGCTTAATCATCTGAAACTAATTATGTACGCTGTTAATGGGATTCAAATTGTAATACGGGCTTGACATTAAAATACCTACCTTGAAAGGTGATGAAATTATTCGAAACATATACAAGTGTCTAAAGAAAAAGCTGAAGCTAAAAGCTATAATATGAACAGCAGCCATGCAAGCAAAATTACTTAATCCACTGCCTTAGATTACCTTTTAACTCCTCAACGCCTAGGTCTTTGAAAGGCATACGAATGAGTAATAAAATATAAGTAACGACGGCAGGGATGGAGACACAAGTGGGATACAAAGTCTCCAAGCTCACTTGGGTTAACGTCTTAACCCATTTTCTTGGGTTAGTAAAGCTGCTAAAGTTAACACAATAACAACTGGAGTACCACAATACCAACTGGAGTACCTGCATTTGCAGTGCTCACGCTTTTATAATTTTGCCTTCAGCCTCCTGTGAATAGCCATGAAAATTTGTATCTAGTGCATAATGTAATTACAGTAAGGACCGGACAGATCAAGCTAAAAGCATCAACGTTGCCGAATCTATTCCAATTGACCCCTTAGCTACTACTAAATCGGAAATTCCACTGTGAGCGTTGGCTGATAAAGATGATCAATTATTCATGAAAGCTACTGAGAACCAAATTAAATGGAAAACAAGTAAAAAAAATACAAAATAAAAAAATAAAAATAAAAATGAGAAGAAAAATAAAGCGCGTACCAACTAGTTCTTTGAGATGCCTCTGTTTCATGTCAAGTTGTTTCTGCCTCTCTTCGTGGCTCATGATGTTGCTTGTGTACTCGTCTTCATCCTCTGGACACTCTTGAACGGCAGTCCTGCACATCGAAAATAGAACAATGCAGTTAACTCGTAATAAGTCAAAACGCAGGTGATGAGAAATGACATGATCGAAAACGGGGGGTCCATAGCCCCAAACAATAATTTAGTGAAAGTGAACTTAAGAGAAGTGTAGGGGTGCCCCTGGGGGCGTCATTCCTGGAGGGAGTTCTGCAGCCTTCACAGACGGTTTCCCCTTGTAAGGTGTGGAACGGTTCGCTGCCGTTTGTTGTGAGGATATCCCAGGTTGTCTGTTACAAGCGTTTGAGTGACTTCCTGGGTATAATATCCCAGAGGAGTTGGAGGCACAAGAGTCTCACCAGAACAGTCTGGCTATTCCGCCCTGTGGGAGCTCAGCGCCCCACTCTGTTAATTTGCCAGCCTGCCACAAGTGTATTTTTGGTTGGCCCTGAGGAGAGGGTATCCTCTGGTGACACTTCACCTGAGAAAGCCAGGTCAGCGGGACCAATGGGGAAATTGCATAAATTTGTTTCAATTTTTTGTCGAAAGTAGATCCTACGAGAATAACAAATACGACAGTCAGCCGTATGGAATCGCTTCCAGAAAATTATTATGATTTAGAGAAAGTGTTGACGTTTGAAAATACACGGAAGTAGAATCGATCAGCTGGGTCGGTGACGTCGTTTGGTAACGAAGGTGCTACCAACCTCGGCGGGCTGCCGAAGTTGTTACCAGTGTTGCCATCTGACAGCCCATCACAACGAACGCTATCGAATCACCGTCAATCTTATGTTAAGATAAGACGTTAAACTATAAGTGTAATACATTCTGAATTATTTATTCACTATATCAAAATCATTTAATGATAAACCTTCGTAAATTCCTTCTACAAGCTGTAGACACTAGCGCCCCAAGTGAGAGCTTTGCCTTGTTTGTGACGTAGATTGGTTAAGTCAGACTCGCGTAAAGACCCTCGAAAATTCGAACTGCACTACTCGTTTTTTGCTCTTCCCCAAGGAGAAGCTCCTTCAAGAGAGCTGCTGTCCTCCAACAATTTAAAAAAAAACTGATTTCAGTGTTTCTATAACATATGCTTCGGTCCTACAATACAACGGTAGGGTTAAAATTTAAAATCGTAAGTTTATGCAATTTCCCCATCATTTCGCGCGGGTCCGTTGCCCAGGGTATATTGGCGACACTTCACCAGTAGTGGCAGGGAGATCGGACCTTCCTAAGACTGAGTCATTTGGCCAGGACTCCATTGGCGACAGCTCGTTTGTGGAAGCCAGCCAGCTGATTTCAAGTAAAACTGCGGGATCAGGGCGAAATGTTATTAATTCTGACACTTTAGGTTTGTTATCAGATTCCCCTCAGCACCCTTCCAGGTCAGCAGATCGCGATACTTCGCATTATGCCCTGGACAGAGATATTCATGCACGCCCCTCCTCTTCCTCCAAAGAAAATGGAACGCAATCCTAGATACGACGCTCGAGGCATTCCTCCACCTAATGATGAACCTAGCAATCAATTAAGAACAAATTATTGTCATGTAGGTTCACACCCAACATCCGAAGTAGGGGGTGTCCCACACGCCCCACCAACGTCTACAGAGGGACTCATGGTTTCATAGACGTACGCGGGGGGGTATTGAAATGGACATCACTTGAAGTGACCACAATGTCATGTTCCCGTCGCGACGCGTCGTCAACAAGAAAAACCTCTGATAGTTCAGTTTTAATTACACACCCTCACATTCATAATTATACTTTGTATCGCCGGAAGGCATTTACAAATAAACCTTATCATTCATTCATTCATAATTATCTCGTTTTTGTACATTCGGCGCCCGACGTGGTTACCTATTATTCTATTCTATTCTATTACTTGCCCCTCGTGAGCTCAGAAGAAGGGAGGGGTGGTCAGAAGATGCACGAACTGAAGTGGATCCCAATGGTCTGCCACTGAAGTGGACCCCACTGGTCTGCCACTGGTCTGCCACTGGTCTGCCGTCATCAGCCACTGTTACAGCGCGTCGCTGGGGGCGAACGATGGACGGGCTGGGACCGTGGGGAGACGGAGATCCCGGAAGTCATCCTGGGTTTCGCAACTTGGTGGTGCCCACACCGGGGGAAGCCTCGAGGCGAGTGTGGGCCAGCGGCTCCAGAAGGCAAGTAGCAAGAATCTCCTGCAAGTCTACTGAACTTATCACCATAGTTCCCGACAAGATCAACAGCGCGTCGCTGAAGGCGAAGTATAGACGGGCATGGATTCTGCGACCAAAAGTACTTCTAAAACGACACCTAACTCGATCCCATAGCCAAAAGCCTTTAAAAAAAACCCTCCCGTAGCCCTATAGCGCCCCACGGGTTTGGGCGATCGGGCTGAAAACCTTGCGGGCACAACTAGATGGTAAACCGAGTATTTTGTCAAAATTTCAGATTAAAAAAAAAAATCCTACTGCCAAAAACGGCATACAAATGTTTTGTATGTTATTTTATATTATTGCTCAAGTTAAAGCTGTGTAATATTATTTACAATATAGGGTAGGTACCTAACACACACCACACTCCAAATACATGCAAAGTTACGATCATTTTGGTTTATTATTCTTGGAATAAACACCTATGTAATCGCGACGGGGGTCGAAAATTCTGATCGGCCTCAAAATTTGACATTATTCGTTTCAAGAGGTCTAGATTCCAAAAAACGAAATGTCCCTCCACCGTCCTAGCCAATTTGGGCAGTAGGAATGTTTTTAAAAATCTAAAATTTTGACAAAATACTCGGTTTACCGTGTTGTTGTATCCGCAAGGTTTTCAGCCCGATCGCCCGAACCCGTGGGGCTCTGTGAGGCTACAGGAGGGCTTTTTGAAGGGTTTCGGATATGGGGTAGAGGGAGGTGTTGTTTTTGAGATATTTTTGGACGTAGAAGCCATTTTTTTGGGGTCCCAGAACGATCTGATTCCACTGTGGAGATGTATGGGACTTTAACGGGGCTACAAATGGGTTTTTTGACGGATGCCAGGAAATTAAATATTTTCCGAGTAAAAAAATTTTGAAAAACAATTTTTTTTTTTCAAAAATGTTTTTATTGACACAGAATTAATTTTTGCAAAAGTAACCTAACCCCGGGCAATAAACCCTTGTGTACAATTTGCAGCGTTTCAACTTTAATTTAACTACCCTACCTGCAATATTTTTGAAGCCCCCTTAAAGAAAGACCTGCTGCGCACACCCTTGCATGGTTTTGCCTGCAAACGCGGAAGCTGTCATAGTCAGTAAAGGTGGAGGATTCTAAGAATCCTGGATCCAAATTGGATGTTGATTTGGGCTTTTCATATCTCGGCGTGTATTGCTCAGGCTTGTCGGAGATTTCGAATCAGCGTGATGAAGCTTCAGTGATTGAGCATCACGAAGAGCCGCAACTGCAGGAGAATGCGGAGGGGCCCCCTCAAACCTGCCGGGTAGATCTACTGGGAAGTGGGAAGCCCCTGGGCCTCCACGACGCTACTCCCCTTTACCATTCGCGAGGCGACATCTAGCGAGTGTGACGGCGTTGTATGTGGTTTGGGCTCTAACGAAACAGAGTGTGGTTTTTAAATGGTGTCCCACACGACCTTCATTCATCTTGTAGTAACAGCTTTGCGGTGATAGTTTTACCAACACTATTAGTGTACATCTTTTAAGACGTATAAAAACAACTTTCATGATATATTTATAGAAATCCACCAGTGATTGACGTTATTATGATTTCAAAACTTCTCAGTCGTCAGGGATTGCGTCTGGAAGTTCGCGGCTCATAGCAAGAGTTTATAACTATCAAGGACTACCAACCTTATTGCTTTGATCCACACATGTTTATCTTTTGGTTTGTGCACCTTCAGCTCAAACATTTCTGGTTCTGCAGGGTTGGAAGAGATGAGGTATATCCCCCGGGACTCCTGTCCAGCTTTCTCACGAACGAGAAGCTTTTGAAGAGACACCACGCCGGCCTGAACACAGAAGAAAACACTTTTTTCATTGTTTATTCGATACAAAAATAATAACGGTAAAACCATGAAATCTACGCACTTTATTTTCCGGAGTGAAAAATGAATACTTGTGGTTGTTCTCCAAAAGAAAACACAGAACGTCCGAGAAAACTATGACCAACACTACTTGCATTTTCCCTCGGCCTTGCATCAGCATTGCGATACCTTCGAACCTGAAATAGAAAAAGTTTAAAGTCCATGTTTTCGTGCTGTCAGGGTTGCCACGCGTCCTGGTAGGAGAAGAAACGTCCTGGGTGCAATAGGGGTCTTCATGGGCCGCATGGACCATAGACCACCACCCTTTAGATTTTCGACGATTCGACGAGTTTAGCGGACAACAACCAAAATTTACCTGACATTCCTGGGGCTGGCAACCATAGTTTGTGATACCTGCCTACTGCTTACTGCTCCCCGCTTTCAAATTAAGATTTCTCCTCAAAAACCTAACTGTTTTTGATGAGTGATTTTGAAACGTCAAACCACACTGATTAATGTGCTTTCAACGGAAAACCGATTAAATTTCGCATAATTTTTGGGGAACTTCTGAACGCGCCATCTACGAGTAATCGTAATTAAAAAAAAAAAAAAAAAAAAAAACACCTTTGAAGGGGGCAAATTGTGAAAAAAGTTTTTTTTTTAGTATAAAAAAACGAAATTTTCCCCTACAATGTTAGGACAGATTTGGGGCCCCGAAAAATGAATGATGTGTCCAAAACTACCTACTCGGAAAACAATACTTAATTTGACCTCATCACATCCATCAAAAGCTCCATTTGTAGCCGCATGAAAGCTCCATAGATCCCCGCGGTGAAATCGGAGCCATTTGGGATCCCCAAAAATGAAATATACGAACAAAAATACTTCGACAACGACACCTAACTCAACCCCATAGCCCCTTTTTTAGCCCCACAGGTTTGGTCGATCGGAATGAAAACCTTGCGGGCACAACTAGATGGTGGACCAAGTATTTTGTCAAAATTTCAGATTAAAAAAAAATTCCTACTGCCCAAAACGGCTTGGACGGCGTTTTTCGTTTTTCGAATCTACACATCTTGAAACGTGCCACACTCCAACATAATTTATAAACAACTAAGTGGAAAGGAGCAGACAGTCTGTCTGAGACAGATAAGTTCGACGCTTGGACACTTGAAGCGGTTGGGGCTTCCCCACAGATACCCCACCGCGATGAGACTGAACCCTCTCTATGGGCCTTGCAGTGGGGCTGACCGTTTATATCAAGGCTGGGGATCGTATGAAAAAACGCCCCCGTCCGTAAATTTCAGAAAGAATGTAATACTGGTAATTTTGAAAGTATACATGGGGATGAGAGGTATGCTGTGTAGGTATGTATAATTTCCGAGTGATGCTCTGCGACTCGTCAAATGTCAACAGGTCCAAGGGTCAAAAATGTCAAAAAATTCGTCGCTGTCCATCATCGGAAAAAATAAAAAAAGAATGAAGGCACTTATTATCAACTATGTATTCTAATGATACGAAAGTGAATATCGTTAGGTACACCTACCTAGGTACTAATTTAAGAAGAGTTACTTTGGAGCAAGCTTAATGGTTCAAGCGACTGCCCTCAAAAACTTTAATAATTCCTTATTATCTTCATTGAGAAAGTGATGACAGTTTTAGGATTTTGGGTGGTTCCAAGGGAAAGCCTACGACACTCGGTTTTCATGTTTGGGAACTTTTGTGACGAGAACGTTTTTCATTAACAACACACGTGCACACACATTGCTCTCGTACGGTCGTAACTTACCTCAACTTTCTCTTTTCGTCGAGTATGTCAGACTTTTTAAATTTTTGTCCTTTGTGAGTAGTAAATGATTTGGCTTCCACTCTGTTATAGATTTCTAATTTACGATCTTCTTTCTCTTTTTCAGCGACCCGGGCATCCACTTCGACAAGAATTTCCTGAAAGCAGAATCATACTCAATAAAGTAAGCTCGTCAATTGCGCTCAATAATGCAGTGGAGTAGGGATGGCCATCGGTAGTCAATAAATCGATGTTCGATAGTATCCCCGATGAACTATCGATACCAATATATATCGTACTTGAAGCATCGATACTCTGTGCCCCCGATAATATCGGTAGTTTTAGGAAAATATTGAGTTTATTAAAAAGTAAAATTAAAATAAACAAATCATTATTATCCCTAGCTTACTTCTTATATGCACAAACAATTTTGATTCTTTGACATTTTTCAAATTTTAAAAGAGGAAATAAAATGTGGGAGGATAGTTGTTGAGGGTCGGTAAATAAATGATGAAAATGTTTGAACTTAAATGGTCACAAAATACAATAGAAACATACATACAATGAAAATAAAACTACGTAAATATTCCACTTCATTTATTCATTCATCGGTATTCTCTCTCCCCATAACAACAACCTTCAGAAGGCTAATGTGGGACACAGTAAGAAGGGTGTGCTTTAGTACCTACCAAAGAATTTAAGTTGATTAAAATATGTGTTGTGTGTTTGGTGGAAGGCATCTGGCGTGAATTAACGATGGAGGAACAGGAAGGGAGTATGGGAACATTACCATCCTGGGCTTAACATGAATTGTCATGATCTGCTACACAGGAGGAAGATGGAGCCACAGTATGGGGATGCTTGCACTCATCAGGCTTGCTCGATATGACGAGGTGTTGTGAAGGTGCAGAGCTCCCAGAAGGGAACCGAGGGTATGCTGGAACCCTACATGATATGTCGTGGCCAGTTCCAGTTCGCCCTGGGCTCGCAGTATAAATTGGTAAGGCTGCTGCAGCTTACTTAACCGAATTGGCGGCCTGACCAGCGGACTCAATCTCGTGTGAGGCCAATTTTCCGGATACCACCATCGAATTGTCGATAATGAGGTCCTGGGCAATGGACTCACATGTCGGGATCATTCCCGCTGTAAGCATCCACAGTCGATATGTCGATAATGGTTGGCGTGTTTGATCCCAAAGAAACACTGCGCATAATAAACATTTATCATGAACGATAAATAGCTGAACAGTGAATATCAATTGACGGGAGAAAGTCATCCCGTCCTCAAAAATTAGTGTCGCCGGCGGGAGAGAGAGGTTTGCACGATTGCGCCGCGACCATAGCGCGACAACCCCCCCCCCCCCCCCCCCCACGGTACTGGCATTGGCAGGCTGGCGATCCACGTGAAGGAGAGTGGGGAAATCTGTCCAGATTCCCCACAGTTACCTTCCTCTCTTCCAATCGATCCTGGAAGAGAAATTATTCTGTCCAAGGGTCGATTTCGATAGTCCTCTCTTCCTATGTGACATGTGTGGTGATTCACACTGGTGAACTCATTAATCGAAATTCACACTTCATATTATGAAACTTGGTTGATACGTAGTCAATATATCAGATCCATAAAGTCGATATATCGGACAAAAAATCAGTAAACTTACTTGATACTTGTATCAACACCCAATACTATCGGACACACAACTATCATCGATAGAAAAATATCGATATATTGGAGGAAAACATCGATATTTCGATACTATCGACTATCTATGGCCATCCCTACAGTGGAGAATACAAACGGGAGTTTACCTTGACCATGGAAAGGGCTTTAGTAAGTTTTTCTTGCTCTTCTTTGTTGTCTTTCAAGGTTTTTATCAGGGGTTCGATGAGAAGCGGGTATTTGGTCAGGCGTTGGGTAACAAATAGTATACATTCAGGAATACCCTTTTTCTTGAGTAGAGGATTAGTCTGAAAATAATTTACTTCATTATCGTACGTGAATAAATTATTAATGGATTTTCATAACATCAGAGTAAATCTGTAACCTACCTGGCAATGCTTGACAAACTCAGCGAACCTGGTGTCGCTCTGCATGTAGTATTTGTAAATGTCAATGGCGTTTCGATGATTGGAACAGAACTCCCCATAAACGGATTTGAGCTTCGCGCAGGCGGGTCCTCCGAATTGTTCCAGAAGGATGTCCCCGATATTTTCAATCACCGGATTGTCCTTCTGGCGGGCCCGAAGTTTGTGAAGGAAGTTCATGTGGATGTCTGCCAAGTCGTTCAAACGGGGGAACATCCTGTCCACTGCGGCCCCCAAAGTCAAATACCGTTGGAGACCTTCGACAAAAACCTGCACAGAGAAAAATCATTGAACCGAAATATCAACAGTTGTACGTCTCTTGACAAGTTCTACTTCTCAACAATGGAGCACCAACCTTCTGCATAACCCGCAAAGTGAGACAGTGATGCTTTTCAGTCAGAATGAATTCATAAAGGTGCTCTTGACGTTTGATTTCTTTCTCTTTTAGTTTCTTCACAATCTACAAAAAAGACAACAACAAAATTTAGAATTGAGCTACTTGCTACATTTGATAGATACTCGTTCATCATTGTATAACCCCTAACTTCTTTTGATACAGTCGGAGTCCAGGAGTCAGGTTCCTCGTCCTGTAGGCCAAGAAAAGGATCGGATTCCAGATCGTTCACAGTCACCAAAACTGGAAAAAAATTAAAAACTCAAATTAAAATCCCTACCTACATCAAACTTCAAAAGCAAGAATGAAGGTGAACATTTTATACCTTCGTCTAAAAACTCATACTGCTGCTGTGGCGTGGCTTCGTCGGTGTAGCTGTGAAAACAAATAAATCCAAAATAATAATTATTTAAAATGTACGATTATTGTAAATTGTGTATAATTATACCAATGTTAAGACAGTTGAACATTAACAAGTAAATTACATATTTATATTTATGCTTATAAGCATGATATGGGGTGATGAGGCAGGAAGGGGTAGTAGTGTTCCAATGACCAATAATGGGGAGGCCATCATACAGTCCGATTGCGGTCTGCATGGAATAACCTCAAAGATCTCGAAAGAGTTCTGGGCCTGTTTTAACACTGCTCAATCAGTGGTGGCTCTCCAGATGAGGCAAATGAGGCGCCGCCTCACCTGAAAATTCACCGTCCACCAACAAGTCAGTAATCTCAGACCCCTATAATAGGGATCTGAAAATACTGACTTTTATCTCATTTAGTATTCATAATAAATTAGAGTAAACAGCTTCCCTCAGAGAAGAAACTTCTCTTGACACGGTTTCAGAGCATGACAAAACGGTTTCATTTCTCAAAAGAAACCAAAACGTCCATCCCTAATGCCTCACGGTTTTAGTGTCAATAGTTAGAAGTGGGAACAGACTGTGGAACTGTAGAGGCGATGGAACCAATCGGTTCAGCTCTCCAGTCTCCTCCCCTCCCCACAACACAATCATGGTTGACGAGGAATGGACTTCCTGAAGCGAAATTGAGTCGTAATTCCTATCGTGTACAATAGGCTCGCCCCTGTTTGTTTACTTTCTACCCCCTCCATGAGTTCTTCTGTACGAAATCCTTTTGTCGTAGCCTTCGCCTACTTCTGTTGTTTTCCCCATTATGTCCTTCAATTTCAAGACCATTGTTTTCGTATTTGGATGAAAAAATGACATTGCCTTCGAACGATTTCGTTTGCTTGTTGCAGGAAACCCCTTTCTCTCACTGGCGGAATCTCTGGTCTCTTTCTCTCTGTGGGCGGGATGAAGATCGTTGAGTTCTGGCCAACAATAAGCCGAAACCAGACATCCCAATTTGCTGACAAGAAGCAAGGCAAGACCTTCCATCGACCCTTTAAAAAATCATGGTACAACACTTATTCCTGGCTTTGTAGAAGATACAAATTATTTTTTCCAATACCATCAATCGCCTCACGTTGTCTGGCCACCCAGAGCCGCTACTGTACAAAATGAATGGAATGGCTAAATAACTTCCAGTGTTTCAGGGACGGAATGACTTGATCAAAATAAAAAAAAACCTGGTTGATGAAAACAGTGTACACGAGCGTCACTAAATGTGGTCAAGCAGCCACATTATTACAAAGTGAACGCCAGGTCGCTTTTCCCTCAAGGACACTATTTAGGAAGAAGATACTACGTCAAGATACCATGGAAATATCAGATCAAAAGAAAATAATGAGACCCTGCTATTGAGCTGATGTTATAGCAGCTGCTAGAGGGAGTTTTAGGACTCCCACCCGCCTACAAAAAACCATTAGGACTGCCAACCAAACGTGTAGGACCGCCACCCATTACTCGATCAAAAATAGATGTAGGACTGCCACCCGCTTGATCGAAAATAGATGTTAGGACTGCCACCCGTCACTCACAGAATGGAAAAACGCTGCAAATTTTACACAAGGGTTTATTATTCTTTGATATACGTTACTTGTGCAGAAATTTAATTCTGTCAATGAAAAAATTTTCAAAAAAAAAAAATTTTTTTTTGGATTTTTATCTCAAAAAATTTTTTTTTTGATTTTCTTGTTCAAAAATGTGTTTTTTTCAAAAATTCCGTATTTTTTACTCGAAAAATATTTAACATACTGGGATCCTTCAAAAATCCCATTTTTAGCCCCACGAATGCCCTGAACATCGCACCAGTGAAATCGGATCGTTCCGGGACCCCAAAAAATGGATTCTACGTCCAAAAATACTTCGAAAACGACACCTAACTCGATCCCATAGCTAAAAGCCTTCAAAAAACCCCTCCCGTAGCCCCATTATAGCCCCATAGCGCCCCACGGGTTTGGGCGATCGGACTGAAAACCTTGCGGGCACAACTAGATGGTAAACCGAGTATTTTGTCAAAATTTCAGATTTTTAAAAAAATTCCTACTGCCCAAAACGGCCTGGACGGCGGACGGCGTACGGCGGACGGACATTTCGGTTTTGGAATCGAGACCACTAGAAACGGATAATGTCAAATTTTGAGCCCGATCGGAGTCGTCAACCCCCGTCGCGAAAACATAGGTGTATTATTCCAAGAATAATAAACCAAAATGGGAGTTTTAGGACTGCCACCAAAAGGTAACAAAAAGGAAAGAGAGGGTCAGTGAGGGGTGTCAAAATTAGGGCGTAGGTTGAAGGAGACCCTCTGTACGTACTTGTAGAGAGGGTACTCTTCCTCTGTCTGTTTTTTTATTTATTTCTCCAGCCATCGTTGCCCTCGGGTTGATTCCGGGCGGGGAATATGGTGGGCGCCTCCCTGGATTGAGGTTATCTCGGCTTAAACGTCACTTTGCACCTCGATCAGAGTTTCCACGAATGCATAAATGTTGGGGTGAGGCCTGTTAAATTCATCGAAAACTCAATGATCATCGGGAAAATGGTCTTTTTGAACTGGAAATATGTCAACACAAACTGGTTCATCACATCCGTCCTAACATTTCACCGCGGCTAGTCTCCAACCGCAGAACCTCTGCATTTCAATTCAGAACCGACGGGTGGCAGTCCTACACACATTTCCGACCACAACGGGTGGCAGTAATAACAACGCGAAGAGCCACTTTTTTCCCCGCCATTTCAATTCTGAATCAACGGGTGGCAGTCCTAATACGCCCCTGCTAGAAAGCCCTAGGAGGCTATCGGTGGGTGGCGCAAGAACGGAGCAGGGGACCTGCTGCTGGTGGGAACTGCATCTCGGCCGCCGATTACTATGAGAGCGACCCCAGGCCCTATACGGACGACTACTAGGAGCTGTTGTTCGAGCCCTCAACAACAACCAATACCAAGACTGACTAGAGACATGCCAGCTCCGGTCCTTGCAAACCGACGCGTCGGGGAACACCGCAATCTCCAGATCTCCCTCACAATTTACTGGGCAGCTCCACACAACATGCCTCGCTGAGCGCTTTGGTGGCTGCACCGCCCTCAACATTTTCGAATCGCTTCCGTTAAATTAGTAGACGAATTTTCCCGATTGTTTTTACCTCACTCAATCGATCCAATTGATTTCAATTTTCGGGACACCACTGTCCTTACACTCTGATCGTGGAACTGCTTCCTCGTCTCCGCATCGCAGGAGATCATCTATGTAATTACGTGTACACATTTCCATATTTAACGGTTGTCTCCATTCAAATTTTCAGAGATTTTTTGACTAGGCATTTCCTAATTTCGTAGACCAGCTGCTCAGAATCAAGGAAAAACCCCAAAACGCCTAACCTTAACCTAAAAACCAGTTCAGCTACCAATTCAAGTCACCAACTACTCACAAAACGGTTGAACACAATGTGTCATATTCTGTCTGATTTAATGTAAGGTGGATGCGGCGAGATAGTGAGAATCCATCTTATAGTAAATACGATTTCTGACGAAGTAGTCTATTTCCACGATTTAAAAAAACTCGGCCCTCCGGGCCTCACCCCCTGAACCCTCGGATGCTTTTTGCTTGGAGCCTACGGCTAAAATTCAAGAAACATGAAAGACGCTTCAATAACGGAATATAATATAATATATTATATCAGATAAATATCATATTCGGATAATGAACAGACTGTTTTCGGCGTGTGGGATTGAAACCCATCTTGCGTGTTGGAAAAGTAACTGTACGACGCCGAACTACTGGCCTAACGGTATGACAAGTTATGACGCCGAACTAGTGGCCTGACGGTAAGATGAGTGAATCCGCCGAACTATTGGCCTAACGTACGACAGGTGAAGTCGCCATAGCTTGTTCCATTTCGTGATACATCCATGTATCCCTTCCCACCTAATGGTTTTGGGCAGTTAGGTCACGGCTGAAGCATGTTCCACGCTAATAAAATAACAACTTGTAGACGCATTTGGTTGATTAGACCATCATCAGTGCAATGACTTTATCGTGGAAATAGACTAATTCGTCTCGTCTTTTTCTGTGGTCTGATCTTCCTACTAAACAACTCAGTACCCAACCAATTTAGTTCAGGTAAATATTTACAGTAAAGCCTGTCTCACGAATTAAAGATTTCCAAGATACAATTTTCTTCAGTACTTTCGATGTGGAGCCGTAAAACCAAACAGTGCGGTGCTTAAATAATATCAAAGCTCACCCAAGAAAACCAAATCACAGGCACACTAAACATAAATTATAGCAATGACGAACAGCTATTGCAATTCTTCAGGTTCATTTTGCAACTAGTAAAAAAAAAACAACAACAACAACAAACAACTGAACGTTACCTCGCATTATCATGTTGAGTAGGATGGTAATGGTGATCATCATCTACGTTCACTTGGCTGCAAAAGAAAAAAAAAATAGCACATGCATCAACGCTGGCAAGAATAATATCCACGAAACGTGCGAAACTGGAATCGGCGAGTGTAACGATAAATGAAAATTACAGTTTAAAAAAATCGAAAAATCTATTTAAAAAAACACCTACAGCAAGCAGCTTATAAATTCGTGTTTCAAATTGGGACCTGCCTTTATTCGAGACTTTAAGGCCTGGGATGATTTTTGAAGCTCCAAAGGAAACTCAAGTTAAATTGCTCAAGCAATGGAAGTACATAGATCTGAATTCTTACTGACTGCACTGGTTGAAAAGGATTAAGAAAAAATTCTTGAATTCAGTTTTGTTAACATTATTGTGGGGAGTTGTTAGATATGTGCGCATAACGTAAGGTGGATGCGGCGAGATAGTGGGAATCCATCCTATAAAAAGACGATTTCAGACGAAGTAGTCTATTTCCACGATAAATAAAATAACAATTTGTAGACGCGTTTCGGTTTACTAAACCATTGTACTGATGATGGTTTAGTAAACCGAAACGCGTCTACAAATTGTTATTTTATTTATCGTGGAAATAGACTACTTCGTCTGAAATCGTCTTTTTATATGTGCGCATGTTTTTTTCCCCTTACTTTTCAACCACTACATTTATTTATTGATAATCAATTATTTAAATAATTGATGTATCAATTATTGATTTATAAATCAAACTTGAACAGTTCGAGCTGTAATAAGTTATAATACAGTCATAATTAATAAATCATTTAATTAATCCTACTGTGAAAATTGTAAAAAGTACTCTATTGACAAACAAGATCTTCAACACAACACCTGTTTGATAGATGGGAGGACGGAAAATGATTCAAATACAAAATTTCTTGAGACGATGTCTTCTGGGAACTGACGCACTTGACACGCTACAACAGATACCAACACTCCTACGATAAAACTGACTTGCACACCAAAGTTATGCCTGAGGAAAATACCTAAACCTATATACTGATTTCAGTTCTCTGTTTCTAGGGCAACTTCGGTGTGGTGTGGTTCCACAATCGCTCAGGCCAGGAGTTCATTCCATCAATAGCGGCGTCATAACATTTAATGCGTTGTGATCTTACCCCCACAAACTACATTCAGTAGTATAAACATTGATTATTATAAAATTTATAATAATATTCTAATATACTGATATAAACCTGCGGTTTCTTAAACGTTCTAATTTAACAATGAAAAATTAAGAAGGTTCTGTCATTACCTTTTTTAATTTTTGAAAATTGTAGAGAAGTTAGTAAAAGGAATGAAATGACAAATTTAATAGATAAGGTAAATAACTTAAATCTTCTATCAAAATCAATTTATTAGTTAGGTATCTAATTTTTTTTGAAAAATTATGTAGGTAAGCATTTCAAATTTTAAAAATTGTGGAGATTTTTTAATTCCATCTTCAATTTACTTTTTTAATTAATTATGGAGGATTTATTAAAATTAATAAAATAGTACCTTTGATAGAAAGTAATATTACGTACTTATAGATAAATAAGTTTAATATTTTATTTTTTAAAATCAAATATAGTAATTAATTTTCGTAATTCGTGAACAACTGAGTAGGTACGTTTTTTCTTTTAATATTCATAATTTTCTACTTTTTCGATTTTTTAAAATGAATAGGAAAAAATTGAAGTAGTTCTCAAAAACGAACAAAACAACAAAAATAGCACATGGAGTACTCGATTGATTAAAATACTTTCTTTCTTTTGCTAAGTAAAACGTCTTGGTGAACTTGGTAAAAAAAGCTATGACGAAGTACTCCAACATGCAAAAAATCTATTTCATATTCATGCCAAACTGGGGTGGCCCAAAGGTTGAAGACGTATGCAACTACAGCCAGAGAAATTACTGCAACGTAAGCAAAAGTGGTGGATTCTACAATGAATTAAGTAGAAATAGCAAAATATTCGCAGAACTGTATAGATACTAGGAAGGATAAATACAAGTGTATAAAGTGAAGACGGTGAGATAATAGAAATGGACGATAGAAATAGAACAAGTGGGGAGAAAAAGAAATGCGAGGATGAGCTGCAAAAAGTGTTCAATTTTAATTTTCGGTCGCAATGTTTGATATTTTCTCACGATTTGGAATTATTTTGAACCCATTTCTATACTCCATTCTATTCAAATCGTTACACATAAATTAATTTAGAGAAATTGGGTGAATACATGAACTAGGGAGTTGACATAAAAGATGGGGGAAAACGGAATTTTATCGTCATAACATCTAAGTGATGCAACTTGTAAGCCTATCAACCCAAGTGACAAAAAAGTTAGGCGTAAATGAGACTAGTTGATGTTTAAGAGCCTAGCACATAAATGGAGTTGGAGAGGAAACACCTTATAACAGGTAGGTACCTATACCTACATGTAAGCGTAACGTAACACAATGGCAGGTGACATCATGGTATAACACAGTGTAGGTAGCCGATACACAAAGAAAATTAGACGAATTAGGGATCTAGAACAGTTTTATCGTTATATTTCTAGCTAAGTTCAAAGAAAATACAGAAATTGAATGGATCGTTCTTTTATAACATAAAAGAAGGATCCATTAAATTTGTATCTTATAGAATGTCTGGCTTCTACCCATGTCCTTCCGCTATTAGGGGACATGGTCATGAATGTAGGAAAAAACTTTCCCAGCCAAAACGACAGCACGGGAAAAACTTTCCCAAGTAAAAAATATGAAACAATCAACTCTTTAGCGAAATTTGTGCAAACAATTGGGGTGCACACCAATAAACCCCGCACCCTTCAAAAGTTGAAGGCTTCAATTGAGTCGAAAACTCGATCTATTCCGACTGATATGCTTGAGCAAGCTATGCGAAACGTAAAGGACCGACTCCATGAATGCATCTCCCAAGAAGGAAGACATTTAATAGACATAATCTTTCATAATTAACAAAATTTGCTAATGCAGAATATGTTTTTACGGAGGTTATTTGGTTTGAATTTGTTAGGCGTGAGGCGCTCTCTGGCGTAAGGTGAGTCAGATATATCACACCGTCCGCCCAACCGACCCAATGGTACCCCCCCCCCCCCCCCCCCCGGTAACAAAAACCACAACTCCTTCTAACCCCACCCTACGTCCGAGTCGATCCCCTCGTTGGCTCGTTGGATTTACCGAAAAACACATTCTGTGTTTCATTGGTTTGATCCTTGATAATAAATAACATTAACAATCCGGGGGTCTGAGGGTGTCCCCCAGTACTAAAGTAAAAATATACCTAGTTAACCTACATAATCACAAGCGGCAATACATCCCACAGGCGGCAATATTTCCGTTGTTTTTTTTTCTTCGACAAATTTCAATTGTTACCTACTTATCATTTTAAAATTTAATTTATTTCAACCCGATATCTTCTAAATTGGCAATTTGGCGCCTATTTAAAATCCACCCGGCTTATCTGCGCCACCCTGTATAATGAAAATGGCGACGAAAATGAAGAAGACACCAAAGACCAATAGTAGATTTAGTCGAACAGACGTACCTGGCATTTACTTTATATATAGGCACATTGCACCATTTTTACAGGTAAACAGTTTGCACGAATGTCCCTAAAGAGTAGATTATTTCGAACACTTTTACTTGGGAAAGTGTTTTTCCGTGGTGACGTTTTGGCTGAGAAAGTTTTTTCCTAGCGAGTCTGAAATGGGGTAGTTTTTTCCGCTTACCCACGGATATTATTGAACTACAGAGGCAACGAGATGAACGTATACATACGGAAGTGGAAATGTTCAACAATGACGGTTTGTCTGTAGGTACATGTACTAGACAAACCGTCATTGTTGAACATTTCCACTTGCAGAGAAACAAGCTAGTGAAGGGGTAGAGAGATGATCTCGCAAATTATTCCAACAGAAAATAATTGACTACGAGAAGTTGCATATCACAAAAAGGAAGTATCACAGAGGTCAAGGTAAGAAAAAAAAAGCTCTACAGCAACAAACGATATTACAGAGAGAAATACGGTCGACAAAGAAAAGATACAGATAACGTTAAGTGAATATTAATACTTATGATACGAAGAGAAGTGATGTCCAACGTACAAATGATATGGAACGCTATCATAATGCAACAGACACCGCTTAAACTGATTGTGTCCACCAGAGACAGTCTAACCAGGTGATTGAGGCTTGACGTTAGTAGTTCAAGTTTTGCATAGCCGAAGATAACCCGAACCGAATACACCAATCTGAGGTTTTCAAGGCTTTTCTATAGGTCAAATCTACCATTTCGTCAGAAGTATCCAAAACACGACTCAAATAAGTGTACGATTTGCTAGAGTAGACCCTGTAATATGCTCAGCATAATTTTGGTTACATATCATGTACTCAACCAAAAGTTTACAGAAAAGCGAAAAAAACAACTTGAAACCCCGCGTTGGCCGGTAGGGATGCGGGATTGATCAGATGAACCAAATTACGACAGTAGTCAGCTCATATTTGAAGAGTATTAAATACTAAAAATTTTGCTCCTTTTCATCAACCGAGAAGGTGGGGGAAACTTTTCTCATCTCAATCTTCCAGTAACCAACCGAAGGTTGCAAAAAAGAGTGAACTAATCCACAATCATTTGGGATGTGGACGTGCATAGACCACATAGGTTGTGACATCACAACTGAGAAGGTGGGAGAAAATATTCTCATCACGACGTTCCAGTTACCAACCAAAGGTTACAAGGCATTTAAATCCACAAACAAAAGGGATTTGGTTGTGAATACTAATTTATCAAACTTATAATTAAACGGTTCCAAGGTGTTCATCCGGATTTTTGTAGAGCATTACAAAACTAAATGGAATATTCGTTAAAAACAACTTGACGAGTTTGAAAATTGTTTGATTGCTCACAGGTTATGAAAGGAAAACTATACCACAGGCTGTGACTTCAAACTTTCTTGGTTAATTAACAATCGTATCAAGTGATTTCGTGCAGAGCATTATCATGTGAAATGAATGTAAGTCCACTTCAACCGAATATGTGCTGTGTAGCACCACACCATTCATTGCTTCATTATTACGACGTGAGCCCAGTGTTCAAAGAATTATTCCTCATCTTCGGCATAGAATTTATGAGCCGATGGAGTGTGCTCGAATGAATCCAGATCGACTAGTAGGAATATACGTGATATTGAACCAACAAGTCAAATTCGTCCAACAGAGTAAGCCAATTTCCCGCACTATTTCCCCCAAACAGCCCGTCGTGTTGCACCGAAGCCCAAACGCTACAGATCCAAAGAGCTACGATGAGTCAGGTGATTCACAGAAGGAGAGTAGAAAGAGAAACTACTAGGAGATAAAACGGGGAAAAATCGAAAAACTGTAGCGGCTTCATTCATGTTGACTTACTGGACTCCCAACTTTGTGGCAACCCGTCTCCAAGGTGAGTAACACAAGGTAGTCCTCCTTCGAGAGCGCACAACAAATTAGCAATGGACATGTCAAGCCAAAAGCACATTCTCAAACAGCAGCCATTGACTTTTCTCTTTTTCAAAAACTATACAAGTGCTAAAATAATCAAGATGTTAAAAATATCCTTTTCAAAATGTTATTTAAAAACTATTTTCTATATCCCCGAAATACATTTCGGTGATACTTTTCAATCAGTTGATACATGCAATCACATTGACTATGAATTTAATCGTAACCTCCAATTTTACACCAGTGAAAGCTTTTCACAATCCTATCAAACATAAACACGTCACTCTGTGTTAATTTTGCATAACAACATGCGACTGAAGCGACAAAAAATCTATGAATATAGTTAAAAAAGACAATGCAGTAAAACTGAGAAAACTTGGTGAACAACAAATCTAACACGTTGCATTTTCATTTTACTAACAATTAGTGCATATTAAGCGAAATGTTTTAATAAATCAACAGTAATCCTAAGTGAACGTAGAATTTATCAAAGTGCTAACCACAGATATTTCAATCTACACAGCTTACCAATCAATTTCATCATACGGCTCCTCAGTTAAGTTATAAAGGATACGAAACATCGTTCATATCCTATTAAATTGAGAAAAAAGTGAACGTTTTTTGTTGAACTCAGGGTGAACATGAAAATGCGTGGCGTATGTATTGTTTCGTGATAGGGAGATATAACAATGTGCTTGACCGTGTTTTGTAGTAAAATGCAGCTAGAGGGAGTGAAGCAGTTGAGTTGAGCATATAGGAAGGTGATAGAAGCGCCCCATACGACCAGATCAAGAGATACCAAGTGTTGAGATATTGCAGGGTTGCCAGCCGTGCTTAATGGGGTTACCACACTGTTGGAAACACCTAGCGACAGTCGACGAGATGTCAGAGCGGCCATTGACGTGTCACAATCACGGCCTATTATGTCATTACGTTGGAGCCGCCATTATGACGTCATACGCACCCCCCCCCCCCCCTTCATTTGCGAAGGTCCAACGACCAACAAACCAGTGGAGTGAGCACAGTTCGCACTGCACAACGGTTTGTCGGTCGTCGGGCTTTTGTAGATGTGGAAGGGGGGGGGGGGGGGGTGTCATTGTGACGTCTAATGACGCCTCCAACAAACAGCTAATCTCGGACAGTGTTGTATTTTCCCTACTCGACGCCATATTTACCTTTTTCCCCTCACTTGTCGTCCCGGCAAGTTGTCAGTCATCATGTCTTTCCTGACAGGGAGATAACCCCATAACTCGTGCATGGGGCGCTTGGTGGGAACCGTGAAAAAAAAAAAAAAAGGTTGCGTGAAGAGGTTGCAAAAATCGGTGCCTAAACCCTTCAAAAGCAGTGTTGCAACCTGGTTGGATACAATGTACACTCGGTGGGTCCTACAGGGAAATAAAACAAGTTTGGGTTTATCATACCTTACGCCCTTGCCCACCCATAAGTCTAGCACGATTCTGTGGAATAAATTGGATATTTTAAAGTAGGTAGTTTGAAAAATAAGTTCATAGTAAATCAGTGTCGTCCATTACAAGTTGAGGAAGGGTAGTTTCGGGCAATTTTCATAAAATCCTCCACAGTGATGTTCTGTGCTGAAAATAATTCTCGTCCCCGTTTCCTAAAAGCCAACTCTCATCTAGTCAGTCAAATTGAACAGTTTCGACCCGATCTACCATCACAATGCCACATCATCAGTGATACTACCTAACCTGAATACAATTCGGGCTGACAACTTCCCTTCTCACTTCTTACACATTCAATCCTGTAGGTGTGCTGTTAAGACCAATATATGCAGACACCTACATCGCCAATAAAAAATGATTTTTTTACTTAGCAGTAACTCCCACAGTGAGTTGTGGCATCAAGCGACATCTGGTAAATGCGTACAAGATAAAATACCTAATAATTTACACACCTTCCACACGTTCTTCTCCAGTAAACAGAAAAGGTCTTGTAGAATAACTTTCAATATATCAAATGACGAACTATGTAGAAATTGAGAAAACAATGCTAAGGACCACATCAAATGTTGCGACATTCCCAATCCCACTCGTTCTACCAACTGCTTTCGGCATGAATTTGTCCATCATCAAACACATGCCGAATGATGAAAGTGGCAGCTGTCCTGGTTTGATCTTGCGATCATTTACTTACACTCGATGAATATTCACATCATTCTGCGACCCTGCAATACAAATTGAAAAGGAAAGATAATTATAACAAACCTGCTGGGAGATCCTGACGTGTTACTTCCTGACCCACGTTTGGTAGCAGGTTTGGCTAGGCCTCCATTCTTCGCGTTGCTCTGCAAAGGACACATCATTGAGATAAACGCAGTCTGACAAAATCCTTTAAACAATTCATGTTGATTTGAACCCAATACAGTCAGAGAAATGTCATTTTAACAACAATACACTTGAAGAATGGTCGGCTAGACTTTTCTGTCGAAGAAAGGTCGATTTGATGAAATAACAGTGGAAGAAATGTCAATTTGTCCCCAATATAGGGATGGGTATCGATACCCGCCGAGATCCTATTTTCACTCACTGAATAGAATTTTTATTAACATGGTACATGTTTTTACGGGCGTGATCTGGATTGGAATGCGAGAGTGAAGTCCCCCCGTAAACCCTTCGCCAATCTACTGTTTCCTCTTCTCCTCCTAAACGGTAAGCGATAAAAATACGGCGATTTTTTCTATTGGTTTGGTGGACCGTTTAAGTCTGCTTAGGGGGGTCGAGCCCCCCTTGAGATGCGCGCAAGTAGGCGAATTTGCGCTCAACTTTCTTATTTTAAATGGGAACCCCTAATTTTTCTCGAATTCGGATTCCTCGCCCAATTTTACGTCCAATAAGCGCGTTGCGCGAATTTTTTGGCGCGCGCAAATTGGCGAAACTACTTTCTTTCGAATTATTCGGTCATTATTAGACGGATTTTTTTGCCGTTTTCACGTTATCCTACCTAGAGATCCGAATTTTAATAAGAAACCCAGAAACAACTCATTCCGAAATTGAGCGAATTCAGCCGGCGAGTTTTATTTGAACGGGCGTGGAATGCAGACCGTAAAGGCCAGGAGGATGGACGGAGGCTGCCCCCCCCCCCCCTCAACCTTCACCGTCCTAACATTCTCCCCCCCCCCCCCCCCCCCCGTAAACCCTTCGGCCATCTAGCTACCATAAGCCCATTTTGTCGATTAATGAATAACTTTAAATTGCCGTGAAATGTACATACTCTAAATACTGTAAATATAATATATTATAGACCTATCAAGTTTTTTTATTTTACTTTTTTTTTTAAATTTCGATTTTGATTAATTATTCTTGGAATAATACACCTATGTAGTCGCGACGTAGGTCGAAAATAATGATCGCTCTCAAAATTTGACATTAAGTATACGTTTCAAGATGTCTAGATTCAAAAAACAAAATGTCCGTTCGCTGTATACGCAATCTGAGCCGTTTTGGGCAATAGGCTTTTTTTTTTTCTTTTTTTTTTTTTTTAATCTGAAATTTTGACGAAACACTCGGTTTACCATCTAGTTGTACCCGCAAGGTTTTCAGCCGGTTTTTTTTTTTTTTTTTTTTTTGAAAAATGGGGCGATTTTCTTCGATAAAATTCAGAATCAGTAAAGCCAGCCCCAGATCCTCCCCATAACCGATAAAGTAAAATGGAACTACCTAGTGGCCCAGTAAGATCTATAACATTTGGTTCATTTTTCGGAAATGGCACTACATATTTCATGTCTAACCACAATTCTCCCAAATCCTATGTCCTAGGTTGCCCCCAATTTTTTTTTCGAATATTGGCCTCATAGCAGGCAACGTGTGCATACTATTCCATAACTCAATGCAAGCCAAATTAAAAAACGCTGCAAATTTTACACAAGGGTTTATTATTCTTTGATATAAGTTACTTGTACAGAAATTTAATTCTGTCAATAAAAAAAATTAAAAAAAATTTTTTTTGGATTTTTATATTTCAAAAAAAATTTTTTGAGGCGATTTTTTTTCAAAAACGTGTTTTTTCAAAAATTCTTTAATTTTTACTCGAAAGATATTTAACTTCTTGGGATCCATCAAAAATCCCATTTTTAGCTCCATGAAAGCCCTATAGATCGCCACAGTGAAATCGGATCGTTCCGGGACCCCAAAAAATGGATTCTACGTCCAAAAATACTTCGAAAACGACACCTGACTCGATCCCATAGCCAAAAGCCTTCAAAAACCACCTTCTGTAGCCCCATTTTAGCCCCAGAGCGCCCCACGGTTTTGGGCGATCGGGCTGAAAACCTTGCGGGCACAACTAGATGGTAAACCGAGTATTTTGTCAAAATTTCAGATTTTTAAAAAAATTCCTACTGCCCAAAACGGCCTGGACGGCGGACGGCGTACGGCGGACGGACATTTCGGATTTTGAATGTAGACCACTTGAAACGGATAATGTCAAATTTTGAGCCCGATCGGAGTCGTCGACCCGCGTCGCGAAAACATAGGTGTATTATTCCAAGAATAATAAACCAAAATGGAGAAGGATAATATTATCCTTCCCCAGCAATGTCCACACCCTGAGTTGTAAAGTTCTCAATGTATTCAAATACATTTCTTACACAATAAATGCAATGATGTGGGCAAAATTATACTCAGCATCCTTTCTAGTCTCGAAATAATGTTGAATAGAAATTTCAGATGGAATGGGCTAGTGGTCACATGACTTATTACCTCTGACGATTTGAAGTCACTCCCTAGGATATTTTTGAAAAGCCCGCCCTCAACCTGAGGAAGAGACATTTCGAGATAACAGCTGTTGTGGCAACACTGGCAAGAAACCAGGATCACATGGGAGTTTTTTTTTTTTTTTTAACTATCCTCTTAAGTTTGGTCCAGGATGTGATGCAGTTAGGTTATCGGTGTCGTGTTTTTATTGACTGTCTCTCCCTAGTGTGGATTAAAATGAGGGAAGATTTGCTCTTCCTGAAGCTTCTTGTGTACACAGGTGGAAAATGGCTGATTTGTCCTTCCCTAGTTCATCCCTCCCTAGCCTCAACGAAATTGAGGAACGTCTAGGGAATGACCACAGTGGCCAGGTATAGGCCTTTACTAGCCCTTAATGGAGTCTCCTAGCGCTGGTTTTTTGAAAAATGTTCATCTCCAAAACTACAAATAATAGAGTGTGCCCGCTTAGCGAGGTTATCAAGGACCGGAAAATGTTGGAAAAATGAACCACAAATAGTACCATTTCCGAAGAATGACCCATTTGGGAAACTGTGTCAGCCTGAATGCATACGGAAGCATCAAACGCTCATTTGTTCAATACTGTATTTATGCAGAATGATCAATCCACTGATTCAGGGGTGGTAACACCGAGGAGTAAAACTGAGAGGAACGGTTGTTTTAGTTGTCTCTGTCTTCGCTTCATTCAATATTAAAATTCTGTAAAACCGAGCCTTATTCGTGAGTTTTGTAAATTAGGTACCACCCGTTATTTCCTTACGTTTGTTGAAGAGATGTCAACTCGACCCTAATAAAGGCGGAAAACCGTCGATTTGATTCCCACTTCACTCCGGGAAATATCCTTTCGATCCAATAAATACGAATAAACGTAGTTTAGATTCCCTATACCATCGAAGAAATGTTCATTTTTGTCCCAACTATAGTTCAGCAATTAAAATCGGTACACGTACCTTATTTATTTTCCCTTTACACTCTGCTAGGTTGTCTTTGCAAGAGTTTTGGTGAGCGGTGATAGTACATTCTGGAAAATAAATGAAAAAATTGTCACAAGAGTATTTTGGGAAGATGAACACTTCGTCACAACTGAGTCACTTACTTTCGCAGTACACTGACGGCTTGTTGGTGAGGCTTTTGGAGCAAAAATCACAAACCTGCGAATTCCCATAGCAAACTGACACCCACTGGTGGGGTGTTTTTTTCACCTTATCCTTAAAAATAAACAACATTTATGAGGTTATAAAATGTCGAAAAAATTAAACGCTCAACGAATTTTCAACTGGAAAGGCTCACCTTTTTCTTCCTGAAGAAAAGGCTGCCCCTCTTTCTTCTCTTTTCAGAATGATCGTCAAACGCAGCGCTGGAAAGAATGATCTACATTAGACCAATCGACCTAACTATCGTGATTTCGGCCAAATACGACGGTATAGTTAAACCAAAATGGAATTTAACGCAGCAGGGATAAAGTAGTTGCCTACTACCTGGCAGAAATACTGTGCCTATCAGATAGAAGGGATAACAACTCGCAGGCAAGACACAATTATGTCATACCGACGTGTTCAGCAGTTTCAAAAATATTACGTGTGCATGAAAAATTATTCACTTACTGTTTGTCTGCCTTATATGCATGTTGCCATTTCTCCCCCCCCCCCCCCCCCGCCACCCATCCTAAAAGCCATTTCTGTTCAAAAGAAAAACTTACGGAGAAAATATAATATTTTTGAAACGTTTTTGAAAACTGTTGACAAAATTAATTATTAGTGTAAAATGTAAACACTTACATAATGTTATGCCACATGAATTATGTTACTATATCTCTTTGGTGACATGAATCATACCAAAAAAAAATTCATTTTTTCCTAATTGTTTTCTTACTTCGAACGAAAATTGGTGGTTTCCAAGTTAAATTTTTCATATAATGAACGTGCAGTGAAAATCTACAAATGCTCATGTGAACATGCGGGGGTTTAACGAGCCAAATGATTCCAAGAACCCACAAAAAATTCCAACTTGTGACGGGTGACATGTTGAAAAAAAACAAAAAAAAAACACGTGCTAGCGGGTACAATTATTGGTAGGAATAAGAGGCCTACCTTAATAGGTATTTACTCAAGTCACGATCAACATTTTATACAAGAAATTACGGCGGGTTTGACAAGCTCCAACAATTTGCATCTCAATTAAACTCAACAATTGGAGTGAACTGTTTGAACGAAAATTATTATATTGAAGTTGACGGAAAAAGAGATTAGTTTTTCTCACAGCAACATTTTAAGAAAAATTATGTATGAGGTATTTTCACACATTTGGCAGTTAAACAGTTTGAAGCGACCCGATAATGTGACCTATTTCTATGCAATAACATCCCGTCTTCCCCTACGCTTCCCATATTAAATATGGGGCCACAAAATTTAATGTGGATTTATGAAGAGTTGTGGAGAATCGCCGAATCCCCTCGAAATTCTCCCAACTCCAAATCCACTTTGCCAAACGGGTCAGTTGACGGCGTTTGAACTCAATTAAAAACAAATTGTTACCAACAACGGTGGTCGGGGTAATACTCACAGCGAAAAATAGTGAATGGGAGTCGGTCGCTTGGCAGTTTCAAGAAACCCGTCCAACGCATCCTCTTCCTCACTTTCAGTTCCAAGCCCGTGCTGCCGGCCGGTGTGTCTACGTAATATAAGCTAACAATAAAAGCCATGCTCTAATTGTGCTCGTTGCTCCATGCGAATCTACATACTAATAACTAGTTTCAATCATTAAAAAAATAATAACAATACGGTTTATACAGTACTTGAAATCACACAACAGCCTAGAAATATCGATCAACACTACACTGCTACATTTAAAATTGAATAGTTAATTCTTTCCCTAATCACTACGCCATTCATGACATCTTCCTTCTCAGTTATGTGGTCAGATGAACGTTTTCAGTTGATAAACGAGTTTTAAACGACCCAAGAGAAGAGTTTAAGACTTTTTACGGGTGTTAATTTCATTGCTGTTCTTATTTTATTATTAAATTGTATTATAATCATTCAATGCAGATGACATCTTATGCTACCTACTTTTGTTTAAACTTGATCTATTTTCATTATACTTTATTCTGATCGTTTTTGAAATTGTACTGTGAAATTATATTAACTTTTTATTTATCCATTTTTATTCAAGTTCATGTGATTTAATTTCAATTATTAATTTTATTATATTACTGTAATCTTTTTGTGTATACATACTTTCTTTTTTAATTGTTTCTTTTTTTTAAATATGTGATAGTTAAGTTCAAGTTTTTACATACCTACAGGTTTATTATGTTTATTTATGTCGAGGTTATAAAATTTATAAGGTTAAGTTCATGTAGGTACCCAAAATAATATATTATTATGTGCTTTCATATTTTCCAAGTGCACGGTTATTCAAGTCATGACATTAGTTATGTTTTTTTGCTAATTATTCATGTTCATTATTTTTATGTACTTGTTTTATATAAGGTAAGATGTGGGAAGTGCATGGTATGGTTTGTTAAGTTTAACTTCAACAAAACCTCAAAAATCAGCAGTAGACGTTCAGTTTTTAATTTTGCCCTGAATGCCTCTGAATCTTGTTTTTCGATGTATGATTGATTTTTTATAGCCTTGTCAATTGTGAATATGACCGAAACAGCTGTCCAAGTTCGACCTACGCACTTGCCCCATCAAAGTGGTAAGTGCGTAACTAACCTGTTCAATCTTTGGAACGCTTATTCACCGGTTTCACCGGGGCAAGATCCAAAAAGGAAATCTCTCTATGATCCTTCAGCAGAAATTTAAAATTGGACAAAAACTCACAGTTATCAACTTATATAGAACATCAAGTAGTACCTGGACAGCTAATATTTCAACGACTTCCAAAACATTATGGTTTACATGGAAAATGAGCTTTTTACTGCCACAAGAAGGCTACCAGTTTGATTGAAAACTATATGGGGTAAGTGAATGGTATCATGCACTTTCCCTTATTATCACCACGCACATGCCCCTTCTTGAAAAACCAGTGTAAGTGCATAGTAGGGCCCAACTCACTGACAGATAAAGATAACACTGAATTTCAATTAAAGGAGTGGAGTAGAACTATTGAACTTATTTAATATAACAGATATCCAAACTTAAGACACTGGAAAATACTTGAAAGATGGAACATGATAAAAATGGATCACTGAACTTGGCAGCTGAAAGTGGCATAATGTAACTTCACATCATACCAGCCAGATTACCATTTGCGTTGACACCATCTGGCGGATAATCAATGTCAGGCATAGTTTCAAGTATTGCCACTAGACGGCATCCCATGGGAATTGTTCTACGTAGCATTTACATCCCACTGACGCACTTGCCCAGTTATTGCAATTCCCCCACCTTACCTTACTTGTTCGATTTTTCATTCTACTCTTGTTCTTATTCTCTTGTTTTAGTATTGTAGACTTTTTTAAAATAATTCAATTGTAGTTCTAGACATCCCAAAGGGTTTTACTTTTCCTAATGTTGCTCTGTGAAACCTGATCCCCCGAACAGTTTTATTCCCACCACACTGAGAAGGAACTTTACAGAAAATCGTGAAAGGTTGCGGCATCCTGATACTCCTGAGCTAAAACTGCGATGCAGGAAACACAGGCTCAATGACCAAAGGGACAAACAAGTTGTATGTCTGCGAGGTGAGACGATAACAAGAACTTTGATTCAGTAGCTGATGGATAAAAGAACAAACTCTCCGTTGAAGGGCCACCAACCATATTCCACTAGACGACTATGGAGAGGGGGTATTCGATAACATTATAAAATAGGATGTTGAAGATAACACAGAGGGACACACGGAGGCTCACTGAATTACCAATCCAATCGAACACACGGATCATACCATTTCAACATAGCTCCTTCAACATACCGCCAGGCCAAACCTCAGTGTCCCAAGACTGCTATCACCCCCCCCCCCCCCCTAGGCGGCATCCACTCCTCGTGGCAAGGACCAAAGTCGGAAAGTGGCGGCCACCAGGAGCGCCACAAGCGTTTTTGCCCCTTAATGCCAGGAAAAATATAATTTCAAAATAAACTTCATGACCTGCAAGACGCTCTTACAGCGGGATATCATGTGTCGTTCAAGTACTACAGCAGTTCCTCTTTAATACACAAAACCCAAAACCAATCGACTGTTACCCTAAAACTTCAAATTGTCGGGTAACAATAAAAACAACTCTGATAAAAATAACAAACAATTTGAGGCGAAATCCTAGAAGCGAATGGGATTGCTTGGACCAATTGAAACTACTGTGCAACTAAGCTGATTGAAAAAAATGAGGTGAAACAACAGCACCAAATTGTATGAACAGAACAGAGAAATGTGCTCTACGACGGAAGATCCCATCAATTTGAACTCTGTGTGCGGGTAAGCTTCCAATACGCTTTTTGGAACTTGTTGTAGGAGATGCGGTGCTAGTAGGTGCAAAGCTCAACTATCTAAGCGAATTTAGAATACTAGAAAAGTACTATTAAGGGACTCACACTGGTAATGTGGTAGCGGAGGACTCAACAACATTTGGTTCTGTATTGGCTAGCTCTCGAACTGCAATGATTGATGGTGTTGAGACTGATTTTTGCAAGGGGGAGGTCAGTCTGGCATTTAAAAGTCGGTTTTCTGCTTCCCTTTTGGAAACAACTATTTTAAAGTCGCCCTGCGTGGGGAAAAAACCAAATTACTACCTCAAAGAAAAATCATTTCCCAGAACAGGGCCGAAAACCGAATGAAGAACAGCAAAAGGAAAAAAAAATGGACGAAAGAAAAAATAATAAAGTAAAAAAGCTGAGTCATAAGAAGGGAAATACACAGCAGAAAGCAGTTCAGTTGAGGCTTAGACAAATAACGAAGTTTCAACATCAGAGGCCAATTCACGCAAAATACAATGTCAATATAGCACGTAGTCAGTACAGGAAGCTTGTAATAACAAAAACATTTCATAATACCAACAAACAGGGAAACCATAACGCCGTTTGAAATTCTGCGTAATTCAGTTAGGGTAATAATACTTTCAACGCAGATAGATATGGCATTTAATAATTAAATAGTGTGAGCTTCTAGCATGAATACCCTTCCACCTATTTAGTTATGAGCATTGATGTGAACAATTTGTCCCCAAACCATGAGGATTAGTGCCTGAGTGAAGTTAGCCCGATGACTAGAATTGTTTGAGTACTTAACGTTCACTAGAGGTTGGTCACACTTGGCGTGGTTACCCTCAACGATACATAGATGTCTTTAATTTATTTAAATATATGTATTCAACCTGTGCGCATACCAATGCATATTTTTTTCATCAGCAGTGACTATTAAAACGCTGCAAATTTTACACTAGGGTTTATTATTCTTTGATATAGGTTCCTTGTGCTGAAATTTAATTCTGTGTCAATGTTTGGATTTTTTTTTTTCAAGTTTTTTTTTTCAAAAATTTTTCGTTTTTTACTTGACAAACATTTGACCTCCTGGGATCCTTCAAAAATCCAATTTGTAGCCCCATGAAAGCCACATAGATCGTAACAGTGAAATCGGATCGTTCCAGGACCCCAAAAAATGGATTCTACGTCCACAAATACTTCGAAAACGACACCTAACTCTATAAAAAATTCCTACTGCCCAAAACGGCCCGGACGGCGGACGGACATTTCGGTTTTGGAATCTAGACCTCTTGAAACGGATAGTGTCAAATTTTGAGGCCGATCGGAGTCGTCGACCTCCGTCGCGATTACATAGGTGTATTATTCCAAGAATAATAAACTAAAAGGTGCCTTTGACACTGACAAGATTGCTAACTCAAACAGATATCTCCCACGGGGTCTTCTCAAAGTTGTAGTTTTCAAAATCCTTGAGGTTATCTATCAAAACTAGGGAGCCACCTAATCATCAACCCCTTGATCACAAGACCCTTCACCAACGAATGTAACTGTGATTAACAGGGGAACACATACTTGCAAGTCAGCTTCGTTCAGTGAATGCGTGGACGAGTTGGGATTAGTGCGAGGTTGCCTAACGCGAGCAACGCCATCTTCGGTCCCAAGGAGATTAGCAGTACTTTCACAGAAAGGATCATCCATATCGGACTCCATACTGCTCAAACTTATGCTGCACAAGTCATTTCCACTTGAAAAACAAGAAAATTCTTTTTTGAAACTTCAACTGCCAACGACGAATCGTAAGAAGCAGCGTTAGTTTGGTTATCGAGAGAGGTTAAAATGCCAAAAAGATGATTTAACGCTAATTAGTAATTTATTGATTTTCTATAATGTGAGTGGAAAAGTACGAGAAGTACGTAGAACGGGTTGGTAAAGTCATCAAAGGCTGTTTTGGTTCTGGTGGCGCTTTCGCTTTGAAGACATTACATACTGGGAGAAGGGGTGTACTATCTAGAAACCTTTTGTTGGAGAGGCAGAGACGTTTTGTCGTTTTACCTCGTGTAACGTAAATGCAATTGTAGAGATCAAAAGTTTCCGATTAGTGGTGGTGTAGGGAGGGCCATAACCGGAGTGGAAGGATTTAAAACTTGTTTGGGGTAGTGTGAACGTTGGGATAGAGGTTAAAACCAGTCGGAAGGAAGTAAAAACTGGAATGGGGAGCTCAACGCTGGATAGAAAGCAGTAAAAATCGGTTCGGGGTGGTGTAGAGGTCAAAACCGGGTAGAAGGCAGTAAAAACCAGCTTGGGGTGGTTTAGAGGAGGTCAACACCTGGTAAAGACAGTAAAAACTAGCTTGGGGTGGTGAAGAGGAGGTCAACACCTGGTAAAGGCAGTAAAAACCCGTTTGGAGTGGTGTAGAGGAGGTCAACACTGGGTAGAAGGCAGTCAAAACTGGCTTGGGGTGGTGTAGAGGTCAAGACCCAATAAAAGGCAGTAAAAATCAGCTTGAGGTGGTGTAGAGGAGGTCAACACCTGGTAAAGGCAGTAAAAACCAGCTTGGGGTGGTGAAGAGGAGGTCAACACCTGGAAAAAGGCAGTAAAAACCCGTTTGGAGTGGTGTAGAGGAGGTCAACACTGGGTAGAAGGCAGTCAAAACTGGCTTGGGGTGGTGTAGAGGTCAATACCCAATAAAAGGCAGTAAAAACTCGTTTGGGGTAATGTAGAGGTCAAAATTGCGTAGAAGGCTCTACCCCCAATATTAAAGAACCACACAAATTTTACACAAGGGTTTATAGTTCTTTAATATAAATTATCCAAAAATTAATCCGAGCAGGGTAGAACAGTGAGAGAAGGAGTTTCCACGCGTTGTGTTTCCATGTCTTGTATCATCAACTCTTTTTCCTATGGCAATGTATATGTCAAAATACATCATTCAATACCGGTGGCTAGATTGTAAGTTTAGTAATGTCTTCGCGTGAAAACTTCTCGCCAACTGTACCAAAACAACCAACGATATAAAACTGTACAAGCAAAGTGTTGAGGTTTAGGTTAAGTGAACACACAAATCCTTCAACCCTTAATGGGTAAACTGTCGTTACATCGTACACTTCCAGTGATGGTTACAACAAGTATCCCGCAATAGATTAACATAATTATTGGCCCTCTCGTACTCTGCCTTCGGCAATATGAATAGACCATCAAGTTATTCCCACTTCTGGATAAATTTTAGAATAGTGCAACGTGCGCATTAGTCAAATTGAATCCCCAACGCAAGAGGATATGATTTTTGCGTGTCAAAGTATACATTGATTACCAGCAGAAGGGCCATGAAATTTTTGCATTGATTGTATGTTGGGTATACGTTTATAAATGTGATCTATTTGATATGTATGGGAAGTCCCTGACAGAGAAATGCTGTTATTGTGTTGGTGCATTAAAAATCCAAAACGAACCCAGGCCATATTTTAGAACAGGTGTGGGCCAACTACATATACGACTTGCATGTTTTTTTCAGATACCTCACTGAACTTTTTGAAGGCAACCGCTCGAAATTCCCAGTGATTATCAGGTATTGCGTTTCTCAAAAAGCTGAAACCACACAGTGATTTCCGAAGAACCACCCCAACAGTTGTGAGTAGGTTAGACGCCAAAAATAAGACCATTTTGTCACAAGTACCGAAAATATCACAGATACCAATTCTAGCTGATACTCAAAAAGGCTGATTGGAATGTACCAAGAAAGTGTATTTCTGCATTGACTGGTTGACTTTACAGTGATTCCACATTGAAGTAAACAACTGAGGCAGGATGTAAACCTGCTCCAGAATGTCGAGAGGAATAAATCAAAGAATAAGAAGAAGAAGAAGAATAAGAAGAAGAAGAAGAAGAAGAGGGGAAGAGCAAATCAAGGCTTATAACGCCAGGGCCTTTTTTTTCAAGTCCCGCAAAAACCACAATAACCATAGTTACTAATCTAACGTTACTGCACTAATGTCACTATCGTACCAACATTGGAACCCAAATCTAAGCTACGCGTTTCCCATCGTGCTCCACCAGCCAATTGCAGAGTAGGGAAAAGTCCGAACGATCGTCAAACTAAACCCTGACACAAACAAATGACGGCAAATAATGAAGCAGAACGCATACCAAGATCGAACTCTAAAAATGCAAAAATCAGACTCATTCAAACCAGGAAAACTTGGATCTTCGAACAAGCAGATTTTATCCTATTAAAATACAAAAACATTCTACACCCCAATTCGACCATGTTACACAAAAAACCTCAACGAATAAAAACAAATACAAGCTCTATAAAATGCAACTATTTGTAGAGATGGAATGAGAACAGGATGACTATGAAGGGAAAAACCACCTAATAATATGATTGACTAATTCATGTTACTTTTAGGTTTTGAGCACAAGCCTCATTCAAATTTCAAGAGTGGAAAAATTCAACAATAATACTTAGTTACCAACAAGAAATTTACCAATTGATTGAATGACAATTATAAGATAAAGAGGAGTTCAAAACATTGACTTAAGTACACTATCGCGTAATAGGAAACCCGACACATAAACCATCGATCAAAAAAATTATGAAAATAAGAGAAGCAAATACCGAATAGACCTGTACACAGGATAAACAAGAAAGTGGGTAGAGGGAAGAAAATGCAACACAATATTCATTGGAAGAAATGCTGAGATGCTAGAAATGACCACAATCGATGCAGCTTACTAGTGAAAATCAATGCAAAAATTTCAATGATGGGTTACAAGAAAAACAACAATACCCTTTGTGCACTCATTAAGAATGCAATTTACGATCATAAGCAGGGTTGTTGGGAATCGAAGCACAATTAGAATTTTTCTTAGTCGAGTTTTTCCATTTACAATAAATATTAATTTTTGATCGATATTTGAATGAACGGTTGTATAAAATTCAATATCAAATTTTGATGCCAATAGGCTTTTTTCGATATCCCAACTCCAATTATTAGTAGGTAACAAGAATATCAAAAGGAATACAATAGAATCGGAGCACAAGTGCGTAGTGAAACAGTTAATTTTATTGGAACATCAAATAATGAAAGAAAATGAAAGTGAGGAACTGAGGGGTAGATTCATATTTACCTGCGTTGTCTGCTGGCTTTGCAAGAGTCTTTGCCATGTGATAAGTCTTCGAGGGCGGCCCAACTTCGACGCCTCGCCACTTCGCATTCCCCTTCGGCTACATTCCGCCGGTACAATTCCCATTCGCCAGATCCTCCTGGAATAGAATGCATTTGATAACAAGGAGGCGCAAGATGAGACTAGGGGAGGATCCATGGAGCCCGAATGAATTAGGCACCTCCAGAAGGATCATCACTGAAAGTAAAAATAAAATAATAAAAACCCGGTAGGCCCTATACCTCAAAATGAGAAGTGAACCCAAAGCCAAATCAGCAGAGAAGAGAGTAAGAAGCCAAACCAGTAGAGACGAGAAAGAGGAGCCAGCACAGCAGAGTGGCGATTGACGACACAAATCAGCAGATAGAGAAGTGAACACGAAGCAAAGTCAGCAAGGAAGTGAATGAGGAGCCAAATCAGGAAATAAGTGAGTGAAGAGACAAATCAGCAGAAAAGTGAATCAGGAGATAAATCAGCAGGAAGTGGATGGACAGCCTAATCAGTGGAGTAGTGCTTGAGGAGTCAAATCAACCGAATATCGATCGAGAAGCTAAACCAGCAGGGAAGGAAATTTTTTTTTAACTACGCCGCAGGCCATCCGTTCTCGAGCAGCACAATAAAGTTTTGATTTTTTACTCCAGATGGTGTCGTAGTCTTTAAGTCACGCGTCTAAATGCAGGAATGTCATTTCGTCTTGATGGCAAAGAGTGCAGATTGGACTATCATAGACACCAATTCTGCAAAGATGCTTGGATCCTCAGAATGTCTGGATCTTTTTCTGGATTTGTGGATCTACGGGTTCCTGCTATTCTGGATTTTGGGATTTCTGCGCCAAAGGTCCAATGAAGCTAGTCACCTACTACTGAAAATTGGGAACTGAGCTGGCGGAGATGGTAGTCCACACATTGAGCTGATAACCCATCGCTGGCGGAGTTGGGATGTTTTCACTTGCAATTAGCTGAACTTTGGCGGAGTTGGATCGTCCCCGCAATTGTCCTTTTTCTTACCTAGATAGAGCTCAGAGGCACAATTATTGTCAAAAGCTCAATATGCACATGTTGAATGAATAGAAAAGCCACAAGAGCAACCTGAGGTTACAGTTTGGTAGCCCTGGCGCAAAGTCGTTAAATTTTACTACATGGTGAATGACTCTAGATGTATCACAACTTGGGTGGAATCAAGAGTGACGTCCCAGAAGAGGGTAACAAAGGGTAACACATTGCGATTTCACTCACTTTTGTGGTAGAGGGAGCGAGAAGCAGTTGGAGCGGCAACTGTGAGGGTTTGGGTGGGCGTGGAGTTGACACTAGATAAGAGATCGGGATCAGAACCAGCATCATTCAGTGATGGACAAGATGCACTCAGTCTACTTGCTTCCTGTAATTCAGACAACCAAGAAATATTTGTGCTTTCCAATTAGTTTTCATTGTTCCAACAAAAGCGATTCGATTATGACCTGGTAGGTAAATGGTTGCAGGGCGAGATCACGCATTTGCTGGACACTTTCATGGATGTAATGTAGTTGCTGGAGATTGTCCTCTGAAAAAAAAGAAGATAATAATAATAATAAACCTCGGCCCCTTAGGCCTCGCCAGGAACCCTGGAGGGGTCTCCTGGACCCCCGGATGCTTTTTGCTTACAGCCTACGGCTGAAATTCAATAAACATGGAACATGCTATATTAACCGAGAGATTGAAATCCATCTTGCGTGTTGGAAAATTAACTGCCCAACGCCGAACTAGTGGCCTGACGGTAACACAAGTGAGTGACCTAACGTACATTTATATATAATGTATATTATATAATATATAATACATAAACGCGACACTCCCACGTCTCCCTCCTGGACTATGGTTTTTGGGCGGATCAGGGTTAAAGCATGTTCCATGCTAAAAGTAATTAGTTACTACACTTTGGTAATCACAAGTTTCGCGTTGTGGATTTTCTCACCTAGGATCGGATATGGTTTTCCAGCTGGAGAGTGAGGCGTGACGCTAATGATAGGTACCAGGGGTGAAGGTGAAGCGGTCACCCCTGGTTTATCATCTGTTTCTTCGTCAACCATTTGGCCCTCGATCATGTGACATACACCGCGTATCACGTATCATCCATGGACGATATCTTCTCCGCCGCCGTCATCTAAAAAAAAAAAAAGAAGCAATTATTCGGTTGGTACAAAAAAGGCGGGAAGGAGTGACTCCAATAGACAGTGTTGCCTGAATAATGTCCAGTAAACAGAGATCCTTTATACGTAATTGCATTGTGTTTAATTCATCGTTCATTGTCATTCATTGGTCATTGAAGTTAATTCATTTCAAGTTGTCGGAAACCCATAAGACAACGAGGTTGATAGGTACATCTCCTATTCACCCAAGTGTTCACTTCGTAATCAGGCTTTGTGGCAAGCCTGCGACAAGCAGCCCGATGGAGGAACTTCTACTTAAACTTTCAACTCAGTGGGTCCGTCTGCGGATGATAATAACAGACAAACTTCGCACAGCTGAACACCTGAACTGTAACATTATTCCCTTATCCGAAACATCTTGGCACAATACAACGTCGAGAGAGAACTAAACCGCAACTCACAGACGTCATTCAGGACTGTGTTTATTGAATTTAGTTTCCAAGTTCCCTCGTCCATTTACGTTGCTAGAATCTCCAGGGGCTTTCTCCTTTTCATCATTTTCATAGTTGATGTTTTTTTGTTTTGTTTTAGCGTAGAATTAGCCAAGGACTAACAGTTAGTTACTAGCCAAAAAAGGGAACGCGGGGTGGAACGAAACCTGGGACGATAACATGGATACGGATCAACATATGATCAACGGTGTTATCGTTGTTGTAGTTCAACAAGCGCGTTTCTAAGAGAACTGCCAAGTTTACATAATCGCGAAAACTATAATCACATGATTGGTCTGCAAGGAAGTTTGGCGGTTGGTTACTAGAAACTGCTTCTACTCGACAACCAAAATTTGTGACGACGAGTTTACAGTAAACATATCCATGATTCAATGTTTTTCCGTGAAGCGGAGAATTTCCAGTGTTTTTTACATCCATTCATAGTAGTCGCGACAGACCCGTTTGTGAGTCATTTTATATACGAAAATCGTTGGAGTTCCAGTTGTTCGCGGACCGTCCTTCGGTGATGTTCTCTAGCCCTGGTCGTAAGAATGACCTGATTGTCCTCCTTCGAGCTCTTCAGGTATATGTCTTCTTCATCAACCTACACAACCGAAAACGTCTAATAAACCTTTTTTTCGATAATCATCGTCGAACGTTCAGCAGTTCATCGTCCAATAGAGGCTAAAGCGTATTCTACGTTTCTATACTTGTAGCAGCGGCTCTAAATAAAAACAAAAGGGGGGTCCGCCGAGTTTTTCAACAGATTTTAAGCCTTTTTCGCGACAAATGTTGGATCGTTGCACAGCACCAAAATGCGGTGGAAACTTCCAGGGTCGTTTGCATAGCACAAAATGGGGACATGTGTTGAACGGGAACTTTCACGATTTCAACCCCATTAGACATCTTCCTGAGGTTGAAATTTACCCTACACTGCTTACCTTATCTTTGAGGGATAAGAAGGGGGAGACAGGCCCCGTGGACGTACCCAGGCGTCAGTGAAACGCCTGTTTACAAATCAGTTGGGGCAAACTCGTTCGCTAACTTTTGGTTTATTATTCTTGGAATAATACACCTGTTTTCGCGACGGAGTTCGAATAATTTGACATTATCCGTTTCAAGAGGTCTAGATTCCAAACCCGAAATGTCCGCCCGCCGTTCGAGCCGTTTTGGGCAGTAGGAATTTTTTTTTTTTTTAATCTGAAATTTTAACAAAATACTTGGTTTCCATCTAGTTGTGCCCGCAAGGTCTTCAGCCCGATCGCCCAAACCCGTGGGGCGCTATGGGGCTAAAATGGGACTACGGGAGGTTTTTTTTTAAGGGTTTTGGCTATGGGATCGAGTTAGGTGTCGTTTTCGAAGTATTTTTGGACGTAGAATCCATTTTTGGGGGTCCCAAATATGTTCAAACTGTACAGAAAAAATTTTTTATTGGCAAAATTAATTTTTGCACAATTTACCTACTTTACAGAATAATAATAATAAACCCATGTGTAAAATTTGCAGCGTTTTATGAAATAGTTTTCTTTTTCAACCTGGAATTATCTTTTGCACAATTTATCCCAAAGAATAATTAACCCTTTAGTTTTTTCGTTAATGAACAATCGTCGTCATTAGCGGGGTTTCAGCTGTACAAATCGGCTTCCCTTCCGACTGAACTTGAGGAAATGCTCCGGCAATTTTTTTTTTTTTTTCTCTCTCTCTCTCTCTCTCTTTTTTCCGCCTTCTTGCCACAGATGACAAACGATCCCAATCGATTCGGAAACGGCTGAAGTCTCTCCCTTTGGCGGACCCGAAAAATAGTGACCCGACGGTCGTGAAGGAGGGGTCGCTGCGGGGGAGACTGAGGGTCATGCGGGAGCAGACCGTTTCTTCTGCTGTTCTGATCGACCAACCCACCCCCCCCCCCCCCCCCCCCCCCGGCCCGACTCGTTCTTGTCAGTCGACTAAACCCTAACAAAACGTTAGGATGATAAAGAACACAAATCGGAAATTCAAGATGGTTTTTAAGCTCTGCACTCAGCAGGGAAAGGAGAGAAAAAAAACGTAGGGTTCATCTCTCTTTCCCAGATTCGGTTCACCGAGTCGTGAAAGTCCTTGTAGTCGTCGTAATGTTATTCGAACACTTTTTTCATCAAAAGCCGTTTGTCATGTGACTGAAGGGATCGCAGGGCTTCGACTGTCACGCCAAAGGCGGAGAAAGTGCGCAACATTAACAGGGTCGATCCCACAGAATCTGAATAGCAGGCAAAACTTTCGAGCGCCTTCATGAACTTCAGTTACCAAGAAATTACAACAACAACAAAAAAAAACAAAAAAAAACGCTGCACCTGTTACACAAGGGTTTATTATTCTTTGACTGGGGGCGACCCCCTGCAGGCTAATACATCTTCTACTCGCTTGTCAATAATGAATAGTTTTCAGAAATACAGGATGAAAGTTGAAGGATTCATTAAATGAAAGCTTTATTGAAGAATCCAAATGAAATCCTTAAATGAATCCAAATTTTGGAAGGTAAAATCTATTATATTTTTCTTCTCCCTTCTGTGGCCAACTCGCAGCCAAAGATCACGATCGTCTAGAGCTCGCGAAAATATAGTTACATTTCCTTCCGCATCAAGCTCACGTAGCTCTCATATCGGCCTTAATCAGCTGTTCCCGCTCTTCCGCCCTCGTAATCAACCGCTTCTTTTTTAATCCGTTTCTTCTATCAACAATTTGTCGTTGATTTGATCACCTTCACCGGTTTTCGGTTCCGGGGAAAATTTTCTTTTCAACATCCAAATTTCGTGAGTGTCCGTCCGTGCGCGCTATTTCTACCAATAAAGAAATGCTGAAAATTTTACACAAGGGATTACAATTCTTTATGTAAAATGGGTTCAGGAGCTGGAGCGATTTGAAAAAGGGCGATATCTTACACGTTTTTCGAAAATCACTTTTTCACACTTCAAACAGCGCACTGTACCTTCAAACGGCCAGTCCTATCGAAAAAATGTTACATAATAAAAGTTATAGAGCGTTAAATTTAGGGTAGCCACCCAAAGTTTGTCTACCGTACCCCTACCCAAAAGTGCTTACCGTACGAATGGCGGGCAGAGTTGTAACAACATGTGATACGAAAACGCACCAAAACGTACGAAAAACAGCACATTTTTGGCTCTACACTGAGAGAAAAGATTTTTTTAGTGGCTAGGTTAAATCCGAAATAACCTCGAAAAGAAATTGAAAACACCTAGAATCAATTGATTCAACCTAGAAAAAAATAGGTCCAGGTTAAAGTAACATCGAAAAATATTAATACAACCTAGACCCATATAGAAACAACCTAACCCGTTATTACCCGCCCTCTGACCACAACCTGGAATAAAAAAGTGTCAACCTAGACCAAATGTGAACTTCACATTTGGTCTAGGTTGACATTGTGAAGACCTAGAAAATATATTACCTACCTTTGACTTTTAAGTGGGGTAACCTAGAATTGAATGATTTGACCTTCCATATAATTCCCCTCCATTAAAGTCTCGGTTGTACAACTGAAAACAACCGAGAGATTTAAAAGGCGAGATTGCTACTTTAGGTAACAACCCAGAAGAAAAAGTTAGACTTTCAGTCTCAGTTAAAACTACCGTAGTACTACAAATAGTTTTAGGTTTAAACAACATTGATTGAAATTCATTCATAAAATTCCAGGTTGTTTCTACAGTACGCTAAGCGGCCGCGGAGAGCGCCACTGTAGGCGGTGGGCGTTAATTCTCGTTGTCTTGGCACCCCTGCTATTTAGCCGGTGGGGTTGAGGCCAAATCTTTGACAAATTCGAATCATCTAATTTCTGTCACTATGTGCAGTCATATTATGAAGTCACATTCAAATTTTTGTACTGAGTTGGAAACAGAGACAATCCAGAAAGATAGTTGAAGTTGATAGAAACAACCTGCAATGGAAGTGGAGCAAACCTAGAAAGAAAAGTGGACCACCTAGTAATTTATTAGGACCAACCTGAAAAGAATAGGAAGCTACCTAGAAATTTAACTGGAACAACAGGGATAGTAATTGAAACAACCTCGTAAATAAAGGGACACAACCTAGAGAAAAAAGGGTTCTAGGTTAACGCGCCATGGCTGTAAATTGTTTGAGGTGGGGTGAGAACGTTTTTGTTTTAGGGTAAATCAACCGTCTATGAAAGTGAAAAACATTGAATACCAGGGTGAGACAACCAAGACATTAATGTTTTTAACCTAGACTGTAAATGGATAGAGGCGGCGGCACACACTGTGAACTTAACCTAGAACTAAAGTGTGGGGGTGGCGTATTTTAAATCTTGGTTGTTTGCATTTTTAGGAAGGTAACTTCACCAGTATTTTCAATCTAGGTTAAATTATATTCAACCTAGACTAAATTGTTCCACCCTAGAATGAAAACCAAAAAAAATCTAGGTTGGCAGCATTTAACCTAGAAAAAAATCGAAAAATAACCTAGAATAGGCCCTTTTTTTCTCTCGGTGTAGCTCGGACACTATTGGTCTGCTTCGAATTTCTTTTTTTTTTACGTGAATGGTTATTAAATTTCCTATCAAACCTGATACGTGGCGTTAGGATGAAGGTGTCCATCTCGTAGGGGCCTGCCGGACAAGAAAATCTGCGTTTTTGGTAACATTTCAGCACCATTTTCAGTTTTTTTCATGTAACTCCGAAACTATGCGTTCTGCGTGAGTCACTATCATAAAAAGGAACGAGCATTAAATTTCCTATAAAATGCATTAGTCAATTTTGATAAACATTGATTCAATTTTGATAGAGATCTACGCTGAAAATTTCTGAGGGACTTTATAATTTTCATCAATGATTTGGACTTCAACAAAATTTGATACCCTCCCCGAAATTGATAAGTATAAGGTATAAGTTTACTTTATAAGTTACTTAATTCGTTTTCTTTAGTTGCTATTTTCAAAATTCCGGATTAGTCCCGAGTCTCCATCATTATTGCTTCTTTTCATATTTTATTTTTATTTATTATTATTATTATTGTTATTGTTATGTATAATGTGTGCGTTTTTCAAACTGGATTTGTTTTGTTGAATTTTATGAATTGAAGTTTTTATTACTTTGTTGGAAAATGGTTTTCCGTTATCTCTGGTGCGGTCAAAATAATTCAAAATCGTCAGTGTGGGGCATTTAGCAACATTGAAACAAGCTGAATAAACGGTCTGAGAAAAAAAAGAAGAAAAAAAAAGTTGGATCAATGAAGGGGTGAAGGGGTGAAGTCCATCGAGGTTTCTCCGAACTTGCGCGCCCCCCTCGCCCTATTCCAGCCGAACTTTTATTCGGAGTGACTGATTTTAGCGGGAAACCGGATTCCGCTGCTGTCTGAAGGTTTAAATTGAATTTGGAAATACCTGCTGATTCCTTAGGTTCACTGCAAGGGCGCTATAAGCCAACTTTTGAATATTTCGATCAATTAATCACCGAAAATTCAATAATAAAAATTGATTACTTTGTAATTAATGACTAAATCAATAATTAAAAAATAAATTCAACGTTGGCCTCTTCAGGATTGGAGTCCTGAGCTCAAAAAATTTTTCAGAATTGGAATTGATCAATTAGATGCCGAGTTAATTTGGATCTACTTTTGAGCATCTACCCTCTCTCTCGCACACTTGTACGGCAAATCCACTCCGATTCCCCCTTAAAATATCCGATTTTTCGGATGTGTACAGTCAGCTTCAAAAGTGCTTCTCCGGAAAAACTAACTTCTTCCCGCCCGCTGGCATCGGCCAATCAGCGGACTGAACGCATGCCGGAATGATGCAATACCGCATTGCCGCATGGATGTGAACCCTGGACCTGGTCGCTCGAGCTCGTAACAAGTTACTTCAAGTCACCGTCGGAATCGATCCGTGTGAGCATAGTTGTGGGTTTAGAAGATCGTCATACATATAATATGTGGTAGTGTCGGTGGTTGGGGGGGGGGGGGGAGGGTGTCCCTGCGGCGGCATGTGATGGCCCTCCGCCCGCCTGACCTTTCAGAGCTGGCGGAGTTCAATGAATTTTGAATCAGCGCGGAGGCAGCTGGCGGGGTTGACGGCGGAGCTGGAGTTCAAATTTTCATGCGGCAGCTTCCGACCCCTCCGACTCCGCGGGTTTTCATCCCCCCCTCCCCCCTCACTTCCACCACCACCGCCCGCAACGCCCACCGGCGACGGGATAACGAGGTGACGATTTTTCTTCGTGTCGCGCCGGAGACGAAGATAAACGCCAAATAAAAATAAAAAACTGGGGTGTGGTTTTATGAAACCACGGTAAAAGTGAAACTTTTTTCCCACTAGTCTCTCCGGCTCGCTTCGCTCGCTCCCCTAGTGGGGTAGGTACGTAGCATCGATGGACACGTTTTTTATGTCTAGTCCCCCCCCCCCCCCATTTCCTCCTCATTCACCTACCCTTGTATCTCTACCCACGGCTTCATTTTGGCGTTTTCTCAAATTGATTTCTTAAGTGGCAACTGATAACAACAAAACAAGCGGCATTGTTTACTGCATCCATTAATAACACCAATAAATATAAAATGGGGACATAATGACAAAGAACAAGTACGAAAGAAATGCGTGATAAATCGAGAGCTTTCCAACGAATGGTGAACGATTTTTGTACGATTATAACTGGCGAAGATGAAGTTCCGTAGCAACGAATCGGTTGTAAGCGAAAATCAACGGTAGCGTGACGTTACAAGAAACGACACACAGACCAATAAATTTGGGACGATGTAATAAAAGTTTCACTTCAATAATCGATAATAAATAATTAATTAAAACGCTGCAAATTTAACACAAGGGTTCATTAATATAAATTCAAAAAAATAATTCTACATCAATAAAAAATTATAATAATCTAATTATTAAATTTTTTTTTAAATTTTCTTGTAAAGGTGGGACGGAAGTGGGACCCAAAAAAATGAATTATGCGACCAAAATTAGTCGGACAACGACATCTCATTCGACTTCCTGGCATCCTTGAAACGCCCCATTTGTAGCCCCATGAAAGCCCTCCGGTGAAATCCGATCGTAGTGAGACCCCAAAAATAGATTCTACGTTCAGAAATTGTACTTGGAAAACGACACCCCACTCTTGTTAGGGCTGTAGATGAGCTTAGCAACTGTTGCTCGAAACGGGTCCCCATACTAGGTACCCACAATAAGGAATGGACGTGTTTCTGGATTTTAGATTTTTTTTAATCGATAGAAGGCGATGTTCTAGGATCGCTTATTTTCCCTTTTCACAATCGACCTTGTGGATTATTGGGTAAATAATTTTCGACGAAACTTATTATTGAATATTGTAGAAAGGAAATTCCTCGGAAGAAATCGGATCTGATGCAGGTAAAAATGTATCTATATTGTGATATTTTTTTCAAGAAAAGGTATCGAAAAGTATGAATACCTTTTCAAGAAAATATCGATCTTTTAAAGTATACCGAGAGCTACCGAAGTTTCACACGTATTTCGGAACGGTCTTCGCATCCGTTCGAGGGCTCTCGCGGCCCTCGGGATCGATGTGGGAGCTCCGTAAGATCTCGAAGGGGGAGGGGGGGGATTACTCCACGATGCTCCCATCTCCTCAAAAATTCATTTCATTCGAACTGATGAAAAGGAATGGCGTACCTACGGCTTCGTGATGCAAAAGCCTGATGCTGCGTTGGAAAGGAACAGCTGACTGCTGGACTTAACTTACACCGGGGGGGGGGGGGGGGGGGGGGGTGCTGGAGGACCTTTCAGCGGCGGAAGCTCAACCGGCAGCTTTCAAAGGGGCTCAACTATTGACGTTGAAATTCTCCTCCCCCCCCCCCCCCCTTTTCTTCTTTTTTTTCGCTAACTGTTCACTCCCGATGTTGGATCACTTCACCGAACAAAAGATGTCGAAGAAGTAATATCCTTTCGGCGTTGAATCACTCAAAAGGATTCAGCTGAAAGGAAGCTGAAAGCTGAACGGTCTCCTTTCCGCTCTTTCAGTGGAAGTAGGCTGATTACTTTTTTCGCCCCCGCCCTCCACTCCCCAGCACTAGAGGATGGCGCTCGAGGGCGGAACTCAACTACCGCGCGTCAGAACCCAACCGGGAAAGTCTGCAGGCCACGTGTGAAAACATCAAAATCGGACCTCTTCAAAATGCGGAGCCCTCCTGCGTTCCCTTTCAACCGACGATTCCGCAATGTGGCCAAAGCTCCGCGCGGTTCCCAGCAATGCTCACTCAACAAGTGGAAATGTGCGGAGCAACATCGTTCTTGGAGACACATATTGAAAATTTTAAGCACAACTTCATCAAAATTCGATAAAATATTAGGAAAATAAATCATTTACATCCCCAATTTGTTTTTCCTGAATTCTGCCGTATTTGACCTCTTCCATGTATTACTAGCTAACTCTCAAAAAACCTCGATAAAACCTCAAAATCGACACTGAAAACGCTGCAAATTTTACACAAGGGTTTATTATTCTGTGATATAGGTTACTTGTACAGACATTTAATTCTGTCAATAAAAAAAATTGGATTTTTATATTTCAAAAAAAATTTTTTGGGGGGATTTTTTTTTTCAAAAATGTGCTTTTTCAAAAATTCTTTAATTTTTACTCGAAAAATATTTAACTTCTTGGGATCCTTCAAAAATCCCATTTTTAGCCCCATGAAAGCCCTATAGAACGCCACAGTGAAATCGGATCGTTCCGGGACCCCCAAAAATGGATTCTACGTCCAAAAATACTTCGAAAACGACACCTAACTCGATCCCATAGCTAAAAGCCTTCAAAACACCCCTACTGTAGCCCCATTTTAGCCCCATAGCGCCCCACGGGTTTGGGCGATCGGACTGAAAACCTTGCGGGCACAACTAGATGGTAAACCGAGTATTTTGCCAAAATTTCAGATTTTTAAAAAAATTCCTACTGCCCAAAACGGCCTGGACGGCGTACGGCGGACGGCGGACGGACATTTCGGATTTTGAATGTAGACCTCTTGAAACGGATAATGTCAAATTTTAAGGCCGATCGGAGTCGTCGACCCGCGTCGCGAAAACATAGGTGTATTATTCCAAGAATAATAAACCAAAATCGCTAAATTCGCAAAACGAGATGTATCTCTGATTTTTTAGTATGTTGTTCGGACTCATTAGGGTAGTGTATACCCAATTTTGCAACTTCCCAAAAGTTGTGCTTCACGCGTAGCACACGAAAAACCGCGATTTTTTAAGCCTTATTGCAGTTTTTGCTATGCATTGTCCGACGAAAACTACTATATGAGTTTTTAAATAGCATTAAATATGTGACAATTTAAGCCCAACCGGAGCTGTGTAGGTTAATTAATTTCAGAGTTATGGCACTTTGAAATTGGCCAATTTTTCCAAAATGTGAACATTTTATTTGAAGACCTGAAGACAGCGGGAGCACGTTTTTCAGAACGTTTTCGGCTGTAGCCTAAGAACTACTGGTCCGATTCCAAATTTATTTTTTTCTCGTGAAAGCTAAATAAATTCCCCATCGCAGCTATTCTATGTGAAATTTGGATTTGAGCGTTGATAAGGGAGGGGCAGGCACGGCAAAGAAGTGGCAAATTTCGAACAAACCGTGTTTCTTAGCACATTTTTGCCTATAACCCGGGAAAGGTTGGTCCGATCTAGCTTTTCTTTTTTCTAGTTGAAAGCTGATTAAATTTTAAAAAGCGTGGGGGCAATAAAATTTCAATCGGAAAAATAGTCTCGGAGGGAGAGAAGAAAATCGTCCGAAAATCGTGGTTTTAGAGGTCAAATATCTTGTTCCCACCCTTTCCGACGAATACGAATGGCACTTTTATTGTTTCAATAGACATGCAATGTGCCGTCCCCTGTATAAAATTTTATCAGCTTTCACAAAAAAAAAAAAGAAAAAAGTAAGATCGGACCAACCGTTCCCGGGTTTTAGGCAAAAATGTGCAAAGAAACACGGTTTGTTCGAAATTTGCCACTTCTTTGCGGTGCCTGCCCCTCCCTTATCAACTCTCAAATCAAAATTTCACATGGAATAGCTGCGATGGGGAATTTATTTAGCTTTCATGAGAAAAAAAAAAAAAAAAAAAAAAAAAAAAAAAAAAAAATGGAAAAAATGGCCTATTTTCAAAAGGTCATAACTCTGACACTAAAGCCCGGTTGGGCTTAAATTGTCACATAATATGTGACACAATATTATTATGCTTTTGGGAAGTTGCAAAATTAGGGAAACACTACCCTAATGGGTCCGAACCACGTACTAAAAAACGCTGCAAATTTTACACAAGGGTTTATTATTCTTTGATATACGTTACTTGTGCAGAAATTTAATTCTGTCAATGAAAAAATTTAAAAAAAAAATTTTTTTTTGGATTTTATCTCAAAAAAATTTTTTTTTTGGATTTTTTTGTTCAAAAATGTGTTTTTTTCAAAAATTCCGTATTTTTTACTCGAAAAATATTTAACATCCTGGGATCCTTCAAAAATCCCATTTTTAGCCCCACGAATGCCCTAAACATCGCCCCAGTATATAAATAAATATAAATCGGATCGTTCCGGGACCCCAAAAAATGGATTCTACGTCCAAAAATACTTCGAAAACGACACCTAACTCGATCCCATAGCTAAAAGCCTTCAAAAAACCCCTCCCGTAGCCCCATTATAGCCCCATAGCGCCCCACGGGTTTGGGCGATTGGACTGAAAACCTTGCGGGCACAACTAGATGGTAAACCAAGTATTTTGTCGAAATTTCAAGATTTTTAAAAAAATTCCTACTGCCCAAAACGGCCTGGACGGCGTACGGCGGACGGACATTTCGGATTTAGAATGTAGACCACTTGAAACGGATAATGTCAAATTTTGAGCCCGATCGGAGTCGTCGACCTCCGTCGCGAAAACATAGGTGTATTATTCCAAGAATAATAAACCAAAAACGCTGCAAATTTTACACAAGGGTTTATTATTCTTTGATATACGTTACTTGTGCAGAAATTTAATTCTGTCAATGAAAAAATTTAAAAAAAAAATTTGTTTTTGGATTTTTATCTAAAAAAAAATGGTTTTTTGGATTTTTTGTTCAAAAACTCTGTATTTTTTACTCGAAAAATATTTAACGTCCTGGGGTCCTTCAAAAATCCCATTTTTAGCCCCACGAATGCCCTAAACATCGCCCCAGTGAAATCGGATCGTTCCGGGACCCTAAAAAATGGATTCTACGTCCAAAAATACTTCGAAAACGACACCTAACTCGATCCCATACCCCAAAGCCTTCAAAAAAACCCTCCCGTAGCCCCATTATAGCCCCATAGCGCCCCACGGGTTTGGGCGATCGGACTGAAAACCTTGCGGGCACAACTAGATGGTAAACCAAGTATTTTGTCGAAATTTCAGATTTTTTAAAAATTTCCTACTGCCCTTAACGGCCTGGACGGCGGACGGCGGACGGCGTACGGCGGACGGCGGACGGACATTTCGGATTTAGAATGTAGACCTCTTGAAACGGATAATGTCAAATTTTGAGCCCGATCGGAGTCGTCGACCCCCGTCGCGAAAACATAGGTGTATTATTCCAAGAATAATAAACCAAAATCAGAGATACATCTCGTTTTGCGAATTTATTGTCGATTTTGACTGGCCTATTTCTCAAGTCGCAAAAACCGTAATAAAAAAAAAAAAAAAAAGGAAAAGAAAGAGGTCTGGTCGGTTTGCAACGACGAAGGCGGTCAAAGGCTTCTGACTTCATTTGGCTGGCTCCGCTTCACGTGTAAAGGTTTATGAACTATATTGAATTTAATTTTACTCAATTTACCTACTCCGCGTTTCGTTCTAAAAGCATTTGCGGCGGTCGCCACATGAAACAGGATTTTTTTTTTCACCGCACGCGCTTAATTAATTTAGTTCGTCGTAAAGTCCCTACACGTGTAACATGCAATGCGGTTTAAAACGAAAACATAATACAAAAGGAATTTTTTTTTTTCAATTTGATTAAATCCCCCCTCCCCCCTCCGGGTATTTTTAATGCTGAATCCATTTTGATTAAATTTGGCTCAAAATGTTAGATAAAGACACTAGAGGCCAGCTTGGCAAATTGTCGACCAATGGGAGCTGATTGCTGGTTTCCGCAGACAATTCAAATTGCTATTTTTCCATAAGTTTGAACAAACTTGCACTTTGTGTTTTAACCCCATTTTCGGTGTTATTTGGAAGCCTTAAATTGATTTTAAAAAATAATCCAGAAACAAGTCCATTCCTTATTACGGAGGCATCCTGCAGGTAGCCCCGAAAGGTGTGCGATACCTGAGCAAGATGGGGGCTCCAGCACCATGGCGTAGCGATGCAAATCGATTTACCGATTTTTTTTTTTTTTTTTTGCAATCGATTGATGGGTGTTTATTTTCTCCTTTTTTGTACGGACACAGCATACCCGCGAGAAGGATAAAATTGAAAACAACGAGAACATATTTTTGTATATTTTAAGAAGTGAGAACCAACCGAAGGACAATAAATTGAGGCGGTAGCTGGAAAAATCACATGAGCTCACGTGCCCTTTTTCCGGAGAACGCATTTTCTACATCACAGCCATCTATATAATATGCTGTCAAAATTTCAAATTGATCCGTCAAAAATCGATAGTGATATTGCATCAACATTCAGTCAGAGGTTGCAAATTGAAATATTGGAAATAAAAATATTTCTTTATTTTAGAAAAAATATTATATCAACCCTTTCTCCGGTAAAAGGGCACATGAGGTGCTCTCATTATTTTGTTTATAACATTTTCCCAAACAACATTATTGATTTTTTATTGTTCTTGTTGGCTAGAGGATACGTTAGGGCATCGTTGAACAATAGGCAATACGGTAGAAGGTGAGAAAATTAAGTATTAACGTAAAAACTTCAAACGCGTTTTTGCAGTATGTGTCCCTTTTCCAGCTGCCGCCTCAATTAATGTCCACAAGGGGAAATGTCTCTGCAGACACGAGAAGATTACCACCGCCATCACTATCTAGTTCAGTTGTTTATCTCGAGTCTCGTCTTCCATCGCTCCATTTCTCTCACGTTTGCATCTTCTGAGCTGATGGAATTAACTCATGACAACCTCGCTAAATATTTTTATTTAAAAACGCTGCAAATTCTACACAAGGGTTTATTATTCTTTGATATAGATTACTTGTGCAGAAATTTAATACTGTCAATGAAAAAAAATTTAAAAAATTTTTTTTTGGATTTTTGTTTCAAAAAAATTTGTTTTTTGGATTTTTTGTTTCAGAAATTCTTTATTTTTTACTCGAAAAATATTTAACCTCCTGGGATCCTTCAAAAATCCCATTTTTAGCCTCATGAAAGCCCTGTAGATCGCCACAGTGAAATCGGATCGTTCCGGGACCTCCAAAAATGGATTCTACGTCCGAAAATACTTCGAAAACGACACCTAACTCGATCCCATAGCCAAAAGCCTTCAAAAACCCCCTCCCGTAGCCCCATTTTAGCCCCATAGCGCCCCACGGGTTTGGGCGATCGGACTGAAAAATCAATTTTTTAAGTCTGATTAATTGGTGCAAATCGATTGTGAGCCTTCGACTGAAAATCGATTGCCGAAATCGATTATTGGCAACCGATTTTGCATCCCTGCCACGGCACACCAGCGCGGACCCGATAACGAGCGGGGTCGAGGATGAATAAACGTTTACCAACAACCAAGTCCGTAAATCGACTTCAGTCGAACTCCGACAAATTGAATTTGTTCGGGTTTGAATTGTTTATACCTCCCTTTACTCCCTAAGAAAGAAACTTTCGTCGAAGTTTGGAAGAAACTGAGAGTTTATCGCTGACACAACGACAACACGATAAATATGATAGCGCTAGTTTCAGGTTCTTTCTTTCCTTACTTCTTACTCTTCCCCCCCCCCCCCCCCCCCCCCACCAAATATGTTCAAGACAATGATTCATTCTTGAAATATAAAACTGGATCCTTTTTTTATCTTCAAATATGAAATGGATGGCAGTAGTAGTATTCGCAAGTTCCATTAACAATTAACCTTATAATTAAAACAATAATAATATCTGTCAATAAAAAAATATTTTTGGAAAAAAAAGATAGTCCAGTCAAAATCGACAATAAATTCGCAAAACGACATGTAGGTATCTCTGTTTTTTTAATATGTTGTTCGGACCCATTAGAGTAGTGTATACCCAATTTTGCAACTTCCCAAAAGCTGTGCTTCACGCGTAGCACACGAAAAACCGCGATTTTTTCAGCCTTATTGCACTTTTTGCTCGATATCTAGTAAACTATGCATTGTCCGACGAAAACTGCTACATGAGTTTTTAAATAGCATTAAATATGTGACAATTTAAGGCCAACCGGAGCTGTGTAGGTTAATTAGTTTCAGAGTTATGGCACTTTGAAATTGGCCAATTTTTCCAAAATGTGAACATTTTAGTTGAAGACCTGAAGACAGCGGGAGCACGTTTTTCAGAACTATTGGTCCGATTCCAAATTTCTTTTTTTCTCGTGAAAGCTAAATAAATTCCCCATCGCAGCTGTTTCATGTGAAATTTTGATTTGAGCGTTGATAAGGGAGGGGCAGGCACGGCAAAGAAGTGGCAAATTTCGAACAACCCGTGTTTCTTTGCACATTTTTGCTTATAACCCGGGAACGGTTGGTCCGATCTTACTTCTTTTTTTTTTTAGTTGAAAGCTGATTAAATTTTATACAGGGGACGGCACACTGCATATCTATTGAAACAATAAAAGTGCCATTTGTATTCGTCGGAAAGGGTGGGAACAAGATATTTGACCTCTAAAACTACCTTTTAACATGGTACATGTTTTTACGGGCGTTCTCTGGATTGGAATGTAAGAGTTTTGAAGTACACCCCCCGTAAACCGTTGTGCCTTATAGGCGCCTAAACGGCTGAACGGATTTGAATGGTTTTTTTTTCTAACGATCTCGGGTGAGATGGCCCACAACATAGGCTATATTAAAACCCAGCCCGACGCGCGCAACCCTGCGAAATTTCGAAATTGTTTGTTCTTATGGTACATGGTTTTTCCTCTCCTCCTCCTAAACGGTAAGCGAAAAAAAATACGGCGATTTTTTCTATTGGTTTGGTGGACCGTTTAAGTATGCTTAGGGGGGTCGAGCCCCCCTTGAGATGTTGAGCTTTCTGTCTGTTTGTCTGTCGTGCCTTATAGGCGCCTCAACGGCTGAACGGATTTGAATGGGTTTTTTTTTTCTAACGGTCTCGGGTGAGATTGCCCCCAGCATAGGCTATATTAAAATCCCGCGCGACGCGCGCAACCCCGCGAATTTGCGCGAAACGTGTTGGACTGCGGATTGGAATGCGAGAGTCGTCCCCCTCCCCCCGTAAACCCTTCGCCGATCTACCCCCTTACCACCCGATAACCTTCTATATATATAATATATATATATCAATATAATATATAGGTATATTATATATATATATAAATATTCTTGAAAATCTCGAGAAATTCAAAAATGATGTACGTTCTGAGATAGGTTGAGCGCCCTCAAGGATTTTTTCCGTTTTCCCCTCCTTCAACCCCCTCTCCTTCCTTAAAGAAGGGAAGGAGTGGGGATTTCAGTAGGGATAGGCAATCGGTAAAAAAGTATCGATTTTTTACATAAAATCGGAATCGGCTTCAAAGAATTGATTCTCAAAAAATCGTTTCCCTCAAGAATCGATTTTAGCGAAAATCGGGTTTTTAACGATTTTTCCTTTTTTTTTTTTTTTTTTTTTTTGGGGATCAAACTCGATCATAAATAAATTAAATATATCATAAGTAGGTAAATAAACCAATCAATAAGTAGGTAAGCGATTGTACGTATATTTCTCATATATTCTCATACATTTCATATATATTTCTCAAGGAGTTCAAGGGGTGGTCATCTAATACATTGGATTATACAATAGATTCGAAAAAAAGTCTGAAAAAATATTCACAAGAACCACATTAAATGTGGAAGGAGGAAAATTTCCTCTTAAAAAGAGGAAATTTTCCTCTTCCACATCCTGCAAAAATAATAGTTTTGAGACGAGCTTCCCACTCAGTCTGTTCCTTGTCGCACAAAACACAAACTGAACCAACAACGACGCGACCAAGGAGGTTAGAAGAAGAAGTTCATCTTCTAAACTCCTTGGACGCGACAATCTAGACTCAATATTGAAACCTCCCGTTGGGTTTCCGCCTCCAAACGATTTTTGAGAAACGATTCTTTGAAGTCGATTCAGTCAATTCAAAAAACATCCATCATTATAAATAGGAAGAAGAAAATGTTTCAAGAACAATAATTTTCAAAATTGGCTAAAACCCAATTTTTTGAACCTCTACCCCGATTTTTTTAAATCCCGATTTTGGGAAAAATCGGGATAAAAGTATCGATTCTCGATTTTATCGTATTAACAAAAATCGATTCGAATTAACAGAAATCGATTTTTTACAAGAAGAATCGATTTTTTAGAAAAATCGGAAATCGATTGCGTATCCCTAGATTTCAGCCAATATTGATCCGATTTTGATGAAATTTTTTTCTATTGGTTTGGTGGACCGTTTATGTCTGCTTAGGGGGGTCGAGCCCCCCTTGAGATGTTGAGCTTTCTGTCTGTGTGTCTGTCGTGACTTATAGGCGCCTAAACGGCTGAACGGATTTGAATGGGGTTTTTTCTAACGGTTTCGGGTGCGATTTCCCCCAACATAGGCTATATTAAAATCCCGCGCGACGCGCGCAACCCCGCGAATTAAATTAAATTCATGATTCATTCATCATGATTCGACACTGGCCTTTTAAATGTATAACCCCCTTTTATTAAATGTATGGCCTTTTTTAAATGTATAACCCCCTTTTATTAAATAAACTTTTTTTTATCGCGAATTTAAATATACCAATCCGAAAAACATGTACCATGTTTCCTTGCTATGATCCTTGATCAAAACTTAAATAATCCGGGGGTCTGGGGGTGTCCCACAGGTAAGTCATAAGACAATCATGTACCATGATCTACACAAATCACAAGCGGCAATACACCCACAGGCGGCAATATTTTTTTTGCCGATCTCCTTTTTTTTTTTTTTTTTTATTGCCTAAAAGAACTAATTTAAATCAAAATAAAAAGGTTCCTCCTATTCACTTTAACCCACGAACTAATCAAAACAACGGTAGTAGTGTCACATTTAACCTTCGCTGTGGTTTAACCACAGAGACCGATTCTTCAGTTTTTAACTTTTTAAATCGTGGCCAACTTGGGGAGCTGATCGCTGGTTTCCGCCGAAATTTCAAATTGCAATTTATCCAATTCAAATTCGTTAGAACTTGCAATTTGTGTTTTAACCCCATTTCCGGTGTTATTTGGAAGGCTATTCTATTGATGAAAGAATAATCCAGAAACACGTCCATTTCTTATTATTATTGTCAATGGAATTAATAATTGATAATAATAATAACATCGATAATAGTAATAATTATTATTATCTTGAATTGATGTAGGTAATTAAAATTAAATTTTGATGATGGTTAAAAGCGGGCACACCGGAGGGTTTTCGGGGGTGCAGACGGGGTAGGTCAGAGCCGTCGATAAGTCTGGGCGACGTCTTTTGTGGCGGGGGGGGGGGGGTCATGTTAAGGGGGAGAAGGATCCTCCCGGGGGAGAAACAGGTAAATGAACGACAACAGCAACAGGTTACCACGGGAGGGGGGGGGGATGACGGAGGTATCCGCCAGAACGCGGAAGACGGGTCAGCCAGGATGTGGACCTCGCGGAGCCGCCTCCGCGGGTAACGGCGGTGACGAAGGGAGAAAAGCACATGGGGATAAGGACGGAAACGGTTATGCTTCCTCCACTTCATTGATTAGCCTGATAACATGCCGAAGACCAAAATCACGTGTGTAAAATGCTCTAAAAATTAATTTGGTTTTGGGTGGCCTCCATTTTCGTATTATCACGGATTTAAGGAGTTTTAAACAGGCTTTAAAACTCCTTAAATCATCTCTAAAAATTACAACTGCGAAAAATAGAATTACAAAAATTATTTTAGTTTTCATATCTAGAAGGTCAAACTGGATGCACATGAGAGCGCCTCCCAAAACCCCACGATTTTTCACCTAAACTCGGTAACTTGGTGAAAACTCAAACGTTTGAGTTTTCACCGCTTCACCAACTACCCGATTCGAGGCGAAACTGTTTTGCATCGTGAATGAAGATGGTGAAAAACTGATGAAAATATCGATGTAAGGAAAACGAAGGTTTGAGCGGTGTGAAGTAGAATTTTGTGGAAAATACGGTGATGAGGTAGGTAGTTGGACATTTTTGGAATATCATGTGGTAAGGGTAGAGGACACAAACTTTGGTTTTATGAGGAGGAGGTGAAATTGTATAAGTGTAAGGCTTACGGATAGTGAAGACTCCGCAGAAATTCACTAGTGAGCTTGTACGAAAGTCTTAACGGGCGTAGTAAATGGGGAGAATGTCAAATTGATAATTGTCAGTGGATTGTGGGGGGAAAGTGGCGAATTTTCGAAATTTCGAACAACGTGTTAGATCGACATAGAAAGGGGTGTTTTTGAAAGATGCGCGGAGGGGGGCCCCGTCAGTGTTGAGCCCTCCTGTTGCACTGAGCTCCCCAGCGCTCCGCAGCCCGCCCGTCGGTGCCCGCCCTGACGCCCCCGTAACCCTTACGGCCCCCTCGGCCGCCCCCGGAGCACTTCGTGGCATCGTCGGCACCCCCCCCCCCCCATAATAGCCACATCGCCCGTAAATCATCAACCCACATCCGAACATCCTCTTGACTCCCCCCATCCATCGCCATTTAAATAATTGGTGTTTTAGCCGTGAAAAGAGGGAGAAGACGGGTCCGAAAACGACACCTCACTCGACTCTCTGGTCTACACCATCTCTACCCAAATTGTGATGAAAATTCCATCATGGAATTATCTTGCCGGTTTTGATTCATTATATGAATAATTAATTATGAATAATTATTTGACTGGCCTTGCAATTTTTCCTTTTACATGTAAAAGGAAAAATTGCAAGGCCAGTCAAATAATTATTTGACTGGCCTTGCAATTTTTCCTTTTACTTTTCACGACAATGTACATAATTATTGTAGTGCTTCTGGTTTATTATTCTTTGAATAATACACCTTTGTAATCGCGACGAAGGTCGACAATTCAGATCGGCCTCAAAATTTGACATTATATAATAATATTATATAATTACGTCAAAATTTGACATTATATATTATATAATGTCAAATTTTGACGTATACGTTTCAAGATTCCAAAAACGAAATGTCCGCCGTACGAGCCAATAGGTGTCGTTTTCGAAGTATTATAGGACAATCCATTTTTGGGGGTCCCAGAACGATTCGAGATCACCGCACGGAATTAGGCTCTCATTGGCTACAAATGGGATTTAAAGGATCTCGAGGGATTTCGAGGTCCCACATCTGTTCGAACAATGAACAGAATTTTTTTTCTTTCTCGAAACATTTTTTTATCGACACAGAATTAATTTTTGCACAAGTAACATACCTATATCAAAGAATAGGTAATAAACCCTTGTGTAAAATTTGCAGTCTTTTCAATCTTTCAATAATGAAGAGGATCCTATTAAAACCATTTGGTCTTGTATGCGCTGCATGAAAAGTGGTTTTCAAACTCACTTTCTATTCTGAAATCAAATAATTTTATCGGCCTCCAAATTTGTCATTATACGTTTCAAGATGTGTAGATTCCAAATACGAAATGCCCGTCCGCCGTCGGGAAACACTTCAGGTTCCTGTACAGCCTGGTATTTTGGGCAGTAGGAGTTTTTTCAAGTGTGTAATTTCGAAAAAAATACTCGGTCCACCATCAAGTTGTGCCAGCAAGGTTTTCAGCCCGATTGCTCAACCCCGTGGGGCGCTATGGGGCTAAAAAGGGGCTGTGGGAGGGTTATTGCAGGTTGAAGGATATGATATCGGGTGTCGTATTCGAAGTACTTTCGGACGTAGAATCCATTCTTTGAGGTTCCAGAACCATCGGGTTTCTTCGTGAGGATCTATGGGGCTTTTGAAGGATGCCAGGAAGTCGAATGAGGTGTCGTTTTACGAGTAATTTTGGACGCACAATCCATTTATCGTGGTCCCACATCCGTCCACAAACTTTACAAAAAATAAAAACTTGTTTAAATACTTACGTGCCTAATTAAAATAATTTTTTCATTGACTTAGAATTAATTTTTGGATAATTTATATTAATAAATAATAAATCCTTGTGTAAAATTTGTAGCGTTTTTCAACTGAAATGTCGACTGAGATATTATTCTCGTTTTCAAACAAAGGAGCGACATACAGTTTTTAGAAGGGTTTAGGATAGAGGGTCGAGTGGGGTGTCGTTTTTTAGGAATTTTCGGCCGTAGAAGCCATTCATGGGTGTCTCCGACCCAGCCGACTACGCCGTATGTGAGGCATTGGGGCTAGAAGGGCTTTGGCCCGGAGGTCGAAGGAGGTATTGTTTTCGAAGTAATTGTGGATGCGAACTCCGCTTTTGGGGGCACCTCATATCACCCATATGGGTAATTCATACAAAATCGTACATTTCGAGGTCTTTAGTTTTCAAATTTTGAACCCTCACGAGGACACTAGGAAAAATTTACATGCATAATGAAATTATTAATCTTTTGGATTATGCGTCCAAAATTACTCGGAAAACGACACCTCATTCGACTTCCCGGCATCCTCCAAAAACCCCATGAAATGGAATCCTATCGTTCTGAGACTCCAAAAAATGGATTCCGCGTCCAAAAATATTTCAAAAACGACACCCAACTCGATATCATACCCTAAAACCTGTAATAACCCTCCCGTAGCCCCTTTTTCAGCCCCACGGGGCAAGGCGATCGGGCTGAGAACTTTGTGGGCACAACTAGATGGTGGACCGAGTATTTTGTCGAAATTGTAGAGTTGAAAAAAAAAATTAAAATTCCTAATTGAAATTCCTACTGCCCAAAACGACTCGGACGGAAATTTCGCTTTTGGAATCTACACGCCTGGTAACGCATAATGACAAGTTCTGAGGCCTATCAAAATGTTCGACCTCCGACAGTAATACATAAGTGTGTTATTCCAAGAAAATAAACTAAAATGGTTAGGTACACACAACATTTGTTTACAATGTTTGTTTTAAATCAACAGTCTACTGATCAAACTGAGCATTTGAGTTATGAAAGTGTTCCAATACAAAGACTAGAGGAAATTTGGCAACATTTAATTAAAGTTTTTCAATTTAAAATGGATTGTAACCAGATGACTTCGTCAGTAGGGAAGGCCTACCTACCAGAACAAGTCAAACCCTACCCACGACATGGTAGCAGGAACATAATATGTTATATGTCTGAGAAAACGACTCTGTTAAAGTTTGACGGAAAATACTGTTAACGAGTAAATACTATTATACATCGTCGATTCCCGGTATTGCAATAACAGAATAAGAAAGTTATTGAGTAAAATGCCGCCCCTTGCCATGTTTTGCCCAACTTTAACAGTGTTTTTCCCAACTTTAACAGTGTTTTGGTGACAATAACAGAGTTAGTCGGTTGCAGTAACCATATAATACTGTTGATGAGCACACACATTAACAGTATACTCAGGGGGTGGCATTTCAATAACAGTATTCACTCATTAACAGTATCAATACTGTTGGCAGAGCATTACAGGATTACACTGTTAAACTTTAACAGTATTTTAGGCCGTTTTTTCTTGTCAGTCTGTCTTTTCTTGTCTTGATTTGTCAGTCCCTGGCGCGTATACGCGCGTATACGCGCCAGGGACTGACAAATCTAAACGTTTCAGGCTGTGATTTTTGTTGTATAACTGATAAAATTAGTGTAAAAGTATCTCAGTAAACCTTTCCACCTAAGTAATTGAAATATTGAATAAAATCGGAAATATCATTGCTATTAACCTTGTGGGAGCGTAGATTGTAGATTGTAAAGGGATTGCTCAGGAGAGGGGTTTGGGAAGGCCCCCAGCGCGGAAGCCTGTGGGCAAATTGTGCTTGGCCTGAGCGCCCTGGTTCTAGTCCTGGATATCTATTCGCCTTGTTAGGGTTTTTAGATTCTTGACTAGGTGGTCGCGAGGGAATGACCTCATGGGGGTATGTTCCCCAAAGAGGGCAAATCTGCGTTTTTAGAGTGCAAGGCACTCAAAGATAATGTGTGTAGCGGTTTCAAAATACTCAGCACACAGCCTACATAGGGTTGACGGTTGTGTTATCCCTATGCGATTCAGGTGGAATCGGAGGGGGGCAAATCCGCTTATCAAACCAACCAGTCTTTGTGTGGGAGCGTGGTAGGGCCTGATGCAGCTTGCTCACGTTTTCAAACACATGTCTCCCTCACAATATCTTGCTCTGCACTGCAGAATCAAAAGACCAAGCCTAACGTGTAGGGGAAGGATGACTCATCAGTGTGGGGATAACGACTTCAAGGCCTTCGAACGGCTTTTATGGGAGAGTCCCTGAAGGCGGCAAGGACTGACGCTCCCCTCGGAGACACACAGTTTTTATTTTTAAAAAAAGCTCTTTGGAAGATGAATTTGTAGCTTTTTGGCGTCCAATTCAGAATCTCAAGAAAAAATGGTACAAAATGAAAAAAAATTCTTTTTACAAAATGATGAAACGCTGCAAATTCTACACAAGGGTTTATTATTCTTTGATATATACTTGTGCAGAAATTTAATTCTGTCAATGAAAATAATTGAAGACATTTTTTTTCGGATTTTTATATTTCAAAAAAAAATTTTCGGGGGGGATTTTTTTTTTTCAATTTTTTTTGTTTTTTACTTGAAAAATATTTGACTTCCTGGGATCCATCAAAAATCTCATTTGTAGCCCCATGAAAGCCCTATAAATCGCAACAGTGAAATCGGATCGTAGCGGGACCCCAAAAAATGGATTCTACGTCCAAAAATACTTCGAAAACGACACCTGACTCGATCCCATAGCCAAAAGCCTTCATAAAACCCCTCCCGTAGCACCATTTTAGCCCCATAGCGACCCACGGGTTTGGGCGATCGGGCTGAAAACCTTTCGGGCACAACTAGATGGTAAACCGAGTATTTTGTCAAAATTTCAGATTTTAAAAAAATTCCTACTGCCCAAAACGGCCCGGACGGCGGACGGACATTTCGGTTTTGGAATGTAGACCTCTTGAAACGGATAATGTCAAATTTTGAGGCCGATCGGAGTCGTCGACCTCTGTCGCGAAAACATAGGTGTAGGTATTATTCCAAGAATAATAAACCAAAATTAAAGCCCGTGGAGGGTGACTGAAGTTGTCTTTGTTGAATAGACATTGAAAAAAAAAAAAAAAAAAAAAAAAACGCAAGTTTTCAGTATATAATTATAGTTTTCGGGATTAAGCATTTGATTCGTCATTTTTAAATGAGGTAGGCTAGAAAGAACGCTCAATTTTATTTCAGAAACGTCCTTTCCAGTTGGAGAAAAACGACATAGTCTACACGTAAATCGCCGGTACCTCCAAATGGTACGTTCCTGTGAGAATGATCCCTATAGAGGTAGTTTTTTTAAAATGATTTTTTTATTGACATAAAATTACATTTTTTTCGCAATTCATACAAAAGAACAATAAACTCCAACGTAAAATTTGTGACTTTTGCAGAGTTCAGTAAAGAAAAATTGCACCATCACGCAGGTGCACTTGGTTGCATACAACGCAAAAGTGACTTTTTCAAACTGTCAATTATAAAACGGCTAAGCCTTTGTTAATTGCCGAAGTGAAATCGATCCTGGTTGGGAACATCGTCGAAGCGTTCCCTAATATCACCACACGACTGGGTAGTGCAGATCCTTTTTTTTTCTTTCTTTTTTCCGGGATCAATTTTCCCGCTAGATTGGAAATTGCGACGGAAGTGAAGCAGTTTCAGGGAAACTGAACGTTGTTTTCGAGAGTTTTTCCTCCGACAGTTTATTGGCTATTTCCCTCAAGGAGTAGGGGTTTTATCGAGAGGTCGCGAGGCAATTTTTCAACAGAATATGCGTCGGAATCGAGAAGGGGTTGCAAAGGGAAAACACGCTCAGGGTCGTTTCCAATTTTTTCGATCAGCCGAGCTCATTAAGGGAGTTCGAACCGGGTTGACGGTAGAGTGCCAAGTTTTTACCACGAGGGAACTTCAACGAGTGAGTTTTCACATCGCAGTTTGGAGAGGGACAACCCGGTTTGGAGGCGGTAGAACAAGTTTGGGATGAAGGTAGAGAGATAAAACCAGATTGGAGGGGTAAAACAGGTTCGGGTGTGTGAGACAAAGTAACGCTGGTGAGAGATCTAAGAGAATAATCCAAACTCAGTGTAGCGCACCGCCAGATGCATATGTGTTGGGTGTGGACCTACACGTGTTGTTTTTCCTAATAATTGATTAGGTTTGTGGTATGGGTGGCGGAATGCGTCCAGCACAGCGTCTGAGGTAACGCCGCCAGGTGTTTTGGAGGATACAGGAGGGAGTGCAGGCGGAGATTCATTTGAGGCATAACGCAAGTTGTTGCGATCAGCAGAGTCTGAGAATATTCCAGCTGCAGAAATGGAGGATCTGGGTTATGCTAACCCGAGGTGTCGGGATGTTCTTCAAGGTCGCTACACACGATCAAACATGTTTGACAAACATGGTTTGCCAACCTCGTTTGTCCATCATATTTGACCAGAGGGTCATGTCCATCATATTCGAGTAGAGGGTCATGTTTGAAGGTTTGAGAACACGTTTGAAGGTTTTCTGTCAATGTCAGAAAATTTGTTCGCAAACGTGAGGATTGACAAACAAGTTGTATCGTGTGCGCTTCAAACATCAAACCAAAAAGAAAAACGGTGGTATTGGGGGTCATTTCCGTGAATCACAGAGCTTGTAGCTCTGTTGTAGCTGTGTTTATCGTGTGTAGCGCCCTTGAGGAGCACACCTCAGCTCAGGCTGAAAGTTGCTCTTTCCAACAGCCACTCTTTCGCCCACAAAGATCTCCTCTTTTTCCTGTGCGCTGTTTTTGCTGCTTCACTCCGGATGAGGCAATATAAATAACTTAGATGGTTAATATCCATGCTCATCCAAATTTAACAATGTTTCTTCAAGAAAAAAAGCAACATGAATACTGAACGTTGATGAAGCTTGATGGTGTGTTTGAAGGTTGGTTTGAACGTGTGGATACGACGTCAAACTTCAAACATGTTTGACAAAAATGTTTTTCAAACATGTTTGATCGTGTGTAGCGGCCTTAAGTCCGGCAGATCCTCGGAAGGGTCAGCAGAGTACCGCCTTACCTAGCACGAAGAGTCGTGTTGGGTAAGGTTTCCGCCTGCTGCCGCAGTTGCACCGAGGGGCAGTGCGCTGTCTTCCAATTGTTGACTTGTCAGGTATGGACTCCTGGTTCCCGTCCCTAGTCTTGAAATTGTATTATTCTTAGAATAATACACCTATGTAATCGCGACGGAGGTCGACGACTCCGATCGGCCTCAAAATTTGACATTATCCGTTTCAAGAGGTCTAGATTCCAAAAAACGAAATGTCCGACCGGTTTTGGGTTTTTGGGTTGGTTTTAGTTTTGGGCAGTAGGAATTTTTTTTAAATCCGAAATTTTGACAAAATACTCGGTTTACCATCTAGTTGTGCCCGCAAGGTTTTCAGCCCGATCGCCCAAACCCGTGGGGTGATATGGGGCTACAGGAGGGTTTTTTTTAAGGCTTTTAGCTATGGGATCGAGTTAGGTGTCGTTTTCGAAGTATTTTTAGACGTAGAATCCATTTTTGGGGATCCCAGAACGACCCGATTTCACTGTGGCGAACTATAGGACTTTCGTGGGGCTACAAATGGGATTTTTGAAGGATCCCAGGTCAAATATTTTCCGAGTAAAAAAAAATTTTTTCCATTGATTTTATTTTAAGAAGTTGCTCGCCTTAAGTTTTGCATGTAATTATGCAGATTTTCTAACTAAATTTTGTGTAGAGGGGTTTTAAAAGGTGCTGAATCCAAATATGTTGATAGAAATGAAGAATTCCGACCTTTTCAAGGAGCCCATTTAATTATTAAGTAATTATTCTAGAGCATAATTAATGCTCTAGAATAATTATAAACCAGTGAGCGGGCATTTTGCACACGTCTTGGTTACTACCAGTTTATGTAGGAACCTTTTTCACCAACGTATTCAATACCTACACGTAAAGACGCGTCTACACAACGTGCACATGCTTGTTACAGACGTAACGTGTGTGATGCACAAAATCCCACGTCAGTGGAATTCTGCACATTTAGGTCTAAATGCCTAAATGCATGCATGCAACCCTTTCCCACTTGATTTGTTTCTCCAAGTGACACCGCTAATTTGTGATTAAGCCTGCCGTCAGATGTGGTCGTATTTCTGTGTGTTACTGCGGAGAGGATGTTTTGGATTTGACTCGATTGCCTGGAGGCATTCGGGGCGTTGATGGATCAACATGGAGGGGAATCAACTGCCACGCCAGTTGAGCGTTTGAAGAGCGAAAAAAAAGCCCTGAAGAGTTTTTCAAACCTTATCCCTGGTTTACAAACATCACTGTTTTTTATTGCGCATTTCCTTTCCCTGAACTGTTCTCCCCCATTTATTTCTTGACGAATAATCAAAATTGCCCTTCACCACTTGGTTTCTCGACAAATATGATTGTTTCCTGCGTGCCCGTCGGTGCATTTTCAAGCCGAAAGCGCTCTTTGGTGGTATTTGTTGCGCCTATGATAATTGTAGTGAAATAGCGGGTCGGTTGGGAAATGGCCAATAGAGGGATTGGAATTGGAATATTGATATTGGCACTACCATGTGTTATGTTGAATATTTGTTCGGGAAACCGTTCAAGCGTTCTTTGATTACCGTTGGAAACCCTCGGATGGGCAATGTTATGAAAATTGCGCACTTGAAAGGGCCAAGTTCTCAATTTGCACAGTAACGTTATACCTACCCGACGGAAATAATCACGTCGTTGCAGGTTCATTTTGCGTAATTAATTTTCCCGGGGATCAGTTTCCCCGTCAGACTCGGGAAACTGTGCTCAGAGGTGAAGCAGCTTCATGGAAACCTCATAAGTTTTACCTCTGCGAGTTTATTGGATATTTCCTCTCGGGATCCAGGTTTCCATCAAGTTCAGGAGAGGTAATTTTCATTACCTAGTATATGCGCTGGAATCGAGTGTTTGTGGAGAGCAGTCGTCGCTTGAAATTGCTCTAGTTCGCGAGATATCAACGTTCACATTAATAATCCTAAAATGACAAATTAAGAAAACTACCTACATGTCTATCTGGAGCTATGTGGGCGTGGGGGCTATTAGGAATTTTCAGCGGTGTATCTATATGGGGCTGAGAGGCAGAAGATTACATTGTATATAAATGAAAATTTACCATTTAATGCATTGCAGAGTCCACTCAATGTGGAGTTTATTTCCGAAATGTATGGATCCGTCGCTATGGCTGTATTTACTGACCTAGGCTCACCCAATACCTAACTTATAAGTTAGGTATTGGGTGAGCCTAGGTCAGTAAATACAACAAATAATTATTTGTTTACCCCTAACGATTTCCCTCCTCCCCCAAACGGCTTTGAATCCCCTCAATACTGGTTTTATCATTTTATATTCCACCGGGTGGAATATAAAATGATAATCCACCCCAATCCAGGCTTTCCCCGTTCAAACCTCAAATTTCAATTTAATGACAGAAGGGGTATGTGGTGTGTTGGGTGATGGCTGTGTACCTGCGTGAGATTCTGTTAGTACATTAGAATTTAAATTCACTGAATTTTGTGTAGTGTGTTTGGCGGAAGGCCGGTAGCGTGAATCTACAATGTCGCGGAGGAACAGGAAGGGAGTATGGGAACATTTCGTTCCCGAACAAAACATAACACAAATTGACGTGATCTGCAGACCACGAGGAAGATGCAGCCACAGTATGGGTAAGCTCGCACTCTACAGGCTTGCTCGATATGTCGAAATACCTACTGTGAAGGTGGAGAGCTTCCGGTAGGGAACCAAGGGGATGCTGATACCCAACATGATTTGCCGTGGCCGGTGTCAGGAGCTCGCAGTTGAAACTGGGACCGCTGCTACAGCTATCTCAAGCGAATTGTCGCTAAAGGTGGCCTGCCCAGTGGAGCCAGCCTTATGTGAGGCCAATTTCCCGCATCCCATAATCGAAGAGTCAATAATGGGGTCCTGGGCAACGGACACACACGTCGGGATCTCTCCCGCCAGCTCAGCTTTCTCAACCGCGTGGTCAGCAAAGGAGGCCCACCTGTTGGGATTGATCTAAATAAATTTACTGCGAATGTTAAATGTCGTAAAAAATGAACAGTAAATGACAAATAAAATTGTTAAATTCTCCCCGTTCGAAGACGGGGACTCCTCTTCTCCCGGCGGCTGGGCTGCCTGGGAGTTCCTCTGTTAGGAAGCTAAACCATATGATGAGGCGGATCCGAGATGGATGGAGAAGTTCTTGCCACTAGCCATGTGGAAGACAGATAACGTCCTTCGATATTGAGACCAATCGACATGTAAGTGGGACCGTTCCATCAGGGCGACAGATCCTGTAAGGTATCTGGGAATGGTGCAAGACGCAAAGGGGGTGGAGCAGTTTGAAAGCTGAGCAGACTAACACACACCGTTGCAGCATCTACACTGGCATAGGCTGGCCGTAGGCCTTGCAATAGAAAATTTCTATTTAATACAGTGCAGGAGGAACCACTACCGAAGCCACACTAGAGACTCTTTAGTAGTCCTCGAGATGCCACAGGCCATCTGGAAGTGGCCAAAAATTGAGATTCAATGATCTTTTGACTTTGCTTTTCAGAAAAATGATGCTGACTCACTGCTAAAGGACTTCGCTGACCAATAGAATGAGATCAGAGGGAGGACGTAGTCAGAGTTTTTTAGGACGTCAAGTGTGCCATGCTCGTTAAGCTATGTCCTCACTATGCTGTACAGCAAGATTTGGCTTGGATAGAGCTGCAAAGCTTAACCAGTGTGACTTAGCCAAAATTGTGCTGAGCTCAACCCAAAACAGCTCCGTATAGATCAAAGAAGGCTGAACTCAATTGAAGCAAAGGTCAGAGTGGACGTGCCAATCACCTTCAGTTCTATCAACAACGGTGATTCGGGAACACTCTTTCAGGGCGTCTGCACTACAAAACAGTGAGGACGTCAAGTAAGCAAATCAAAGTTATTCGTAGGTACCAACTCAACGTGCCAGCTGGATTGGCCATCCGGCCTCATAAGGCATGGTGTAGACACGCTTTAGGGCGACTTTCACCACCCGAGCTACCGAAAGTGAAGCTGTTAGGTTAACCGCCGTATGAGCACCGATTAACATGGGGAACGGCGCAGAGCTCGGTTAACTTTACAGTTGATATTCAAGGCCTCCATCGCTCAATGCCATTCCAATGCCATTCCAGGCGGCAATGATAATTGGATGAGTTGATTGAACCTTAAAATTTGTCAGGCACCCTCAAAAACACTATTTAGCTCAGAATCAAAGAGGAAATAATTTATTGCGCTTCGATTTCGACATGTGTAGTAAATAGTAGTGCGCGGTCACGGCAGTTGTAGCAATTATGGACGAAAATAGATAATTACCTACTTTAAAAATAAAAGGTTCAACGTGAGAGAGATCTAATAATGCTATTTAATCTGTCCAGGGCCTGATTTCTCTCGAGTGAAGGAGCAATTATTAGTCTGAATTTAGTGGCATCAAAATCGAATCATTAAAGCTCAATAAAACGTGATAAAAGCGGATTAGGGCGGATTGTTTGTGCTGGGAAAATCATAAATCACATGAACACGCGTTTATTCAATTAGAAATAATAAACCACAGGACTAGGCAGAAGTTGGGATTTTCTCGGATAGATTAATTGCATTGCTATATGATAATAAGCGAACACGATTATTTATTAAAACGAGGATTTATTGAAGTCGGCTTTATCAAGCGCATCAATTGAGGGTTTACCAAACCCCAACTCCTCTCTTCCCTGAAGGCCTTCAGCCCGGACGATCCAACCGACCCACTGCTTCAAAGGAAAAGTCTCAAATGTCGACGAGAACATTTGTAACCCCAGTACAAACGACGGGGAAAAATGAAATGGGTCTATTCAGCATGAATGTGCAGTGCCTTGGGAACAAGATGCTCGAACTCGAATTCCTACTCGATGACATTGGGCAACCGCAAGTAGTCGCCATCAGTGAACATTGGCTCAATAAGCAGAAATACTCTTTTACTAACTCAGAGGTTATGAGCTCGTGTCCGAATTCTCTCAAAGCGTCCACTCGCATGGTGGGGTATGCATATACGTACGGGAGGATGTTCAGTATAAATATTGAAACCCTTGTGTAAAATTTGCAGCGTTTTTCAACTGAAATATCGACAGTGATATTATTCTCGTTTTCAAACAAAGGGGCGACATACAGTTTTTAGAAGGGTTTAGGATAGAGGGTCGAGTGGGGTGTCGTTTTTTAGGAATTTGTGACCGTAGAAGCCATTCATGGGCGTCTCCGAACCAGCCGACTACGCCGTGTGTGAGGCATTGGGGCTTGAAGAGCTTTGAACATGGTTCAGATGAATCGGTCGTGCAATAAACGTACATAATATATTAGACATTAGAATGCAAACTCCCTCACTAGACAAGTCACTGGCGGTAGGTGGTCATCATTTTTCTAGAAATGAGCTCTCACGGAATTGGGGTGGCCCCGGTCCAATTTGACGTAAACTTCATTCTGGTAGTTAAATTTATTAAAAAATCAAGAGGAATTTGTAATGTGAGCTTTGACTTCGGAACACCGAAGCACGAGGCACGATTTAATAGCGCCACCGACCAACATCTCAGTCAAGGTGCAAGCACTAATGAAAATGTCCCTAGTAAATCAGCTGTATACAATGTATGTATTATACATAATGTATACTATACATACATTACACCAATCGATTGTCCATTATTGATTCTCCTAAATTCTCAATAGAGAGAAGGATTTTCAGAAGTTCTATTGTGAAAATCGTATCATGTAGTTTTTTAGAAAGTACCTAGTTATAACATTGCTGGATATGACCCGGAATGAAAACTAAGTACAGCAATGATGTATTCTATAAATGTGACTCCATTTATTAAGGTCAGAGGTGTTCAACATGGGGCATACGGTATGCCGCATACCACTAGACATCGCTTGTACTAAACAACATTCATTAAACAAGAACGGGTTAGTTTTAGCGATAAATGAGTGTGATCTACACGAAAGTTGGCGACCACGCCAAAACTCTTCCTCTGGAAAAGAACAAGCAATAACCAGGCAATGGGCACTAAACAGGCCAGTAATCTTCCCCAACATGATGGGCAAAAGCTCTTGTAGCAGTTACCACTTTACACGTCAATAACAGTGCTGTTAACAGGTTTTCATACCCGTCGACGCCGGTAGATGTCCCATTTAAAATCGGCGTCGGGACACAGGGCGGGTCAAAGGTGAATCCCTCTGTTCCCACTCGCCGCCAGTCTTTTATTGGATTTTACCTATGTCGACATAGGTAAAAATTTTTCTCGGATCCAGGGGAAACTCTGAACCGACGCAGGAGGTGGCGGACCCCTAGTCTTTTCCGGTGATTCCGGCTTTGACCTGAGGATAACAAGACTCCTTTAAAACAACTGGGTCCTTGGGCACATGGCAGATCCGGTATTTACGATCCAACCCGTGAAAACAAGAACTGCCCTCCTGAGGGCTCTGGATGTTTGTACACAACACACTTCGACGAATCCCGTAAAACCACTCTGACCCCCCTCTCTGCCACCAACACCTCCGAAGAAGCGAAGAGGTAATCACGAAGTGGTTGTTTGTCGACGGTGCAGAGTTCTAATCCAATGAGGTAGTTAGGTAGAGAAAACGACTCCTCAGCTGGTTTGGATACTAAATTGTTTATTTAAATAAACAATTGTAGCGTGGGGACCGGTTTCGAGCAACTAAGCTGATCTACTGTAGACTGTAACAGTCCTAACATAAAAACGGGCGTATGTAACTTTGTTCCCGAAGGCCATGGGTCCATTGGTCAGTATGTAATCTCGTTTCGGTAGTTATCGATGAGGCATGTAAGTTCGTTCCGGTCGTTATCGAAGAGGCATGTAATATCGTTCCCCCTCCAAATGAGTCCCTCCAAGAAAGGTGAGCTTGTGTTTATGTAGGTATGTTTTTATAAACTTTTATTGGGTATATTGGGATAAGCATATTGTATGTCTATAGTGGCGCATGAATACAGAAATCCACAAGAGCGAGGAACTTCTTTTGGCGATTGATGAAGAATCCGAGTAGGTACTGTTCTCGTGCTCTTCAAATTTAAATGCACTTGCGGCTAGTTGTACAATATTCATGGACGGTACTTTTGATTATTGTGCTTCTCATTTCTACCAGTTCTATTATGTTTAGGAATGACTATATGATGTTTAGGAATCCTCCACTTGGAAAATATTAGACCTCCTGGGATCCTTAAAAAATCCCACTTGTAGCCCCATGAGAGCCCAATTGATCCTCACGGTGAAATCGAATCGTTCTGGGGCCCCCAAAAATGGATTCTACGTTCAAAAATACTTCGAGTACGACACCTAACTCGAATCCATAGTCGAAACCCTTCATATAAGCCCTCCTGTAGCCCCTTTTTAGCCCCACGGAGCCCCACGGGTTAGGGCGATCGGGCTGAAAACCTTGCGGTAAACCGAGTATTTTGTCAAACTTTCAGATTTTTATGAAAATTTCTACTGCCCAAAACAGCCCGGACGGCGGACGGACATTTCGTTTTCAGAATCTAGAACTCTTGAAACGGATAATGTCAAATTTTGAGGCCGATCAGAATTGTCGACCTCCGTCGTATATACATAGGTGTACTATTCCAAGAATAATAAACCAAATGGTCAGTTATTTTTTAACGTGTAACAGTTTCTTGAAACACGTGAGCCAATAAAGCAACAGCACGGTTTGCTATTCGAGATTCTGCTTACAAGTTGCAACCGAAGACACACACACCGCGATCGATGCCCTTCCGTCCCAGTTGTAAGAGACTGCGCCTTGCACCATCAACCCACCCCCCCGTACCACGCCGATCCCCATTGACTCTCCGCCACCCTTTGAACCGACCAATGCCACAGAGAACATATTTAGGAGCTTATTTGAAATCGCGACAGAAAACCGGGCGACTCGACCTGCCTAATACGGAACTCGCCGCAGCAGCTGCAACACTCCGCCAGTCTTTGGAACGGCTGATGTGCCCGAAACAGAGCCATTTTAGCCGCTGCAAATTTTACCCGAGGTTTTTTATTTCTAAGTATAAATACAGCAGAAAGTCGATTTGGTAGACCAAACCGAATTTTAAAACAATTACAAATTTTAAAAAAAACCTTTAATAGAGTTTGGACAAATAAGAGACCCCAAAAACGGATTTTACGCTCAGAATTACGCCATAAACGACACATATATGAATATATTCGACTTCCAGACGTCCTTCAATAGCGACATAATCAGGGTGGCCGCCAAGCTGGGAAAAATTAATTCCCTGACTTTTCCCTGCAAAAATACCTAATTTCCAGACCCGAAATTATTCAAAATCTGAGATTTTAATAATTTAATTATTAATAATAATAATTGAATCTGGCATTTTATTAATTCTGATAATTTTAATCGCTTGAATTTTTTTTTTTTTTTTTGTTATTGAAAGTTGATTAGAAAATAAATTTTTACACCAAACAATTAAAACCCAGGGAAAGTAGATAAGTAAACTGCGTTTTAAAAACTATTTATTTGACAAAAATAGTAACACTTGAAAAATAAAAAACAATAGAATAATTTATACCTTAATTGGAACTTGGATTTCCCCATCATATGCTCAAAATTTTCCCTACTTCCCCATCAGTTTTAACGGATTTCCCGATAATTTCTCCCTACATTTCTTCTAGCTAAAAATAATTTTCGAGAAGCCAGATTCTGCGAATAAAAGCAGGGTTCGGGTACGTACCCTAACAGAAAAAAATCTTTTTAATTAACTAGTAATGATTACAAGGACAGAGATCTCGAACCAAAATAACAAGTGAAAGATTGATAGGTTACTTCGTGGGTGAAGTGGAACATTCCATTATGAAGAGAGGGATATTGGTGCATGAAGTGGGACTTTTCATCGTGTGAATGGGGATATTATATCTGTAACGGGAATTCCGCCAACTCATTGAACTTGTGCGGGCAACATGGATGAAGAGTGAGGGGAAAACAAACCCGGCAAAGTCGCTCCCACCAAAATTCAAAAATTATCATCATTTTCGGGACGGAAGAGAGGGACAAACTTGTCACCAAACAAAATTCGTATTTTAATACAATTTTTGATTTTTTTTTTTAATCAAAAATTTTTCCCTGACTTGTGACCGATTTCCCTGACTTTTCCCTGACTTTTCCTGAAATTTTTCATTCCCTGACTTTTCCAGGTTTTCCCTGACTTTTCCAGATGGCGGCCACCCTGATAATATCGAGGGCCCGCCAGAAAAGTGACACAACTCAAAAACACCAAATTTTTCAGGAGAGCCAAAAGAAATATTTCCTTTTTTCAGCTTCCAGCAATACTATTAAAGTCGATCCACACATTTCAGTGAATCCGTGACCATCAGTGACAGAGTAAGAGAGAACGGAGCCATCAGTGCTCCGTGCAGCATGCACCACTGGTGTGTGGACAATTTATCATTGAACCTTTTGAAGGGCACGGAGCAATGATGACCACGGATTCTCTGATATCACTGAAATGTGTGGATCGTCCTTTAGAAGAGTGAGGTGGTTAGGGTGAGAAATGACTACTCTGCTGAGTACTAAATTGTTTATTTAAATAAACAATGGGGGGTTCGAATTGATTTTTTTCTATTTTTTCTGAAAGTACTCCCTGAGAATGTAGGGAAAACAGTAGTCAGCCGCCTGAAATCGTTTCCAGACAATTTAAATAATTTAACGAAAATTACGGCGTTTGAAAAACACGGCCATGGAGGGAGCGTGACGTCACTACCTCTTCAACCAACTACGTGCCGGGATTGTTCCGCCCAGGGTTGCCACTCCACTACTCATCACAGAATAAAATTTAATTGAGCTGTGAATCCTTCTGATAAGGCTTTAAACTTCAAGTATCGTGTACTATAATTAGAAGTTAATTATGTTTTCCGTCGTATCAAGTTAGAATTGCTATAAATTTATCATATAAGCTGACGACACTAGCGCTCTGGGTGAGAGATTCACTGGAACTGTGACGTCACTACCTCAAGATTGACTGGTGGGGAACCCCGGCCGATTTAAACTGTGTGTTTCGTTTTTTCGTTATATCTCCTACAATGATTTTTTTTCGTTGGTATTGGAGGCTGTGCAAGTTACTTTTTAGCCATATTATTGAATGGTAGGGAAGAATAGTAGGGCTTTTTTCTTTCTTTTTTTTTTTACCATAATGTACAGCAATAAAGGATTTTTGAATTTGAATTTGAATTTGAAAACAAATGCTTCTGCAAACGAGTCTGCAACACATTAGGCAGAGTTGGGCAAAATGTAATTGCAATTACGATTACAATTACTTGTAATTGTAGTTGAAAATCCGCAATTACAATTACAAGTAATTGTAATTGTACTTGCAATTACCTTTTTCCGAAAAGTAATTGTAATTGCAAATCTGCAATTACAATTACTTCTTAGAGACAAGTAATTGCAAGTACAATTACAATTACTCGTAATTGTACTTGTAATTGCAGAGTAATTACACTGCAATTACTTTGCGAAAATGAAACTTAGAATTAAAATAGAGGGGGTTGGAGGACTGGGGAATGGGGGGAGGGACAGAGAATAGGGGGGCAGGGTGTCAGAAAAAATAAGAAACATTTCTAGGAAAAATTCGCTATTTCATATGCAGAGTTGGACAAAATGTAATTGCAATTACAATTACTTTGCAATTACTTGTAATTGTACTTGAAAATCCGCAATTACAATTACAAGTAATTGTAATTGTACTTGCAATTACTTGTCTCTAAGAAGTAATTGTAATTGCAATTACTTGTCTCTAAGAAGTAATTGTAATTGCAGATCTCAGTTACAATTACTTTCTAGAGAGAAGTAATTGCAAGTACAATTACAATTACAAGTAATTGTAATTGCATGAATCTGCAATTACATGTGTAATTGTTGCCCCTAAATGATCACTTTTCATTATTTGGGCCCATTCCTTCACTTTTCCCTTCAATTTTGTCCGCAATTACTCGTGTAATTGCAAATGTACTTAATTACTGATGTAATTAATTACTGCCCAACTCTGACATTAGGAAATTTTATGTCTTTAGTTTAGTCGTTGGATACCAGCGTTGAAAATCTATCACCATACTGGAGTCGACAACGTAGAATCATGACACGTCTTAGTAAAGATCTGCGAGCATTAGGCGATGGTATAATACCTTAATATGGTATTATACCATCGCCTAATGCTCGCAGATTATGAATTATGAATACATTGTAGTCATCCAGGGTTGAGATTTTTTCAGAACGTTTTCGGCTGTAGCTCAGAAAATATTGGCCCGATTCTTAATTTCTTGTTTTCCCGTGAAAGCTGAATAAATTTCCCATCATTTTTATTTCATGTAAAATTTTAATTTGAGCTTTGATAAAGTAGGGGCAGGCATGGCAAAACAAAAAGGCAAATTTTGGCAAAAACGTGTTTTTTCGCACAATTTTGCCCATAACTCGCGAACGGTTAGTCCGAACTTAATTCTTCACGCACTGCTCCTTATATAATTTAATTAGCTTCCACCAGGAACAAATAAAATTAAGATCCGACTAACTGTTCCCGAGTTATAGGCAAAAGATGAGACGTGTGAATCTAATAAATTCTCTTCTTACACACAACATCGTCACAACTCTGAGATGTGTCATTGTGGCAAAGTGGCATCGCTCATTCCATCGGTTTTCCGTGCAACTACGTTAATGACACTTTTCCTGTTGCCAGATATGACTAAACCAATTCTATTTGCAAAATAAAACGAAAATTGAAATTTTTCGAGTTGTGTCACTTTTCTTGCGGGCCCGCGATATGTAGATTCTACATTCTACATTGTAGAAGCCCCATAGATCCACGGTGAGGACGCATAAGTCTCTCCCCCCCCCCCCCCCCAATTTAGAACATCCAAAAATACTTTGAAAACATCACTCCACTCGACTCCATGATCTAAATCCTTCAAAAACTCCACCTGTAGCCCCTTAGAGTCCCATGAGTTTGAACGATCGGTATGAAAACCTAGCAGGCGCAACTAAGATGGAGAACCTAGTATTTTGCCAAAATTTCAGATTTTTTCATACTTTTTAGAAAAACTCCTGCCCAAAGCGAAGGACATTTCATTTTTGAAATCTACACGTTATGAACAGTATAATGACCAATTTTGAAGCCCATTAAAATATATAGCTTACGTCCGAAAACACTGGTTGATCATTCCAAGAATAATAAAACAAAAGCCAGGTGCTGAACGTAAAACGCTGCAGATTAAGAACTATAATAACTATAAATTCATATAAATTTAAATAAATGCAAAATAATTATTATTTTACAAGCAGTGGAATCGCGAGAGGAATATTACACGTGTTGTACCTGTTTCAAATCACCGCGACTGTTTTTTTGCAACTTGTCAAAAGCCTTAAAAACCCTCCATAGCGGTGTGGGCCGATCGGATAGAAAGCCCTGTGAGAACAACTAGGAATCCCTGAATAACTGCCACAAAACCATAATACGAAATTAAAGTGAGAAATATCACACATGGAAAAATGAAGAGAAATATCATAGCATGGGATTATAATATAATCCCATCCATCCCATCTATTCGAGGGCACTAACGCTCGGAAAAGGGGAAGAATTTTTTTCAACAGCACCGATTTTTAACAAAGCACTCTTTGTAACTAGTTAGGGCAGAATGAACGCCCAGCCAATGCGCGCGGGTGGAAATAATTCACAAAAGGATCATAAAAATGATGAGCACAAAGGCCATCTGGCCCTTTTAAGGAATGAGTAACCCGATAAATTTAACCATGAGTAATTTCTACCACATACAGTGATGATACCTAGGTATTCTTTTTGAGATTAAAGGTCGTGCTTTGGAGTTTGGACTGATCACGCACTTTTGGCTGGAAAGGGGAAACTCCTGATAGGAACATGGAATGCGGTGACCCCCCCCCCCTCGCGAGGGAAGGTTACAGGGAAACGGTGTTGACGAGGTGAGGGTAAGAATCAGAATCAGAAAGCGTTTTATTTGCCATATTACACGGAGTGCTTTTGACAATGGTCACGGTTAATTAAAGTTAGGCCTGAAAGTACAAAGTAAGATGGTAACAATACATTTTAATCGTAAATTGATGAATTAAGGGGTAAGCTAAAAGCCTTCAAAAAACCCCTTCCATAGCCCCATTTTCGCCCCACGGGTTTGGGCGATCGGACTGAAAACCTTGCGGGCACAACTAGATGGTAAACCAAGTATTTGGCCAAAACTTCAGATTTAAAAAAAAAATCCTACTGCCCAAAACGGCCCGGACGGCGGACGGACATTTCGGATTTAGAATGTAGACCTCTTGAAACGGATAATGTCAAATTTTGAGGCCGATCGAAGTCGTCGACCCCCGACGCGAAAACATAGGTGTATTATTCCAAGAATAAGGTCGAGTTCCGTCGATAGCGCTGACTCCCCAACTTGAAAGTGTTGTTGCTTTCTATTCTCCAGACCCTTGACGTTGGACTCCCAGAATGAAAACACGGAACATTACCTTCACTTTCCTAATCTACAGTATTGATAGCTCGCTTTAGTAGAGCTCACAAGCTGCGAATTAGCCCCTGAAATGTGCGTCATGAACTTTGAAAAGTCCATGCAAAATGCAGTTGGAGCAGTGGAGCGCTATGGGGCCAAAATGGGGCTACGGGAGGTTTTTTTAAGGCTTTCGGCTATGGGATCGAGTTAGGTGTCGTTTTCGAAGTATTTTTGGACGTAGAACCCATTGTCGGGGGTCCCGGAACGATCCGATTTCACTGTGGCGATCTATGGGGCTTCCATAGTGCAACAAATGGGATTTTTGAAGGATCCCAAGAGGTCAAATATTTTTCGAGTAAAAACAAAATGTTTGAAAAAAAAAAATTGCCAACAAAAATTTTTTTCTCGTTGACAGAATTAAATTTTTGCACAAGTAGGTAGCCTATATCAAAGAATAATAAACCCTTGTGTAAAATTTGCTGTTTTTAACAAGGATTTTAGCGCAGCCCACCATTTAAAGCACACATTTACCTGTTATTCGAGGAGCTGCTTGAGGTGCAGGCTGAGGTCTACACGAAGTTAACCTCCATAGACGTTGACGAACATAGAAGCCCCCCGAATTACACGCTTCAGAAAGCAAGAGTGGACAACAGCCCAATTATAAGCCGAAGCGAGGGCTTTCTCTGTACAAATTTGTGCATAAAGTTCGGCCAAACTTTCTCTACCCTTTGCCTCAAATAGATACAACTCACCCTCAGGACCCCAACGTAACCTCGAGAGTAAAACCCGCCTGTTTTACTACGGGAGTCCAACGTCGATCCGCTTGTTTCATTTCGGGAGTCCAACGAATCGTTGGCAACGATGCCTTTTTACCGACCGGGGTGTTCAACGTGTCCCCGCTTCAGATAGTTAGTGGCGTCAGACTTCTGCGATCCATTTGCAGAAAATGTACATACCCACTATATTTTCTCCATATTCCGGTGGATTGAAGTGATTATTCCATAGGTATTTTGTGGCAAACCCTCCTAATGAGACTTTATTTAGTTAGAAGATGGTCACAAAGTAAGTTTACTTTCAAGTCTTGAAAGTGCTTGAAACGGGCTGGCTTTTGAGCCGTAAGAACGTTTTACATGATCTATATTTTATTACCCCATTTCATTAAACTTAAAATATCCGATAAAAAGCTCCAAAACGGGATACATCCTAGGAATTAGCCGTAAAAAAGAAATACCTGGATATTTTACATCCCTGATCAATGTTATCAGTGTTGACTACAAACCACGATAAAAGAAAACTCCTAAATTCCTTCTCTCAACGCAGAATGTATTTCTACCCGCGAGTGAATTGGTTTGGAAATATATTATATTGTTAGTCGGCGAGTAACAAGAATGCACAGTTCCACAAGCAAACTCGAACTAATATACCTAATTGCAAACCCAACAAACCACATGAGATATGTGGTTGAGATAACAAATGGGTGGCCAAATATAGTCCCATGGAGGCGCACTTCTAACACTGGTCCCTCCTCAACAGAAAGGGGACCCTCAACTCCTTGAGCAGCCTATGTCTCCACCATCATTTGGTCACCACCCTGAACCATTCGAAGAGGCTTTTCTTCAGGCCCTTAGCTCGAATGAGCGCTGACAACCCACTCACCCGTAGGCTCAACATGACAATGAGTATTGACCCGAATGTCAGGCGGAGTGAGTACTCTGTGTCCATCCTGTTCACGTCGTTCGTGACCAAACTACGACGTTCACGGCGGCGGTACGAGCCTTTACGTAACTTCTTGAGGAACAGGCCATCTTCAGCTGCGTCATCGTCATGTTCTGGGTCCTGCCGTTCGCCGAGAAGATCGACACCAAATCGTCCCCGCCGGCCTCCATGCAGGCGTCGTCGTTTGAAACGATGGCCGGCGTCGGGTTGCATCGGACGAGCAGTTCGGCCATCCTGACTCGACTGCTTCCCCAGAGATGCTCTCAACGTCCCCCGGCATGAGCTCCGCATCCTGGAATACATCTTCGTCTTCCTCTTAGAGTTCTTTGGGGTGGCCCATGGGTTGCAACTCTATTTCTCCGTCTCCCTCGACGTCGAGCATTTCGTCGTCATCACAGTCGAGTTCTTTGGGGGCGACCAAGTCAATTTCTTTGCCCTCCTTGTCGTCGAGCAAATCGTCGATTTCGTCGCATTAATCTTCGTCTTTTTTTCTTCTTGTCTTCGTCCACCTTCTTGTCGACATCTTCGTTTTGTTTCAAAGCCTGTAGGACCTATTCGGTGTCCATTTCCTGGTCTTCTCTAACCGGGGCCCTCAATGAAACCCTTGTTGTCACCTCCTCGTCGCCCTCCGGTGAACCTATTTCTTCAGCATCACTATAAGGATGAGGAAATACTTCCCCATCACTCTTTCAAACGCCTATGCCAACCACTCAGGGTCGCCCGGGCGCCACTGCGACATCCATCCTTTCGCCCCTAAAAAGGCCGCGGGTCGAAGAAGAAACTTCTGACACCAATGATAGATAGGCGGCGAGTAACAAGAATACACAAGGTTTGTTCCAGGTCTGACGGCGTCTGTCAACAGCTGTCGACAGATCCCCATCTGCACATACTCGACTGGCTCTATAGCAGTTTCCACAGCACTAACCTGCACATACTCGACCCCCGCCATCACGATCCTTCAATCGATCATAACTTCTGTGTATGTTTGTGTTTTTTGATTGGGGTTTCCGTCCAACTGCTGTCAACCTAAAAGATCGACCTGGAACAGCAGTTTCTGAACTGCTCATGTCTCCGTCGATTTCTGTTAACAGCCCGTCAAACCTGGAGCAAACCTACAGTTCCACAACCAAAATCGAACTGATATAATTACAAACCCAAAAAACCACATTACCGGCCCTACATATGGGTGGCCACCCATAGTCCCATGGAGACGCACTCCTAACAGTAGGTTTGTTCCAGTTTTGACGGACTGTCAACAGAAATCGACGGAGACATGCGCAGTTGAGAAAACTGCTGTTCCAGGTCGCTGGGTCAGCGAAAAGTCGCCGTCGCCGGCTGTTCCAGGTCGATTTGTAGGTTGACAGCAGTTCAACTGCTGTCGGACGGAAACCGACATCTCGAATGAGTTCGGTTGGGTGCTGTCAACTAGGATAACCCTACGCAGTTGAAACCTCTCTCATAAAGGATTTTCCAACCACCCTGCTCCGAGTAAGTCCCGAGCAAGGCAGAGTGGGGGCAGAGTAATTCGGAACGAGTTCCGAGCTACACTGACTCTTGGTTGGTTGGAATGGAAAATGAGAGCTCAGTGTAACTTATTCTTCTTCCACAGTGATGGCGATTATTAAGTTCCCATCTCTATTGAAAATCACCACCAAAGCTTTTTGGTTTATTATTCTTGGAATAAATAAAACACCTATGTAATCACGACGGAGGTCGAAAATTCTGATCGGCCTCAAAATTTGACATTAATGGTAAGTACGTATGACACGTAGATTCCAGGGGTCCCAGGAAACTGCCCGACCAGGAAACTGCCCGAATCGCCCTACCTGGAAATTCGGGGAGATCGGTGCCTCGTCTCAAATCTGTCCGAAAATCTGATCCTAAAAACTCCCCGAAAAGGTGGGACGAGGATTCTGCCAGAAAACTGAAAACACGCATGTGAATAGGGGATACTGCCCGAATCTATCCGAACTGGAAACTCACCGAAAGTCGTAAACCCCTTTCAGGTACCTGCTTCCGAGGACCTTCGTCCTCGGAAAGCGAACGTAAGTAATTACGTCATGAGGGACTCCCAAGTTCACTGCCAACAACAGAAGGCCAGTGATATTTGCACCATCTATTTAGGACGGAAAAATACCTCATTATAATGAGGTATAATTAAACGACATGTGGCTTTGTCATTGGCTCTGGTCCCCCCGCCTGTTCCTTTTCCGGGCCGGCTCCTCCATTCCTCTATGTATCGAATAGAAATTCTCTTCAGGAAAAAGTTGATATATTAACTTTTTCCTGAAGAGAATTTGAACTATTCACTACTGATCGAATAGGTATTTCTCCGAATCACGAAAAATTTGATCATGATATGATCTTATCATATTATGACTTGGAGTCATAACAACAAACACCAGCAGAAATTGGGTCCGGCCACCTAAAATTTCCTTCTAAAAAGCCGATATTTCCTGGGTTTACCTTCAGGTGCAATTTGCATTAAATGCATTAAATGCACGACAAGAAATTTTCTTGTCAATGTTATTAATCATGAGGTTCAATGTGGTTTGCACCTAGTCCAATTCAAACATTCGCCGTCAATAAATGTTTATTGATTAAAATTAAAGTATTCATGGTTCACATGTCATAGGTTAGTAAAATGTATTATATAAGTCTGTATAAAAAGGAGGAGGAGGAGGAGGAGGTATGGATAATCAAAATAGCCTAACGAAGCAACTTACAAGGGCACGGCACTGAGCACAAGTGATTGGTTTTGGGATGTTGCTGCTCTCATATAGGGATCTTGCTGCAAGGAGGGAGTCAACCACGTTTGTGGAAACAGGTTTTGAAAATATTGATCTTGAGATTTACAAGAGCGGAGCAAACTTGACACTTTTCAATGGCATTCCAGCGTCACTTGCTAGACCTGTAGACGAAAAATATACTAATAAATAATACACAATAGGTACATAATATCACAAAAGAAGAAACTGTAAATCTGGCTCTCAACCTAGTGGGTTAAATGCGTCGAAAAATGCAACTTTTCAGGAAAGGCAAAAACCTACAAAGTAACTGTCTGGGCGTTTTTATTTATTTTTTTTATTTATTTATTTTTTTTTTTCATTGATTAGAGGGAGAAAGAAGGATGACCAGAGTATGAAGCAGGCGCCTTCTGGACTAATTTTTAATAATTACAATTGAAGTTGAAGGATTGTGCAGTATACCATTTCGTTCAGTATATAACGTAGTTTATTTTAAGAAGAAAAACAAAAAAATTTTACGGCGTAAGGAACCAACTGCCCCAAACACCAAGAAATGATGACAATGCGCAATTAATAAAGCTAGTTGTCCTTTCTAAGCCTCGTATTACACTTGTTTCACTTACCTGGCGTTGAATGATCCGTTTTGGCGGTTGTAAGGAACACTGACACCACGAGAAAAATAAAATTTTCTGAACTCATTATCACCTTCACTGCGTTTTAAACCTCGAGAACGTTACGCTTTGTTCTCTACCCGCTCAGAATGTGTTGATTTTCGACCATCTTCAGATGTCCAGGAATTCGGGTGTTCTGCCCCACAGTGCGCCCGCATGAACAAATTTAGGCTACATTATTTCTAGTCTCATTGCACACTTTCTACAGGTAAATTGCAAGAATTTTCCTAAAGAGTTGATTATTTCCTCGTCTGTCGTATCGGGATTTGGGTCAAACGAATTTCACCACTCTTTCGCCGAGCTTTCGAAAATTATCTTTTCTTCTTAAAGGCCTACAAAATATTATAGCATTAGAGCAGTAAAAGCTATATAATTTATTATATTACGCGAATCCCGAAAAGGCGACTTACTCAGAGGGAGGTTATCGTGTGGATCTCACAACGATGTCAAACATGAGTAGGTATGAACCGGGAAACACTGTAGAACGTTGATATTTCGTTCACTTGGTCGTAGTCAAAAATACTCCCAAAAAGAGGAAGTCGACAAGGTCCGAGAGAATTTTAGTCGTGGATGCTCCCATTTAACTGACCAGAGTTAGTCGCCGATACTCCGTACCTTTTCAGTACATTTCAAACGCTGCAAAATCTGAGTAACATTTAATGTTACTCAAGGGTTCATTAACTTCTTCACAATTTATGCCAAAGAGGCTTAGGGGTTGTTTTTTGTTTGTTTGTTTGTGTGTGTGTGAAGATTTGGGCTGTGATATCGAGTGGGGAGTCGTTTTCGAAGTATCGAAGCTCTTCCGGTTATCGAATCAACACGCCTGCGTTTCTCCCCCTTCACGATAGGTCAACGAGCGTAGGTAAATACAGTTTTCAAATAATTTCATTAATTTCAGTAATAAATAGTTTTCAAGCCTCAACAATTTTCGCTTCCTTTGAGTAAAACCGACACCGCCCTTGGATAAACCCCAGAGGAAAAGGTACAAAGGAGACCCAATTAGGGGCCCCTGCCGTCTCAACACTAATCCTCTTAGGTACCTGAAGCTCGTCACAGACCCACTCGAGGGTTCAGAAATTCTGACAGTTTTCAAAGCCGAAACGGGGGTCTTTCATTCTGCCAGAATATTTTCGGACAGTTGCCAGATTTATGTTTTCCGACAGTTTCCTGGCCATACTTTCGGGGACTTTTTCGCCAACGCCCCAAACTCCCCGAATCGGTTTCTGGGCAGAAATTCGGACAGTATCCTGGTCTGGCAGTTTCCAAGTTCCCGATTCCAGAACTGAAATGTCCGTCCACCTTCCAAGCCGTTTTGGGTAGGTACCTAGGTAGTAGGTAGGTATTAATTGAAAAACGCAGCACATTTTAGACAACGGGTTAATTATTCTTTGATAAAAGTTTCCTTTTGCGAAAATTAATTTTGTGTCAATAAAAAAATATTTTTTGGGGGAAAAAATCGGTACATTGTTTGAACAGTTGTGGGACCTCAAAAAACGGATTACGCGTCTAAAATTACTTGGAAAATATTTAACCTCCTGGGATCCTTCAGAAATCCAATTTGTTGCCCCATGAGAGCCCAAGAGATCCCCACGGTGAATTCCAATCGTTCTGGGACCCCCGAAAACGGATTCAATGTCAAAAATACTTCGAAAACGACATCTAACTCGATATCATAGCCGAAACCCTTCAAAAAAGCCCTCCCGTGGCTCCTTTTTAGCCCCACAAAGCCCCACGGGTTTGAGCGATCGGGCTGAAAACCTTGCGGGCACAACTAGATGGTAAACCGAGTACCTACCTACATATTTTGTCAAATTTTCGCATTAAAAAAAAAATCCTACTGCTCAAAAGGGCCCGGACTATCAATAGTTGTGTCCGCATGGTTTTCAACCCGATCCTGTGCGGCTACGGGAGAGGTTTTTGATGGTTTTCGGGTAGGTATGATATCGAGTCGGGTGACGTTTTCGAAGTATTTTCGGACGTAAAATCGGACGTAACTTCAGTACCAGAATAATAAACCCTCGTTTTAAGTTTGCAGCGTTTTCGACATACCTACCTACCTACCTCTTGCTTTTCGGAGTAACTCGGCCGAGAGTTAATTCATTAGCTAATTCCTCGAAATCCGAGTCCGCGGACGATTCTGAGGATGACGATGAAGAGGAATACAAAAAAATCGCTTCCATCAGACTCAACCACAGCGTAAAAGGGACCAACCATCAACCGTGGTACGAAATGAGAAATGAGTCAGGTTAGACATTCGCGGAGGTTGCGGGCACCTTACTCCAGCCTCGAGACGGAGTAGCTCGGTGTAGCTCCGAGTAAACCCGAGGGACGCTTGGAATACAGTGCAAGTTGCTCCGAACTTACACTGGCCCCGGTTGGAATGCACCCCCGTCAACTTTCTCTCTACTGCGCATGCGCAATTGCTCGGAGCAGCTCGTAGCAGGGTGGTTGGAAAATCCTTATAACCTTCTCACTTTATTTTGGTGCTCGGCGCGTCAAGTTGTACGAGTGTTCACGTCCTCCCGAAGTCCTCTTAGATACCCTCAAACTCTTTAAATGACTAATTCCCGCCCTTATGATACTCCTCTCTCGAAAAAGGTTGATTATTCTGAATACAATAAACCAAAAATTATCACTTGGAGTTTTCCATATGATTAATGTCACGTGAATCACCATGAAGTAATTAAATTGTTGTAGCATTACTTCACGGTGATTCACGTGACTTGGTTCAACAAATTTTGTTGACAGATCACGTTCCAGGTCAGCAGGTGGGCTGCTCGACAGAACTCAACATCAGGTTTGTTCCAGGTTTGACGGAATGTTAACAGAAATCGCCGGAGACATGCGCAGTTTAGAAACTGCTGTTCCTGGTCGATCGTAGGTTGGACGTGTGCGGTCGGGTTCTGTCGACGTCATGACGCGTCACCCCGCCAACCCCGCCGGGGGGCAAACAATTTGATCGGCCTCAACATTAAATGTTTAATCACACATCAATGTTTAATGATAAACATAATATGTTTATCATTAAACATTGATGTGTTTACATCAACATCATATTATGATGTTGATGTAAAATAAGGTTTTTGAAAAAATACTCGGTTCTCAATCTAGATGTGCCCGAAGGTCCGCTGACTGTGTGTCGGCTTTCAGGTGTTTCTGGTTTTGCTGACCCCGGCTGTTTTAAATAGAACAAAATTTGTTCTATTTAATAGTGTGGGTTCGCTGACCGTATGTCATTCTAAGCGCATCAAGACCCAGAATACAATTACGATTATGTTTTGTGTCACATAGTGTTGGTAGATGAGAAAACAGAGCTTTCGCTACCTTCGGTAGGCGCGGAAGCAAAATCAGAAAAGGGCGATCAGTCCGAGTTAGGGATTTGAAGATGAGTGGGGTCTCGAAATGTAGGTACGTTTCAAGATGACCTGATTTTTTTTTTTCAAAAGTAAATTTAATTTGTTTTCACAGCTTGAGAACGCGCTCCTTTTGAGGCACTCCTCCTCTACAACCGATCTTTCGGGGCCTTTATTTCCCCTTCATCAGGACTTAATCCAGCAGAACACAGTCGTTCGTAATTTTGTCGATTCGTGTAAGCTAGGAGTGTTTTTAGGATAAATCTTCTTCAAAGCAGTAGAACAAACTCCCCAACTACGACCTATATTTCGGAAAATGCCTTTACGACAATCCGTAGAACACGATTCACAACATCTTCCATCCTAACAATTTACCTTGTAAGGCCGAGCAAAACTTGAATTCCCGTTTATGTGAGAAAAAAAAAAAAAAAACGAGCTCTCGCCAACGGTTGATGCGAACTAGAATCCTCCACCTCTTACGAATTCGGGCTTAGTTTTAGATAACCGTGAAATGCACTCACCAATTTCCGTTGTTTCACACGGCGCTAAACCCGTGCTTAAACAGCTTAACCGAAAAGTAATAAATAACTTGATAAAACGCACCAACCATCAACACCTAATTGCACCGTCAAAATCACAGAAGCCGTTATCGGCACACTTGTTGATAAATGAAACCATAAAATAACCCTCGGCGTGGTTAAACCATTTTTCTGTCTCATCATATGTGGACACAATTCTCTCGGTGTAGTCAACTGGGCAATCATGAATATCGCAAAATTTTGCTTATGCATGAAATTTTCTCGTATGTGCTGTGGTGAACTTCAATCGATCATAACTTCTGTGTATTTTTGTGTTTTTGGTATTTTAGGGACACAAAAAAAATCACCCAGTTACTTGTGTTGACCATAGAACGTCATCAGCGTTTGTTCCTGTTTACGCTAGCGTTACTACGAAAATCATGTTTTGTCTCTTCGTCTGTCCACTCAACCATGCGTTTTTCCCAGTTTCTAAATTCATTTAATTTTTAGTGATTGTACTGAAGCGCCGCACTTTAGCTGTATTTGATGCCTCGTTGAAACACGCAGTTGGATTTCGTGTATTGTGCTCTGGATCTCACGTCTTATGAATAGTATTTTAGACCATTTTTCTGGTTATGGAGTTCGTTCTAAACTAGGTAGTTTTCGAGTCGTCTTTTCCGCAGATAGTAAGCTCAAAGCTTGCCTAATTCCGCTCTCTTCATTGCTGTGAATTGACATTGTTGACATTGTAAAAAGTTCGTGATGGATCCGGATAGAGAGATGAACGTAGCTGACGTGATGAAGGAATTGAAAACCGCTAGGACTGAAATTTGCAATCTGAGGTGAGTCCTTGAATTTCAAATTATTTGTTGTTAACTGGTCTTGGTGACTGTTGTGCATAATAATTGGAATACCTATGAATCAGTCTTAATTCGCGGTAGGCGTTTTTTCGAGGCCGAGACTGCTCTTTTTCTTCTGCCGTCGCGTTAATGTTTTGGTTCTTGCTAGACTCGACGACCAGCATTTAATGAGGCAGCTGGTCCTCAATTCGAGGGTAGAGGGTTTTGATAACTCCAGAATATTACCTATCCTTATTTTCCAGGATCACCTAAATCCGAAATGGCAACCATTCTTCGGCTATCAATCGACCGAAGAAAACAAAGTTTGGTTGTTTGTTTGTTTAACAAACGCTGCAAATTGAACACAAGGGTTTATAGTTGTTGTTTGATATTGGTTACTTGTGTGAAAATTAATTCTGTGCCAACAAAAAAATATTTTTGAAAAAAAAGGTAATAAACAAATTCGAATCTCTACGGTGAAATCGGATCGTTCTGTGACCCCTAAAAAGCCCCATTTTTAGTCCCATGAAAGCCCCACAGATCCTCTTGGTGGTATTCGATGGTTCTGTAACCCCAAGAAATGGATTCTACATCCAAAATTACTTCGAAAGCGACACCCCACTTGATATTATATGCAAAATCCCCTCCCGTAGCCCCCTTTTAACCCCACAGGGTTGGGCGATCGAGCTGAAAACCTTGCGGGCACCACGGGCGATGGTAGACCGAGCGTTATGTCAAAATATCAGATTTAAGAAAAAATCCTACTGCCCAAAATGGCTCGGGCGTCCTTGTTCCCGCAAGGTTTTCAGCCCGCTTTTTTCGGCTATGGGGTCGAGTTAGGTGTCGTTTTCGAAGATTTTTTTGAGGTAGAATCCATTTTTTGGGGGTCCCAGAACGATTCGATATCACCGTGGGGATCTATAGGGCTCTCATGGGGCTACAAATGAGATTTTTGAAGGATCCCAGTAGGTCAAATATTTTTCAAGCAATTTTGAACGCATAATATATTTCGAGAATGTAGGAAAAAAACTATCCCGGAAAAAAACTTTCCCATTTTAGACTCGCTAGGAAAATACCATTCCCAAGTAAAGTTTATGAAATAACCAACTCTGTAGGAAAATTCGTACAAATAGTTGGGGTCATTAAATGACTTAAATTTAAAACGGACGGACATTTCGGATTTTGAATGTAGACCTCTTGAAACGGATAATGTCAAATTTTGAGGCCGATCGGAGTCGTCAACCCGCGTCGCGAAAACATAGGTGTATTATTCCAAGAATAATAAACCAAAAGCCGGAGTTACATCAATAAGCCCCACACCCTTCAAGAGTGAAAGGCTTGAGACGGAAATTCGATCGATTCTGACCAATATGCTTGAGCAAGCTATGCGAAACGTGAAGGACCGACTCCATGAATGCGTCGCCCAAGAAGGAAGACATTTAATGGAAATTATATTTCATAATTAACGAAATTAGTTTTCTTCGACAAATTTCCATTGTTACCTACTTAACATCTTAAAAATTATTTCAAACCGATATCTTCAAAGTGGACGATTTCGCGACTATTTAAAATCTGCGCCACCCTGCATAATGTAAATGGCGACAAAGACGAAGAAGACACCAATAACACAAGATACCAATAGATTTTGTCGAATCTTTTTATGAACAAATGTACACCTACCTGCCATTTACCTACATTATATCTATAGTCACATTGCACCATTTTTACAGGTAAACTGTTTGCACGAATTTCCCGAAAGAGCTGGTTATTGCGTACACTTTATTTGGGAAAGTTTTGTCCGTGGTGACGTTTTGGCTGGGAAAGTATTTTCCTAGGGAGTCCGAATTGGGAAAGTTTTTTCCGCATACCTACCATTTTTCGAGGGCCCGCATCTGATACGAATATTTTTTTATTGACACAGAATAATTTTTTGCACAAGTAATCTATATCAAACCATGATAAAATTTTCATAGTTTTTCTTCGTTTCCGAGACAAATTGATAATGTTTCTTCGTTCCAAACTCAAAGTTCCCATCGTTTATTTTATTCTAAAATTCTTATTGAAAATCAAGAAAATTAAGATTTTAATGGTTTATTAAACCGTTCACAATTGTGCGCAATTTCATTTTTTCAAATGAGAACCCAAATTTGATGGGTGTTCTCGTCGTAGAATTAAAATCCGCAATAAAAAAGTTTGGGTTCTCATTAAATGAAAACTTATGAAAAAATTTCAAATGAGAATTTTGAAAAAAATGAAATTGCGCACGGTTGCGCGCAACTTTTTCAAATTTGATGGGTGATCTGGACGTAGAATTCAAATCCGGAATAAAAAACGCTGCCAATTTTACACAAGGGTGTATTATTCTTTGATATAGGCTACTTGTGCAAAAATTTAGTTCTGTTTCAATTTAAAAAAAGTTGGAAAATTTTTTTTTGCATTTTTTGTTTTCAAAATTTTTTTGTTTTTACTCGAAAAATTTTTAACCTTCTGGGATCCTTAAAAAATTCCATTTGTAGCCCCATGAAAGCCCTATAGACCGCCACAGTGAAATCGGATCGTTCTGGGACCCCCAACAATGAATTCTACGTCCAAAAATACTTCGAAACCGACACCTAACTCGATTCCATAGCCAAAAGCCTTCAAAAAAACCCTCCCGTAGTCCCGTAATCTCGACCTCTTGAAACGGATAATGTCAAATTTTGAGGCCGATCCGAGTCGTTGACCTCCGTCGCGATTACATAGGTGTATTATTCCTAGAATAATAAACCAAAAGTTTGGGTTCTCATTTGAAAAAAGGAAATTGCGCGCAACTTTTTCAAATTTTTTTTTTTTTTTTTTTTTGTCGCGCGTCATCACAGGATGCTCATTACATAGGAAAAAGCCGCATCTCTTTAGCTCAAACGGTGTAGGCTCCAGAGTTGCAAACAAACACTATTACTAAAATATATAATAGAAGATAGAAGAAAGATATAATAGAAGTTTTCAGCCCGATCGCCGCACAGTAGTGCAGAATGTGTTCAGTGAACACTGTTCACCCGAATTTCCGGACATGACCCTTACTGCACGAAATGGAGGTCGAACAGACTTGAAATTCGGAAGGTTTACTCGTTAAGGAGTTAAGAGTCAAGAATTTTTAATGTTTGATGGACTGTCCTTAATTTTGCGCTGATTCTGATTACTTATACCACATGTTCCTATACTTAAAAGAGTACTTTCCACAAAAAAAAAAAAAAAAACGCGTTTTTAGCGTTTTAGATTGCGAAATTTTGAAACCCGATTTCTCTTGGAGGTGCAACATGGGGCGAAAATTTCCTTCGCGATCGGGTCACCAGAAGAGTAAAGAAAATGCTATGAAAAGAGTTTCGTTCAATACCGTTAAATCTGTTCAATTTTAGGTGAAAAATCACAGTCACATTAAAAAAAATTACAGTATTTTGTCGTATTAACGCTAATAAATGACAGTAATCAGCGTTTAATAAAGCTAGTTGTCCTTTCTAAGCCTCGTATTACACTTAGTTTCACTTATCTGGTGTTGGATGATCCATTCTGGCGGTCGTTAGGAACACGACATCACGAGAAAAATAAACCTTTCCGAATGCATTATCACCTTCACTCCGTTGTAAACCTCGACAATGTCGCTTTGGACCCAACCCGCTCGTAATAAATATATCGTATACCATATATCGTACTCGGTATTGTACTCATATTAATAATGTACGCAGGATCGGTATATAATATGTACTCGGTTCTGCGTCTAGTTTTTCGTCCACAAGATTTTCAGCCCCCTTCGCCCAAATAAAACCGTGGGGCTCGGAAAGTTTGACGATATAATATTATTATATCGTAAAACTTTCAGGTGATAAAATGAATTATAATCTTACTAACCAAAACGGCCTGGACGGAGGACTGACATTCAATGTGTAATTTTCATTTTTGGAATCTACACATCATGAAACATATTGGAAAACATTTTTTAGGCCGATTAAAATTTTTTACCCCCGTCGCGATAACGGTTTATCATTCTGAGAGTAATTACGAATTCGAATGATTTTTCATTATGTGGTAAAAATACGAGATCCCGCTAGTAGTGGAAGTCATGTAACCGAAGACCGATCCACTTTACGCAAAGTCAGCACTTTCCTACGGCCTGAACAGTGGCCGTGAGGGGCTGAGGCTGTGTCAGCAGTCGGAGGACAGCCTGCACCGCGGAAGGGGGCTCTGCCATTTTGGAAGAAACAAGTCCTCACCTCATGGCGACGTGGCAGTCTATCCTGGGCAGTCATGTCGAGTGATCGGAGAATTAAGGTAGGGAATTCATTAAGTTAAGTCTTGACGCCTATTTCGTGGTTAGGAGTCGGTAGGACGTGTAATAGAGATATATTGTTGTAAATTTACTCCGTGTGAAATTCGATTACGAGGCGTTTAGGATCTAACTTGACTCGCATCTTATTATTATTGATAGATTCGGTCAGATTTGATATTTTTCCTAATGGTAAACCAAATATCAAATAATAAACTTTTCTAAGGGTGTTTATGAAAAGCATTTGTTACTTCGATTAAAGCCCGAGTCTGCGAATCGCTGAGTAGACAACGTTATTAAATTTGAATAGCGTAACTCGGCAATAAGCCTACTCGGGCTTTAATCAAGGTAACTTTCGCATTTGATAAACCCATCTGTAAAAGGATCAACATATTTTTTCGCGACATACGTTTCAAGATGTGTACATTCCAAAAATGAAATGTACGTCCGCCAACCATTTCGTTGTGGGGCATTAGGAAGTTTTCAAAGTCTGAAATTCAGACAAAATACTCGGTTCTCCTTTTATTTGTGCTCGCAAGGTTTTTGGCTTGATTCATTCGCTCTAACCCGTGAGGCTCTGTGGAGCTAAAAAGGGGCTACGGGGGTTTTGTAGGTATTTGGTGAGATGGCGTTTTCGGAGTATTTGAACGTATAATATACGATTATGATCGTTGAAACCATTTTTGGGAGTCCCAAAACCGTCCGACCCCTCCGTGGGGGGATCTATGGGGCCTCCACGTGGCTACTTTTGAAGGATACTAGACGGTCTCATGAGGTGACGTTTTCCGTGTAATTTTGGACGTACTAGTAGGTATCCATTTTTCGGTGCCCCCCATCTGTCTTATTAAAACCTGTATTCCAGTACAGTGTTTATTATTAATCAATTATTTGCGCAATTTATTCAATAGAATAGCAAACCCCGGTGTAAAATTTGCAGCTTTGTTTTGTTCCATGATAATATCAACATATTATGTTGCATTCCAAAAATTCTATGTAAAGCAAGAACATACATACAACAAAGAAGAACTAACATGTTATAATAATTATAATTCCACTCCAATCAGTAATAATTATGTAACGTAAGGTAGATGCGGCGAGATAGTGGGAATCCATCCTATAAAAAGACGATTTTAGACGAAGTAGTCTATTTCCACGATAAATAAAATAATTAAAACAGTAAAATATAATACAAAATTTTAAATAAAAACAAATATAAAAAATGTTAAAATTACAAATAATAAATAAGTTGTATTAAAATGTTGTATGCAAAAAAAAAAACTGAAGAAAAAGGCTGATGTGAACTGAATAGAGGTAAACAAAAAGAAAAAAAATTAATTTAATTTTTAAAATATAATAATTCAAATTTATTTTAATTTATTTGCACCCAAAACTTTAATACAACTTTATTATTTTTAAATTTTTTAATATTTTTTTCATTTGAAATTTTGTATCATAATATGATACAAAATGTTATTTTACTGTTTTAACCACACCCAACCTTCTACCTACCTTCACCCATTCTCTCGCCATCTACCTACCTGTTAATTTTCGCGCCCCTCGTCTGTCCCCGTGATGTCATCCACTCCATCTTCCACTGGAGTCTCCGGTCCGGAGACGCCAACTTGGAAGCCGCCACGTGACCATTCTGATGGCGAACTGTTCACTCTGTGATGACGACTGAACTTCGACAATTTTATCCAGTGTTTAAATGTTTGCTCCATATATATAATTAACATAAATTGTGTATAGTTCGGAAGAACAAATTCAAAACTACTGGGTTATATAATATGACATTGTACCTACCTGTATTGTTAACACAATACTAAGTATTGTGCGTTACCCCATGTAGTTGTGCCTGTTTTTTTTTTACATCAATTGTTCCAATAAGTAATCAATTCAATTCAATTTTCAAAATATTTTATTTTCATGAATTAATTCACGAATTCGTGAACAGTGTAACGTGTGTAATACAATTAATGATAGCATGAAAATCCCACAAAGATAATAGCTGCGTTCGCAGTGTAATTCTGAAAATTCATTTCCTTCTGTGATCTCGTGGAGTTAACTGCGTAGAGACTAAGTAGTCTCTACGAAGTTAACTCCACGGTCCTCCGCCTACGAAAAAGTCTTTTTCGTAGGCGGAGGACCAAAGTTCTGTCTGTTTCAATTCCTGGAAGCGTTCGAGTTCTGATTCGATTCCGAACGCCCAGAATATCTCTGCGAACGCACCTAATCAGTCTGAGAGTGGGTACCTACATCAGAACATAAAATATATTAAACATTTGTCGTTCACGGTAACATATATAAATATAGAGCAATCACAAAGAAAAATTCGCATTTTCAAAAATTATGGATGTAGTATAATATAATAGGTAGGAAAACGATGACTATCATAATAATATTATGTTATGTTATATGAAAATTTATTTCCGACGTATCAAATCTGTCCATTTGGACATGACATATTGTGTATCTACTATATCATGAGCCAAATTTCGACTGTTTCAATTGACTCCATGGCTCATCCACCCTTCGGCCATTTCATGATGTTGTGTCAATCAATTATATCTTAACATATTAACTTATGTATTAAATTATATATTAACATATTAACAATATGTCAATTATCATCAAATACTTCTAGTTTCATGTTGTCTTTTTTTTTGCAGAAAACAAATCCGTTCGCTGAAACTCGCTCAAGAGAAGGAGGTGGACAAATTGACTGACATGTTGAAATCATGGTCTTGTGAGAAATGTCAGCAATCCAAAGGAAATGAAGATTTGGGGTAAAACTATTATTCTCAGTACATTAATTACACTAACTTACGCTGCCTCGCTTAGTTTTAGAAAAAGAAATTTTCAGTAACCATTCCCCTTTCTTTTAATCCATGGTCATTTTCGAGGCCGTTTTGCAGGTACATAATTCACTCATGAATAAAAAAAAATTGACTACCAAGCACATAGAGTCCCGTTGACGGTTTCTGATTTTGAAATAGTCAACAAACGGTTGTTATGGAAACCCGTCCTATCAGTGAGATAAGAGGATATCGCCCCTTTGAAAGACTGCCGCACAAAGGCAGCGATTTTTCGACGAAATTCGACGCATTCGGCACGTGGTAAATCGAAACGTGGAAAGTGGTGGAGCGCGCGTAGGTACATAGGCTCTCATCGGATGTCGATTTACGACGATTCCACAATTCGACGTCTGAATTACTAAGCCCTTATTGTTGTCACCTCCCATTATTTTGCATATTCCTTAATTTCTGACAACATATTTCAATGCTCCCCGGTGGTCTATTTCTCACGTTCTGGACACCCTGAACCTATTGTTTTTCATTTACAGTGCCAGCTCTGCGTCTGACACACCGTCAGTGACCCTCAAACCGATTGGAGTCCTGTCGACGGTATTTTCGAAAAAAAGAGCGGTTCCCAGGCAACCCGGCGTGTGCGTTAGCAGCCGTGCTCGAGTCATACTTGACAAAAGGATCTTGTCCAATCCCGAACATTCGTTGGAAGGCCTCTCGGGGTTTTCACATATGTGGTAAGTTTTGTTTTGAGATGAATCGGTTCGACTGAACCACCAAACACAATCCCACTTCACATTTGCTAATTTGATATTTCCGGCTTTATTAGTAAGTTATTCATTAGGTTTTCGGTTGTTTCAGGATTATTTTCTTCTTCAACCAAAACAACAGCAAGCACGTGCATGCAAAAGTGGCTCCTCCTCGGTTGGGTGGTGAAAAGACGGGTGTTTTCGCCACAAGATCACCTCACCGCCCATGTCCCATAGGCTTGTCTTTAGTGCAGATAGAAACTATAGAAGGTACATAATATGTAATTATAATTTTATTAGGCCCGGGGGGGGGGGGGGGATCGGAAAATAGAACAAACTATAAATTTAATTTATTTAATAGCTTGTAAGTAGCCAGTGTTGACTGAGTTCACCAAAAGGTTGTGGTGGTGGTGTTGGAGCAATCTCTGCTCACACTAATCACTCCGTTTATCATTAGGTTATTCCGTATTTATTCGAAAACTTTTAGGAGATGGTGTCAGAAGAGCCCAGTGATGTATAACGACAAGATAATATAATGTGCTTTTTATGTACAGTCATCTAAATATCACTGAGCTCTTCTTACCGATGGCATGCCCTTGTTCTAATACCCCTTATCACACCATACAATTGCGCTAAACCATCGAGTTACGCCTCCCATTCACTAGCGCGAACCGAATTATCATTTGAGCGAACCTCCTGGTTGAGCTATCAGTGCTACCCAGGAGGTACCACGGGAAGGTTGCTCAAATTCGTCTCCCATATTCGGGGCCATTTGCCACTGGTCAAAAGCTGAAAATTGCATAGGGCTGTTCGCCCCTCGTAAAAAAAAAACACAATATAGAGCGTAACTGATGGGTACTTGTCACCAAAAGAAAAACAAACTAATTTTGGTTGGGTTTTCTGTTGCCACCGATGTAATTTTTAGCCAGATATTCAACGAAATCTCCCAGACATCAGCAGGTGAATATGGCAAGGAAAGCGTCTTCGACCCCATACAGGGGTAAATAGACTAGCCCGTGCTCTGTTGAATCTGTTATACCTGGAGGGATGATTACCATTCGTCTCTAATCGAGCACAACAAGTTTTCACTGTACACCGCCAACTTATACTACCATTCACCATCACCCGCGCATGGCAATACTAAGTTTCAAGTCTTGAAATTTTCTTGTACGCGGCACCACCGTGGTTGAAACATCTTGAGAATACTGATACTGAACCCCGTTATCATACAAGCTGGGTTTCATCATGCAACTTTGTACCTTGTTTATACTCGTACGTTTGACAGGAGGTGAAGCTGGACGTTCGCGCAAATGAATGGCCGAAATTCGCGCAAACGAAACAAGTTCGGGGCTGGATTTGGTCGGATTAGCACAAACGTATGGCAAACCTTCTTACTCCATCTCCTCAACATACCCAACCTTTCAATACAATAATTGTATATGCGATTAATCGTCTATCTGTTAAACAAAACTTAATCTTGAGGGATGCCGATTCTTAATTTTAAGCCAATGCTGTTTGATTGCTAATTCCTAACAATACTTGGAGATCGTGTAGTGGCTCATAAATGGAATAGTTGAACCACTCGGGATTGCAATTCCTTCTTTTTCCCCTTTTCTGCTAAATATTTTGTCTTATTAATACGTGATGATGAACTTGAAAGTCCAATTTGTTCGCCAGTGTACACTAGTATGACATTATTAGAATGTACCCATTGTAATAATGTGTGTGACAAACATACCCCCCAACGTACCCATTGTGCTGTGTGAGCAATAAACTCACGTACGAATTAGTTTTATGTTCAGTATCACGTATATTTAAAAAAAAAATTTCAAAAAACATTCTTATCATGTTGAAGAACTACTAGGAAGATTAAGAAGAAGAAATATGAGGTGGAAAAGAGTCAGGAATAATTAAATTATTCCTCCTGACTGTTTGAGTCACAACCCTCTTCTGGTGTCGCAGTAACATCTGCTATAATATAAAGGAGGAGGAAGCTGGAGGTATTCCTGCTGAATGGAGGAATTTGAATTGATCTTAATTGAACTGAATACAAAAGGTGGTCTTTTCGCCAAAATCGCCTTTCTTTTGGTTTATTATTCTTGGAATAATACACCTATGTTTTCGCGACGGGGGTCGACGACTCCGATCGGGCTCAAAATTTGACATTATCCGTTTCAAGAGGTCTACATTCTAAATCCGAAATGTCCGTCCGCCGTCCAGGCCGTTTTGGGCAGTGGGAATTTTTTTTAAAATCTGAAATTTCGGCAAAATACTTGGTTTACCATCTAGTTGTGCCCGCAAGGTTTTCAGTCCGATCGCCCAAACCCGTGGGGCGCTATGGGGCTATAATGGGGCTACGGGAGGGTTTTTTGAAGTTTTTTAGCTATGGGATCGAGTTAGGTGTCGTTTTCGAAGTATTTTTGGACGTAGAATCAATTTTTTGGGGTCCCGGAACGATCCGATTTCACTGGGGCGATCTTTAGGGCATTCGTGGGGCTAAAAATGGGATTTTTGAAGGATCCCAGGATGTTAAATATTTTACCAGTAAAAAATACAGCATTTTTGAAAAAGACACATTTTTGAACAAAAAATCCACAAAAAAAATTTTTTTGAGATAAAAATCCAAAAAAAAAAAATTTATTTTTTATTTTTTCATTGACAGAATTAAATTTCTGCACAAGTAACGTATATAAAAGAATAATAAACCCTTGTGTAAAATTTGCAGCGTTTTTCTTCTTCACTCTGTTCTGCGGTGCCGGTTCAATACGAGCCCCACATATTATACCAGTCAATGAGTGTACACTTTCCCTCTCCCAGTCAGACTAACGGCGGTGGCGATTGGAATATCGAGGATGAAAAGCAGCACGATTTAAAGAACTTCACATAACTTCAGTCTACAATTTACTCTATTGCTCGTGTCTGTATAATGGGAAAACTCATTATGTACCATTGTATTTGCGATAACGAATCACCTTTCACACTCATCTATTGTTCTCACTGGCGATGTACTTGTCAACACGGTCTTTACTTCTGGACAGGAAAGAGTGAGGCACACAGTTGGATCGTGGGGCGCTCGGGCTCTGTGGAGCGCGTATTGAACCGGCACAGGTTCTGCTTCCCTGTTGTTGTTCACTTCAAAATTATTGTCTGGCAATCATCGGCAATACCCATGATGTCAACCAAATGACCAGAAATGAGTCTTAGCTCCTTTCTGCCTCCTTATTCTCCTTTACCATCTTCTTCTTCTTCTTCGTCTTCTCTGCTGTCATTACATTTTATTTCTCTCCTTCAGTCCTTCATTCAGAGGAGCTCCTCTTCACGTTATTTCTCTCAGGCTTCTTATTTTTGTGACCTTCCCATTGGTCTCAGCTGTTAGCATCACTTTTCCTAAATCCCCCTTACTTTTGCATTTGATACGTTTCCGAAGGCTCTTGGGCATTTTTACTGTGTAGTTGTTCAGAAGGGTTGTACTCTTTTTTTAGATCCAAATGACCAGTACTTCAGTATATCGGCCGTCTATCGGCCTTGAACCGGCTCAGTTTTCCCACTATAGCGACCACAAACCAAATTCTAGACATGACTTTCATTTGACCATTTACAGGCTCGAGTATTTATTTTTCTGGTGTCGACATGCTTGATGGAACACCAGTTCTCGACATCAAGCCCTACATCCCACGTTACGACGACCCAATGCTCCAGGGCCCTGGAGCAGTTGATGCGACACTTGACGTCCGTGACATTCCAATAGCTCCTGGCTCCCCAGGTGTCTGTCCCGGTCATCGTGAAGCGCCCGACGGTGAAGAGTCTGACGAGGATGGGCCCACCTTAGTCCACACTTTGGTTCAGGTTTGATATCACCTTTTGAGGGTCACCTATGATCACCCTACACACATTACATTACACTGATGGAACCGCCATCACACCAACACTAATCATGATCTTGTTGCAGACGGTTCGAATTCCCTCTTGGATAAAACCCACCACCCAGCTAACGGTAGTGTTCACGCCTGACGCTAGAGAGCAGCTCGAAAAAATCGACAAATCCGGAATGCTCCAAACAATCCAGAGCGTCCTCAGCGAAGACCCGAGGTCCCTTTATGTGAAACAACGCTACGCCAACCAGTTCTACACGTTCCTCATTTCTGATCTCCACGTCAGCTGCAAGTTTGACGACAACGCACATTCTGTAAGTGTCTACAGAGTTGACATAGCAACGTCATTGAGCGACAGTAGTCTACAGCTGTGAGTTCCTCAGTCAGTGATGTGATTTTCTCTTAAGCTTATATGAAGCCTTAATGGTTTGTTTCCAGACCATCTTTGCCATACGGTTATTGTATACAGGTTGTCTGAACTCAATATACTCGAATGGTATTTTGTGTGTTGACGATGATCATATTGCTGCAGGTTGTATGAGGGTTAGCGTGAAACTCTGGTGAGATTTTGCAGCATTTCAAGCTCAATATTTGGGTTAAATTCAATGATTTGGTTAAAACGCTAACTGTCAAAAGTACACCAGGCGATTTTGAATACTAACTTGGGATGGTGGATGCCTGTATGATACAGGTAGTGTACTGCAGTCTCAGGGCATTGAAAGTACCTTCGGTGGTGTCCTAGGCGTTCTAGGCCTCTAGGTTCTAGAGGCCTGACGCCAGATGTGCGTTGTGATTTTGCAATGGTCTGAAGGAGGATGAAAATCGAATAATGGTTTTTAGTTTCAAGTGACTACACTAGGGCTGCCATCTTGTCAAAACATGCTGAAATTCGTGATGAAATTGGTGTTGTACTAATTACTCTATGTTCAAGGACATAGAAGGTAGCGGAGTCTTTCGCATTTTTGAAACACTTTGGTTTAGACCTTAAAAGCGTGGCGATACGAGTATGAAGAGCGTCCTTATATGAGGAAAAACAATATTATACAATTATTTGATATTTACAATTCCACAATAGCATATTAAACTTAAACTTATAACTATATAATATATAGTTATAGGAAACTATATAATATATAGTTATAGGAAAGAAGGTGCATATTATGTACCTTCTTTCCTCTCAAAGATTACGCGCGCGAACCGAGTCCCAGATATCGGAGACGAAAGTTCTTACGTGAATTGATGGTTTGAGAGACCAGGGAATGGTTGTACGTCTGGGAGCTCATACTTTGTAGAGATGTTCTGGATGCGAAGGATCAAAGATGTTCCTCAGAAGAAAAACCGTCTCGGGTTTATATAGCCCCGGGTGTAACGTCGCGTCTCCTTTCCCGCTGGGGAAGACCGCTGATTTCCTTTACGAAGTGTGGAGCGTATTTGGGCTCTCACACTTTGTTTGGTGGAATACACAAATGATACGATTTGCCAGTGGTGTGTCGCCCAGCATGGACTGACCAAATCTACCATAGACAACAATACCTTCATGAAGTTTGAGTCGCTTCAACTGGATCGATCAAGGAGTAAACCTCGAACCAGGAACAAGACATGAGCAAACTATCCTCAGATGGAGGATATTCTCATTTTTACATTTCTGGGTAACAATAGCCCTTGCTGTGAGGGGCTGAAGTTTGATGGTCAGCTGTGAGGGCCAATTTCTGTATTTTTCAGGCCGCACTTCTGCCCTTTCGGCTGCCGCCTGGTATACCCCTAATGGCCCCCCTAATTCTGAAAGTCACCCTTCTATGTTTTTTGGGATCGGTCCCATAATCGCTGGGAAGTGCCCAGTGAGGAACTGAGTGACGTAGTAGTTGACTGTCTCTCAGTCCTTTGTCTGCCGCCTTGCATATATGGCTTCAGAAGGAGAGCTTACCACCCAACGTCACCCCCAGGTAGGGTATTGAGTGGGAAGTTTCGACGATCTGCTGGTTCACATGCATTGGGATACACCTGTCAATCCCCTTGGTTGTCAGCAGCACAATCTCTGTCTTTTGAATGGCAAGGAAACAGGGCATGGGTCTCCATCCACTCCATGCGATGTAGCCCTACCAGATGGCTGAACCATAGTCTGGATTTGGCGTTGGCATCTGTACACACAACAATGTCTTTTTCTACTCCTAGGGTGTTAATTATCCTATCTAACCTATCGATGTGATAATGTAGATGTAGATAACCTAGCGCTATATCTACAGTACATACAACTTGTTGGTCCGACGGTCGAACTCTGTGATCCGACTGTAGCGCGGCTCTGTGGCGGTGTCTTGAAGTGCTGTTTCAAGTTGAGTCCGTACTGTGGCGTAGCTCTGTGGTGGTCTTCTTAACTAGTCGGAGGGGTTGGAATGTTTCAACTGAGACCTTGAGTCGGGGTATCAGATGTCACGGGAGATAATGGATTTATTTATGGGGAAGGGAGGAGTTATTAAATTAAATTTAAATTCAAACCGAATTAAATTGAAATTCTAATTATGAATCAATTTAATTCAAGTTATTCAAGCAATCAGAAGGGGAAGGCCGAAAAATTTATTGGGCCCCAGGTGGGACTCGAACCCACAACCTCTGCATTACTAGTGCAACGCTCTAAACCAACTAAGCTACAGGGAACCATAGCTGAGAAAGAACATTGGAGATTGAAGGCTCAACTGTCCCCTGCCCCCAACAATTGATTCGGCCTTATCATATTATTACTTATTTCTCCCCCTCTGAGCCTTGTTCTGATGTGAAGCCAGTAGACATCCTACTTTTGTCCCTCATCCTAGGGGTCCCTTAATTCCCCAGGAGGAGTAGTTTCATTCCTGTAATGATAATGGATTTGTCGTGTAAATCTCCTCTCGGGAGACGACTTGTAACTTAAAATAATGTTGGCTTCTTTGAAGAGGCTCGAAGATTTTTGTGTGTTGATTAAAGAGCGGCAGGCTTGCCGACCTGTTTTGTCGAGGACAGACAGAGGACTCGGGGATTTTCACAGGGCGTGTGAAAATAAATAACCGAAAGGATGGTTCCACGGTGTCCTACTTCGCAGTAACGGATTTTCGATGGCCGATTCTTTCTCTCGGAGGTTGCGGACCAATATTATCTGTGTTTTTTCCACAGACGAATCGAGATGTTCCGTGAGAGTGTATCGGGCGTGTGAAAATGTGGGTCCATCGTTGAGAATCGGTGATGCTTGGTGGTATTTCGCGTCACTTAGAACTTGGTCACTACAAACTCGATTTTCACGAAATTTGATTGAAACACAAGTTCTATACCGGATTGCGCCAGTTATGGTTCTTCAATTCACACCTTTTTAAAAAACGTTAAGTTTATTAACCACAATCACAAAGGAATACTGAATCGAATGGGAGAGATAACTGACTCGCATCGCGAAGGCGAAAAGACTGCCGGCCGAGGGCCGGCGCTGAGTTTATAAACTGACTCATGTTGAGCTCGGCAGGAAAGGGGCAAGCCGGTATATAACGTACATACAATATAAACAGTTCCCCCACCCCAGGCTCACGAATTTGTTTACCCATCCCAGATCCCAGCATTACCCCAGTGGCCACTCCACCTATCAGCTCTGCTTCAGAGTATCCCCTTCTGGTATCCCCGTTTACACGCCCTCCAAGTTCTGCCCTGGCCCTTGCCCTCATCTCCTTCCCATCGTAGTACTCTTCCAGAGTTATTTGACGATCCATGAACCTCTCCTCCTCTGTCTGTTGAAGAAGGGGTTCCCTATCATCACGTCTCCCAAGCTTAGGGTAGAAGGTTCTACCAGTTACACCCTCTGCCACTAGTTTGGCCCCAATTCCCAAAGCCCCAGCAGCCCCCACTAAGCTACCATTCAGAGCCGACGCTGTGAAGCCAGCAAACGCCCTACGATCAGCCCTGACGATGTCATCCCTATCCTGGGCCTCCTCATACTCCCTGTCATGCTCCTCAGCTATGAGGTCAGCATGGCAGGTAAGTACCCCATTTGGCAAAGGGTTTCCAGGCCCTACATAATTACAACCCGGCAGCAATAAGCCTCTTTTACCCATTTCTAAGTACTAGTTATGATCAATAAAATCTCTACTAATAAATTAACACCAAACTAACCTAGTTAAGCCCTAAGCCAACTTAATAAGCTTCCTATCTTAAGCTCCTAGCTTAAGAGCTTCGCGCACCTTTTCCCTCTGAGCCTTTGCTTCCTTCCTCTTCATCTTGTCCTGCACCTCCTTCATCATTAGGACTTTCTGCTGCTCAGCCTCCTGTACTTGTTCCATAAATCTTTTCTTTTGCCTTTCAGCCTCTCTAAGCTCCTTCTCTATTTCTTTAATTCTGTCCTTCTGTTTCTCTGCCACAGATTTGGTACACCAGAAGTCACCATTAGCAGAGACAACAGGCATCCCCCATGTATCCTTTGTCCTATAGCCAGGTGGGACATTATAACCAGGCATAGGCTCCCGGGTTTGTTTTCCCATTCCCGATCCCAATATCACCCCAGTGGCCGCTCCCCCAATGAGCTCTGCCTCAGAGCGTCCCCTTCTGGTATTACTGTTAGCATGCCCTCCAATTCCCACTCTGGCCCTTGCCCTCCTCTCCTTTCCATCATAGTACTCCTCCAGAGTTATTTCCCGCTCCATGAACCTCTCCTCCTCCGTAAGCTGGAGCAGGGGTTCCCTATCCTCACTCCTCCCAAGCTTGGGGTAGAAAGTTCTGCCTGCTACGCCCTCTGCCACTAGCTTGGCTCCAATTCCCAATGCACCAGCGGCCCCCACTAAACTACCATTCAACGCCGACGCTGTAAAGCCAGCGAAAGCCCTACGATCAGCCCTGCTAATATCGTCCCTGTCCACGGCCTCCTCGTACTCCCTATCGTGCTCCTCTGCAATGAGATCTGCATGGCAGGTTGGCACCCCATTAGGCAATGGGTTACCAGGCCCTGCATAATTGCAGCCCGGCAACAATAATCCCCTTTTACCCATATCTAAATTATAATTACAAGCAGTAAACCCTAAATAATAAAAGAACACCAATCTAGCCTAGATAAGCCCTGGGCTAACTTAGTTAATATCTTAAACCACCTGAAAGGCCTATTGTATCATGTCCTAATTACTGTCAGATCAGCTTAAAATTAAAATTACTGGTGGACCACCAGAGGGGGGAGGGGGGGATCAGTCCTTACCCCTTATAAGGGACAGAACAGGGGGGGGGGGGGGGAAATGCCCCCTGCTAGGTCCTAACAGATTCCCTCCACCAGTAAGACCACTCCCATTACAGACCTAATATAGAAACACACTACCCATCCACCTATCAGTCCTTTGCCAACTACCTGCCCACTAGCCCTTTACTAGGGTTGCCTATCATCCAGTATAAGCCCTAAGAGTAGCTATTTCAAATCCCCCAATAATAAATCCATGAATACTATAAGAGGGCAAGAAAGAAAGAATTATACCTCAGTGCCCTGAATGTTGAGCCCAGTGTTTGCAAACTGGAGTCCAAAACAAAAACACCAAAACAATAACTCCCTGTGTCACAACTGACCCCCAGCCATTGACCCCTTTCAAACCCAATATTCCCCAACTTAGGACCTTAATTGCTCAGGCCCCTATCGTCAGAAATTGCCCAAAATCACTGAGGGCATTAATGAATATTATTATGATCCACTCACCAAGTTACAGCACCGTGGGAGAAGAGCCACGCCCATGAAGTCCCAAACTTGAATAAGTCCCCCAGGACTTGAGATTTCCAGCAGGTTACTATCACACTTCCTAGAGGAACGCCCCAGGCATATGCATGCCAAACTTCGACGCGAAATTCCACGTTTTTCCCACCCAAACGTCACTACAAAGCTGGAGCTCACTCACAGAGATGTTCACACCACCAAGGCTGGATCCCAACTAGTCTCACATCTGGAACAGAGGGATATGTTGTTGAAGACTGTTGTTTCAACACATTGTAGTTGTGACAGATGAATGTAATTTTAGCTGCCCTCTCCAGCTTCAGCCGATTGCGCTTTTTGGAGTGAATCCAGCTAAAACGGCTGAAGGTCCGCTGTTAAAATTCGGCACTTACCTTCGAGAGCTCAGTGTTACCGAGGAAGCCTGTTCACCAATTGATTTGGGCCGTTTTGAGGCCCGAATCAGTTTTCAGGCAGGGAAACGGCTTCCCCCGAAACCCCCCCATCTCTTTTGCTCCTCGAGCTCCATCATGGTCTGCGACTCGTTCACCATCATTTTTTCAGCGAGAGCACTGATGAACACCATCGCGTCGAGCATTTCCTCATTTGAGCACTCTACTCCTTGGGAATGAGGATCTAGCTGGCACGCGGCCAAATGAATCGGTTTAAGAGCTCTTTTTTTTCTGTTCGAGAAACTTCTCGTGAATTATTTTCTCCTCAGAAGCTGACAAAATGGATTGGGGAATGAGCCTTACAATCTTTTCTTCAAGGTCCTTGAGCAGAGGTTAAACCTTATGAATAAGGTGCTTGTCACCTTCCAACTCCAAGATGGTCTGGGAAACGGGTTTTAGGATATCGATTGTCATTTCGACTCTTACCCAGAATATATCAGAAGACATCGAGGATGTCAGCTTTCTCCGTTTTCAAAGTTTTCATTGCATCCTCAACCCCATCTGACACAACAAGTTTTTGGAGAGCAAACTCTAGACAATACAAGTTGGAATTCCACTTAGTTTTCTCTGGAAACTTCAATGAAATGTGATCTCTTTCAATTTTAGTTAGATTAGCACTGAGTATCTGGCTATTCTTCACTGCGTTGACTGCAGCAACAGCCCTATTCATTAACGTCTTAGCGGTATTTGTTTTTAGAAAATCGTGGCAATAGTCCATTAGCAGCAGCTTCCTTGTCCGTCTCCATCTCTGCCCTTGCTTCATTTTTCCTGGCGATATGTGCAATCTACGTCTCTTCATCCTAGTTTCCAGCTTCGAAGCTACAACTCGCATCACATCTATCTTTTCGAGGTGAGAAGATGCCCAAGTTCATGATTTTGAATTGGCGATTGAACCAGGTGATAGAAAGGGGTGTTTCATTTGTCTCTTCACATTTTTCTTGATACAAGGAGTACATCTGGGCGATGGTACGTACGTCTGCCTGCAAATAGTCTTTGGACGATGATCTGCGACAATAATGGGAAGGAGGACTCGAGTAACTAACGAAGAAATGTCATCTTGTGATTCCGAGCCCTTTTAGAATTGCCGCTCATGTGCTGAGTTGAAGAAACATCAAATGTTGAACAGACAAACTTTTTTTTTCGGAGCAGTTCATTTGTTCCCAAAACGTGGAAAATGACCCTTGTCTCTGCTCCTCAGTAATTTAGTTGCATTCTCTGTTTTGTGCCTTCATGCACGCTTCTGAGGTCCAAGGTGGTTTTATTGACCTTCAGGACGTTGCACATCCTGGCATATCAAATTGGTTTTCTTCTAAATCCATAGTACGATTTTCCTAGCATCCTACTCTCTCTAGCTCCTCGTTTTTTATCTCTCTTGCTGGTAAATTCTACTGGCTCAAATGCTGCCACTGATGCTACATCTGTGATTTGACTTTGTGGGTTGAGTGTAGTACAACATTCGAGGGAAGATTGTGCCTGTGTCGGAGAGCTTTTTGGCTCTACGCTCTGAAGTTAATTATACTATGAAATACCTGTCATTCATCTCTCTCCCAGGTAATCGGGGGGCGTGAAATTAGTTCCAAAGGGTTGTGACCCTAAGCGTATTTATTATACAGACATTAATTTCCGTATTTCCCAGAAATTCTCCATCTTCCTGAGACAGAGGGGGTGTCGGAGACGTTGATTGGATGTCTGAGATGTATCTCTATCTTCTGGCACCTCCTCTTGAGGTTGAACGAGTTCATCAGCTGGAGTTTACCGAAGCGGATTTCTGAGTTGGTGTCCGTTTCGAAAGGGACCTCCTTTAGCTGGGCTCAGCGTGGTGTTGGATGAAGCTCCCGCGAGTTGTCTTTGTTTCACGGCCTTTTTCTTGGGAATCTTGCGTGGAGATGTTATTAACTGCTGATGTGGCGTCTTGTGACGGCTCCGATCAGTTTCCGACCGGTTGAGTTATCTGTTGATGTCGAACTTATGTGCCGGTGTCGGCTCTCACATCCCACGGTGCTGTGGATTTCTTCTCTCGCCACGTCGGCGCCTGTTAGGTGGTGTCAGATCCCAATTTAAGAAAGGGGGAGTAAGGTAAAAGTTGATATTAAACACAGAAAATGCTTTAACACTCTATTGTAACAATCAAACTCCTTTCCCTTAACCTAACCCTTCCCTAAAGTCCTCCTCATGGTACCTTACGAAGTCTGAGCGAAGTGACGCGATCTTCCTCCGGCGAGTCGTTGAGAAGAGATGGGCTGAACGGACCAGACGGGGCTAGTCGTCTTCGGATCAGAAGTTCCACTGTTCGGAGTAGAGGGTACCAACAGCCAATTGTTCCCGGCGGACGATGGGTTACTTAAGATGTCCAAAACGGAGTTCCGTCGTCTTTTAATTCCTCGGTCGAAGGTGGGGTTACCGCTGAGGCCGGTTCCCTCGCGCCGAACATCGGCGGTCCGAAATGAGGCTGCTGCTGTGGTCGGCAGTCCTCACGTTGGAGCCGACAGTGGAATTTTGTAGCCGCACGTGGCATTGTGTAGCAACCGAGAGATGGCGCGAAATGTGGGGGGAGCAAACACGATGTATTTCTATTGGAGGCTGTCGTGCAGGTTTCCTTGATCTGATCGCTGGATTCTGTTCGACTATAAAATATCTACGAAATCCTAACACTGGTACCTGGTTCCACCCCTGTTGAGGTCCAAGGAAAAAGTGTAACTGGACTCTAATTGACACATTATTATTCCGCTTAGAGATTTTACAATATATTACGATATACGGATGTAATATTATAATACAATATAGTAGACACAGGTGGACCAAATATGATATATCTACTTAGTATTTACTGTCGTTACCTTATTTCTGATTATCCTTCCTTTTCGCGATCTCGTACACGTCACTCGCGTCGCGGTTCGTTCGGCTTCACTCGCGCGCGGCAAGGCTCTGTTCGGCTAGGCCCGAAAACGAAGCAACTGCACTTGTGATCCGAAAACTGTCTGAGTTCGACTAGTGGCCCGTGTCGGCACAACGATGCGAGGGATCACTGACTGGTATCGATGAGGGGTATCAGTGACGGATAAGTGACGAATAAGTGACCTCGATTTTTCCCCTCGCAGTCACTTTTAATTCCTCGGTTTCCCCACTCTGATGTTGTGTGGGGGGGAAAACCGAGAATTTTCTCGAAGTTGATTTGAGGCTGGACCACCTCCTTCGACATCTGATTGGCAGATGTCGAAAAGGAGGGATGAGTTGTTGCTTCTATTGGCCGACTCCAATTCTGCTGAATCCTGGAGTTCGGCCGGCCTTGCCTTCGTCCGATCCGGCGACGCAGAGGAAAATCCGTGGGAACAAGGTGATGCTCCAAGACCTGCTGAATTTTGTGTCGCGCTGCCTTGGAGATCTCAGGTTGCGAGCGGATGGTGTGGCGTCGCAATCCTGTTTCCTTTGTTCCCACACGTGCCGTTGATTTTGCAAAAACTTCCGTCGTTGATCTGTAGGACGGAAATCGTCCCTACGCCTCTAATTGCTGGACCAACTGGAGAAGAACTAACGCCACACGATCGAATTTAATTCGCCTATCATGAGTTGCAATTCCAAACGATTAAACTGCTCGTTCACTGTTTTTATTGGTGGAACGTTCGGATGGAATCGTTGAGCGCAGCGAACCCAACACGGCCTTCCGCCAAAACGGTATGAACAGAACTATTAGCCTATGCCCAATACTGGTTATCGTTAAGAATGATCTTACGTTGTTCCATTTGTAAGAATTAGATTTTCTTCACCAATTTATAGGACTTACCCTCTAATCCAAAACTTACATTAGATCACCATTCAAGATTCTCCCAGGTCCTCGGGATTTCGAAGGAAATTCGTGAGTTTATATGTTTTCTATATTGATCCAAATAGTAGGAGCAAGATACATAAATATTACTTTAAGATATTCCTACCTATTTGATCCTCACAGAATTAAACCGCGCGCGTGAAACCGACGGACACGTTTTAGGGACTAACCTCGGTTGGATGATGAGTTGGAACAGACGGCTGGCTATTTCACGTCTGGGCCAATTTGAATGTGTGCTCCCTCTTGAAGGATTTCCCGGGGTCTTCCAGGGGAAGTTGACTGGATCACTTGACACTTCAGAAAGACGCTCCTTCCAGGGGAACTCACCGTTTTGTTCACGGGGAGTGCCCAAAATTAAGGAGTTCCCAGATGAACCAATTTGATCAGCAGAAGGCTCATGAGCCTGTTTCAGCCGAGCAGCGAGCTGTGTGAAGGCTTGTTCAGACTCGGGTGAGATGTCAGCGACTAATTCAGCCGTCGATGTGTCGAGTTCGAGAAAGGCGCGACGAAATTTCTTAGCTTCTGTCGTGAGGCCTTCTGTTGCACAGGCTAATTCCACCTGCTGAAGCCAGATGGATGGACGAGCTGAATCGTGCGGGGGCAACTTCGTTGGCTGAGTCATCTTTTTCTTCCTTTTTGCCGGAATTGCTGGAAGAGAAAAGGACCTGGCCCGAATTTCTCCTATTAGCTATAGAACCTGTAGGTTCGTAGCGTTCGGCTAAATTCGGACGGAACGGCTCTAACAGGCCGAGGGACGACGGACGGTACTGAAACCTGTCTCAACGCTAAGGGTTTAGCGCTATCCCACGTCGTGTTGCTAAGTCCCACGAAGCTGACGCGTTGATCTCTGTAGCCGAGTGCACACCGATGTGAAGCGTTGTGGAGAAAGTTGAACTGATGGGAAGTTCACTCGTTGGAAGTTGAAGATCTCCGTCGAATCGTAGGTGAAGGTATCTCGATGTTTTCGAGTCGGCTCTTGACGCCCGACTGATTAATTCGCCAGATGATCCCCTTTTTATACCCGAACTCGGCGGCGTTGGAGGGGTGATTCGCTCGAAGAGGGGCCGATGATGAGGTGGGGGATTGTGATAAGGCGTTCCAATTGTTTTCCGGAGTGCGAAGTGCAGACGAGAAGTTCAAAAGGCTGGAGCTCGAGACGAGAGGAATCAGAAGGTTGAGACGGTTGAAGTTCAACGTCGGGTTCACCAATGTAGTGTGCGAGGATTCGAGGTGAAATGAGACTCACGATGTCTTGATTGAAGTCTGATTTATTCCCGTCCAGGACGGCCTTTATATAGTGGTGTGCCCCTGGAGGGGGCATCCCCTCTGTACCTCCAGGACAATGGGAAGGTACAGCAGGGCACAGTAGAACTGTATTGGGAGGTATAAAAATACAGATACCTACTCAAACACATTACATACGTGAAGGAATTGCAAACATTATACATTTAATAAATTGATTCCTTAAATTAATAAATTAAATTAGAAAGTGGGCATATCTCTTTACAGGAGTTCTTTTGGAAAATGGACTATAAAAGACGGATTCCCACTACCTATCTCTGTGCATCAACAATGTGTCGGAGAGGATTAAGAACCTCCCGCTCTTGAATCATTGGAACTGTGAATATAAAATACTGTGACCTCTCTCTCCCAGGCAATCAGGTGGAATCAGATCCAAAGGGTTGTGACCCTAAGCATATTTTATTATACAGTAATTATTATACATATTGCTAAATATCCGATTCCGAAGATATCCCGATTCGCGCCGTGAAATGTCTTTCTGAGAGGAAGAAGCGTTAATCCAATTTACTCACAGCGAGGATCATTGCGTGGATCAGGAACTTCATAATGTTGTGGGGTGCCTGGGGAATACTTGAGCTGATGAACGAGCTTACGTAGTCCGAGGGAGTCCTGGTGAGTCTTGGACGGGTCTTCGACGAGCAGCAGTACTTTGTACGGTGACTGGCGTAACAATTGCCGACTTTGCGTCTCTACCGTCCCTATACGCTTACCTGAAAGTGACATACGTGCTCCGCCTCCGGTCAAGCCGGCCTTGGCCTGGCCTCCGTTTGGAGGCATCTCTAATTGTGATGAACGTCACGTATCCGGCTGCTGGTTAACCGGACCGCTGTCCAGGATCGATCTCGACACCTGCCCCATGGTTTTGTGATGTGGCCGCCAGGCGACATCATCCAAAGCCGCTCGAAGCCCAAGGCGCGTGAACAGGCATCACCAGAGGCGTGCAGGGTCGTGTCGGACGAGTGCTGGACAGGGGCGCACGCTCAGGGGGTAGAGGAAGAGACCGTAGGTGCTCGTCTACCAGAAGTCATCCGATGAGGGGAAGCGACGACCGCACGGGAGCGACTTAAACAAACAACGAAACGTGAGCGGAACGGACGAAAGCGCATGTCATCCTAATGAGAAAAAAAAACTGAGTAATAGAACACAAAACTAAGAAGTAAAGACATAAAGGACCTACCAAGAGAAAAACCTTAGGTATGTAAAACTGACAATGTTCTCGAGGAGAGAAGAGAGAAAAAAAAAAAACGTACAACACACTAACCAATAGAGCGAATTATATGTACAATATACACACAACATACTAACAAAAGGAACGAACGATATGTACAAGGAACAGTGACCACTGGAGAGAATATACAAACAACATTAAATGTCAAATTTTGACTAAAATGAGGAAACTATATATACAGTGAACAGTGGTCACAGGAGAAAATATACAAAATATCCAAGTAATAAAAACGAGCGAGCTATATATACAAGGAACAGCCCCTATAGACGAAGATGTATGAACAACAAGGGGCGCGCAGAAAAAGGAGCGTACAAAAGAGGAAAAAAAAGATTAATCATGATAACAAAGAAAACGCTAACAAGGGTCACAAATATCTGTACATGCACGATTCTTGGTGCGACAAAAAATAATATTTGTTACTTTAACAACAAATTCAACAAAGAGTAGTATATAACGTTAACATGACTGCGAGAACGAAAATGAACAAGGAGGCATAAGAAATAACATGATACATACTGTGATACACACAGGAGACTTAAGTAAAACCATACTGGTTGATAAGAGTACTGTGATGACTGCTGGACACAAAAGGAAAAAACGCATCCCCTAAACCATAAGTGACCCGGCTGACGGATCTGACACAACCACAAAGGAGTAGAAGGAAAAAGGAGGGGATAGCACCAAATTGTACAGGGTAACGTATACGGTCCCACCGTATACGGTCCGACTGTATCGGTCCCACCGTATGCGGTCCACCGTATACGGTCCACCGTATATGCTCTGACCGTATACGGTCCGACTGTATCGGTCCTACCGTATACGGACCACCCTATACAGTCCACCGTATACGGTCATATTATACTGTACGGTCCCAGCGTATAAGATTTCGCAAAAATATAAAATTTCGGTAGGTCCCGGCTGGAAAAAAATATTTGTTTAAACTATGCTGGGATCGAACCATCAATCTCTGACTCAGCAGTCTAATGCTTTAACCACTATGCCATCGATAACCAAATTAGAGTGAGCACTTTAAGACGGTATCTAGGTATTTCCTAGAGACACACACACCACACACAACCGCGGTAGTCGGTCCCATCATCTTTTAAAGCTACGGGTATGCTACATTGAGCGGATTATTTACTATAATGACGAGTCTAGGTTGTGATAAGAGAAGGCAAAGTGAACAACAACCCAAAGTTTGTAAATGGGACAGAATGACAATTTATTTATTTAATAAAGATAAAATGAATGTACGTAGATATTCATGTAGGTAATTCAACTTATATATTCAGTCGAAAATATCTTCGCGTCTACAGAAGTACGAGTTTGGCGGATGCATTTTCTTGGGGTCATCACTCAGTTTCCAATCTTGAATCAGCCGGCCGCAGAATATACATTTCGTCCTATCGCCAACGTTCGTGTAAAATAGTCCGGCTTCACTTAGTCGAGGGACGAGCGGTTTCAAACTGTTAGGCCAGTTCTGGAAGCTATCTACTCGGTTCTGATAATTTCCATAATATTGGTACTTCCAGGTGATGTTGCGAGCGTTTCCCGTAACGTCATAGCCACTTCTACCAGCACCTCCGCCATAAGAATTGTGTTTGAGTTTACGAATAAATTTACAGGCCGGAGCCCAACGCTCATGTTCGGTCACAGGTTGATCACCTTCAACCCATTCGCAAAGCTCGATATTGCAAAATGCGCATCTAACTCGATCACCTTTTTGTTCATAGTAGAATCCTGCTCTTGACATTTCTTCTGGAGATAGGAAGGGTACAGGCCATTTCTCGTACGTCGCGAGTCTTTTTGATTCGTCTTCAAGTTCGACGATATTGTCCTCCTCCTCCGTCCCTTTGACGACTGATGTTCTGGAGGTGTCTGCTGCTAGCACCGCCACATCGTTGTCTAGTTGGAAAAAGCTAAAAAAAGAGCCCATTTTGGTTTATTATTCTTGAAATAATACACCTATGTTTTCGCGACGCGGGTCGACGACTCCGATCGGGCTCAAAATTTGACATTATCCGTTTCAAGAGGTCTACATTCTAAATCCGAAATGTCCGTCCGCCGTCCGCCGTCCGCCATCCGCCGTACGCCGTCCGCCGTCCAGGCCGTTTTGGGCAGTAGGAATTTTTTTAAAAATCTGAAATTTTGACAAAATACTTGGTTTACCATCTAGTTGTGCCCGCAAGGTTTTCAGTCCGATCGCCCAAACCCGTGGGGCGCTATGGGGCTATAATGGGGCTACGGGAGGGGTGTTTTGAAGGCTTGGAGCTATGGGATCGAGTTAGGTGTCGTTTTCGAAGTATTTTTTGACGTAGAATCCATTTTTTGGGGTCCCGGAACGATCCGATTTCACTGGGACGATCTTTAGGGCTTTCATGGGGCTAAAAATGGGATTTTTGAAGGATCCCAGGATGTTAAATATTTTTCGAGTAAATAATAAAGGATTTTTGAAAAAGAAACATTTTTGAAAAAAAAAAAAAAATAATAAAAAAATTTTTTTTTAGATTAAAACCCAAAATTTTTTTTTTTAAATTTTTTCATTGACAGAATTAAATTTCTTCACAATTAACGTATATCAAAGAATAATAAACCCTTGTGTAAAATTTGCAGCGTTTTTTCCTCCGGTTTGAATCTAGTACGAGATCCCAAAAAGAACTGACCTGTGCGTCAGTTTTAGCTCAAATTAATATTATTGGAAGTGGAGGTTGAGGAGGAGGAGGAAGAGGAAGAGTGTTTTTCAGTTGTTCCTTAATTTTTTGAGAATTTTCCCAAGTTTATGATATGTTTCATCATCATATTCCACTTTGTAAAGCTTGTTGAGAGATAATGAGCGTGAGGAATTTCAGGGAAGGGAGAGTAAAAACAGTATAATCAATTAATTATTTATTCTCAGAATAAAAGTCACACATATAACATACAATCGGATAGCTAATTAATTAGGTTTAAAAATTACAAAAATGTGTACCTATATACAGCATGTCATCGACATCATTTACATCTAGAGAAATTTAAAGATACCCCGAAATGGAAGCCATTACCATCAAAAATGATTTACACCCCCCACCCCCTGTTTATCAGAATAGAGAGAAAGAAAGAACATACAATCGGATAGCTAATTAATTAGGTTTAAAAATTACAAAAATGTGTACCTATATATAGCATGCCATCGACATCATTTACATCTAAAGAAATTTAAAGATACCCCGAAATGGAAGCCATTACGATCAAAAATGATTTACACCCCACCCACCTGTTTATCAGAATAGAGAGAAAGAAAGAATGCTTGCAGAGGGCCCTCCACTCACATTCTGACAGACTCCCCACACAATGTTGTTGTTGTGGGAGACAAGTCAACAAACCCGTACGGTCGTGTGTCAATACCATTTTCCAGGATGATACGCTTATCATCATGAAAAGAAAGAGATTTTTTTGTAATATTCAGAGTATAAACTTCGTGTTGTTTGGAACCAATTTTTCGAAAATTTGTATACAAATCTTTCTTAGTTTTAACTGTTTTCAAGTAGTCTTCATACATCAATGTCCGAACTGCACTCTTCTTAACCCCTTTAGCTTTTTTTTCAACTTTATCCCCAAATTTTATGGCGTAAAGTTTAGGCCGTAAGCCTACAAACCCTTGGATTGGAACTGACTTCGTTTCGTCCTTGATTAGACCTATTTTCTTTTTATTTTCGAGGGAAAACAAATTGTGATCGGGAGGATAGTCGCTGGTATCAAAGAGATAGCTCATTGATTTTAAATCCTCGTACAAATCCGGAGTTTTAATTTTCCAAATAAAGGAATCTGTATCCATATAGCACAGGTTGATATTTTCCCCAAAACGAGCCACCATTTTATTATAATGAATATCGTACATGAGTGATTTACTCAATTCTAAAATTGCGAATCCTACGTAAATCGGTTTATCAAAGATTATTTTTTCATGACCAAGGCGGACTGAAGCAAGTTTGTTTTTGTATATAACACGATCCACAAAATTCGGTTTCCTGGCCAACTTCAAAAGCTCCTCTTCTGTTCTTACTAGTCGAATATTGATTCGGTTTCTTTTGGATTCCATAGTTTTACCGAAAACGGCGTTATTGAGAAGTTTGAAGAAATCTTTTTCAAAATCGTTAGTTGCCGACTTCCTGAGTTCCGTATTAAAATTTATATATTCCGCCAGCCAGTTAGACTGTCTAAACTATAGAACTCTGTGAATTTTGTCCAATTTTAATCCAGCATTTAAGGCCTGTTTGAGGTTGGTGAGATGAACTGGGTAATTTTTTTTATCTTCAAAATCTAAAATTAGTTTTTCGACTTTACCCTGGGGCGGTTTCTTTTTGATTGGTAAATATGGGAAATCTGAGTGTGATTTAAATAACTCTCCCGGGTAACTAATGTCTACGTCGAGAAAAAAACCAAAATCACCATCATCCGGAGTGGTCAGAACATCGAAATTTTGCGGATCGTCCACCCATTCAAAATCGCCAAAAGGTAATTTTTGAATCATACTCCAACCATAGAGATTATTTATATCGCCGTCATAAATAAATACACTATCTTTGGAGGAATCAAAAGTTTCAGGAATGTACTTATTGTTGGCAACAACGTGTCGCTTGATACATTGAGTTATACCTCCTCTGATTCCTGCTTCCAGAAATTGCAACATAGAAATATCGTCGATGATTTGTAGACTGACTCTCGAAACTTTTAAGGCAGCTTTAAAGCTTAATCCTGGTAGAGTGAAAAACCAGACACTGTCTAATTGAAAGCGTTCGAACGTTAGCCTCCTGAAACCTTCAAATACTTCACAAAGCAGTATTATATCAGTTTTAAGGTATAGCAATGTGTAGTCTTTTAAATTTTTAATCTCAAATTTTTTCCACACCTTTCTGGCATGTTGATAATCATCCTCACTGATTGATTCGTTTGTCAATTTATTGAAAAATTTATCTTTGCTAGGCAGTTCTGTCTCATTTAAGACGGTCCAGCTCGTGATGTGCTCATACGGATAGACGCCCTTTCTGAGCAGAAGTTTTCTCAACTCAGGGTCAGGAAAATGCCGTTCCATTTCTGGAAACTCATGACAGATGTTCACGAGCTTCTCAAGAGAAGTTGGTAAAAATCTAAAGGAATCCAGAAATCGAATCCACAAATTACATCCGTTAAATTTTATGGAGAAACTAATGTACTTTTCCTCAGTTTGAGGAATTATTTTAATTTCACAGTCAATTTTATGTAGTTCAGATATAATGAAATGACTATCATAGCCAGAGAGGTTGTGGAAAAAAATTGGAATAAAATTTGGTTTCCTTAATTTTTCGATATTGCAATAGCTACAGCAAGTAAATCTGTAGGATCCGTCCAAATGATCATGATCAGCACATTTAACCTCACTTCTGTTCGAGTTATTGAAATTCCTACCACAAAGTTCACAGTTAGTCAGAGAGTTATGTCGTTCAGTCTGTTCCCTAGTCATTCTTGATTTAATGTTGGTTTTTTGATAGATTGTGTCAATTCTTAAAGCAACAGTTTTGATTTTCAACAACATTTCGGTGACGCTATTCTTTCCAAAGAATAAAAATGTCTCATCCTGAAGCAGGTGAGGGTAATAGGATTTTACGTGAAAACCTGTACAAGTAGGGATGTGTTTTTCAACATATTCCGTAAGAGGCTCATCTTTTTCCGGTTCTGAATTGACACGATCTATCGGGGCAAGCTTACATTCTAGATCTCCGTACATAACAAATCCAACCTTGGTCATGAATTGATAATCTTCAAACTCTATGGAAAGTTTTTCTGGAAATTCATATCTACAGGGCTTAAATTTATTACAAAATACGGTGTGCTCATTGAAGCGATCGTGACCAGTTTTTCCTTTGACTGATACACCGTCAGTACGGAAAGTTTTAAAGCAGTTTCTACACATGAGGTAAGAATGTTTATCACGTTTGTAAAGTTGTGGGTTGACCAGTCTAGGGAGGTTAATGATGGTGCAGTAATGCGAGGAGAGTTCGTTTTCCAAAAATAGAAGGTCAACAGTAGGAATATGGCATGAGTTGACGTTAGGTGAAATGAGGATCGGATAAACCTCATCGAGATCATTCAGAGCGTAAATGTTGATGGAGCAAAGATGACTGTTTTGCTTTTCGAAGCGAGCTACATCATGAAAGTTGGAGGGAAAGGAAATCCCTTCAAAGTTGAATGGGTGAACCAAATTTTTGTAAATTCCGGGTCGCTGTAAATTCCGAATATTGGTCGCATTTTTCTTCAGGTACCATGCCAGCACGGCGTATTTGAAACAATAATTGTCCTTATTTTGAACGGAAACAACGGAATGAGAAGCGCGAATTTTTTTATTAAGTGGGAAATTACAGCGGCCCGTCAAGGGCGAATATTTAGTCAGTCTAATGAGTAAACCATCTACCGATTTTAAGCTCCAACCTGAGCCTTTTGTTTCGAATGTGAGCATTTCTTCTATGATCCTCTCAAATGATCTCATGAGGTAGTCTAATATGTCTGTAGTAGTTAGGATTATTTCATTTTTTGTTTTAAAATTTGCATTTATTGATTCTTCTTCTATTTCTGATTGTTGACCGTCTATTTTTGTCTTGAAGAATGTACATTCTAACAACAAATTCATTTTAATATTACGCCATTTGGTCAAATATTCTAAAATTAAATCCTTAATAACGTCAGTCAGGTGGAGGAGAAAACTTTCGGGGAGGTTGAAACGTTCAATATTTTTAAAATAAAGGTCTACCGCTGTGTCCCCAAATTTTAGTAGAACCTTACCCTTTTGCTCAGGTACCGCATGTAATCGTATCAGTTTGTCGTCATTTTTTTTCGGTCTTTTTGGAGGGGGCTGAGGTTGTGGAAACGAAAAATTATTAGAATTGGAGGAGTTAACGATGTCTAATTGCGGTGAGGCCGCTGATGATGTCGATGGCATGTTTTCATTAACACTAGGTATTTTAACCTTAACTTCTAAGCATTTATGACTAATTCTACATGTAGAAAGATAGCTCACTCTACAGATACTGCAAGTAACTAAATATTTACATTTGTGAGCTATCTGTCTACACTTCCTAGTAAAAGATTTGGCACAATTGCCACAAACTAATTCTTGCTTCCCCTCCTTCGGGTGGCTATCTCCTGCGCGTGTGACTTTTTTTTTTTAATGGGCTGAGGCTCCTCCTCCTCTTCTTCTTCTTCTTCTTCTTCTTCTTCTTCTTCTTCTTGGGTACCTTTGAACGCCAATTCAAAGGTCCCGCGCGGCCCCACTCCCGTGAAGGCAAGTTTTAATTCACCAGCTAAACAAAGAAGAAACAAATCGGAGAAAATTAACCACTGTCAGTCTTTTTTCTTTCATCACAGTTATGATTAGCAAACTCAAAAATGGGAATGACGCTTGAGCAATAAATGCACTGCACACAGTTTTTCACAGTTTTGACACATAAAAATCCCGCGTTGGCTATTTCAAAGGGATTTTCAACGTTTTTCCAAATTTTATGGTCGAGCTGAAAGGTCATCACTCGTGACGATGGAGTGGTTAGATCAATTGTCGGAAAGTTGGTTTTCATCCACTGCCTCAATCCAAAAGTCTGTCGATGTGAGCAGACAGGAGGATTTCTCGTTGTGATCATTCCTGCTGAATGGATTGAACATGTTTCGACATGGTCAGACATGAGCCCCTCAAGGTCTTTCAACGAGGGACAACCAAAATCAGCCAAATCATAGATGGATCTGTGTAAGAGCGACTCCAAGAACACGCATTTCTCATGACCCTTGGAGAATAGAAAAGAGACAGCTTTGGTGACACTTTTCAATCTGGTTTCAAGCTCAGAGTACTCGAAGTCTCCACTATTCCACGAAATTGCGTGATGATGTCGCAGTACCCAGAAATTCGAGGGGGTGTTAGCCTAAGGCTCCGACCTAGTCGGAGGCTTGAAAGTCAGATGACAAACATTTTCCCCAGTCAGGTCAGAAAATGTCAGCTCTTTCACGATGAACCGCAGCTTGACACCTTTATAACCTTGAAAATCGACCACTCCGAACCAGGAGAAACACTGTTCAGAACTCTCGCTCCCATGGTTATACATAACGAACCAATTTGACGACACCGACGACTGATCAAATACTGAAAAGAAAACGAAAAAATATGCGTGTTTAATTAAACTACCCCCTCCCTTTTTTTTTTTTTTTTTTTTTTTTTTGTCTACCTCCCACTTCCACATCCACATTTAAAGGACAACATTATTCTTATCAATCCAGCTGCGCGAATTCATACCCAACCATTGTACGTATATCTTATCACCTTTGGTCTTGAGCACTTTTTCCACCAAGTACGTGCCTGGGTATGCCGTTTTTTGAATTTCATGCCTATAGAACTTCCCCAAAATGGTTTCTCCGTTTTCATCGACGAGAGAGTACGTTATTGGACAGGTATTATGAACGTTACTTATTGTAAATAGCTCGGTGCTCCAATTCAAATTATAGCCCTTGTGAAAGATGGAGCGCTGCTTGCTAATTCTGACCACATCCCCCTCTTTCAACTGACGAGGTCCAGTTTGACAGAGTGTCTGATAAGAGTATACCCCATGCAGAAGCCTTTTTTCGTCTTTTTTCGTCACCTTTCCCGGGTACATACCTATCGTTCTATGCTTCATTTTATAATTATAGTGATTTATCAGTCTTGGAATTAAATCGAAATATTTTAATGACCCTCTAAATTTCATATTCAAGTAAAGGAGCCTTTTAAACGTTCGTATGAATCGTTCACAAATGTATGCTTTCATGGATGAAAAAGTGTGGTACAGTTGAATTCCAAATTTATCGAGTACTTTCAAAACGTGTTTATTGAAAAATTCGCGTCCCTGATCGCAATGAATTTTCCGAGGAGGAGTCACACCAGATTTTGAAAGAAGGCGTTCAAGAGTTTCCGCAATTTCCTTGCCGTTTTTGGATTTGACGGGTAAAGTGTAGGCAAATTTAGAAAAAATATCGATTATGGCTAAAATATATTTATAGTTGTTGTTTTCCTTGGCAAGTTTTTGCATGTCGATCAGGTCCATCTGCCAGGTGTCGTTGATCCTTTTCATCACTGTACGTCTTCGTGGAAAGTGAACACGCGGCGTCCTGAAGATTTCTCCATAAATCATCTCCTTCACTGGTCTCATAGTGGTTCTCTCTGCTGCTGCTGCTACTGCTTATTAGATGAGTCTCGTTTGCCATCCAGCACTCGAATGCAATTTTCTCGAACGTAATCCATCATGTATCGAACGGTGACTGCATCATTTGGGTGTGTATGTTCACCTAAATTCGTCAGTCTTTTCCCGTGGCAGACATAACCGGGGTCTGATTCATGAAGCATGAAGGGAACGTGTTTCTCCAGAAATTTCCTGTTGACTCCATCTCCACTTCCTTTTGGATCACCAATTCGACGAATGGTTTTACCACCAAAGTCAACTGAATTACCGGGATGATTTTTAAAGTCGATTGCACTGTCCACGTATTCTTTGTTTGCTGCGTCTTGCCGGTCTGTTGGTCTGTTCAAATTAACAATTTTATGATGTTCCACGTCAATACTCGTGCTTCCAGGGAATTTTGCCATTTCTAAACCTGAGACAAGGGTCGAATTTTTACTTTTTCCCCCTGCTGCCGTCCCCGTAGAGTTTCTGCAGAAAATGTGTCGTCCATACTTATCGATAGTCATGTTTGAAATGTTTGATGATGCCAAGCTCCGAGAGTTCTTCTAGGATAGATTCTATTTCATTGTCATGAGCATGATTGCCAACCATTTTGGAACTTATGAGAATTTTTAATCGATCTACAAGCTCGTTAGGGTCATCGAAGTATTCAATTCTTATTTGATCATTGTGCATACCACCTCCTTTCTTCTTCTTTGTCGTCTGAAATAGGGGTTTTATAATATTCATATACTTGTACGATGAGCTGGACGCGATTTGCTTATTCATGGAATACTGCTGTTTGTGCGCGTTAGTAAGTTCCAGTAACTTTTTATATGTTTCTAAATCCTCATCAGAATAACTATCCCGTAACGGGTGCTCCAGAAATAAAAGCTGAGCCAATCCATCGGTTACCTTGAATCTGTTATTATTTACGAGAATTGACCCTCCGTTATCTACATTATCAATCACCACGTTTTCCGAGCCCATCATAGCTGCGCCTGAAGGTGAAATCCTTATACCGAAACGTGAGTCTAATCCTTTCGTTTTACCTGTGACTATGTTTTCGAGGTAAGGTCTAACTGCATGAGGGAATTCGCGGAGATATGAATGCATAGCGTTGTTCCCTTCCGGAGTTAAAGCTTCTTCATTCAAAGCCCTTACAACGTGAAATTTATCATCTTCTTCATCAAGATCCGAAAGTACAAGTTTTTCCCCGACCTCATCAGTATGGGGTGGTCCGCTACTGGGAGTTGAATTTGTCAATTTTAAATGTTTCCTTGAAGTTAATTTTTGTTGAGTGCGTAAAGCCAAAGGTGTTGTATTGCTAGCAGGAGTCATAAATTTCCAATCATCATTTCCCCCCTCGATTTGTAGCTGTTTCTTAGAAGTGTGAAGTGGCGTTGAGATTATGTTGGCATCGGCTGTTTTGTTGTTGTTGTCGTGTTGAAGTGAGTCTCGAATGTCTTTCAACGGCCGAATGATGGGAGTCAACGTTTCATTAAGCGCGGAATCAGCATTCTCTTTGTGCCGCCTTAGAGCAAGATATTTGTCCCTAACAACCTTTGAGATTCTCACTAGCTTTCGTTTAGCTTCTATTGAATCCATGTTGGAAACTGACAGTTTAGTAAAAACATTTTTGGTATATATCCCCCCTGCTCCTCCTCCCACCCATTTACACAACGTCTAATGGCTGGAGAAACTGGTCAAACCCTTTTCGATATCTACCATTACCAATTTCACAGTCAGTTACAATAACTAGAAATCCATATCTATCTTTCCAACATTCTGAGCAGAGATGTTTGAATTGATCGAAACTCATGTCTGTACAGACATAAGCGTTAAAAATATGCTTCATGGAGCCTGTATCCGTTTTAAAAACGCAAATCATATTGGCATTGTCTCGAATCAAAGCCTTTGGAATCCTACTGAAAGACTGTCCCATATATAGAAGATCACATTGTTTATGTCTACAAATGGAAAAATATTCTTTAATTGACTCTTGGCGATCTACAATCAAATCATCAAATACGATAAGAGAGTTCTTCCTAACCTTTTCCACAGGTACCACCTCCTTCGATGAATCAAACGTGAAAACTTTGATTTCGGGAATGAGTTTCAAGATTTCCAACAATATTTGATATTTCTCCTGTTCCACCGTTTTGCAATAAATGTAGATATTTTCAAATTTGACACCATTTGGCTCGATTATTAGGGATATTGCAGCCTGGGTTTTCCCACTTGAACTCGGACCCGTGAAAATAGCGCGAATAGATTTGGGTAGGAGGGGTCCGTTCTTTTCAAAACTAGTTTTCAAGGAAGTTTTATCAGCATTTTCGTCGTCGACAAAGGGGGAGACGTTGAGTCGGACAGGTTGTTTCCTGAAGCGTATCATGTTCAACACTGAAGTTGAATATAATGCTCCGTCAGCTCTTAAGACGATGGGGGACAATAACATATATTATAAGCTTACTAGTGAGTGATATTCACATTAGTACACTATGCCTCAACGAGTTCAGACGGTAAAAAGAAGAAGAGGACGGGGGTTCGATTTAGTAAAATTGATTGGGAAGGTTGACAAGGAATTTCATCTTCCAGGTGGTTACAATTACTGTGGTCCGAACACTAGACTAAGACAGCGCCTTGCGAGAGGAGATAAGCCAATTAACGGTCTGGACGAAGCCTGCCTTTCCCACGATCAGATTTATGATCAGCATCCCAATGATTTGAACAAAAAGCACCAGGCCGACAAAATTTTACAAATGCGTGCCTGGAAAAGAGCCAAATCAAATGACGCTAACCTCAAAGAACGTTTACTAGCGTTAGGTGTGGCAGGAGTCATGAAACTTAAGAGAAAAATTGGAGCTGGGTTAGGGGGAGTGGGGAAAAAAGTGAATAAAAAAGGGTCGAAGAAGAAGAGAGGATCTACACGTCGCCAACACCACCATAAGGGCAAAATCGTCAGATTCGACAAGTTAATCAACGTGGCTAAAGATGCCATCCCTAGAAAATCCTCTTTCAAAGAAGGGATAAAAAGAGCTATACTGGCGACAAAAAAGTTCGTCAAAGAGAACATTTCATCGGGGATTAACATTCCAAAACCACCTGGAAGAATTATTCCTTTTCCTACAAGGACGGGGGGGTTTCTTCCCAGCTGCCTTAATTCCAATCCTCGCTGCCCTTGGAGGAGTTGGTGGTTTTGCGTCCAGTGTTTCATCGATAGTCAACACAATTAATAATATTAAAACTGCTAAAAAACAACTTGATGAACAAAAACGGCACAATTTGAAACTCGAAGGAAAAATGGTAGGATCTGGACTCTTTCTGCGTCCACACAAGCAAGGTTATGGGTTGTATTATAATCCATACGACCCCTGTCAAAAAAACTAAACTTATCTTTACCGAAAATTGCTTTGACTGATGTCGATCTGAAGCAGGCGGTAAAAATTCTAAAAGTTCAAAATTTCAAAGGCATATTTATGCGTGATGAATTGACAGGTGATGGTGAGCCTAAGAAAAGGGAGTGCGCCATAGTCAATCAAGATCATTCTTCAAATCCAGGCACGCACTGGTGCGCTTATAAGAAGAATGGGAAGAATGTAAATTATTACGATCCTATTGGAAATTTGAGACCTCCTCCGGAGTTGGTCAAATATTTGAAGGGCTGTGACATCTCCTACAATAGAGAGGGGGATCAGAAATTGGGAACCGTAAATTGTGGCCATTTATGTCTCAGATTTCTTGAAAATGATCAGATATGGCCGCGACCTTCACTCTGACGGGTCATACGAGCACGCTGACACAAGATTTCCGCTCCCCTATGATCTTGGACCCTACGAAACACTATGCAATTGGTCTTTTAAGTTTCGATACGTACCACAGTATTCCCAACATTAGCGAAAAAAATGATAAATTCCGGATTTATTATGACAACAATGAAACAGCTACAGTACTCTCGATTCCTGAAGGAGGATATGATATTGGTTCCTTAGAACGTGAGATTCAGCGTTTGATTCGGCATAATTCAACAATCCAGCTCAAGATTAAGGAGAGTAGTAACAAAATTGAAATTTTCAGTTCGGTAAAATTAGAGTTGGGCCACACTGACGATTTTGGTAATTTGCTGGGTATTAAAACCCCCACTATAATCCTGCCAGGCGTGAGTTACATTCCAGACGGTATAGTTAACATACATCCGTTGAGCAGCTTGGAAATCACTTGTAATTTAGTCAAAAATTCCTATAGGAACGGTGAAGAAGTTCATTCGATTCATGGGTTTGCTACGTCTGTCCCATATGGTTACAAATTGCTTGAAAAACCAACAATTCCGGTTTACTACCCCATCAACACGAAAATAATACAACATATATCGTGCTCTGTAGTCGATCAACACGAGAACCCAGTATCTTTCCAAGGAGAAAAACTTACGATAGGTCTACATTTAAAAGAAGTGCGAAATGGGTATTGACTTTCGAAACATGTCAAACTTTGACATGCGTGGAGGAACAAGAATCATTAGAGGAGGAGGAGGAGGAGGAGAAGGAGGTGGTGGTGGCGGCGGTGGAAAGGGAACACGACAACACCAACAACAACAACAACGAGGAAAATACGACAAAATCAATGTCTCCCGCTTAAAATTGGTCAGTGAACCAGTAAACATCAAACGATTAACACCCGAAAATAAAAAGTTCCTAAAGAGTTTGGGACTGCTCAATAACAAACAGCGACGACGAAGACGACGACGATGAGAAGCAGCGGCGTCGTCAGACGAGGAGGAGGAGGACGTGGAGGAAAAATGCTCGAAGGGAATATTTTCAATCTTACGAAGCCAGTTGAATTTGACGAGTCCATAACTGAATATGAATATCGAACCTATCTACCGTATTTGAGCAATTCTCTCGATCAGTCTGATGAAATTCGAATACCTATACAAAATCAAGACGCGTTGGTTGTGCCAAGTGCTAGTTATCTCGTCCTCGAAGGGATCTTAGACAAAGCTGAAGACAGTTCCGCCGAGTTGATTCAAAACGCATTTGCTTATATGTTCGATGAAATTCGCTATGAACTGGGAGGTATTTGTATAGATGAGGTTCGAAATGTCGGAATTACTACCACCATGAAGGGCTATGCATCTCTTTCACAGTCAGAATTGATGTCTATAGCGAATAATTATGGATGGGGAGGATCATCAGCTGTGGTGACGGATACTGAAGGAAATTTCAACGTTTGCATACCACTTTCACATTTTCTGGGCTTTGCTGAAGACTACAAGGAACCAATAGTCAATATGAAACACAAGCTTGTTCTACTACGAGGAAACAATGACAAGCAATGTATAACTGGAGACGCGGAAAAAGCTAAAACTGTGAAAATCAGCTTGAGAAAATTAGTTTGGAAAATTCCCCATGTCAGACTATCAGATGAAAATAAGCTGGAATTGCTCCAGATTATAAATTCACCATCGAGGACTTTACAGATTCCATTTCGCTCCTGGAATTTAAATGAACTACCCACTCTTCAAACAGGATCTCAATCGTTCATATGGCCGGTCAAAAGCTCAAACCAGCTAGAAAAAGCCCGCTGGATACTTTTTGGTTTACAAGTGGCTCGAAATACCGACTTGACGAAAAGCTCTTCCGAATTCGATCATGGGAATTTGTCAGAAATTCAAATTCAGCTAAATTCCGTCAAATTCCCCTACGAACCTCTCAACATGAATTTCGATAAAAATCAATTCGCAGTAGCGTATCAAGCATTTTGTTCGTTCCAGGGAAGCTATTATGGTAGTAATGGAAAACCAAATCAGGGACCTATTGTGAGCAAGGAAGATTTCAAATCGAAAGCCCCATTATTTTTCATTAATTGCACCAAACAGGAGGAAGCCATCAAGACGGGTTCAGTTGAATTGAAAATTGAGTTTCGAACGAGAACACCTATGCCGGCAAATGCAAAAGCGTTCGCCCTCGTCTTACATGACCGCGTTATCGAATATAGCCTGGTTTATCAGACCGTGAGAAAAATGTGAAAAACTGTGTGCATGTACCTACTTATTTACATTATAAAAAATAAAATTTTATCACAAAGCTTACCTTTATATTTTTGAACGTCCTCCGACGTTATTTTTTTTGCGAATCTTTTCGGAAGCCAGGTCATAAAGGCTTCGTCGTCCTCCTCCGAAGGCGGCGGCTGGAGCAGAGCCAGTATGCTCCGCCCATACGGTCCGTCTGCCTCCACAAACTTCATTATACTGTGAAATTCGTTAGGCTGGAGGCTGTTCAGCCTCCTCACCTCAAATTCCCTGGTGTTATCAGGGATTGGGGCATTAAGTTTTTTTAGAAGATCCATCTGAAAAAAAAAAGGTGGGTGCGGCAAAATCCTACTAAAAAAATTTTAAAAAATTGAAAAAATGACAAAAAGGAAAGGACGGGGCGACAATACGACTATGAGAGAAGAGGTCGCCAAAGTCCTAGAAAGATCTAAACTTGAACATTTTAATTTAAAGCTCCACACCAAAATAAAACTAAAAATCTGATAATTATGTCTAGTCTGAACGTATTACTGCTAATTTTTGTTTTTCGAATCTTTTAACGGAAATATTAGGTAGATCTTCAAATTTGAGTATTTTTAAAATTAAGTGTCGGCTCATATCATCGAGAATTAAATTGAAAGAATTATTTACGTTAAATACTTGAGCTGTTCGACCATCTCTATTCTTCACTGTTCCTCTTAATGCTCTTTCGACCTCGAACTCCCTCGGGTTCTCGCCATAAGTTAACACCCGCGATTCTGACGAGTGTTGAAGACATTAATATAATGTCAAAATAGTCAACGATTTTATCATTTTATTTATTTATTATATTTTCTCACTGTTTTGAAAGATAAATTTATTGAAAAACTTACTGTAATGTGGGTAATGTGGTAGTCAGAGCTGGGGGAGCTGAATACTGCTGCTGGTGCTGAGTAGAACTGATCGATGAATGTTGAAATCGATCGAACGGAAAACCCCCCAGCCGGTAGTAGCAGAGGTTCAGAAACGAGATGGTGGGGATTCAAGTCGTGGAAATGAAAACTGCTTGTTCAGCGAAGGGGGCCGGCTACTGACAACTGCCAGCTTCGTCGTCGATCTATGATGCGTTTTTATTTTTTCCTTCATTTCAAAATCCGAGGATCTGATCGCTCCCCTCATCCTCATCTCCCCTCACCACCCATATATGGAGCTCCTCGAACTCGAAACCAACCCTTCGCCACTTCATCTCCGCAGATGAAGCGGTGAAGGGGTAAAACTGGGGGGACCGTAACGGTGGACCGTATACGGTGGGCCATATACGGTGGGCCGTATACGGTAGGCCGATACGCTGGGACCTTACTGTATACAGTCGGACCGTCAGATACGGTCAGAGCGTATACGGTGGACCATATACGGTGGACCGTATACGGTGGGACCGTATACGTTACCCTGTACAATTTGGTGCTATCCCCTCCTTTTTCCTTCTACTACATTGGAGGGAATTTTTCAACGTTTTGAGGCTTGTGAAACCCATTGAAGCTGCGTCAATTGGATTTTCAATATGTATCCAAATTTTAGTATTTAATTGAAACATTGGTTAAATCAATTGTCTCAAAATTAGAATCAATCCAGCTTATTAGGCAACACGATTTTCGAAGAGAGCAAACGAGTCCATTCGAGTCCATTCGAGTCCATTCGAGCGATTGAATCCGCTGCCGCCACCGCCGCTACAGTGAAGGTTACAGGATAGTTCTTGTGTAGTAGTAGGGTTACAGGTGGTGGTGGTGAGGGTCTTGACTGCTGGACAGCCGAAATCTCCCAAGTCGTACATTGGTCTATGTAAGAGCGATTCAATAAAGACGCATTTTTCCTGTCACTTGCAGAAGAGATATCCTTGACAGCAGTCTCCAATTTAGATTTCAGTTCAGAATATTCGAGTTCACCATCGCACCAGGATGTTCCATGCATAATATTATTATATATTATATATAATGGATATATTATATCTTTCAACCCAATAATTGACAGGGTTTGTCGATGGATCTCCACCACATTCAACTGTATGAGGTGGTGGTTTGAAAGTTAGGTTCAAGTTAGGTTAGGTGGTGGTCTTAGGTTTGGACAGAGGTTTGACGTTGTGACGACGACGACGTTGATGTAACTGTGAGATTAGCAATAGTAAGTAATCTCCTTTACGATGAATGCTTGCTTGATACCTTTGAATCCTTGGAAATCAATTACTCCGAACCGTGACGACTTTACATTTCCCGCTGGGGCGTCCATAGCGCACACGCACTCAATTTTGATCAATTACCTGCTGACAAACGAAACTCTGCACAACTGCTGTTTGCCAAAGATGCCTCCCTCACCGACACCCCCCTCCATGATAACTTTGATAACTTACTTTCCAAACAGTTGAAGCCTGAATCGATAGTCGTTGTTGTTAGTCAGTGTGGGCGAATGAGTACTGAGATAATGCTTAGTGATAGCATCATTACCATTCTCAGGTTCAGCTAGCCCTCGGATAATTTTTCCACCAAAGTTTAGAACGCGATCTGTGTTGCTTCCTCCTCCTCCTCCCCCTGAAATGTGGTATCTATGGAGACGTTTTTTATCCACACTCCTGGATATGTGCCGTCCGTATCTATCAATAGTCATGTTTAAACTGACTAATGATACCGAGTTCAGCTAGTTCTTCAAGTATGGATTCAATTTCATTCTGGTGTGAGTTGTTTCCTTCCACTCGGGAACTGATTAGAACTTTTAATCGATCGACTAATTCTTTTGGACCATCGAAATATTCTATTCGTACTTGATCAGCTCGCATTCCACCACCACCACCACCACCAACTTTCTGAACTTGTAAAATGAGGGCTAATTGGTTGCTCTCTCTCTCCCAGGCAATCAGGTGGAAATTAGTCCCAGAGGGTTGTGACCCTAAGCGTATTTTATTATATTTTATCATACATTAATTATTATGAACAGTCAAATTACCGACACTGCGAATAACCGCGATTTGAGGAGTTGTCCTCCTGCGGGTCGCTGCCGGCGTCTTCATGCTGTCGATGGGAAGTCCACGTCATGGGAGTTCACATGGACCGTGGAGGAGATCGTCGAAGGTGTACAGGATCCGGTGACGATCTGGAAGGTACAGGAGATGAGCTGGAAGTTCCAGGAGATGAGATGAAGATGAACTGGAGACCCAGGAGATAGTCGACTCCCCGGCCTCCGACGTGCTGACCGACTCCCCGGCCTCCGACGTGCTGACCGGCATACGTTCGCCCTGGCTGTCTGGGATGCACTCCCCGATGCAGCATCCCCTTAGTATCGTAAATTGCGCTCGGCAAGAGGAGGCGATAAAACATGGCTCCGTTGAAATCAAAATTTACTTTGAATCTGGCAAACCTATGCCTGAAAAGGCTAAAGCGTATGCCCTCTTGATACACGATCGTATTATGGAATATAACCCATTATATCAAACAGTTGTATCAAAATGCGTACCTTTATAATTTTCTACTGCCTCCTCCATCTTGCTGAATCTCGCAGGTAGATAAACGACGGAATGAACCCTCGCAGCGTCGACGTCGACTGTTGAGCGTTACGGTCAGAGCCCGACGTCCAAATTGTCTCTACGCCGCGGAATTTAATTATGGGGTATTGGTAGCCCTCCATCAGTTCTTCGCGTCGTCTGTAGTCGTGGCCGACACCCGGGGTGTATTTGCCCTCCTGGTTTAAAATTTTGGCGAGATCCATTTACGGGAATTTCATCTTTCAACTTGAAATCAACGGTGGGAATTCGGCCGCTGATATGAAAAACCCCCTATATATTTTTCCAATAATTCCACCGCACGATTGTGTTCTTCGATAAAGTTTTTCTCTCTTCTGCGGGGTTTCACCAAACAAGGTAAATCGTAGCTTTGAGCTAGTTGTGTTTACCAAGCGGTTCATCCCAATCGGTGGTGCCCTCTCGTGATTGCATCCGTCAAGCAATAATTGTTCATCCAGTGACGACACTTGACCTCCACCTTGCGAACGGTGGAAATGCTGATCGGTCATGTATTGAGGGAAATCAGCAAACAAAGTTGTGATGGGGCAACTGTCCCAGACAGCAGGATTCCTCACCTGTCCAAAAAACCTTCCTGAAATGGGAGAAGGGGAAGAGAAAACCAGGCGGGGCCTCCCCAACTCTAATTTTCTTACGAACTTATGTATTAACAACAACTTCGACTACAGAATCCCACCAGGACTTACTTGCTTAGACTTCAACTACCTAACAAATCCCACCAGGGTCCGTCAGCAAGCCAACCCCAAACCAGAATATCTGGAACGGAACTCACCAAGTGCCAGCCAGAGCATCGTGAAAGGGACCAAAACCACCCGACACGAACCGAACTCACTGCCACGACTGCCCAAAAAACTCGCCACCTTATTTTTCTGGGCCGCGTTTCGGCTCGGCTGCCCCTTGTCCCCATTCTTGGGTGCTGAGGTAAGCAGTTCCCGGGCATCGAGCTCGGCGTTCGGCCGATTTTCTCCCGACCTTCGGCAAGAGTTCCGCCCAAACACTCTGGTTCCGGGTTTAGTTTTCCACCCTGCCCCTCCCCCCCCCCCCCCCTCTCAGCTGGATGTTCATGACGGTTTCCCGTCACAAAAGTGTTTAGGGCACCGTCTCCTTTTGCTGATGAAAGCGGAGCGCACGGTAAACTAACCCGCATTTTTTATTTTGGGTCAAATGCGGGTGTGTTTTTTATCTGGTTTATAAACAAACCTCACGTGAATCAGATAAGGATTGATTCTTATTCATTGCTCTCAAGATAATCTACCTGGTTATGTATAATCAGTACAAACACTGCCCTCAACGCCTCGTTTGGCGCCATTAGGGACAGTTGTAATCATTACAATGTAATGTCGCATGTGCGTGTCCAATTTTTACACATTGGTGGATTTCGAGCATTTCGGTGAATGTTCTAATAATCTCGTAGGTGTTTTTGAACTCCTGATTCATCTCTGCTCGTTTCTTCATTGAACTACCTTGTTCACCTTGGGAAGTCGGAGTGCATCGTCGACATCAACTAGACATCCTATCTCCAGATAGGTATTTCGAAGTTTCAGCTTCGAAGCAATGAACCATCCTGGAAACACTGGGGGCTACCCCCACCCTATGATATGCCCAATTTGCACCATGAGAAGGAAGGTTTCGTTTTTGGAAGAACTCTTAATTAACGATCGGCAGGGCATGCTCCTTAGGAGCAGCTCCTATGCCTGGCAGATCTGCCACAATTATACATAATTGTTTGACAATAATATTTCCTCTCTGGACCCGCGAAAGTTAGGTGCACGAGGTAAACAATGGGGCGATCTCTCTGTAATTGTTTATAAACTACAGGATACGCTACATCAATCAGGCGCATTTTTGAATTTCTCGTTCACCGTTTGTCGGAACGTGTGAATGGAATCGTTGAGCGCAGCAAACCCAACACGGCCTTCCGCCAAAACGGTATGGAAGGAACTATTAACCCATGCCCAATGCTGGTTATCGTTAAGAATAATCTTATGTTGCTGCGCCCGCAAATCATGGATCGTGGCATTAAGCTCCGCGGTAACATCGGAATCCGCTAACCCATAGGCAAAATGCTGAAATTTGCCCTCAATGTCAAACAAGCCTCGCTTTGAGCGAGCGTGGCTGGGTGTGGGCATAAAAACTAGCCGAATCCCATTCAACAACCCATGTGCCTTACGTGTCATGGAGTCGTAGTTCGTCGCCGCCAGACGAGAACCAAGAAAGGTCATACAGAACTGACGGTTGGCAGGTCCGATGCGCAGGTCGGTCTCGCAAATGGTCGCGGCGTGATCCACAGAAGACAGTACTGACGTGCCAAAGTCGAGGGCCTCCCGGAAATCATGGTCCATGACCAGACGGATGTTGCCATTCTGTTTCCAGGCAGCTCCCGCCTGAACCCGGATCGTCGTGTCTTCTTTATGTAACCGACGGTAATCGTCAGAAGTGGGGACACCTCCGGTGAGTAGTTCGCTCCCTTCGTCTGTTACGTAGCGATTGTGGAAGAAGGCTCCGCCGACTGGTTTGTAGACGGCTCCTCTTTTGTCTTGGCGGGCCCTGACTCCTGTGGACCCTGCTTTGTCACGTTTTTTGATATCGCTGACACGACTTCCAAGACCTTGTCCTTCTTCTCTGGATCAGACACTTTGTCTATTATGTTTTTAGCAATGTGGATTCCCCCCGCGACGACCGCACCCGTAAAAAACCCTCCCAGAGCTGACAGCGCAGGATACAGAAGCCAGGGTTTTGCTCTCTCTCTCCCAGGCAATCAGGGGGAAATTAGTTCCAAAGGGTTGTGACCCTAAGCGTATTTATTACAAACATAGTATGAACAGTCAAATTACCGACACTGCGAATAACCGCGATTTGAGGAGTTGTCCTCCTGCGGGTCGCTGCCGGCGTCTTCATGCTGTCGATGGGAAGTCCACGTCATTGGAGTTCGCCTGGACCGAGGAGGAGATCGTCGGAGGTTTAGGGGATCCGGTGACGATCTAGAAGGTCCATGAGACGATCTGGAGATTTCAGGATACGATCTGGAGACCCAGACTCAAAACAATAACTCCCCAGCGTCACAACAGCAAAGGAATTTCCCCAGCCATTGACCCCCTTTAAGTTCAATATCCCCCAACTTAAGACCTTAATTACTAAGGCCCCTGTCGTTAGAAATCCTTCAAATTTGAGGAGGGCATTAATAAATAATATAACAATGCACTCACTAATTTGCAGCACCGTGGGACGAGTACCAGGACCATCAAGTTTAAAACTTGAATAAGTCCCTCAGAACTTAAAATTTCCACCAGGTCACAATCACATTCCCTAAAGGGACATCCAAGGCACTTGCATGCCAACTTTCACCGAGAAATACCACTTTGTTCCCACCATAACTTCACTTCAAAGCAGGAGCTCACTTACAGTTATGTGAACACCACCAAGGCTGGATCCCAACTCCACATCTGGAAGATATGTTGGTGAAGACTGTTGTTTCAACACATCGTAGTTGTGCCCGATGAATGTAGTTTTAGCTGCCCTCTCCAGTGTCAGCCGATTGCGCTTTTTGGAGTGAATCCAGCTAAAACGGCTGAAGGTCCGCTGTTAAAATTCGGCACTTACCTTCGAGAGCTTAGTGTTACCGAGGAAGCCTGTCCACCAATTGATTGGGGCCGTTTTGAGGCCCGAATCAGTTTTCAGGCAGGGAAACGGCTTCCCCCAAACCCCATCTCTTTTGCTCCTGTAATGAGCGAGCTCCATCATGGTCTGCGACTCGTTCACCATCATTTTTTCAGCGAGAGCACTGATGAACACCATCGCGTCGAGCATTTCCTCATTTGAGCTCTCTGCTCCTTGGGAATGAGGATCTAGCTGGCACGCGGCCAAATGAATCGGTTTAAGAGCTCTTTTTTTCTGTTCGAGAAACTTCTCGTGAATTATTTTCTCCTCAGAAGCTGACAAAATGGATTGGGGAATGAGCCTTACAATCTTTTCTTCAAGGTCCTTGAGCAGAGGTTAAACCTTATGAATAAGGTGCTTGTCACCTTCCAACTCCAAGATGGTCTGGGAAACGGGTTTTAGGATATCGATTGTCGTTTCGACTCTTACCCAGAATATATCGAAGAATATATCAGAAGACATCGAGGATGTCAGCTTTCTCCGTTTTCAAAGTTTTCATTGCATCCTCAACCCCATCTGACACAACAAGTTTTTGGAGAGCAAACTCTCTAGACAATACAAGTTGGAATTCCACCTAGTTTTCTCTGGAAACTTCAATGAAATGTGATCTCTTTCAATTTTAGTTAGATTAGCACTGAGTATCTGGCTATTCTTCACTGCGTTGACTGCAGCAACAGCCCTATTCATGAACGTCTTAGCGGTATTTGTTTTTAGAAAATCGTGGCAATAGTCCATTAGCAGCAGCTTCCTTGTCCGTCTCCTTCTCTGCCCTTGCTTCATTTTTCCTGGCGATATGTGCAATGTACGTCTCTTCATCCTAGTTTCCAGCTTCGAAGCTATAACTCGCGTCACATCTTTCTTTTCGAGGTGAGAAGATGCCCAAGTTCATGATTTTGAATTGGCGATTGAACCAGGTGATAGAAAGTGGTGTTTCATTTGTCTCTTCACATTTTTCTTGATACAAGGAGTACATCTGGGCGATGTTACGTACGTCTGCCTGCAAATAGTCTTTGGACGATGATCTGCGACAATAATGGGAAGGAGGACTCGAGGAACTCACGAAGAAATCGTCTTGTGATTCCGAGCCCTTTTAGAATTGCCGCTCATGTGCCCCGATGTTGGTGGACCACTTGCCTCAACTTCCGGTCCGTTCTCTTCTTTGCTGAGATTCTGGTCAGAGTTTGATTGACTGCCATAGGATTGATTGAGACTCCTTGGAACATTGTTCTCGTTGTATTTTTTCAGCCAAAACCCCACTCCAGACTTCTTCACTCCAAGGATACTGAGGAACATGGTCTTTGTTACGATGTTGGTGAGGGTAGAAAATTACCTCGTAACTAAAATGATCTGAGGGTTGCCAATAAAACGTGATTCCAATATTTTAGTTTAGGCTTTTATTTCAAAACCCTTTTAAAGGCCCTACCTATACCAATGGTGGGGGACCTCGCTTGGAATGAATGTTTTAATTTTGCAGCCCTGATCTCGGACACGTGGTGACCATAATCCAAGTGCATTTATTTTGGAACGAACTCACCGATCCGATGGAGTATTTTTGAAATAATCCAAATCTGTTGATGGCACTTCTAACGGCACAGCACTAAGAAAGAAATACCGCGGGCACCACAAAACGTTGGCATTTACTAGTTTTTAGGACTTGTCTTTTTAATTAGTTCAGAAGGGCGTGAAAACCGGAAGGTGACTGTGTCTTGCTCGTAAAGAGCATAAGTGGGGAAGAGCAGAGGGGGAGTCTGTTGACGCCGTTTGTTTGCGGGGTTTCAGAGTTCAGACTCTGACATCATCCCCCCCCTTTCCAAAAAATTTTGTTTCTAAAATTTTTTTGTTAATGTTTTTGAAACATGAATTTACAGGAAGCTACTTTTTAGCTGTCTTGGAGATGGTCACGGTATGTCCCCGGTGGAAGTGTGAAAGTCAAGTGGAGGGTTTTATGGTGCGAGGATTTAGAACCGTAAGCATGGAGGGGTGTGAAAAACCTTGTGGCTGTTTTTTGGCAAGGAAAAATCACACCCAGCAGAAAGCATCCTCGAGTGGAATATTGCCTGATTCACCAAAATTGAAAGGATTTTGGTGTGGCTCACCATTCGAGAAGGCACAAAACTGCAGTGGGGAAACCTAAACCTCGTTGGAAACAGACGAGGCGAGCAAGCGGGATGTATCGATTACATTGTCAAAGGTTGAAAATACAAATCTATCAGGGCTGGAAAAAATCAGGGAAACATTGAGCGCTCCTAGTCTCAGGAGGACACATGACTCCTGCGACAAAAAATAAAAATAAATTAAATTAAATAGGTACTTCACTTATTACAATACTAATTTGAATGCTTGCGTGAATAATTACGTCACTTGTTGTTGCTCGCCAGCATTTCTCTGATTGTTATGGTTCCGATTTCTGTTCCGCCGTTGAATTCCAGGACGAAAAGATTCGAGCAATGCATTAGTTACTTCATCATCAGCTTCGGCATATTCTGGTTGATATTCATTGATCAAAGCTTGTAATTCATCTTTCGCATCAGGATTCTTGTTGTAAGTCGTGTAACGTGTTAGGCTTCCAAACTCAGCTCCCTTGTTCTTCACCAACAGCCTCACACATAACCAAGCAAGTGACCTGTATTTGGTAGCTGCTGCAGATCCTAAATCCGAATCAAACCCATAGTACTCGTTTGTTCCGACAGCCTGTACAGCGAGGTTGTAATTTTCGAAATCTTGCGGTATGAATCTGCGAGCTTCTGCCCAGTCGAAGTTAATAAATGCAACAAGTGCGGACTGAATGGCCCAGTAACAGGTCATTCCACCCCTGACTGCTTGATTCATCGTTAGTCGCATTCTCAGTGATAAGCCATCCATGTCTCTCCCCAGAGCTCCCATTATTGCTGCAGCATTAGTTCGAGTGACAATTCCTTGCATCGCTTTAGCAAAGGTTGATACCTCGAGGGCTGTTACGGACATAGCTTTGCTCGTATCGGCTTGAACATCATCCCTGATCTTGAGTTTTTCATCGGAGACAGTTCCTCTCTTAGCTAAAGCGATGTAGGCCAAAACATATAAATTGGTTGTTATTAATTTGGCCCTGTCATCAGCGTGACTGATAAACATTGCTTCCAAGAGCGCACATAATGCTGTTGCAAGATCCCCATGTTCATGTGTGAAGTCAATACTATCATCTTGATAAATAATTCGTAACAAATCAAATTCATTATTAACATTCAGATTCGCAATGATCATTTGTAGCTCGATTCTGTCACCATATTTTTTTTTTTTTTTTTACGAGATGAAAAATCCTTTATGGACTGTCAGCGGGGAAGTCCCCACCCTTCGTGTGGGAGTCCTGCTTACCTCAGTTTACCCACTAAAAAACACCTCGATATCTCTCAGGTAGCTGCCCCGGGACTGCATAGTTAGTATTACTTCAGGGCAGTTCCTTTGGTTGGCCTTGTATGGCCTCACCTTGTAGCCGGTGTAAGTCCGTGTCTCCTGTTTTTGAGGGGAATAGATTCCCTCCACCAGTCCTGATCTTCTGTTCTGCCGTTTCTTCTCCTTTTCATGGGGTGGTCATTCGTCAGATGAGAGAGGGGATGATGGAAGGGTTGGTACAGCACCAATTCCCTCCCACTCCCTGTCTCTCTCTTTCGTCTTCAGTATTGCTATGACGAAAGTGTTCACGGCATCCCAATTGTCTTTCGCCGCCAGCATCTTTGCTACAATTGTTTCTGGCTCGAAGTCTTCGATCTCCTCCATCAGACCTCTCCGCATCCTTTGCCAGCGGGGGCACACAAAGAAGGTGTGATGGGCGTCGTCATCCTCAGTGTGGCAGTACATGCACTCTGCTTCTATAGTCTTTCCTATCTTTTTCAGGTATGCTCGGAAATAGCCATGGCCTGTTGCTTTCTTTCCGACCACTCTCGAACATCGCGTATGAGCCGTGCATAGAGCTCTCACAGGCTTTAGTCAGCAGGCCCATGGTTGCTGTCACCAATGTGGCCGCTGTTCCACCCGCAGTTCTTTGTTTTATTTGATCCAGCTTTCCCTTGCCAATCAAAATCATGGTCTGAAAGAGATCAGTGTCCAGCCTTTCAACATTCCAGCGAGGAGGGGGTGGTAAAACCACACCATAAATATCTAAAATAAAATTATACAAAATAATTCTATATAAACCTACACCACAAATTATAGAGAAAATTCCTAAAATTATATTTAAAACCATATTTAAGAAACTTATTACTACATCTAATAATAAAATCTTAAAATTAAAATAAGTAAATATTCAGAACTAAATCAAAACTAAATCTACATAATAAATGATATATTTACACACATTCACACATACAATCTCATTCCCGCTTCTTACGCATCGCCTGTTCACGACGGGCGATGTTCTCTCTCTCTAACTGCCAAGCTTCCTCCCGCATCCGCTCCGAGTAACATACCTGGCACTGACCCTGACACTTATACGCCACCTCTCGAGCGCCACACTTACACATTCGACCCAAATGTTGCTGTCTAGATCGACAAACAACACACCTTCCACACTCACTGGAACACAGAGTCTCCGAAATCGTAGACCCGTGAGTCCAGGACTGTCTACCGCTCATCAGGCGTCACTCTTAACCAAAAACACACCGTCAGAAGTTCTCCTAAGGACGAACTGACCGACGACACCGTCAGGATCACTGTGTGACAGATAACAGCTAAAAAGCGTTTTGTTCCTACTCCTGACCCAGCAGAAGCCCTGACCTGATCCGCTTGCATCAATTTGTAGGGCCGTCTGGTTAACGACCCATATGGCAGCCGTGCGAGATGGGTCTTCAAACCAATTCTGCCTATCGTCGCCATGTGTATATTGTTCACTAATGAGGACTATGTCCGCCTTCTTTTCTTGGGCTATAATGTCCATGAGGTTATTTGCTGTTAGGCTCCTGTGTAGGTTCACTTGAAGCACTTTCATGCTCTCCTATTTGTCCTCTTTTCTAAGGCCCTCCGAAAGGCTGTGCATCCTTTCCTTCCACTAATGTGGCTATTGGCCACTCCCAGATCTGTACAGAGTGGGCATTTGGTGTCATTTTTGCACTCAGCTCCTTTGTGTTCTGTCCCTCCACACTTGAAGCCGGAAGTAGCCCGATCTGGGCCACTGCACTCCCTGGCTATGTGACCAAAATCCATGCATTTGAAGCATCGGGGCACTTCCACTCTTCTTCTGATCCTGCAGTTCACCCATCCAATCCTGATCTTCTCCTTCTCTATCAGCTTTTCAGCATCCTCTCCAGAGAGGGAGACAATAGCTAGGACCAACTGCCTAGTGTTTGGGGTATTTAGGTTTACCCTAACATCTTCCCTCATGCCTCCCAAGGCCGCTTCTATTGCTGCTTTGACTTCCTCCACTGTTGTGAGGGAGTCTATGTCTCGGATCTCAATAGATGCTTTTGGCTTGAGGTCTTTAACAAGCTCCTCTCCTACTGCATCCTCCACAGCTTTTCTGAAAGTCTCGGTGATACTGCAGGTGCGCTCCATCTCCAGAATCACATCACCCCCCATTGTTTTCCTGATGGCCCGGATTTCAGTATTAGAAGGGTAGAAAACTTAGCAGACCATTTCTAGGAGGTCTGCAGGGCAGCGTGAACTGGAGCCACGTCGTAACGTCGAAAACTAGCCAACGATGGCGATCTCAACGGCGAAGCAAGTCATGAAGCAGGGGGCAGACCTCTGACGTAGAAAGGCAAGGTCGCCGTCGCAAACGAACGAATGAGCGAACGAGGGTAGCGGAAAAATTCCTGTGCTCCTCCAATGGATTCACTGGAATCCCGAGCCAAATCCACTCGTAAGGCGGCACAAGCACGTGACAAAGTAGGACGCGATTCACCAATTTCCTGGGCGAAGTGAAGGAGGTCCCCAGATAGGTTAAATGTATCCGAGTGGTCGGCGATATGACGATTTCCGGGCGACGTCGGTCTCTGTCGTCACCATAGATGTTATGGAAATCATACCAGTATTCTGTCGGTGTGGGAGATCGAAACATTGTGTTCTGCATAGTCTCCATGATTAGGAATCTTAACACGCTTTGTACGAATAATTCGGCCCTCGAGCTGCCCTCTCACAAAGAAAGTTCTCATTAGGGAGATTAGGTGCTATCATCTCTAAAGCAGCAAGGGGTCTAGCATTAGGTCCTACAGGCAGATTCTGGACATAGCAGCGTCCTTTTGAATAACAATGGAGGATGAAGCCTAGATGAGGAGTCGTCCCTCCTGGGATAGGATTCAGAGCAGGGATGTCGATAAATTTAGATATCAACTGAGCTTAGAGTGTAACTGGACTCTAATTGACACTTTATTATTCCGCTTAGAGATTTTACAATATATTATACGGATGTATATTATAATACAATATAGTAGATATACGGATGTACGGATGTACTATTATAATACAATATAGTAGACACAGGTGGACCAAATATGATATATCTACTTAGTATTTACCTTATTTCTGATAATTATCCTTCCTTCTCGCGATCGCGTACACGTCACTCGCGTCGCGGTTCGTTCGGGTTCTGTTTCGGGGGAGCTAGGCCCGAAAACGGTGCAACTGCACTTGTGATCCGAAAACCGTCTGAGTTCGACTAGTGGCCCGTGTCGGCACAACGATGCGAGGGATCACTGACTGGTATCGATGATGGGTATCAGTGACGGATAAGTGACGAATAAGTAACCTCGATTTTCCCCTCGCAGTCACTTTTAATTCCTCGGTTTCCCCACTCTGATGTTGTGTGTGTGAAAGCTGAAGACAGTTCCGCCGAGTTGATTCAAAACGCATTTGCTTATATGTTCGATGAAATTCGCTATGAACTGGGAGGTATTTGATAGATGAGGTTCGAAATGTTGGAATTACTACCACCATGAAGGGCTATGCATCTCTTTCACAGTCAGAATTGATGCCTATAGCGAATAATTATGGATGGGGAGGATCATCAGCTGTGGTGACGGATACTGAAGGAAATTTCAACGTTTGCATACCACTTTCACATTTTCTGGGCTTTCCTGAAGACTACAAGGAACCAATAGTCAATATGAAACACGAGCTTGTTCTACTACGAGGAAACAATGACAAGCAATGTATAACTGGAGACGCGGAAAAAGCTAAAACTGTGAAAATCAGCTTGAGAAAATTAGTTTGGAAAATTCCGCATGTCAGACTATCAGATGAAAATAAGCTGGAATTGCTCCAGATTATAAATTCACCATCGAGGACTTTACAGATTCCATTTCGCTCCTGGAATTTAAATGAACTACCCACTCTTCAAACAGGATCTCATTCATTCATATGGCCGGTCAAAAGCTTAAACCAGCTAGAAAAAGCCCGCTGGATACTTTTTGGTTTACAAGTGGCTCGAAATACCGACTTGACGAAAAGCTCTTCCGAATTCGATCATGGAAATTTGTCAGAAATTCAAATTCAGCTAAATTCCGTCAAATTCCCCTACAAACCTCTCACCATGAATTTCGATAAAAATCAATTCGCAATAGCATATCAAGCATTTTGTTCGTTCCAGGGAAGCTATTATGGTAGTAATGGAAAACCAAATCAGAGACCTATTGTGAGCAAGGAAGATTTCAAATCGAAAGCGCCATTATTTTTCATTAATTGCACCAAACAGGAGGAAGCCATCAAGACGGGTTCAGTTGAATTGAAAATTGAGTTTCGAACGAGAAAACCTATGCCGGCAAATGCAAAAGCGTTCGCCCTCGTCTTACATGACCGCGTTATCGAATATAGCCTGGTTTATCAGACTGTGAGAAAAATGTGAAAAACTGTGTGCATGTACCTACTTATTTACATTATAAAAAATAAAAATTTTATCACAAAGCTTACCTTTATATTTTTGTATGTCTTCGGAGGAAATTTTTCTGGCGAATCTTTTTGGCAGCCAGACCATAAATCCTTCCTCCTCCTCCGAAGGCGGCTGTAGCAGAGCCAGTACGCTCCGCCCATACGGGCCGTCAGCCTCCACGAACTTCATGATGGTATGGAATTCGTTTGGCTGGAGGCTGTTCAGCCTCCTCACTTCAAACTCCCTGGAGTTATCCTCGACTGGTGTAGTAAGTTTTTTTAGAAGAGCCATCTGAAAAAAAGGTGGGTGCGGCATTTATTATTCCGGGGGGAAAATCCAACTAAAAAAAAAATTTTTTTAAATTGAAAAAATGACAAAAGGGGAAGGACGGGGCGACAATCCGACTATGAGAGAAGAGGTCGCCAAAGTCCTAGAAAGATCTAAACTTGAACATTTTAATTTAAAGCTCCACACCAAAATAAAACTAAAAATCTGATAATTATGACTAGTCTGAACGTATTGCTGCTAGTTTTTGTTTTTTGAATCTTTTAACGGAAATATTAGGTAGATCATCAAATTTGAGTATTTTTAAAATTAAGTGTCGGCTCATATCATCGAGAATTAAATTGAAAGAATTATTTACGTTAAATACTTGAGCTGTTCGACCATCTCTATTCTTCACTGTTCCTCTTAATGCTCTTTCGACCTCGAACTCCCTCGGGTTCTCGCCATAAGTTAACACCCGCGATTCTGACGAGTGTTGAAGACATTTATACAATGTCAAAATAGTCAACGATTTTACCATTTTATTTATTTATTTATTATATTTTCTCACTGTTTTGAAAGATAAATTTATTGAAAAACTTACGGTAATGTGGGTAATGTGGTAGGTAGTTGTAGGTAAGTCAGAGCTGGGGAGCTGAATACTGCTGCTGGTGCTGAGTAGAACTGGTCGATGAATGTTGAAATCGATCGAACGGAAAACCCCCCAGCCGGTAGTAGCAGAGGTTCAGAAACGAGATGGTGGGGATTCAAGTCGTGGAAATGAAAACTGCTTGTTCAGCGAAAGGGGCCGGCTACTGACAACTGCCAGCTTCGTCGTCGATCTATGATCCGTTTTTATTTTTTCCTTATTTCAAAATCCGAGGATCTGATCGTTCCCCTCATCCTCATCTCCCCTCACCACCCATATATGGAGCTCCTCGAACTCGAAACCAACCCTTCGCCACTTCATCACCACAGATGAAGCGGTGAAGGGGTAAAACTGGGGGGGGCCGTAACGGTGGACCGTATACGGTGGGACCGATACAGTCGGACCGTATACGTTACCCTGTACAATTTGGTGCTATCCCCTCCTTTTTCCTTCTACTACAAACAAGTGCCGAGCTCGAGGGGGAACCTGAGCGAGGCGGCTGGAAGTTAGAAGGGATTATTGCTGATCGCAGTGATTTTTTATTAAATAAAAAAATCACTGCTGAATAGAAAATGTTTCTATTCAGCAAGTGTTGTGAATATAACTTATATATATATATATATTCTAAAAGTAACGTAAGAAGTTCCTAAGAACGCGTTTTTAAAAAACACTTTTATTTCAATACGACGACACAATACAATGTGCTGAACTCGTAGTTAGAATGATGATGATTTAAATGACGGTTGTACAATTACTTCGAACACCACACAGAGTAACGGCAAGTTGACGCTGTGAGTGTTGGTGAAGTAATGACTAACTTGCGCTGATGGCGCAGGTCTTTTATAGGAGTAGAGCTGCTTATATCGGAGATCGGCAGAGCGTCTGAGAGCGGTAGAGATCGGTTGAGAGCGGCTGAGATTTCCCAGCATTGAGGATCTGATCGCTCCCCTCATCCTCATCGTCCTTCAAAAAATTGACACTTTCACGGTATTATGGTATTTCACTGATCAACATTCAACAAACAAAATTAGGTGTTTCATCGCCCTTGGCTGAAACCATTCGGCGGTGTGTCCCGGACATCTGTGATGAACAGAATGAATTCGGAACGACGCATAACTTAAACATGTCCAGCAAATAAGGGAAAATGGCAGCCCTAGTTAGTCAATATGCATATTCCGTTGATTTTATTTCATTTATTTGTTAATGTGGTGATTACATTCATGACACGCAGTACTAGTAAAGCCTCGCCAGGTTAGAAACGAGCTGTGGCGGTAGCGGTTTGAAGCAAAATTGCTCACTGTATTACAGCCAACAAATTTATCCGCCGTGTTACTTACACATTTGTACGGTGTGCTGCGCTCCACAGCTTGAATGCACCGAAAATTAAATTACCTGCTTGTATTCTTATTTTTCTGGTTGTGAATTGTATTGTACTTATTGTAATTGGAGATATTTCATCGTGTAACTTAAATATTGCAAGCATTGTTTTTCATCAATTTCGCTGTACTCTTTCTTATAACGTTCGCTTTTAGAATTCACTGTCATCATTATCACTACGCTATTCGACCTGTGATTTCATGTTTCTTCTTGTCTGTGATGTACCTGTCTACTGAAAATATAAAAAATCTTGTTTCCACAATTTAGGTGCTCTATTCCTCTACTTCATGGGTTATCTCAGAAGGACTAAGTTGCGTGTTAATGTTAACCCGTGATCATCTCTAGATTAACTAAACTCAAAATTTTCGCTTAGACTGCGTTTGTGGGTGATTGAGAGCCTGTTTACATTTTCCCCAGACGTTGCCCATTTTTGTCACTTTAGAAGGATGACCATTCCAGGAAAATCTTCTCTTTTTTATCGTTCAAGGAGCCTGCTCCCTTATTTCTGTATATCCAGTAGCAACAACATCATTTCCATACACCTTTTAAAGCGACAATTTGTTTTAAAATTTGTCTTCTATTTGAAATAAAATTTGTTTTCAATCTTGAAAAATTATCACCTCTCTTCATATAGATTTTCCAAGCGCAATTGAAAATTTTACCAAACTGAATTGAGAACTTTCCATTTCAATTTACGAATTTACTCAAGCAATGGGAACAGAAAATTCTCAAATTGAAAGTTCTCAATTGATCTTGGAAAACCTATATTGCTGATGGGACGCCACAAATTTTAAACAATTTACAAAACCTTGTAAAAATGCCAACAAATTAAAAAAGGCAAACGATGAAAATAAAGATCCCAAACTATTTGGAAATGTAGAAAACGAAAAGTTTTAAAAACCTTCAGCGAACACTGGAAGCAGACTTGCCAGAAATTCAGATTTAAAAAACTTCCTTCTGCCAAAAACGACGGACATGCATCTTTACAACTACGCATCATGAACTAGAAAAAGACACATGTAAATAACAAATTTCGACTCCCGCCACGAAAACAGGTTGTTTCTTCTGAATCCAGATACCTTTTGTTCCAAAGAAAATACACGGCAATAACAAACACACAAAACGTTTATTGACATCAAGAAGATTCAAAATACACGAGATTTTTTTCTAACATTTATCTTTTTGACACAACATTTATTAAAATTAAATAATAATGTAACAAACTCAATAAACTGGGAAACCACCGGGATTGAAGATAAAAATAGCACGTACGAAAATTTCTTTTCAAAAATTGGTAAAAAATTGCAGACAAGGTTTTATCACAATATAACGACGGGATATTTCTCCTTTTTTGAGCCAGTTAAATTTTTGTCTGTGTATTTTACAGCCTAGGTAACAATCAGGCTAAATAGTAACTCCAATAATTATGATTTCACTGCTAATGAGCAACCCGCCCCCCCCCCTTTTTATCTGTGTAAATATCACAACATTTAAACGTTGCATTGAAGTAACGTCAGTTCTCAACGCAACTTGCAGCTCCTATTAGACAAGACTACGACTTCTAATTCTAGTTTTACAAATCTTTTGTTAATCATTAGGTAGGAAATTTAAGTTAAACAAATAGTTTGGTATTGTCGTCAAATATCTCACTGTGTTTCAATTGAATTGAATAAATATTATTATTAGTATTACGTGCTGAACGCAGTCAGTTTTAGACGGAATTGGATTTCAAATGAACAAGATTGAATTTTCATTGAGATAAATTCATTGCACAAGTCGATCAGTCGATGGTCGTAGTAAAATCCTGCGAGGGAATTAAGAACACTCAGCTCTCCTAGTTGTTTTTTGACGTAGTAACAGACGAAAAACGCTGCAAATTTTACACAAGGGTTTATTATTCTTTGATATAGGTTACTTGTGTAAAACTCAATTCTGTCGATGGAAAAAAATTATGAAAAAAAAAAAATCTACATTGTTCGAACAGATGTGGGACATCGAAAAATGGATTAGGTACCTAAGCGTTCAAAATGGGCTCCTTGAAAAGGTCGGCATTAATCATTTCTAACAACATATTCGAGTTCAGTACCTTTAGAACCCCCCTACACAAATTTTCAGTTCGAAAATCCGTATAATTACGTGCAGAACTGATTTAGAAATGATGGAGATTTTGGAATGAAATTGAAGGGCACGTGAGTAGTTCAGCACGGAGCCCCCAGAGCGCCGATAAACAAATCTGAACGGAATCGGAGTAAAAACACTCGACCCGGGTTGATTTTGAATAACCTTCTTTGATGATAACTCGATGCTCGATTTGTAAATGACCTTCTCTGATGATTACCCTGATTTTTAATTTTCTAGGTCTGCTTTTCGCGTAGCGAAATTGGCTAACTTGGCATAGATGCGAGAGAGAGAGAGATCTCGGACAATCAAAAGTTGGCAAAGCAGCCCATGTCATGTACAAATATTATAGTTTTCCTAAGGCCCTATAAATAATAGAGACGCGTTTTCTGCAATGTTGGCCCATTTTCTTAACTTTCAAAGCATGACCAGGGGTGAGTGATTTTTATTTTTGGGAATCGCTCAAAATCAAAATTTGAGTTTTATTTTTCACTCAGAAAATAATGATTATTTTTTGAGTTTTATTTTTCTGCTCAGAAAATAATGATTATTTTTTGAGCGATATTTTTTGCTCAAAAATAAAACTCAAAACGCTCTAGCTCCTAGGCTATTGAACCTACAGATCTGCGGTTGGTCTCATTCGATTCAGCGTTCAAAATACTATAAGAAACCACCTTGATCACATCCAAAACAATATTATGGTGGCATTGCTCACTCCAAATATGCGAAATATATGTCGAATCCGAGGATTTCGATAAAAAAATAAAACTCAAAACGCTCTAGCTCCTCGGCTATTGCACCTACAGATCTGCAGTTGGTCTCATTCAATTCAGCGTTCAAAATACTATATGAAACCACCTTGATCACTTCAAAAACATTATTATGGTGGCTTTGCTCTCTCCAAATGTGCAAAATATGGGTTGAATTCGACGATATTTTTTACAAAATACGATATTTTTTACAAAATACGCAAGGGTTTCAGTCCGATCGCCGCAACCGTGGGGCGCTGTGGGGCTAAGATGGAGCTACGGGACGGATTTTTGAAGGATCCCAGGAGGCCAAATATTTTCCGAGTAATTTTGGATGCATAATCCATTTTTCGAGGTCCCACATTTTTTCCAAAAATATCTTTTATTGACACAGAATTAATTTTCGAACAAGTAACCTATATCGAAGAATAATAAACCCTTGTGTAAAATTTGCAGCGTTTTCATTTTTCGTCGAAATCCTCGAATTCAACCCATATTTTGCATATTTGGAGAGAGCAAAGCCACCATAATATTGTTTTGGAGGTGATCAAGGTGGTTTCTTATAGTATTTTGAACGCTGAATCGAATGAGACCAACCGCAGATCTGTAGGTTCAATAGCCTAGGAGCTACAGCGTTTGGAGTTTTATTTTTGAGCGAAAAAATATCGCTCAAAAAATAATCATTATTTTCTGAGCAGAAAAATAAAACTCAAAAAATAATCATTATTTTCTGAGTGAAAAATAAAACTCAAATTTTGATTTTGAGCGATTCCCAAAAATAAAAATCACTCAATTTCAACCCTTGAGCATGACCTTTCCAGGAAAAACTTCTTTTTTTTATCATTCAAGGGGCTCATTACTCGGAAAAGGTTTGATCTCCTGGGATCCTTCAAAAATCCCATTTGTAGCCCCTTGAGAACCCTATAGATCCCCCACAGTGAAATCGCATCCTTTTGGGACCCCCGAAAATGGATTCCAAGTCCAAAAATACTTCGAAAATGACACCTAACTCGACCCTATAGCCGAAACCCTTCAAAAGAGCCTTCCCGTAGCCCCACGGGGTTGGGCGATCGGGCTGAAAACCTTGCAGGCACAACTAGATGGTAAACCGAGTACTTCGTCAAAAATTCGATTGAAACGGATAATGTCAAATTTTGAGGCCGATCTGAAGGGCGCTATGGGGCTACGGTAGGGGTTTTTTTTAAGGCTTTTGGCTATGGGATCGAATTAGGTGTCGTTTTCGAAGTATTTTTGGACGTAGAATCCACTTTTTTGGGGTCCCGAAACCATCCGATTTCACTGTTGCGATGTATAGGGCTTTCATGGGGCAACAAATGGGATTTTTGAAGGATCCTAGGAGGTCAAGTATTTTGCAAGTAAAAAACGAAAAAATTTGAAAAAAAAGTGCTTTTTCCAAAACAATTTTTTTCATTGACACAAATTTCTGCACAAGTAACTAGTCCAGTCATTAGGTAGTTTGGAACGGAAAAAATACCTGAAGAATTTTTTCGACGGATCTATACGTTTTCGAGGGTGCTGAATCCGAAAATTTGGTTATCTACAGTGATGCCAGACGCCTTCGACCAGAAAGGGGGACATCTGAGGCGAAAAAGGGGGACAAAGGGGGACTTGATCACTGCAAAAAAGGGACGTTTAGGGGGACAAAAAATAAAATTATAAAACGCTGCAAATTTTACACAAGGGTTTATTATTCTTCAATTTCAATTTCTTTGAATTATTATTATTATTTGATAAAGGTTACTTGTTCAAAAAATAATAGTCAATAAAAATATTAAATATTTTTAGAAAAAAAAAAGCTTCAAGCGTTTGGGCTGAAAAACTTGTGGGCACAACCAGATGTTAAACCAAGTATTTTGTCATAATTTCTGATTAAAAAAAAAAATCCTGCCCAAAACAGCCCGGACGGCGGACGGACATTTTGTTTCTTGAATCTAGACCAGGTCTAGATTCAAGAAACATTTTAAATTTAATTTTAAAATACGTTGTAAGAGGTCCTCTTACAACGTATTTTAAAATTAAATTTAAAATGGTTAATTTTGAGGTCGATCAGAACTTTCGACCTCCATCGCAATTAAATAGGTGTATTATTCCAAGAATCCATTATATTTATTTATTATTCCATTGCATTATGTATTATTCCATTTTTAGGATCAGGTCCCAGCCACGAACAGAATTCAGCCCGACTTTCCCACGATTTTTGATACCTTTGTACCGGCTTTGAACCCCACTTTCACCTGCTTTGGTGGCGTTTGATAGCCATCACTACTACTGCACACATCACACAAAGATAAAACTATTAATCAAGATAGCGAGATCGAGTAGGTCAACAGTTGATTACTCATCAAACAAAAATATACAAAGTTTGTTTAACAAACCGGACCAGTAACCAGCAGTGTAACCTGCCTTCGCTCCTTCTTCCATCATCATCTTGTTCTTCTTCACCAATTGCGTTAGCGCGTCACAAACCTATAGGTGTAGTTGCTGGGGGGTGCTAGGTATATCTATTAGATAACTACTTACGTAGGTACCGATAACAGTTATAGATTTACCTATTTGTTTTCTTTTCTATCTAAACCATTTGGGGGGAAAAGGGGGAAAAGGGGGACTATTTCTGAAAAAGGGTCACAAACCTATAGGTGTAGTTGCTGGGGGGGTGCTAGGTATATCTATTAGATAACTACTTACGTAGGTACCGATAACAGTTATACTTACAGATTTACCTATTTGTTTTCTTTTCTATCTAAACCATTTGGGGGGGAAAAGGGGGAAAAGGGGGGACTATTTCTGAAAAAGGGTACTTCGGGGGACGGGGGAACATGGGGGAACCAAGCTCCAGAAAGGTGGACATGTCCCCCTAAAGGGGGACGTCTGGCAACAGTGGTTATCTACTAGATTCGGATATGGCTTCACCATGACAATGGCCAAATTTCGGTCCTTTTTTGGTTTTTTGCTTTTAACTCGGAAACCATGCGTCCAAGCGACATGACTACTCTATTCAAAATTAAAGCTGATAAAATTTCCTAAAACGTGCGACCAAAAACGCCTCGGTAGGTTCCTCCGTTTGGCCGCTAGAGCGTGCTGAAGTAAAAAGACGATTTCAGACGAAGTAGTCTATTTCCACGATAAATAAAATAACAATTTGTAGACGCGTTTCGGTTTACTAAACCATCATCAGTACAATATTGTACAATATTGTATCGTATATTGTAATATTGTACAATATTGTACTGATGATGGTTTAGTAAACCGAAACGCGTCTACAAATTGTTATTTTATTTATCGTGGAAATAGACTACTTCGTCTGAAATCGTCGTTTTATAGGATGGATTCCCACTATCTCGCCGCATCCACCTTACGTTATGTTGCGTGCTGAAGTTTGAACATTTTTTCTAACTAAGTCAAAATCTTCGTATTCCAGACTTCCAAAGCCTATTAAACACTATTAAATACCGCAATCGGTCCCCCGAACCCCCACATAAGGTACCCTGACCACCCGCCCCACCCCCAATCACCGTTTGCGAATATGCACTTATTAGGTTTGTTCCAGGTATGACGGAAAGTTAACAGAAATCGGCGGAGACATGCGCAGTTTAGAAACTGCTGTTCCAGGTCGATCGTAAGTTGGACGGAAACCGATAGCTCGAGTATGTGCGGTCGGGTTCTGTCGACAGCTGTCCAACTTCTGTCGACAGACGCAGTCAGTTTTTTTAAGGCTTTTGGCTATGGGATCGAATTAGGTGTCGTTTTCGAAGTATTTTTGGACGTAGAATCCACTTGATGAATGAAAATGGCGAAATTTTGGTCCTTTTCTTTGGTTTTTTGCTTTTAACTCGGAAACCATGCGTCCTAGCGACATGACTACTCCATACAAAATTAAAGCTGATGAAATTTCCTAAACAATGAGACCAAAAACGCGTCGCTAGCTTTCTCCGTTTGGCCGCTAGAGCGTGCTGAAGTGTGACCATTTTTTCTAACCATGCCAAAATCATCGTATTCCAGACTTCCGAAGCCTATTAAACACTATTGAACGCCACAATCGGTCCCCCGAACCCCACATAAGGTACCCTGACACCTTATTGTCATAATATGACAATTTCACTGGTCAAATGTTTTTTTGACCGAATAGCTGCTAAGTTACAGCCGTAAAGAAACGCCCAATCTGACACCGCGCGGAGAGCGAAAACAACGTTTTTCAGAACGTTTTCGGTCGTAGCTCAGAAACTATTGGTCCGATTCCAAATTTATTTTTTTCTCGTGAAAGCTGATTAAGTTCTCCATCGCAGCTATTCCGTGTGAAATTTCGATTTGAGCTTTTATAAGGGAGGGGCGGGCACGGCAAAAAAGTGGCACATTGTGAATAAAAAAATGATGCTTTGCACATTTCTGCCTATAACTCGGGAAAGGTTTGTCCGATCTTACTTTTCTTTTTTTAATCACAAAGCTAATTAAATTTTATATAAGTAACGGCACATTGCATGTCTATTGAAACAACAAAAATGCCGTTAGTATTCGTCGGAAAGTGTGTAAAAAAGGAATTTTACCATCTACGACCAAGTTTTTCAGAAAACGTTCTTCTTTCCCTCCCTTATGAAAGCTCAAATTGAAATTTCACACGGAATAGCTGCGACGGGGAATTTAATCAGCTTTCACGAGAAAAAAAGAAATTTGGAATCGGACCAATAGTTTCTGAGCTACAACCACTATTATAGTATAATACTAGTACACTAGTCGTATTCCATACTTCCGAAGCCTATTAAATACCACAATCGGTCCCCCGAACACCCAAATAATTAGGAATGTACCCTGACATCCCTCCCCCCTCCACCCACCCGTCACCCCCTCCCTTCTCCCCCAACCCCCTAAAAATCACCTTTTATTTCGCAAATGCGCTGTCATACGTGTAAATGAAAGTGTTCTTTGAAATAACTTTGATGGACATGAACATTCCCACCCCGCCCGATGAGGTGTAGTACGACCCGTGTGGCGGGGGGGGGGGGGGGGGGAGTAAGGCTAACGTATCATAGTGCATAATAGGTTTGTTCCAGGTCTGACTGCGTCTGTCGACAGAAGTTGGACAGCTGTCGACAGAACCCGACCGCACATACTCGAGCTATCGGTTTCCGTCCAACTTACGATCGACCTGGAACAGCAGTTTCTAAACTGCGCATGTCTGCGGCGATTTCTGTTAACTTTCCGTCATACCTGGAACAAACCTAATAAGTGCATATTCGCAAACGGTGATTGGGGGTGGGGCGGGTGGTCAGGGTACCTTATGTGGGGGTTCGGGGGGACCGATTGTAGTATTTAATAGTGTTTAATAGGCTTCGGAAGTCTGGAATACGAAGATTTTGGCTTAGTTAGAAAAAATGGTCAAACTTCAGCACGCTCTAGCGGCCAAACGGAGGAACCTACCGAGGCGTTTTTGGTCTCACGTTTTAGGAAATTTTATCAGCTTTAATTTTGTATAGAGTAGTCATTTCGCTAGGACGCATGGTTTCCGAGTGAAAAGCAAAAAACCAAAAAAGGACCGAAATTTGGCCATTTTCATGGTGAAGCCATATCCGAATCTACTAGATAACCAAATTTTCGGATTCAGCACCCCCGAAAATGTATAGATCCGTCGAGAAAAATTCTTCAGGTATTTTTTCTTAGATTCACTACTTTTGGACACCTAATGACTGGACTAAACCTATATCAAAGAATAATAAACCCTAATGTAAAATTTGCAGCTTTTTCTCAAAGAGTAAAACCACTAAATATGTAAGCACCATTACCTAATCTCAGATCATTCGGTACCTAAACCAAGGGACATTAATTTAACGTTAATTAACGCAATCGTTTCAATTCGGCTGGAAACTTCGCTTACACGAACACAACTTTTGGAGACCAGCCATTTTTTAAATGATCACAACAGCAAAATTTTCTTTGATTTCGCCGTAAAAGAGGCTTAAATTTAAAACTTTTTAATTGTACGAAGTAAAAAAAGTACGAAAAAACGGTTACAAAAATGGCGTCAGGAGTCACTTCAAAATTAAAATTATACATATATGTGTGGTAAGTAGACACTACTCCGTATCGGAGTCGATGATGATAATGTCCTCCTCTAAGAAGATTGCCTTATCGACCATATCATCCAACACACCCATGTCTATTAAAACATCGTTGAACATATTTTCTTGATCCAATTCAAGTTGCGGGCGGCATTGCTCTTTGGGAGCCATTGCACGATTTTCGTTTTCTTCAAGGGTTAATGGCACCTCAACGACGCTGTCATCGTCGGAGTCCACGAGCCCCACCACGTTGTCGCTGGAATCGGAATCGATCACAATGACTTCATCAGACCGATTCTCCTCCCTGTGGCTTCCTTCTTCAGACACATCTTCGTCCCCTTCGGGTGATGACAACGGGCGGGCCACCGAATCTGATTCGCTGGGAGTCAGGAATCCACCAATTTCGGAGTCTGACACATCCCCCAAAAAATTATCCGCAATTTCGGAACTGTCTGTAGCAGCATCGATCTATAAATTAATAATTTTTTTGTTAATAACACTAACAATCAAATTATGATGTAAGGAGAAAAATGAGTGAGGGAAACTAGAATCGACGAACTAAAACAGAAATATGGATCCAATTCCACAAAAGCATGACCATAACCTCTACAAAACCAACCAACGTTTAGTAAGGGATTTATTTGTTGAAAGAAAAATTAACTCAGAGGTAACATTAACCCCGAGACACAGAGAGGGTGAGCCCCAGATGTATACGACGAAAATTAGACAAATAAACGATAGACGTCAACAAACTCAATAGAATACTCTTTATCCTGACGAAGTCATGCAGCGCGGAACCCTAAAAATTTATTATGAAAAGCTGGAAATTTTACGCAAGAGCCAAATATTTTCTTGTATAAATAAGGAACGGACATGCTCATAATTTCATTTCTTTAATCGATGTACTATATTATAGTCTAGGCAACGAACGCTCATAAAATGGGTCTAAGTGGAAATGTTGAAAGCAGAAGCGATTTCTTCACCGGTATGCATGGAGGAATAGAGAGGAGAGTTCACTAAATTATTTAGTCCTATTATAGGACTTCATGTGCCGTAGTCGACGGTGGCGCTATCCCTACGGAACGTAGTGAACTACACATAGAACCTTCAAACCCGACTAGAGTGAGCCACTAGCCCTTCTTATGAAAGAAAGCCCCAAATACCTCACTAAACGGATTTATCTTCCACTGTTGTGCTACTACAATTAAATTGAAGGAACCATCAGATGTTTATTCAGAGATTCTCTGAATAACGAAATTGATTGTGTGGTTGTGTACACTGTGAATGCAAACAACACTTCGGAATTTGCAGGGCGCCATCTTCAGGTTCAATTTTGGTAACTTACCACCTTCAAAGTTCACTACATCTCGTAGGGGTCGCGCTGCAGTCGCAATCCCCCCCCACCGTTCCACCACTGGGTTGGCGTTTTGGGAACGCGGTTTTAACACAGAGTGAGCTCTCCTCTCTATTCCTCCATCACCGGTATGTTTAGACCCATGGGGATATTCAAATAGGTACTAAAAGTCCCCGACCCTACGAGGTGAGCGGGGGGGGGTTGGGGGACCGAAGGTCAGTTTTTTCGTATCGTATTTTCGCTCCTAACTCGAACACGGTAGGTACCTACTACAGAAACATCATCTATATGAAAAATGAAGCTCACCATATTTGCTACAAAAGTGTCCCCACTCATTTTTCGCGTACCTACCTATAATAGTTTTAAGAGATATTTCAAGGTTGAAAGTGGGTAAAATTTGAAAAACCCGTTTTTCGTTTTTTTTTTTTTTTTTGCTCACAGCGCCTATACAATGCATCTTAGCGGTATGGGCACTATTATATAATCAAAACTACATTAAATTTGCTACAATTTGAGCGGCTCTGTAGGTACATCAAATAGCTACCGAGAAAACGAATTTTAACCAAAACAAATCGTAAGCGGAAAACCACGTTTTTCAGAACGTTCACGGCTGTAGCTCAGAAACTATTGGCCCAATTCCGAATTTTTTTTTTCTCGTGAAATCTGATTAGTAGTAGTAGTAGTAGTAGTAGTAGTAGTAGTAGCAGTTTCATTTTATCAACCGCAGACATTACAAAGGTTGGAATGAAAAGATAGTATATGTACATACACAACTCAAAAATCACTTGTCAAACCAAAAATAAAAAGTAATAAATTGCTGTTCCATAGTTGTTGTGTCGTCGATCCACAATGTATCCACCTGTTGATATCTGGTTATCTTGTTATCTCTCTCAAGTCCGAATTACATCCCGTTGCCGGAAAATGCCCACGTTTTTTAATTCCCCAAATTCCCTAAATTGCTAATTAGTGTAGGCTGTCAAACATAATATTGGCGACGAGATAAAACCGGTAAAACAATAATGTAGTCGTGGAAGTCCGTCGTATTGTATTTCTGTTATCAGTGAGTCGAGTTCCCCCATGTCCTCAGCTAGTCAACGAATCTCGTCGAATTTCTAGAATAATTTCCGTGAATAACCCGGCCTGCAAGAAGGGATAAACCAACTCAAGATGGATGAAGGACAACTGAAGAAATTGATCGATTCAATCACGGCAAGTCAAACGCTGTTGGTCAGGTCCCTGGTAGAACAGCTAAAACCCGGCGGATTGGGAGCGGATTCAAACAACCTCTCGAACGTAAGCCTTTTTGAAAACTATGAGCCCACGAAAGAAAAATTCAAGTGCTACGTCGAAAGATTCGAAAATTATTGCGCCCTGAAAAATCTCACAGACAAAAAGAAAAGAGCCCAGTTGTTATCAGGATCCGTCGGCTCCACGCATTACAATAGCTTAGCCACTTTTCTCGGCCCCGAAAAATTAATTTCCGATCTAGAATATGATACGCTCGTCGACAACCTGAAAAAAATTCTCACACCCAAAAAGAGCACGATAGTGTCCCAACACTACTTCCTGAATATTTATCAGAAGGAAGGTGAGTCGATTTCAGAGTTTGTATCAACCCTACAACGTGATATTTCTGATTGTGAATTTAATAAAAAATGCACGTGTGGAACTGTTGTTTCTGTTTCTGACATGTTTCTCAGAGCACAGTTCGTCAGGGGCCTTCGAGATAACTGGGTAAGGGAACATCTCCTGCAGTCAACCGAAACAGACGCCTCGTTTGATAAATTGCTTGGAAGAGCCATCGCTTTGGAGGCTGCGCGGATCGAGAGTGCTGAGTTAGCAAAACAGTCGGCGTCAGCACCCCCTACTAGCCACAGTGATACAAACCTCATCAGTGGTTCGCAACGTAGGTCTCGCCGCGACTTCGCCGACAAATCTCGCAATCATGACTCACGTAACGGCTTCCAGAGGCACGGAAGTGGCCATCGCTCTTCTAGTCGGGATTCCCGAAACGGCCGAGGCCGCCAATCTGACTCACGAGGCAAATCCCGAAGTCGTGTAGATTATAGGGCTCTGGGGATTGAGGATCTGTGTACGAGGTGTGCCAGGAATAACCACCGAGTGGCCAACTGTCGAGTGGATTATGACGCTGTCCAGTGTGACTCTTGCTCCCGGAAAGGTCATGTATCGCGGGTTTGCATAACCACCCTGTCACAGAATTTGAAATCAAGCCAGTCGAATTCCGCAAACACTGTCACTCATGTCGAGGCACATCACCACTCCTATGGAATCTCCCACCTCGAAACCGAAGTTGTAGACTTATTTGACATAACCCCAGAGAGTGACAAGTATATCGTGTCAGTGCTCATAAATGGCAAACCACAGCGCATGGAAGTTGATTCAGGGGCTCGCTACTCACTGCTTGGCGAAGATGAGTACAACAAGTTAGACCTTAACCTGCCGCTCAGAGATCCCAAAACTGTTTTTAAGTCGTACTCTGGAAACATGATCCATCCAAAAGGAAAAGTCTCGGTGAATGTTAAGTACCGCAACGTAGAAGCACTAGGCGAGCTATTCATTGTCCCCCAGGGACATGCCGCACTGTTGGGGAGGCAATGGATCAGGAATCTTGGGATTGAGCTCAGAGACTTGGATTCTGAAAAGCAACCTATCCTAGTACAGCCGACTATAAACAAGGTCGCAAGCCTAGAAGAGGTACTCACTGAGTTCCCAAACGTCTTCACTGAAAAAATTGGTTGTATACCCAACTTTGAAGTCAAGTTACAGCTCCGGCAGGGGGCCAAGCCTGTTTTCACAAGGGAACGAGATGTCCCATACGCATTGCGCGATAAGGTTGAGAAAGAGCTGGACGCTCTCGAGGCAGCTGGAGTGTTGTCACCAGTGACCACAAGCGACTGGGGCTCCCCGCTGGTCGTGATCCCTAAGGCTGATGGAGGAGTGCGATTATGTGTCGACTACAAATGCGGCGTCAACAGCAGATTGGTTTCAGCAAGTTTCCCTATCCGTCGTATAGAAGACGTACTTCACAGCCTACGGGGATCAGCGTTCTTCTGTAAAATCGACTTGTGTAAGGCCTATCTGCACTTGCCTGTGTGTCCAGAAAGCGCCCAGATTCAAACCATCACAACACATCCTGAACAACTGAACGCAATTGCCAGCGACAAAATAACCTTTGAAACAATCAGGTTGGAGACTGAAAAGGACCCGGAACTCAGAGAAATCTTGGAGACGCTCAAGAGGAAGTCCGTAAATTCAGAGTTCACTTTGCATGAAGGGGCACTTTTCCGACAAGACCGAATTGTGATCCCTACCTCGCTACGCGCCCAGGTTTTGGCGGAACTCCACGAGACCCATCTTGGAATCATGAAAATGAAACAGTTGGCAAGGAGGTACGTATTTTGGCCAGGAATCGACAAGCAAATTGAACGGATAGTGAAGGGATGCGAGCAATGTGCGCTGACGCGATCAGATCCGCCCAAAGCACCTGTTCACCCGTGGGATGAGCCAACTGAGAATTGGGAGCGTGTCCATATTGACTATGCAGGGCCGTTCCAGGGTCATCATTTTCTTGTTTGTATCGACGCCAAGTCAAAATGGGCGGAGATCGAGCCGATAAAATCAGCACCAACTACAGCATCCACACTGGAGCTACTGAACAAAATTTTCGCCACTCACGGGTTCCCTTCAAGCCTTGTCTCCGATAATGCCACCATTTTCCAGAGTGAAGTCTTCCGGAATTTCTGTCAGTCAAACGGGATTTTTCAAAAATTTATCGCGCCGGGCCATCCCGCCACAAATGGCCTTGCCGAGCGTAACGTTCAAACTTTGAAGAATAGGCTTCGTGCCGCAGCTGACCTGGACGTTCCCATGACTGAGAAGATCAGACAGATTCTCTTCAGGTACAGGGCCACTCCCCTAGCCAGTGGACAGTCACCAGCCGAGTTATACCTGAAGCGCCCTTTCCGGACCCGGCTTGATGCATTCTTTCCGATGGACTCCAAGCCATCCCGGTCCAGTCAGGTCACCACGAGGTTCTTCTACGAGGGGGAGAGGGTTCAGGTCCGCACCTACCGGTGCAACAAGCCTGTTTGGGAGTTTGGGAAGATCGTCCGGCGGTTCGGTCAGCGGCACTATCGGGTGAGGCTGGATGAGTCTGGCCGAGAACTCAAACGCCACATAGACCAGTTGCGAGACACAATGGTACCGCAGAAGAAGACCGTCTCTTTTGGGCCGTCGCAGTCCTTTGACGTTCCAGTCCTGCCACCACATCACCAGCACCGTCCGCCTCAGCCTGAGTCAGGCTCTGGGCGACCTTTGCTTCGCACACCGTCTCCGTCTCCTGCACCGGTGGAGACTCCGCGCCGGCCTGCTCGGCAGAGAAGACCCCCTATGAGGTACAGGGACTGCTGCGAGTGATTTTGAAGAGGCTTCTAGGCTGGGATGGGGTTTCAAGCTAAGCGGGGAGACTGTTGTGTCGTCGATCCACAATGTATCCACCTGTTGATATCTGGTTATCTTGTTATCTCTCTCAAGTCCGAATTACATCCCGTTGCCGGAAAATGCCCACGTTTTTTAATTCCCCAAATTCCCTAAATTGCTAATTAGTGTAGGCTGTCAAACATAATAATAGTAGTAGGTATACACTATTCCAAAATAATTCAGAACGCTTTTCACAAGAAAGGAAAGAAAGCGGAAGTGAATGTAAGGTTCAGAGTTGAGATATGAGAAAGGATTGATGAGAAGAAGAAAGTCAGCATTCAAGTTAGTAAATATAACCCTTATTGACAATTAGACATCTCTCATTGCAGAAAAGATAAAATTACAAATATTTCGGCATTGTGTGCTGTCTTGCCGCAGTAAATTGATAAACTGGTCCAGGGCTCTGATTGAAACTTATTCACTCTACAGGACAATGGCAAAAGAAGTGGAACATTGTATCCCAGTCCACTCTGTTGCAGATTTGACATGTGTCAAGCGCTGAAAATATATTTTTTAACTTACAGTAAGACAGACGGCCAAAGTCCGATCCACACAAGCGCAATTGGGATACAAGTCTTTTGTAGTGCATTGGAACGTCCATGTTTAGGTAGGCTCTTGGTTGATGAGTATTTTATAGTAGTCGTTGTACTTGGAAGAGGCCAAGCGCGTCAAGTCGTTGTTTCATCTTTTTTTCACTAATGCTCGTATAATTTTTTTTGTACTGTGAGTTCGAAGACCCGAGGTTCTGAGAAGACCAGACTTCGGCGTAGCCAATTCTCTGCAGGACGGTCCGCATCTGTGATGCCCAATTATATTCGGGTTTCGGGTTGGAGGTGTCCAGTGCAAGAAGCCTTTGAAAACACAATTTTGGAACCCTATTCTCGTTCATTGATTGAAGTTTCTTCCACCACTGCTAGGCACGTTTTAGCACCTCTGACTCCGTATGGTTGAGGTTGAATTCCGTCCAAATATAATGGTCACCTTCCTCGTTCAGCCAGGTTTCTGTTGGAAAAATTAACTCAACATTAAATGTTGAGAAATTTTCTTGAAAATGAAAAGGATTTTTCCAGCAGAAAATTGCTATAGCCATGGCAATTTCAAAATTTCTGGCTTAATTGGATTTTGCCCCCTTCATCGAGGGCTACTTGGAGTTTTTTGAATCATTGGATGGGCATGATTTTGAGTAGACCCTTGGCTTCTGAGTGTCGGGCTTATCGAACGACGATGTAGGGGCCCTCTTTCCATAGTCCTTCTTTTTCCCTTCCTTCCTATTTTGGGATTCTTTCTCGAAGCCTTCCGTAGACCCATCTTTATTATTCTCATTTGCCTCCCACCAGGCCTTCCTCCTTTCCCTGATTTCCTTTGGAACGTCCTCCTTGATCGTTAGGTTTTGAGTCTGTAGCATATCTCGAGCTGACAGAATAAGCCTTTTTATAGCGAGGCTACGTAGCTGATCCATCGCAGCTATTCCAGATTTTGATTTGAGCTTTGATAATGGAGGGGCAGGCATCGCAAATAAATGACAAATTTTGGCAAAAACGTGTTTTTGCGAATAACAATGGTACTTCTGTTGTCTCACCAGAAATGTAATAAACCGTCCTGTATATAAAATCTAATCAGCTTTCACCAGAAAAAAGAGAATTAGGATCGGACTAACCATTCCTGAGTTATGGGGCAAAATGAGAGAAAAAAAATCGTTTTTGCCAAAATTTGTCATTTGTTTGTCATACCTGCCCCTCACTTATCAACGGCCAAATCATAATCTCACATGGAATAGCTGCTATGGGACATTTAATCAGCTTTCACGAAAAGAAAGGAAATTCGGAATCGGGCCAATAGTTTCTGAGCTACAGCCGAAAACGTCCTGAAAAACGTGATTTTCCGCTTACGATTGGTTTTGGTTAAAATTAGCTTTCTTGAATCCTATTTGACCTACAGAGCCGCACCCGTGTATTTGTAGGCATTTGTAGCTCCATGAAAGACCCATAGGTCCCCAAAGTGAAATCGGCACCTTCACCCGTCCTCCATTGGGGAGTTCGCATTGATTTTAGATTTGGAAATCTTCCCTACCATTCAATAATATGGCTAAAAAGTAACGTGCACAGACTTCAATACCAACGAAAAAAATCATTGTAGGAGATATAACGAAAAAACGAAACGCACAGTTTAAATCGGCCGGGGTTTCCCACCAGTCACTCTTGAGGTAGTGACGTCACAGTTCCAGTGAATCTCTCACCCAGAGCGCTAGTGTCGTCAGCTTGTATGATAAATTTATAGCAATTATAACTAGATACGACGGAAAACATAATTAACTTTTAATTATAATACACAATACTTGAGATTTGAAGCCTTATCAGAAGGATTCACGGCTCAATTGAATTTTATTCTGTGATGAGTAGTGGATGGCAACCCTGGGCGGAACAATCCCCTCACATAGTTGGTTGAAGAGGTAGTGACGTCACGCTCCCTCCATTGCCGTTTTTTGGTTTATTATTCTTGGAATTATACACCTATGTTTTCGCGACGGAGGTCGACGACTCGGATCGCCCTCAAAATTTGACATTATCCGTTTCAAGAGGTCTACATTCTAAATCCGAAATGTCCGCCCGCCATTCAACAAAATCCCATTTTTAGCCCCATGAAAGCCCTGTAGATCGCCACAGTGAAATCGGATCGTTCCGGGACCCCCAAAAATGGATTCTACGTCCAAAAATACTTCGAAAACGACACCTAACTCGATCCCATAGCTAAAAGCCTTAAAAAATAAAAAAAAACCTCCCGTAGCCCCATTTTAGCCCCATAGCGCCCCACAGGTTTGGGCGATCGGGCTGAAAACCTTGCGGGCACAACTAGATGGTAAACCAAGCATTTTGTTAAAATTTCAGATTTTTTTTTCAAATTCCTACTGCCCAAAAGGGCCCGGACGGCGGACGGACATTTTGGTTTCTAGACCTCTTGAAACGGATAATGTCAAATTTTGAGGCCGATCGGAGTCGACGACATCCGTCGCGTTTACAAAGGTGTATTATGGGAATAATACCAAACGCCATGGACAGAGAAAGAAAACAAGAATCTTGTTACATCTGATGTACCTAACTACTTGGACTTACAATGAAACGTTAGTCGAGATCAATTCGATCTCGACTAACGTTTTTTCTGAAAGAACTTCTTCATCTGTAGCAGTAGTAGTGAGTTTTAGGTTCCTACAATCTAACTAAAATTTCCAGGACACTTTCGAAATTTTAGGGGACAGGCTGTATTCAAGGCCACCAACATAAAAAAACCAAAATGGAGAAAATGTGGCATTTTGAATTCAGCCAGCTCCCCTGTAAAGTTAATACGCCAGAGTGCACTCCACAAAATAAAAAAATTCGCAGACTCGGAAGCAATAGAATGGAAAATCATTATTTTTTCGGTTTTGTTATGTTGGTGGCCATGAATACAGCCTGTCCCCACCGAGATACACCCCCCCCCCCCCCTCTAATTCAAAATTGACAATTTCGAAAGTGTCTTGGAATTTGAATTAGATTGTAGGAGCTCAAAACTCACTACTACTGCTACAAATGATGAAGTTCTTCCAGAAAATTATTATTATCAGGGAACTCCAATGTGACGGTACCCAAATTACAACCAAAACACCGCAAGCCAACATTAGAAGGTGTAAGTACTACAAAGCACCACATGCATACCGAATTAGTCACTCATTTTGTAGCGAAATATGTATTGTGCTGGCAAAATAGACGGCAATCAAAGCTGGACGTAAAGCGTCGCGCAAAACAAAATAAAAAGAATTTAACTTCCATACCCGTACAGAACGTTGGCATGCCCTGATCGTACATGACCCATTCAAGAATCTCAGCATAATAGAAAATGTGCAACTACACAAAATAATGACTCCCTCTTAACTAATATACAAAACAAGACCTAAATCTGGCTTTCCTTTCCTTTCACTGATCTTCAAAGTTAGGTGACTTAAACTGAATGATCAAAGCCATACCACCACCCCACATCCTCCCAGTAATTTTCAACGCCCATGCCTTCCCATCGCAAGCGGTCATCACTCGTGCCAAAACTTGACTGACTCTACCCACCCAGTAAGTATAGAGTCAAAATTAACTCTTGGCCGCCGCTTAGCTTTTCCAGCCACGCAGAGGTCGTCATACTTTACTTTTTGTTTGTAGAGCTCGAACAAAAAATACATCATCTCCGCGACCCTCGCACTTCCCGGAGCTCCATTCCCCTAAATGAAAAATACAATTAGGTACCTATTTCTGATGGAAGTGCTACGTAAGTGCTTCGAGGTTTCTTAAAGGTATACATTTTGAAACGTAAGCTACAACAATAATTGTTACAATTATTGTAATTATCATCTATGTAACCTCACTTGAAATCTTGTTGTATGTTCTCTTAAACTATTGAGAAATTGTCATTAATAAAATTGAGTTGTGAATAGAAAGGCAGATGTAATAGAAAAAGCCAATGAAGTAATATTCTTGAGGGTCTGTAGATGGGCCTCGCCTCATCTGGTCTCTTCCCGGACTTTGTTTACTGTGTAATTGAAATTGAAAACACACAGTGAGTTTCTCCCACGTCTCCATAATTTGAATGGCCTTTACCATCTTTGGCAAGGGAGAGCTGTCAAGAAAACAGCGCTACTGGACCGCGTAAGTCTGACGCACAACCGTCAGGGCCGTGGTCACCTGGTAGTAGTAAGATAAGTAAAATCAAACTTATTACAGGTTTGTTCTTTCCGCGCCGAGTTCATGCAGTTAGGTGTAAGAAAAGTGGGTGGGTAAACTCAAATGGTAGATGTAGGTGTAGCGTAAATGCGGACAGTTGACATTGAAAGCACATGAACTTGCTAAAATTGAATTGAAAAAAAAAATCAAATAAAGGCTGCGAACTGATGAATCGTTAGAATTAAAACGGAAGTTAGAATGAGCTTGAAGAAAAACGTAGATATGAATTGTTGAACCCAGGGTAAAAATTAAAAGAAGTTGTTCAAAAGGGACAAAGTTACATGGCAAAAACGCCAAAAACCATGAAATTTCAGCACTTGTTATGGTTATGAACGGTAACTTTGAAAGGCTGCGTTGTAGGTAAAAATATTCTATATATAGAATTTATGGTATTATGTATAGTACTATGTATAGTAAATTGAAGAGCACAAAATTCTGCGTCGAATGAACTACCTAAAAGTTTAAATTGAGCCAGCCGTAAGGGTCGAAGCCAGCCAAAGAATATCGATTTTTTTTCAACTTTCTGAAAAATCAAGATAACTTCAAATTTGAATGTATGCAGCTCGAAAATGGTAACTCCCACTTAAAAACTCATTAAGGGAGTTGTGGAGCATCTACAGGTCTCCCACAAGAATATTCCGCTCCAACACTGCATTCTGGTGGCAGAAATCAACGATTGAAGAGAAGAAAACAAGTTTCTCGGGGAAAGCCGTTGAGGAGTCAGGTGAGGGAAATTGTCTACAACGTTGCGCAATTTTTCCCTGCTCCCTCTCGCACTACTCTTCGCACGAAATTTGACCGCTCCCCCTCGATTTTCCCTTCCTAGTGGCAGCACTTCTCTTTTTCTCCTCTCAAATGGGTTTTGAATTGAAAAATTTTGAATTTCACATCATTGATTAGAACCTAACGATGTTTTATTTTAGTTTTGCTGTTGGGCAGTTATTAGGAAGAATTACCAATACCTACCTCAAAATTTAAAAACCAGTAACATTGTGAACGTTCACTTTATTCCTTTCTTCCTCCTTCCTGGCGATGAAAAATTGCGCAACGTTGTAGACAATTTCCCTCACCTGACTCAACGGCTTTCCCCGAGAAACTTTTGTTTTCTTCTCTTCCATCGTTGAAAATATGGTGGATAAAAATTAACTACACAACTAGGAGAGGTAAACGAAACGGCGAACAAGCTGAGGCAATGTGGCCAACAGAAAAAACTCGAAATCCCTTCGCTCGGCCTCGGCTCAGGATGCCACATTGGTGTTTCTTTCTGCCACATCGGCTTTTCCACCAGACTGCAGCGTCAGAGCGCAATATTCTTGTGGGAGACCGAAAAAAGGTCTCCCACCAAAAGTAATTTGTGCTCTGCGTTCAGAGAGCACAAATTACTTTTGGTCAAACGAAAATTGAGAAATTTATCAATTTTCATAAACACTCTAAACTAACTGTGTAACTTCATTCTCACAACTTCACCAGGCAATGGTAGAACTTGTACAGTTCACTCAGTTGCTGGGAAGTAGGAGCAAAAATTGTAAATGTGTAAGTGTAAAAAAAAAGAAAGTAAATTGTGCTCTTCAATTTACTATAGGGTTTTTTTCTCAGTCAATGGACGCCACTGCAGTCCCTGATGGGTCTGATTGTGGCGGCAGGCAGCGGACACAGGGCTTCTTACGCAGACACCAGCAATTTGCTGGTTGACCATAAGTGGATGTTGAATCCAGTAAGTTGGGCACATATGCCCTTCCCGAAGGAACCCTTGGATGGGGCAAAAGCCCCTCTATCTGGTCCTGTTAGTGTTTTGGGTTTGGACACTTCGCCCGTCCCATCTGGCTCTCCAAGTAGGACACACGCCCTACCCAGAGATCCGTGACACGGTGTGGATTCTCATCCGCACCGTTTAGCTACTTATGAGGATCGGACTTCAGCCCTTTCCTGTACCTACCTAAAACTTAGCTTCTACTTCTACGTTGGTCCATCCACCAGCCTCCACCAGGACTTCATGAAGCCTAGGAGATCTCCCAACCTTGTTTTAACTATGTCCCAAGGAATACAAGTGACGCACCTCAGGGACAGGAGGGAACGGAGCCGTGCAAGAGCACTGCATGTGCACAGTACATGCTCCGCAGACTCTGGTTCGGCGTTACAGAAGCGGCACACCTCAGTGTCTGATAATCGTAACTTATGGAGATGATACCGGAGCCTGCAGTGGCCTATGAATAGGCCCACAAGACATGTGGAATACTTAGTATTCGCATATCACCTCTCTCCAGCAGAAGCATCTCCCTTGCTCTTGACCTGGAGAATCCAATAAACCACCTCGCTTGCCTCTGACCAGGGAGTCTTTGCCAGTGCAGCTCTCTTTCCTTTGTCTCCCACTTGGAGATTTCATTAAACAGAAAACTCTTTGTAATAAAGTAAATTGTGCTCTTCAATTTACTATAGGTATAGAAGATTTTCACCTATAACGCAACAGTAGTCGCATGGGCTGAACTCTTCCAATTTAAATTCGCTCGCCCGCCCCACTTCGGTCAGTTGCCTGGCCTCCTACCTCAGATTCTACTTGTTCGAGTGTGTCCCAGTGCACACATTTAAAGGAATTTTTAAATCAATTTTAAGAGGTGGCCTTAATTACTACCAAAAAAAACATCCTCCCTAGACCATCCGGTAGTACAAAAAAGGGGGTAACTAATCATACAATGTCATCAATTATATGTAGAAAACAAAAGACTGCACGGACAGGAAGTGGGCACTCTATAAGGGATCACCAGCTAATAGGTACATAATATCTATCATTAACATAATATGTTAATAATCATTAACATAATATTATTCTTTAGTTCCTAAAGAAACATCCAAGATACGTCGGCCGTTAATTTTTATCACCGTAAGGGATTTGTCTAGGGAGAATTGCTCAAGAATCAAAGAAAAGGTAACTTCACATAACACTGTAACAGAGATACGGTGTTATCAAAAGTCACGCTAAATTTAAAGTGCCGCTATTTACGTTATATTACTCGAAATTATCGGCGTTATCCTTAAGACCGTAAGCTTCATCGCCGTAACTTTACGGCAATAACGGCCGATGTTAGGCATAAGGACGTAAGGTATCGCCGTTATTTCTGCGCATGCGCGAAATCTCGAGTTACCTACGTCGACCGTAACTCATCGCCGTTAGGCAAAAAGTGGCTTTAGGAACTCTCTATTATGTTGTAACGGTTCTTGTTACGTTGGTTCATGAACAAAAATATTTCATCGACTTTTACGAAACGTCAATTCTAAACCACATAATTTACTTATCGAAATTTTGAAATAACCCGTTTTTTTTACGCTTCACTCAAATATGAAGACTTTGAAATCGCTTAATGAGTTTGATAAATTAATATTCACAACACACTTGGTTCATCAATGCCTGGGATTATCCCCATCGACTGAAAATGTATATTCCCTCTTTTGCAACCTTTAGTTCGTTGCCAGAAGGTTATGATGGGAAATGTGGGGCCCGTCGCGTACGATAGTACCGACAGATCCTCTCGGTGGTCCTCAATATTATCCACAATCAGAGAGCTCTATCATGAAAATAGGCAATCAATTAAATATCTTGCAAAGTGGGCCACGAGTGTGAAGACATCTTCAGTCCAGGGTAAAAGATGAATTCCATATTTTCACATTTCCTTTCTTAACAAGGCCTGGTTAAAACTCGATCGAGTGATGCAAGAGTGGGAACGAGTGGAAACATGAAAATAATATAAATATACAAATATAAAAATTTGTATTATAACCTTCCGGGGGGGGGGGGGGGGGGGACACCTTTACTAAAAAGGTCAACCTTTCCTTGTGTTCGGTCGATTTCCACTTTGTTCAGGCTTTCAAATTGGACACACCTAATCTATATCACTAATTCTCATCCTTCATAATAAAACAAAGATGATCCATCGTACGGTCCACCAAACAAGAATGTACCTCCTGACTTTCAACACCACAAGTGGCTCAAATCATCGTCACCTACCTCAGGTTCAGAGGAAGTCGGAAGTGGGATGCCCCATGATTTCACCCAGATGCGGCTTCGTTTCATAAGCGGCTCTTGAGCTGCTAAAACATTGGAAAACAAAGTTAAATTTAGATCGTAATTTAGTTTGAAAGAGCTATTAGAAACTCGATTCTGAACTGAAAAAATTAACAGTTGTTTTTTCAACACAGGGTTGCATGATTTAAGACAGAAAATATGAATCGGGGTTTAAATCAAGCTTGATGGAGATAAAAAACGAAATAGAAATTGAATAAATTAATTTGATTTTTCTTAAAAAAATCAAGATTGTTTTTTCAACCCTGGTGACAACATCGGCAACCATCCGTGATGGAGGATATTTAGTGGGAACATTCTAACTACAGTGCAGACTAGGAGCCCCGCTATCATTCAGCCTTAAGACTCAATTTAGACTTGAGATCTCGCAGAAGAAAAATCATCAGCCTCAGCCTCGAGGCAGAAGAAAAACGCCGCAAATTCTACACAAGGGTCTTTGATACAGGTTAATTATCTGAATTAATATCTGAACACAGTTTTTTGTCGCTAGGCGAGCGAACAGTTACGGCAGAGACACCTAATAGGTTTGTGCTTGGTGCGTGAGTGTGAGCGTGAGGGGATGTAGGTTTGGGCGGTTATCAAGTGAGTTGTAGAGGGGTTAACTCACACTCACAGTCCGAAATGTGGCAAAATCGATCCTCACACTACCTCACACGTCACTCCAGGAACTATGAGTTGGTGGGCTTGACCAACGAAACTTAGCACTGCGCAAGCATAAGCTCCTCACATCGCCTCACACTCGCACCAAGATCAAACCTCTTGCAGGGCCCTTGGACGCCAGGCCTGGCGCGAGGAGGAGAAGGGCTGAGGGGCCCAAATTAAGTCAGTATCGATACGTCCACGTATGAGCTGGCATTGTGCCAATAAGCCTACTTCGTCAACACCAATGCCAGCTTAACGAATGTCTAATGAATACTAGTTGGCACAACGCACTTTATTTCGACTCATCCAAGGACTAATAATTAGAGGAGTGTGCTTCCAAACGGGCTTATATCCATTTTTCGGAAAAAAGAAAGTTTTTTGTTGCGGTTTTAGAATCTTCGATATAAACTCTATCGACCCATGAACGACATTCCTTTCGAATCGGCGTATATCCAGTCTTAAAAAATAGCGAAACAGCAGCGGCGCGCCGCGGCGTCCCGTTATTTTAGACCAGATTTTTTCCTACGAAGGGGAACTTATCCCTTCGATGTAGGGCCATTATTTGACCGTTTGCAGTCGAATGGGCGCATATCCAAAAATGAGATTTACCGCCGCTAATTCAAGTAGTAGTTACCAACCAGATTGCTAGACGGAAGCACTTCCTGAGCATCTCTAATGATGCCTGCCAGGCATTGCCTGGTACTCTTCCCTTCCACAGGATAGCAGCATTATGGCTCTTGGGTAACAGTGTTGTCATCTCGGCCAGTGTGAATCACAATGTCATGTTTGATTGCCTTATATTTCTTGGTAGGGATGTATGATGTTTCGAAATGAATCGATATTTTTTAAAAGTAACAAGAAGTATCGGGTCGATATTTTCAAGGAGTATCGATACCCCCATACCGTGGTCATAACTGCCCCACACATGGGGCACTTATGACCAAAAGTCAAACTAAAATCACTATTTTTGGTGTTTAAAAAAAAAAATCAATTATGGTCATAAGTGCCCCATGTGTGGAGCAGTTACGACCAACATTGCTACTTTTAAAAAAGATCAAAAATAGTGATTTTAGTTTGACTTTTTCTTCGACTAAATCGGGATTCTTCTGGCAAAAAGAGTCCTAGTTTATGGAGAGTTTTTCAAAATGCTAGAAAATTATTATTATTCCATGCCTGTAATTAAAGGATTTCTGGAAAATGGTTAGGACTGCACCATTGTCCCCTACCACAAACCGCTGTGATGCTTTCACGCCAAACCTAATATTAAATATTAGTTACAAAATTTGTATTGCTTCCGAGTCTGCAAGGCAGAGGAAGCATTGTTTTCACTTTCGAAATGAAAGAAAAAGTTTGTTCTCCAAAATCACAATTTCCACTCACGTTTTGCGTTTCAGAGCCTCCTGAACAAATTTGGTTGTGTGTCTGTCTGTCTGTTCGCATTTCCTTGCCACAGCCATAACTTCCACAATTTTGATCGGATTTCAATCAAATTTTCAGGAATTGTGTGGGTTTAGCCCAAGATGGTCCCCTATCAGTTTTATCACGATTGCATCAGTGGTACTCCCTGCGCATGCGCGAACGTAATTTTCTTGTTACAGTCACAACTACGTTCATTTTGAACCTGGCACGAGGAAGCTCATGTGCCTTGTGTAGACACTATACACATTTTGTACGGATATCATGAAGTTAAAAATCATACTTAAATAGTAGATTTAAAAAGGAAAGAAAGAAAAAAAAAAAGATCGGCGGAGCTACCACGAGAAAAACCTATCGGCCGATGCCCTGTAATCACTATTCACTTATTTACGTTTATAAAAAATTGTTACCGGCAGAGTTGGGGTCCTTGCCGCAGTCGTCAGCATCATCATCAACGGAAATCTGGCGTTTAGACTGGTTCTGTAAAAAAGATTCAACGCTTAAGTGAATAATTTACAGCAGTAAAACAAAACAAGAGTTAGGTACTTTACAAATAAATTGATACTAATTTGAGTCGTTGGAAAAAGGCAGACTTTGAAGAAGAAAAAAAAGAAAAGAAAAAAAAAAAACAAGAGAGAGAAAACGACCACTCTCATAACAAAAGAATCACTCAAAAATAAGGGATTTGGTCGGGGATATTCAATTATCAAACTTCATTGATTAAGTTTAAAATTAAATTTTGACTCAACAAGCCGTTTGTGATGAATTTTCGTACCTGAAATTGGCGTTTTGTAAGTGTAAGATTTGCTTCTTTTTTCGAACATTGTGTAATGTACAAGAATATGCATTGATAGTATCAGTAATATTGAATGAGAACTGGTATTGATATTTTTTGTTCCTACCCAGCATGCCTATCGTCATCAGACGATATCAGCAGATTAGAAAGTTGTAATCTTAGGTATTCTTCACTTTTTTCAAACTAATAGGTACCAATGTGAGAACATGGCACGCTCATCAAAACATTTATACTGGAGTTCATAATGTAAACTTGTTTATAGAACTGGACGTACGAAACACGACAAGACGGAAGGCAGCCTGCATGCACAATACGGATCGCCATCGATAGTATCTAAATATCGATGTTTTCCTCCGATATATCGATTTTTCTAACGATGATGCATAGTCCGATAGTATCTAGTAGATCGTCAAAGAATCAAAATTTTATTTTCATTTTACTTTTTAATAAATTCAATATTTTCCTAAAACCATCGACATTATCTACTAAATACTATCGGTGGCACAGAGTATCGATTCTTCAAGTACGATATAAATTGGTATCGACATTTCGTCCCCAATATTATCGAACATCGATGTATTCACTATTGATGGCCATCCCTAATGTAATGCACATGAGACAACTTGATATAAATACTTATAAAAAGCAGGTCATAGCATTGAATTGGCATACCATAGCATTGGATCCTTCACGATCATTTGATGATGTGCTGGGAATGGGCTCGAGTGATCCCACCGCCTCGCCATCATTTTCTGAAAACATCCAAGTAACCAATTATACATGAGTACCTATGTTTCATTGTTCCTTGTGGCGATTTTCATATTAAAAATAGCTGTAAATTTGTCGTGGCTTCATTAAAAATTGAGAATAACCGTATAACTGTACAGCGTTTGGACAGAATAGGGACCCCGAAAGATGGATTCTTATGGACTCATCACTCAGAAAACGACACCCCATTCAACCCCCTTCTTTCAAATCCCCTAGAACCAACCCTGCCGTTTCGGGCGATCGGGCTGAAAATCTTGCGCACAAACAAAATATAGAGAACTGAGTAGGGGAAAGTGGGCAGTTTCGGGACACCCATGGTATAGATACCAGTAGATCAACCAAACCAATTGTCTTGATCCACTGAAAATAGGCTACATCACAAGGTCTTGGAGGTTGGCAACAATACATACTAGTTCCTGCCATTTCTGGAAGGCTATATTTATATGAACAACCCACCCCTTGTTTTTCAGTCTCCGTCTTAGCTTTTTTGCTCCACAAGCCATCTTTTTTTGGGTGCGTTTTCACGATTTCTGCCAGTTTTTTTTTTTTTTTTACCAATGGCATCTCTAAGTTGTCGATCAATCCCAGCAATCTTGTTTTTTGGTCAATTATCCGTACAAAAACCTTTATAACTATTTCACTTTCTATCATTGTTTGGGGAGTTTCGGGACAATCGCATGGGGAGGTTAGGACAAGGATTGAACTAAAATTTACGAGTCCCGAACCTCACCAAAGCTATAAAACATATTAAGAAACGCAGTATAGTTTGTGCTTTTACGTCTGCAAGACTGTTTGAGGCTGTGAGAGTGAATAAAACCGTTGTTCACTGCCACTTTGTGTCATTCCAATCGCACGTCAAATTTGGGGGTCCCGAACCTTCCCTAGGCTATAAAAAACATTTAAAAAAGCAGTTTCCTTTTTCCGTTTGTACTTTAACGTCTCCGACTGTTTGGGGCTATGAGAGCGAACAAAGCCGTTGTTCAGTCACTTTGCGTCATTCCAATCGTACCTATGACCCGAACCTCCCCACTCCAAAATTTGATGTTTCAGTGTTTTACACTTTTAAATATGTAGGTAGACAACATTTTAAAAATCTGAAAATGTAAGCAAGCTCAGGGAGATGACCTGCAGGACAGTCAAAAAATGGGATATACATATCCCATTTTTCAGCAATATATTGCTGTTTGGGGGAGTTACAGCCAATTACGTAAATTCTGTCCCGAACCTCCCCACTTTCCCCTATACTGTCAAAAATGCAGATATTAAAAAAAAAATTCTACTACCCAAAACTGCGTGGACGGCGGCGCACAGTGGCGCAAAACCCCCCAAAAGCGGCAACAACATATTGCGGTTTTTTGGAGCGTAGAATCCGAATTAGACGTCAGTTATTGCGCTACAATTTTGTAAAGACCATAATTTAGCATTTTAATGGGTATAATCACTGGCTTTCAGCTGTTTTTGCTTATACATAACTCGTACATGTACGAGTATAACCCAGAAACTTCAACACAAGTTTACGCTTTTGAACAGAAAAGAAACCATTGTGTTTTGAAAACTAGGGCGAAGGAAGGGGTTTGAAAACAATTCAAGCTATTATTTATGAAATTTATCAAATGAAAATAAAAATACCGTTAACTTCAGAATTATACGAGTACTATCTACCGCTAACTCAAATTAGTTTGATTTGAAGACTCTTCAATAAGAGGGAAATAATCATTTAAAATATTACAATGACAGCTACGTAAATAAAAATTAAATTAAAAATTGTCGTTAAAAAAATTTACAAAAGTAATTGCAAAGCTTCGTCCCTCTTTTTTAAACACAGGTTTTTAGTCCAGTTCCTATGTACATCGCCTATGTAACATCGGTGCCGGAAAAAGGTGGAGTAGTTCTAATTTTTTGATAATATGTTGTTAGGACCAATGCGAATAGTCTCTGAACAAGTTATCAATTTAAAAAACTCTGTGACGCTTTCGGCGTCAGCAAAAAACTACGTTTTTTCGGACTTTTTTCAGATTTTGCTTGAAAAGTCGGTGAAGGAAGCATCTTACGACAAACGGTACTCCGTTCACTCTTAAACTAGACAAGATGTGCTAAAATTCGAGACCAACCGCAGCTCTAACAGTAAATAGTTTCCGAGACACAGGTTGTTGAAAAATGGGTATTTTTTCCAACATAATATGTTGGATATTTAACGATATTTAATATCCAACATAATATGTTGGATATTTAGCGATATTGAACTTAGACAATCACTTATTTCAAAAATTTTCATATTATGCAAATTTTGGAAATAAGTGATTGTCTAAGTTAAATATCGACGAAAATATGCATCCTACCAAACAAGTCATGGGGGATGAACTTTTAGTCAATTTAATTAGCTTTAATTTTTAAGACTTATTTTTATTTATTTAAGAAGATGGAAAAATACGGAATCAGGGATCGGGTCTTGGGCTGGTTCAAAAGCTATTAAATAAAAATCAAATTTTGAAGGACCGGAGGCAAATAGTCAATCTAAATGGAACGAGAAGTAATGAAGTGATACTTGATTCTTATCCTGTTCCCCAGGGCCCGGTTCTCGGGCCAATCACTTTTCTACTATACTGAAGTGAACCTCCCAGGTCAAGTACTCCGTTTTACTGTGCCGATGACTCATGGGAATCTAAGCATAAATTGGCTGAATCGGGGATGAACATTTTGAATGCATGGATGATACGGAATAAAATCACCTTGAATATTGATAAAACTAAAGTCGTCCCGTTCTCCCTGAACTCCCGAAACCCCCCGCAGTTGTCTCCCATTACACATATTGAGGACTGTGAGGGGCCTAACTGTGCAGCCTGTAGCTCCTTGACTGTTGACAACGCAGCGAAGTATTTGGGCATCACAGTTGATTCCAATATGAAATTTCAACAACAAATACAGAACACCAACCAGAAACTCAGGAAGCCGCTCTGTTTTTTCGAAACTCACGCCCATTTTGGAACGAAAGATGTTGAGGCGAGTCTATTTTTCCCTAGCGGAGTCCGTAACGTCGTACTGTCTACCCGTCTGGAGTAGTACGTACCGTACTGCTTTGGACCCAATAGGTGAAACACAGAAAGCAGTAATTCGGAATATAATGAAGAAACACCGGCTCGAACATACTGCCCAACTTTTCCAAGACTTGCATATCCTTCCATTTAACAAATTAATTCCCTTGAATAATATTAGAAAAGTAATAAAATTGAAGCGCTAAAACCTCCCATCGCACTCAGTAAAATTTACTGCGTATACCTACCTATATAATAGATAGGATTTTTGGGTAAAAGAAGTGCGACAGGAGGGATACGCAATGTAATAGTCGTTACTAAACCTTGTATTTACCTTTGTAATACAAGGTTTAGTAACGACTATTACATTGCGTATCCCTCCTGTCGCACTTCTTTTACCCAAAAATCCTATCTATTATATAGGAGAACGCTAGAAGGATTATACAGCGGCCTGAACTAACCAAATCATTGCGAAGGAAACTATTGTTTAGCAAGCATACACGAGCTGTTAAAGATCAGCTCAGAGAATGTGTTTATTTGCATACAGATAAAGCCAATGAATAGGGGAAAATAATTCTTAAGACATACCAATGAAATTTCAGTGAAGTTCTGCCTTCCATTAATTCTGATTATTGGAGTTTGAGGAGGATATAGGTATATAGGTAAGTGCAATTCACATGCAATACCGTGTATACAAAAACCGAAGTTTGATCGAATATTGCTACAGTACACCATACTTACCAAGAGCTATTCCACGCTGAAATGCAAAAATCGCGGATTTTCCATTTTTCAATTCATCCCCACCCCTTGGTTTTGACTCCTGAATTTGTTTACAGACCTGCATTTGATAGGTACTTACATTCTGTACGACTGTCTCTATTACGAATTTTTGATAAAACGAAGTATTTTGGTAGGTTTTTTGTCGCGAAGTGGTAAGAAAGTGAAAATTTTGCGAAACACGAGATTTTACCCCTTCTTCGCAGCCACGTATCTCCGTTACCGTTGGTTGGACTAAAAAACCTTATGGGACTAAATTTGTAGGAAATTTTGTCTTCTACAACTCGGGTAATGGAGCAGTTTGCACAAAAATGCACGGGGAACGAGTTATAGGCCAAAAACTTTAAAATTCGCGAAATTTTGACGTTTTTTTCAAGATTGCGAAGAAGGCAAAAGGACGAGAATGTCGAAAACTTGGATTTACAACTTCCTAATGGTCCTAAACAACATTTTAAAAAAATTAGGACTAACCGAATTTTTGTAAGGCGGACGCCCTTTTTTGAGTCTCTATTCACTGACTATAAAAAACAATGCAAATTTGTTTTTGTTTTTGTAACCTTATATCAAGTAACCTTCTTTGATATAGTTACATACTTGTGCAAACATTGATTGTCAATAAAAAATTCTTTTGAAAAAAGATTAAAAAAATCTTTATATGACACTGAAACGTGACCCGGACAGATGACACTGAAAAATCACCTTTCGGAAGGAAATGGCAACCCACCGAAAGTATTCTGCCTATAAAACCTCTCAAATTTGCCGTTCGGAACGGGCGTTTAACAGTAGGTCCCTACTTCTTCTGTAATAACTGTTGAACAGGCTCAAAAGAAGCTGGTAGCGAGAGTTCCGCCAACGCCCGTTTCGGGTATGGCGCCAAAAAAGAATGGTAGGGACTAAACAACATATAAAACGCTGCAAATTTTACACAAGGGTTTATTATTCTTCGATATAGGTTACTTGTACAGAAATTTAATTCTGTCAATGAAAAGAAATTTTAAAAAAATTTTTTTTATATTTTTATATTTCAAAAAAAAAATTTGGGGGGGGGGGGGGGGGGATTTTTTTTCAAAAATGTTTTTTTCAAAAATGATGTATTTTTTATTCGAAAAACATTTAACCTCCTGGGATTCTTCAAAAATCCCATTTTTAGCCCCATGAAAGCCCTATAGATCGCGACAGTGAAATCGGATCGTTCCGGGACCCCAAAAAATGGATTCTACGTCCAAAAATACTTCGAAAACGACACCTAACTCGATCCCATACCCCAAAGCCTTCAAATAACCCCACCCGTAGCCCCATTATAGCCCCGTAGCGCCCCACGGGTTTGGGCGATCGGACTGAAAACCTTGCGGGCACAACTAGATGGTAAACCAAGTATTTTGTCAAAATTTCAGATTTTTAAAAAAATTCCTACTGCCCAAAACGGCCTGGACGGCGGACGGCGTACGGCGGACGGACATTTCGGATTTTGAATGTTGACCTCTTGAAACGGATAATGTCAAATTTTGAGGCCGATCGGAGTCGTCGACCCCCGTCGCGAAAACATAGGTGTATTATTCCAAGAATAATAAACCAAAAATCAGGACTACCCGAATTTTAGTAGGGTGAATCTCCCTTATTCACTGGGCTACTAGTTCATCCAGCCAACTTTCTTACACCTTGCACCTGAATTCAGCGTAAACAGAGTAGGTAATAGAAAACATTTACAGCAAACCAAGAAAGATTCAAGAAAATCAATAAATATAGGCGACGCCTAGTAGGCGTTCACCCGAGGAGGAACAGTGCAATCTTACGCTTGAGCTGGCGGCCATTAGACGGTGTTTTGAAGACACCTAATAGAAAAACTTGACTTGGACGATTACCTACTCCAAAGGAATCGGCCACGGAATAACCTAAACTGTTTGTCAACATAATATCTATAATAAGGACACCGCCGCGTTCTATATTATAGAACTGAACCTGCGAAATTGTGACGCTAAAATCCCGACGAAATTATGTCGCTTAGCCACAGAGTAACAGAGAGCTTACCCAAACCAACTGCTTCATCGCTGTTCTGGTCGACGGCAACATCGTTTGCTGCAGTAGGCGCCGAAGGATCGACGGACATGGATCCGGCAGTCGGGTTTTCAGAAGTTGGGAGCTCCTGTTAAACGATAAAATAGTTATAAAGTGAAATAAATCTCTTGACTGGAGGGCTTGTCAAAATGGGCCGAAACAGGTTTGGGACGGTCGGCGCCATATCATTATGAGTTACCTCAGATAAATCTTACCTGGCCGCAGTAACAACAAAAGAGTTTCCCGTCCTGCTCTCGGAAAATGGATTCATCGTAACGAGTCATTTTTGAAGTTGGAGTGAAGCACAAGGCAACAAAAAGTTCGACTAAACACGAAAGTCCTCAACTGACAACGTCGTTACCTACTCAAATGACGCCAACCAGCCAACCGTCAAAAAGCGAAGACGACGCTTTGAAAACCAGAGCTGCCAACTTCCGCCACCAAGCCGCATCCTAAAAATTAGTTTTCTACTACTTTTTTCCGTCATTTGTTTGGTTCTTTAGGACGAGATAATTCTACCATCCTCCCATATTTATTGTAAGATGTGTATATACAGCAAAAAGAACGGAGTTCGTTCGCCGTCAACAGGACGACGGGCGGTGACAGTTGGTAACGCTGATTGCAGAGCGCCCCTTCCCACTTCTTTGACGAATGGCGTGGGTGGTGGGGATGAGAGGGAATTAAGGGGAGGGATTTAACGGTTGGGGGGGGGGAGAGGGGAGAAAACCAGTATCCCGCGGGCTGCAGTGTTGGCAGTATTGCCAGGTGGCTCCTTTTAATAATACTTTTTTAGAATAATACACCCACGTATTCGTGACGGAGGTCGACAAGTTTGATCGGCCTCAAACTTTGACATTATACGTTTCAAAATGACACATCGTGTTCGATTCCAAAAACGAAACGTCCGTCTCCGGTCCAAGCCGTTTTGGGCAGTAGGACTTTTTTTTAATCTTTGACAAAATAACTGACGTTTGACCCTCCCACTACCTATACAACGTGAAATGCCCGGTCATGAATAATTCAAAACCTTGCGGGCACAACTACATGGTAACTAGTATTCTGTCAAAATTTCAGATTTAAAAAAAATATTCCTTATATAGACCCGACGTTCTAATTATTACAACGTCGGGTCTATAATGTTATATTATATTATAATATAATATTAATATATTATATTAAGTAGGTATATTATAAGGAATATTTTTTAAAAATCTGAAATTTTGACAGAATACTTGGTTTACCATGAAGTTGTGCCCGCATGGTTTTCAGCCCGATCGCCCAAACCCGTGGGGCGCTATGGGGCTAAAATGGGGCTACGGGAGGGTTTTTTTAAGGCTTTTGGCTATGGGATCGAGTCGGGTGTCGTTTTCGAAGTATTTTTGGGCGTAGAATCCATTTTTTGGGGTCCCGCAACGATCCGATTTCACTGTTGCGATCTGTAGGGCTTTCATGGGGCTACAAATGAGATTTTTGATTGATCCCAGGAGGTCAAAATTTGACCAAATTCTTTGTTTTTACTCGAAAAATATTTAATATTTTTCGAGTAAAAACAAAGAATTTGAAAAAAAAAATCAAAGAAAAAATTTTTTTTCCAAAATTGTTTCCGTTGACAAAGGATTAAGTAGGTAGGTACACTTCCGTACAAGTAACCTATATCAAAGATTAATAAACCCTTGTGTAAAATTTGCAGCGTTTTTATTATTAGTTTTAATTATTAAAGGGACAACAAGCCAACCTCCCTAAAAAATACAACTTTTAATCCAATAAAAACTTGACAAAATAAAATAATAAATAATAATTTTTAAAAAATCATATCATATCATCTATTCAGGCATCTAAGCCTAATGTTATTAAAATCGACATGATGATCTATTTGAAAGTTTATGTTAACAAAATTTATGATTTAATACTCCTTTTTATTCGCAAGTTGAACTCCTTAATGAAAACTCCTGTTCTGTTAATAAAAATCTGGAACCTTAATTGCCACTTTTCGTAGATTCGCCCATGCTCGAAAGGTTCTGTTGGAAACATTGTAAGCAGAAATTTATGCATTTAATGTTGTGATTGGTATACCTATAGGTACCGTTTCCTTAGGACCTTCGCCTTTTTTCCTGTTTGAGGGTATCGCAGTGCGAGGTAAACAAATTGCCATTTCCGGCCTAATATTCAATTGCAAGGGATCATAATAATATCATGATGCGCGTATTATACGCATTGTAGCGGTATACTAGGTACCTACTATAGTACCTACCAACGATACCTACCTACCAACCCCAACTACAGTTGGGGTTGGTCAGATGGTCTGACTTGGTCTGATTCGAATCAGCGCGAAATAAATCTTATCCTACGTGGCATAAGGGAGACTGGGGCAACATGAACCAGGGGCAAGATGAGCCAACCGCCATTTCGTATAAATACAACATTTTGAGAAAGACGAAAATTCGTTGTTCCCTTCATTGTGTTATTAGGAAACGAGAGCTTTATTCTAATGTTGTTGATAACCAGCCACCAATACAATGGACGCCTTGTGCACATTACGTTCTTGAGACCTTGAAGCAAGCAATCAATTTTCTCTTCTACTATTCATCATTATCACACTTGTTGAGTTTCCAAATCAGCACAAGTCTTTCATTTATAATAGGTGATGATCAGTGAGTATAGAATATAATATTAAGTATATTCTATACTCAGTGGTCATGATCCAAGATGCGCGTTGCACATAAACTTTTTTTATCTATTGATATCAAGATGGCATTATCAGAACTTTTACTGAAACTCCCATTAGGGGCAAGATGAGCCGAAGTAAAAACGTTTTGCTGGTTGATCTTGCCCCACCAATACCAGTACAATGTCTGGTTTTGCCCCGGAGTTCTCCATTTAGACCTGGAAGAGAATAGGTGTTTAAAAACCAACGAAAATTGTAACGAATGTTGTTAGGTAACCTACCTACATCTCTCCAACAAGAAACCCCCTGGGAATAAAGCATGTCTCATGCTAAAATTGTTTTAATTAGGAATATTTTCTTTATTTGAGCTGTTTTCTACACGACTATGGATTTCAGATGAAGAATAAATAATTTTAAGGGCATGAATGTTTTTATATTTTTTCAATTGCCAACCTGAGGAAAGATTCATTTCAATGGTTTGGTGTCCCATGTAGCACAGGTCGTCGGGCCAACGTCGGGCTTTGGTCAGCATCGTCGGGTGATGGTCGGTCGAAGGACGACAGCTATCCGACGTCGGCCCTACAGTACTTTTTTGGGCGGCAGGCGCCCATTTCGAACTCGATTTTGCCGACTCTCCGCCGACGTCGGGCCACCCAACTTTTCGGACGTACTTAATTGGGTAAATACATGACGTCAGCCCGACGGTACTCTTTGGGCAGCAGGCGCCCATTTCGAACCCAATTCTGCCGACTCTCCGCCGACGTCGGGCCACCCAACTTTTCGGACGTACTTAATTGGGTAAATACATGACGTCCGCCCGACCTAGACAGCAGGCAACGGGAGAATATAGGTACCTAATAGCAATAATTGTAATTATTACACCTAATTGTTAACAATGCTGTTAAGCTACCTACCTATAATAGTACCTAGCTACGAGCGTAGGTACTACCTTGGTAACGTAGCTGAGCGCACGAGATCGGCTAATATCCGCCATAGACGAAAAATACAATAAAGAATTTGACACACGATTCGCTTTCCTCTCCTCAAAAAAAAAATAAAAAAAAATAAAAATCAAGCTTACAACAAAAAAACAATGTGAAAGACATGTAATGTGTCCATCATGCCGCAAGGACTTGAAACATAAATCGAAGAAGAAGAAACGAATCATGGCGCCATTGGCGGAAGGACCTCCTGGGAAAGTTGTTTTGTGCGAACGGCGTGATAGGCAGATCTCGGCGAGAAGTTTTGTGCTGGTTTTGATACCTTTTTTTTTCCAATATGGCCGCCACATAAACAGATCGTCTCTGCGGTTCGTGAGTGATTTTTGTGTTGAGAGAGATTAATTTCGTATATGTTTTCGTAAAAACCTGGTAACACAACCACTTCAAAGCTCAGTGTACGAGAATAGATCAAAAGTTTGTAGCAGTATCAATTTTTCGCCGTGATTTCAAGCTTGAAACTTCAGCATGTTTCATTCTCCAGGCAAACACGTCACGAGGAAACGGGGTGTCACGGGTAAGCCATCTAACAAATTGCCTCCTACTGTGGAAACCCCTCAACCCCTACCAAAGTCAATTGACGACAAAATAAATTCGCAAGTGGATAATCTGATTGCCGACCTGAACTCCACTGGAGCCGACTCGACGTTCATAACCTCCTTTGTGTCCAAACTCAAAGAGAGTTTTACTGCTATTGCCCAAGATGCGATCGAACTTTGTCGAAGGGATTTGCGGGAGGAATACATCAGGGATATCGACGAGACGCGTCAGCAAACCAGGTATCTAAACTTTTGCTTGCGTGGTGTCCCCGAAGGTTCCACTGGGAACTCGCCGGGTGACACTGATGGCGGAAACTCCGTGACCCTCCTTAGGAAGCCTCCTTTTGAAAACGAACTTGCTTTGGAAAGACAGGTCGTGGAGGTCATAAATGACAATGTCAAACCTACTACTCCAATTACTGCTGATCACTTGGTACGTGTTCGACGCGTAGGGAAATTTGACGTCCCACGTGGGGCAACATCTCCAAAGCCACGACCAATAATCGTCACGGTTTTCAAGCACACAACAATAATGGACATTTTCCTTAACAAGAAAAACCTGAAGGGCTCTGGCCTCATGATTACTGAGGACTTGACTCCACTGCGTCGTGACATCATGGCTGCTGCTTTCGGAAAATTTGGGAGAAAGAATGTCTGGAGTATTGGAGGTGTCATCAAGTGGAAGTACAAGAAGCAGATCTGGTCAGCTACTACGATGGCCGAGTTTGAGGAGAAGACTGCTGATGTCCAACCTGAACCAAAGGAGTCGTCTGGGAGCCAGAACAGTGGCACAGCCTAGCGGACAATTCTATCAACTGCGCACCATTCGTCTCATTCGTTTTAAAACTTACTAGTTTTTCCCTTTGGTGTAACTAATAGTTTGATGTGTTTAACATACCTAGAATTCATAATGTGTTCTACGAAATTGGTTCCTCTGCCACTAGTTTTTCCAGAGTTATACCTATTATTACTTTACATGGTTATAATTATTATTTATTTTGTTGTATCCTGATTTCGTCATTCTCGCACTCAAGTGTGTTATTTCATGGCAATCTTTATTTTGTTTACAGTATTTTGTTTCACTAATTCAATTCATATTTAACGACATTCCATTACCACATTTATTTGCTGAATAATTTTATCTCCAGAAGTGAGTCGTTTTCCTAATTCAATTAATATTTCAAAGACATGGCTTTACTATACCTACCTATTTATTTGCTGATTAGTTTGAAGTCACTGAACGTGTTAGTTACTTTGCTTAATTTGTTCAATTCTTAACCTAGTTAGGTTTATTTTTTACGTTTCATTTTTCTGTCATTTACCGAGGTTAGATTCATTTCTTAATCTATACACGTTTATATATATATTATGAGTGTTCGAAATTGCTCCCTCTGCTGTGTGTGTTGTCACGACTCCGCACCTGGTTTATGATGGTTTCCTTATTCGAAATTCAGTTAATTTTTATATTTTCATTTATTTTGTCATCTCATACATTCATTCCATTTTATTTCCATTTTCTTTTGTGGGGTCAATTTTTTGGATGTTTTCTGTTGCTCTGCTGCTTCTTGTTTGCGGTTCCGTGGGTTGCGGGGAGGGGTGGCCATGACTGATGAACTTGCCGTTCTGGACCTGTCCTTCGACATCCACCACAGTTCTGTTGGTCTCGTGGCTGGTGAGGACTCTTCGTCGGGTTCTGTTTGCTTGGATTCCGGTGTTCGGTCGTCTATTCGGGATGCTCTCTGCAGTCAGGGGAGGTCTTTCACTGTCTGTCACTTCAATGCCCAAAGTATAATCAAGCATGTCGATGATATCCGTTACTACCTTGGAGATACTGTTCCCTCTGTTATTGCTGTTTCCGAATCGTGGCTCAACACAACTCTGCATAACAATTTGATTACTATATCTGGCTACAATATATTCCGTGTGGATAGATTCAGGAAGAGGGGTGGGGGAGTTTTGTTATATGTTTCGGGGGAATTGAAAGCAAAGCCTATTCTTCATAGTGGTCGGAACGACGTTCTGGAGTTTTTGTTTGTGGAAATCATATATCGTGGTTCCCCGGTGCTTGTTGGTGTGGTTTATAAACCTCCCAAGCCCCTGTGCAGCTTCGATGATTTTGAAGTGACTCTTTCCTCATTAGTACCGAAATATGGCCACATTTGCATCACTGGAGATTTCAACACCGACCTCATGAAGACAAATAACCCGTATACTATCCGGCTGAACGATATCGTCGCTTCCCTTGATCTGAAATTTCTGCCGTCTGGCCCGACGCACTTCCAGGGGGACTCAGCCACTCGTATTGATTTGTGTATCGTTAGAGACGATGCAGACATTGGGCTATGTGAACAATTTGACACCTGTGAAGTTAGTCGGCATCATATGCTGCTCACTAGCCTCAAGCTGCCTAACATCAGGAAGCAGCGCCTGGCACCTGTGATGAGACGGAGCTTCAAGGTGATTGACAAGGAAAGGCTTCAGGCTGATGTGGCCGTGGTGGACTGGAGCCCGATCTATCATATGACTGACGTCGACAGCCAGTTGGACTTTCTTAATGTGAGACTTACTGAGCTGTTGGATATTCATGCACCGCTGAAACCAGTCAGGACCAGGCCACCAGTTATTGCCACTGGCCTGACTCCGGAGGTTATGTATGCTATGGCTAAAAGGGATAATGCTTATGCTGATTGGAGGAACTCGGGGAATGTGGCTGACCTGGAGCGGTACAGGCGACTTAGGGCTTGGGCTCTTTCAAAGAGACGATCGGCCAAGAAAGCTATGGCCTTGAGGGAGCTTGATCCAAGCCTTCCTCCTAGGGAGCTGTGGAGGAATGTTCGGAGGATGGGCATGGCTAAATCAAGTGAACCTGAGCCTACTGGCATTGATCTGAACCTTTTGAATGACCATTTTACAGCCGCACCCTTGGATCCAGTTGATCCGCTGGCTGGATTGGTTGGTGACGCTGCGGGTGTTGATCGAGATTTTGCTTTCTCCAATATTGACCAGGATGATGTTCTTGATGCCTTGATGTCGGTAAAGTCTAATGCCTGTGGATCTGACAGCATCCCACGAGTGTTTGTGTTCCTGATCATTCCTTTGATTCTCAGCCATGTCACCTACATCTTCAACGCCATATTGACGTCCTCAACCTACCCCAGCGCGTGGAAGCTTGCCTATGTCACAGCACTACCAAAAATACGTAATCCTTTGTTACCCCAAGATTTTCGCCCTATAAGCATACTGCCCTATCTTAGTAAAGTGTTTGAACGGCTTGTCCACAATCAGATCACAAACTTCATCACTACCAATGCCCTTCTTTGTGACTTCCAATCGGGATTTCGGAGGAACCACAGCTGCGAGTCTGCTCTTCTCAAGGTGTCTAATGACATTCGCCGAGGGTTTGAACAATCACTGTGCACCATCCACGTTCTTCTGGATTTTAGGAATGCCTTCGGATCCGTCGATCATGCTCGACTACTGGCTAAGTTGGCAACATTGTTCCACTTCACTCCGTCGGCGTGTTCTCTGATTGCTTCTTATTTATCACGGCGCTTCCAGCTTGTGCGTTCTGGATCGGAATCATCTCATGAACGGCAACTCACCTGTGGAATCCCACAGGGTACTGTTCTGGCTCCACTTCTTTTCTCATTGCATATCAATGATCTTCCTTACCAGCTGGAATTTTGCCAGTACCACATGTTTGCCGACGACTGTCAGGTATATGTGCGTTCCGATCTGGGCGATGGACTTGTGCTCGCTGTCTCGGGTATCAACGGGGATCTCGGTAGAATTGGCAAATGGGCAATGCAGAACAGAATACGACTGAACCCAACTAAGACCCAGGCTATATCTTGTTATAATCTATAACAAGAAGGAGCTGAATGTTGACGCTGTACCTCCTATTTTGGTTGGAGGGGTGACTGTGCCGTTCTCGAGGACCGTGCGGAACTTGGGTGTAGTTTTTGACACCACTCTTTCCTGGAGGGAGCATGTTCGTCGTGTGTGTGGCAGAGTCTACGGAGGTCTTCACTCTCTGCGGAGGACGTCGGGATACACACCATTGGTCTTGAAGAGGCGGTTGGTGGTGGCCCTGCTGGCTCCGTTTTTCCTGTACTGTGATACGGTTTACGCATGTTCCCTTGAGGCTTCAATGAGAGGACGTCTTGAGATTGCGTTCAATGCTTGCGTGCGGTACGCCTTTGACCTGCGGCCGAGAGACCATGTGTCTGAATTCAGGGACAGGATTTTGGGCCTGGAACTGTTCCAGTATTTCCGGCTGAGACATCTGCTGTCTCTCTTCAGGATGTTCCGCGGCTCTACACCATCTTACCTGAGCGACTTTTTCTCCCATCCGCTGTCCCACAGATCGTGTGCCATCCGTGTGCCGACTCACGCGTCGCGCTTCTATGGCCAGTCATTCCCTGTCGTTGGGGCTAGGATCTGGAACGGCCTACCCATTTCGGTGCGCTCCCTCGCCATCCTCGGTCCGTTTAGAGAGGCAGCAAAAAGATTTTTGAAGTTTCAATAAGACCCCGTGCTAATACATCCACCCCCCCCCCCCCCCCCCCCACCATCATTTAATTCATTTTCATTCATTTTCATTTTCATTCATTCTTCATTTTCTCATTCTGTTGATAATTTTCTCATTTAGTTTTCTGATTTTGTTCTTAATTCAATATAAGTAACACCAATGTAAAAAAAAAATGTTATTTGATGTACAATTTATGGGATGCGAATCCCGTGTGCAATAAAGTTTATTTGATTTGATTTGATTTGATTAGTTGGAAGACGAGGAAGTAAGTAGTGTTAGTGTTGTGGTGTTGTATTAATCCATAATTCCTTCGACTAAATTCGCAGCGAGAAAACCTGAAGAGGTGAGTGATTCAATGTATTTGCATGCTGACTCTTGATTCTTTTTCTTATCTGTACTATGTACTCTGTGTCCCTGAGCTAACCCCCATTTCCCTTAGGCAGAAACACCGGACATGTTTCACGTTGTGGAATTTGATGATAGAACTGTGGGAATCGTAAGAAATTCATGGTTGACGCCCAGAAAGAAAGAAACATTTTGGCCTCCCTTTAAATTAGCCCATCAATTTAATAGAAGCTTGATGTCTGACGATCAACCCAATGAGGATGGGTTGATCATTCCCTGATTGTACCTACTGTACATACCTAATTGTTTGAGGGTTCGTAATTTTCGGTTTATTATTCTGTGAATGATACACCTATGCAGATAATCGATCAGGAAAAAATCCTTTGAACACCCCTTCAAAATTTGTCACTTTACGTTTCAAGGTGCGTAGATCCGTTTCTGCAATGCCCATCCGCCGTGGGAGGCACTTTTCCCCTTTGGAAAAGTCACAAAAATCCCCAATTTCGTACGGAGGCTCTACTTGGGTCTAGTTGTTCATTGAAATGTTTCAGCCCTCGATCCCAAATCTATGGCTCAACAATGGTTCAAAAACTGGCTTTTTTCAAGGTTTCTTCGAATATGGTCGCGATTCGTTTAGGAATGAATGTGTATCTTCTTCACCAATGCCATTCCAAAACGATTATAGTTGCATATGTACATACTCGCTATGCTGTTGCTTAACTAAGTGTGCAAACTGTTCCAGGCCATATATGGGTATAGCCCGTCATCTTGCCAAAATTGAGAGACGATTGGATGAAATTAATCACATGCAGCAAAGCATTTTGGACAGGTTTGCTACTGCGAACGACAAACCTCAACTATCCCCATTGCCTGACGAAATCACGATCCCTTGTGTAACTGCGGAAGACGTCAATGCACTTGAAGCCTGGGTGACATCATCCAAAGACAACGAGCAGCAGATAGTAAGTTGACGTTGGATTGAAAAATATTCCTCCAGTCCTTATATATCAGTTTAGGAATGCTACACGCAAATCATGGACACAAATGAAAGAGAAAAAAATCGCCCCATTTCGTCACATCACGCTTCATGATGATGATGATGATGATAATAATAATAATAAATGAACCCATGTGTGTAAAATAAATACTTGTATCTAATGTTTTTTGAAGGCTACAATTTTAAATTGGTTTCAGATAACCCTGATGAGCTCAGTCAGCGGAAAAAAAAGTTCAACGTTGTCAGGAAAATACTGGAGCGATTTTTCACGAATGCCCTTGCACAAAATTATAACTGGACTGGCAAAAACAATAAGAAACCGTTGGGGACCCTGACGTTCATGAAAAACATTGCCGGTGAGTGAAATGAATCTTTTCAGGTTTTAGCGGATTTTCTTTGAAAATTGAGCTATTTTGTTAGCTCACGCTTAGCAGAATTCTTGGTTTACCATCTAGTTGTGCCCGCAAGGTTTTCAGTCCGATCGCCCAAACCCGTGGGGCGCTATGGGGCTAAAATGGGGCTATGGGAGGGGGCTTTTGAAGGCTTTTAGCCATGGGATCGAGTTTGGTGTCGTTTTCGCAGTATTTTGGACGTAGAATATTTTTTCAGGGGTCCCGGAACGATCCGATTTCACTGTGGCGATCTATAGGGCTTTCATGGGGCTCAAAATGGGATTTTTGAAGGATTCCAGGCAGTCAAATATTTTCGAGTAAAAAATAAAGAATTTTTTTTTCCAAAATTGTTTCTATTGACACAGAAATAGTTTTTGTACAGGTAACCTACATCAAAGAATAATAAACCCTTGTATAAAATTTGCAGCTTTTTTACTTAAATTCCAGCATACTATCTAATCCCACATCTCTTTTCAGCTGCTGTGAGGAACAACGCTCATACCCCTACTGCCACCGACCACGATCCAAGTTTGGTTCAAACACGCTAAAGACCGTGATGGAGGGAGAAATGCCCGCCGCAATAACCAGCAGGGTATGCCCTGAGCTCGAAGACCTGTCTGAACGTCATGTACGGCGCTTACTTCACGCAAGTGCTGTGAATATTTTCAATGAACTTTCTTCGAATGAGACATCAATGGTACGTGGGCCAAATAATTCCTTGCAGCAAGTTGGTAAAAGACTTGGAGAAACCAAAATTTGTCTTACTTCCAAATCCTCTTCAAGGCCAGTTATTCGCAAAGATGGAACCATAAAATTTGTCCCGTTTGTTGGCAGTAGTATTGAAAACCCGTGTGTCATTGGGATTGATTCGGCTAATAATGTTTTTTTAACGAAGGACGGTGTTCCTTTAAAGATCACATCAATTATTCAAGAAACCCCACTCAATTCCTATGGTTTAAAAGGTAAATTTGCAGAAAAATTTGGCAATTTTTTCTTATCCCCTCTGCCCAGCAGTCAGCTGAAAATTTTTGAGGTGACAGAATGGGGTGATGTTTGTAGTGTAAACCAAGAGTCGTTGTTGAAGAAATGCATTTGTTTGTCTCTCGGGGATTCTTGCATTACAATCCCATTTTGTAGTTCAGAACTTTTGCATTGAATGAGCTTTACATCGGTACCTATCGACTGAGTCATTTGTGATATTTCAATATATATAATATCTATATATATTATATATAGGCACCTTGGTACTTTCTCGTGCAATGTAAGGCTGTTACATATTGTAAAAGTATTAATATATTAAATTAATGACAATTGTTACCATGAAAATATGAATATTTTTTGAATAATAAAGTTCCTTCTTATAATTTTATAAAAAGTTTTTTTTTTTCTTCCCGTTTTTAAAACAATAAATTCATACTCGCATTCAAAACTGAATCATTCTACTCTTTGGCAGCTAATTGATCTTTATCATGCACCTTTCGGGTTTAAACCGTTAAAAAAATTATTATAATAATAAAAACTTAAAAACTTAGAATTGAAAATCAGCGGATCAATGATTGAAAAACGTCGGCCATCGCTGGTATACCTCGTAGGAAAGCGGCCAATTTTTTCTTCTGGCATTGCATAACGTGGGTGCAAAATTATGATTCGTCCCAGTTTTGCATCCGCTGAAATGAAAGTCAAAATTTTGATTTTTCATTTCAGCGATGCAAAACCGGGGCGAATTGTAATTTTGCACCCAGGTTATGCAATCCAGAAGAAAAAATTGGCCGCTTTCCTACTAGGTATACCAGCGATGGCCGACGTTTTTCAATCGTTGGGCCGCTGATCATTTTGAACGTCGGGCCAACCACTTGTTTAATCGTCGGGCCACTTATTATTTCCGTCGTCGGTCCAACCGCTGTTGCCAACGTCGGGCGGTCGTCGGGAAATGGTCAGTCGGCAGACCTTCGGCAAAGCGGACATGCCGACCGTCCGGCGACCGTCAGCGTCGACGATCTCCCGACGTTGGCCCGACGATCTGTGCTACATGGGACGTATTACTGGTAATGTTGACTTAGGTAATCTCTAAATTTTTTAATGTACTGCCATTTTTCTAGATTAAATTCACCCAAATGTTACCTAATGTTGTCCAGTCTGGATGAATATGCCTATCTAACTCTTAAACCTTCTCTAAGGATTTACCTAATCTGACTTCACAAAGCTGTAACTTTTCTAGTTTAAATTCACCAAAATGTCTCCCCTAAGGATACCTAATGTGATTTAACAAGGTTGTAACAGTAGTTTTTTTACACGACATTTTATACTAATCTTTTGGTTGACTCATCTTGTCCCTACGGTGGTTCATCTCGCCCCGGGTTTTACTCAAAATCAGTACTTTTAAATGGATTTTGAGGAAATGTAAATAGAAAATGTAGGTCGATATTCACAGTTTGAAACGCCGTATTAGTGCCACATCAAGCTGTATGCTCAAAAATTCAGCTTGAACGAATTTTGGTTCGTCTTGCTTCGGTCTACCCCTACCACGTAGCTACACCTATCATACCGATGACTAAAATCACGTTTTTAACAGTTAAACCCCCCTTACATACGCCACCGCTACACATCTTGAAACGTATTTTGAGGTACCTAGGAAACAAGACAAAAGAGAAAGTTCAGTTTCAATGGGGCGTAGGCAGTGAAGAAAATCGGAAGGAGTTTGAGGAGGCCTTAATTTAGACCAGCTTACTTCATTTATTTTATTTATTTATTTGAAAATATGAAATTTGTATAAAACATAAAATTCCAGTTCTGAAAAAATAAAGAAAATAAAAATATTTAAAATAATTAAAAATTCCATTGGAAGGCTATGATGATTGAAAAAATACATTTAAAAGTCATCGAAATTTTTGCTAAATTTTGTTTTTTGCCCAGTTTTATTCAAAAATACCGTGAAAATTACCACAAATTGTTCGTAAAAAGAGTCTGCTGGGCAAAACCGCAAATTACCTACCGCAGGAAATTCCTTCATAGTTTGAACATGTCCGGAATGCACCCATACCATCAGATGTTTAAGGAAACTTGAGGGAAAAACTTGCGAGCTGATTATCGCTCGAAAACAGAGTTTTTCGGTAAAAGTGGTATGCCCCGACTACTAAGACGTCCAAAATTTTTTTCCCAACGTTGAGTCCATCTACAGACCTCAAGGAATGAGGCTATCATGCCTGAAAAAATTAAAAAATTCCTAGAAGCTTCCGGGCTACAATAAACAAACAATAAACTTGACCGACGCGACGCGTCAAAACTGCATTTTCACCTCATTTTGTTAGTGATCCTTAAGAAAAACTGGGGTAAGGAAGTAGTTTAAAAAATTGAAACTTCGTCTCCAGATACCTAAGTCTACATATATTCGGAATATATCCAGCCCGAAACCGCAGAAGAATTTTGCTTCCGAGTCTGCGAAGCAGCGGAAGCCTTGTGTTCGCTTTCGGAAGAAAAACATTTTTGTTGTCCAAATTCAAAATTTCCACTCGTATTTTGCGTTTCATAGCCTACTGAACAAATTTGGTTCCGTGTCTGTCGGTCTGTCCGCATTTCCTTGTTACAGCCATAATTTCCACAATTTTGAATGAATTTAGCTCAAATTTTGAGTGATTATGCGGATAAGGCTCCTTGAGGTCCCATACGAATTTCATCACAATTGAATCAGCGGTACGCTATGCGCATGCGCTAACGTGAAATTCTTGAAGCAGGCATAACTTTCTGATCGGATTTCAATCAAATTTTCAGGAATTGTGTGCGTATAGCTCTAGATGGTACCCTGTCAGTTTCATCACGATTGAATCAGCGGTACGCTCAGCGCATGCGCGAACGTAATTTCGTTGCCACAGCCATAACTCCTACAATTTTGATCGGATTTCAATCAAATTTTCAGGAATTGTGTGAGTATAGCCCTAGATGGTCCCCGATCAGTTTCATCACGATTGAATCAGTGGTACCCCCTGCGCATGCGCGAACGTAATTTTCTTGTTAAAGTTGTTACGTTCATTTTGAACTTGGCACGAGGAAGCTCATGTGCCATTGCCTTGGCAATGTATTTTTTTTTTTTTTTTTGGGTCTATGTCCCTAAAAAAGGCCGTTTCGCCCCACTGTGCGCCGCTCCGCATCCTCCCAAAGTTGGAGTTCTACAGCGTACGTCGTCGTCTCCAGTCGTGGTTCTTCGGTGGGTTCTTAGGTTTATTAATCGTCATGGATTATGCTTAGGTTGAAGCAGTCGATGATTAATCATTTAAACGGAATTACGGTTGATGGTGAACCAAGCAGGGGGTGTTGGCTAGGTTGTACTGATAAGTGGATTTTTACGTTTTTTTGGTACATTTTTCCGGGAATTAATTAAATTTATTCAAATTCTTACACTGTCATAACGCTTCCTCCGCGAAGGTTGGGTGGTGAACCCAATCCTCGTTTATTTCTAGAATATAAAAGATTATGTATGCGTCCAAAATTACTCGAAAAATATTTTCCCTTCTGGGATACTTCAAAAATCCGATTTGTAGTCCCATGAAAGCACCACAGATCCTCACGGTGTAATCGAATCGTTCTGGGACCCCCAAAAATGGATTCAGCGAACAAAAATACTTCGAACACGACACCTAATTCAACCCTTTAGCTGAAACCCCTTAAAAAAAAAAAAAAAAAAAAAAAAAAAAAAACCCTCTCGTAGCTCTTTTGTATCCCTACGGTCCCTTGTAAAAATTTCAAATTAAAAAGAAAATCCCACTGCACCGCTGCCCCGCGGCTTGGACGACGGACGAACATTTTTTTTTTTTTTTTTTGGAATCTACACACCAGCGGCGTAGAAAGAAAGAAATAAGAAATAAGACAGCCGGCCTATAAGAAATATTGTCGGCGGTGGTGAGGGGGGGGGGGGGGGGATGACCGATGACTAAAATCACGTTTTTAACAGTTAAACCCGCCTTAGATACGCCACCGCTACACATCTTGAAACGTATTTTGAGGTAGGAAACAAGACAAAAGAGAAAGTTCAGTTTCAATGGGGCGTAGGTAGTGAAGAAAATCAGAAGGAGTTTGACGGAAGAAGAAAGAGAAACAGAGCCGTTAGGTAGAATGGGGATGATGAGAGCTCAATTTGCACAAGGGTTTATTATTCTTTGATGCAGGTTAATTGTGCAAAAATTATTTCTGTCAACAACAACAAAAAATCGAAAAAAAAAAAAAATGCTGTACCTACGTTGTTCGGACAGATGTGGGACATCGAAAAATTTACGTCCAAAACATACGTACAAAATTACTCGGAAAATATTTGACCCCCTGGGATCCCTCAAAAAGCCCATTTGCAGCCTCATGAAAGCCCTACAAATCCCCATAGTGAAATCGCATCGTTCTGGGGCCGCCAAGAATGGATTCTACGCCCAAAAATACTTCGAAAACGACTCCTAACTCGACCCCCTAGCCAGAGAAACCTTAGAAAACCCTCCCGTAGCCTATTTTAGCCTCATTGCGCCCCACGGGTTCGGGCGATCCGAAAACCTTGCGGGCACAACTAAACGGTTAATCGAGTATTTTGGCAACATTTCACATTTAAAAAAATATTCCTACTGCCCAACACGGCTCAGTCGGCGGACGGACATTTCGTTTTGGGAATTATTCTTGAAACGAATAATGGCAAATTTTGAGGCCTATCAGAATTTTCGACACCCGTCGTGATTACATAGGTGTATTTTTCCAAAAATAATAAACCAAAAGAAGAAAAATTTTCTTGTTTAATATCACGAGGCACATTGCATAGCTTCAGGAAGGGAGATCACCCAGGCGCGGAAAACTCCAATCCCGTGAAAGTGATATTCAACACCGATAATACCTATCTAAAATAAATTGGTCATTGACCGACATCTGAAAAAAAATTTGGGGGAATCCTACCTGCGGCATGGTGGGAAAAGAGCAAGCTCAAGCAGGAAGATCTATTTGACTCAATTGTATTGATAAGATAAGGCTTCCTAGAGACAAATTCCCTGATGATTTGAATAAAATCTGATAAAAATGTGTTAGTTACTTACGGATGAAACACGAAAAACCGGGAAGGACTCGTTTTGAACGCTAAATCACTTCACGAGACGAATGAAAACTCCAGACTAATCCTCCTGCAAGGCAACCCTCCCCCAACGGTGCAAATTCAGGGAGGAGTCGTGATGTGACCTCACTCGCAACAAGTATGGGAATACTTGTTGCGCGGTCCGGGACGGCCACCCTCAACAGAAAATACATTGTTCTCCCCAAACCCACACCCCCACGGCCAACCCGACATGAGGAATTGAGACGGAAAGGATCAACAGGAACGAGACGGGAGGCGGAAAAGGAGACATTCCTTGAAACGCAAATAAATAAATAATTGATTTTTACAACCTGATCAGAGAGCATGCGCCGCCCCTCGGGATGATTGTCCATCGTCCGTTAACACACGTCGACAACTAGAATAAAGCACAGCCCAACTTTACTCACTATAGCAAAAAAACCGGAAACCGAAAACTGCGATGTTCACCCAACCGATGTTCTGACTCAAATGTGAGCTATCAAGACCTATCAGACCTCTTCTGTAGGCCTTCGCCACCTTTATAGCCGGCGCTTTATCAATAGGTACCAACATATCTCAACTAGCTTATTCTGCGAATTCCTACCGCCCTTGTGATGCCTCGTTCTTTTCTCTTCCCAACAGAAAAAGGTTTTAGGAAATAACTAAAATAACAGGTCCGCTGAGCTCGTACCTCAGTCCAATTTGTTCGCCTTTAAATTTCACCTTTTGGTTGATTTTTGTCTCAAAAACCAACTTGTGCTTTTGCTGCTTTTGCAGAATTAAATTTTTGCACAACCTATATCAAAGAATAATAAACCCTTGTGTAAAAGTTGCAGCGTTTTTTCCTGTATAGTAAACATTGAAAGAAGCCTTTCGCTACCTAGTTTTTTAACCTCTCTGGGACCAACAGAATTTAAATTTATCGAGCATATAAATGCATGAAACAGCGATCTTCAGAATAACTGCATATAAATGCATAATATGATGAAAAAACGAACTATTTGATGAAAAACTAACTATTTAGATGAAAATCACTTGGATATTATTCTAGTTTTTCATCAAATTTCCCTAGAATTTGGGCCTACATTAAATTTTTTTTTATTAGTGGGAAACTCGAGTTTGAAATGTAGTGTTATCTATTAAATCCTTCTCAAATTCGAAAAAAAATGTTTTTGGTCGCCTATGTACATTAGGTACACAAAACAGTCCGGTACCAATAATTTTGCGTTTAGATACATTTTACACAGCATAAAGACCAAAAAGCTGCCCCCTCTCCTGTACTTGGGTACTAGGAAATGCCAATTAGGGACTCGAGTAGTTTTCGGGCAATTTTTTAGAATCAAAAATGCAGAATGCCAAACCCAGTGGTAATTCAAAAAGGAAAATAATTTAGTTTCAAAACTCCGCGACTGCGGAACAATCGTCGTCACTGTCAGGTTTTAGAAGTCGGCCATTGAATAATTATTAAAAAATAAAAATAAAAATTAGAAATTCACAAATGTACACCTGTGTAATGTTTGAACAGATAAGAGGCCCCGCGAAATTTGTGGATTCTATGCTCAAAATTATTCGGAAAACGACCCTTCGTTCCACCTCCAGGCTTCCTTGAAAAGCGACGCATGTAGCCACATAGAAGCAGCACACCCACATGGGTCTGAGACCGCCATATATGGACTCTACGTCCAAACATACTTCGAAAACGATGCCCCACTCGACCACAATGTGGTCATGTCGCGGCCAAAGACCTTTAAAAAAACCTCATGTAGCCCTTTTCAGCATCGCAACCCCCCCAGGGCCCCCTTGATGTACTGGATGAGTTTGAGGCCCCTAATAAATTAAGTCCAAAATTACTTCGAAAATGATACCTCATTCGACTGGCTCAAGTCCCCAAAAACCTCAAGTATAAGTTGTCGAATTTTTCGTTTCACTTTTCTTTGGGTAGATTTTAACTGTGTTTTCGAGCATGTTTAAGGCGTATAGTGGGGGTTTCGAGCATATCCATTGATCCTCCCGGGTTTCAAAATATACGGACACACAAATGTAAGTTTTGAACAGGTTTTTACTATGCATTATCATCATCATCAGTAATTACTGATGGCAACCTCGTAGTCCACGACACATATGACGGGGGGCAGTTCTTTTCCTCGCGACATGCACTTTTCCGTAATTATTTGAACACACACAAACACATACACGCGTTGTTCTTTCACTCACCTCAAACGATAAGGATTGATGTCCGGAAGATTTTTACAAAAACACGACCGCTCGGGCGGGTCCGCTTGGGAGGAATTTTACATACCTCCGTGGGTCGGTACCGGAAGATTTTTACATCTCAGTTTGAGCGCTTTCGTCGAGCGGGAGGATTTCTACATGTCACCGATCGAATGACCTCCTTAAACATTAGAATCGGTTCAGCCGTTTAGCCACAATCATACGTCAAAAAGTTCAGCCCCCCCCCCCCCAAACAGGGGTCTACGATGTTTTAGTCAATTAATCCACTGATTAGGGAAATTTTTCTGCTCATTTGGTGAATTGGGCGATTTCACAATTTGGGCATACCATAAAAATATTATGATCCTTACATTATATACCTAGAGGAGATATAAGAGTTGCATTCATGCCGGGCGTTACGACTTTGGGCCAAGTCAAAGTGAAAGGTCGTTGGAAGTCCGATGACTTAAGGCCACAGTTCAGCAACGATTTTGGGCCAGAGCGCAATGTCGAGTCTCCGAGGGTGAGCGCTTTCAGTAATGATATTGGACGAGTTATCCGTGTTATTGAGGGAAAGTTTGAGTCAGTCGACTGTGCGATCCCGTTCGATTATGAAAGTCTCCATTGGAAAGAAAAGTATGGCATGGAAATGGGTTCCTGAAGGGCTCCCTCTTCACACACCCGGCCTGTAGAACCATTCTGCTCAGCGGCCTGTAGAACCATTCTGCTCAGCGTTCACTATACAGTAGGTACGAGTAAGTTGGTTAGGGAGAGAGAACGGCTCATTGGATTAGACCTCTGCACCATCGGCAAACAACCACTTTGTGATACAGTACGAGGTCTATGCCTTTGACTATGACCAGGTCCTGTTGCGCCAGTATCTCTTCCTAGTCCATTGATCCCAGAGCAAGCTACCTTTTGCGCTCTAGAGCCTCATACTCGGGGAGACATGGTTTTGTTTAACAATTTTAAATTTATGGAATGCCGCACAATGGCTGATGGATCAATTAGTTTTATGTTATGTTATCTTTGTAAGATCATTTAATAAGACAACCTAATGAACTTCTACTAATGAATAATTGACTTGATAAATATTGACGAATTGACCCAAACACAATTCCCAGTCCGTATCTTCAATGTTTTGCGTCCAAACCCATTTCTTTTGGGTGCTCCCATGGGAGCATTGGGGCCACTGCAATTGGCCCAATGCCATTACTTTAGCTCCCAGGGGTTGGGAGCATTGGCCCAAAGTGATTGCGTTTTGAAGTCTTTGGTCCAAAATCAAACCGCCCTTCATGACCTTAAAATGACTTATTCTTCTTCTGAAAGTCATAGTCGTGTAGGAACCAGCTCAAATAAAGAAAATATACCTAATTAAAACAATGTTAGCGTCGATGTGCTTCTTCTCCAGGGGGTTTCTTATTGGAGAGATGGAGGTAGGTACATTCGTACAATTTTCGTTGGTTTTTAAACCCATATTCTCTTCTAGGTCTAAAATTGAGAACTCCAGGGCAAAACCAAACATTGTACTGGATTTGGTGGGGCAAGATGAAGCATTTTTGGTTTGATTCATCTTGCCCCAAAACGAGTGGTTCATCGTGTCACAGTTTTCACTTTCAAAAGTTGATTGTAAGGGTACACTCAGGTATTGGGTCAGGGAGAGCCTCATAAGCAGAGACCTTCAAATGCCACATTGCCACACTAAAATTCCACCTTTTTCGGTAAAATGCCATATTTCGTTGATTTCAGGGAAAATGCCACATTTCGCCTTATTTTACGTCTCAATGACCTATGTGTATAGCACGATTCATCTATAGGGAAAGGAGTACCTACTATAGTAACAGTTAGTTCTATACTGTTACAGTTCCGTACCAAATATTTTAATAACTTCCAGCACCTCTCCAGCAGTAACATTGAAAAGCATTATTTATATTCTAATAACTTTTACAACCAGAACCCAGAACACAAATAACTTTTCTTCACTGAGGGGTTGAGAACTAACTTTTTCTCTGGAACAATGTTGTTGATTTTTTTGAAGAATTTAGGGAAACTTGGCCCATTTTTGAACCTGCGTAACTTGGTACCTATTTGATCGACAGGAATGGATTATTTACATCTGGTACAGTAAGAAAAATTCTTACTTCCGTACAAAGGCCAAGAATTACTGTAGTTCTCGACCAGTGGTGTAAAACCTTTGTTAGGTTCTTGAGAGTAGGTCAATTAATGGACATCTTTTTCAGACCGACATACCTGCTAATATTTATATTTCATCTTCAGGGCGTGGAAAATCGTGGTGTTGTAGGTAGGAGAGACCGTTGTACCTTGATCACATTGTACCTTGAAACATTTGAATTAGCTTCGGCTGGTGCTGTTATCCAGCAGATCTTTGTACGCCTAAATTCTCCTCTGAGGAGGCCTAACTTATCAGTGTAGTTTCATCAATGCACGAAAACGATTGGGGGTCGAATTGGCAAATGTGATAAGAAAGTAACTTTTTGAGATCGTAGAGTTCGACTCATTTATCCCACGCTTTCGAAGATAAGTGTTCGATGGTTAGCTGTTATGGCTCTATATGCTATATAGACACCAAATTACTGACCAATTTCAATGAGAAAAATGTCAGGTTTGGGTATTTTCCGTTTTTGCAAATTGGGAGACCATGTTGTACCTTGGAACTGATGTTTGGCTGGAAGGGTTGGTACCTCGTGTACCTTGAAACACTAAATTTCCCATCAAATTCATCAATTTTCTGTCTGAGCTATAACCCAACGAGATCTTCTATTGTTTCAATAGCTTCTTTATGTAACGTTTCAGGGTTTTTCTTCGGATGCTGATAAAATGATATTTCAGACGATGATGAACAATTATAATAATTATTACTTCTCTTAACGTTTTCAAGGTGTTTTTTACTGCTGTTACTAAGAGAAAAAAACGTCGTCGTTCACTATATTCTTCATTTTTCTCGAAAATAACAAGCGTTCCAAGGTACAACACACCCCGTTTCAAGGTACACGAGCATTGTTGTACCTTGGAACAAAAACGTCCCTTCAGATTTTGCTTCATAGCTTCGCCTATGCTTCAAGGAATTACAATTTTGGCACACAGAACTATTAGTCAAGACTGCTGTAAGGTGTTGAAACCGAAAGTCGAGCAATATTGACGAATTTCGAGGCACTATCTCCAAAAAACTGAAAAGTGTTCCAAGGTACAACGGTCTCCCCTACTACATTCAGGGCGACATATGGGAATATATATTCCCTTCTGCCAAAACACATTAGATGGTATTCGGTTCACAAATAGGACAACCTTGAGAAAAAACCTTCAAGAAAGAGAAAAAATTTAAGAAAAACTGAATACACTGGTAGAAGAGACATGTGTTTCGGGTAAACAATGACGGATACGCAGTTTAATAATATTTGAATTAATTAAACAATGACTGATAAGCTTATCATTTCCCGAGAAATTTGGCATTATCTGTTTCAAGAAGGTCTAGATTCCAAAATCGAAACGTCCGTTCGCCGTCCGAACCGTTTTGGGCAGTAGGAATTTGTTTAAAAATCTGACATTTTGACAAAATACTAGGTAAGTATTCAAGGTTACAAGGTTTTCAGCCCGATCGCCCAAACCCGTGGGGCGGTATGGGGCTAAAATTGGGCTACGGGAGGCGTTTTTTTGAAGGGTTTTGGTCATGAGATAGACTTAGTCGTTTTCGAAGTATTTTTGGACGTAGAATCCATTTTTGGGGGTCCCTGAACGATCAGATTTCACTGTGGGGATCTATAGGGCTTTCATGGGGCTAGAAATGGGATTTTTGAAGGATCCCAGGCGGTCAAATATTTTTCGAGTAAAAACAATTTCGAAAAAAAAGTTTTTTGAAAAAATGTTTTAAATTTTTTTACAGACACAAAATTAATTTTTGCACACGTAACCTATATCAAAGAATAATAAACCCTTGTGGAAAAATTTTCAGCGTTTGGTTTATTATTCTTGGAATTATACACCTATGTTTTAGCAACGGAGGTCAACGACTCCGCCCTCGAAATTTGACATTATCCGTTTCAAGAGGTCTAGATTCCAAAACCGAAATGTCTGTCTGCCTCCCGGGCCGTTTTGGGCAGTAGCACTTTTTTTTTAAATCTGAAATTTTCACAAAATACTTGGTCGGGTGGATCGGAAAGAGCAGCAGCTCCTTATTATTAGAGAAGTGGTGTCAATGGAAAAGCCAGAGGTCCAGGAATTTTCGAAAGACGTCATCCGGGCTTTTCTAAAAGAAGGCATTCCTCTACACAAACTGGTGAACGGTCCCCTCCGCTGTAAATACATGTAAATAGTAGATATACATGTAATAAATCATATGCTTTCAAATTTCATAATTTAATTGTTTAACATCCCTTTTATGGCGGGGAGGGGATGGAAAGTTGAAAAAATAAATGCCACATTTGGCCAAAACAAGTGCGAAATTGCCACATTCTTTAGTGGCACATTTTGAAGGTCTCTGCTCAGACATTTATAAACACCCCCCATTTCTACAACCAGAGATCAATCGTTCCAAAGGCATGTTTGTCTCAAGTCAAACTCATACACAAGCCTTCAATAATCATACCGTAGAGCGTCTGGTCAAAAAATTGTACAGCACCAGTGGATACGTGGGAGGACGTCAACAAAAAAAATCAAAATTAATTCTCATCTGCTGAAATACCACTACAATAAATAAATATATTCATTTTCTATGAATCAATTGTCAAAATTGTTCATGGTTAAATTATGCTTTTAAAAAGTAGAATCTTCAGGAAGTCGGTTATTTTGCGTCATCATTCTCATTTCGTTCACCACTTACCAAAACCCTTCTACGCCCATGGCTCAACATTCCTTTTCGTTTTGATCGGGGTTGGGGAAAATGGCCAATGAGTTGGGTGAAAATTTCATTTAATGTCGTTTTGATGTGATTTTAAGCGCTAATTGGAGGTCCCTGACCAGTCCATTATAAAGTGAAAGTAGGTAATACTATTTGCGACGTTCAATTCGTGGGAAGTTGTGAATAAATGGAAGTACACTCCTTCAACCGCATCGGGGCGGCCCTGATCGACTTCTCGGTGGCGTTGCTGGGCAACCAGGCATGGCCCCAAGTTCAGATGCAGTATTGAATTTTAAACTTAGGGCTACGGCCCTGTTTCACATAGTGGGACACATTGGGCTGGTGTTCTTTTTCAAAATCAATTTTTTCCAATGAAGAATTTTGACTTTTCTGACTCATTTAAATGTATTTGAGAGTTAGAATATGGAACAGCAGCGATAATAATTCAATTTCCAACGGATTTATCGCTGAGAAACCAAATGTTAGGTCATTTCGGTCACAGCATTTTAAACTCTTCTAAATTTCCGAAAATGGACTCTCCCGAGAGTCCATGCAAGAATGATTGACGCGAATTTTGAATTATTGAGTGTACTTTTCAAAATGCACCACAAACTTGAGAGATGACACTCCAAACTCTGCCACAGCTCAGGGGAAAATTCGTTTCAATCCAGGTCCTTGCTACGGGTGATAGAGCCTAAGTTTGTGAATCATGTAGTCGAATTCAATTTGCGTTTATAATGTGTATTATTGATATCTGAGCAGAATACAATGTGTGACCAAAAACGATTAAAACCTAGCTTTCCGCTAGTTCCTGAAGCAATTTGTATCAAAAACATGGAAAGTCCAATATGTACCGATAACAAGGACGTTTTCAAACAGGATTACAAAAATCACGCTAGACTCTTCAAAACCCGAGCCCCAAGAATATAGCCTACCTACATAATATGTAGGTAGATGTATGTAGATATTATCTAATCTTATAGATATTATTCTAATCTTAGATTATCCTAATCTTATTCCTAATCTTAGATTATCCTAATCTTATTCCTAATCTTAGATTATCCTATCTTAGATTATAATCTTATAATCTTAGAATCTTATAGTCTTAGAATTATAATCTTAGAATCTTATAATCTTAGATTATCCTAATCTTAGATATTATCTTCTAGTTCTTATTAGTTGACCTATGTAGTTTCGAGAGGACCAGTGCACTGCCTCAGGAGTAAATGAGGTATGTGTTTTTGGCATGTTTGATGTTGTTTTTTGGAACTATTCAGCGCACTTGAGAGAGAATAAGTTAGATTTTTTGGCATATTTTCCCAGTGTTGTGCATTCAATCAGCTGCAAAATGCTTCAACTCCCATCTTCCTAAACCGACCTACAATTGTCACAATCACACTTGAAGCAGAATGTGCCCAAATGGGGTAAAAGTTTCCACTTCCCTCCCCTGAAGAAAGTGGAAACTTTTGCCCCGAACTCAAAATGTATTTAAATTTTACTTCTATTACTACATTTGTGAACTGTGATGAGGTGGGCTTCGCGATTAGAAACCCACCTAGCTGTAGTGCCAACCGTTACAAAAAGGTCGTAACCTTGGTAAAAATGACGTAACGTCAAAAACTGATGTTATTTTTTGTTTTCAGCAATTTGAAAAAATGAACCCTTTTTTTAGAAAACTTACAGTCTTGATTTGGCCAGGATACCCACCTCTAAACTGATAAGTGGGGCAAAAGTTGCCTCTAGAAACATTTGCCCCACGCGTGGAAACTTTTGCCCCAGTGTGTGGGGCAAAAGTTTCCAAACGGGTGTTTCGGAAAAATGGATAATTCGCACTTTAAATGTTTTGGTAAATAAACCATTTTTTTACTGGATGAAGGAAAGATGTTAACCTACAATACAAGCCAATTTTCAAATCGATAGGACGTTTTGGAAGGCGGGGAGAGCGCCGAATGTCAAAACTGGAAACTTTTACCCCCACCTCCCCTATTGATCTAACCAAACAAATGATGATTTTGCGTTTGAGACGACATAATATGTTTCAAATATTATTTGAAATTGGGAATGGGAAGACTTGGCCTCTCACCCCTTCTAGTTAAAATGGAGAGAAGTGTGACACGAATGATGTAAAGAAAAAACGCACTAGTTATTGACCAAACAAACGAAAATGACGAGAAACACAATGACTAAATTTTAATTTCAAACGTCCACGCCCATTGCCACGACGTAATTGAAGATGAGTGAAGAAGTGCTTTCAGGTGGCTCGTCTAATAACTAGCGCACTCAGCACTTTTGGTCCCCAAACTGATGCTAGATTTCGGAACACACGTTTATTCTTCACTTTTCCGAAATTCAACTATTTCATTTATTCAGGATGAAAGTTTGCAACACGCTGTTAGGATTACGATACTAGTCTGAACTCCACGATGTCAAACTCATTGCATTAATTTTCAAAATTAAACATCAGTGCAGTTGTGAAGTTTTAGGATGTGACCGAGCGACAGTGACCAAAATGACGAAATGATTTCAGAGTTAAATGGCAAATTATACGAATCGATATTATCCCCAAAAAAGAAATGGACAATGTAGATAGCATTGTATACAGCATAAAAAAATTGTTGTGAGAAATTCTGATCAAAATTGACTGTTTTGTGGTCTGGGGACATCAAAGTGCCCCCCACTATGTGAAACAGGGCCCTACACGCCTGGTTATTTGCAGTAAGTGTATTCTACTCATACTCCCATGCAGGATTACTCTCATAGGTAGGTTCCAGGTAAAGCAAAGGCGAATGGGAACGTCTTCCTTGTGCATCGCAAATAGCGGCCGGGAGCCAATTTTGTTTACTTGTTCAGTCTTAATGGAAATTATAGTTCTGCGATTTCATCCTTTCTGATGTCAACTCAGCCCTCAGTGAGGGACCCTCACTACACAAAAAATACACGTAAGCCAGTGAAGAAATTCATCATGAAAATAATGCAGCTTTTTCTGAAGATTCGCTTTCAAATGATGATAAGCCTGATAAGATAAAACAGATTTCTGAGCTTCGGTATTATCAACATACAAGTGTCATTTCACCATCGAAAGATGTAAAAGAGAAAGCAGCAAGAAATATCACTGAGCTGAATAAATGTTTGACAATGCAAAAACATAATTACAGTAACACGCACTTTACAGCCTGGGCTTGCATCATCCATTCCAAATTTAGGGAATATAATAATAATAATAAAATTATTTGTCCCACGAAGTAAGTAGTAAGGTGGATTTCTGGGTGTCAATCTATAGAGCAATGTAAGCCAAACCAAATATCTTGGAGTTATTGCCAGGCCAGTGACTAAATTGGGTGAAACTTATTAAAACATCCCAGTAGCAGGAGGGGTAAATTTCGTCGCCATAAAACTAAGAAGACAATTTTACAATGCTCTAGTCCAGTCTCTACTAATTTATGCTTTGCCGGTGTGGGGTTCAGCCTATAAAACCAAGATTTAACTGGTTTTAATTACACAAAAACACTAATCCAAATTTTATTTAAAAGAAAAAATAACCCTTCCTAGGAATATTGTTTCTAGTGTTCGAAGTTTTGGACATTTTTAATCTAACTGAGAAAATTACTTTGATTTATACTCACAAAAATATATAGAGAATAAATAGAGAGGTCCAAAATTAGATGCTTTAGAATCTTTGGAAATTCAGAAAATTCACAATTTAGGAATATCTGTTAATGACCTGGATGTAATTAGGCGTTCCCCGTTAATTGACATTTTCTTGTGAGTCTTCCTTTCACTTATTTGCCTTTCACATTACCTTTCACCTTTCTAATGCCACGCCCATTAGAAGGCACATTTCACTTTTGTATATAAGTAACTTCTCACATCTTCCTCATTCTGTATTGTACTGAAGATGGTCTAATCAACCGAAACGCGTCTACAAGTTTATATATTTTTATCGTGGAAATAGACTATTTCGTCTTAAATCGTCTTTTTTTTTTAAGATGGATTCCCACTATCTCGCCGCATCCACCTTACATTATGAGAACATTAAAATTGAAAACCACAGCAGCTTCAAGACCATTCCTACTTTCATAATCCGTAATATTATATAATACAGGTCGAGGAGCGCCGTGGACCCTCAAAAATGAAGGGAAAAGGAAACACAATAAAAACGAAACAATTGATTAAAAAAAGAAATATCGATTCTCTGAATTCAATCTAAATCGTTTCTTTTACCTATGACCCTCCCTCTCCAACCTAGGAAAAAACATTTCTATTTTCTATAAAATATTTGAAAATGAACATCGCAGGCAGTGAAAAATCGGAACAATTGAACGTTTTGGAATTAAACAAGAGAAAAAATACAAAAAAACGTGACTTCTTTGCAGGGAGCTATGGTCACATGTCATTTTCCGATATCTCAATTCAATTGTAAAATTTTAGAATTCATCATTCAAGAAGTTTTTGAGTAGATGTACCAAACTTCAAAAATTTTACATCTGCTCCAACTTTTTCAATTTTAAAACCCCAAAGATGATGGTTAATTGTTTTAGGGATAAAACAACTGTTTTTTTAGGGATAAAACAACTAGATTTTTGTTGTTGCAATTTTTCCAAGTTATTTTTTTTTCATTTCTTAAATTCAGAAAATTGAAAAATAAAAAGAATTTTGGGGCAAAAAGGGAAGAAGGAGTCGATGAAAAAAAAGAGCCCCCCCCCCCCCCCCTCCAAAGAGCATTCCTCGGCCAGTATTTAAAAAAATTAATGTAGGATTAATGCATGTTATATGTTGTAAGAATGATTTAGTACTTAGTGTTTACTCTGATTGACTTACTAAGTAAGTCATCAGTAAGACTTATGAGTCTTATAAACACAATAATCACTTCAATGGCTACATACCATAAGCGCCAATCCCCCTTAATTGGCATACAAAAAGCGCCAGGTGATTGAGAGTTGTATTGTGTGCAGTAAATATTTTGAGTGTGACAAAAGCGCGAGCGAAATCATGGCACAACGAACAGGCTGTGTGCGATAAGCGCAACACTCTGTCTAGGTAGGTACGAGTTTCATATTCGAGATAGGGTCCAGTCCAACCTACTAAAGCTCTGCTAAAGAAGGCCGGTACTTTTCCGTTATACCTCCCCCCCCAGGCGATTTCGGTTGGCTTTGGGTGCCTTAAAGCCATCGGGAGGGGTGTGTATGAAACTCGAAATCGAGTGGGAGGGGGTGGGGGGTGTTATAACGGAAAAGTACTCGAATTTGGGTGCCTTAAAGCCATCGGGAGGGGTGTGTATGAAACACGAAATCGCGTGGTGGACCCACATTTGTTACATTATGCTGGCGCTTTTGAACCATTGGCGCTTATGTCATAAGAAAACGGGTGGCGCTTTTTGTACACTCAGTTGGCGCTTATGTCAAATCAAACGTTCGAGGTGTTGGCGCTTTTAGTATACTTTTGAAGGTGATTGGCGCTTATGGCCTGCACCGCACTTTCAATAGCCTACTATTTCTAAACGAAGATGCGCACAAGACAGAATTATGTAAAACATGTTAAGAATATTGAAAACCATCTCGTCTACTAAATTGTAAATTAGGCAGAAGAAACTCATTTTCCAAGTTCAAGATTTTTCTTGACGGGAACTGATGCATTAGATATTTGAAATGAATAATTTTTTATTAACCCTTCATTTAATTCAGTAATCCTTCGTGGAGATGAGGTGGGTATATTTGAATCCTACAGAACTCCACGTCTATAACGTAAGTCCTTGCTTCACCATAATTCCACTCTAAATAAAATGAATAAATAATAATACGTGAAAAGTCCATGCAGGAGGTTATAAGTAAGCAGTTGATAGTGGCATGTCACGGGCAGGCTAAATCCAAAACTGGGGAGAATATCCTTGAATGTTTTTCTTCCCCGTCTCAACATCATTGGCACAGTAAACCAAAAACTAAGACTATCATTGGACCAGGAAGACACAGGCTTCATACGTCAACATCTTTCAAGAATATCAATTGAGATATCTTCAACACCACCTGTTTTCCTACCTGATTTTACTCGGCTGAACCAAAACCATTCATACGCATCAAATTGCTGTAACTCAGCCCTCAAAATTAGGAGAAATAAAATCCTATTAGCTTTATACCTTTAATTTTAAATTTATACTCTTATGTACAAACAACAAGATTTCAGAAATTAAGTATTCTCAAGAAATTTCCATCTGTTACTTCTGCCCACTTTAATTTTTGTGGTTATCAGTCCAAAGTCAAAAAATTACTAACTAAAAAAAAAAAAAAAAAAAAAACACAAAACATAATAACGTCAAAATTCAGAAACGTATTGCAACCATATTTTGCAACTTGGAGAACAAAGCGAACATACGACTTGAGAATCAGTAGTAAAATAAAGAAATCCTCAGTGACCACTTTTTTCCCAACTTTGTATAGTTAGCGTTGTCATATTTAAAAAATTTCGTATTTGAACACATACGAGTACATATAATAAAATATCTTGAAGCCTAACGCAAACGATAACTTGCTTGGGAAAAGATCCCCCTTCGATTAGAGAATATAGTACCTAACACAAAAAATGAAAGAACATGCATTAAACCAATTACATACTGAATAGTTGGGCCAGCAGGGTGCTGTGGGTTTATAGGAGGTGGAGGAATGACGAGTCTTTTTCTCAATGGCCAAGCATTCCGTGAAATCGTAACGCCGAAACATTTTGTTAAGTTTTAACAGTTCACGTTCACTCGTCCTCGCTCGAGAACTCTCATCAAGACCTGAAGATGGTTATATAACCCGAAAGCTTGGTCATAGAGGAAAATACTCGTCATTCACACCACCTATATAACCCCACAGCACCCAGCCGGCCAGACAAGACAAGGAGGATAATATCCTATATAATATATATTATATACAACCATGTTAACCAATTACTGAATAGTTTGTAGGTACTTACGAAAATTGTACCAGTGAAAATAGAAGTTAGAGATCTAATATCATACAACAAAAAATTAAAAAATGACAAATGCCAAAAATGACCAATTTGAACAGCATTGTAATACTGCTGGCGGCTAAAATGGCGGCTCAATTTAAGGAAACCACTCAGTAAAATGGCGCAAACTCCATGAAGCGACGTCTTGACTGTTGCTACAAAACAGAAAAACAAGAGTGCCGGTTATGATCTACGAGGCTGTCTACATCCAGGCAAACTCAGAGTAGTGCTTAACGCAAGCAAACTTACGATAAATCCAAGTAATACTGGGATTCAATAGTACTTCAATAGTATTCAATAGCTACCGTCAGAGTCATCTGAAAAAATACAAAAGGGAATTAAAACTAGAATGCGTTAAGTATTTGTCAACAGGCATCCAGCATAAACGTAAGGAAGACAAGTAATATTTATATTATAAGAAACAGTTGGGGCTGAAGGTTCGCAACGCTGGTTGGTTTTATTATTATTTTGGCATAAAAATGGTAAAAAAACAAAATTGTTGTACTTCTGTACAGTGTTTGACAGAAGTGGGACCCCGAAAATACTTCCCAAACCAACTTACTCGATCCCAAAGCCAAAACCCTTCAAAATCCTCTCCCGTAGCCCCAGAGAGCCCTAAGGGATTCGGCGATCGGGCTGAAAACCTTGCGGACACAACCGAGTACCTGACAAAATTTCAAGTTAAAAAAAAAAAAACTACCCAAAAAGGCCTGGATGGCGGATGAACATTTTCCTCCAGTTATGGGGATCCCAGAACCAACCAATTTCACCATGGGGGATTCATGGGACAGCGGGGGCGGCGCACAGTGGGGCAAAACGGCTATTTTTCGGAAAAAACCCTGTAAAAATTCTACATACACCTTTAAAAATCTGAAAAAAAAAATCACACGTGGTGTTTGAGTCTCACTACGCATTGTACGTAGTCAGTGGGTCACATTGACCGAATTCACATGGGTCAATTGACCCACCGACTCACTATAATTCAACTCCATTATGAGGTACAACGCTGGCAATGTCACCAATCGATTATAAATATTAAATTTCATAGGATTTTATATATGATATATAATATATAGGATAGCCCGGGGTCAATTGACCTGTAGTGGGTCAATCGCAATATGCTCTAAAAGTAGAAGGTAGAATATTAAAATTTAGTTTCTGGGGTGCTGAGTAGAAGAGAGAACTCTCCAAGGTCCAAATAATTGTACACAATCTCTTGAGAAAAATTTTAAGTACATTTTAACTTATATAATATATATTATATAATTAATGAGAATAGTACTGTTTAGTCAGGGTAGTTGAATTAGGAATGGAAGTGCTCCCGAATTTCGGGTTAAATCATCCTGTACCGTGTTGTTAGAAGTCAAAAAGGGGGAAATACATCATTTTTGTGACAAAAAGTCTTTCACGTAGTTTATAATCGTCTTAAAAAATTCTGGCCGATTCAAAAATAAGTGTGGGTGACGTCACCCACAAGTGTTCCGGTTTCCGATCAAAAGACACCAGAGGGCAGCTCGATTTTTTCTTCTATTTTCGCTTTTTTCTTGGTGTTTGGCTCTAGTGACACTGGAGTAACGCGAAAATGGCCGTGTTCGCTTTGTTTTTAATGGGATCATGCTTATTTACTCAACTTACTTGTGATATAAATTAACTTATTCCAATGACCGATTCTTTAGTTTTTAGTTTTGTAATGGTGGCCAACTTGTCGACCAATAGGAGCTGACCTCGGGTTTCCGCCAAAATTCAAATAGCAACTTTTTCATAAATTTTATAAATTCATACGAGCTTGCAGTTTGTGTTTTAACCCCATTTTTAGTATTATTTGGACGCCTTCTATCGATAAAAAAAAATAATCCAGAAACGCTTCCATTCCTAAATTAGGACTTCTGTTATACAAAATTGGCCAGAAAAATGATAATAGAATGAAAGTAGTAGAAAAACAACAAATGAAATCAGCCTCTGCTTGTAATATTAGTGAAAATAAAATTTATTATTTATTTAAAATTTATTTAATCTAATTTATTTAAAATTATTAAATTAAATCATCATTATTATTTATACTTATTATATTTATTTATATTTGTATTATTATATTATTTATGCTTCTATTATTATTTATATTTGTATTATTATATTTAATTTTTTTATTATTAACCACTGCGTCAGAAGTCACTAGGATCTAGTTCAATTTAGTTTCATTCAACTTCTCGCCAAATTTTTCTGATATTGAATAATAATGATTTTTTTTAAGTATTTGTGAATCATTCAGAGATTTGGTACAATGTTAAATACTTGCTTGAACAACCTGGCTTGAGATAAGCCGTTCTACATTATTTGTTAATGAAAAATCCTGATAAAATCAGCCAATTTACCTGCAACGAGACGGTCCAAATTCGCACCGTTGAGCAAAACCTCGCATAATTCGCGATATTGAATTATGAGCCCTGGCATTGTTGCGGCGACCACTTAGGATATTGAACTGACTAAATGAATGGTCTGGGAATGACATTTTATGTGAAAGGATGGGATGGGATTTTGTGTGTGAGGATGTTTCTACCGATAAACCTCCAGCTACGGAGTAAGCACCTTATATTCGATCAAGCTCGTTTATCTCGCCGAAAGCGGCTGAATCGGCCGTGTTTTTCACACTAAAATCAATCCTGCGTCCAGAATTGCAAATGATTGCAGCTGAAATTTTTAGAAGAGCTTCCCTAGGGTGTCTACAGTCGAAAAATTGCCCTGCTAGAGCGGAGCTCGGTGGAGCATTTTTTGAAAGCTTAGAAACCCGAGATTACTCGTTAAAACACGATTAATTACTAAATGATTCAGCCCCCCATGACGGCTGCAGGGATGCATTCTACAACTATTCAACATATATAAACCATCGGAAAAAGTTCGCAAAACTAATTTTCGTTTTTGAGGGTTTTTTCCGGCTTTGCCCCACTGTGCGGCGGCTCGTTAGCGAATTCGATTGGCGACGGCGGTGAGACGGAAATGTCGGCGCACTTTTCGTAATCGAGGGTGATCGATCGTAATCGACGAAAAATGTTGCCTTTGTCGTGAGTGGCTGGAGCTCCTTTTTGATACAACTGACTTGAGCCGTTTTAGATGCGCTGGGAGACAGGGAGGGGTGACGCCGGAATCGACTTGTGAAGAGTCCTCAGCGATGAGCGACGGACCAGCGGCGCGAGTTATCAAACTTTAATTTGTTTTGATTTCATAGTTTTGTTTTATTATCTATTTTTCAACCTCCAGCCTCATACCGAAGGATCTTGATCATAGGGATCGGTTTTCAAGGGAAGGAGTGGGATCAGCCTGTGGACAGAGCGGGTAAGGGTGCTGGTTGCTGTACGTAGCTTCACAACTCTGACGACTCCATCGGATCCTGGTCGAAGTTCCCCAACTTTTCCTAGGGGCCAGTGCGACGTTGTCTTCCCTGACCAAGACGAGGCCTCCTAACTCCAGTGATGGTGAAGAGTCCCCGAGTTCTCAATCCTCCAGCGGTCCCACAACTGCTCAGTCCCCACAGCTGTATTAGCTGCCATCGATCTAAAAGATAGTCCTTGACGTCGAGAAATGACGGCTGGGGAATTGTAACCAACGGACGACCAATAAGGAAGTGTCCAGGAGAAAGGAGATCGGTTTCCTCTGGGTGTTTGAGAGTAGGCCCAGTGGCCGAGAGTTTAGTTGAGCCTCGATCTTGGAAAACAAAGTGCTCAACTCCTCAAAGGTGAGAGGAGTGTCCCTGACGATTAAATGAAGTCTCCGCTTCACGGACTTTACACCTGCCTCCCAGATGCCGCCCTGTCCCCTAAGAGGAGTGTGTGGAGGATTGAAGTGCCACCGAAGCCCAATCCTGGTGTGGGAGAACTGTTGCCTTTGTCTAGAGTGGCTGGAGCTCCTTTTTGATACAACTGTCTTGAGCCGTTTTAGTTGCGCTGGGAGACAGGGAGGGGTGACGCCGGAATCGACTTGTAAAGAGTCCTCAGCGTTGAGCGACGGAACAGTGGCGCGAGTTGTCAAACTTTAATTTGTTTTGATTTCATAGTTTTGTTTTATTATCTATTTACCTAGCTACAGCCTAAACACGGGTAGTTTGAGAGGGATGAAAAATGTCTTAGGGGGAATTTTCATCTCAAGTAGTACCAACACGGAGTAGTAATTGTTTTTATTGTTAGTCATTTTTTGGACACGGTTCTTGCAATTATACCGGACGTGCTATGAATTCCACGGCCATCAATTCCACCGGATGTATGGGTTCTGATAACAAACTGCTAGATGGTAACTTTTCTGTATTTTGATGAGGATATGTCGCCACCTTTTTGTGTAATCAGGCATTGTTAAAAAGCCCAGCATTATTTTAGCCTTATAACAAAAAACCAGATCACATAAAGGCGGCGTATTGTGAAAAGGCGGCTTTTTACAAGAAGGCTGCATTCACAGATACATCACAGTCGTCAGTACCACGGTGGCTCTTGCTTCATCCCTACGGGGAGCTTCCCTAGGCGTGCTGCTAGATGCTAGAATTCCTAGCACCTGCTGGAGATGGAGTTCGGTGGCAATCTATCCCGGATTTCAAAGATGCAACTCTGGGAGAGAGTGCAAGGGCCCGAAGAAGACAATGCTGCCTTTGACAGGGCAGTGAAACAGCTGGAACGGAAGACCTGCCCTGGGGCTGGCACAGAGGCAGTTGGCCTTGTTGGGCCAATTTCAGCAGAGGGCCTCTGCCAGAGGCTGTGAAGTGAGCGGGTACTGTTTGGGGCACCTGGCTCATTTAGGGCTGCTGTGGACCTGACAGACGAGTTGAAGTGTCCCTGGCTCAAGCACAAGCCAGTCTTGTCTCTCGTCGCCTCCAGCAGCCAACCCAACATCGTGTAATGCCTCAGGCAATGACTACGAGGCCCAACCAAGTTGGGACTGGGTATGGTACCAGTGTAATTAAAATAACAGGTCCACTTGATAACAGAAAGTAAACAAGTGGAATTGCAAGGTCAGATTATCACTAACAAGCTCCACCGGTGGGATTGCAAACAACTCTTCTTGGGTAGGTACATTTACAAAACGTATTTACCCTGGCACCGTGGAAGTATAGCTCAAGTCCGTTTCGTTCGTTGGGAGCCACCTCCCAAACCCCGATCCTTTGGTTTGAGGTATCTGGAGTAAATGGGTTTTGTCAGTCGCTCACTCAACATACCTTCGTTGGGAGATTTTTATTTTTTCAGGGGCCGAGATAAATCACGGTCCCATAAAATTTGTGTAGTGTTAGGACTTGTTCGAAATATTTGTTCATGCTTACCACTTGAATATGAGTCATCATCGCTCCTGTCGAAATCCACATAGAAATCATACATGTCGGCACCTTGTCTGGCCAGTTGATCCGCCATGATGTTCCCCCTGACGCCGCTGTGCCCCGGAACGAAGTCAAAGACGATATGTTCCAAATAGCGCATTGCCCTGTAGAGCTTTATAAACTCATCCCTGTTCCTGATGGGGACCCCATTACGAAGCCTCCATCCATTACGCTTCCATCTGCAAAAAATATAAACAGTGGCAGACATGTTAACACAAGCTGGAGAGGCAAATGCCCCCCCCCCCCACCAACAGCTATGGGGCTAAAATGGGGCTACGGGAGGTCAAATATTTTTCGAGTAAAAACAACAAATTTTTGAAGAAAAAAAATCCCACAATTTTTTCTTCATTGACAATGAAATTTATGCACTAGTAACCTAAATCAAAGAATAATAAACCCATGTGTAAAATTTTCAGCGTTTTTTTAAGGTTTCAGGGTAGGGAGTCGTGTGGGGTGTGATTCTTGAAGCATTTTTATACGTGGAATACATTTATGGGGGTCTCAGCCCTGACAGACATGGGTATTTATGAGGCCAAAAATGGGGATTCTGTAAGACCATGAGGTCGATTGGGGTGACGTTTGCGGAGTAATTTTAATATAATTCATTTTAGGGGGTTCCCGAGGCTTTACATCGTATTGGAATGGTTGCGTAGGTTTAGTGCCCCTCCAAATCGATTCTACATTCAAAATAACTTCGAAAACCACTCCTTTCTTGACTTCCAGCTCAAAGCCCTTCAGCTAGGAGGGGAACTCGGGGTTTTGTCAAAATTCCCGGGTTTTTATATAAACCTCGATCTACATAAACGACGGACGGACATCAAGAAACATTCAAGTTCAAATATAGAGAGTAATAATCCAAAAGGAAGTTTAATTACGCATTAGTGCATCGAAATCAACGTCTTCATTACTAACTTCAAACAAGCGGTGTAGGAAGTTAGGCTAGGAGGGGGTTGAGAAAAATCATCCTTCTCTGAGAAGACTAAAGCGTACTAAAGCGGGCGATTATCATCTCCGCCCTAATCCGTGACGCGAGCAGGAATAAGCCGTTCACGGACCCGAGTAGAGTACCTGCAGAAGCAGTAGGGAAGAGTGCCATCACCTCCGCCCATTGGACCCAGGCGTTAGACAACAGCTTTACCTCCCAACTCAAAGTAGGCCTGTGATCAGTCAATCCTCCGTCCATACCGTTCTCCTGGTGCACTCTCCATGGGAGCTCCAAGCACTCATCGATTGGAAGCAGCGTGCAGCCAGTGTGGCCTGGGGGATCAATAAGACAAAGACCAAGGTCATCGGCTGTATACAAGTCTGGTCCGAAAGAGAGCGAGCACTGTGGCAGTTATGGGTCAACCTCTAGAGCATTTTGATGTATGTCATGGATGCTGAGACTGCAGGCATCAACTGGCTTGAGGCATTAGATATGTGGTTGATCCGGAGGATGTTGAAGATCCCATGGAAGGCGCGTCTGCAGAACAACTGTATTCTGCAGCACAACAATTTGAAACGTGAGCTCCTGACCACCACAAAGCGGCATGTTGCATGTCTGGGTCAAATTATAATGAACCCGAAATACGAACTGCTGCAGACCATGATGATGAAAAAGATTGCTTTGCGCAGAGGAGTGGACCAACGGAGAGCATCGAAGCTGCTGAACATTAGTCAATGAACAGGAATTTCTAGAGAGAAACATAATATGTTATAAGATATTATCTATTTCAGCTCGCACAGGATAGAGACCGTTTTGGCGATGTGGTTGCCAACCTTCGTTAGTGGAGAGGAAATCAAAATTGACCGATTTTATCAAATATAAGGATTTTAGCCTACTGCTGTGTTCCCCTGGACCAATCTCCGTGATCGTAGGACATAGGATTTGTTGGTTTAGGGTTTTTATGAGGGTTAGCAGAGGATTTGGGCGGAAGTGATGACTGCCCACTAAAGCAGTTAAACTTGAATGTGATACAGAGTAGCGTATAAAGGGGGATTCATCAAAACCTCCCCAGGCGGCCGAAAAACCATCAAAACCTCCCCGTAGAAGAAACCATCAAAACCTCCCCGTGTATCAAAACCTCCCCGTTGAGGAAACCGTCGAAATCTCCCCGTGTATCAAAACCTCCCCGTTAGAGAAACCCGAGGGGGGATTCATCAAAACCTCCCCAGGCGGCCGAAAAACCATCAAAACCTCCCCGATAATGTTGAGTGTTATATTGCTTATAACTACAGTCGAAATCGTTTATAGTGGACTTCAAGGGACCGAACAGTTTTGTCCACTACAAACGATTTCCACTTAAGAGGGGGCTGCCAAAACAGCGCCATGTCCTGCGGCGTGAAAAGCTGCAACTAGCCAAGTTTGACTAGGGGGGCAACTGAAAAAAAAAAAATCTGGTAACGTTGTCCAGAAGGTTGGGGGGATTGAGCTCCCATTGCGAAACCGTCTCATCAGACGGTGTTTGACTACCTGAAAATGACCCTCGTCATTGTGCAATAAACGGCACTTTTACGAAGAGAGATTCGGTTTGCACCTTTCGATAGCCAAAACCTAAGTGCCGTCGGGCTGAAAACCTTGCGTGCACAGCTAGAAAGAGAATCGGAATTCATTTTGTTAAAATTAAAACAACCATTGAGATGATGGTATTGGCCTTAATACCTTTTGAATATTTACAAAAAATGGGTCATTTTCGTTGAATCATGTCAACAGTATCGCTGACTCAACAAAAAATATTCCTGAACTTACTGATAAGGTCAAAAGAGGGATAAGAAAATTTGCATTTTACAAAAATGTTCCTCTCGGTTTATTTAGAACATTATCAGATATCGTTATAATACTATTGCGAAATGAGAATACAATTATTCTGAGATAAAAATTATTCTTACAGATTATCATTACATATAAATTGACAAGCATTGACAAGATGTGAACAGTAATTGTACCTAATTATTAGGTATACTAGAATATTACCTTCGATATACATTCCTTCATTCTTCTTCACTTCCTTCTGACCCGTTCAACAACCATCTCATTATTCCTAAACAAAGCATCTAAACTCCTTTTTGCTATCAACTTCTTATCTAACCAATTTTTGGGATTTTCCGCAGCTAAGAACAATTCATCCTCCCTCTCTTTTCCTTCTCTTGAAATCTCTTTCTCTTCCTCACTACCTTCAGCACTCAATTCAAGATTCTGTTTCTTCTCACTGTCAATTCTAGAGAAGAAGTTTAACGTACCTACTAATCTTATTTTAGATATCTAGCTTAATAGTAAATGTAGACTAACAGTGTACTTAAATTTTATTTTCGTAACATGGTCATCCAGTTTATACGGGACAAATTATGTTTCATTTTATAAATAATTAAAATTTAGGACCTCTCAGCGACAGCAACGCGTCGCCGGGTCAGCTAGTAATTCATATAAAAAAATAATAAACTCTTGTGTAAAATTTGCAGTGTTTTCCGAAAAACACCCGTTTTACGCCGGTAAAATCAGTTAGCTCTACTAATTTCCTGATACCTACCTGTTTGCATGACATGCAAACATTGTAGGTAACTGAAATTTTAGGCTTAGGCTAGAAACAATGAAAAGGAGAGTTCTCCATTGTCAAGGAAAAATAAAACATCATTGACCTAACATAATTGATAAACATAATAGGTAATTATTGACAGTTAGTTAGGTACCTACATCAATAATTGATGTAGGTACCTAACTAACTGTTAATAATTACCTATTATGTTCAATAATTATCATAATTCAATAATAATTTCAATAATTATTATAATAATTATTGAAATTATTATTGAATTATGATAATTATTATCTTTGATGTAGGTACCTACCTAACTAACTGTTCGTGAACAACCTTCCTAGTTACCAGGGCCGTAGCTACCACGGGCCAGGGCCCAGTGCCCCAGGGCCCCCGACGGCAAAGGGGCCCCTTCCCGAAGACCACCAGAAACCCCCAATGGTAAGGTTGCCGAGGGTGGTTGAGGTTGGTGGCCTCTAGCGTAGAACCCCCAGAACTTCCTCGACGCCCGCTACTCTTCGGACATTCGAAAACCCATCAAATTGCGCATGCATCATCCCGCTCACAGAACTTCGCGAAAAATCAACGGATTTTATCGTTTGAACATTTGAATTAAAGCGTGAAATGTAAGGAAGACAACGGTCGAGGCGGATTTTCGATAACTCATCTTCCAACCAAGCAATGGTCACTTGAAGAGAGCAACACCCTTAGACGTAACTTTGTTGATGAATTGCAGCTTCCAGTGACATTTCGCTCCAAAAACGCCTCGACGGATCGCTAGACATTAGTCTCACTTGAAGATTAAAAAAAAAATCATGAAAATCGGTGCATAATTCGAGGATTTATGATGGCGGGAGAATAACGTTGATTCCTTATGGGAGCAGAAAACATGGCCGACACGGGAGCCCGCTCTTAAAGTGATATATCACTTGTAGTATACTGTCCACTACTGGCGATTGAATCATTTGTTGTGGACAGTCCCCTACAAGTGATTTATGTACCTATTTTGGGAACGAGAAAATAAAGTATGTACACAAGACAACTTAGTGTGTATGTACAATTGATGAAAAACCTTTATTCCCTCACAACAATTGGGTTCCTCTCCAAATAACCATTACAGTGACCTTTCTTTAGACAATTTCAACGTCCTGTCAGGAGGCTTACTATAAAACATGCACCGCTCCGAGCAATCGCTTGATCATTCAGCGATTTCAAAATAACGTGCTACGAGCATGCGTAGATGCGTATCGTTACACCAGGAACGAAAGACTACACCGGGAACTTCAAATTCGTACTGTCGAAGAAGTCATCAAAAAACAAGCATTAGCCCATCAGCAGAGGCTTCGGGGACACATCAACAGCGAGGTTGTCCAGCTCCTCGACGTTGAAGGCCTGCTCAGAAGACTTAAAAGAACAAAACCTCATGACCTGTGGGTAATTATCAGCTCAGTGAGTAATTACTAGTGCGTCAGTTGCACAAAACAACAAGTCGCATAGAAGCAGTGTTATGTGTCATAGCTTCTTGCAAGTCATTTAGTATACATCAATTGTAAATTGCTGATAAGTTTGCTTACTTGGTGCAATAAAAGTTTCAAAAAAAAAAAATTGCTCGCTGTTGAATAAACCACGACAGTAGTGCCTTGTCGAAATCAGGATGCGTGAAATTCCGAATTTTTGCGAATTTTGTTTGCTTAACAACCTGTTCTTTCGATTTCACGATCGCGTAAACCGCTGAACGACTGATTTTAAATTCACTGGCCAAACTGCGCGCAGGTTCACCCGATTCAAACCGGCAAATAACCGGGGAGGTTTTGATGAGTATGCGAGCGCACGCCGGACCCTAGACCGGGAGGTTTTGATTACTTCCTAACTCACCTTTCACCCACTCGGGGAGGTTTTGATGGTCGCCCGCGTAAAGGACTAGGATCTTAGCATACAAAACCGTATGGGTGATTCTTCCAAAACTGCAGAAATCATGTCTGGACACGAATTCCTTGCTTTGAACGTGAATAATACTCATGTGAGTGACAGTAGCACTATTTCTTTAACATATGTGATTTTCCAAGGTTCTTAAGTATCACTTTAGCCAGCAGGCATCCTCTCTAGTGGTCTACCAAAGAATCAGTAGCTTTGAACACCTGTGTCCCTTCGTTTGCATGTTAGTCCCTCACTTTTGGTTTGTTATTCTTGGAATAATACACCTATGTTTTTGCGACGGGGGTCGACGACTCCGATCGGGCTCAAAATTTGACATTATCCGTTTCAAGAGGTCTACATTCTAAATCCGAAATGTCCGTCCGCCGTCCGCCGTACGCCGTACGCCGTTTTGGGCAGTAGGAAATTTTTAAAAAATCTGAAATTTCGACAAAATACTTGGTTTACCATCTAGTTGTTCCCGCAAGGTTTTCAGTCCGATCGCCCAAACCCGTAGCGGTGGCCGCTATGGGGCTAAAATGGGGCTACGGGAGGGGATTTTTGAAGGCTTTTGGCTATGGGATCGAGTTAGGTGTCGTTTTCGAAGTATTTTTGGACGTAGAATCCATTTTTCGGGGTCCCAGAACGATCCGATTTCTCTGTTGCGATCTATAGGGCTTTCATGGGGCTAAAAATGGGATTTTTGAAGGATCCCAGGATGTTAAATATTTTTCGAGTAAAAAATACAGAATTTTTGAAAAAACACATTTTTGAACAAGAAAATCCAAAAAAATTTTTTTTTTGAGATAAAAATAAAAAAAAATTTTTTAATTTTTTCATTGACAGAATTAAATTTCTGCACAAGTAACGTACCTATATCAAAGAATAATAAACCCTTGTGAAAAATTTGCAGCTTTTTTTTTTAACCTCCACCTCCACTCCCCCATGCAAAGCTACCAAGTTTTCCGAGCCAACTCAAGTTGGCACCGATCTCTTGGATATCCTTTTCAATGGCAACCTCGCAACTTTTCAGTTCATTTGTGCATTTGTTTGTGTGGGTCTCGGACTGTCACATCAAACGCGTTAAGCTTCGGTTTCCTAGGAATGCGGTGCCGTTATGTGACAGGCGTAAACGGACGGTGAATGACCTAGACCATTTTGGGAAATGGGTGTGGTTTCCTAAGGACGGTAGGGCCCTCCGCCAGGTAAACAAACGGTGACCCAGATAAAATTACGGGCGCTCGAGCGGAGCCCAACAGTTGGTTCAACGTTTCTGACGGAGAGCGGTCATACTTTGCAATGAGTTTCTCATCGGAAGAGGACGAAATTCTCATCGATTTCGTTGGAAATCGCGAGTGTTTGTACAATTGGCATCATAGGATTTCAGGAACACTCAACTCAAATTGTCCCTGTGGAAGGAAATTGGGTTTTATTTTTCCTAGAGGCAATAATAACACAAAATACGTGAAGCCCAAAATTTTAAGTCATAATGTGGCAATAATAATATCTAATAATAATAAAATCAGCATTAAATTATTTACAAATAAATTAAAACGAGCATTCATTTTGAAATAATGACTTGCTTATTTCACTCGAGAATCCGACCAGCCTTCTTAATAAGAATTACATAATATGTAAATTTTAATTGTGAATATTGAATCTCTGTAATTAAATGGACTTTTTTTATCTTCATAAAATTCTTTATAAGTAAGAACTATTTCGCTGTTTAATCACACCTTTACACGTGTTTTTAACCCATCAGGCATGAAGGAAGGGATCTGGTTAAAAAATACAAAAATAAATTAATAAATTGAATGAATAAATACAATACTGAATATAATTAGGTAGTGATAATGAAGTTTAAATAATACTGATCATAATTAAATAGGTACGCAGAATTTTTGCTCAGGAGAAATTGGAGTTCGGTTTCTGTTGAAGGCGTTGAAGTTATGTCATCCTTTATGAAGTTCAGGACATAATCAAAGAGCATCGGGCTCAATCAAAAATATGCAACGAATTTATCCTCATTGGACAGTAAATGACGACGAACTAGTATATCATAGGTTCCCTCAACATTGCGCTTTTTGAAAATTTCACTTTCTTCACTTCGCGTGTCCTCGTCTTCCAAAATTAACAATAGTGCTACATCAGTCTCATTCATTGTGGAGAAGGACGGTGAACGGACGCGGTGAACTGACGACGGACTCTAGCTTCAGCACTGAACGGGCGTCAGTACGTTCACCGTTACCATCACCCCCACCACGCCTTCCGGCCGTTCACCTATGGTCGTCACAAAACGGCACCGCATTCCTAGGAAACCGAAGCTTAAGTCCCTCACCAGCGTGAATTGATGAAGGGAAGAGGAACTAAAATGATTTATTTGCGATACTCTCTGTGTATTGAAAGGGAGAACAGATTCTAATTATTAAATTTCACGATAGAAGCACATGGAGTGGTGCACATCAGTGAAACGTGTAACGTTCTGTTATGCTGTGCTCCCCAAAGCGCACATTTAATACCTAAGTGATTAAGAGGAGAGTTATCCCGACTTCAAGAGAGATTTGAAAGTGCTGCCTCGTTTGAAAGTCCTCCCCTTTTCAGCGGGGAGGATCGCCTATACGAGGATTTTCTTATCTCCTGGGCGGCCCCTCGTCTCCCCTCGGAGTGATTAATTAATTAGCCACACTGGATCGTGCAATATTGAATTCCCGATCGGAAAATTCGAACGCAATTTACCCCAGTGAGCTGAGACTTTTGTCATAAAAGAACCATGGTAAATGGCAATTAATTGCGAGTCACGGAGGTCCACTGGCCGTGGTGATCAAAAAATAAATTGCAAATTGGCGGCACTGATAAACCACCAGCTGATAATTGAGGAATCGGCATTTGGCCTCAACGAGGAAGTCCTTTGTCTTTTTTCGTGGTTTTTCCCGTCGAGGAAATTCGTTCGTTTCGTGGAGAATTTTGTCGAAGATTTTGTCGTTCGTTTTCGTTGGACTTGTGAGAGTGTAATATTGTCAAATCACCCGTCGTCACTTCTGTTGCTGCGCTGCGTGAAAGAGGTGAGGTCACTTCAGATTAAAAGCGCTTTTTGTGACTTAGGCCAGAGCTCTGGAGACTGAAAACTTGTGAAATTTCAGGATTTCGGGATCCTGTGGAACCCCGTAAACCCTGCTCTGAAAGTTCCTGAGATTTTTCCCAGAGTTTGGCGGAAGTTTTCTGCAAGTTGGTCGTGGACTTTGGCTCATCAGCCTCATTCACCACCTGGACCAGTCCTCACCTGTGCCCAACCATCTTGCCTATCACCTGGTTCCATCCCACCCTGGAGCTACCAGTTCTGAACCCAAGGGCCTTTGTGATCTCTCATCTAGTCTTTTGCTTTTCTCGTTGTGGCTCTGCCACTGAGCACTAAGTTACGTGATAAAATTAATCTTCTTCAAGAAAAGGGCCTGCCCTAAGAAAATTTAAGTATCAACTAACACTACTAACTTTACCATAATAATAAGATACTCCGAACAGTTCGGAGTTACTCTGATTGTCGAAGTCCTTCGTAGCCATTTGATAAGGCTCATCAATGTGATACCACTTTACTGCGATATAGCTTCTAATAGTTTCTATTTTCAGGTTTGTTGTGCGAATGATGTCAAAATCACTAGAACGGATGCACCCAATTAAGATAGCAAGCTGTGATACTTCTTCTTATTCTACGCTGCTGTATTAAACTTCCGTTGTAGCACCAAAAAAGGGTGAGCTAATAAACATAATATGTTTATATATTATGTTATATTATAACATTACTCTGTCTTCTCGTTCAGTTTTGCCCAGAGTTCCTTTACGCTCAAGTAGCGGTGACCCCCCCACCCTGTTCTAAATAGCTCTTGCTCAATCAAATTAATTTAAATCTTGTTCTCTCCCATAAACCATGAGGAAAATGTCTCAAACGGCTCCGTGCTGCCAGCGGACGACCTAATTACTTGTTTTCGAAGATTCGTGCTCCCTGCGGACACCTGTGTTTGTCAACATTGAAGCCGAGCTCCTAGCGGACAAGGTCATTAGTTGTTGACTTGAAAGATAAAGGGTACGATTTTGTCGGCCACGTCCCGAGGTATGAGGAACGCAAATCCAAGCTTTGCCAGTTGAGAAGAGAACAGCTCGGGTCGGAACACAACCCTTCTACGTCAGACGAGCTTGTGATTCAAGAGAATGGCAAGAGAATTGCCATTTTCAGCGTTCAATCAGCAAGAAACGTGTTGGAGACGAAGTCTGTTTTTTTTTTTGTTGACGGTACTTTTTTCTGTTGCCCGAAGCAGTTCACGCAAATCTACACCCTTCACGCGGACTTAGGTAGCACCGATTCTGAAGTGAATGTGATCCCGATCATTTTTGCCTTTTTACCGGACAAAAAACAGGAAACGTACCAGCGTTTTTTCTCACTCTTGAAGAGCTGGGCACCGAAGTGGTCTCCATGCATAGTAAAAAGTGATTTTGAGATAGCAGTGCTAAATTCCATACGAGCTGAATTTCCTAACGCAAAAGTGTCGGGGTGCTACTTCCATTTCAACCAGTGTTTATGGCGACACATTCAAGAAGTGGGGTTGGCAAAGGCGTATAAGGAAGACGGCAGCGTAAAAGACATATGCCGAATGTTTGCTGCTTTAGCATTGATACCACATACGCAACATACGCTCAAACTGGCGATATAGGTGAGTGTTTATTAAAGTTGGGGAAAATAGTTAAATTTGAGTAATTTTGACGTTTCAGTGACACTTTTTTATTCATTTATTAGTTATGTATTTTGACGAAGAGGCTCTTGCCTCTGACTTTTGGGGAACTACTAGTGAGCAACCTCCACGCGGTGTTCCCTGGGTAACGCTAATAGCTCATTACTGTGTCCGCTGAGAGCACGGTTCTTATACAGGTGTCCGCTCACCGCACGTCCGCTCAGAGCACGTCCGCTGGGTGCACGCTACCTCTCAAACACTTCCATTTATTCATAAGTAGTGAGGAACTAACTTTTTTACCTAATGGTAAAACGTGTTGAATTATTGCCTTTGAATCATTTGTTGCAGTAAAATTTACATTAAAAGTAATGAAAATTTCTCTTGAGGCTTAAATCCAGGTAAGGGTACATATTCGTAAGGGTGCATATTCGTTTGCTGAATTTGGCTAATTATTGTTGTACTGGGTGCCCCAGTCCCTCGGCTCATTGAACTTTTTAAATTCAACTTTTTTTTTGTCCTTACATCAAATTTAAACAAAAACGTTCGAATTTCAGGGGTTTATTATTCTTTCATATAAATTATCCAACAATTAATTCTACATCAAAAATGTTTTTTACAATTTAATCATTAAATGATTAAATTGTAAAAAACATTTTTGATGTAGAATTAATTGTTGGATAATTTATATGAAAGAATTCAAATTTTGAAACTGGTTTTTTTTTTTTTTTTTTTCTTGTAAGGTTTGTGGACGGATGTAGGACCCCGAAAAATGGATTTTGCATCCAAAAATATTTCGAAACCCCACTCGATATCATAGGTATCTTTTCGAAATATTTTTGGACGTAGAATCGATTTTTTGGGGTCCCAGATCAGCCAAAACATTGCACAAGAAATAACTTTTTTCCTCTTAAATAGTTGTAGGTATTGACAGAATTAATTGTTGCACAATTTTTCTATAGGTGCAATTGATTTTATATCTCATAGATCTCAAAGAATAAATGGGGGTACGGGAGTGGTTTTCGAAGCTTTTCGGCTATGGGGTCGCGTTAGGTGTCGTTTTCGAAGTATTTTCGGGCGTAGCATCCCTTTTTGGGGGTCCCAGAACGCTGTCCTTGCCACAGCTATAACTTTTACAACTTTGATCGGATTTCAATGAAATTTTCAGGGATAGTGTGGTTTCTGCTCTAGATGGCCCACTATCAGTTTCACCATGATCACCAGGTACCACAATCCGCGGTACTCCCTGCGCATGTGCGAAGGCAATGGCACATGAGCTTCCTCGTGCCAAGTTCAAAATGAACGTAACAACTGTAACAAGAAAATTACGTTCGCGCATGCGTAGGGAGTACCACTGATTCAATCGTGATGAAACTGATAGGGAACCATCTAGGGCTATACCCACACAATTCCTGAAAATTTGATTGAAATCCGATCAAAATTGTAGGAGTTATGGCTGTGGCAAGGAAATTACGTTCACGCATGCGCTCAGCGTACCGCTGATTCAATCGTGATGAAACTGACAGGGTACCATCTAGAGCTATACGCACACAATTCCTGAAAATTTGATTGAAATCCGATCAAAATTGAGAAAGTTATGCCTGTTTCAAGAATTTCACGTTAGCGCATGCGCTGAGCGTACCGCTGATTCAATTGTGATGAAATTCTTATGGGACCTCAAGGAGCCTGATCCGCATAATCCCTCAAAATTTGAGCTAAATTCATTGAAAATTGTGGAAATTATGGCTGTAACAAGGAAATGCGGACAGACCGACAGACACGAAACCAAATTTGTTCAGTAGGCTATGAAACGCAAAATGCGAGTGGGAATTTTGAATTCGGACAACAAAAATTTTTTTTCTCCCGAAAGTGAACACAAGGCTTCCGCTACTTCGCAGACTCGGAAGCAATATTAGTAGGGTTCGAGCGGTGAGCGGCAGGTAGAGCGGTTCCCACCCCGCTCGGTCACTGACCGCTTGCATTGTAGCCACTATGTGCTGAAGAACCCAAAATAACTTTTGAAGGGGACCAGAGCGGCAATACCTGCCGCTCACCGCTCCTATCGTAGCCTCGGCCGTAGGCTACGTCCGAAGAACACGAGACAGTCAGTACATTCTCCCAATAAAACAATGCCACTAACGTAGAAAATTTCAACATTTTATGTCAACAATGAATGAAACATACCCATATATCCACTGTGTCATTGATTTGATGACGAACTCGGAGTCCGTCATTATTCGCAATCTTCTCACGCCAACAGAAGATGCCTGTTTGATAGCCATCCTTGCTGCCTGCAATTCGCCCCTGATATTTGTGGCTCTCCCGGAGACCGGTGCAGCCACATTTAATGGGTGGTTTCGCCCAAACCAAACACCTAGAGGACAAAATGAGGCTCATAATCGGGCGTCAATGAGTTTCAAAGAGATTGACAACGTTCTCCTTGACGCCCATGGTATTTTCTTACTGTCAATAGGAAGGTAACGACTCACCTAGACCTGCTTGGGCACCAGGCTGTCCGTTGTTGAAGCACGCGCCGTCTACGTAGACGACGACGTAGCCGCAGTTATCACACGAGAATCTCATTTTATCATGGACCCTACAAAACGATGACTGGTTTATTTTCATGGTGACAAATTACAAAACCGGCGAACAATAATGCTGTGACAAACCGCGGTGAGGGCGGACAATTCTAAGATTCCCACAAATCGATTTCACGTCCAAAATAACGTCGATAACCTCATTTCACTTGATTCCCTGGCTGAAGCGCTTTAAACTCGCAACGTGTAGCCCCTTAGCAGCCCATCAAGGTGTAGGTGGACAGACCTATGATCCCATAAACCGATTCTGTTTCCAATATGACTCGGAAAACTACACGTTACTCGACCCCGTGGCTAAAATCCTTCAAAAACCCTATCGGCGCCGCGGCGACCGGGTTTAACCTCCTCGACCGAGGCTAAAATTGTCGAAAGAGCACCGCATTTGACCCCTGGCTTATAACCTTCAAAAAACCCATAACTTCAGCCCCATAGAGCCCCATGATGTGGACGGACAATCCAATAACTCACGATACGTTCCATGATCGACGTCCTGGTCAAAGTCTTTAAGAGCCTTTTGGATTTTTATATTTCAAAAAAAAAAAAAAAATTTTTTATTTTATTATTTTTTTTATTGAAAAATATTTGATCTCCTGGGATCCATCGAAAATCTCATTTATAGCCCCATGAAAGCCCTATAGATCGCAGCAGTGAAATCGGAACGTTGCGTGACCCCAAAAAATGGATTCTACGTCCAAAAATACTTCGAAAACGACACCTAACTCGATCCCATAGCCAAAAGCCTTCAAAAACCCCTCCCGTAGCCCCACAGCGCCCCACGGGTTTGGGCGATCGGGCTGAAAACCTTGCGGCCACAACTGAATGGTAAACCGAGTATTTTGTCAAAATTTCAGATTTAAAAAAAAAAAAAAAAATCCTAGTGGCCAAAACGGCCTGGACGGCGGACGGGGTAGGGCGTACACACACAGGCGGACGGACATTTCGGTTGTGGAATTTAGACCTCTTGAAACGGATAATGTCAAAATTAATACACAGGTCGACGACTCCGATCGGCCTCAAAATTTAATTTTGAGGCCGATCGGAGTAGTCGACCTCCGTCGCGAAAACATAGACCTATGTGTATAATACACCTGTGTATTATTCCAAGAATAATAAACCAAAATTTGGCGTTTTTGAATTACTGGTACCTAACAATTAATTCGGAAAAACGAGCTCTGTCGACCACAAAGAACTGATTCAACTCGTAATATGAGCATTCCCCGCAAAATTTTCAAAGCGCTCTCCCAGCCGTAATAACGTTGAAATGGTTAGTCCCAGCCAAAAACCGCCTAGAATGAAAGTTGTAGATCATGAAATTTCACTTTAGGTGATCTTCGTAGTTTTCAGCCATTACGGTGAAGACACCTGTGTTCGGTGTCTTTTTATATGTTTTACGACCTGCTAGTCTGAAAACTAGGATGATCAAATAATGTAAAATTTTATGATCTACCTACAACTTTCGATCCATCCATTTTTTCGCTCGGACTAACCATTTCAACGTAATAACGGCTTTAAAACTTTTTCGGGGAATCGGCAATTTTCCCTCTGAATATCCCTTAATTTGGGGAGGCATTTGACGGGCTTTTCCTGAGGTCTCCGGGAAAATCCTAATTTCGATCGAAGATATGGTTTCGGAGGGAGAGAAGAAAATGTTATGAAAAACAAGGTCTTAGATGGTCAAATTTCTTGTTTCCACCCTTACCGACGAATAGGTACTAATGGCACTTTTGTTGTTTAAATAGACATGCAATCTGCCGTTCCTTATATTATCATTTTCTACAATACTGATTCTTTTAGTTATAGAATATTCTTTCCCAAATCTTCTGTGAGAATTTTGAGATAATTTTGTTATTTTGTCGGAGATATCGTAGTCTTGACCAAACATCTTCCTCTCTTCGTTCATTTCTTGGCCACTGTGACAAATAATTCTACGCAATACCTACTATCATATCTCGGAATAACGGATGAAAGCTCTAATTTAGGGCGTGATCGAGCTACTTAGTAGAGAGGTGAACCCTGCAGTTAGTTTCCAAAGGTCCTTCCTGGATATGCATGAAAAAGAAGCTCTCTCAATCTTATTTCAGGAAGCTGCAATGTTTAAAATATAGTTTAAAACGGCTCTACTGAAAAATTGCGTTTTTTGAGTTATGATAGTCTTGTTCCTATGGAGCGATATATCTATAATATAGAACTAGAACCTACATTATAATATAATATATTATAGGTAATCAAACAAGGGTGCGGACATCGTGGAAGCCATCAGTTTAGCCGTCGTCAGGAAAACATGGCGTAACTCTACTCGGAGAAGAATTTATTTATTTATTTATTTATATAGGTATTTATTTTTTATCTATTTACTATTTATAAACCAAAACTGTTTACCTCCTTTGCTTTCCGAACCGTAGGTGCCGAGAACACTCGCACGTCGAACTGATACCACGCAAAACGCGCAAAACACGCAGCAAATATCAACTTTACACCAACCTGGCAACAAGTTCAAACAAGAAGATAACTCAAGGAAGCGAACACGTTCACTGCCGGGAGAAGACGATAGTAGGTAGTGATGAAAGGAACTGTTACTATCGTCGATAGTTCTTCAAGACGACGAGTGTGATTTCAAATCGAAACTTTCGATAGTTCCGATTTCCTGATATCGATACCTACGACATTCAAATCGTGTTTAAATGTTTACGATATTTTACTGGCAGGAAAAATGTGACAACAAAACGATTTCATTGTTTAAAATTAAAACAATAATTTTATTATGTGATACTAATCAATTAGGTATTGATTAAATGCTTATGGCGGCTTTTGGCACTGGAGAATTATATTCCCGAAAATTCGGAAAATTTAATAAATGATAAAATGTTTAGAAAGATTTAACCAAAATCTGGTCCAATATCCCTTCATTTAATGATAGATGTGGGTGATACTGCAAGAAGCGTCGGCTGCGATAATCCTTTCTGTGTGCAATCCAGAAGGACGAGGTAGCCCTATTCTAGTACGGAACATTCTATTCCGTGGAACTGTCAAGATGTGCTGCGATCCTTCTTTAACCGTGTAAATACCGTTTATCATAGGGATGTTATTAGCCAAGTTTCATTTTTGTAGAATTTCTATTAGGTACGTACCTAATTTGTCAAAATAATATTTTCTAGTTTACATCATGAAGAATAGGTAATATTTTTTAACGCTGCAAATTTTACACTAGGGTTTATTATTCTTTGATATAGGTTTACTTGTGCCGAAATTTAATTCTGTGTCCAAATTTTAGAAAAAAAAAAATCTTTTTAAATTTTTCTTTCAAAAATTTTTTGTTTTTACTTGAAAAATATTTGACCTCCTGGGATCCTTCAAAAAGTCCATTTGTAGTCCCATGAAAGCCGTATAGATCAACAGTGAAATACGATCGTTCCGGGACCCCAAAAAATGGATTCTACGTCAAAAATACTTCGAAAACGACACCTAACTCGATCCCATAGCCTTAAAAAAAACCTCCCGTAGCCCCATTTTAGCCCCATAGCGCCCCACGGGTTTGGGCGATCGGGCTAAAAACCTTGCGGGCACAACTAGATGGTAAACCGAGTATTTTGTCAAAAGTTCAGATTTAAATAAAGAAATCATACTGCCCAAAACGGCCCGGACGGCGGACGGACATTTCGGTTTTGGCATGTAGACCTCTTGAAACGGATAATTTCACATTTTGAGGCCGATCGGAGTCGTCGACCTCCGTCGCGAAAACATAGGTGTATTATTACAAGAATAATAAACCAAAATAATATTAAATAGAGAAAATTTTTATGTTATTAAATATAAAAAAAAAAAAAAATTAAATAAAGAAACTGTGTCTAATTCATCATGTTGTTACGAAATATCCTACTCAGGGTATCGACCACCTTTCGATGTTGTAGGGTAAAGCCCCGTACCTCGCCCATGCTCCTACCTCGCCCATGCTCCTACCTCGCCCCACCAGTGATATTACCTAGGTAGAGAAAGGATATAACAACTTTGAGCCACTGATTCGGTAGCTCTCTGAAAATGGTTGAATTGGCTGTGAACTTTTTTGTGATATCTAGCACTGTTATCTTAGGAGAAGGTAAAAACGTTTTTGAGGTGCCAGTTTGGGATCGTGGAAATTGTACATTTGATCGTCCCAGGGCTGAGTTAAGTCGTATTTCCGTACAATTGTTTGTTTAATGTGTTGTCCAATATGTCTGTTAAGCACTGAAAAAAAAGTTTTTGAAAAAAAAAATAGGATCTGTGGGTGTCATGACCGTTTTTCAAAATTGGTGTGTATGTACGTACCTTGCCCCACCTCCATGTGCGTACCTCGCCCCTAGGATTTTGTGATACCGTTGTGGTTACCAACCAATTCCTAGCCATATTTTTCTAATTATAATTTTTTTGTTCACTATGAACTTCAGTCAATTTTAAATTTTACAACTTTAAGCTTAACAAGAAAAGTATTCGTCCTTGACAATAATTCTAGGATTTTGTGATACAGTTGTGGTTACCAACCCATTCCTAGCCATGTTTTTCTAATTATAATTTGTTTAATGCATTTAAGTTTATATTCAATATAAAATAAACGTATTTGATTCATTTTCCATACTTCTGAGAGCTCAATTTCGAGAAATAGGGATGGTGGAGCAAGGTACGACCCTATCCGGGGCGAGGTAGGTACTATGTTCGTACCTGGCCCCACTTTGGAGGGTTTTAGAAATTTAGCTCTAGAAAACTCGAAAACTTGAAATAACCCATTTCAACACCTGGCTCTTGGAGACAACTTATTTCCCTAGCGATCTGTAAAAAAAACGATTCGATCAGAGCCCTAGGGGTCTCCCAAGAGAGGAAAATCTGAAAAGTGGGGCGAGGTACGGGGCTTTACCCTATCGATACCAGTCCAAAGCTGCTAGTTCGATATTATCGAGTGAACAGAAGGGCATGCTCGTGCATATCGTGGATTACCTGTGTGGCACAATACATCATTGTACCGAGAAAACAAGCTGGCCGTAGAGGTGAACTGGTTTCCAGGAAACTTTCCACTGCTACCAACTCAAGTGGAATGCAGTAGGAATAATTCCTCCGGATAAGTAAACTTACTTATATGAATTATTCATACCTAGGTACTTATCCGGATTCAACATCAAAAAATACTTTGAAAACGACACCCCAGTTGACCCTCTACCACAAATCCTATTTTAAAACGCTGCAAATTGTACACAAGGGTTTATCGATAAGAATGATCATTCTTTGATATAGGTTACCTACTTGTGCAATAATTTAATTCTGTGTCAATAAAAAAATTTTGGAAAAAAATTTCACACCTAACTCTATCCCATAGCAAAAAGCCTTAAAAAAACCCGCCTTGTAGCCCCATTTTAGCCCCATAGCGCCCCACGGGTTTGGGCGATCGGGCTGATAACCTTGCGGGCACAGTTGCAACTAGATGGTAAACCGAGTATCTTGTCAAAATTTCAGATTAAAAAAAAAAAATCCTACTGCCCACAACGGCCCTGACGGCGGACGGCCATTTTGGTTTTGGAATCTAGACCTCTTGCAACACATAATGTCAAATTGTGAGGCCGATCAGAGTCGTCGACCTCCGTCGCGAAAACAGATGTATTATTCGAAGAATAATAAACCAAAACTTATAGGAAAATGTTCTTCTGTATAATGTTAGGACAGATGTGAGACCTCGAAAAAATGGATTAGGTAGGTATGCATTCAAAATTACTCTGGAAACGACACCTTATTTGACCTCCTGGGATCCTCAAAAATCCCATGGGGGTTACAAATTATGTAGCCCCCATGAAAGCCCCATAGATCCCCACGGTGAAATCGGATCGATCTGGAACCCAACAAAATGGATTCTGCGTCCATAAATACTGCGAAAACGTTACTTAGCCGAAACCCTTCAAAACCCCCTCCCTCCTTAATAGCCCCACAGGTTTGGGCGATCGAGCTGAAAACCTTGCGGGTCACAACTAGATGGTAAACCGAGTATTTTGTCAAAATTTCAGATTAAATAAAAAATTCCTACTGTTCAAAACGTTTCAGACGAACGGTCATTTCATTTTTGGAATCTAGACGTCCTGAAACGTAAGATGTCAAATTTTGAGGTCAGAATTTTCGACCTCCGTCGCGATTACATACACCACACCTTTAATACACCGAAACCACCTGTCGCCCTTTTTTAGCCGCACGGGGCCCCGCGGTTGGAATGATCCGGCTGAAACCGTTGCGGAGACAACTAGATAGAGAAAGGAATATTTTGACAAAATTTCAGATTTTCCTATTAGGCGTTTAACAATCCAAAAGAATAACTTCTAACGAATGGTATCCGCTTACCGTGTGGGATAGGTTGGCCCCGTCTGTTGCCAAAAGGCAATCCGAAAAGGCGGGAAAAGAAACTAGTTGTTGGGAGCGATCTGGTGGTAGTTGGTGAACTAACAACAAAGAAGGCGACTCGGCTTTTCGGGAGAAGTTGCGTCAGTTACTGTAAGACTGACTGAGGAGTAGTTTGGTGTCGTGATCGGAGTGACGCAGGGAGACGATGCAGCCTCGCAAGAGTTAAAAAGAGTATGTGCTAAATTGATATCAAAAGGGGGTGATCGGAGTGACACTGGGAGACGATGCGGCCTCGCAAGAGTTAAAAGGTATGTGCTAAATTGATATCACAAAACAAATGGTTTTGTGATCCAAATGTCGATGAAAGGCCGCGGATACAGTTAAAAGGTATGTGCTAAATTGATATCACAAAACAAATGGTTTTGTGATCCAAATGTCGATGAAAGGCCGCGGATACGTGGTGAAAGAAACCATAACTGGTTTATAAAACCGTGAGGTAAAGGGGTAGACTATAAGGGGTGGTGGAGGTCTACTGGACAGCGGATCCATAAAGGATTCAGGAATAAAATGAATAAAATTGGACCTTCATGGTCACTGAAAGGGATCCGGAATCCAAACTTAGATTCGAATGTCACTAACTAAAAGATTGAAAAGAACGTAATAAACCTAGGCTAGTAAACTTGCAATAGATAAATGTTATATTGCGTGAATTTACTATAAATCTTGGAGATTCATGTGATTTCTCTACATGGTGGAGATGCTGGGATTCTGATTTTGGAAATTGGACCTTCATGGTCACTGAAAGGGATCCGGAATCCAAACTTAGATTCGAATGTCACTAACTAAAAGATTGAAAAGAACGTAATAAACCTAGGCTAGTAAACTTGCAATAGATAAATGTTATATTGCGTGAATTTACTATAAATCTTGGAGATTCATGTGATTTCTCTACATGGTGGAGATTACTGGGATTTTGATTTTGTGAAACATGTTTTATGTAAATACGTCAATTACTATGTATTGTGCAATACTATGAAACGCAGTTTTTGTAATGACGCGGTCGGTCGCCAAGGGTGGAACCTCCCTCCCCTTGCATCCGCCACAAGCTCAACTAGGTACGCAATTGCCGAGCTCCTTTGTTATCGGGTATCTTATACGGAAATGATGACTTCTTACATGGTTTAAGCTGTGGAAGGTAATAACTGCAGCGACTATCGGCACCCAAGAACATGAAAACACCATGCTATCTTGTTTCACTCTAAAGAACTAGTGTAAATAAAAACCCCAAGAATAAAATCATCAGCAAACTGATGACGAGTAGGTATCTACACTATTGTAGCTAGCTGCGTACACTAGCTGCGTGCAGATACATCTGTACAAGGATATGTCGTATGATATATAGTTGTTATTAGACGGGAATTTGATAAAATCACTACGAGAAACTAACAAGCGTTGTTGCTATGAAAAATTAAGTTGACGGGTTGCCATGGGTGCGGCCAATAAAAAACGTTGCATTTTGTGTGTCGCAAAATTTTGCAAGACCCCAGAACTAAGACATAACCAAGACAAAAGAAGGACCTGTGCGAAACTATCCCGATGACCAGATTTCTAACTGTGCCAACTCTCCAGCCAGGTTTCATGCCAATGTAGAAACTTTTGATCGCCCTATAATGACGCATGATAAATTTCTTCTCCAAAATGTTTGCTCATACCTACCTATCAACAAACTGATCAATCGAAATAATCGATTTGTTAAGTAACGAAAATCTCGATATAATTGAATCGATCAATAATCGATTGATTTCGTCTCAAAATTTTAAATTGTAAATTAAAAGAAACTCGATAAAACTAAAGGACGTTGAAATTCTGTTCATGTAACTAGGGTCATACATAAGGTTTAATTTGCTAAATGCTGATTGCAGTTGTGTTGTAAAATACATCCAAAAGTGCTGAACGTTAGAAACATTCCCTGCGTTTCTAAGAGCAAAGCTGCGGAATACGGGATAAATTTCCTGTGTTCTCGAACCAAAAGTGTTGAATACGGGATTCATTTCCTGTGTTCCCAAATCAAAAGTGCGGGATTCACGTCCTGCATTCCGAAACCAAAATTCAAATCAAATCAAATTAAATCATTTATTTACCAGAAACACATAATAATTTAAGGGCAATTATTACAGCTGAAATATAAATAAAAAACATTTACCAGAAAGAAACTGATACACTTAGGTAAAAAACAACCAATACAAGCACACTATATGGACCAATTTACCACGTCTGCCAAGAACAGTTGATGAGTTACTCATCAAAGCTGTATGGAGCCAGCTTGATGAGGTACCGGGACCAGTTAGAGCAACCCAGATATAAGCGCAAAGGTAATGAGCACAGGATTTATTCGTACCTAAATAGATAGTAGTAACCTATGTTCCCAAAACCAAAAAGTGCTGAACGCGAAAACATTTCCTGTGTTCCAAAAAACAAAAGTGCTGAATGCAGGATTCACGTCTGGCATTCCAAAAACGAAAAGTGTTGAACGTGGGATTAAGTTTCTACGTTCCACAACCAAAAGTGATGAATGCAGGATTCATGTCCGGCATTCCAAAACAAAATGTGTTGAATTTAGGACTAAGTTCCTATGTTCCACAACCAAAAGTGCTGAATGCAGGATGCACATCCTGCATTCCAAAACAAAAGGGAAAGGACACAAAAGGAAAGAAAAGAAACAAAAGGAAAAGGGAAAGTGTTAAATGTAGGATTAAGTTGCTCGATACACGGTAGGATTCACGTCTGCGTTTCAAACCAGAATTGCTAAATGTAAAATTAAGTCTCTATGCTACAAAACCAAATTGCTAAACGTAAGATTAAGTTCCTGCATTCCAAAACGAAATTGCTAAATGAGGTAAAATTCAGAAAATTTGAATGGCTAACTGTTGGATTCTGTTTCCTGCAGTCCGAACGAGTTATTGGTAGTTCTATGTGGGTTCTGTTCCTACATGTGAAATAATTTGCTGAGTGTAGAATGGAGTTTCTACTCCCACAACTTTAACCGTTAAATGTTTTCCTGCTTGCTGTACATTGAATGGCTAAATAAGGGATTTTGTTTCCGGCATTCCAAACAAGTTATCAGTAAATCTATGTCGGGTTCTGATCCTGTATATTTACAAACTGAAAACCTGAAGAATAAACTTTGTTTCTGTGGTCCAAAATGAAAACTTGAGATTGCTGAATATGAGATTCAGTTCCATGCTCCAAAAAACTGAACAACAAAAGGTTGAATTTCTTCTGATAGTCCCGGCGTTTTACATTAAAGGTGTTGAAAGAAAAGGTGCAGGAGGGTTTTGGAAGAATACACTTAAAGCAGATCGGCAGATTGGTCGATCGCCTTAACAAATTTTTCCCCTTTTGCTAACAAGAAGGCCGGAAGGCACAAAATTCGTTTCTCCAAAATGAAAGGTATAATTTTTAAACGTTTGGCAGCATTGGTAAAAAAGAGTGGATAAAAGGTTTTTTGGGTGTGGAGAGATGGTGGTGAAAATAAAATTGGAAAGAACGTACACAAAGGAACAACAAGTGAAGGTTGCCAAACTAAACATATCGATTAAGAAGTTCATGCCCGAAAATTGAGATGTGGTTGGTTCACATTACACAAAACGTATCATATATAAACAAGAAAATACCTACCAAATAACTGAATAGATAGACTAGAGTTTTGTCTCTCAACGTCAAAAGATGTGGGTGACTCCCATTTTGGTGTTACTAAATTTAGAGCTAGGTACCCCATTTCGAGAGTGAAATGGTCACGGCTTTGGGATCTAGTTAAATCCCACATTGACCGCAAAAACGATTTAAATGAAATAGAAAGGCTCTCGTACCGTCTGGAGTCCAAGACGACGGTTGGGAGCTAGTTAACAATGAACAAAAACTACCAAATTGTGATTTAATAACTAACTTAACAGTGCGGAAAACCTGATAAAACCATTGAAGCCCACTACAAAGCGATAAAAAAAAAAAAGTCAAACCTTAAAATAAAAACATCTGCTGTCACTTTGAACCTAACGGCTAAACGTTGGGCGAACGTGGGACAAGTTTCATTAAATGAAACCAAATTTTGAGTCCGTATTAACAAAATAAATATTGGCCTTCAACCATTTTCAATGAATGAAAATGTCAAAGAAAATACCTGCTGAGAACGGCGGTGATGGTCATTCGTCCATGAGGGTATTGACCTTCGTGAAGTACGAATTTCAAAAAGCAGTGGAAACAGATGGTTATTCCAAAGAGGTCATCAAAAGATAATTGAAAAGAATAGTTTCGGCTAGGAAAAACTCGATGAAGAGTCAGAAACCCCAAAGAAAGTCACAACACATTCACGGCAGAAACTCATGTGCCAGCCTTCTACAAAAAAAAAGTTTTGGTGGGAGACAAGGCAAGCATAAAAATAGAAGAGTCAAACAAAACAACAGCAACAAAAATTCCAAACAATAATTTGCAAATCGTCGAGGTTTTTTTTTGCAGGACCCCCAAGAAAAACGGTCAAAATTGCAAGTATTTTCTGTCAATGCAGCCACTACAATGATAAGTGCAAAAGTTTGCTACTGTTGACAAGCGGAAGCCCCGACTTCAGGGTCGCTGTTTCCTCTGTCTTAAAAGAAAGAAACACAACAGTCTAAAAAGACAACATTTAGCGGAAAATTGCCAAAAAGGTGTTTCCATTGCAAGGTAGTAAGAAACCAAAGGAATTAAAGATTATCCAACTATACTTGGACAAGACACTACCAAAAAAAAAATTAAAAAAAAAAAAAAATAAAAATAAAAATAAAAAAAAAATAAAAATAAAAAAATAAAAAATAAAAAATATATAATAATAATAATAATAATAAATAAATAAATAAATACATAAAATAAACAGAAACATAAATAAATAACAATAACAAGTCCTAAATCCTCCGGCGGGGTAGCCCTGCTGGTAAGCCAGCTGGTGCGTCGGACGTGGCTGACACAGTTACACGCTCTGTCCTGGTTTCTGAAAGCATGCCTACCATTGGCTGTGAGTTGCAGGATAGTTTACAGATTTGGCAATGTATCTCCGTTTTGTTCATTAGTGTTCCCCACGCGGTCTTGCTCGGGTTCCTCTGGGCCGGGGGGGGGGGGGGGGGGGGGGGGAGGTGGCCAAGGTAATCCATAAATGCGAACGAAAAAGGAGGACCTGTCAAACTTCCTCAAATGCCAGAAAACTGCCTAAGCAATCTAGAAGTGTGAACTATGAAGGAGGGCCTGTCATGCCCTTTAAATGCATTCATGGTTTGGATTACCTTGGCCCTCAAACAGTTCGTCATGATGAAACAACCCAAAATTTAATGAGGAGGTGCTGCCTATTTACATTCATGGCAGTAAGGACCATAAATGTTGAGCAAATTCGGGGTATGATTGCTTTGTTGCGTCAAAAGGGTTGTGGTTGTGTCTGGCAATGCAGCACAGTTTAAGCTAACCTCATAAGTTGTGAATGTTCCTTTTAGTAGGGACAGCAAAATATCATAAACAAATATACCTGTAACAAAATACGACAAAATAAACAAAACAAAACATACCTAAACACTTACTTAAACAAAATACAAAGCAAAATACAAAGAACCGATTCATACCTAAACTGTCACCCTGGTAGGTTCGATATTATGAACGACTCGTCGGTCTTGTAAAACATCGCCAGCATGTGCCAGACAGACACACAACTACGAACGAAGCTGAAAGAAATCGTCCACTGACCACAGTTGGACAGGGTTTAACACAATCGAACGAACATAATATGGATATTATCCTAAAGGTCGCCATTCTTGAACAGCTACAGTCAGAAAAGTCAACTTAAAATGAGAGCTGGAAGAAAGGCAAGTCAGCATTGGACAAATTTCATAAACTTTTTCGGGAAGTTCAAAAGGGATAGTTCACGAACCTAAGGAAAAAACCTGCAGTTCCCCACAAAAAACCTCGGTTTGTAGTTGCTCGGACTAAACGAGTAGGGGATGTGTGCAGGTAAATGAGAAACAAAATTCAGATGAAAACAATCAAACGAAATTCACTTCAAAAACCCATTGTTCACCCAAAACCACTACCACTCTACCAGCTGCTAACCGAAACAATCCCCCTTGCCCTCAACGAAAGGCGGCTGATGCTGCCAATACAAAAACCAAGAGATGGACACGATTGCTGTTGGTAAGAGCAGCCAAATCTAAAAGTTCACTCAGCTGAATGATCAAATGGAAAACTTCCACCCTGAGTTCCATTGTTGGTACCTAGTCCAAAAGGTGGTTCTCTCGTTGTGGTGAAAAAAGCAGTCTTGTACTTCTTGTTGCAGATTTCCTGGTTGCCAGTTTGTTTTTTCGTTTCGTTTGTTGTGGTTCTTTGTTAATATTAGTTTGCTTTCGCTGTTCGTTCTGATTGGATTCGTGTTTTGTGCGATGATAGTCTCTTTGATTAAATAACGGACTAGTTTTCGATGACTCCTTGATTTTCTGGAATGTAACATGCGACCAAAGCAAAAGCCAACTGAAATAAAACACCCAGCCATGTTTGGTAGAGTAAATGAGTTGAAAGCACCTTAGGGTGAAATGTGTAAAGGTATGCATCGTTTCCAATTCTAAACACTCTTAGCTAACCCAGTCAAAATTATTGTAAAGCTTCGCCTTGGGGAGTGTTGCCAAAAGGCAATCCGAAAAGGCGGGAAAAGAAACTAGTTGTTGGGAGCGATCTGGTGGTAGTTGGTGAACTAACAACAAAGAAGGCGACTCGGCTTTTCGGGAGAAGTTGCGTCAGTTACTGTAAGACTGACTGAGGAGTAGTTTGGTGTCGTGATCGGAGTGACGCAGGGAGACGATGCAGCCTCGCAAGAGTTAAAAAGAGTATGTGCTAAATTGATATCAAAAGGGGGTGATCGGAGTGACACTGGGAGACGATGCGGCCTCGCAAGAGTTAAAAGGTATGTGCTAAATTGATATCACAAAACAAATGGTTTTGTGATCCAAATGTCGATGAAAGGCCGCGGATACAGTTAAAAGGTATGTGCTAAATTGATATCACAAAACAAATGGTTTTGTGATCCAAATGTCGATGAAAGGCCGCGGATACGTGGTGAAAGAAACCATAACTGGTTTATAAAACCGTGAGGTAAAGGGGTAGACTATAAGGGGTGGTGGAGGTCTACTGGACAGCGGATCCATAAAGGATTCAGGAATAAAATGAATAAAATTGGACCTTCATGGTCACTGAAAGGGATCCGGAATCCAAACTTAGATTCGAATGTCACTAACTAAAAGATTGAAAAGAACGTAATAAACCTAGGCTAGTAAACTTGCAATAGATAAATGTTATATTGCGTGAATTTACTATAAATCTTGGAGATTCATGTGATTTCTCTACACCGTCGACCAAGACGACAGCGTTTCGCCTGTTTACAAATTAAGTAGTCGGAGCGCTGATCAAACTGATTCAAATCCGGACGAACACCAATGTTCGACCAAAAGTCAATCAAATGTTGTCGGCAGACAATAATTGTAAAATATGAATGAATTATTCACCTCTGAACTTAAGTTTATGTGTATCACAGAGTAACAGAGAGCAATGATGTGTATCCTTTCCCTGGAGCAAGAATTTCTAAAGCGTTTTAAAGTACAAATCCTCATGTCATCATATCAAAGCGTAATTTTTATATTAAATATAAAAGACAAATTTTGTCAAAGCCTAACCCTCATTCAGTCCACTCAATCGCAGTAAATAATTTCCGCCACCTTTTCGCCGTCCGCCCCGTTTTGGGTAGTAGGAAATTTGTTAACTCTTTGTTGACACTCCTATCATATCCCCCGATCTCATCCCTTACCCCTTAATAATTATTCTTAATTAACGCCTTATAATTTTCTCCTGATTTTGACATCAGCAGATTCATGGTCAAACACAGAAGTCACTGAAGTGTCTTCATACTAAACCAAAGATGAGCTGCAAGCTTCGGAAGAAGCCTTCGCTTCCACCACACTTGTAGATAAAAGCCATTTACCAATTGCAAATGCTCAATTAAATCTTCTGAGAAATAAGGAAGCTATTGTAAAAAAGAATCCAATTCTCGTAAATTAAAACCCAAATTCATTCTCGACCTACCAATTACAAAATTACGTGTATGTAATTTTGGATAGGTACACTCAAAAACCACCGATAATGAGAATAGGAATACCTTCAAATTCGATTTTTCAAATCAGCGGATTATTTGAAATCGTTTATCAATGAGGTTCAAGCTGATCGCTTCCATCAAAACCTGCTGATATACAATAATTATGCACGGCTCTTGACAAGAGCCTCTTGTTATTATTCATTATTTATGCATGGCTGGAGTGTTTTTAAAGGGTAAACCCTTTAAAAAAGCCGAGACTTCGGCTTTAGGATCGGGTTAGGTGTCGTTTTCGAAGTATTTATGAGGGTCTAAGAACAACTTGACAACTACTGTAGTTGTAACAACACATTAATACAGAGGCTGCTTTCGTCATAGCCTCACACGAGTCACTTCGGACGTTAGGCTGATGCCGGATGTTTTCCATCATATTCTTGCCCAGGGTGAGATTATCTCCGCTACGTGTGCGGCCTCAGGCAGCAGATTTCGAGTCAAGTCAGCAGGTATCAAGGTAGCAACTATCAACGTCTGCCGCTCAAGAACTTAATAACTCCCTCTGTAAAGCGATTCGACTCCCCGTCGTTAATTCTCTCTCTCCCCCCCCCCCCCCCAACATTCTCCATATCCGCATTTTAGTTTATTATTTGATTAAATCTTAGGAACTGTAAGAGACTGTAGGGGGATTTTTGAAGGGTTGGGCAAAGTTTGTGTAATGAGGGGTCTAAGTACGTCGGACAGTTGCGGACGAAGAATTGGTTGTTTATTGCATTTTTCCTTCCCAGGGTTTAGAACCGTTATCCTACGCATAATGCAATTTACGGTACCCAATCCCAAGTTCAAGGCCACAGGCGCACTTTTAGTTGGTTCCACTAATAGGTAGGTAGTAGTAATTACTGTGTGTAACACACTCAACACAGCCACGATAGTTACTATCGCTGCCCAACCAAACAGATGTTGAGTAACAAAAGTTAACAGAGTACACTAAGTGTTGAACGCTGGGTTGAGTATTCAAAGGCAAACATTTGCAGTTTTGGAACTGCAGCCTAATTGGGACGAATCCTGATGGACACTCATTTCATTTTTGGAATCTATACATCATGGAACAAAATATTTTGTCCCCCCCCCCCTTCCTGCCGCTAAAGGTTACGGGACGAGTCTCTTTTTCACAACAAAGGTGAGACACGAGAAGAACAGTTTTTCTGGAAAAAGCTATATTGACCAACACATGGACTTGTCCCGTTTCTACACTCAGCGATTCAGATATAGTCAACGTTTCAAGTGAAGATTCTACTTTTTTTTTTTTTTTTTTTTTTACATTTTTAAATAAAAACGTTTTGACATTAACGACTTTCCCAATTTAGTATCCCAGATTAGCGCATCTCCAATTCATACACACAACAGCACAAGTTGTCATAGCACAAGTAAACCGTCGAAACTTACAGCATAGCACATGACATCCATCTACATTGTAGAGTTAAAATTACGACAGCTTAGCTCATGTACGCTATCTATTGAAAAAGGTCGTCAAATAAAACTATTTAACTGGGATAATGGCAGTTTTATTCCCGTGAAGGTGAGGGGCCTACACGGTGCAAAGGAGATAGAGCGACTACTGAGGTCTGGTGGTGGAGACAACGGTGAGGGGAGGGGAGGCAGGATTGAACCTGCACTATTTATCTAACACTATCTCATCGAACAGATTCCTTGACAACCAAGTTGCCAGGTAATTTTCACGAAAATGGCTCACATTGTTAGGTGAGCAACATAAATAATTAAAATCAAGAGTAGATATCTTAGGAATCAGTTTTTTGGCTCTACCTGCTGAAAAGTTGGGAAAATTGAGATGTGCCATGCTGCGCCTTAAGCGACGGAATACGATAAATTTCATTTTTTGGTGCCGCAGTGGTGGTCCAGATCCCACAACTTACACTATTTGGTTCCCCATCTCTATAGAAGTGCTCACAAGCCTCATCATTCTAATCAGTGGGGCTCAAAAGGTTTTTTGAAAAGAATTTTGGACAAGGGGTCGAACGAGGTGTGCTGCGATGAAGAAGCTCAGACGCGAAAATCGCCCGAATTAGGAATTTCTTGGGGGAGAATGGGATAGAAAAGTTTTACTTCCATAATATTATTATATTGAAAATGACACCTGACTCGGCTTTATCGTCAACCATCTTTACCAGTAGAAGCCTCACATCAAAACAACTGTTACGGCACCTTTTGGTTTATTATTCTTGGAATAATACACCTATGTTTTCGCGACGGGGGTCAACGACTCCGATCGGGCTCAATATTTGACAATATCCGTTTCAAGAGGTCTACATGCTGCCTCTCGTGGACCATATTGGACCTAATGTAGGTAGCATCAGTCGCCCGACAAATAATTCGCTATATTGTCAAAATTTAAGACATACTGTGATACCAACTAAGCGCCCCGTCATGTCACACTAAAGCGCTAAAAAATCTTGATAAACTCACTTTATCTGCTCATCCGAACTTGCAGTAAGGGTTTTGGTATGTGTTGGAGAAATAACTTGAGGTTAAAACGTATATTGAGCAAAAATTTGCTACTTGAGTAGCCATGGATGGAGAACATTTGCTGGAAAAACTTGGGGCAATAACTAAATGTGCCATATGGCTATCCATGTATATGGTCGGACAGCGAACACATTCCTGAGTAGGTATCTACTCTTATCTTATTAGATAGATGTGACTCGAACCTGACAGCTGAACCGCTGACTTTGACAGCACGTACGACTACAGACAACATTCACCCTAACATCAACAGTAACATCCGCTCATTCGCCTGCTACAAAAATTAAAAATAACAACTATTTCGTCCATCGAAAAAAGGTATTCATCGGTAATGCGCTCGCAAAAGCGACGGGAGTCATCGGTAATACACCCAAAAAATCGACGGGAGTCATCGGTACATCTCCGTTTTTGGAGAGCCCTCCAGGCTTCGAATCGGACCATGGAGGAATAGAGCCTCTATTCCTCCATGGAATCGGACCTCACCGATGACTCCCACACTTTTCAGACGACGGGGGGGGGGGGGGGGGGGATTCATAATGCTGCAAGGAGAACGTGGCCTAGTTATAAGCAATAATATTATAACACTCAACATTATTCATCATTTTGTGTATTCCTTGGGTTTCTCCAACGGGGAGGTTTTGATACACGGGGAGATTTTGAAGGTTTCTTTAACGGGGAGGTTTTGGTACACGGGGAGATTTTGATGGTTTCTTCAACGGGGAGGTTTTGATGGTTTTTCGGCCGCCTGGGGAGGTTTTGATGAATCCCCAAAAATTTACCGAAGTGATCAGGTTACAAAATGTCTTCGATGAAAAATTCGAAGTCGTACCCAATGAAATGAAAATCAGCAGTCCCATCTTCAGGTATAAAAGAAAGAAAGAAAGTTTTTATTGTACACAGGACTGCTGAGTCAAAGGTTGCTGGTTCGATCCCAACAGCCGCGAGACATCTTCCTTATACTGATAATCACCTTTTTGGAAGGCAATGGAAACCCACCGAAAATATTCTCCTGTGAAAAACCTCTTAAATTTGCCGTTCGGAACCGGCGTTAAACAGTATACTGTTTAACGCCTATAGGTCCCTACTCCTTCTGTAATAATTGGTCAACACGCTCAACAGAAGTTAGTAGCGAGAGGTCGCCAACGCCCGATAACGGGTATGGCACCCAAAGAAGAAGAAAGAAGTACACAGAGACATGTGATATACTCCATAAATCGTACAATATAATATATTATATTATTTGTATGCGTGTATTTTGTAAAAGGTACAGCAGTGAATCTTCCATATAAATAAAAGGAAAACTGCCAACAGCTGATGTTAATCTGTCATAAAACAACAAATTGAATATGTTGAAGTTAATTCAAGTTTCAAGTTAAAATGATGAAAAAATCGAACCACGTTAAAATGATGAAAAAATCAAACCACGTTAAAATGATGAAAAAATCAAACCACGCAGTTCCGCCGATCAAGTCGAGGGCTCAGGAGCATCATTGGCAGATTCAGCGCTAGAAATAGGGGCGGGGGTTTTGTTTTTACGCCCCGCGCTAATCTGACACTCGCGATCAACTACTTCTGTATTCCATCGTCCGCTAACATCAGCTCCGCAAGCTCAGTGAGATAGTCGTAACGTCCGGTCGGGTCAATAGCCGAGCAGACAGACGCAGCTTTTCCCAACGGCAGGAGAATGTGGCCGGCGGAATCTTCACGGTTGTTAATGAGCTGCAATCTGAAAAATTAAAAAAACGAATGTATGATAAAGTGTACGTTGAGAGTACTTAGGATGGTTACGTATTTTGAAGAGGAAAAACTAGGTACGTTTTTATGCGGTTGTCTCCAAGTATTAGGTGGACCACCAATTCAGGACCTGTCTGTACGTTCAGAAAATCTGTTCTGTACGATCAAACGGTTATTGATAAAATTACCGTTTTTTCCGAGGAACTCCTATTAAGTCGTTGTAAATTAATATTACATCCCAGGAATTTGGGGAGAGGAGCCAGCCGTTTTCATGGTAGTAACGTAAACCGGTTTATTCAAAAAGGAAGCTTCCAAGTTCCGTGTTTACAATATAGGACGTTGGCCGCGGTCATGACGAACACTACACCTCCCCATCCCTGCAGCAGAGAAGGGTTCACGCACTTGCGCCCAACTTCTATAATAATATTATGGAAGCTGGGCGCGAGTGCGCGAACCATATTATTTCGCGAGAAATAGGGTAGATGTTCGGCGGAAGTTGAGAAACTTGGGACTGGACGACAGGGCTGGACTTCCTGTTGTCCAGGACTGACGCATGAATTGTTCACGTTGTTTTTGTTGTTGTTGATTTTTCACTTATTTCATTAATAAATAATTAATAGTGTAATAAAGATGTGAGTTGATTTTCTTTACTGCTGATGTCATTTTTCTGATACTCCTAATGATTTTTAACACCACCTATTCCTCCATAAAAAGTGTAGGTTATAATTACAGCTTTGAAATCCTATCCGCAGTTTTGGTGATTATTGAAGCAGCGGGCATGTTGTCCAATCAACAAATACCTATTAAAAATGGAGTAAAGATTCACATTAATCTTGGGGAAAAAGTTCGCAATAATCATTAGCAATAGGGAAAAAGGTTTTTACAAGGCACTCGACATTATTTATCAGTCTATCCAAGTCTTTTAAGAAGCCAAGTGAAGACAGTTATTTTCCTTATTTTTACGAGTTACCTACTTGAATTATTTTGGATATTCTATTAAATAATTCAATAGAATAAGACAATAATTGTCTAAATTGGTAAATAATTTTACTTCAAAATATTTATCTTCGTAACCTCTTCACGGGCTCTTATAGGTCAACCACAGAATAAATACAAGTTTTTCAAAGTCTAGGTAGAGAATATAAAGAATCTCTTATGACAATAATTCAAACCTTTTGGGATGAAAGGACCAAAATGCGAAAATAAATTTTAATCAATGAATCAACTTCTACTTTAATTAATTTAAATAAGTTAATAATAATTATTAACAACCACTATTGTAGCTCCTTTAATGATTTTTTCAAATGTTTTTCTTGGAAAGGTCGCGTTTCAAAAGTTACGAAAATAGGTCAACATTACAGAAACCCCACATCTATTTATAGGGCCTCGAGAAAATATAATATTTTAATTCCAAGGTCTGGAGGGGGTACATGACGTGGGCTGCTTCGACATCTTTTGATTGACCGAGAGATCTCTCTCGCATAATATGCAGAGTAAATCGAGAAAACCTCGTAAGTCTGATTTTTGGTCATTGGGTAAAGGATATCAGTCAGCACGTGTCTGTGTAGTCGTTGATCCTTTTTTACGAGCCATTTCGCGTTCAGGAAGGAATTAAAATTACACGTAAGTCTGTACACCTTTCAGAAGGGCTATCAAACCTCGTATGTCTAAGACTTACAAGGTTTTCCAAGGCTTTACAAGCTTTCCCAGTGAAGAGAGTCCTGACTTACGAGTATTTCGACGTGATTCACGAAGGTCGCACTTTTTATAATTGTGTTTATTAAACTTCAGTCCCTATTCGAGCTCTTATTCTATTATTATAACTCAGTTTTATTCCTACATTACAGTACCAAATCACCGCAAAGATGATTTTTAACTCATTATCAGTCAAAACTAGGCTTCAAGTATTGCTCACAGCTGTGAAATCAGTTTTTTGTGTCTCCTGTAATGTTTAGGAAAATGGGCTTTCGAGGTTTCGACAGTAAATCGAGAAAACCTCGATATTATGCGTTAGCCAAAGCATTTTATGCAAGTTAGCCAACTTTGCAACGAAAAGCCGACCCCGAAAATTGAGAAATAAGGTGATCCAGGGCCGCCGAGAGAAAAAGCGGGCCCGGGGCAAAAGAGAGCATAGGGCCCCCAAGTAAGCAGGAGGTTCGGGGCGGTTCACAATAACGAACGTTAACACAAAGTTGACCCTGTTGTGTTGAAAGAACACAAGCAGCACAGTGTCCAGCGCACATTGGATAGCAGTTGAGCGAGCGAAGTGACGAAGCGAATCCTGTGACTCACAAAACACTGTCCTGCTCTGTGCTGCATGAACTGTGTCACCTGTGACTCAATGTGCGCCGGGACTTATCTTAGTTTGGGATGTCTTGACTAACGGGCCAGATTAGAAGGTTTGGATAGTTTATGTAATTAGGATTTTATTACAAAGGGCCAAATCAGTGGGCGGCGGATAGGCGATAGTAATTGAGGGTATGGAATAACATACTACTGTGTTGTGAAGAAGGGATAGTGAAGAAGATAATTTAAATTTTCTGTTACAATGGGATATTAGGTCACTGATACTCTAGGGATTTGGTGGAAAAAGGGCTACCTATCTATTTCAATGTAGTCATATGGGTATTTTTTTCTAGGTTGTTGGTGTATTGTTTAGCTGTTAGCATCTTCTACGTCTACAAATCTTGTTCGAACGCTTGTTGATTAATATTAAATATTAATATTAATATTAATATTCATATTCATACACCCCACAAATTTTGTGGGGTGTATGAAGAATGGCAAGGAGTAAATTTTAGGCTTATGATACAAAATGATCATACAATTAAAAAAGATAAGTCGATGTTCAGAAACATCGATGGTTTCAAGCCGCCATGTTTGAAGGCTACCTATCGATGTTTTCTTTCGATGGTACGAATAATGGTGAACATCGATGTTTTCATTTCGATGCTCCATCCTTCACACCGCTTTGCCGCCGCCCCTCTCCTCATCCTGACCTTTTTTCTGTTGTGATTCACAGGGTTTATTGTTATTCACATTGGTTGAGTTTTACAAGGCCCAATCACACGGAAGACTGCGTTGCCTGCCAAGTGGCAACTCGGCAAATTTTTTCTTTTTTCCCCCTTTTCTCCTTTTTCTCATTTTTCTAGGGCCGGCTGGGCCCCATGTAAAAGTCCAGGTCCGGGGCAAAACGTCCCCTTTGCCCCCCTCCTCCAGGTGGGCCTGAGGTGATCATCAGAGAAGGTCATTCAAAAATCCGGGGCCGAGTGTTTTTATTCCGTTTCCGTTCAGATTTATTAGTCACCACTCTGGCGGCTCCGTGCCTAACTACTCGAAGCCCAGCCAGGCAAGGTGTGACGTCACATGCCCTCCGCTTTCATTTCAAAATCTTCAACATTTCTAAAACAGTTCTGCACGTAAATATGCGGATTTTTGAACTAAACAGCTGTGGGGGGAGGGGTGGGGGTGGGTGCTGAATCCGAATATGTTGATAGAAATGATGAATTTCGACCTTTTCAAGGAGCCCATTATTAAACTATTTACATTGAATAAGTGATTCTTTATGTATTGTCTACATAGACTACGAAAAACGGTGATTCCTTCTGCGATTGGCCGTGATGAGGTTAGGAAGATAAATAGTATGATGGAGTAAAATTATTTACCACGTTTACGTCCCAATTTCATTGCTAATTCACCTCCAAAACAACGAGTTAGCAATGCACGGACACATATTGGGGCAAAGGTTCACACCGACATCTCTTGGGTAAATTGAAAATTTTGTGCCCATGCCTTCAAGTAAATGATCCCCCTTTTTTTTTTTTAGAGAAGTCGTGAAGGTTCGTTCGAACAACTCAATACCCGTTTTGGAGCAATTGGATCTTAAGAGCGCATGAAAAAAATGCTAACGTCAAAAGTGCAAACTCATATTATTTCGAGTGCTAAACCCTTGTTGGTAGTTTATGGTCAGGAACATAGTTTACTACATTTTAATAGCACTTTACGTAAGAACATATTTTACCAAATTTTAATAGTTCCTAGTTTTTTAATAGTACTTAGTATTTATCATAGTTACTTTACTTCGTAAATATCAACAGATAGTTCATGAAAACGACAGAATGGGCCCCGGAATCGACTGTCGAATAATACTTTTTTCTGAAAGAACTTCATAATTTGAAGCACTCTGGCGGATTAGTAAAAGTGCCACCGCGGGAAAATTCAAAACGCCAAATATTCACTAGTGATTTCCTCTGCTCATCCAAAGACACCTAATTTCTCAGTGCTAACTGTACTGAGTACTTTGTTCATTACTAGTTCAACTATGTTCGGCCGAATTTTCCCATTTCTCTGACCTAGTTCCGGGGCCCATTGTTGTAAAAAAAGTCCATAATATTTTGATGAAATTGGGCTCAAAATGGTCGGCAAAATGCCTCCACGAACTTCGTAGGGACGTTTTCTAAGAATTCGTTCCTCTTCAAAATGCGGAGACCCTCCTTTCCTTATCATGGAATCATTCGACCAACACGAAAGAGGTGTAAAATCCTATTGTTGAATATCAATGCGTTCTTACTCTTGAAGGACTCGCCACAGCTCGGGCTGATTCTTTTTGTCGGCAATTTTTTCGAACGGAGCAAAGTTGCCTCGATCGTAGAGGGATTTGCCAATTGCCGGAGGCGTCTCAGCGATTCGAAACAGTGACCTCTTTGAAACGAAATACTCCCCATCCACGACAGTCAAGTGCAATTTCATACGTGACCTACGGGCTGAAAAATAATTAGTAAGCAAATTAGTGAGGAAGAGAAAAACAATGATCTGAATGGAAAGTGTTGAATGTTATTGTTGAATTTGGTAGAACATGAAAGTTCTGGTGAGAATTTGAAGTCGAATGGGCAAACGAAACATCCGTCGATTGGATTGCTCAAGGAGTAATATAATTCTGAATAATGAAACATCATGGCACAAAATTGCTTCATAAATTACATCGGCCTCCAGGTTCAAAATCCGTCATAGAATCAAGAATGCCACCTGTAGCCCTTTAGAAGCCCACATTATGTTCGGCAGGATTAGGGACGTTCAAAGATTGAGATAGGTCCGAAAACGAGACCACAGCCGACCCCCTGCACAAAGCCCCGAAGAGGCTCCAAAACGTGGTCAACAGCAGTCAAATAACACCATCATGAAGATCGCGCCGACAACTTTGCGGAACCAACTGGGTTGGGAAAAGAGTAGGGGAGAGTTGGGTTATTAGAGACGCGAAGTGGTAATAAGAGACAAAAATTAATTTTTCCGGCCAAACCTTCAACTTTTCAGGGTCTTCAATTTTTTTGCAAATACTTCATAACAAATAGAAAACCCACAATTTTTTTGAAATCCATAGCAAAATCCAGGTAAGAGAGAAAAATTGTTGAATTTTCCCAGGAGGTCCTTGTCTCTTATTGCCTACATATGGCCAATAAGAGACAGATGTAAAAATCATCAATGAGCAAGCCAGAAACACTTCCAGGGAACTTCTGGAGTAATAGGAGACAAGTGGCAACGTGTCTCTTAATGGTCTGAAAGTATCACCTCTCCAGGGTCATCCAAAAAACTAAAGTTTCCAATTTTTCAAAGTTTTCCTAAATAAATGTCATCCAAAACTTTCAGTTCTGACGTCCTGGGAACAGCCTATTGCTGCACTAAGGAGATTTCATTTAAAAAATGCGTTCAACATCGAATGGCTCTCCAGACAAACAGATAGAATGGGGGTAATAAGAGGTCATGATAGAATTTGGGTAAGGGTAGACAGGCTGTCCACAATTACCTGACCAGCTTGTCGGCTGGGGGAAATAAGAGACATGTTAATAAATAATGAAGCAGTTGTCGTACAGAAATAGGGCAAAGGGATATTAAACACAATCACATAATATGAAATGTCATGTTTCATATTATGAAATGTCTGGAAAAACTTACCAGGTTCAAAGAGCCTCGTCGTAGACTGGTAATTATAGACACCTATAACCTGAAGTTGAAAGGAAGGGTTTTCGTAGGTTGCCCAGTGTTGCCACGAGAAGTGGCTGTGGGACCACCACCACCAAACCCACTCAAACTTTGGATTAGACCTTTGGGGGCGGTTTTCGGAAAAATATGCCTTCGCGGGCTATTTTAAAATGCTCATGTCTCTTTATTACCTGTTTCTCTTATTACCCCACTCGCCCCTAGGTTATCAACATTTTAGAAAAACACTCGCTTGACTGCTAGCTGGCCCCGCAAGGGTTTCCACCCAATCGCCCCACTGCGTGTGGCGTGTAAGGCCCAAGAATGGGGTTCTACACGGATAATGACCAAGGAGGTGAGAATTGTGTGGTTATTTTCTACCGAATAGAATTACGGGGGTCCGAACGGTTCGACCACTCTTCAACGATTTGACTCATTACACATTGTGTAATCCATTTTGCAACGTGCTTGGATAGGAGGTACCTATGTAAAACTCACCAGGAACCGTGACGACTGCATAGGACGAGGTCCCAAATCTGCAATAATGTGGATTGAAATTGTAACGTGAGCGTCTTTTTCTCCTGGAAAAGCAAAGCGAAAACCAAAATTAGGGCGCACGGAGGACTAGAGGACTTGGTATGATTGAACGTGTTTTCCCATTGTTTTTGGCTTTCAAATCCCCGTGATTCATATCTAAGGGTGATTCCACTAAAAAAAGGCGAAATAGTGTCTTTTTTTTCTTTTTCTTGGAGACTATAAAGTCGTCGCCATACGTCTGCTACAACGGAAAACACTGAATAGACCATCCATATTCCCCAGGCTAGCCATTTTTCATTTTCGAAATAGACGATTAGCAACCTAAGGAAAAATGGCGAAATAGCCTACAGGTCATTCCCCTGGCCTATCCACGTCCGGCACACTCCGGCTGCTCGACCTCCCCTCCTGTTGTCAGTTTAGTTAGTCAAGTTGTCTATAGGTCTCCCACAAGAATGTAGCGCTCCAACTCTGAACTCAGGTGGCGGAAATCGAACTACTGTTCCCACAAAATTTCCCCGTTCCCTCTCGTTTTTCCCTTTTTAGTGGCAGCACTTATCTTTTTCTCCCTTTTAACAGTTTAATTAAATGAAAAATTTTGAATATCACAATGCCATGATTGAATAGAACCTAACGACTTTTATTTTAGTTTGTCGTTATGCAGTTAGATATTAGGAAAAATTAGAAAAGGCAAAATTGTTTACATTCTTTCTCTTCCCCCCCCCCCCCCCCCCTCAAACGGTTTCTGTACGTAACTGAAAAGTTTTGATTACATGATTGAATAGATGGCTTCCCACGAGAAATTCTACTTTTTTCTTCCATCCTCGAAATTATCGTCACAAACTATCAACACTGCAGGTAAATGGAAACAAAACGACGGGGAAATGGAAAAAAACAACAAAGGCGGGCAAGCCTGAAACAATGTTGCCAAAAGAAAAAACTGAAAATCCCTTCGCTTGACCTTTGCTCAGGATGCCACATCGGTGTTCCTTTAGTGGCCACCAGACCTCAGGATCAGAGCGCAATATTCTTGGGGGAGACCTATAGTTTAGAATGTTCCCATTCGTAGGTACCTACCTCGTAATGGGCCAAGGAACTAGGTCAGAGAAATGGGAAAATTCGGCCGAACATAGTTGAACTAGTAATGAACAAAGTACTCAGTACAGTTAGCACTGAGAAATTAGGTGTCTTTGGATGAGCAGAGGAAATCACTAGTGAATATGTGGCGTTTTGAATTTTCCCGCGGTGGCACTTTTACTAATCCGCCAGAGTGCGCTAGCATAAGAAGGGAACGACGGGAATTATGCCGGAGGTGACGGCGGAAATGGCGGCCGTGTAGCAGCCAATTAGAGAGTAGCGGCACTTTTCCCTCCAGATTCAAAGTTGAAATTTTCGACAGTGCCCTGGAAATTTGTATTACACAGTAGGAGCCCAAAACTCACTGCTATGCCTTCAAATTATGAAGTTCTTTCAGAAAAAAGTATTAGTCGACGTTCGGTTCCCGGGCCCATTTAGTGCAATGTTTTAATAAATCGTACAAGTGAAGTTTCCAATTTGTCTGGTTTCCCTCAGTATTGTGGCCTCGGTTAACTAATGCAGGTTGGGGTTAAGATTATGTTAAGATAAACTCTCGGCATGACGGTTTGGTGAAAGTGGCCCTCAGGCTGGCGGCAGGGGCATGGTAGAGTAGGGGCTATCACTGAAACGTTTCTCTAATCCGCCTGCAACTGTACTGTAAGCTTTCAGGCACTGGGTGCCGAAGGAGAAAATACAAAAACATCTCTCACTTACGCGACTGCGGGCCGGGATTTCTTTTTCTGCTTCTTCGATATAACCCTGTTGACGTGCTGCCGACACACCGTATCAACCGAGGAGGTTTTCTGCTGGGGTTTGGGAAGAACCTCAACAGGAAAATACTTCAAGACATTCGGAGCAGTTTGGGTTTGAGAAGGCTTGGCATTTTGGTCAGGAGGCTTGATAAAAGGCATGTTTCTGAGTGTGCTTGTAGCGGGAAAAGCCTGGTGTGGCTCGACCAATCGCGAATGTTTCTCGACGTCCGGTTCTTTCTGTTTAACCATCTCCTTTGGGATTTCAGAGTCCTGGAGAAATTCAGCATACCTGGTGTCACGAGTAAGTTCGTCCTTACACTGAAAATAAAACATGGGGTAAAATGATAACACTATAATATTATGGGGGGGGGGGGTTACCGTTTAGCTCCCGCAGAACTAGAACTGAAGCGGGGCTGAAGGCTTATCCGTTCAACTCCCGGTGCTTACAGGCAGGATGAAAACGGTTTGAACGCTTTCCGGTAGTTGAACGGGACTTTCAGTAAGTTTTGGGAGTTGACCGGGCTCGTTGGCCTATTAAATGAGTTTGGGGGCAATACCAGCGAAGCGCGGAGATCACTGCTACTTCCCTAGTGCCAACGCGAAGCGTAACCGATTTCGATCAAGCGATTCAAACAGCAGTGGTCACAGTATGGCCTGCTACTAAGTACTCTTGTTGGTTGCAGATTTCACCTTCGCCAAGCTTGGTACGCAAACACCAAAATAATATATAAAAAATTTTTATAAAAGTAAATTGAATAATACAGGGTGTCCGCGAAAAGTTGCTCCATATAATATATGGGCATATAAATCTGCAGACTTGGACCCTGCAACAAATGCTTGCGAATCCTTCAACGCAAACTACTATAGGGAATTTAACCATCCTCACCTGAACATATACACACCACATATTTTATTGTTGACGTGTGTTTCCAACACAATTTTTTAGCAAATTTTTGACCTCTGCGTCAACGTGGAGACAGAAGTCTGCCAAGTGGGAAGGGAAATTGTGTGGTTCACGTTTCAGAATTTATCGCCGCTGGGAGCTAAAGGGGGCTAACGCTTTCCGGGAGTTAAGCGGGACTTTCCGTTTCGGTTCCCCTGGGAGTTAACCGGGGTCGTTGGAGGCCGCCGTGAGCTAACCGGCAATCCCCGTATTTTGGCAACAACCAAATGAATTATTGACCTCTGTCAATTACCATAGTCAATAAATGAATAGACAATAAGAAATAAAGCGCCTTGAGATTACTTGTTTATTACCTTATTTACCTTACCAAACAAGTCTTGCTTATTACTTGGCTTCTAAGTAATGCGGGCCCAAGGGAAATAAAAATGTATAGGACTTATTGACCACTAGAAATTTAAATCAGCGGCAGCAAAGCTCTGGGTCAACGTCACACTGGGTTCCGGTTGCTCAATGGCTGGAGGTAACTTTTCTAAATGTGACTCTAGAGGACACAAATTCCATTCGGGAACTTGCGTACGCTTGCAGTGAAGTGAGAAACTTCTTAAGCCTAGACGCCCTGAAAATGTTCTATTACTCACTTATACAATCTACGATGATCTATGGGGTATCTGGCTGGGGTGGATGCGGCGCCTCTCTCTTCAACGAAGTGTTCCTTGCTCAGAAACACTGCTCAGGAAGAAGAGACGCTACCCCAAAGAGGCGCTTTTTAGTAAGTTTGGCGTCTTAAAAATTGCAGACCTTCGCGACAAATTAGAAATATCTCACCCGTCCATCCATCATCGACATAGTTGGACTTGTGATGAGCAAAATTGTTTAATTGTTTCGGTGAACTCAAACAGTAGAGGAACTTGCAACTTTTGTCAATAAGACGTCATATTTTTCCTTACTTTCCATACTCAACTCCTCCCCACAGCATAAGTCTATGGCTTACAGTGGGGAGTAAGCAAGAAGTATTATTATTATTATTATTATGTTCTCTATTAATCTTTTTTTTCCTAAATAAATGCGAATATAAAAAAAAAAACGCTGCAAATTTTACACAAGGGTTTATTATTCTTTGATATAGGTTACTTGTACAGACATTTAATTCTGTCAATAAAAAAAATTTAAAAAAATTTTTTTTGGATTTTTATATTTCAAAAAAAATTTTTTGGGGGGATTTTTTTTCAAAAATGTGGTTTTTCAAAAATTCTTTAATTTTTACTCGAAAAATATTTAACTTCTTGGGATCCTTCAAAAATCCCATTTTTAGCCCCATGAAAGCCCTATAGATCGCCACAGTGAAATCTGATCGTTCCGGGACCCCCAAAAATGGATTCTACGTCCAAAAATACTTCGAAAACGACACCTAACTCGATCCCATAGCTAAAAACCTTCAAAACACCCCTCCTGTAGCCCCATTTTAGCCCCATAGCGCCCCACGGGTTTGGGCGATCGGACTGAAAACCTTGCGAGCACAACTAGATGGTAAACCAAGTATTTTGTCAAAATTTCAGATTTTAAAAAAAATTCCGAGTCGTCGACCTCCGTCGCGAAAACATAGGTGTATTATTCCAAGAATAATAAACCAAAAAAACTAGCCGCCAACGAGCTAAAATCACCAACCACGAGAAGCCGGGATCCTGTGTGACTTCAACCCAAAGAGTAGGTATAGCCCTAGTTCCTGCGCAGAATTCCATTTCTATTCTTTCATTAAGTTATTGAACTTGTTGGGCGACAAAGGGGCGGTAGAATGGGGGTTTGAAGGATTTAGGGTGAGGGGTGATCCCTACATTGGAACCGCCACATCTGGATGTCTTGGAATCTTGAAGCTTCGGTTTCATGCCCCCCAATAGGTACGCTACATGCTTTCCACTGGTTGGATATCGTTGTTATGCCAGTTTTAACGTACGGATGCTTAAAAAATATCGATATTGTCATTCAATCTTTTACTGTAAAAAAACCAAAAAAACCAAAAAAAAAAAAACCGCTGCGACCGATATGGGCCCCACGACTCATTTAGTGGGCTGAAATGGGCCCCGGCCCACACTTGGAAAAACTTGGGCATTTTTTTTTTAGAACTCAAATAAAAATAATCAAAAAGTGAAAGTGATTGCGGCGCGAATTGAGCATCTTCTCTGACGTAAACATCATGCATCTACCACGCAAATGTCCGGCTTTAAACGTACCAAAATTTGGTACGTTTTAAAGATTTAATCTTCCAACAAAACGTTGCTCCATGTGGTGCATCTGAGCTCCAGTAGCTCTGAATTTCTATACATTATCCAAACGCAAGTAGAAGGGGTCTGAGGCCAGTTGGGAGAGGTCGGGGGTGGGCTGGCCCCCTAGTTGAATAACTAGAATCCAGGGCCCATTTCGGTCTCACCCAAACGCCTTGTCAAATTCGTTGGACCCATTTCGGTCCTCACCTAATGACAAAAAAAAAAAAAAAACGAGTCGGGCCCATTAAATGTAAATATGGAATGTTCCCATAACATTCAGTGACTACAAAATAAAGTCCACTCGGAGTTACCAGCTGAAATAAAACACACCTGGCAGACAACACCGTTCAAAAATGCTAGTCAGTTTCAGAACTTCAAACTGCATACATCGAGCTAGACCAGCTACGGGTTGTATTGAATTGGTGTTTTCTTTCACGTAAAAGTCAGGCACAACAGTAAATAATGTAACTAAATTTTAGTCCGCATGCCTCAAGTCGGAAACTCCGCACAAGTCGACAAATCAAAATCATTTCTACGATGATCATTTCTACAATATCGGAATCAGCATTCTTCTCCTGAAAAACTCGTGAATCCTCGATCATCAGTGACAAGAGATGTCATTAGAACCTAAATTTGAAATCAGATACAGCCAGTAGGGTTGCTGTGGGAGAACACTCTCACGAGAGCCGCCGTGCTGGACGAACACAAAGGACAGCAGTAACAAGCAACTTTTTTTCCCCTTTCTGACTCTCTTCATCTCATGTTTCCATGTCCACTGACCCTCCTGTTATTGGGACTAACATTGTTGTCCTGCTCAATTAAACCAAAACTACACAGTTCAACTAGCTGCCTCTACTGTAGGGCTAGTTTTGGTTTGGGCGGTTGTCATGATACAGTAATCCCTCGTTATCCGCGGGGGATACGTCCTCAAAATTTCCCGCGGATACCAAGTCTATTCACCTAGGTTAAAATGGGGGATAGGGGAATGGCATTTCAAAATTCAACAAATTTGAGAAAATATAGTTGTAATTATTCCAGTAATAATTACTGGAATAATTACAACTATTACAATTATTGTAATATATGACAATCATGAAAACATTGGAACGAGCCGTTATTGATTTTGAAGAGCTGGTTGAAGAAATGCGTGATTTTTGTTGTTTCGCCTCTTGCTGCAATCGAAGTTGCAATGCTTTGTAGGGAGCCATAGCATCTTCCAATTCTCTTCGAACGACAGCACTGCGGGTTTCGTCTAGATCCTGCCGTAGAATGCTCTCCAATTCTTCTTTTTTCGCCAGAACATCATTTATGAACTTGTTTTTGTGTTGATCCGTATTCTTGAGCTTCTTGTTCGTCTCCTTCTTCTTCTTCTTCTTCTTCATGTGCAGTCCCTAGGCTCTAGAATTTCTGACAGCTCCTCCACACTTAGACCTTCATCTCTCAAAAGTCGTCAAGTCGACCTTCGTCTCTAATTCTTCAGTCGTCATAATATGATATTATCAGCGAACCCTTCTCCTCCAACAGGCAAAACAAAAACACCCTCTCTCAACCCGCGGATACAAAGGGCGCGGTTAACGCGGGAGGGGTTGCTATTTATCGAACCGCGGATACGAAATCCGCGAATACGAAACCCGCGGATAAAGAGGGATTACTGTAATTATTATTCTTGGAATATACACCTATGTTTTCGCGACGGAGGTCGACGAATCGGATCGGCCTCAAAATTTGACATTATCCGTTTCAAGAGGTCTACATTCTAAATCCGAAATGTCCGTCCGCCGTCCGGGCTGTTTTGGGCAGTAGGATTTTTTTTTTTTAAATCTGAAATTTTGACAAAATACTTGGTTTACCATCTAGTTGTGCCCGCAAGGTTTTCAGCCCGATCGCTCAAACCCGTGGGGTGCTATGGGGCTAAAATAGGGCTACAGGAGGGGTGTTTTGAAGGCTTTTAGCTATGGGATCGAGTTAGGTGTCGTTTTCGAAGTATTTTTGGACGTAGAATCCATTTTCGGGGGTCCCGGAACGATCCGATTTCACTGTGGCAATCTATAAGGCTTTCATGGGGCTAAAAATGGGATTTTTGAAGGATCCCAGGAGGTTAAATATTTTCGAGCAAAAAATAAAGAATTTTTGAAAAAAAAAATTTTTGTTGAACAAAAAAATTCCAAAAAAATTTTTTTCCAAAATGTTTTCCAATAACACAGAAATAATTTTTGCAGAAGTAACCTATATCAAAGAATATTAAACGCATTGGTTTTCTGCACAATCCTAGCAGCCCTCACAACAGCAAGCTATTCAGTCGTAGACAGTGTTAAAACTGCACTGCTCGAACACGGATGAAACCCTGCAAATGTGTATAGAAATCGTCCAACACGAGCGGCAAATCCTTCTCTCTTCATCGATTGCGCTCTAGCGTGTCAACGTGCAACTAGAGAGCTCAAGATACCCGCCACGAGATACCAGCTTCACTCCCTGTCTTGAAATCGAACCTTTCTCCTTGCTTTTCCAATATAAATAATACGACCAAAAGGTTAATTAAGATAGGAGAAAACAAATAAAGATAAGCAATGATCACACCAAGAAATCAAGAAACACAAGTTTTCCTAGTGGGGTGTAACAGCTGTCGAAATTCAAATAGACCCCTCGAAGTCCCAATTCTGTAAACATGTAAAAACAAAACACAGCTCTTCAAGCGTCTTTTTTTATTATTTTTTTTCTGTAAAGGTACACACTAGTACGAGGTAGCCAGAGGCGAGGCGTGTGAACAGGAGTGGATTTGGGTTGCCAAGAATTTCGCGGACTTCCATTTTGATGGATTGACCATCCCACCGACTCCGTAGAAGCTGAGCCTTTTCCGCAGCTGGGCTATCAAATAAATTTTTCGACAAAGCTGAGCAGAAAATTGGCTGATCCAACGTTGAGTGCATTATGCTCTCCAAGAGCACATTCTTTAAGTAGATAAGTTACATTTTCCCTTCGTGATAGAAGTAATTGTAAATTTATTTACTAGTTTTTAAACTAGTTTTTCGTTGTTTAAAAAAAAAAAAAATAATAATTTATTTACAAGAAGAAAAGAAGAGAAAACAGAATTGGAGCCACGTAAAAAAAGAAAGAAAAGAAAACCGGAAGAAGGAGGGAGTAGATGAAAAAGAAACAAAACAATTACTGTTCATGGTGTAGGGGAACTGTCCAATCCGAGCTGAACAGCTGCAACACCCTCAAAGCCCAGCAGGATGTCAGCGCACCTCCAGCGCTTCCGAGCACCTCTGAGGCATAAGCAGCTTGCTCGGAGGACAACGAAGGCGAGACGAGCACGTAGCCACTCGCGAACTTTACACTGTTGCCGTCCCCAGATTTCCGAGAGCCTCTCCACCACAACCTTGATGAATGCTCTAGCTCGCAGAGCTCACAAGTCATCCACCGAGCACACCTATGGTGTGAATGTTGCAGGCGCTTGAGTACTTTCTTCGCTTTTCCTGTTTGGCTGATGAGAGTACTGCGGCGAAGGAGCGGGAGACATAGGAAGGAGCGTCGGTGAGGAGTTCACACTGTGAACAAAACGGATATCAAATAACGCATTCCTCTGTGCCTCCCAAACCCCTCGGAAAACGAGGGCTCCCCGCAAAGCAGGACGTGAGGGCGTTGCTTCCTTTATCAGTGGCACTTTCACACAATTCCCCCAAGCGCAACTCATGAGCTCCTCAAGAACATCGACGGATATATCCCCAAGAACATCCCTTACATCCCTTAGGATGCTCGTCCACTGGAAGCGCATTCGAGAGGCGAGGCGCTTTGCGCAGCACAAGAGGCGACAGATCAAGCTGCAAAGAGCGGCAGGGGTCGTCCACTGCTAGCGCCTTCGCGCGTCGGGCTTCAAGTTTGTTTTCAATTAAAAAAAAAAAAAAAAAAAAAAAATCCAGGAGTTTCTATATCAGCAGAGGAGTCATCATTCTTCCTAATCACCACATCCGTTGTCAGCCGTGCTACCAGTGCTTACCCAAGGGTGGAAACTTATGAGAACAACAGTGTTCCTTAACGCAGTGACATCTACCAAAACAAAAACAAATTTTTTTTTTATTAATTCAACTTTATTTTGTAAAAAAAGGAGGCAAAAAAATGGTTAGCTTTTATGATAATTCATTCAAATCACGTTCTGCTTCACCATTTCCCTGATAATACGTACCAGATAACATAGGTACCAGTTTCGGGTATCTCAAGATTTTGAAAATGACGAACCGGGAGGCTCGACAGTGAAGATTCGTTTTGGTTCAATCTTGGAATAACACATCAATATGAACATACCTTTGATCGGCCTCAAAATTTGACCTTGTATGTTTAGTAAATTTTGACCAAGATGTGTAGATTTCAAAAATTTTTTTTAAAACTGAAATTGTGGCAGAATACGCGGCCCACCGAGGTGGTGCCTGCGAGTGTTTCAGCCAGATCGCCCCAACCCGTGGGGTTCTTTGGAGCTAAAAAGGGGATGAGGGAGGGGTTTTTGAAAGGTTTCAGCAATGGGGTTGAAATGGGTGTTGTTTTCGAAGTATTTTTGGATGTAGAATCAATTTTTTGGGGTCCCTAAATTGTTAAAAGACTTTACAATAAATTCTTTTTAAACTAATTTGTAATTTGTTATTGTCATACAATTAATTTTTGCACAATATATAAGAAAGAATGAAAAACACCACTCTCCACTTACATCCCTTATATCAAGAGGTCGCAAACCCGCAATGCGGTGTTTTTCCGCGGGATCCCGCGGTGTTTTTCCAATCTCGCAAATGCGGGATTCTCACCGCGGGATCCCGTGGGACTCATCTTGTTGAAAAAAAAAAAGTTTTCTGTGGTGTGAATCACAGCCTGCACACTGTAAATCACATTCTCATTGCCTGTGATTCATATGATTCCTCCTCATGCCTGTTGTGCTGTAGTTCACAATATTTTTACTATTCTTGTGGTATCTAAGATCCTATCCAAGATCCAGATACTGTCTAATAAATCTGAGGGGAAAGAGGGGGCGCTGTTGCCAGTTCGCATAGTATGCAGTAGAGTATATTATACATTTTGTTTGACGATTCCACCCACGAGAGTGGAGTCAGAGAGAGCATTCTCTACAGCTTGGTACCTACCTATTTCTGCAATAAGCTCCGATCAAATTTTTTCAGCAAGTTCTCCATTCTGATGGCACACCCACCCTGCTGCAGAGAATAGCTCCATCTCACTCTCTTCAATGCATTTATTTCCTAATATTTGTTCTTGGAATAATACACCTATGTAATCGCGGCGGAGTCGAAAATTCGGATAGGCCTCAAAATTTGACATTATAAGTCAAATCAAGATTTCTTGATTCCAAAAACAGGATGTTCGTCCGCCGCCCGAGCCGTTTTGGGCAGTAGGTAGGAATTTTATTTAAATCTGAAATTTTGACGAAATTCTCGATTTAATGGGGCTACGGGAGAGGGTAGAGTTAGATGTCGATTTCAGGCTACGGGAGAGGGTAGAGTTAGATGTCGATTTCAAAGTATTTTTGGACGTAGAATGCATTTTTGGGGTCCCATGAAGATCCGATCCAGCACCTATGTGTCTTTCATGGGGCTAAAATGGGGATTTTGAAGGATCCCAGGAGGTAAAATGGTGGTTTTCCGAGTAATTTCGGACGCAAAATCCGTTTTTCGAGATACCACATCTGTCCAAACATCTCACAGAAATTTTTTTTTTTAAATTTATTATTTTTATTTATTTTTTAAAAGTATTTTCTTAATGATACAGAATTAATTTATGCGCAATTAACTTATATCAATGAATAATAAACCTTTGTGCTAAAATTGCGTTTTTTATTTTAAGCAAAATTATTTTATTAATTACAAAATCCGGCGGGATTGAAAATCGTGCGGGATTGCGACCCCTACTTATATTCCCTTACATCCCCTAGAACATCCCTTATTTTTTTCCCTTATATCCCCAAGAACATCCCTTATTTCGTCGATGCGATATCAAGCCACCGCCGTCAACGCGATATCAAGCCACCCGCCGTCAACGCGATATCAAGCCACCCGCCGTCAACGCGATATCAAGCCACCCATCAATGCATGTTCTGGGGAAAGCTCTGAATCACATCCATCACACAAGGCTGGTAACCCAACTGGTATAAGCTTTTATCGCTGCGTTACTATCGCAGCGCCAATCCATCACGGAACTCATTTGCCGATAAAGCAAAAAGCTGACCTCTCAGTGGAAGTGCAGTGAGCCAGCCAGATGTTTTACATTTGCTGCTGCAGACAGACCTACGAATAGCCCTCAGTCTGTCATCTGGAAAGGTGCTCAATGTAGCAAGTAGCAAGGCCTCTTCTTCCACATTCCTCTTGCCTCTTGACATTTCGTTGTTTTTAATCAATTTTTTCATTAAAAAAAAAAAAAAAAAAAAAAATCAAATCCCTGGATTGGCTCCGAAAAATCCCGGATTCAGAAAAACATTCGGGATTACTAACTATATCCGAGGCATGCGGGAGCCGATCCATCACGGGGTGGGGACATTCGGCGAACGAACGATCCATGTTATGGTGTGGACGAAACACAAACTCCAATCGCATGCCTCGCCGTATTATCTCAAAGCCAATTAAACAACATCGCCGTCGTCGCCTCGTACTAGTGAGCACCCAACTTCAAGCACCATGAGGTATGATCTTCCGCCGTTGATCCTTGAGGTTTCCAAAAGAGAACGCACAACACACCGATAACACCATCAACAAAACCTCTAGACGTCTTAGCATAAAATACAAGAAGGCAACATACTGGTGGTGTGATCCATTCCGCGTGTTTCTCCTTGACTAGAAGCTCATTGAGATTGTACACCACAATAGAGTTCTCAGTGAACCTGTTTTTGTATGCAGACATCTTATCCGAAAACAAGTAACCTTCAAGGATAGACTCCTGTAAGAAAAAATAAAAATAAATTAATAAATTGTTAATGTATATCTTCCTCAATCCCCACAGACTTGGGTCTGCGAGGGGCGCTGGCTACTTTAGATGTCGGTAAGGTGCCACCCAAGGTTCGTTGGGCGCTCGGGAATTTTATTCTCTCCTCGCTAATTTTGGGTATATAACAACGGGCTTTTAGGTATTTTCAAACCCCCAAAAGGTCGGATTAGAATTCCTCCGTATCCTACATCATCACTTGATCTATTATTCAAATGGGTGAGCGAAGCGAGCCCCCACTGTCCGAGAAAGTGGCTGGCTGTGCGAAGCGAGGCCCCCCTGTCAGCGTGCTAGTCTATACGACTAACTCTAACCGTGGGGCATGGGAGTCCATTAGTGGTCCCATTGGATCTCGGCAGGGTTGGAGGTTATTGGGGGACCCCCATACCTCTGCTCGGGATTCACCAAAGGCATGGTAGGCGCCTCCTATACAGCCTCTGCCATGCAACTCCTACCCACTGGTTACACGCACCGGCCCTGTGATCGCTGCAGCTGGGAGGGGGGCCTTGGTTCAGCTTAGGCACTGTCCAAGGCTTACACTAACACTTAAACACTAGGCTACACAAACTTAACACCCCCAACTTTGCCTCACTAACATCTAAAGTACACATACAGGGATTTTATCCACATGCCACTGAACAACACAACAATGTCTACCCAACCCATGGTGTCATCTAGGAGTCCGTGCCTAGGGGTGCGTGGTACAGGGGATGCTGTGCCGTTAACGGACTCCGCCCCGGTGATACCGGCCACCCTCACCGTGATCTTGGCTTCTCATGGTACCGAGGGCTCTGTCATGGGCGACCGACTAACCCCCCCTCATATATCTCTTACTCTTATGGATTCTAATACACAAAAAAAACAAACTTTTCTTCCGGACGATGAGGATGCCTTGCTTGCAAGCTCATCCTCAGACATCCAGATGGAACCTCTTGGCGGGGACGATGTAGCCCCAACGGGAGGATTCCGAGGCAAGACTGACTTCTCGTCAGCATTTAAGGAAATGTTCCGGCTGGAGGATGATGGGTCGTCCAGTACGGCAACTCTCCGAGATAGGGCTATGGCCCTAAGCGTAAGTGAAGGAGGGCATGCGTCGTCCTTCACATTAACAGGTAACGAGGATGATGTGTCCTTGTCCTCCGATGTCCAATATGCGGCTGGCGGGGGTGTCCCTGGTCCTCCTGGCGGCTCGGGTGCTGCCGCTGTCCCTGGTATGTCTATGTCGGCATCTGGGGTGGCGGTGGCTCCTGTGGCTTCTGGGGGTCCTGGGGGGCTGCCGTCGGCATGTGGGGATGCTGTGCTGGGGGTGCTGGCGGGCGCTGGCTCGGCTGCGCTGGGCCTGGGGACCGATGTGGCCTCAGGCCTGGGGGCTGGGCTTGGCGCTGGTGGGCGCCCTGGGCTGGCGTCTCCGGGCACGGAGGACTCGGATTCGAACCTGTCTGGGGGCTCGCAATCAGGACGTAAGTACAGACTCAACGGATCCCAGAGAAAACACTTGAAGGTGTTGCTTTCCATGGGGGTTCCCCTGGAGGCTGCGCTTGCAGAGGCTAATCAGCCGGCGCACTTGAGGATGCAGGCGATGGAAGAGAGGAGGAAGAGGGATAGATCGTCGTCTGAGTACTCTCCTCAGGACATCAAGAGGCAGAGACCAGGCACATCCTCAGGGTCTGCAGAACCAGACAACTCTTCCCCAGAGGTGTTCATAGCACCAAAGGGAAGAGTGAGGCAATTTGCCAAAGGGCGAAATTTCCCCAACCTGATGGGGGGCCCCAGTTCCGGGCTGCAGCCTACTGTGGCCCATGGAGAACCCAGGGATGGGGGTAGGCCAGGTGGTCGACCCCCTGTCCATGGGGGACCCTATAGCTCGGTGGCACCAGCTAGGTCTCAGGGCCGACCTGGTAGCCAGGCTGGGCGGGGACAGCCTCAAGAACAACGAAGATGCCAAACTGGAACTTCCTCTAAGGCATTGGGTGGACAGGGTGGCCGATCTGGAATAGTGGGCAGTGGTCCTGCGGGGCGTTCGGTTTCTGCCGGGGTGCTGAGGGGGGCCGATAGGTCTCAGGGCCAAACCGGCAGCTCTGATGCAGGCCTGGTGACGGCTGGAGCCCATAGCATGGCAGCTGCAGAGACCCATCCCTGTACAGAGGAAATGGATGTAGAGGGGGTGGAGCCCGCGATAGAGGAAGGTGCGCCCACCCTCTACTCCAAGGCACTGGTGGGCATTAAGGTGGGAATATCTCACCAGGAGTATCCTAAGATACTACTCACTGCCCAGCAAATGGACGCCATAAAGGCAACCGTATATGAGGAAATCAAGGGCCGATCGCCTGATGATGACTTCAAGCCTGGGTTCATCAACAACTTCCATCGGAGGGGGTGGCTTGCGGTGACTTGCAGGGATCGGGAGACGGTGATGTGGCTGGAGGAGATCATACGTTCTCGGGATCCCTGTGAGGGTGCGGCGCTCAGGATGATGGAGGGGGCTGATCTCCCTAGGCCAAGAAATGCCACTGCATTTTTGCCTGGTTGTGCTGGGGAGACGAATGATAGCATCATGCACATTCTGGCCGCGCAAAACCATGGCATTTTCACTAAGTACTGGTCAGTCTTGAGCAGAGTAAATCGCGGAGGATCAGTTTTGCTGAACCTCATGATTGACGATGAATCTGCCAGGACACTGGAGAAGAACAGGACGGTGCATGTCCTTATGAACCTAGGAACCATTAGGGTCAAGGGCACTAAGAGGGCTGCATCGGGCTCCCGGCAACGGGCCCAGCAGCACCAGGGAAGCACGGATAGAAGAGCCACGGTCGTAAGGGCCAAAGTTGCTCAACCCCAGAAGAAAGCTAAGGCTGATGGGGCCAAGGCTGGAAATGATCAGCGGGGTGGAGATGGGGCTGCTAAAACCAAGGCATATATTGCCACGGCGAACGCAGCAAAAGCGGGCAAGGCGATAGCCCAGGACAGGCTGCGTAAGTCCCTGCAGAAGAATTCAGAGGGGGCAGTAGATCAGGCAAGCCTTTCTGAAACTGTGCCTAGCAGCAGTGGAGGGATGTCCCGGGAACCTTCATCAGGGGCATCCACGCAAAAGCAAGAGGTTGGGGATCCAGACCTGGCAAAAGGAGGTACGGACGTGGAGCCAGGCAGGAAACCCAAAGATTCCCGCCCTTCTCTGGAACCTTCTGGTCCAAGAGGGAAGGGGCGGCGTCCCCCGCATGTTCCCCGTCGACAATGGGCTCGGCAGGGAACCAGAAAGGGGGGAAATCCCTAACGAAGTGGGTCTCCTCCAGGTGAATCTGCATAGGGCCCGGGCCTCAACGGCAGTCCTCAGCAGGCTTTTCACCTCGGAGGAGAAAGACGTGGCTCTGATCCAGGAGCAGTGGGCAGTGCCTGGATGCGTCAAAGGCCTGTCCTCAACAATTGGTAAGTGTATATACCATAGGGGTGATGAAAGTCCAAGGGCTGCAATACTCCTAAGTAACCGCATGAAGTTTCTAACAATGTCAGAATTTATGCACAGGGATCTCGTTGCCGTGATGCTGGAGGAACAGGATGGAGACGGGACCATCCTAAGGTGTGTCATCGCCTCCGCTTACTTCCCTGGAGACGAGGATGAGGTTCCTCCTCGGCCAGTTCAACAACTGGTCGCCTACTGCAAGAGGGAAGGTCTGCAGCTGGTCCTAGGATGCGACGCCAATGCGCACCATAAGCATTGGGCCAGCACCGACATCAATGATCGTGGTGAGTCATTAGTTGAGTTTATTACTAGGGAAGACCTTGTGGTACTCAACAGGGGTGACAAACCCACCTTCATTACTAGCGTTAGGAAGGAGGTCCTCGACATTACCATCGCTAGTACCTTTTATGCCACTAAGATCGTGGAGTGGCAGGTTTTGGATGAAAACTCCATGTCGGATCATCAGCTGATATCATTCAAGCTGAGATTCCCACAGTATATCTCCGAAACCTATCGTGATCCTAAGAAGACAAATTGGGATCAGTACAACATACTACTCACGCATTATCTGCAGGACGTGTGCTGTGACATGCAGACTGCCACCGACCTGGACAGGTCGGTGACAGGACTTCAAGCAGCAATAACTCAGGCATATGAGGAAAGCTGCCCGACAAAATCTCGAAGGACAAACCGCCAGGTGCCTTGGTGGTCCTCCAACTTAGAGAAGCTACGCCGAGAAAGCAGGAAAGCATTTAATAGGGCCAAGACCACGGGTGAGTGGGGGCCCTATAAGGCACTTAAGAATAAATACAACAATGCTCTCGGTAAAGCTCAGCTACTGTCCTGGAGGAGCTTCTGCAGGGACTGTGACGATGTTTCTACGGTTGCAAAGGTCCAAAAGGTCTTCTCCAAAGACAGGTCAGATCAGATAGGTCTGATTAAAACGGCAGATGGGGAGTTCACCAAGAGCTCCACTGAGACACTTGGGGAGCTGTTGAAAGCTCACTTCCCAGACTCAAGGAGCGTACAAGGAAATACAACCTTCCCCCTACAGTCACAGGAACTCTGCCTCCAGACTAGGGCGTACGCAGCGTCTGGTGCAATTTTTACCTCCCCAAGGGTAAGGTGGGCCATAAACTCTTTCAAGCCCTATAAGGCCCCGGGCCCTGATGGGGTCCTCCCTGCCATGTTGAAACATGGAGGGGAGGCCCTTCTCTCGGCTCTGGTGAAGATCTTTAGGGTGAGCTACACCTTGAATTATATTCCTGAGGAGTGGAGAAAGGTTAGGGTAGTTTTCATTCCAAAGGCGGGTGCTAGCTCCTCAGCACTTGCTAAATCATACCGCCCTATAAGCTTGATGTCCTTTCTTCTGAAAACTATGGAGAAGATTATTGACCTCACAATCAGGGGGAAGTATCTTGCTCCGCGACCGCTCCAAGCATCACAGCACGCCTACCAAAAGGGCAAGTCTACGGAAACTGCCCTTCATGAGTTGGTCACGCTGATTGATGAATCCTTGGGGGCCAAAGAAACGGCTCTTTGCTGCTTTATGGACATAGGAGGTGCGTTTGATAACACCAAATATATGTCAATCATTAAGGCAGCTGGGGGGAAAGGAATTGATCCCCAATTATCCAAATGGATACACACCATGTTGAGAAGCAGGATAGTGTACTCAGAACTAGGTGGTGACACAGTTGCGGTCATTCCGTCCAGAGGGTGTCCTCAGGGAGGAGTGCTGTCACCGCTTCTTTGGCTACTCGTTGTTGATGAGCTGCTAAGCAAACTGAAGGAAAATGACTTCGAAGTAGTTGGATATGCGGACGATGTGGTGGTGATAGTTAGAGGCAAACATGCCTCAGTTATCAGCGACCGTATGCAGCTCGCTTTGAACATCGTTCAGCAGTGGTGCGTGGAAGAAGGGCTGTATGTAAATCCTGATAAGGTAACCCTGGTTCCATTCACTAGAAAGAGATCTCTCAGGCTTAACGAACTACGGCTGAATGGGTGTGCCCTTGTGGAAGCTACGGAAGCCAAATACCTGGGGATTATTCTTGATCAGAAACTGAGCTGGAATGCCCACATCAAGAAAGCAGTGCAGAAGGCACTGGCCGCACTTTGTGCAGGCCGTAGAATGTTTGGCAAGGCGTGGGGGCTTAGGCCTAGGATGGTGCATTGGCTATATACTGCCATTGTGCGTCCTACTCTCACGTATGGTGCCTTCATCTGGTGGAACAAAACCAACCAGTCCACAGCGCAGAAATTACTTTGCAAAGTGCAAAGACTGGCATGTGTTGGCATTACTGGGTGCATCCGGACTTGCCCTACTGCTGCGCTGGAGGTCCTACTGGGCCTATCACCCATCCACATCCATGTGCAGAGGCTGGCCTACCTGCAGGCAACAAGGATGAGGAGCATGGACCATTTGCGTAAAGGTCAACGACGTGCACTTCACGGCATTCTGGACAGAGTGCCGGTGAATGAGGCAGCGTTAGCTGTCTCTGATGTCATGACAGAGAAGCTGAACTTCGACCTTCCCTTCAGGGTCCTCATCCATGAGAGGTCAAAGTGGAGGGAGGGGAAACCCCAGTTCGAGCATGGGGCCATGGTCTTCTACACTGATGGATCTGTCATGGATGGTAGAGCCGGCTCAGGTGTCTTCGGACCAAGGACCCGGGTATCGGAGCCACTTGGGGCAATGGCTACCATCTTTCAGGCGGAAGTCAACGCCATTGGCACGTGTGTGCACCGGCTGCGATGTCGGCGCATCAAAGGGGCCAAAGTCTATATACTGTCAGACAGTCAGGCTGCACTGAAGGCCTTGGCCTCGTTTTCTATCACATCGAGG